>LR999964.1:20005000-21350000 GCA_905220375.1 Tachina fera | reverse complement strand
AATAACAACAACAATAGCTTGCGGCAAACGGAGCTACAAAAAATTCAAACGGTTAAAAATTAATTATGCCCCTGGCTTATAGTTTTAGTTTTGGCAAAAATAATATTTTTTATACATGCAAGTATGCATGTGTATCTTTGAATTTAAAAAAAAATAAGAGTTACATATTTTTATTATTTTTTTATAAAAACTATCTGCTTGATCGCGCTTCAAATTTTTGTTTTAAGTTTCTGTTTTAACTTTAATCTTTCGATCGGAACAAGTGTCTGCCTTTAATTTTATATTTTTGTGGTTTTTCTTTATGGCTATAGTTATTTTAATTGAAAAATAATATTTAACACATCACAAATTCAAAGGTAAGGTTTTCGTACATACATAGGTATGTGCCTTTTTTTTGCTTTTAGTACTATTATCTTGAAAATATGTATGTAATTTGAAATTTTGTGGTTAAGAGATAATTTTCAGCTAGAACATGTATCTAGTAATTAATTCAATGCATCTTTTATTATACCTATACATTTTTTCATTAATAAATAATTTTAAAAATGTTAAGTGAACAAAGGGATTAAGATATTCGGAATTTTTGTGTCCCAACTCCAATGAATAAAATTGCAAAATGGCATAAAACTATCAGGGTTATCATGAATACAATTCCAAGTGCAATTATTCCATTTTCCAATTAAAATTTTTTGTTTTCCCTATTACTTGCTATTAGTTGGAAATAATTCCATGGAAAAATTTCACGTGGAATTTTATTCACGATACCCCTGTATATAAACTGAGTGTGTTTGTCTTAAGACCGGGGCACAATGAAGCCGTCATACGTTAAACTTCGACTTTTTCAACTGACGGCTAAGTTGAAATAAATGGTTTCTGATGAGGTCTATTACATTAAGTACGTGTCCGTCCGCCAACGCAAAGTACAAAAATTTTTCAACTTTTTAACTTTTTGCGTACATTGTATAGTTTGACAGATATTGGTTGGTTTTTTTTTGCATGTTCTGATTTAAGTTTTTCAGTTTTGTGTCAGCAAAAATAAAATTAAACAAAAGAAATAAACGAAATAAATAAAAAAAAGTTGAATTTAATAAATAAAATTGAAAATCAACTTATAGAAGCTGTTTAAATGCTTCCCTCAATAAAGTACTCATTGTGCCAACCTTCTACGTCGTTGCGTTAATGTCATTTGAAAAAGTTGAAGTTTAACGTATGACGGATTCATTGTGCCCCGGCCCTTACATTTTTTTTTGTTTTCAGTCAACAAAGAGCTTTTGCTTGATTGTAGGAATTCGGCATGGAATTTTTAATAATTACACAGGCCAATAAAATGATTTTTTTATTTAACGTCTAAGGCTTCGTAGTAGGGTTGCCAGTTTTATTTTTGAAAAACCGGGACAAGTTAAAAACAGTAAAAAATCTGCTTTAAAGAATATATTTGTTAAAACAAATTAACGTTTTTTACAAAGCAAATAAAAATATACACACATTTTTCTTACAACAAATAAAAATTAAAATTTTTGAAATTCACTGACATAAAATCGATTTTATTTTTTAATGCAATAAAACATATACATATGTTCATAGTATGTACATTAGAGTGTCCATTGTATGGAGAATTTTGTTTGATTGATTTCTTATATTCTCTTCCCCAAAATCGGTCTATTTTTATGTTAAAAAATACAAAAAAATTCATAGCGATAAGTTGTGTTTTAGGGGGTGCGTCCACCACTCAAAGTTGGCCCTCAAGCCCATTTATTCAATGTAATTTTTTGCATATGTTAAAAACATCAGTCAAAAATAGCAATCGATTTATCCGGAAAGATGGAGCTCGATTGTTAAACTAGAATATCGATCAACTGGTTGGAATTCCATTGAAATGCTGCAAATCACAAATAGAGAAGCTCTTTTCAATTGCCTAGACTGGATGGTCAAACGAAGTTAGCTGCTCTACGTGAAAATTAACTTGCCGACAATGCAATAATAGTTGATTCGACAGCATTCCCTAGCTACCAGCTTTGCACACTACTGGTGGCACTAACAGGACGCTGTCACATATGTAAGTGATGGAATCTCCCGTATAAGGAATTATGTAGAAGTTGTACTCAAGTGGAGGAAGCAACTCTGTCACTCCCTCGCCTTTACTGGTAAAAGCACTTTATTCGTAGGCTTTCAATTTCTACAGGAATGCGATCTCAGAATAATAAATGTAAATGGGATGATGAAGGGAATAATTTTCTCCTCACTCGCTCATGCTGAAAATTGAAGCTGTGAGGACCCAAGTGAGCAGGTTCTCGCAGAACAGGCAGCCTGTAAAACCTAACCTAACCTATTTCAAAATTTCGGTGCTCATATATAAAACATAAGAAAGACATCTTGACTTTTCTCATACTCATAAATAACTTAAACTTAACAAAGACTTGTATATAATATTTGTATATAATAAATATAATCAGCTATATATACACTGTATCAGCTGTAATTATACGCATAAGTATAAAAATACTCTGAGTATTTATTCGGCTACACATGAATATATATAGGAATATTTTATTTGCACACACATCAATTAGCAGTGCTGCCTGAAAAGTGAATTGGTAAGCTTCTCAAATGGGAACGTTGCTCGATAGATTGCATGACAGGGATATAAAGCGGTATTTAATAATTATTGACAAATAAATGCAATAAATGCATTTCTAACTAAATATGTATGCACTTCACAAATTACAAAAAAATCAGTTCATTAATGATTTTTGTTTTCAAATCTTTTAGAAAAAATTTGGTGTGAATAATATCAAGGTGAATTGACACCAGGTAGTCTCAAGTCAGCATATCGAGCCATAAGCGCCAGAAAAACTTAAGCGACATGTTTATTTTTTTAGTTTCGTTTTTTTTGACGGTAATGGATTATTTCCGACTGTAAATAACTGATTTTCGTCAAAAAAAACTGAAGGTGGAAAAGTATGTCGATAAGCTTTTTTGGTGTTCAAGGCAAAATATGTTGATCAGCTGTTAATTTCTCTTGTGTCAAATCAAAGCAAAACATTCGGAAATTTTCTGAGAGCTCCTAATCTTATACTAACAAATATACATACAAGGCGAACATGCAGAGTTGCAAATCGAAACCACGTGGTATCAATTCTTCTTCAGTTAAAGTTAAAGGTTATATTAAGTCTAAATTTTACCTCTTCATTATCTAATTAATGTTTTGAAACAGCCAAAGTAAATTTTCCATTCCATTTCATACAAACATATGCAAACGGTGGCGTATGATGAATGTATACTCTGAGTATATTGCGTATACATATTTATTTTGTCTGAATAAATATCCGTGCCCTGCATAAAAGCATACTCTGAGTATAAGTACGACCAACCACCATATGACTTCCTATTTAACGTTCTACAGTACTTGAGTTTTTCGCATAAATGAAGTAGAGATACTCTTGTGTGTGTGGAAGTCAGCAATAGTCATAGTTGGTTGAAAACAAATATCTGAGCGTCTAAGTATACGCAGTTACTTAAATTAAGAGTAAATACTTAAGTATATTTTTCTTGAGGACTTCTTGCCATTCTGTGGTACTGACACTTACTATCTAAATTTATGCTTTGTTGTACTGAAATATAATTATAGAATTTTGATAAAATATGCAAAAAGCTCTGAAAGCTTTCATTTTCTACATTTCATAAAAAAGGAAAAGGTCTAATATTATTAAAAATTTGGTATTTTTTTAAATTTTTACCATTTATTACGAAAAATTAGAACAATATAAATTAGTCACGGTCCAGGCCTGTAATTTTTGTTGCCGCCATTTTAAAATATGTGAGAAAGTGTTGAAATAGAAACATATACATAAATTTTTCATTGCTCCCTTGCCCTTTCTCATTAAAAAAATATATAAAAAATTGCTGCTCTGAACATTTTCTATATTTCTGCTTATTTTTTGAGGTCAAGAACGATTCAAGCAAATTTCTGTTACCCTATTATGAAGTGAAAAGCATACCAGCGATATATAGTATTCAAAAAGTATTCAAAAATATGCTAATCTAAGCAATTTCTGGCTTCAAACTTTTTTTAGTTTTCTTACATAATTTGTTTTTTTCATTTCTTTTATTTAATAAATGATTATCAAAATCTGTATTTTATTTGCTTATTTATTCCATTTTTTGTTTAGTTTGGCACTTAATTAATATTTGTAAAGCAAAAAAAAAAATTAAAATAAAAAATACTTAACAAATGAATTGTAAATATCGATTTGCTATAGAGATTTTTGTCTACTCATCAGCGAAGTTGCTGCGTAAAACTAAAATAAAAATAAATTTTTGTTTAACTAGTATTTGGTCATAAATTCAATTTTAAGCTAAAATTAAAACTAAACAATTAAAGCTAAACAAAATAAAAATAAAACTTTTTATTTGGACTAATAAAATCAAATACAGACATACAGAGAGCGAGATAGAGAGAAAGAGAGAGAGAAATTGCTTGAACTGTTTGTTTTACTTTCTGTTCCACTTTCCAAACTGCAAACTAAAGTGCTAATTAATTTTACTAGAAATCCTTGCCAAATTTCTTAAATTTCTTCACAATATGTATCTGTGATATATGTATATATCTACATTTTCACTGTTAAATACTAAATATAAATATTATTCATTTGCCGAATAACAAGAAAAATTTGAATAATTTTTGATGCTAATATATTTTACTGTTTTTATTTATTTTATAAATTTTATGGCGCAATTTTGTTTTAATCATAGTAATTAAAATACTTTTAAGTGACTACTTTGCATTATTTGCGTCACATGGATGTAGTTGTTTAGCTACTTGATATTACATTAGTGGCCTCGTTAAAGTTTTAGAATGATGTGGTAGAGCGGAAAAAGCTTTCGATCACGTCTTTTATGATGGTATTATTTTTAAGTTTATTGAAATTGGATTTATTTAAAATCTTACAAAGGCTTTTCTATAAAAGTAAATATTGTGTTTGAAGGTGGCGGCGTTGGTTGAAGAAGTTAGCAAGTTGTGCTCGAACCGAACCCGAATACAAATAAAAAGTAACTGTTATTTCGCCAGGCACAAATAAAACTCAAGAAATAATGGTTAAAAAGTAATTTTTAATATAAAAATTATAACCGTTACGATCCCTCGATATAAGTATATTTTAAAATAATAACACCGATAATTCGTACCCCGATAAATCGTAATTCCCGATAATTCATAATAAACTGTCGGTCCCTTGAAAAAATCTCGTTAATTCGCAAAATTTCCATACATATTGGTCCCCTCGCTAATTCGATATTTATTTATTTATTTATTTAATTTAATAAAATCTTCATTACCTCTTACAAATAGTATTTTTTTGTAGACTACCACTTATAATTCGTAATAAAAACAACAGAAACATGGAAAGAATGATTTTTAGCTTGCCGCTATTTTTTTCGTGGGTTTTCGCTTTTTCTTTTGTGTGTGTGTTTATTTTCAGTTTGTTAATGAATAATAAAGAAAAATGTTTTTTATATCGATTTAGTAAATAAATTGAAAAACCCCGTTAATTTGTATTTATTTTATTTTAACCCCGTTAAATCGAAATCCCGCTAAATCGAAAACCCCTATAATTCGTAAGAAATGGCCGATTCCTTCCGATTACGAATTATCGTAATCATGATTCAAGTATTATGTATTTATACTTGAATCATGCAGTATGGATCCCTTTGGTTCACACTAGGGATGCCAATCGTGATCGATTTTTTGAAAACACCGGAATTAGGGATTTTATAAATCCCGATCCCGAAATCCCGGGAATTTCCAGATTTCCGGAATTTTTCATCTCTTCAACTCGAATAAAACTTACAATTGGGTCGAACTCATTCAGTCGGTCGTTTTTGAGACAAACCTATGATCAAATCCTTGTAATTTAAATGGGTTTGATCATAGGTTTGTGTCAAAAACGACATAAAACGAAAATAGTTTTTAACTGCAATGTAAAAAATATACAATCAAACTCGAGCAGTTTCTTAAACAAAATACTCTGCATTATTCTGTAAATATTTCTCGCTTTTACATCAATCCGATAACTTAAAGTTTGCACTTGCCTTGTATTGTACTCCACTTCAATTATAAGGACCTGCCAATAGTACTAAATTTTTACAGAAATTTTTTGTATAGCGTTGAGGAGTCGACATATATGTATATAGTTATACACTGCAATTATAAATATATTTCCGCAAGAAATTACTCCATTTTCCAATTAGATTTTTTATTTTCCCTTCTATTTGCTACTGTTTGAAATTATTCCTCCTGAAAAATTTCTCGTGCAAGTTTATTCAAAATTATCCTCATAATATAGAATAAGAGGTAATAAATTTGTCAAACTTATGAATTTTTCAAATGCTATTTTCCTTCCAAAGGTTTTTTATTTCTTTGTTTTGTTTTCAAAATAATTCTTAGTTGTATATTGTACTACCCTTGATAAAAATAACCCTGTGAAAGTAGTTACTTTATTTTGTTCTTGTTGTTAATTTATAAGAAATTTGTCAGGAATAGTCATTAAATTTTTAAAAATGCACGTATAAAATTGTAAGGGATTTTTAAATATTATTAAAAAAATACCATAAAATCAACTAAAATTTGAATTTATAAATAGTTTTTTATACAAAAATTTTTAAGAAATCCCGGAAAGGAAATTTTGGGATTGAATTACATAAATCCCAGGATTCGGTATGCTAAAGAATTGTCTTCCACTGCACCGAAAATATTTAAAAACTCAACTCTAAAGTTTAAAAATTTAATTTGAGACCTAAAATTTGTGTACATATTTCTTATTTTTAAATTTATATTTATTTGATTTTCACTTAATTCTTAAGCTTCAAAAATCTTTTTCTTTTTTTTTGCATTCACTGAAACTGATAGCGGTGGAAAATGTTAACGGTATATTCACGATAGCATTTTCCCTTCGAGCACCGGTGCCAGTTTAGGGGTTTGTCCCCAAATTGGGGATTTTGTTGCGTGATATTGGGGATGAAAATTTCGTATTGGGAATATGGGGATTTGTTGGGGATGATCACTAAATTTAAGAGGATTTTTGGGTACTTTTTTAAATAACTCATGGTAGCAAGAAGGATTTTTTAAATAAGAAATATGCGTCTGGCAAGTCTAAAAATTTTTATTATTATTCATAGTGAATGGTTTCTAATAAAGAAGGAGTATCAAGACAGATTAACTAGTAATGAATACTACCAATACAAAAATACGTAACAAAATGCCATATGACTTGTTGGAAGCACTTTTTAGAATAAACACTCACTTTAAAAATAATTCAAATTGTTGTGACAAATTTAATCTTTCTGCTGAAATGCTAAAGCTTTTTAAAACAAGTTCTATGTACAACACAATTTCTGAGGCTGATGAATCAGAAGATTTCAATTTTGAAGTTTTTTTGGCTAAAAATTTTTTTATACTTGTCTATATTAAACTATGTGTAATTTTTTCTTTACAAGTTTTATAATTACAAATTAGATTAATATTAATATAAACATAGATATCGATAAAAATGAATTTTACTTTTGTCGTTACTTTTTTTTTGGGATTTTCAGGGAAGACAAATCAAAATTGGGGATAATCTCTAAAAAAAACGAGCAACACGGATCGATCGATCGTAAATAATCGATTTTCGTAAAATATTAATCTCTAAAATTATGTAGCTTAAGCTCTTTTTTTGGCGATTATGGCGCGATATCTTTTATTTGTTTGATCATATGCCAATCATCAATCTAGAAGTTAGATTTTCCACAAATACTCTGGTCTGCTTAACAAAGGCCCATAAAGCCCTCTATTATTATAACATAATAATTTGTAATTATTTGGGCAGCTCTTAATAATTTTTTAAATGTTGATAAAAAATGTTGTGCCATTTAATGAAATGACAAACTAAATACAATTCTCATAAATTTGGTATGAGAAAAAAAATAAAAATAATTTTAAATAATCATGTTTTTCTCAGTAAAAATTACGTCTGTCTCTGGTTTCCAAATACATACACATATGCACAGACTCCCTTAATTAGTTGTTAGTTTTTTGTGTGTGTGGGTCTCTTTTTTTTTTGGTAAATCCCCACAGCTCAAATGTTTTTATTTATCCATGTATCAGCTTTTCGCTATAATTTAAGTTTTATTTCTTTTTATATTCGCATAAACAGCAAAGCAAGCAAACCTTGAATGAATGAATGAAGGAAGCCTTAAAGCTATTTACAGAACACTGTTCAATAAAATTTCATACTAAAAATCAAAGATAAGTGAAAGAGTTATTTTTATTTTTATTATTATTATTTCACCACAAAATTTAACAATTAAAATGAAAAAAAAGTAATAACTTTGGCACGTACCCATCCCTAGATTGGCACAATTTAACTTGACATGATTATATTTTATTTTATTTTTGTCAATCGCAAGTTTAATCTATCTGAATTTTTATTGTTGTTTTCTTTTTATGCATAATACAATTTAGTTTATTCTTTAAGGATAGATAAAGAGGTCAATATCTAGAGGCCAAAAGGCCAGAGGGCGCACAACTTTTGTTAAATTAATATTCTAGTGACATCACACGTCACCAGGGATGGGATTGAGAATTTTAAAGTTGTACGAACAACTTTAAAAAATTTTTACTTTTCTGACCTTAATTGTATTATGTTGACCGTAAAATGGATATAATGCGCGATACGATATTTCTAACAACAACAATGATTTTCAAAATAAATTTGCACATTTTGGAAGCGTTGTTCAGGCGTCAGTCTATTCATGTTGAAATGTCAAACCAAACTATACATAAATAACTTGACAGTTGATAAAATGGCCACCAGCTTAAATTTGTATACCTCTATAAAAAAACAACCTTTATAACCAGCATGATCAGTAGCGAACTATGGCCTGCTACCGCCCAGGATATGCAGCCCTTTTTTGCGACTGTATGACGGAAAGAAGGGTATTTGTGTTTATCAGCTTATGTCTGCATGTACGTATGTAAGTATGGCTGTCCCGAATCTTATATACCCTTTTCCGAAATACATACATACATACGTATATACATATATGTACACCGAAAGAATTTTGCTTCATAAGTCCAATGAAACAATTTCACTAAAATTTGTTCACAAATCTAACGATAATTTCACAAATCCAACGAAAATTTCATGAATATTGTGAAAGAATTTCATTGGAATTGCTTCCTTGGAATTCTCGTTTCGTAAGAATATTTTATTGGATTTATGGCAACAATATTTTCTAATTATTAAGAAACCCCTTTATATTTTACTTGTTATTTCATTCTTTTCATGAAATTATTTTATTGTTTCGATGGAGTTATAGCACTGCATTAATTACACTGTTAAATAAAATTGATGAAGTTTTCTTTAAAATAATTTTAACGAAACTGGCTTCATTAATCCAACGAAGCGTGACGTTGGTTGAATTTTAATGAATTTTCATTAGATTAGTGTCGAAATTCATAGAATTTCTGCCCAAAATTCTTTCAGTGTAGTATACTGATACACACATAAATACCTATGTACAAACATTTTGTTTAGTAAAAAACATCACTCTCGCGATGTTCAAAAAACGTGCTACTATTTAGCAATCCTAACACAGTCTTATTGTTGTACCTCCATACCAAGCAAACTAACTTGAAAAACTGTTTAATGTCTCAATTGAAACATCCCATTCCATCTATATTCCTAAAGAATCTTTTCGATTTTGTTCAGCAGAAAGGAACGTTTTCATGGAAATGAAATGGAACATGTCCTTTAATTTATTTTATAGTTATCACTGTTCTTCAGTGATAAATTTAATTTTTATCTCCATTTACTAAAAATTAATAGGAACTCGTCACAAGCTGTAAACGAAAGACCATCGAACCAAACCTTCGTTTATACTTAAATGATATATCCATATAAAAATTTAACAAATATAAAGAGATCTTGAGTAAAGATCTTCCTAAAACATGAAATATGTTCAACTGAGAAAAAAATTTTTTTTTCAATTTCCAAACCTGGAACCATAATTTTGATTATTCTGGTTTTTAATACTAATTTATTTATTTCTTAAACATAGAATATATTTAATTACCAAAGAAATAAATAGTTTTATTTAATTAGTTTTATATACCAGAAAAAGTTTAGGTTTTCCAGGTCTGGAGCAATGATTTTTATTTTTTACTTTTCTTATCCAAACTATTTCTTTCTAAGACATAACTTACATTTAATTTGAAGGCAAAAAAAAATAATTGGCCTAGTTTCATTTATATACAAAAAATAATAATTTTTCCAACCGTGGAATTATCCTTTTTTATTTTTCTGTTTCCTTATACTTATCTAGTTCTTTAAAAAATTTATAAAATATAATTTTTAACACAGAAAAAACGAAATAAGGAAAAAATTAGTTGTATTTAGTTATTTTAATATCCAAAATAAGTTAAAATTTTCCAGCTCTGAAGCTGTGGTTTTTATTTTTCTAATTTTCTATAACAAACTTTTCTTTCTTTTACATAAAATATATCTTATTTATAAAGAAAGAAACAAATTAATTAGCGCTTCTAATTTTTATTATCACAAAAAGTGTAAGTTTTCCAACTCTGGAATCATCCTTTTATATTTTTCTGAGATCTTATACCAATATATTTCTTTCAAGAATATTAGATACATATGTTTAATATGTATAGAAAAAGTAAAAATTTGTTTTAGTAGGTTACTTTTAAATGACAAAAAAGTTAAAGCTTTCCAACCCTGGAAACGTTCATACATTTTTTAATTTTTTTTTTATATTTTTACTACTAGTTTAATTCGTTTTTAAATATAAAACAAGTTTATTGAACAAAAAATAAATAAAAATTAGTTTTAGCAAGTCACTTTTATGTGGCGAAATAAAGTACAAGTTTTCCAGCTCAGAAACCGTCTGCTCGATTTTTCTGATTTTGAATACCAATCTACTTTGTACCATTTCTGATGCACCAGTCCAAGACCGAAGTATCTTGCTTTTCTGGGAGCTTCGGAAAACCGATTTCACGTACATCAGACGGACGGAGGACGAACAGACGGACATCTCTTACTCGTCTTCCCTATTCATACTTTATGGGCCGCATATTCATATTGTGGAAATTACACCTTAGTATAAAAATAATGCATATAATTTAAAAAAAAAACTCACTTATAGTTTAGTTCCAGCTATTACACAAAACAATAATTCTTTCCCACTTAATTTAACCTGTATATGTATGTATGTATGTATATCTCGCAAATTGAGGCATAGATGTATATTTGATTTAATTATTTAAACAAGTTTCTTTTATTTAAATTATACAATTTACTTCATTTATATTTCATAAGATTTTTTTAAATATTCACTTGAAAATATTGCTATTTGCTCTTTGTGCGTTAATTTTTGTTTATTTTATTAATTCTCGTTTTATTATTGTTACACATGTCTGTCTGTTCTGTTTAGCCAAATTATTGTTTTTTGCAAAAATCATTTTATTTAATACTTTTATTTTTATTTTTGTTAATTGCAACAATATTTCTATAACTTTATTAAGAATTTTTTTAACAATAAACAGTTCATAAGTCCAATCGAAGGCCATGGCAAATGTACGAGTACTTTCTTGAGCTAAACATGTTTAAAGTTAAAAATTGAAGTTATACGAGTACATACATACATATAAATAAGCAAATATGTCTTTATGTATCTTAAATTTTAAAAACAAAAATTTTTTACATTTCAGCAAATATTTAAAAGGTTTTTGATGTGTAAACATCTATAAGCTAGGGGGTGAAAATCTTTTTCACAATACAATCACAAATTTTGAGTAAGTTCGTAAAGCGTTATCAAATCGGTGTGAGCTATGTACGAGTGTATGAGTGTAATCATACGAACAAAAAGTACAGAGAAACTCAACCGAATTTTGAAGCATACCTTCAGGATCAATTGCTTGTGAAGTGCAATAGTGTTGCCAGTGGGGATAATTTTGTTAAAAAGTTGAAAAATATAAAATAAATATAAACTTTAAAGAAATTTATTATTTGACATATTGTCAGAAGTTTACATACAATAATTGAAATTTATTTTCTGGTTGAGGTCTACTGCTGATTTGTTTCAAGTGCCAATGAAATACGTATATAGACATGCTAAGCCACCAGCAAATAAATTTCAATTATTGTATATAAATATAAACTTTTAAATAAAAGAGCGTTTTAAATGTCAAATATTTGTTGAAAAGATATATAACAGTCTTCATAAAGAATTTATAATATTATATTATAACATATCTTCATTACGTACTGTTGCCTTACACTGAAGCTGGTGCACGACAATATGGTAACAATCTCCATCTCAAGCCAATTATTATGGGTTGAGATTTTAATACAAATTTTGCAAACCCACAGTCGCAAGTTTTATCAAAATTTTTATTTGACGTTTTCCACTTGCATATGAGCAATTCTCCACAAACCCCCACATCCAATAAATCCACTACTAAAGATGCAGTTTTCCATAGGTTTTTAAATACACTAGAGTCAAAAATTTATATATCTTATTTTAGTTACCATAAGCCAATATAAAAAAAAATCATTACTAAATGTTTACACATCTCCCCTGTGATCGGACTCACATTACATTTTTTTTTATTATTTTATACTTTAAAATACATAATTTAAGTGCAGTAATTATTAAAAATTTCAATATTTTAAGATTTCAAATATTTTTGAAATAAAAAATTAAATTAATTAAAATATAGATTAAAAGAAGCGATTATTTATTTGAAAAATTGGAATTGTTTGAAGAGTATTTTGTGTTTGATTTTTTGCAAATTTAATTTATGCCGTTAATTAATTTTCGTAATTGTAAATACATTTTTGGGTATTCATATAGAACAGTTTATTAATTTTGCGTTTTAAAAAATAAATTTAAATAAAACATCCATAAAGTTGTGATTTCGATAAAAAAAATTTTTTTCATTACGTCCAAAATACAACGTCCTCTAAAGGATCGCCTCTAGATTGTTGGCAGTAGTTGCTCCTTTTAGGCGATTTTCCTTCCAGTTCTTCGTACATTTCGAGTGGGATTTCGGCGAAAACTTGACGAATATTGGTTGTCAAATGCTACAACATTAGCGGATTATTCGCGTAGACACAGTCTACGCGAGAGGAAACCCGATGGATGGGGGGGGGGGGGGTTTTGACTGATGATTTTCATGAGTAATATTAAAATAAATAATTACAATCAATTTTTAATAACTCTAAGGGCCAGCCCCAGAAGGCCCTCTCTACGCCTGTGTGTATTAGAAGCCTGCATATACACCCTTGAAATGTAAATACGTCTTGTTTTTTAAATTTATTATCACGGAATGTATTATACTAAACCAATAATAAATGTTGTCGTATTATAATCGAAGCATGATGTATGGATGCATTGGTGTTGGTCTATATGAGTGTTAACAAGAGATGTCGCGAAGACTTTTTGTTCGTAACAAACAATCACAAGAAGTAGTGTTGATGCATGTATGCTTGTTATTTTGTGTAAGATGTAGATGGTAAGCTCCCTGTCGGAAATTTGGCTAACTTTAAACTAACTTTAAGCTAACTATTTTCGCAACTAGTACTGACAGACTTTGGATGTCCTAGGCGGTAGTCAATTGGCTCACTCTGCATTACTTTCAGAGTCAACTTAAAGTTGACTCTTTTTAAACCACCTTGTATTCAGTAAATTAAAAAAAATTTCTTGGGTTCGAACATGTATCATCACAATTTGTGTACTCAACATGCTACCACTCAGCTAAGCTACCATCTAAAATAACAACAGTAAAATGTTAACATAAAACTTAAATGAGTTTCAAGGTAGCTGAAAATAAATATGTTGGCTCTCATCAAATTCGACTACGTACTCAACTTAAGAGTTAACTTTGGGTTTGTTTTGGATGACATTTCAGTTAGCTTTTAGCCAGTTTAAAAAAGTTAACTATAAGTTAACTATTTTTGTAGTCAACCACACATTCTCCGACAGGGCTATTACGAGTATGTGTTTAAGACTGCCTTTTTAAGGCAAGCGCACACATCTAATGTCAACGCATGTGTGTGTTTGTATGTGCGAAGAAAAATAAGGGATCATACACACAACGTGTGTGCGTATGTACATGCATGACGTTTGTATACGCGCCCATGCGTATGAAGAAGCAAGAATCACAAATTTTTCAGTCACGAAATATTTTCTTCGTTACACTTATACCTGCAATAACTGAAACAAATATCTTGCCAACATTAATGCTTAGCGTTTGTTTTAGAATATTTCGCTGCAGTAAAGCATTTGAAAAATCCCTAATGTCTTAAAAGATCTTTTGAGTGGTCTTGTACAGGACTTTAATGTATATCACCTAAGTGTGAATGGCTAGCCGGATGTATGTACTGCTTGAGCTTGACATTATAGGATAGAGGTGTAAACTTATGCGTAGATGCTCAGTTGCTGACTACATCAACAAATTTCTTTATAATAATATTGCCAATTCCTTGCAAAGTAGGACGATTATGACGAACATAACCACACTGTAATGCCCGAAAATTGGCCACGATTTAACCACCACTTTTTTAGAAAAAGTTTAAACTATTTTTACGCGTTCTAGGGTTTCGAAAGATCATATTTATGAATAGAAAATCTTGCAATAAATAAATAACACTTCAGATGACAGATATTTACCAGCTGACAGCCTTGCCACGCCAGCTATTTTGCAACCACTCAACTGTTACCCTCATAAAATGTTTACAGATAACAGCAACCTTGATCAAATTCGAAAAATTATAATTAAATTTTTTTTAGCTTATTTTATAAAAAAAATTAAATTAATTGTTCCGGAAATTAGTTTTGCTTTGCACGGTTTTTTTTTTGACGACATCATTTTTGAATAGTAAAAATTATGTGTATTTTTAATTAATATTTATTAAATAATTCTGAGAAAAATTAACATTTGAATTTCATATTTTATAACTGTTACAAACTCGTTTAAAAGTACTTTTGTTTCTTGCTTAAAGATACTCGTATGTATTTTATTTTTTAAGAAAATTATATTTAATTAATTTCATTTGTTTAATTTGGCATTTGCTAAATTTGTATATTAAACTGGTAGCACTTTAATTAACTAATTAATTTGGTTTCAGAGATGGAAACGCGAATATTTTAATCATAGTTATTTAAACGTGTAGCTTTCAATATGCAAGCAAGCGACTTGTGCAAAAAAAATATATGTACGCCCAAAAATTATATAATTAAAAGGGGGAAATATTCTTGAAAAAGTTTAGATTTTTTCATAAAAAAAAAAGAATATAAAAACTTTTTTAATCAATTGAAAATTTTTCAATGTTTAATAGGGATATTTTTTTATAAATATACACATATTATATTTTGATATTTCAAATAAATTTGACCAAGTGCTTAGAAGTTATTTACTTATTATCACTTGATCACTATTAAGACCAGCTTCACATTAAGCATTAAACATATTCACCACAGCAAGCTACCGACTTCAAAATGTCACATTGATCGTTTACTCAAACAACGTCATAACTTCAGTTTGTCAGAGAGCTACTTTAAAATTTTCAATTTAAACACAACGAACTTAAGGGAAAAAGTAATATTTTATTCTGCTTTCAATAGTAGCAGTAAATAAGATATTTGGATGAAATTTTTACACAGCATGATTAGTTCTGCATCATTAATTCGAAAATTAAATTTTTTAGTTCCTACTTTATTTAAGTAAATGAGCGACATGTTAAAATAGAAATTATTATTTTGACGACATGGCGACAGGTTGTTATCCATGCGGATTTTGTAGTTTCAGTCCATTTAAACTAATTTTTATTTTTGTTGTTGCAATATAATGCAAAGTGTGATATAAATTATTTCATATTATTTAACCGGAGGAACATCCCGAAATTGATGTAAATAAATAAGAAATAAATTAATTAAGTTTTATAATTTTACTTGGTATCTGTGGGTACATTTTCAAAGAATAATTATAATTTTATTTATGTGAAATATTTTATGGTGGCACCACTGAAATATGGATTTGTATTTAAATATTATGGTGCCGATGTCGTCTCCTAAATAATTAGGTAGGTGGCTACAAGGCGACAAATGCAGCTAGCGGCATTTGAAGGCATATGAAGTTGTGTGGTTGTGTAGTCCGCTGACCTGAAATTTTATAAAAACGAATGCTCACTAAAACGAAGAAATTTCGAAACAAAATTCTTCGACATTTGTTCGCTAATCTAAGAAAATTCGAATGTTCGCTAAAGCTTCGACCATCATCGAACTTCTCTCGAAAGGTTTTCTAATGTGTGACGGTAGCCGAGTGGATGTGTGTCAGCCTCTTAGTCTAGAGGTATCAACTTCGATGCATGACAGCACTGTAAGTTAAAAAATAAAATAAGAACACGTATGTACACATGTGCAATAATTGAACAGAAAAAAAAATTGTCACCATAGCCTAGTGGATGTGTGTTAGTCTGTTAGAATGAAGGTACCATACCCATGTTCAAATCCTGTAGCGTAAATGAAGGTATTAAAAAATTAAATAAATAAATAGAAAATAAAATTACTTTTTTTGGCTGCCTTTTTTGGATATCGAAATTAGTTCGCTATTCGCTGACTTTTGATATTGCTAGCGAAACTTCGATAACGAATGTTTTTGGGACAAAACTGAGTGACAGGTGAACTTTTTTCGATTCATTTTTGAGTGTTACTCTCCATAGTTTTACTCGACAAATGTTCGAGATATATTCAAAATCGATATCAATAACGAAAATCTTGCTCAAGTGGGTAATCATTAAACTTTAATGCTACGCTGGCCAAATTAGCACCAGAGTGCTGAACAGCAATCGGTTTCTTATAAAATATAATACACATACGCGAATACATTTCTCTCTGTCGCCAACATTGGTTCAATGCATTAAACATGTGCAAGAGTGGACAATAAAGTATTGCCGAACAGAGAGAGAGAGATAGAGAGAGAAAATAGGAGGTATGCGGTTAACTTTTGTAAGTGTCGGTGCACACTACAGCAAAAATATTAGTCCAGCTGGAGAGAGAGAGAGTTGTGCACTCGGTATCACATGATTTTTGTTTGCGATGTCCCACTTGGTAGCTCTCCAGGTATGAGCTTCTGAATGCATCTAGGATGTGCAGAAAGAAGCCCATACCTCATGCCTTTTTATATATATAAATTAAAAAGAAAAATCTGCTCTTTTTACATATTTAAATCAGGAGTCGATGCCAGGATCTCCGCATGCTAGAACACTACCCACCGACCTACCGAAGTACAAAACTATTTTTGTACACAATTCAATTAAAAAATAAAAACACGAAGTAAAAATGGCATTCGCAACCAAATTTGTATCCACGTAAGTGAGAGAGGATGCACTATAAAAAATTTTGAATAGTTGAGTATAAGCAGGCGACCAACTTCGTAGTGTTTGTATTAAATTTCGTCATTCGCTTATATTATTTAATCCTCGTGAGGCAAAGGGGATGCACTGTGTGATTTTCCTTCTTCCGAATCCTCTTTTTGCCTTAGTGCTTACTTGTACCAAATATATTTTTGCCGGAACACGTCAACGTTTGTTGATCAACTTTTAATTCAGCTGTTAGAAAAAGCGAGATATTTTTATTGCCTTGCCTGTCTTTCTTGCAGTTAAATTACGAGTTCATCAACAAAAAATTGATGCGTGTGAACCGGGACTAACAAAAACAGAAGGGAAAGCTATGTACATACGAGTATTTGAATTAATTGAATTCTTACAAATACCAGCTTATTGTACTTGTATATCTGCTGTATCAGCAATATTAAAAAAAATCTAATTTTTTCTTTTCACTTGCAAGAAGTATTATTATATTATTAAAATTCATGAATCTGTGCATATACTGCACGGCTGTTAAAAAAAAGCAATGTGAGTCCGTCCACACAGGGGAGATGTGTAAACATCTAGTAATGCATTTTTTTTAATATTGTCTTATGGTAAATAAAATAAGATTGATACATTTTTGACTCTACTGTATTTAAAAACCTATGGAAAACTGCATCTTTAGTAGTGGAATTATTAGTTTTGGGGGTTTGTGGAGAATTGCGCATATGCAAGTGGAAAACGCCAAATAAAAATTTTGCTAAAGCTTGCGACTGTGGGTTTGCAAAATTTTTATTGAAATCTCCACCCATAATAATTGGTACCCAATTGTCGTGCACCAGCTTCAGTGTAAGGCAACAAACAGTACGTAATGAAGATATGTTGTAATATAATATTATAAATTATAAGGACTGCTATATATCTTTTAAGCAAATATTTGACATTTAAAATGCTCTTTAATTTAAAAGTTTTTATTTATTTTATTTATTTTATATTTTTCAACTTGCAACACTATTACACTTCACAAGCGATTTCTATTAAAATTAACATTGCTTCTTTCGGTTGAGTGTATTTCTATGCAGCTGTTAAGTTTCTCTGTACTTGTTTGTATGATTACACTTATATATAGCTCACACCGATTTGATAACGCTTTACAATCTTACTCCAAATTTGTGATTGTATTGTGAAAAAGATTTTTAACCCCCCCAGCATATAGATGTTTACTCTTCTCTAATCATACGTTAGTCTGCTATCAAAGGCTGCCAAACACAAACTAACTGCCACAGCTTATCTTAATTTTGACAGGAGTCAACTGACTGTTCGTGTGTTGACAGTAGCAGTGCTGCCCTTTCAGTTAAGAAGTGGAAAATTAAAAAAAAGATCACGGACTTGCGCATCCGCCCTCGTATTAAACTTGCTTTTTAATTTGCTAATTACTTAAGCATTGTGAATTTTGTTTAAATCTTTGCAAATATAAGGTTTTTAAACTCAAATTAAGTTTTTATTTATATTTAAAAATGTATATAATATATATAATTTTATTACTATCAATCCAAAGTTGAAGGTAACATTAATAAAAAATTTGCAATTTTTTTTGTGAACATCAATTTTGAGGTGTGCAAGTAAGTATATGTTTTTTAACAATGAATATGAGTCGTTCCAAGAAGATTCTTTGTTTGAAAATAATTTTTTTTTTAATTGTTTCTAAATTTTTTTTTTAAATTTGAACACAACAAATCAGTACTTTTTTTGCATTAAAATCTATTCATAAATATCACGAACTTTTAAATTTTATTACTATAGTTAGTTACGCTTGTTATGAGATGATGTTATTTTTTTTTGTTCTTAATATTGTAATTATATGCTTAACTTGTTTTTCATTTTAAAAAATTAGTAAACAAAAATTTAGTTCTGATATTTGTCGTGTGTTATTTTAATGTCACCATAAACTTATTAAAACGAGTAAAAAAAATAAGTTTTATCAAATTTACTGTTAAATAAATATTCTGTTGTCAAATAATTTTGTAACTGGGTTATCAAGACATTTTTTTATTTGTTTGATAATATTTGTTTGGGATTATTTTTTCCCAAAATATGATTTTGTTTTTCATGTGTCTGCTTGTCTGTCATAATTTGTTTGTTTTTCTTTTTGACATATTTACATACATACATACATATCAGAGAAGAGCAATGAGTAGTGTAGTAGTATCATAACTTATAATTTCTAGTATTTATGCGCAGTCCTACTTATGCAATGTTGTCTATGAGTCACATTCACTCGAAAGTTTTGAAGGGCTCATCGAACTCATACTTAAGAACATTTATGACGTTATTGATTTCGACTCTCCTTAAGTCAATTCCTATGGACGATGCAAAATAAATCAGTATGACTCACAATGCGAACTTCGCATACGAACATTGAAGTTCTCATTATGAGGTTGTGTTTGTTTCTCTGTTGCTTATTTTTGTTTTTTTTTTTTTTTTTTTTTGCTGGAATTGAAAAACAACCCTACTTACTACTATTGTATACTACTTGCAAACTGTTTAGTGACTAAACTTTTGAGTAAACATACATATGTATATACATGAGCTAAATGAGCTCAACTCAACTTATTTATAAAACAATGTCATTGCGAGTGTGCGTACATCAGAGTAGTTGAGTTTAAACGATGTCTACGCATTTATATTTAAAATTTCCTGAATCAGAATGAATAGCAAAAACACGATTCATTGCCGATCACTGATACAAATCGATTCTTTACTTCAACATAGTCATAACTCAAAAAAAGCTTCTTTTGCAGAAAATCAGTTTGAATTTTTTAGTTTACGTAGAACTCAATGAAGATGTTAAAATATTTTAATTTTTCAAGAGGTGAGTGTACAAGTCTTTTGTATGGAATTTTTATACATTAACGTCGTCGTAAATGGACTTGAAGGCCAACTTTGAGGGAGGGACGCATCCCCTAAAACAAATCTTATCGATATGAAACTTTTTTGTAATTTTTGGTTACATAAAACCAAACCGATTGGGGGGGGGAGATAAAAAGAATCATCCATTAAACTAACGGCCACGATAATATACATATATCTGCAAAAACGCATTTTTTGAGATATGACTGTGTTGCAATAAATGAGAGATATGCATGTAAATGTTTTGCGAAATGTTTACACACTTTTGCTTTCGTTTGACGCTGCATATTGTTGAGAATGAAAAGCAAAGATGCAAAGGCAGGTAAACAGTTGTTATAAAGACCTTTGCGCTAGTAATTTTCTAATCTATACGTTTTTCTTATTTCTGTTCTTTTTTTTTTAATAAACAGCAAGCAAGATTCATGATTCATAATTTTTCTTTGTTAGCTTAAACGAATCTAGATCTGTTTAAAAAGATATGAAAGAGATTCCAGTAGCGTATACAGTGGGTAGGTTGATTTTTATTTATAAACAAAAAGAGATTTGAAAAAAAATAAACAAAAGTTGTGGACAAACTGTATATGAACGATGGGTGGAGGTCGAGCTAATGAGCTGGTAATATTTTTTTTATGGTATTTAATATACAAAAGCAGTTCTTAAGTTGTTTTGCTAGAGACATTTGTTTATTTAAGGCCATGGACTCACTATCATGCAAAGTCGTGCGATCTACGTAAAAATACAATCCTGGTGTGATGAATTGTTATTGTCTCTTGAAAATTTTCATAAACTCCATCATACCAGGGTTTTTTTTGTAGATCTAACGACTTTGTATGATAGTGTATCACGGCCTTTACATTCTCTTAATTTAAATACTTTGGGCCTTATTATGATTATAAAATGCCAAATTCGTAGTACGAGCTGACAGGAAGGACCATTGAAAATTTTGTTAACAGGGGTCTAATCGTCGCTGTGTATAACGAGCTGATTCTATGACATTTTTTACTTTTAGATTATGGTATTCACAATCGAATAATGTAATATGGTTCAATATCTTATGCCATAATCTCAAACTGAAAAAAAGTGATCGAACCAGCGCTTTATCGAAAGCGACGATTAGACGGACCCAAAATTTTTGCAATCGATATAGTATCTTAATATTGAAAACTATTAAGTAGTATTTAAGAGTTTTTTTTTTAATTTTCAGCATCCAAACATAAAATAGATCTGGTATCGAAAATCCTACACAATTTATTTTATTTTATTATTTTATTTATTTTCCCCGTCGAATGCTTATCTATGCATGAATATATAAGCTGGGAGAATAGCAAAGTTAACATCGTGGTATTCCAGCAATGAATTATTTAACATTGTGTGTCTTAAAATCTCTTAGTATTACTGTTGAGTAAATAAAGTGTTTTGATTTGAAAATAATTATGCAGTGGTGATTTATTAATTTAATTGCAAATATTTGATCCAAAAAGAACAAAATTTTTATATTCAAGAAACATAACAGTATTAAGTCTTTTATTTTATAAACTTTAAGCTTTTTCCCTGTGCTGAAAAGAGTTTCATTACAATTGCAGGGATCGAATATAGAATCTGAAGTTCATCGTATGTTTGCAAACGGGTGTCTTTACCCGCTCAGCAAAATCAAGGTGCTTTATTTACCCAAAGAACGTTATAACTCAAAAAGGTTCGAAATTTTAATGGAGAAAGAAAATTTAATTTTTCTCTCTAGAGTTGAGTAAACAAGATATTTGTATGAAATTTTTACACAATATGAAGAACGATATCGTCTCTTCCACATCAAACTATCCAATATGCAAATTTGAACTTTTCAGAGAACGCGAAGACCCGTCAATTATAATTGAATTTAAAGTTAGCGTTTTCCTAAAAGTGCCAAGCTTAAAATATTTCTAATTGAGTTATCTATCGTCCGTGAGAATTTCAACATTTTGAAACCAAGATAACGAATCTAAAAAACCAATTTTGCATATTTTATAGTTTGACGTGGTAGGGACGATATGATGATTAATTCTGCATCATTAACAAAAAAAATTCATTTATTGAGTTATGACGTTTTTTGACTAACTGAGCGATATGTATATAAATTATTTCTTTTCGTAAGTAGTTCCACTTGTTTTAAGTCCAATTTAGTATTATTTTTATTTAAATTTTTGAGCACGACTTGTACTAAAACTTGAATTTAGAACGTGTTTTTTTCTTTCTGTGTATTGACTTTTATTAATTGTTGCTTGTTTTTTTATAAATATATGAGAATTAATAATGGAATACGATATTACTTTGGCAAAAACACATCTTCACTTAAGGTACGGCCACACTTGTCAAACATTTGCGCAAAAAAGCGTAACCACTAAATGCTAATGAAAAATCTTTCAAGTCAGTTAAAGGTTTGTCAAGTTAATGAGTAGACAATAATGTTGGATTCTATGACATTGTCTATTAAGGTAGAGGTCCGTAACGCACTTTGTGCGCATTATGCTTTACACGCGTTTCATCCTCTTGTTTCATTCTATACTTTGTTGGCGTTGAGTTACATGCACTGCTTTTCATGCGCGATTTTATTTTTTTTTGATCAGCTACCTTAAGAAAAGTGTGGTGAAAAGTTAATTCAAATATTCACATATTTTATTAAACAAGTTTTTTTACTAAGAAATTTTTCTTATTGAAAAAAAAAATTAAAAAAATTATCCACGGCAAAATAATATTTATCGATAACGTAAATAAAATAAAATAAATAAAGTATTATTTAACATCTTTAGCTTTCAAGAACAGCTGACTTTCTTTCATGGTGCTTGTAACGTGTACAAAAGTAGAAAGTAGACCTACTTTTTGCTTTGAACGCGCCTACGCTTTCTGCACTTTTGGCAATGTAACTTGTCACATACAAACTATTACATTGATTCTACTTTTTTGCCAGATGCATAGAAAGCGTAACGCGCAAAAAGAGACAACCTTTAGTTGTCTTCGAAACTGTTTAATTTAATAAACAAGTGCCTGGATCAACACTTTTTTCGTTACTGTTTGCTGGTTACGCTTTTTTGGGCAAATGCTTGACAAGTGTGACTGTAGCTTTAATCTAAAGATAATTCATATCAACATTAAGGGCCAAATTTACAGTCATTAGTTAGTTATTAGTAAACTAAAATATTAACTTTAAATGTTAACTTGTTTAACTAATACTTCATATTCACCGTGCATTGTTTAACTTAAGTTCTTAGTATGAGCAAATAATGGTAATCCTGTCAAATAAGTGAGTTTCACTATCGACAACTCTGCTATAGCATATGGTTTTTGTTTACATTTGCTGTATTATTTCTTAAAAATGGATAAAACAGTGCGCGCTCATCTAACTTTGCCGTGCAAAATATTGAATTATTGCTGAAATTGGTTCGGAAAAACCAAACTATAATAGAAAATAAAATAAAAAGAATGTTTAAGAAATTTATTTGCTGGTGGTTCAGCTTGGTCAATATACATTTCATTGTTGCTGTGACAAATCATCAGTAGACTTCAACCACACAAATTGAATAGTCACAAACCTCTTATCTTATGCAAAGACTTTCAAGAACTATTTGAGAATTCACAAATAAATTTCAAATTAAAAAATAAAAAGAATGTGTTACAGCTAAATACAAAGAAGATGCTTGATAACGTATGTGTGAAATGTGCATAAAAATTTTCACAACACAACAATACTAATAACCAATGACATTTGGGGGTTTAACTAATGTAAGCATAGAGCTGTGAATCAAATATTACTAGTTAAACCATTGCTATTAGTTAACTAATGACTGTAAATTTGGGCCTAAATGTGGCCAAAAAAATACTACTCGTATTAGCACAACTTGAAAGCCACGATTATGCCTGTCATTGCTGAATTGTGCGCACTTGCGAAATTCTTGGCATGTTCTGGGACAATATGTGGACTTTCTGAAATTCTTTGTTCATGACAGCAGCATTTTATGCCAGTCAATTTCCAAAAATTAAATAAACAACTGCCAAACAAATACAATTAGCTTAATAACTTTAAATTTTCCCTAATTGTATGACTAAAATTCAATATTGATCTTCAGCAATAAATTTCAAAACTAAAATTTAAACAAAAAATAAAGTGCTGTTACTGCAATACGCTATTTCCAATTAATCGAAAGCACTCAGCCTTTTTAGTTGTTTCTTTAGACGTTTTGGACGAATGAATGCACTGAGGGAAACAGCACTTAAATATGTACAAATGTATATATTTTTTTTGTTTTTGCCTCAAAACTTTATGAATGAATGAGTTGAATTTTTCTCAATAAATCTATTTTTAAAGTAATTAACAACAAAACAAACAAAAATCAATAAATTATAAATTGTTTTAATTTTTTATTTTCGTTTTATTTTCAGTTAAGAAACAATTGCAACAAGTTGGTACCAGTCAAAAGCCATTCACCAATTTCAACAAAAACAAAAACAAAACCATACAAAACTTTAATGGAATGAAACGCTCATTTTTGCTAGATAATAAAAAAGTAGCGAAAAACAAATTGAATTACAGAAACAACAAGTAGCCAAAGAAAATTAAAAAAAAACAGATTTTGCTATAAACTCACAGCACAATAATCATAAAAATAGTTTTTTTTAAACTCCCGTGTAAAACAACGTGTTGGAATTTTACTATTCATACGTATGTACATTAACGAAAACAACTTGAAAAACAAACCAAAAATTCAAATTAGAGCAAAATAAAATATAACAAATTTACGGAAAAGAAAAATATATCTACATACATAAATAAATAAATAAACAAAAGAATAACAAAATATTTAGGTAGAAAAAAATAATACATAATATTTTGTCGTATTAAAGCCAAGATGGATGGCATAATCAATTTTATAATATAAAAAAAATATGTCCATTCATTTCAAAAAACCTCAAGGTACTTTAGCAAGACACGTGTAAAGTTTGCTTTCAACAGTTACACACATTCACAAGTTTGAAATCTTAGAAAATCGTATGTGCAATAAAGATCGTTAAAAAGTTTGATGGTGGGCAACCAGCTTCAGTTTCCAACAGTGTCAGCTAAAAGTGTTACAACAATTACATCATGACAGTTTCATATGCCGGGGAAGTACCTAATGGCAGTAGTTTTGGCTGTTTTTGGAAAATTTTATGGAAGTAAGTATAAAAGATATACTAAAAACTTATAATTTTATAAATTAAACTCAAAAAGTAATATAAGTGTATGCAGAAGAATAATAATAATAATAATAAAGCTGCGCTTCAAAGTGATACGGTTACTAACATAAGTACGTTTTCTTTGATTAACAAATGGTTTGAGTGCATAATGACGTACTTATCTCATTAAAACTTTATAAGGTGTGCAGTGGAAATCTAGGCGCACGGTAGTGCGCCAGGCCAAGTTCCGGCCAATGCACGCAGTGTGTATATTTACAGGAAGCCATTCGAGCTGTTTTTACCCCCCTCATAACTTTGTTCCCCGTAATCGTAAAATTATAAAATTTAAAGCACAATAAGAATAAATTCATGTAACCTTATATGCGAAGTTTGAAAGCTTTACAATGAAAAATTCCGGAGATATGGAGGTGCAAAAAGTGCATATTTTAAGATATACTCACTGACTCACTGACCTACTGACTCAGTCATCAATATTATGAAGCACTTCCGCTATAGCTGGAGATCTGAAATTTGGTACACAAGTAGATCTAGGTGAGCGATGAACTAGAAAAATCTGAAACCCCGAAAATTTTAATCAGGGGGCGGGGCTACACCCATAAAAATTAAAATGTGCTCTAGTGAGATGAAATTTGGTACACAACTAGAACTAAGTGAGTACTCACCTAAAAAATCTAAAAACCCAAAAATTGTACCTAGGAGGGCGGGGCTGCACCCATAAAGCTCAGAATTAAAAAAATATTTCTAAGGCGTTTAACTCAAGCGATTTTATTGAAATTCGGCACACATGTTGCAATAATACAAGGCTCTAAATTTTTATTGGAAAAAGTGGGCATTAACACGCCCATACAATTTAAGCCTCCTATTTCATGTGTTTCGGGTCAGCACTTTTAAATGCACTATTTATGTATTTACTATTATCCTTTTCCAACGAAACTAAACAGGAAAGATAACAACTAGCAAAAAAAAAAAATTGGGGTTAAAAAATTTAGGCGGGAGCACGCCCATAAGAATAAAAATAAAAATTTGCGCTAGTGAGCTGAAATTTGATAAACGAGCAGCTATAGATTAGCAAAATTCTAGAAAAATCTGAAAACCCAAAAATTTTACCTAGGCGGGCGGGGCTGCGCCCATAAGGCTCAGAATTTAAAAAACAAAACTAAGGCGTTAAACTCCAGCGATTTTATTGAAATTTGGCATACATGTTGCAACAATACAAGGCTATAGATTTTCGTTGAAAAAGTGGGCGTTAACAGGCGCATACAATTTAAGCCTCCTATTTCATGTACTTCGGGTCAACACATTTGAATATACTACATATTTATATATTTATTACTATCCGTTTTCAACAAAACTCGACAGGAAAGATAACTAATGGCACCAGCAGGTATCGAGATTGAAAAAGTGGGCCCGTAAGAAGAAAATAAATAAAATGTACGCTAGTTAGCTGAAATTTGATAAACAAATAGGTATAGATTAGCAACTAATTAGAAAAATAAGAAAACCAATATATTCCAATAAAGCACACAATTAAAAGAGCAAATTTAAAATATTTGTCTCAAGCGATTTTATTGAAATTTGGCACAAATATTGGAATAATGCAAAGTTATAAAGTTTCGCTGAAAAAAGTTTGTGATAACACGCCCTTACAATTTAAACCTCCTATTTCATGTACTTCGGATCAGCAGATTTAAATCTACTATTTATTTAAAATTAATATCCGTTTCCAACGATACTTGACACGTATGATTGGCACTGGCAACAAAATTTATTTAAAAAAAGTGGGCGGGAATACTCCCATAAAAATAAAATAATTAAATTTGCGCTAGAGAGCTGAAATTTGGTACGCAAGTAGGTCAAGGTGAGAAACCAAATACAAAAATCTAAAAACCCAAATATTTAACCAGGAGTGGCAGGGGCCGCGATAATTTTGTACTGAAGCTTTAACTTAAAGCTATCATCGTAAGAAGGGTAAGATGATAATTGAGCGCTGCTCATAACAAAATATTGAGTTTAAAAAAGTGACGGAGAGTGGGTTTAACGGCCATAAAATTTCAAGCTAGAATTTGCACTAGAGTGAAAAATACACTCACAAAATTCGATACACAAATAAATCTAAATTAGAGATCACCAAGAAAGATTTAAAAGCCTGGAAGTTTCAATTGGGGGGCATGGACACGCACTTTAAGCTCAAAATTAAGAATTTAAGTTAAGGGATTTACGAACAGGAAAAATTTTAAAGCACCGATTGTTAAATTAGGGAAGTAGTGCCACGCTTATAAAATTTTTATTGAAATATTATATGGTAGAGAACTGAAATTTTGCAAAAAAAAAATAGGCTTAGGTAAGTTACCAACTAGATAAATTTAAAACTCAAGCTAGTGTATCGAAACTTTGCATGCATATTTCATAATATGCATGCATTTAATTTTACGTTTTCAAAAGTACTTCGTCTTAGCAGACTTTACTTCACTAAAATTTACACTATATTTTACATATTTCTACTCAGATGACTCTTAAAAAATTAATCAGATTACTCGGTCCTTATTATAAGACAATATCACCCTATAGCCCATTATTTTATGTAACTCTGCCCTTTTGAAATGGCGTAGATATTAGGAATAGAACTATAAGAGACTAGATATTTACCCCCTTATGCAAAAACAATTGGTAAACTTAAAGTTAGTTTAAAAAACGAATTTTGTATGGCAATATGGTATACATTATATAAATTTGTAATCGTAAGGCTGTTATATAATTTCTAGATAATGTGCTTACTTGACAACATTTTTCCCGATATAAAAAAATCAACAAATATACATTATTTTCTCCTTTCTTAGAAAAGTAAAAATATTGCCAAGTTAGCACATAATCTAGAAATTATATAACAGCGTTACGATTACAAATTTATATAATGTATACCATATTACAGTGATAGGTATTGCACCAAAGACGAACTTGGCCAAAATGTTTATCTCACTACTTTTGATGACCGAAATTTTGGAAAGGAGCTTGGCCTTTTTTCACATTTATGTTTTTGTGAGGATTTATATTTCAGAACAACATATCTGTGGCAATAAGGAAAAAGTGCTTAAGTCATATTTTATTGTTTTGCAGGTGAGCATTTTTTTCGATTTTCAAAAAATATTTTTCTTTTAAACTTAAATTTTTAAATTCTCTGTTAACCTTTATTTTTTTAAGCAAACATCCTTCTACGCACTATAAGTAATACATTTAAGTTGGAATATACAAAAGTATAACCTAACTCAAGCTGTTATTCCAAATGAGATTAGAAGTCTAAAAAAGATAAGTCGCAAGTCGTAGTGCTATAACTTTCGGAAAAAATCACACAAATTAATTGAGATTTTGACCAGGGGTACTTTCAAATATGTAGATTATGGAGGTTTCATTGACTCAAAATTACCTCATCTCGACTTAAGCAATTTTTTCTTTTTGCCACAGATATGTATATAAAACCACAGCTAAAATTCCACTATCGGTGGAACGACTTCATATATTTTTGTGCAAATACTATGAGGAGAATTTTGTAGGCCATTGAAAGTGCACACCGAGCATTTTATTGGCTAAATTATTTAAATATATTTAAAAATGAAATACAATTTTTCTACAAACTATAAATGAACATTTTTCCATATTTAAACATTTCTTTACAAAACTGCATTATTTGAATTGTGATGTTGAGTGGTAGAAGAATGGGGGTTTTGACACCAAAATCCCACACATGTTTTATACGAGTATGTCTCTAAATAAAACAAAACTCGAAATGTAACTTAAATACAAATTTTGTAAATAGAAACGTTATTTTCGTTTTGAAATTTGTATGGAAAAAATATTTTTTCAAACGAATTTGCGTTATTTTTCATAGAAATTTGAAACGTTTAGAAACGAAATTTTTTACAAAATCTGCCTATTAATATCATTAAATATTAATCCAAACCTGAATTTCGTTTGAGGGTTAATTTCGTGGCGGAAGTGTGAAAGAAAATAATTTTTTAATTACTCAACGATGAAAGCCAACATTTATACTGATGCGCAGATAATGTGAACGGTCTTTTGTAGAATGCCGACCAATAAAAGTACTCGTATGAAAAACGCGCAGAGTTTCGTCGGTATGTTACGCGCCTATCAAATTGGAGACAATGCGCCAATACATGCGGATAGTAAATGGTATTTAAGAATTTTACCAATTGATGAGTGTTTTGAAATTAATAAAGTTAATATATAAAATATACACATATATACCGTTTATATATAAACTAGTTTAACCCAGTGAAATTATCAATTATTGAGGCAGATAAGTTGCGAGTTTTGGACTTTTTCATATTCAAAAATAATTTCGAAAATTGGTTCACAAATGGCGAAGTTATGCTTGTTTAAATTATAAAATCTATTAAAACTATGTGAAAGGAATAACACAAATTTAAAAAGTGGGCATAAGAGTGGGCGTGATTGAAAAGACACATGATGATGTCAAAAAATATTTAAGAACGTTTCCATTTATTTCCCATTATTTTCTTTTCCAGCTGATTAAATTAATATATTATTTGTGCTCTCATGTGCAAAAATAATACAGAAGCGATTTGAGCAACCGTTCTCATTACTTTTTTTTCACTCACTTCTAAGAACGACACAAAACAAAAAAATCAAAAATTTTGTTTCATTTATTTTCGTACTCTGGTTTTGGTACAAAGAAATCAAAACAAAAATAAATTTATAACTGCCCAGCAAAAAAGAGAGACTCCAAAAAAGTCATGAAAATATAGAGCTTGCGATCTGGAAGTAGTGAAAATTTCGATCCGATCTAATGATTTTTACATAGAGTTGTCATTGGAAGAAGTTCTTTTTTTTCGATGCCTGGTCACTGAATTGGAAGCGATATTAAGAAAAATTCCCTTTTTTATGTTCTATGATAATATTTTCATCTAGAAAAAATTGTAAATAGTTGCCTATTTTAACAATTTGTTTCTTTTTATACGAATTTAACCCCGAAACAGTGTTTTCATGTAAATTTAAGCAAATAACTTTTAAATTTTAGACTAAAATTAGTTCATAAATTTCTTTAAAAAATTATTTTTTTTTTAAATCTGGTGAGTATTTTCTAACACTTTGGAGGAGTTACAAGGTTTTGTATGACTAAAATAAACTTCTACATGGTTTTTTGCTCACTCTCGGCAAATTAAAAATATCGATTTTTTGGAAGCAATGAAAATGTTGTTCCACTAGAATGACTTAAATTTTTTTTTACTGGGTGTAATAGTGTCGACTATTTTTGTTACGAAAATCACTTCCTAGCTCATGTTTCTGGCATAAATTGCATAGCTCTAAAAATATTCTAAAAAAATATGTATAAACAACAAATTAGTTAAAAGCCTTCCAAGCAAATTAGAAAAATATTTGCTTTAAATTTAAAATTTTAAAACAACTCGCAGCGACCTTAACGCTTTGACGAGCATCTTATTTTACCATTTTTTACCTTCATCACTTTTATTGCCTTTTCTTGGTATCACATTGTAAAAATCTTTAAAATTAGAAATAAAATTTAATTTTTATTTTTTGCAAATAATAACTCATTTGAAATTAGATAAAATAAACATTATTTATTAAGCAAAAACAATTAGAAATAAATAAATAAATCAACATACAATTAACTTGGAAACATGCACTCGCTCTCATGTTTTTTGCATCTTATTTTTATCCAACTTTGTTGCTTCTAATTACAATTGTAAATTAGTTGTTGTTATTTGTTGTTTTGAAAATAACATCATTTTACTTATGTGGCAATTGCTTTATGAGACATAGACGGCAATTTGTTGCATAAGTCTAAACTGACGTTTTTGGAGGGATATCATCTTAATTTTTTACGAAAATTGACTTGAGTGAATGAATAATGAACTTTTTTTCTCTAAGAAAATAATTACTATATTTAGTTTTTATAAAAATAAAAAAAATTTCCTATGAAAATAAGGACTTTTATTAAGTGAGAAGAAAGATTTCAATTTCATTTTTTACTGAATCTATTACAAATTTGTCTAACAACTTTTTTAAAAATTTTAATGCAATGAAAATTTTTCGTGATGCCTCTGAATAATATTTTCAATCAAAAATTTAATTTATTTTTTTTGAACATTTAATGACTTAAATGAAATTTTTAGTTTTTTAACTAAATAAAGTTTAAAAAACTATTGAAATTACACGGAAAAATATATTTCCAATCAATACTTTTAATTAACAAAAAATCAATTAAAAAATTAATTGTATCATTTAATGTTTTTAATAAATTAAATTTTAAAATTAATGGCTCGATTATGGATTGCAACCGAACTTCAGTTGCCGAGTTAACTAGCAACGCAACTGAAACTAAAATTAGTATTATTATGTATGGCAACTTCCTCCAGTTGCCAAAAAGTTATAGAAAATGCGATTATGACAGATTGGCAACTGAAAATAATATGAAAGTAATGCGTAATATAAGAAATACAAGCGCTTAAACAAAAACATTAAGTAAAAGTGCTTAAAATAATACTTATCTTAAAAATTATTAGTTAAGTAGAATTAATTGCTGATGAAGAGAAGGAAATGCAAAATATGGAATCTATTAGACGGCCTAAAATATGTTTTAACAATATCTTTTAAATTTAAATCATATTTTATTTTCAATATGAAACTCGAAAATAAAAATAATATAGCACCTAATTTTTTATTTTTTCACTTTTTACTATGCAGCAACTACAAATTTGTGGTTGCCAATATGGCAACTGAAATTATCAGCTGTTAGTTGCCAGTTGCCATCGGTAATACTATTTCGGCAACTAGCAACGCAACTACAGTTCGGTAGCCATCCTTAATCGAGCCATAAGTCTTTAGTTAAGCTTATAGGTCAGCTACGTCCAAACACACATACATACACTGATATTTGCATTTTAGGTGTAAATAACTTTGAAAGCTCTTAAATTTGTTCTTGTGTCTTTCCAAAGTAACAGCAAACATTTCTGTCTGTTGTGTTGTTGTTGTGAATGTTGTACTCTCGTTGGTGTGAAAGCACATAAACTCTTTTGTAAAAGTTGGCAAATTGCGCATATGGCTTGAAAGTATCTGCTTTTTAACGAAAGTTTAGTTGGATCAATTAAATTACTAATGGATTATGTATTTGTGTTTTTTTTTTCAAGTAAAGGTGTAAATACTCGTATGAATTAATATTAACCCCAATTTATTATTAATCATTAGAAGATTATTATTAGTTATTTTGTTTTTTTGTAAGAGTACTTACTCTTAGAACAAAAACGTTTAGGATATATTCAAGTGGTATCCTCTGTCAGTTTCATGTTCTTAATAATTCCTAACAACTAAACGGTCTCGAGTCAACACGCTTTATATGAGGGTTATTCGCTTCATATTGTAATATAACCCATTGTGCATTGGCTTAATATGTGCCATAGTATTTTAATTTAATTTCAACAATTTTCATACTTCTATAATTGCGCTAAAACATTAGTAGAAGACAATAATCCAACTATATCTCCCCCTCCCACTTCTCCTTCCAATTATTTATTCAATTGGCTAAAAATTTATTTGAAGTTTGCTTTTGACAAATGTCATGCGATTATTTTCTTAGTGATTTATTAGATGTAATACAAATAATTTATTAGACACGTCTGGCTGGTATTAACGAATACATACATATTTGCAACAAGATGACACTGTTGAGCTTTTGATATGTCAGCTATTAGATACAGTGGACGGACAAATGTGTAAATAGTGTCAAGAAAATAAAGATCAATTGCAAAATAAATTTAAACTTACATACAGATTGGAAAGAGATAATGTTTGCGATTACAATAATTATTTTTGGAATATTTTCTTAAAAAAAACATTAATTATTTTTTTAAACAGAAACTTAGTCAATCGGTTTTATGTAATTTCAGTATAGTCGACTCCGCTTTACTGGAAATAACCAGAACCCAATTTTTTTCAATTATCCGATTTTTTTTTTGGTTTTAAGTAATCCAATTTTTTCAGTAAAGCGTGTTGCGCTAAAGTGGACTCGACTGAGTACGCTTTAGCGCCTGCTGGTGTGGTAGTTCATTTATCTTTTTTTTCGTCATATCGCACACTGTATCGTAAACAGTCACAAATCAAAAAAAAATCAAAATGTTAAGAAGTGGCAAGAAACTGTTGATACTGTAAAAAAGCTACGTCCAAGCCGTATGCAGGGTTGTCAGATTTTTTTGCGACCTATTTAGCCAAATGGATTTTAAAAATCGCCAAAAGTCGCCAAAAATCAGTTGTATGTGGTTTTTCTTAGTAAATATTTGATAATAAATTTGTTTTTATATGGCAATTTATTCATATAAATTCTTGTAAAATTATCGTATCAAGATTTGTCAGAAAATTGACAAAATAGAAACAAAATCACCAAAAATTATTTCTTGTAAATTTTTCTCATCCATAGTTAATATAGAAAAAATCATCAATATCAATTTGTTTTAACTTCTTGCAGACGAGTTTTGCTAAGATTTATTTTAGAAACTACTCCTTCAACAAACTAATTTTCCTGAATTACAAAAATTTTGGAGTTCAATTTTGTTAAAAAAAATTGTTATAATAATCGCCAACAAATTTACATATTTATCGCCAGAAAAATTGCCATGTCGCCAAACCAAAAATTTGAACGCCAAACAATTTGAAAAATCCCCAGGTTCGGTGAGAAATCGCCATATCTGACAGCCCGGGCCATATGCACAATGTGCGTGTGCAAGCTTTTACCAAAAAGCTTTGTGCTTTCACCCCGACGAGAGCACAACAGCCCAATTAGACCTTGGCGAAAACAATACTTGCTGCTTATTTTGCACACAAAAAATAATAAATTGTGATGAGAGCTTTCAAAGCTTTTTACCTCAAATGCAAATAACTATCGAACGATTTAGCTGCATAAAAAAAAGGATAACGCAAGTATTGCACAAGAAATTTTTGGGATCGTTAAAGAATTTTCTTCATTGAACTGGTTTATAAAAAAACCCATTTTGACAACTTTGCGTTGTGACTGTTTATGACTTAATGAGCGATATAAGTATATTTTACAAAAAAAATTAAATAATACTAATTTAAAACCTTAAACTAATAGCTAATAAATCACTGAATGTTTAAACATAGTTTAAGTTAATTTTCACAAAATATTAAAATCGATTTAAATACACTTTTATTTTTTCAGTGGCTAATTAAAGTTAATATCAAATTATGTTGAAAGTATGGTAGCACTACAATATTTCCAAATATTATGGAAAGCTTTCCAAAGAACAGCTGTTTAATATAAATAAGAAAGTTGATTTATCAAATTGCAGAAAAATTAAATAGCAAAAAACACATTTTATGATACAAAAAGAGCATCGGAATGCATTTTTCTATTTATATATGTCATGAAATGAAAATTTGTGTTACATTTGTTGTATATTTCCGAAAATTAAACGAAATTATTTTTAATATGACCACATGATGTTCATGTACATGCATTCAAAAAACACACACATGCACAAAACATATGGTATGTTTGTAAAACTTAAACAACGCTTAAATGCACAATGTTGGCTATTTAAGATTCATTTAATTTTGTGGTGAAAAACAAAATTTTGTGTTTAAATCAGATTTAAAAATAAAATACATATAATCATTGACTGATTTATTTGCCCTAAGTGCAACTGTTATTTTTCTTTTTAATCAGCATTTAATCACGTCCCTTTGGCACAAAAATATTTGCCAGACGTTGTTTTAGATGCCAGTATTTTATAATTTTCTAATTTATTTAAAAGAAATTATACATTCTATTTTACAATAATAAAGAAAAAATGCCATGTAATTAATTCCAACTAAACAATGAATGAACAACAATTGTACAAAAATAATTATTACAGTCTATAGTTTCAAATATTTGTGACGAAAAATAGTTAACTCGCTGGAAAAAACTTAAAAGGTGCATGTTTGACAATAAAGTAAAAACTGTATGTGCATACATATGTATATGTGTAAATTTATTTGTGTGAAAAACAAAAACTATTAAGAAACTGATAACTGTTTGAAATTATGTATAGTAAATTGTTAAATTGTCTGTGTTTTAAAGCAAACTTTTCAACAAGTCAATTAAGGGGTAAAATATACATACATACTGTCAATTGTGTTTAGAAAACATACATATGTATGTACCTAATCCAGCAAAACTTAAAAAGAATAGAAAAATTTTGAATGAATTATTTTTTCGTTTGCAAACATGTACATACATATGTTCGGCCCTATGCATAAGCAAAAATTGGCATGAAGTTAGCATAAGTGGCAAAATGGAGCATGATCTTAAAGAGTTTTGCCATGAAACTTCACATTGCAAATCATGCTATGACCTGCAGCTGGATTAAGATTATGTAATGCGACCATTTTTAATGTAAATGCTGTTTCAGACTATCATACAAGTATAATACTTTTGACGAAACTTCATCTCTGGTCTTACATTTGTTTCAAAAATTTCAAAAAAACCAACAACAGCTCAACATGTCAGAGCTGCATTTTCCACAAAAGTATTAATACTTGTATTACAGTCAGAAGAGACCTTAGCAACATAGCACAAGCTTTCGTTTATACTTAAATGAGATACTATACATAAAAAAAATTAACAATATGAAAAAATCTAAATCTAAATATCTTCCTAAAACATGAAATATGTATGTTTATCTGAAAAAAATATATTATTTATGGTTAATTTTGCCAAAATAAAATATTTTTTCAATTTCCAACCCTGGAACCATATTTTTGATTTTTCTGGTTTTTTTTAATATTAATTTATTTCTTTCTAACATATAGAATATATTTAATTACCAAATAAATATGTATATAGTTTGATTTAATTAGTTTGATATACCAGAAAAAGTTTAAGTTTTCCAGTTCTGGAGCAATGATTTTTATTTTTCTAATTTTTTATTCCAAACTTTTTCTTTCTGAGACATAAAGTACATTTACTTTTTATGCAAAAATAAATTATTTAACCTAGTCACTTTTATATACAAAAAAAATTCAATTTCCCAACCCTGGAATCATCCTTTTATATTTTTCTGACTCCTTATGCCAGTAATTTCTTTAAAAAATTTATAAAATATGTTTAGTTAACAAAGAAAAAAGGAAATAAGAAAAAATTTGGAACTGTGGTTTCTATTTTTCAACTTTTTTAAAGCAAACTTTTCTTTCTATAACATAAAGTATATCTAATTTATAAAGAAAAAGAAAAAATTAATTAGCCCTTGTAACTCTTATTATCATTTATATATTTCTGAGATCTTACAACAATATATGTATTTCTTTTAAGAACATAAGATATGTTTAATTTATATAGAAAAAGGAAAAACTAGTTTTAGTAGGTTACTTTTATAAACAAAAAAGTTAAAGTTTTCAAACCCTGGAAACGTTTTTATAACTTCTAATTTTTTTATGAAATTTTTTTGTATTTTTTTTTTTTGCTGCTTATGAAAAAAATAGTCGGTGGCAGCTCATGAGCCGGCTGACACTTACAGCCGCTTTTTATACGTATTTTAAACACATTTCTATAAAATAATTCAAACAGCTGATGTCTGCAATATAATTTTTAACATATACCTAGTACAAATTTGCAACTATAAAAAACCATTACCCGCCTGCAATTTTGAGCCGAGGCAAGCCGCATGCATTGGCGGCGGCTCTTGAGCCGGCTGTGAGCCAATCGGCTGGTTTCTCTGACCTACATATGTATCTACATATGTAAATTAAAATTACTATATTTTCAGTAAAAATCAGCTTTTACTTAAATATTTTATAGCCTTTGTTCCTATTTATTTATACCTATTTTCATTGAAATAATGCGGATCACTACTAAAACATCTGATTAAATTCTGTTAGATTTGTGTGCGAAGTATTTATTATGAATTTAAAAGTTTTAAAATAGCGGACGTCAAAATATTGAGGAATTTATAAACGTAAGGACAAACTTAAATATGTACCAATTCTGGTGTAGGGTATAAAAACTAACAATAACATCAATAAAAATAGCTATATTTTAAATTTAATCCGAGAAATGCATTATTTTCTCTTTTATCCACAATCCTTTTATTGCTTCAATTATAATAAATAAGAAACTCTATTGCCACACTTACCAGAATTAAAACTGCAAATCCATTTGCATACACACATACATAATTATTTACATATGGTTGTACATATCTATGTACACACTAGGTATCCTCTGTGACAGTAGGAACAAGAAATAACAAAAAATTTAAGCGACCCGCCACGAGCACGACCGATACAAAAAGAAAACACACACACAACACAAACCAATAAAAGAACAAACATTTACTATTTTTCTTAAACCAACCGCCAAAAATTAGATTTGCAGCAACATCAACACTTGTTATTAGCAACAAAAATAATAATAATAACAGCAACAACTAATCATGAATTGCACTTTTTCTTTACATTTTTTATTTTCTTTGCTTTATTCTTTCGCAAAATATAGGGCAGACATATTTATGTATGTATGTACGCATGTACATACATATATGCATACTTACATATTTATATGTATGGCATGTAGAAAAACTAATTTACAAACAAATTATTTTATTACTTGCACTTTATTAATTGCATTTCTTTATTAAAGAATTAAAATGCTTTAAGAACATAGGCACACTTTTATACGCATGTTCACGTATGTACATTGCACATACATACATACATACATATACACAATTAACTTGCACTTGTTGCTGCTTCTACCGGCTTTTCTATTAATTTTGCCAGAAATTTACTTTAATGCAAGTAAATTATTTTACTTGGAGCACAACACTTTTTATTTGCATACTTAGATAAATAAATTTATTTATTAGATTACAAATAACTAATTTTAACTTTTTAATTAACTTTTTATGTATCGGACTTATTTATTGTTAGAGGATGACCGCACTTAATAAAATCACGCATTGAACTAAATTGGTCATGTCATTAAGGCTGCCAGATTTGACGATTTATCGCCATTTCGACGATTTTTGATGTCAGAGGTAGCAATATCACTATTTGACGATTCGTTCCTTAAAACTGACGATTTTATTTTTACTAGATATACCAACGGAAGAAACAATCGCCCGTATTCTAGAATATAAATGTAAATAATTTTATTAAGATTCAAAGAAAATTTATCTAAACGTCATAAGAAATGCATTAAAACACAGCCACCCACATACTTACATACATATGCATTATTAAATAATACATGAAATTAAAAACACAAACGAAATCCCTTTAACTAAGCTAATTCAATTTATTGAACTCTCTTCCTTTAAGTATTATGACTTTCATATAATAACAAATAAGAGAAAAACAATGTTACATCAAGAGAAATACTACAAACACACACACAATCTCATGTTTAGTTTATTGTTTACTTGTAAGCTAATAAATGCGTGTGTAATATGTGTGGATGTAGTAGTAGCAACTTTAAACGCCTATAGCTCCCAAAATACTGAACCGAATTTAATAAAATATAGATTCTGCACATCTGTACCGGAAAACCTTTAAAACCATATAAATCTTTTTAAAATCGGGATTACAAAAAACATGTTTGCTTATTAATTATATAGATAGATATATAATTCTACTCTATGTGTGTATGTCACTAAACTCCTGTTAAACGGCTGGACCTGGATGATTTAGATTTACGAATCAGCCCGGCAGATGGCGCTACAGTCAGTATCTAAGCTGTTTATATATACTGCAACTAAACGGCTTAAACGACTTGAATGAATTTTTGTGTATGCATTCAAGTTGGGGGCGTAAGACAACGTTTGCCGCGCTTATCTAGTAATATTCTAATTATGAAAAAAGTTACTATTTAAATACATATATGCGTATCCACTTTGATGTACTTTTACTCGCTATTTTTTAATAAAATATTTTATTTAAATTTACCCTTTCAGAACAACCTTCAATGTAAATTAAAAACGTTTTTGTATTTATTTACTAACAATATGAAATTTTGAATTAATACTATATTGTTGCACAAGTGCGATAAATTACAAATTTTATGTTAATATTAACAATTTCTTTCATCAAAAATACTGAGAACAAAACTTGAACCAATGTGTTGTTTCCATAATCACTAGAAATTTTTAGTGCTTTTCATATATTTTTCCAGACAAGTTGCTTGCCTGCATAGCAGAAATTACTAATAAGTCTTTATTTAGTAAAATACCGATTAAAACAACTCGCTATGCATTATATAAATTTGTCATCATCAGGGTGTCAGCTTATTTCTAGGCAAACTGCTAAGTTGGCAATATTTTTCATCATTTTACAAGTGAAGGGAAGAAAGTTATGGGCGTTAATCGATTAACCGGTTAATGACTACCACCCCTATTAAATAATCGGTTAATTTAAAAGTATCTTTTTTTAACGATTAAATAAGTTAATTTACGTCGATTAACTGACGTACAAAGTTTTACATATTTTGCAGTTCGAATATTATGTGTTTAATTATTTGCATCTTCTCATATACAAAATGTACGTGTTTAGAAATTATTTTTCCTACAAACAGAGAAGAAATTTCGGTGATCCTAACTTTATTAAAACTTTAATGTCCTTGGAAGTGGCTAAATAAGATCTTAGTAAAGGCTGTGCTGCTCTAATTGAACTTAATTTAATAAAATGACATAATTAACAATTATATTAAATAAGAGGCGAGTTCAATTATTTTATACCTACACTCTGAAATTTTTTCTTCTAGCAGCAGTGTTGTAAAATACAGTACAAATACGAAACCTAAGAACTTCAGAAACAAATTTTTTCGCAGAATATTCGTGTCTGAGATCTGCCAGTTTGAGTTAGATGATGACCCGCCAAAAGAAAAAAACTATCGATAGTTATACAAGAAATGGTCCGACACAATTAGTAGCTACATATAGGAATTTAAAACAAACAAAAAAACAGGAATCTAATGAAACATTTTAAATGTTTAGAGAAATAAAGGGGAAAAACTGAGAAATTAGATATTCTGTTTTATGGATTGCTTTCAATTTCCTTAACATAAACATTAAGTAAAAGGGTTTTTCCAACTCAAGTTTTATCAAACCTGAAGAAGAGGATCGCCTAACTTATATTTTTGAAAGATTGTAAGAATATCTCTTTATTGTAGTAACTTGTATAATGACCTCACAAACTTTTTAATTTTTAATGAATACACATTTCTGAATAGTTTCTTTTTTTGCTTGGTTTAATTTAAGAATTCCAATGTATGTGTATTTCCCTTTTTATTTTACTAATAAGCTCAAATTAATAAATAATTTGTGCACTTTTATTTATTGAAATGACTCGATTTATGAAAAAACTTTATTAATCGGTTGACCGGTTAATACCGAAATTAGCATATTAAGCCAAAACCTTGAGTAATTAATCGAGCGACTAATTGGTTAAAGCAAAAGCCTGATTAATTGCATATCCAAGTAAATATAAACACTTTATTCATAGGCAGGCACTTCCCCTGGCGCACTACCGTTTGCCTAGATAAAATCCATATATCAACACGAATTTATATCTTTTGGTTTCCTAACAAGTATATAAAATTAAATATGTATATATATATGCATATAAGAGTTAAAAACTACATTTTGAATTGTCCGATTTTCCGAGTGTGAAATTACGATTTTCTTATACCTTATCGACATTTCGACGATTTTTCAATCATTTTATCTGGCAGCCCTACATGTCATTAATCCTCTTGTTCTTTTTGATGAGGAGAGAAACATTAATAAAAAAACAAAATTGCGATTGTGCGGTTCCGTTATTTTATTGTCTGATTGTAGGCATAGAATATATGTATGGATGTTGTAAACAAAGTACATTTGTGTATGGAAAGTGCAAAGGAATTAAAGTCAAAAAGGTAAAAAATTCTCACACTTTTTACAACAAACACTTAAGGCCCAACTATAATATGAATAAGCTGGCTTAAGCTAATGCCAGAATTGAACGATAAGTCTGTCAAATAGTTAAGAAATTCAGATGTGACTTTTAGGTGGCCACAATGTACTTATATGCACTTAAGTATTCTTTAGCCACAGTTGCACATATAGGTATGGGTCACAATTTTTTGTAATTTTGTTTCTTCTTGTAACTACTAAAAGAATACAATTCAATCAAATTAACTTGTTGGAATATCCTAATCCATTAAAAATTCACGTATAATTATATCCACCACCTCATTACTTGTTTTATTTGTTTTGCCTACTAAAAGTACAACAATGAACATACATAGATAAACTCATGTGTATGTGTGTGTATATTGTAAAACAAAAAATTAAAATAAAAGTTTGGCTTTCTTTTTTAAGTTTAAAATAAGAAACAATAAAAAATATTGAAAATCAATGAATATTTTCTGATGCTGTTTACTTGAGTTTAAAAAATTCACAAACAGTGTTTTCCGTACAGAATGTGCGTTCAGTTTGGCACTTAGCTTAAGCAAATGACATTTAACGAAACTTGACGAAAAGTTCTATAAGTAGATTATAGTTTGCCACATACGTTTTATATGTAACCGCAAAGTCGCTTAAGTTCGCTTATTCATATTATAAGGCCCAACTATAATATGAATAAGCAGGCTTAAGCTAATGCCAGAATTAAACGATAAGTCTGTCAAATACTTAAGCAATTCAGATGTGACATTTAGGTGGCCACAATTTACTTACATGCACTTAAGTATTCTTTAGCCACAGCTGCAAATAAAGGTATTGTTAAATTTTTTTGTAATTTTGTTTCTTTTTATAACTACTAACTGAATGCAATTCAATCAAATTAACTTGTTGGAATATCCTAATCTATTAAAAATTCACGTATAATTATATCCACCACTTTATTACTTGTTTTATTTGATTTGCCTACTAAGAAGTACAACAATGAACACACATAAATAAACTCATGTGTATGTGTGTATATGTGTATTGTAAAACAAAGATTGAAAATAAAAGTTGTGCCTTCTTTTCTGAGTTTAAAATAAGAAACAATAAAAAAATTATTAAAATCAATGAATATTTTCTGATGCTGTTTGCTTGAGTTTAAAAAACGCACAAACAGTGTTTTCCGTACGGAATGTGCGTTCAGTTTGGCACTTAGCTTAAGCAAATTACATCTGACGAAACTTGACGAAAAGTTCCATAAGTACATTATAGTTTGCCACATACGTTTTAAATGTAACCGCACAGTCGCTTAAGTTCGATTATTCATATTATAGTTGGGCCTATAGTTGGGCCTTTATTTGTATTATATGATGACGTGCATATGTATTATTGTATGTATGTATATACGCCGCACAGTGGCTGAAAATCGTTTTTCATTGGCCAAAAGTCTAATTTTTTTTTGTCACCGATTTTTAAAATTTTTACGCCTTTTTGTAGCTAATATATCCAGATTAAGGTAGCCAAAAACTTAGGTTAAACTATTGATAATTGTGGGCGTGGCATGCTGTCAAACTCAACCGTTTTTTTAATTTCAGAAAAAGGTGTTTTTCTTTTGTTTTTTATCAAAAATAAATGGTTACTACTCGCAAGCTATCATCGATAACGGCCTGCGGTATTTTTTATAATGTTGGTAGGACTATAGTCTTTAGTTGTTGTAAGTGGTCACAGCTCTAGCGTTTAATATTACGGGCGTTATGAAATATTTATGAAACTACTATATTTTTCTCAAATTTAAATTTTAGTGGAATAGAACTTCTAGGGAACAAAAGGGAACAAGAAACGTATACCACCAGGAGAAAGGTGAAAGTGTCCTCTTTAACGCTATATATACTTTTGCACCCGTGACGACCCGTGGGTAGAACACTTTTTTCATTTTAATGAAATTACTCTAAAAAAAATTCAAATTAATTTAAACAGCCCTATAAGTACTCGTATACAATAGCGTCTTAAATTTTCACTTTTTTGCCTAAAAGTTTGTTTTTTTTTTACTTTAGACTACGTAAAACGAAAAAAATTAAATATAATACCTGCGAAAGGGTTTAATGGCTTTGTTTTGATCAGCAAAAAATAAGTCATAAAATTATCACAATAGGTTCTACAGTAAACATATGATCTCTTTCTGAATTTACCTGTTATCAAATGTTAGGGTCAACCAAAGTCATAAACATTTTTATAACAATAATGGCGACATTAAACCACTAAAGATAAAAAACAACCCCGTATTGGCGAGATACTAATCAGTTTTACCTGATATTAAGGTCTGAATAACATGTGCAGTTTTGTTCAATTTAAGCACTACCTGCTATGAAATTGAAGATCAATGTGTGAATAACATGTATCTAAAAATGTATAAAACTACGGATTCCATAAGGGATTACTCAGTAATAAGTTAATCCTTTAATTGTACGGATAAAATATAACAAATAAAAATATTCAGATAAATATGGAGAGCTTCAGTTATAAAGAACTGGCCGAAGAGTATTTTAGAAACAAAAACCAGGAAGATGTTCTTAGTTACGTTAAAATAAAATTAAACTTAAATTCGTGTAGCACCGAAATGCAAGAGCAATTATCTAATTTCGTCAAAGCACTAAAAAAACGCTACAAAGAAGTTAGCTACAGTAAACAAAACTTTTATATAAAAAGTGCAAACTGGTTAGAAGGCCAACTTACTGTCGCTGCAGAAACAGCAAAGCAAGATAAGGCTGGAAGACCACGCAAATCATTAATGGGCAACTGCAGTGATAGATCTAAAAGGCGGAAACTTAAAGATTTTAACGATGCAATTGGTTGTACAAATATAAAAGAATCTTTCCTACATCAATTACGATCACAGAACCAATTATCAAAAGTGGATATCATTGAAAAAGTTGTTAAAGCTAGTCCAGTGAGAACAAAACGGATTCTTAAAAGTATACCAACTCCGAGTGATGCAATACAGTACACAAATGAGGAGGCATTAGCATTATTTCTGGATTTGAAATTAACAAAACAGCAATATATTAAGCTCAGACTGCGTGCGATTGAAAAAGGGTCAAATATGTATCCAGCATATCATTACATAACCGCTGCTAAAATAGACTGTTTGCCATCAAAGGACACTATTACAATCACACCAATTTCGGCAGAGGTACAACTACAATCTCTACTTGATCACACAGCCGAACGCTTGCTACAATCAATAACAGGAAATGAGTTAAAGAAATATGGAAACACAAAGTTAATTCTTTTTTGTAAATGGGGATGTGATGGTTCCTCGGGACAAAAACAATACAAACAAGCTGTATGTGAAAATATTTCGGACTCAGATATGTTCATGGTACCATTGCGATTGAAAAAGATTTTGGAAGATTCAGAGCCTTCGACTAGTACAACGCAAACAATGGATATTTGGAAAAATGAGACACCATCTTCTACGAAATACTGCAGGCCAATTAAATTTGAATTCAAAAAAGAAACTCATGATGCCATTAACAAAGAAGTTAGTGATATCAAGGCCCAAATTGCAACAGTACAGCCATTACAATTACAGTTAGATGGGCAGCAAACTGAAGTAAGCTACCAATTAGTGCTGACAATGATAGATGGAAAAGTAGGTCAGGCTTTGACTAACACGAAGGCTGCATCCAGCTGCATTATATGCCAAGCAACATCAACCCAATTAAACCAAGTCCCGACAAAATCATTAGATAATACCGATGCATATGAATTTGGATTATCACCACTACATGCAAGAATACGACTTATGGAACACATACTAAAAATCAGTTATGATTTGGATTTCGGGTCTTCAGGATCAATAAGAAACAACGAAACCAACAAAGAGTTAAGAAGTTCAAAAAAGAAACATGTTCTAGATGAATATCGCAAATTAGGATTGATTATAGATCAGCCAAAACAAGGGTCAGGCAATACAAATGATGGCAATACCGCAAGAAGATTCTTTTCAGATCCAGAAACAGCATCTGAAATAACAGGAGTGGATTTAAACCTTATTTTCAGGTTTAAAATAATCCTAGAAGTACTTGCGTGCAATGAAGAAATTGACTCTAGAAAATTTGGAGATTATGCTAAGGAAACTGCAAAAATATATACAACCAACTACCCATGGAGAAATATGTCTGCAACAGTTCATAAAATCCTTTATCATGGAGAAGATATCATTAAATATCATTTGGTGCCACTTGGAGATCTATCAGAGGAGGCTCAGGAAAAAAGAAACAAGGATTACAGATTTTATAGAGAGCACAATACTAGAAAAATTTCACGAAATTCAACAAATGAAGATCTATTTAATATATTATTGGCAACGTCAGATCCGTTCATCTCCAGTATTCGAAATCAATGGAAAGTGGAACATCGGGATTTAGATGAAGAAGCCAAAAAACTACTAAAGAACAGAAATAGCACAGAACAAAATATGGAATATTTACAATCAATATTTGAGTCAAATGAATAATAATCATAATTGCCTTTCATTGTTATTTAAGGTACGAAAAGCATACTATTAGTAAAAAATAATAATAAACAGAACCTACCATTGTTACAAATGCTATTAAAATTTATTGCAGTTTTTATTTTTAATGTTTTTTAAAATGATCAAATTTGACAGCAAAAAATAATAAATTTTTATGTAGTAATAGCAATATTTTTAGATAATATTATTAAAGTTTTTTTTTAAGTGTAACTATTCTTTGAGTGTAAACAAAATTGCAAATTAGACAGCAAAAAATTTTTAATTTTTCTGTAATAATAGCAAAATCGTTGATTTTACTATTTTTTTTTTAGTGTAAAATTTTTTTTGAGTGTAACATTAAATAAATTCCATTATTACAAAACATATTTATAATTATTACTAATTTCCATATATTAAATTTTTTAATAAATAAAAAAATAATAAACCCATATTTCACTCTAAAAGTTAAAAAAATTCAAAAGTTCAACTTTGAGCTAGAATTCCTTAAAAAGTCCTCAATCAATTTTAATGTAATTAAAACTGAGTCAAACTGAACTAAATATCTATCCACTAAAATAAAAATTACTTCAATATTTTGATCAGTTCAAAAGTTATAGAATTTTGGCCAATGAAAAACGATTTTCAGCCACTGTGCGCCGTAGTAGAATTTTTTGTACGACTGACTGGGCAATTTTGTTTTTTTTTTGTTTCATGTGAGAAAAATAGAGAAAGTGCAACTGATAGGGTTGCCATCTACTATGAAATACACACATATATCAGTTATTAAGTAAGTTATTAATTTTTGTTATTTATTTGAATTGAAACCCCAGTAAAAATAACGTTAACAGAGTTACCATTCAAAACACAACAGAATGTCAAAATCCAACTTATGCCCGTTATTTCTAGCAATAGACAGTGTGATCGATGACATAAGTATTTCAAAAAGTGGCACCAAATAGAGGATTTATCAAAAAAAAGGGCAACATTAAAAAAACGAGACAACTAAACTAAAATTTTTATTTTTAATGTATTATTACATATATAATTCACTCTAAAAAAAGAGGGGCAAATGTGGCAAGGCAGTCGAAAGTGGCAATTTGCCACTTTAGTCGGTCAAACGGTCACGCTGGCCACAGACATCTATTAGTGCACAGATATCTATCGTGTTACATACTAAGTATGTAGTTAAATGTTATATATATAGCAAACTCGTACCTACTATGTACGTAAAAACCACAGGTAAATTACCTACTTATAGAAATAACGGGAATTAATAAAAATTAAGGGATAATATTTTTTGTAAAAAAAATTACATTAAAAAGTTTATTAACCTAAAAATCATTATCCAGCGACTGAGTATTTTTTGTACAGCCTGAGATTAAGTTGACAGGTTGTTAAGAAAAAAAGTGAGTATTCAGCTCACTTGGGTCCAGATACCTTTGTGTTATATTCGAGTAAAAAAAAGTTTTTTAGGTCATTAAATTAGATATTATTATTAAGTCATTAAAGTACAGATGAGCACATTTTGTTATTGGTTACATACTGTCTACTCGAAAAAGTTGCTCCGTCAAGAAGACGCGAGACGCACTCTTATTTTTTCCTTCTGTTCAGTTGTGGATTCAACTAACTGTTACTCAAGGTCAAGAGTAATTTCTGCTCGCCATTAAATTTAAGGTTCGGGACAGTATTTTGTGTGAAAAATAAAATAAAAAGCCTCTCAAAATACCAAAAATCGCCCTCAATATAAACTTTTTTGCAAGTAGTGGTGTTAGGGAAATATCTCGCGTATAAATAAGCTTCATCACTCAAAGAAAAATATTGCAATAAATAATTAGATTGAAAATAATGTGCAGAACCACGATTTTAGAAATAAGTTTGCACAATTGGAAACGCTGCAGTGAGAGCAAATTACGGCATTCGATATCGAACAAATTTTGCTTTCATGGCTCATTTACAACCTATCTGATCGCATCTTAGACGGTTATTGAACTCGAAACCATGAATCTAACAGTTCTATTCAATGTTTACTAGTATATATGTATTACATTCTATCCCATAGTTCCTTTTCTGATTTGGAAATAATGCAATAAAAAAAACTTAATCACTGAGAATCACCCTAATCTCTAAGCAGGCCCGTTGGATACATATTAATACTTTGTGTTAATATGTATTTAAGTTTAAAAATTATGAACATTAATAAAATTTAAAACATTTATTTATAGTTAAATTACGGAGTAAAAATTAAAAACAAACTAGAATAGGAAATTATATTTAAATGTAATTTCCAAGTTTTTATAATTTCTAAGAAATTTTAAATAAAACAAGATTAGTGATAAATGTTTGCCGACACCTGTTAAATTTATAATAAATAGTTGTACTTACTATTGTGCAAAATTTCTATCTTAGGTTTAGGCGTTAGTTTCAATAAGTGTTTTTCTCCAATATATTTAAATTTTAATTATCATAATATCTACACTTTGTTAACGAAGTATGTAGACTTTTCTAAAGAAGTAACAAAAAAAGCTGTCTGGAGCTTATGGAATATTTTCCCTTAAGTTATTATATAACATTCGCTAATTGAGTGTATGTATGTTTTTTATTAAGCCTATTATCGTAACTAATGTAATAGTACGTAATTGCCTTATCAAAATGAATTGAAGAAATCTTAAAATGAGTCTTTTTATGATGAATTGCAAACAAAATTAATAAACTGCAATAAGTGCAGAACTCTAATGCATTAAACACATTAATAACAGCAAGCTACACGACGCTGTTCATTTTCACATAACAATATCGATCAGCTGTTTCATACCGTTGCAGTTACATTATATTACAGTTCGCTAACTGAGACTTTGCAGTCAGCTAACTAAGTCGTTAACCCCGATACACTTAGAGCGTTACGTAATATATACAAAAATAGAAATTAGTTTCATTTCGCGACAGCTACAACCGTGATTGTGTTGTAGTATAGCTGTATTGTCGTGAAAACAATCATTTTCCATATGAGAACATGTTTAACACTTCTTAGAGGTTTTAGTCGGTAGCCTGCTGCCTGGTGCGAATGTGTTTATTGCATTACAGAAAACAATGTTGCCAATTTAATGTCCAATGCCTACTAGACCCAATGTATATTTCCAATAAACTGTTAAATAAATTAAAATCTAAAAATGGAACTGTCATTTTAAGGTTTTACACTTTTAGAAAAGTTTCCATTGCCACATATAAACCCGCCCACTAATTATCTTTATATCAGATTTGTTTACATGACATCCATCTAAAAATTTAATACTTCAAAAGATTTATTTAAAATCGTTATTATTGTTTCTATTTTACGACTGAAGTAGCACCTTCATCATATATGATTTATTTGATTTTAATCTTGTATTTTCATTCTCTCTCTTTCTTTCTTTTATTTTTCAGGTGGCGTGGAAGCGTTTATAAATTAGTATGGCGTGAATTGATTGCGTACTTATGTTTATATTATACTATAAATTTTGTATATAGATTTGCTTTAAATGAACAACAACAAAAGTAAGTTGCATATTAAAATAATAATTAAAAAAAAATTTTTTTGTTTACAGTTCAAAAGATAATAAATAAACAATGAACAAATATGAAATAATGAGAGAAAAAATTCAAATTGTCTTATGGAAAAGTTTAAACATTTATATTAATTTATCTGTAAACCAAATGAGAATTCTGTCATACATAAGTAATTGTTCCCTTAATTATGAAAGTGGTCCAAGTCATATATTTCTTGTGTCGTGATATTTAGTAGATTACATTAGAACATATCAAAAAATATTTTCATATTATGATAGATTTTTATTTATAGTTGTACTAGTCTCGATTAATTCAATTTTATTTAATATTCATTGAAGTATTTTTAAGATTTATTTAATATTTCGAAGCAAAAGTACACATGACTTAGACCACTTTTATAATTAAGGGCAAAATTAATACCGTGACAAGAAACATTTTTGTTATTCGTTCTACGTCCATGTCATGGGGAACAACATGAACTGTATCTTATCAATTTCTTTCGGACGCTGACTTTTCTCAAGAAAATTTTAATGTCTATTTCTTTGCAGAGTATTTAATAAGATTCGTTCATATTTTGGCCAACAGGGTGAAAGCATACCCATGTCGTTTGTGCTGGGTTTCTATGTAAGTCTGATAGTAAAACGTTGGTGGGAACAATACAGATTATTGCCATGGCCAGATACTTTGGCCTTATTTATAAGTGCTGCAATACAAAATTCAAATGGCGGTGTAAATGTAAGTATTGTATTAAAATTACACTGTATAAGGAAATCAAACTTAAAAAAAAATTCTAAGGACCACTTCTGGTAGTGCAAGACCAAACCAGCTGAATAATTTCCCTGTTGTCAAATGAATCAAAACGTTAAGAAATATTCTGACAGCAGGAAATTTTACACTAAAGCTATGTACAGACGGTTGTCAGATCTTACAATATTGCCAGTAAAATGTGCTCAAAATGTCTTACAACAGTGTAAACTGGCAAACTTTTGTCAGGCGTCGTTTTCAGAAAAAGCATTGTCAGTCCATTGAAAGACTAGCAGCTGACAACAAATTGTCAGATATCTTACAATCGTGTGAACACATTGTAAAATTATTACCAGATATTTGTCAGACATTTTGATATTGTCAGATGTGCAAAGTTTATGCATCTGACAATGGCGTCATTGTAAGAGAATTATTTCTATGGGCAACACTGCACACGCTTGATTTTAAATAAAACATTTATAATAAAATATATGCACACAAAATCATTGCAATTGCTTCTTAATGGTCCATAATAATTTATACATTCACTTTTAACATATAACACAAACACAAACGATTGATATTTAACAATTTCTAAAAAATGCTTTGAGTCTGGCAACCCATAACAACAGATCTGACAATTTGTGCATATGACAACCGTGTGAACTGACAATTTTTCGACTGACGATTTTGTCAGATGAATTTATTGCCATACAACCGTCTGACCTGAAAAGGAATATTGTACTGGCAATTTTCGATTGCCAGTACATTGGCAGCACATTGACAGATCTGACAATATTGTAAGATCTGACAATCGTCTGTACATAGCTTAACAAATATACAAGGCGAATACGCAGAGTAGCAAATTAAGACCACCTTGTGACAATTCGCCTTGGACCAAACCATAAATACTTGTACTTAACGGGGCGAAATATGTTTAATAAATTTCACAGTATTTTAACGACTTTTTAATTGCATTTTCTTTGTAATGTTTTCTTTTCGTATTGCTCTAGAATGAAACCGGTCGTTTAATGCGTCGCAACATTATGCGCTACATGGTCTTGGCCTACGTCATTACTTTGCAGCGCATTTCGCTGCGTGTTAAGCGACGTTTCCCCACCACACAACATCTCGTGGATGCTGGTCTCATGCACGAGTCCGAAATGAAAATCTTTGAGCATTTAAATGCCAAAAGTCCCATGTCGAAATATTGGATGCCCCTGGTTTGGGCTACAAATATAATAAATCGTGCGCGCAAAGATGGTCTCATTACCTCCGATCACATTGTACAAACGATATTAATGGAATTGTCGGATATACGAAGACGTCTAGGTGGTCTGATCGGTTATGATACCGTGTGTGTGCCATTAGTTTATACGCAGGTGAGTGGACACAAAGTGATTGGAGTTAGCAACTTATGATTTCTTCACATTTAATAAAATTTATTATTATGATTCTATCTATCTATGTATGTATGTATATTCTAAATATTAATAAGTTTTAATTGTCTTTTCTCTTTTAAGATTGTAACTATAGTTTTATACACATATTTTATAGCCGCCTTATTGGGCCGCCAAATGTTGCCCGATCTGCCAGCTTGCGGTTGTAAAAGTGATTACGATTTATATTTTCCACTGTTTACAGTGTTACAGGTAAATAACATATCAGTAGATTAACCTCAAATAAATGTATGTACATATGACTATAAAGATACATATGAACATATATGTATATGCACATACCCTGCAGGAAAAGTGACTAGTGAAATTGTAGTAATTTACTAGTGACATTGTCAGTAGTACTACTGACCAGGTGTACCCCAGCCAATATAAACAACTATTGACATTTAACATTAGCTTGCCATTGAAAATCTGCCACTGCTGACTAAGTAGTTATTTTAGGAGCACATGGAGACATTGGCACCAAAGATTCACTAGTAATTTTTAGGGGTTCTAGTCTACAATATCGATATTTCTTCGCTCGATATCAATAGTCAAATAGTAGTGACAGTGTCAATAGTGCTACTGACTAGGTGTATCCCAGCCAATGTAATCGTCTATTAACATATAACCAGTAAACTGTAGCACTATTCTTTTACTACCATATGGAGACATTTGAACCAAAGATTCACTAATATATTTTAGTGACCCTCGTCTACAACTTTATAAGGTTTGGGGCCACAAACATGAACACATACATACATATGCATTTTTTAACATTATTGGACAGCATAATAAAAAAAAAGAAAAACAAACTACTCACGCGTTTATTGACAATATTACCACAAATACACTAGAACTGTGGTCTCTAACGTATGTCTACTCGCGCATAAAAAGAAAGTTGTAGACATTTCAACTAGTGCAATTGTCGCTAGAGACATATGGTTCTAGGCTGACTAGAGGGCATGTATGTACGAATACTGGCTCAATTTAAGCCAAAGTGTAAAAACAAAAAAACACTTGTTATTATTTAGCATTCGTATGTAAGTGAATAGGAGAAGACAAACACAAACAAACAAAAAAAAAGACATAAAATACACTGCGATAATATTTAAGAGTTAAAGTGTATAGTAGACACCAGCTAATTATTATGACAAATGCGAAATTAAAATTTAAATAATTTAATAAAAATCAAAATGAAAAAAAAAGAGTAAGTTAAAGAAAAGAAACACTTTCTTTGTAAACCGTGCACGATTTAAAGTGTTGATTTTAATTAAATTATATAATTTTTACTTAAACCTATTTTACTTTACTCTATCCAACTGCTGGTATTGTGGGCTTGTCTGGCGACTATGCTTGTGGTATGAATATGATGAAATGTTTAAATGTTTGATTTGAGGGTTTGTTAAACATACTTATATACTTATTAAAACCCAGCGCACTTTCTTGTGCTTAAAAGAGTGCTGAATGACTGGCTAACTAACTGGCTGGCTTGTTGCCGTGTGCAACAAATGAACTTTAAAACTTTGTGCTTAATAAGATTTATCTTGAAAATAACAAAAAAAAATTTATTAAATTGAATTGGATAAAATAAAAAAGCTTTTATAATGGCAGCACACTCGGTAGTACACTTACAAGGAAGTTTATGCAAATGCACATACTTTAGTATTTACAATAGATAATTTTTCCTCAAAATCTATTTTATATCAAATGTACAGGGTGGCCCAGAAAGACCGAAGTGGTGTGAATTCCTTATAACGTTTTATTTAAGACATATTTTTTTAATTTTTTGTTTTTTAAATACAGTAAATTTATAGGGAATATTTTTAGATTAGTTATTAAAAATTGTATCCCGCAAGTGGTGGCCATTTTCTGCTTCGCACAAATGTGCTCTTTCCATTTCCATTATTCATAACTTATTTATGAGTGACGAAGCCCATTTCTAATTAAATGGGTTTGTTAACAAGCAAAACTTTAGGATATGGGCTAAGGAAAACCCGAGAGTACTTCATCAACGACAATTACACCCAGTTAAGTGTACTGTTTGGTGCGGTGTTTCTTCAGAAAGGATCATTGGTCCATATTTTTTGGAAAATGAAAGAGATGTCGCCATTTCCATCAATGGTGATCGATATCGGGCCATGTTGGAAAATTTTGTAAGGCCAGCCGTGGAATACCATCCGCAAATATGGTTCCAACAGGATGGAGCCACAGCGCACACTCCGAGGGCCACAATGGCTATTTTACGCGACATCTTTGGGGAAAGAATAAATTCGCGTAGAAGCAATTTTAATTGGCCTCCGCGTTCCCCGGATTTAACCGCTCCAGACTGTTTCCTTTGGAGTTATTTAAAAGGGAAAGTTTATGTTAATAAGCCTAGGACTATTGAGGAATTAAAAACCAATATTCCAGACGAAATTAACAACATAACACCGGAAGTTTTGCGAAAGGTCATGGAAAATGTGTTGAAAAGAGATAATTTGTGCGAAGCAGAAAATGGCCTCCACTTGCGGGATATCATTTTTAACAACTAATCTAAAAATATTCCCTATAAATTTACTGTATTTAAAAAACAAAAAATTAAAAAAATATGTCTTAAATAAAAAGTTATAAGGAATTTACACCACTTCGGTCTTTCTGGGCCACCCTGTACATACATATGGGTAATTCCAGAAAAAGGTTAAAAGTTTTGTTTTTGCTTTAAATAATAAAGCATTTCTCATGGGAAAAAAATGTCGCGTCCGCCTTGTCGCGTCCGTATTTGTACTTTAACCATTAAAAAAAATTAAAACAAAACTTTCATGTTTCATCATAAAATTTCGCTGAATTATGTATATTTCTATAAGTGCACAAAAATAACTTCTATTTTTGTCGCATCCGTTTCTTGCTGACATTTGTTTATATCTTTTTACTATGTTATTGATATCACCCAGAATTTTTTCTTAAATATACTACTCCTTCATTGATTTAAAACACTAAGGGCCAATTTCACCAACTTATTTAAATATCAATTCATATTTGAAAGTAATTTTTCCATATAAAAATTAATGAAAATCGACATTTAAATATGAATTGATATTTAAATAGAGTTGGTGAAATTGGCCCTAAGATATAAATTAGATCTTTCCATTCCTTTCTTGTTTTTTGCTCAAATAAAAGTGTACGAATGTCGCGTCCGTCTCCTGGGAATTGTCCATATACACACATATTATAACATCCCAATTAGCAATTTTGCTTCATATCAAGTGTTATTCAAGTCTCACAATCATTTGTCGAGGGTTGTATTATGCTTGATTTACGCTTTAATTTAATAATATTCTCCAGTGAAAAGGGGAACTTAAATTCAGTTCAAATAATTCAGTTGTAGTACAGTTTAATTAAAGCCTTGAATTATACTGCAATTCAGCCTTATATTACAATTGAATTCAAGTATATTTCAAGCTTCAAAAACAAGAGAAAATGTAATTCATTTGTTTTCTAATAATAATTTTCTACATATTTACCTCCACTATTCTTTTCACGATTTTAATCAGCCTTTGTTTTTTAAAAACAATTTTTTTTAATTATCTTTGATATTTTTCACCACAATTTCAATTTTATTAATAAATAAATTACTTATTTGACAAAGTTTGAACATACATACATATACTATGTACATATGTACATATGCATGTCTGTTGTTTAATTTTTTATTTCAAAATATTTTCAAATTTGAGAATTACTCGAAAAAATACTTGAATTCAACTTTGTTTCCAGTTAAATTTCAAGTGCTTGAATTTTAATTTGTTGAATGCTTATTGGGATAGTTTTCTCATATAAAATTGATTTCTTTAAAAAAAAAAATCTTATATCGATTGGAATTTTTAGTTAATTTAACAAGTTTTCATCATTAAGAAAAATTGCTAAGCTAGATAATTTGTGAATTTTTTGCTATGAGTGGTAACAATAATTTTCTCAATGGTCCTTCGAATTTAATATTTTAAAGGTTACTCTACCCAATTCCATGGAACTCTACAGTAACTACAATTTATACAAATGGCGGAAAATTTCTTAACACACGCAATCATAAACTTAAGCTTTATTTTTTACAAAAACAAAAGGCCTAATTTTCTATAAATGTGGCAATAATTTTTTCATTGGTCCTTCGAACTTAATCTTTAACATCTTTCTCTATCAAATGCCTTGAATCGTACAGTAAATTAGACTCACTTCCAAAACGTCAATTGCTTCGTCTTTCAACAAAGTGTAGAGTTTCATAACGCCACACTAAAATAACACCGCAAACAATTAATCAGCGCATCGGTTTCAAAGTTGATGCTCATATATGAGCAATGATTCGCAACTTAGTATCTTTACACCATATAAATATCTGAAAAGTATACAAAATCTATACTTCTACGTTTTAAAATTCAGCTTTAAGGCTCAGTTAGCCGACTGTAATGCAATGTAACTGCAACGTAGGAAACAGCTGATCGATACTTTTACTTGAAAAGTAGGTTACGATACATTCCATCTCTATAACCCATTTTCATTACTTTTCACATAACAATATGGATCAGCTTTTTCCTACTGTTGCAGTTACTTTACATTACAGTCGGCTAACTGAGCTTTTAGTGTTGCCAAGCGGAATTTTAGCAAAGCTTTCATACAAATGTCGGAAAATTTCTTAACACACACAATCGTAAAGTTAAACTTTTTTTGTTTGTTTAAAAACAAAAGGCTTTCTGTAAAAACAAATATAATTAGAAAAATTAATTAATTGATTATATTTGTTGACTTTTAACATTCAATTCTATAACAAATACCAATAGGCAAATATGGAAAATCACGTGGTTTTACCATAAAAAGAAAGCCTGTCGAATAGTTTATTAAAACATTTGTTAAAAGGAAAAATTACACTAACAGGCGGACAAATAATTTTTGAAACATTTGCCTGTTTGTTTTGAAATAAGAAAGATATGAAGGAGGCAAAATTTAAAAGAATTAATTGCACATTGATATTTAAATATCAATTCATATTTAAAAGTTGTTTTTTATATATTTTACTTTATTTTTTCAAAGAATTTGTGAAATTCCCCTAAGGATATTTGATTTGAGTCTATAAATTGACAAATATATTTAACAAAAATTGTGAAAATTCCCAGAAAATTTAAAAATTTTTGGAAGCGTGTATCCAACACTAAAGTATGCAAGAATTTGCACTAACAAATCGGTACTAAAAATCTTGAACGCAAACTGTCCTCATATACATACATATGTGCATATATGTACAGTGAAACTTCGATATAACGAATTCCAAGGGGAACCGAAAATACTTCATTATAGCGTTATACAACGAAATTTGAAAAAAAATACGAAAAAAAATCGTTATACTATAGTTTTCTTTATTCAAATTATTTTTAACATAAGAATGCTAATAAAAGCTTATATTGGCTTATATTTCGTTGTACGAGTACTTTGTTGTATAGAGCGTTTAAAAATGCGAGTACATTTAGACTTCGCTGTTTATTTAACGGCACTTTATCATTTAGGATTTATTTTGATTTCATTATATTAATGCATTTAAAGGAGTATTTTGCTATATATGGACTCTTTTTTGCTCAGAATTCGTTCGTTATAGCTATAGTGTATTTTTGTATGAAAAACTTTGCAATAAAGATGTTTTGTCAAGGGACTCAAGAAAACAAACGTTATATTAAGTTTTTCGTTATAACGAAGTTTCACTGTATATTAAAAATTTACAGTATAACCCGTTTAATTGATTTACGCTTACTTGCGCTTAAACTAATTTATTCCGATTAATTTTAATAATGTTGACTTTTTAGAATTTTTTTTACCATGTTTTAGAGATTTTTTCTTAGCTTAAAGTATAATATTATTTTTTTTAAATATTAATTAACCGGGGATTACTGTACTATTAGCTATTCTTCCAAAAATATAACTTAGATATTTTTTTAACGTTTCTCATGTTCTTTGCCACTCTGTAGACATCAAATCGTTAACTATTTATTTTCGCTAGCGCACTGACAACTGACTGACACTACTTTTATTAGTTTTACGCTTTTTTGTGTTAAACAAATCGTTTTGTCGTTAAAAAAAATTTTTTTCATTGAATTATGACTTTTTAATTTTATTATTATTATTTTACTATTTTTTTTTATTAATTTCTTTATAAATTTTATTATTTTTTAATTGTTTTCAAACAGTTTGTTTTTTATGTCGGTTGGCTAAAAGTTGCCGAAGTGCTAATCAATCCGTTTGGTGAAGATGATGACGATATTGAGCTAAACTGGTTAATTGATAGACACATTAAGGTGAGTTAAATATTGTATTATTTAAATTGCAAATAAATAAAATCAACGTCTTAACAGTATTAGTACTACTCGTATTATTAGAATAATAGGATTTGTTTATAACAAAAAAATAATAAAAATGCATGCAAATGCACAGACAGATTGGGAACAAAAATAAAATATTTTAGTAAAAATTTTAAATTGTTTTTTCCCTTTTTTTCATTATTATTATTACTCGTATTATTGAGAAAGCTGAATTAAAAATCATGTTTGCCATTTTTGATTTTTAAGGCTGTAATTTCGCCAAAAAGAAAAATTTTTTGGATTTTTTTTAGAAATAGGAAAAATTTGCAAAATGTGTTTAATGTCCACAGTCTAATAATCATTTGTTAGGCTAAAGTTTGTTTAATATAACTTTCTGTTACTATTGAATTCAATGTATTAGTACCTGATATTACTGTAAGTTCAAATAAAGCAATTATCTACTAAAAATATCATACGTATTTGCTGATGTTGTGTTTTTTCTAAGCAACTTTGATGTTCAATCATTCTTAGTTCAATGTGTAACTAAATAATTAACTTTATGTACATGTGTGTACATATTTCTTTTTTCAAAAAAACCTCATAAGTCCGCTTTTGAGTATTTAAATAATTAATGTTTGCCCTTTTTTATTTCAAAAGTTCATTACAATCTCGTTATATAATAAAGGCTTAAGCCAGAATTAGTGTTTACTTTCTGTTCTGTTACGAATCAGCTGACTTTTTTTTTTGCTTATAGAAATATAATACAAGTCGTTAGTTTTTCTGCTTCGCTCCGTTCGGTTTCGGTGAAAATCAAAAAATTAAATTAATTAATTAAATAAAAATATTTTGAAATAAATTGTGATTGTGTTTTTAGAATTAAAAAAAAATAGTTTTTAAAAGAAAAAATTAAATTGTATTGAAACTTAACAATGGACGATGCAAAACTCATCGCTTTAGTGCAAAACTTCGACCCTTCTGAACAGAAACATCTGATAAGTTACTACAGAAAAAGTAAGTACTTAAATTTTGAAGCAGAAAGGCAACAGAAAGTAAAGACTAATGAAGCCTTTAATTCGAATTTAAATTAAATGGGGGTTTTCTTGCTTAATATTTTTTTCAATATTTTATTTTTATTTATATTCGTATTTATTTTGATACGCGTTAAATAAAATTAATATATTGAAATAAATATTTTATATATATATATATTTTTTTTTAATTTTGGCTTTTAAGTACATTCAATGATAATCAAAGGATGTCTTGATGTAAAAAGTTAGCAGAAAAATATAATGGGAAACACATGCTGAAGAATATTCCCCCCTATCGTAAACATTTATTACCTCGAAATATTTCTCTTTTCCTTAAAGTTGCAATCGTGAATTATTTCCACGATTTTTATTCCCGTGAGTTTTTCTTCAAAAAATATTTGTATTGTTATACCCTTTACCAAAAATTGAAAAGAGTATGTATACGTTTGTCATTCCGTGCGTAATTTCCACAATATAAATATGCGACCAATAAAACAATTATATACATATATTCTGGATCCTTATGAATAGCGCGATGTTCGTCTGTCTGTCCGTCCGTCTGATGTACGTGAAATCGGTTTTCCTTAGCTCCCAAAAAAGCTAGAGACTTCGGTCTTGGACTGGTCTTTCAGAAATGGTACAAAATAGATTGCTATTGAAAATCAGCAAAATCGAGCACATGGTTTCAGAGCTGGAAAACTTAAACTTTATTTTGCCATCTAAAAGTAACTACCGAAAACTAATTTTTATTTTTTTTTAATAAAATTATTTTATACTTTAATACGAATAAAATCGGTATATAAAATTAAAAATTAAAAAATAAATAAAAAGACGTTTCCAGGGTAGGAAAACTTTTAACTTTTTTTGTTAAAAAAAAGTAACTTACTAAAACAAATTTTTCCTTTTTCTTATATTCTTAAAAGAAAGAGACTGTTGTAAGATATCAGAAAAATCAAAAAGGATTATTCCAGGGTTGGGAAACTTACACTTTTTGAGATGTATAAAAGTAACTAGATATAATTAATTTATTTTATTTTTTATTTTTTAACGAGTTCTTATTTATTTTTAATAAATAGAGATAAAAATAAAATTTATCGCTAAATAACAGTCCTAACTATAAAATTAATTAACGGACATGTTTAGTTGCATTTACCTGAAAAAGTTCCTTCATGCTTAACAAATTTGAAAAAATTCTTTGGGAATAAACGTTTATATAATATCGCGATATATCCTTTTTGCAATGGGATGTTTAAATTTACACTTAAAAATTTTGCAACATCAATTTACTTGGTATGGAAGTACAATACTAAAACTATTTTATAGGGTTTTAAGACATCTCGTGTGCCAGTGAGCAAGCACCATTTTTTTTTTGGTATTGCATGACTTGACGTCGTGTTTGGCAACTGGAATAAGGGTGAATGTAAATTATTTCTTAAATACAGAGTGTAGAATAAAATATTCAACTTATTGCTCATAGCGAAAAAAAAATATTTAATCAAAAAATACCGAGAGGTCACTTACTAAAAATTGCACTAGAACAAAAAAAAATTATAAATATTTTCACAAAACAAATGTGTGCTTATGTATGTATATTTATACTACATATACGCACTTTGGTAAAGGGAATACAAGATTCGACATAGCCGAATATAGCACTCTTACTTGTTGACATTAGGTTCAATCAAAAACTATTCCCTCTACGGCGAAATAAGCACTTTTCAAATAGGTTAACAAATAACGGAGTTCTGAAGTAACAAAAATAATATAATACACACATACCTATATGAAATAATGAAAACGGACTAGAATTATCGCTATAAAATTTTTAGCGACAGCCGTTGAAAAAAACTTTTCCCACAAAACTTAGTTTTACACACCATTAAAGTATCATTATAAACCATAATTAAGGCAAAATTATGTACAAAAAAATGTTATGCTATTTATTTTAAATAAAACTGATTATATCACATTTTACCGAAAAACGCCGTATTTGAAAGTTATGGGGCCAAAAGTGTTTATAGTGAAGAAAGGTTATTTATGGGTGAAAAGTGAATACGCACGCAGCATGGACTGTTTGTATTCTATCAGTGCAATTTTTAAACATATGTGATTTTGTTTGGCCAGTCGGCAGTTTGGGTGGTCTAAGGCATATTGGGATTTAAACGAAAAAAGTTTACTTTTTTGTCGCGTGCGACAGCAGGTAATTAAGCTCATATTTCAGAACAATCTGACTCGATTTTTCTTAAAATTAAACTTAATGTAGAGCTGCTACTGGCCTACACAAATACATATATGTACATATAAAGAAGTAAAAAAAAAAGTTTCGTTTTCGTTTGGTGTCGCACGCTACAAAAAGCTGACATTCCTGCGGAAATGCCAATATGTATTATACTTTATGTAAAATTCTCCTCAAAAAAAAAATAAAAATTTAAGACATAAGCGGTTCTGTACGAAAGCCAAAAAATTTTTTGTATGTACGAGTACCTCTCACTAACATGGGCAAGTCAAGTCAAGTAGTAATTTCGTATTGGAAAGAAACCAGTTTTAGCGATGCATACTATACCTGTACGACTCTTCTCCTTCTTCTCCTTTGATTTCCATACAAAATTTTTCTTAAACCACCAATCTAAAAAAAGCTCATATCAACTGAGATTCTTTGTTTTTTTTTTGTCTTTTAAAGTGGAGTTTATTTTTAGCACGTGCCACTTTTAAAATAAAAACAACAGTAACAACAACAGCTAAAACTTAAAATGACAAAATAATTCAACAAACAACAAATAATAATCAATGGAATACATTTTGGTATGTGGTTTTACGAACATTTTACGTATGCACACAAATATCTTGACGTTTACGCGATCACGAAGATCACGACAGACTTTTACCAACACCAGACAGACACTAACTAAATACTTGCGTATTTATATGTATGTATGTGTTAGGAAAATAAAATGTCTTTATTGATTTATGGAAAAAGGTTACGAAGCTTCAGCTTGAGAAATTTTTAATTTATAATAATGTAACAAAATTCTAGGGCAACTACAACTTTTCATAAGTATGAAGGTTAAAAAAATCTGTGTAACGCTTGCGATAAGTTTTATGTTTTGACAAGATTAGGGAAAATATGATTATTAAAATAGATATTTATATGTAGTAATGAATCGTCAGCGAGGCAAATTACCAATAAAATGCTTGCATATTAAATTTAATATAATGCCGGTATTTCACACTAGAGGCGCTGCAAATTAATTACATATCTGTCGATTTAACTCATTGCTGATAAGCATCCAATTATAAGAAGTTAAAAACCAGGGTGCAAATCGCTGTACTCGTTATCGAACGAAATTACGAAATATTTCCATATAAACTCTATTGAAATATTTCGTAATTTCATTCGATAACGAATGTCGCGATTTGCTCCCAGGCTTGGCATAGGTATTAAGCAGTTGACATAGAAATTAAAAACCAAGCTTCTTAAAAGAGTATTTTACAAAAATGTGCTTAAGCTAATCTCAGCGTTGAATTTTGATGCCAAGAACTTCGAAAGCCTTCGATTCCTTACAACTTTTGTAAATCATAATTAAATATTTAGCAGAATTGTTTTATGTTCTTTGTAACAGCAAATTTAGAAAATAATTAATTGTAAATTTTGCACATTTAATTTAATGGTTACAACCTTGTGGCTGTATTAGCTCGCTGTCTTTGGGCCGACTCCTATCGTTAAAGCCAAGATTTAATTATCGTCAGAAATTAGTTATAGTTCACCGTTTGTTAAATTGTTTATTTAATCTTTATAAATGGCACATAAAATAGAACTTTAATTTATTTAGTCAGTGATTCGTAATAGTTTTCTCTACTATACAGTTGAACACAGCTAGAACGAATGCGCTTGAACATTTCTTCGAGTTATCAATTAAATTTTTATTTTTTATGTTTGCTATTATTATTTCAAGTCCACTAAAATTAAATATTTTATTTTATAGATCGATTACTTCGAAGTTTTTAACTGGTCAATAATTTTTTTTTATATTTATTTTTTTTCATTTATTTATAAAGTTCGTATCGCTTTTTCAAATCATAAATATAGAAACAAATTAAATTCGAAAAATAATAATTAAAATTAACTTAAAAATTAATAATTAAAATTAACTTAAAAATTAATAGTAACAAACCAAAAAAGTTTGTCTTAAGTAGAACAAAAATAAGCAAATTAACTAACATGCGCATAATTAGTAAATAATAAACGACAATGGTAAAACTGTTGTAAATTAGAGATGGTAAATTTGGGCTTGGATTACAGAACACGTTTCAGCAAAATTGAAATACGATGAATCAAAACAATTCACATATTCCATTTGCCTAAAAGTTACGTATGTATATAAAGAAGAAATCTACATCAACTGATACCAAAAACAGTGGACCAAACAAAAAAGAACGCTGATGATGAAGGTTTAGTGGCCTTCGAAAACGGCTAGCTGTTCCGTTCAACTACATATGTGCTGTGTTCAGAATATTTAGAACTAACTTTGATGTTATTTGTTCATTAATAATTATCACATGTAATTTGGCTTAAAAAGCGATACGAACTTTAGCCCGTTCAAATAACAATATTTTTTTTTTTTTTAAGAGAACACTCAGGCAATTAATACCTACAACTATTACTAGATGTTACCTTCTTTAGGAAAGGGAGAGTGATAGAGAAGACAGGTGGTGAGGGAAGAGTTAGAGGCTTTACAACTCTGTTTTTTTCACGTTTTTAATAATGCAATGTTACAGCGCCTCTGGTGTTAATGAGAAGTATTAAATTTTCTAAGCTCTAGTAGCCAGTTTATTAGTTATTTCACTTCGCCGATGATTCTGCTACACAATACCGATGAAGGAGAGCACTCTGATGTTACATTGGGATTATTATCCGCTGAAGAAGGTGTTGTTCAGTGATCAGTGTCTATGCCTTCATCACTTGAACTTTCCTACAACAATTGATACAAAGGGTTACTAATGTACAACACCATGCACTGTGTTGTTATTTAATGACTGTCGGAGACCGGGCTCGAACAGAGGACCTTCGGTTTTGTAATCAACGTGCTTCTACTAAATTCATACAACTTCCTGATAAAGTTCGCATGCACCTTAAGCTCTTTTGATAACACTTGCATGCAATTAGAAAAGTAGGCGTGGCAATGTTGTAATTCATCGTGGGGAAAAAGTGAGCAAATCCACGCCTATCAAAAATTTATTTTGTAATTCGATGCAATTCTAACCAACCGATAAATAGACTTTTCCCATGACACGTTGTTGAGTCTAAAAAAGAGGGCGGGTCAAGCCTATTAAACTTTAAATTACATTTCAGGTTCAGGTGAAATTTTGCAGACCTATTTTATTTTTGTTATAAAACAAATTTTTAAGCGGAAGCAAGGTCATTATGAGATTTTGTGATATCACCAGTGTTGCCACATCTTTTAAAACAAGTACCAGACCCGATTTAAAAATGGGCACTAAAATTACAAAAATAAAACTTTTCTCACAAGAAATTAAACCGACTTCAAAAGCATAAAATAAAAAGCTAAATATCACTTACTTTCATTTAAATAAAACATTATTATATACGTTACCTATAGTGCAGCTCAATAGTGTCAGCCCACATTTACATGTTTAGCAATCAGCCTGTTTACCTTCGAAAAACAAACACTGTGGGTAACATATGTAATATTACTTTTCCTTCTTTATAATAATTTAAAGACACTACACTTTTGATTTGTTGCAATAAATGTTAAAGTTTTGTCATAACTATGTTGTACTGTACTTAAAATTTTAAATAATTGAAATTAAGTCACGGTTGTAATACCTTTATTGGTAAAGTTTTCAAGGTTGTTTAACGAATAATAATAATAATTATGAAAATGGATGCGTAATATTTGTATATAATATTTAATATTTGTATATAAATAGTAAAAGTTTTTAAGGAAATTCTCACCTGATCTGCGGCATTTCATAAAACGCGATGAAAATTTGTAGGAAAATCGTACTAAATGATTAGTAAAGAACAAACGCAATAGAATGGCCAGACTGTTGTAAATTAGGTAAATTTTAGCTTTTACTACGTAAAAAGCTTTAACCAAATTGAAGTACGTTGAATCAAAGAAATTCACATATTCCATTTGCATTGAAAAATATATATATAGAGCTGAAGTTTACACCAATTGAGATTACAGACAGTGTACCAAATAGAAGAACGCTGATAATCAAGGTGTGGCGGCCTTCGACAACAGCATGTTGTTCCGTTCAGCTAGTGCTTGTCATAATAATTTACAATTGTCCTTTGTGAAAAATTATCACATGTAATTTGGCTTACAGAAAGATGAGAACCTCAAACTATTCTAATCATAAACTGGGATTTTAAACGACCTATGTGGGGGGCTGCATCACAGATTGGTATAGGGGACTTCATGGGGCACCTCAATGCAACAGGTTTGATATAGCTGGTACGACTGATCACTAGATCTAAGCATTGGATACAGATATTTTTCGTACATTAGGACTCGCAGTAGAGTGGTATCTATCAAAACGTGATATCAGCATTTTATTTGATTGCTGGCACGTAAACCAACTTACTAGCTTTGGAATAAATATAATTTGAGACAAATTCCGTCTTGGCCGAAATTTATAAAATAAATGACAATTAATAATGTTAATCGTTCGGAAACTAAAATAAATATAATTTAGTATAATATTGCAGGAAATAAAATGTTGCTAATTAAATTTAATTTTCACTGCCAAAAAAATACTTTTTTTATTAAAAATAAATCTTGAAAATTAAAATTGCCAACCTTTGAGTTGCGATATTCAACTTAATTGAGTATTTGTTTATAATATACAAAAATTATTAAGTTATTTTACTCCATCTATTCTTACTTCAACATCAAAAAAAAAAAAAGTGTGAATAAACAACCAATAAATGTCAACTTATGTCAATCAAGAATTATTGATTACAAGTAAACACTTCCCAGTCCAACAATTAACCCAGTCATGAGTGGATACGTATGTTTATATGTATGTATGTTTATATAATTGTTTTGTTAAGTCTTTGTCTGAAGGACATCGATATGCATAAATAAAACAAACAAAAACTCAAATTTGTGTCTCAGTTTCCAGTTTTACTTAAAATAAAGTAAAGTTATGGTGCGCGTCAAAGCGAGAAATACATACATATATTTTATTTAAGACTTTCGCAGGAAGGTTGCCAAAAAAAGTTTTCATGAATTTAACAACAGCATTTTAAAATTTTATAATCTTTCTGATTGGTTGGGCTGATAAAATCTGACATCAAAGTCTAGCAAAATATGTATATGAATATTTATTTAGAATACAATTTAAAAAATAAATTTGCAAAGTATGACTGCACAAGAATTGGTGGGGCGCTTAAGACCATGAGCATGATGTTATAAATTGAATTTTTGTAAATGTTTTTGGTACAAGTTGTCCGTTACACGCAATAACTCGTTATTACCAGTGTTCGTTATAACCTAATTCCACTGTATTTTGTAAAAATTTTTGCAAAAGAGAGAATGAGCTTTTGTTTAAATAAATAAGCGTAATGCATTAAACACATTCACAACAGCAGGCTACACGAACACACGACTTCAAATGCCGTTGGCAGCATTTGTCGCCTCGTAGCCAGCTACTTAATTATTTTGGAGACGGCAGCAGCACCATCTGCACCTCATATTTAAGTATAAATACATAGTTCAGTATTGCCACCTTCAAATATTTCGCATTTATAAAAATTTAGTTACTCTTTCGAAATGTATTTATTTGCCGTTAAAGTATAAAAATTAATCAATATGTGCTTTACATCAATTTTTGCATATTGTTTCTGTTAAATAATATGAAATAATTTTGCGATATCATTCATTCAATATTTTGTATTGTACTGGCAACACTGAATTTTCTCATTGCAGCCAAAGAAATAGAAATTAGTTTAATTGGACTACAACGCCAAAATCAGCATAGACAACAACCTGCCGCCGTGTTGCCTTGATGTCTTCACCATAATCATTCTCATATAAACATGTGTATTCTATTTTTAACATTTTGTAGTTGGTAGCTTGCTGTGCTGAATATGTTCAGTGTTGTCAACTTGGTGCGTTTCGCACCATTTTGGGTGCTTTTTGAAATTTTTTGTGCGAAAAATTCTTTAGTTGGAGCGTGGTGCGCTTTTTTTTAATTTTGGTGCGTTTTTAAATGTTTGGTGGCACCAACACAAATTGAACACGACAGTGGGTTAAAACTGGAAAATTTTTGTTGTAAAACTTTTACCAACTTAAAAAAAATATTAGCTTTATTAATTTTTATAATTAATTTTTGATCTCTTTTTTAAAAGTTTTAAGCGGAATTTATAAACTGAATGTACAAAAATTTATAATTTTTTACAAATTAATGTATGTGCCCTTAATTATGAAACTTGTCATATATTTCTTTGGTCGCTATATTCAGTATATTGCATATGAACAATCCAAAAATATTTTTTAATTATCCGACAGTACAATTAATCTAAAAAAATTTCTCATTTACAAAAATATAATATTATACTTTTTATGCACAATTATTAATTCAATAAACCTTTTAAAATAAAAAAAAAGAAATTCTGAGCTCGGTGCGTTTTTTTTTTTTTTTGTAAATGGCGCGCTTCTTTCTCCATTTTGGTGCGTTTTGAAATTTCAAAGTTGACAACGCTGAATATGTTTAATGCATTAGATGGTAACAATGCTCATAGGCTCACTTACACAATTCATTGAATGAATGGTGAATAAAAAGCGTTGCCAGCATTGATAATTTATCATATTTTTAATAAATTGAGTCCACAGAAGGCGTTTCATACTAATTTCGTTGTGTCTGACAATAATTATTTTTATTTATATTTTTTTATTAATAAGTTATTTGCAATTTTTAAACTTGCAAAAATTTTAATTAAAATTATTCGAGCAATAAAAAATTATCAAAAATCTAAACTTTTTTCAATTAATTTCACCCTGACATTAAAACGAAATTATCTAGAAATAACAAAAAAATTGTAGTTGAAAATGTATAAAATTGGGCACATAGTTTTTCAGTGTAAAGGAATATTTAATATGGATAAGTTACACTGGGGGTTTTTATATCAAAATTTGTTAAGCATTTTAGATCAAGTAGTTCAAAAGATATACATACATACTAAATAAATTATTGAAAAATGCTAAATATTAAATAGAAAATTAAAAAAAAAATATTTAAGTTAAAATAAACAGATCCAAGTTTAGCTGTAAAAAAATGTTAAAATGGTGACACTGATTACTATTAACCAATGGGAATAGTTTCCTTATATCTCCCTCTAACTTTCATGCTATTGCATAAGCAAAACAGAAGTTACTTTATCGCTTTTACGCGCACCTTATTATTAAATTATAGATATTAATAAATTTTGAAGGTTTGTTGTTTAAATTTAATTTTTGCTGAAATGCTCACCATCACACACAACGCAGGCAAAATATTATTTTAAATTAAGCACAAAAATAGCTAAATTATTATCATTATTATCACACCAAAAACAAACACAACACCAGTATCTGAAACTTACACGTCAACCGTAGTGGCGGCTGTATGCAGCTTAATTATGGCTTTTTGCTTGTTGCTGTTGCAGTTAAACAAGGCTAAACTTAAAGTACCCGCACCTGTTTGCATTAATTTTTAATTAATGATTAAAACACAAATACATATTAATTATTTAATTTTCTCTAATTTATTTCTAGGCCGCCTACATGATTGTAGATGAAATGCACGAAGAACATCCCGAATTGTTGCGTGATCAATATTGGGAATGTGTAGTGCCCAAAGACTTGCCCTATACTGTAGCCTCGGAACATTATCGCAAAGATGAACCAAAAGGTTCGGCTGAAAATTATAAAGTGAAAAAAGAAGATGCCATGTATGCCAACATTGTGCCGGGTGGTGGCAAGCGTGTTATATCCGACGATGTTTATGCCGACTATGTAAATTTTTTACTTGCATCATTATTATGTATCTTAAACGTTTCAAAATAATTTGGGTTTTCTTTTTTAAATAGGAAAGTGTAGACACACCCATGGTGGAGAGGCGCAAGAAAGCCTGGTTTGTTCGTCAGCTCTCGCGAATGGGCTCGATGCGCAGCCAGTCGACTGCCTACTCATCGGGCGGTATTGCTTTTAATCGTAATCGCTTAAATTCTGTGTATTCAAGTCCTGAGTCTGGTCTACCCATGTCCATGGTGCAACATCAGCAGGAGCAGCAACAACACCAGCTGCAGCATCAACATGCTCAACAACACCAGCAATTACAGTCGAAACCAAGCTTTTACGAGAAATTTGTGCATCGCAAATCCTTAAGAGCCCACAGGCAGCTTATAAAGCAAAGTAAGTTTTCGTTTATTTAAAAATATTTGGGAAGGTTGCTTATTTAAGGTTACGGTATTAAAAATGGACTTTCTTAAAAAAACAGGCTTGAAATCGGCTTCCGTGAACATAAGGAAGAAGTTTAGCTATGAATGTTTTTTGAATGTTTTAGAACACGCTCAAAATTTTCTCCCTTTTTCGCCTTTTTTTAAAGATTTTTCTTTGAGTACACATTTTTTGAACTTCGGTTTTTTATGAAATTCGATTATCAACAATCGTAAATTATCGATTTTCATCATAAAGTTAAGCTTGAAAGTTATGATTGTAATCCTTTTTTTTGGCGGTTAGGGCACGATATATCCCAAAAAAAAATTAACGTTCGTATTTTTTATAACACATTTGGACACAACAACATCAGAGTAAAAACATACTACATCTGTCAAATGAAGAACGAGACGAGAACAGACTATTGTCAAATAAATAGCGGATGAACGATGATTTTTTGAATGAGGTCATCGTGAGGTCTTAAGATCTTGACATCATCCCTTCTTCCAATTGGGAACAAATGCGTTTCGGCCACTTTTTGCAACCGGATGGTATCAACTTCGGTCTGTGTGTTGTTTCGCTTCTATCTGTGCTTCATTGCTATTCCATTTATCTCTTGTGTTTTTGGGATTTTTTGAATTTCTGCACCCATTCTTTCTTAACATTTCCTTTTTCAAAGGGGTATTACATTCAGATGGTCACCACCCGAGTTTGAATTATTTCTCGCAAGCATATGGCTCCAAACTGGCGATTTCTATTTCAATTTTAGCTTTCAAGAATTGCATAATATTTTAAAAAACCTCCAAGGAAGAAGTCTGTTGGTTTTACATCAACCGATCTGGACGACGAGTGCAAATTTCTATAATGGGAGATCACTCGGACTGGAAATTGATATTTCAAAATCTCCATCGTTTCCTCAGCTGAGTGAGCGATTGCTCCCTCTTGTTGAAAAAAAAACAATGATGGAGACACAACATGGAAACTTACGCCAAAGAGGCTCCAAACAGTCACTTTGCTCCATTAAAGAGATTTTTCGAAGCGGCGATCACAAAGATCATTTGATTTTACAAATAAACAATTTTTGCCAAAAAAAAAACTCCTTCAGCAGCTGCCTGTAACGCTCATTATTTACGGTTATGGTAGTGCCATTTGCGGCTTCAAAAAAATAAGGGCCAATCACTTTTTCACTGAACATTAGTCACCAAACCGTCACATTTCCTCCCTCAAAGTGTAATCACTCTTTATGCATTTCATGCGGGTTTTCAGTTTCTTGCACATGGAATACGATGACAATGAAAACAACGACAAAATTCACGCTGCATTAAAACAACAGACTGAAAATTTAATGTGTCTCAAGATGAATTTAAATTTAAGTAGCAGAGACAAAAACCAAACATTTTAGCAGAGTCTATTTTGCAGTTAACAGCGAACTGTTAAACACTTAACAGTCCTAGTATGATTAAATAATACTCAGGGCTAGCATGAATAAAATTCCGCGTGAAATTTCTCCCTTTTCCAATTTACTATTAGTTGGAATTGTTCCCCGGGAAAAATTTCACGCGGAATTTTATTCATGATAGCCCTGATTATTTCGTAGGTGAAATCTATGAATGGGAACTGGGGTTATTTTCAGCAATTAATGGAATTTGATAACAGGAAGAGACCAAATTTTTTTGCCTTCAGGGCTGGGTAACTGTGCAATTTTTAAAGTGTTGACGATGAAGGTGTGGTGGCATTCGAAAAACGCATGTTGTTCCGTTCTGCTAGTGTTTGTCAGAATATTTACAATTAATTTTGGTGTTATTGGTTCTTTAAAAAATATCACATGTAATTTGGCTTACAGAGCCATATAATTTGGCACTTATTAAAAATTTGTTTTGAGTTTTATTAAAGCTTAGGTTACAATTCCAATGAGCTGGCAAGAATATGGTCGACGTTAGATGAGGGAATATTTGACAGATTGGTGAAATTACCGATAGGTCATTACTATAGGGAACTCAGGAATTGTATAGAAACCAGGACCAACAGTACATGGTGAAGTAGGGAGGGAGGATTGTAGAGTCTCGAGGGCTATGTGGCCAAAACTTGAGTCAGGAAAATTTAAACTGCTATTAAACATGAATAGGAAGATGATGCAAATCGTGATAGGCGCGTTGACTGGTCACTGCTCGGTCAGAGGAAGAACCAGCATTTGTGAAATTGGCACTCCAAATTTCTGTAGGATGATCGGGGATGTAGAGGAACCAGAAAATATTTAAAATATTATCTGTCACTGGCCGAAACTGCCAAGTCATAGGATTAGATCACTGAGCAGACGTTTCCATGAGAGCATTACTGATATCGGGAAGTGTAAACTAAATCATAGCAGGGGCTTCATTATGGGAATTCAGTGGCTTAATGGCGGTTAATAGGGCCACTTCTGGCTATAGATGGGAGGGTATATATTACTTTTTTTTTTGGGAAACAGAAGGGAATCACAAGGGACCCAATTTGGTCTCCGAGTGGAGGAGTGGTATAGCAGCACCCTTCCTATCCTAAACTAAATCGCCAAAAACCGAAAAAATCGTCATAGGCAAAAAAACGCCAAAAACTGAAAAAATCTTTATAACGAAAAAAAACTGCCAAATCTAAGAAAAAGTGTCTACATCAGGTAAGATATTCGATTATAAAGGCGAAAGTTTCTATAAAGTATTACATATGTATGTAATGCCCGTAAGGAACCCTTTGATGTTCGAGTCAGAGGCGCACTTTACTGAATTTATTTGAATAAAAATGGGCAAATTAAAATAATTTTGCTATAAAGTAAAAAATTCTGTACTAAAGAATGCAGCCAAGATTTAATTTTTTTTAGAGTTTTATTAAGACTTAGGTCAAAATTATTCGTTAGAGGCATGAAGTTTTCACGTAAATAATTTTAAGTCAGGCTTAAGTTCAGTAATTTCAATTCTTATTGAATGAAATATTTTTATTAATTAATGTGAGTATCTAAAGAAGAGAAGAAAAATTAAACTTAGACTTTAAGCTGGGGGAAATACCGATACTTTTCTGTGCAGCCACGCACTTCATCAGCACCCTAGTCTATCTACTTGGGTAGAGATTCTTGTTAACATCAGCTATTTAACTTAAATTTTCAATGAAACGGAATATGAGAAATGGTTGTTGTGTATACAATTGATTTACCTTTGGTAAACACATTTATAAGTATCACTATTAATTTTCTGTTTTTCCATTTTTTCATTTTTCTATTTAGGTTAGCACGAAATTATATTACTGTACCTAAGTATGTTTAGTCATTCTTGCTTATCTTTTACGATCATCACATTAATCATTTTTACTTATTCGATGTACCATCGGTACATGCATGTAAGTATAATTGTAGTGGCTTAATGTTACTTGTTGTTGCATTCTACAGTTTTTACTTGGATTTCCAGCATTCTGAAACTGTGATGGCCAAGTAAACTAAACATACTTAGGTAGAGTAATATAATTTCGTGCTAACCTAAATAGAAAAATGAAAAAATGGAAAAACAGAAAATTAATAGTGATACTTATAAATGTGTTTACCAAAGGTAAATCAATTGTATACACAACAATCGTTTCTCATATTCCGTTTCATTGAAAATTTAAGTTAAATAGCTGATGTTAACAAGAATCTCTACCCAAGTAGATAGACTAGGGTGCTGATGAGGTGCGTGGCTGCACAGAAAAGTATCGGTATTTCCCCCAGCTTAAAGTCTAAGTTTAATTTTTCATCTCTTCTTTAGATACTCACATTAATTAATAAAAATATTTCATTCAATAAGAATTGAAATTACTGAACTTAAGCCTGACTTAAAATTATTTCTGATTTTCACGTAAATTTAAATTAAATTAAATTTTGTCTTAAGGCGACTTATGCTGTTATCGCTTTTAAACACATTCATATTATATGTATTTCCTTTGAGTAAGTATAACGTTGATATATTCTTAAACATATATGTATGTATGTATGTTTATATACACACTATTAATTTATACTTCAAAATCCAAATTTCTATAAAACACAAAATTAATTATCTGCACATTGTGAAGTCCATCTATCTATCATTTGATTTTTTTTTTTGGTTTTACTTTCATTTTTTCCCTTCAAACTTTTTCTATGTAGATTCTCGTTTGAATGGTTTAAATGTAAATACTTCAAAAACTCGACCTCGTATACCTACTCCAGATGTTCCTAAGGAATCTTTGGATAAAGATACTTTAAATGGTAATTTAAAATCATTAACTCTCATCTTAAGCATAACAAAAGTTTCACTCACTTTTTAAATATAAGCACTCTTTAATTGATATTATGATATGCAAAATATATATATACGTATATGTATATACAACAAAAAAATCAAACTGCACTTATTTATAGCAACCAATGCAAATACTGCGGTTATTATGGCACCAGCAATAAACACACAATCCACAATGTATCCTTATACAAGCACAACAACCACAAATAATGGTCATGATGGTCAAGTGTTGGGCACCTTACTATTATCACCGATCAAAGAAATGGATAGTTCATCATCAAATAATACTTTGATTCCAGGACATCCTAGTACGGCGGCACTGGCCCAGGCGGTACTTCCGGCAAATTTAACTAATTGTAAGTGATTGTTATACCAATTCTCCTTATCTGTATTGCAACTAATTAAGTATATACATATGTATATTGTAATTTAAATTGCAGCCATTCCCGTTACCTCGAATATTACTACCTTGTCCTTCCCCTTTACGATGACCTCATCCAGTCCAATGGACACCTCAGCAACTTTAAATATTTTACCCATTTCTACAACACAACTACCCACAATTGCCAGCGCCTCGTCAAACTTTGAGGGCAAGAATGTATTAACGAGCATACCCGTATCCCTGTCCATACAACGTTCCTCTTCGGGCTTGTCAATAAATGAATTAAATTTCAATGATAAAGCCGACAACAGTAATACCCCTACGACTCTGCTCTCGGTGAAACCTTTAAATGGTGGCACTGACTTGGCACGCGATAACAGCTACAGTGGCAATTTAAATATAAATTTTGCCGACTCTTATTTACTTGAACGAACCGATAATAAAGATGCCACCGATGGTAATTTGCAAAACAATATTTCAACCACGATAAATCAAACATCGAAAGAAATGAATTCTAAAAATAGCACGCTTAGTGTAGCCACCAATTCGGCACCATCGACGTTGGCGATACGTTCGCCGGAACAAAAAACCGGAGAAGTTTATGTTTAAGGTGGTGTATATATGTATGTATTTCAATGAAATTGTTAAAATAATTTAATTGCAAAGTTAACTCAAGCCATTATTAATCCATCCATTTATTATAAAAATAATAGTTATTAATTATAAGTACATAAAATGACAAAAGGTTGTGACATGAATCTTAAATTATTATTATTATTATTATTATTATTGTAATTATTTTTATTATTAATTTTTTAAAGTGTATGTGTGTAAAAATGTATTTGTATTTTAAAAGTTAGTCCTTTCATACCCTTAAAAAGGAGAGCGTGGAATTTTCAATAAAAAAATTAAGATTGTAATAAAGTTACTTAAATATTTAGATTAAGAAAACTCCAAATATTTTATTGGTTAGGTAAAAATTTACAGCCTTATTTATAAAACTTATTGAGGCTTCGCTAAGGCTTTTTAAAACAAATTTTTATACAAAATTTTTTTTAAAAAGCCTTTATGAAGCCGTAATATTTTTTATAAATAAGGCAATAACGCATTGCCTTGCTTACAGCCAATTGAAGGGGAAACGGTAGGAGAAATACCCAACAAAAAATTACTCATTACCATCAGAACTACTTGCCATATAATGGCTTACTTTTCTGATTACCAAATTACATTACTCGCTTACAAATCACATTACCTTAAATTTTAAAAAATGATGTACAAGTTGCTAAATGAGGAGAATGATTTTTTTAGATTAAATAGATGAATAGGTGAACAAGTTGCCAAATAAAGAAAAGTAAGTACTTCTCAAGAATCGATTATTTTAGTCTCACGCCTTATTAAAATCATTAAGTTGGTAATCCAATAGGGAAGAGCTTCCACCAAAAATGTTTAATTCCAAACTCGATTACATTTTTTGAAATGCTGGGTAGCTATCTAGCAAACAAAATTGGAATTTATACCTAAAGAGGCCCATACATTTTACAATATTATTGCATATTATGCTGTATATATTATTGTTGTTCTGACCTATATTCTGCAATAAATGGTACAATGTTTTAATAGAAAATATTGCCCAAATGCATTGATTGCACAATAAAAATAAAAATTCTTTTGATATTGGCCAATACATATATATCGTGCAAGCTTCGAATATGACATACACATTGGCGATATTATTGTACAATACGAAAAATTGTACAATTATATTGCAGATGGGTGGGAGGCTTACGGAACGAAATTATCAGGACAGCTGTTGCGTCATGTGCTCAATTTAGTTAATACGAGTAATTCCCATTTGGTTTATGTTAAAATTATTAGAAGTACTGGCTGTTCTAAAAAAACTTTCATTTTGAATGGTACGAAAAAAGGAACGAAATTATTATGAGGACTTTATAAGAAGTCGTGTTTACAAATGTTGTGATTTGTTTAGTTTTGGTAATAATTCTCATTTGGTTTATGTCAAAATTAGTATAAGTAGTGGCTGTTCTAATAAAGCCGCTATTTTAGCAGTTGTAATGACTCAATATGTACATAAGTGCTTGGCAGATGACAAGCGAAAACTATGACGAATTTACAACGCTTCGTCAACTTATTGTAATGCACAAACTTTTGTAAATATTTGAGCAGTTAGGACAAGTTAATAATGAAAAGGGTCGCACTAGTGCATGTCACTGAAGAACAACTGCAAATATTGCTGTTGTAGGCCACCGTGTTGAGGAAAACCCTAGTTTGTCCATTCTTCATCGATCTTTGTAATTAAGCCTTCCACAGATGTCATTAAACCGTATTTTTCATAAAAACTTAGATCCTAAGACGTTTTAAGTTCCAATTAGCAAAGCTTATTAGATGATTTATCAAAAATAACTTTAATCTAATTTAATTTAGAAAAGAACTCTTAACTAATTGTCATTATTGCTAAAACAATAACTGAAGCCTAATTGATAATTAAAATATGAAACATAACATTCCTAAATATTTAATATAAACATAAAAATTTTTCAATTGTCTTTAACAATCTTAATTCAATTAATTCACAGAAAAATTACATCTTCATGTGAACGAAATAAAAATATAAAAATTATTTATATTCTTTTTTTTTAAAACGTCACTGTCTGTACTAAAAAAATATTTTTCATTTTTGCATATTATTGCTTGACTGCAAAATCCTCAACTTATGAATGAATATTTGAGTAAGGGTCAATTTTTTTATTGATCTGAAAGAAATGAAAAATCAAAGTTAATAAATGACACCATAAAAAGTTCAAAACTTAACTGTCCAATGCGATTAGTTTGACTATGAACATGAATAAGATATTTCGTTCAAATTGCTCTATTAAATGAAACTCAAAACTATTTTTTTACTCTTTTACTCTTTTGACGACGTTGTGTGTGATATAAAAGGTTACATACATAAACATATACTATGTACATATTTGATGTTGGTGTATACCACAAATAAACTGAATAAAGTAAGTATGTAAAGAAGCTTAGACCTGGAGGCAAATTACGGCATTCGATTTCGAACAAATCTTCATACAAGTTTAACTGCGTTTGTATGAACATTTAAATCGATATCGAATGCCGCAATTTGCCCCTGGTTATTCTCTCACTCAAAGTCAAAACTTGCGCAAGAATACTTTTTGTGTGTGAAACCAAAAAAAGAGAAGACAACACTAATGCTGACGTAGAAGATAGAGCAAAAAAACGATACCTTATTCAGCCGTATTATTAAAGTCCACACATTCCGGTTGGTTAAAACGGATAGTCAATTTTCTAATTGTAAATTTAAATTCACTCATATCTCTATTGCCATCTCTATCTCTATTCCAATCTCTATCTATATTGCCATATTCTATCTCTATCTCTATTTCTATCTCTAAATCTATCTATATCTCTATTCCTATCTCTATCGCCATCTCTATCTCTATATATACCTGTATCTCTATCTATATATCTATCTCTATTTGTATTTCTTTGCTATCTCTATATCTACTCCTATCTTTACCTCTATCCCTATCTTTACCTCTACCGCCATCTATAGCTCTATATATATCGGTACCTCTATCTCTATCCCTATCTTTATCTCTACATCTATCTCTATCTCTATTTCTATCTCTATCTCTATCAGCATCTATATCTATATATCTATCTGTATCTCTATATCTATTTCTATCTCTTTCTCTATCTCCATTTCTATCTCTATCTCTATCACCATCTATATCTATATATCTATCTGAACCCTAAAAGACGCCTCGATCTGAAATTTCTTGCTCCAATGATACAGAGAAATTCCCACAAAATGAGTTTATATTTTAACTCTTTTCAAATAACGCACTGTGCGCAACTGTCCTACACTTAATTTAAAAATGAATGCAAATCAATTAAAAATTGTTCATATATTTTTCACTTTATGAACATTGAATTTATAAATGATCATTTATGGAACAATTCTCAGTTGGTATTGAAGTGTCGTGTCGAAAAAGCTTAAATAAAAAACGGAATATAAATTTACAAACGCATCAAATTAGGAGATATGAAAAAATCATTAAGGACTAAGTGATTGTGTTAACAATAAATGTATAAATTATAAGGGAATCCTAACAAAAGTAATTAAACTATAATAATATAACAATATAAAATAATACGTTAAAGCAAATAACATTAAAAAAATATATGATTGTGGTTAACATGAAAACTGTAAGAGACTTTAAATATACAACGTTTCAAGGACACTTTCTCAAGAAAGAGAGATAAAATAGACAAGAGACTCTTACAATTTTAGCTTAATTCGTAATATTTAAATTTTTCTTAGAAGGGTTTTTTATATAAAGTGAATACTTTTAAGCGCTTAGAATATGAACAACATTTACATATTTAAATACTTTGAGATTTTTAAGAAATATTCAGTGAAAAGTTGTTGGTTTTGAATATAAACAACATTTATTTAAATACTTTGAGATTTTTATGAAATATTTAGTGAAAAGTTGTTGGTTGTTGAAAAAATAAATAAAAATAAAAAGTATGGAAATTAAATAAAGGCATAAAGCTTAATTTTATGAATATCATTAATCAAAACTTTCAATGAAGTCGTTTAAGAAAAATGCTAACGAATATACACAAAATTTGCTTTACACAAAGCAAACAAACTCTACAAATAATAAAAGTCCAAGCACAGCCCGAATTTATTTACTTTTCTTCTGTGATGAATTTGTATGAAAAACGAAAACAAAAGTTTTAAAATTTAGTTTTTGATTCTCTGTAAAAATCACTTTGGTGACGTGATCTAGACAATTGGGGACCTTATTTAAATTTATTTAAAGTCCAATTATACGACTTTAAATTTCCCTGAGAATACCGATGAAAAGGATAATTACAATTGTCCTTTGATTCGTTATTTTTTATTTAAAAACGAATTATGTGTTGGTGAAATATCTGTCAGGGAGTGTCGGATATGAAACTGTGCAGATTGTTGATAGTTGACGAAGAACCTTATTTCCTGAAGTATTTTGAGCCATATTAGATTTTATTCCTACACAAAACCTTGCCAAATCCTCTCCAACTTCGTTTTAGGGATAAGCTATGTACAAACAATTATTATATCTTACAATATTGACAATGAAATCTGCTTAAAAAAACTTTTTGTCTGAGAACATTGCCAGAAAAGGCATTGTCAGTTCCTTTTTTCTTGCAAAAAATTGTGATTCTAAGTAAGAATAAGAGTAAAGGTAAATTAATTCTATTTACGTATTTGCCTTTACTTTATACCGCCTGTTTAAAATAACGTGTGGGAAACTAAGTGCGAAAAGTTGATGGCTGTTAAAAACTGTGCTACCGACCACGAGTGGCAAATAGCAGCTGAGAAACGCATGATTTGCAAATGAGCGATTTTCACATTCCAAAGTATTGTATTTTTGATTCAAAGACTTTGTGCATCAAAGAAGAAAAAAACTATAAGAATTTAACAATTAAGAAGTTTTTTTAAGAGTTTATTATTAGAAGCGCAGCTTTTGCAAATCGAGCACAATCTGACCACAACCCTGATAGTTGTTAATACTTTCTGGCAACAAAGAAGTTTTATTTTTAACATTCATGTAATTTTTTCAGATAGTTATTGGCTTTTTTGGCCAAACTGAAGGTGGTTTTCTGTTCATAATAAACCCATTAGTAGGAAATATTCGTAATGAATCCATTCGTAAGCAACTATGAAAATGTACTCTCAAAATTGGCCTTACGGTATCCACCAGCAGTAATGAGCTTTTTAGGAAAGTGACGACATGCTTCGGCTTGTGGTTGGGCTTCAGTAATTTTGAGAAAGAAAAGCAAGAAAATGCCTTCACCATGATTTGATGTGGCCACCATTAGCTAATGTTGATGTCAGTGTTGTTCAGTTTCAATTAGACGGAGTATTTTTGCCAAACGTTAGCTCAAAATTTAGCGATAAGATCGTCTGCCGCCATGATAGAGATGAAATTTTCTCAGCATCATAGCACTTAATAATCTCAAATTTGTCTGATCAGCTTTTATCACTCTTTCATTTTATTTTACAATAAAGAATGAAACTCAATTTCAGATTCTGAGATCTAAACAGCAAAAGTTCATAACGTACGTTGGATGAAAATAGCTCTTCTATTTTTTTTTCAATTGAGCTTAGAAAAACATAAAAAAAATTATTACTTTTAGCTATTGAAATCATAGGAAAACTAAGATAGTGTAAACACAATTTTAGGGAAATTTTTTGCCCGTGACTATAGCCTTAAATCGACACATAAAAACCAGGGGGTCATTCGAAAGGAAAGAAAATACTTTCGAAAGCATTTTCTTTCGTTTCGAAGTACAGAGTAGACCCCCAGAATTTTATATTGGAATGGTAATAGGGTACTGGGTAAAACAATACATTCTCCTTTTTATCTTTGGTTTAAAAATCATACTTAAAGAAGAATAGGCCCGACTTAGTCGTAATGTGGCATAGAGTACTCGAATTTTTTAGCTTCATTATAATATGGGAAAGAATTATGAGAAAAAATGTTTCCAACTTAGCAGATTATATAGAATTGAGAGGATATGCTAATGGCGATAAAAGAAAATTTATCACCTTGAGATTTATTAATGATGTTTTTACATATTTGCTAGTCAAAATATCAAGTCACATTTCTACTAATGGTAGGTAAGAAACAAATGCCTTATACGAGCGTGGGTCATTCACACAGTGTCTTTTTGACTTTCCCGCCTCTTAATTGAAATGGCAACACTGCTCCTGTCAACAAGCAATTCTTAGTTGACTCCATTCTAAATTTGAACAAGCTGAGTCATTTAGTTTGTTGATAGCACACTACCGCGCGTTTTGAGAATAAAATTGTAAAAAATTGCGAAAAAGAATCATCACTCAAACCAAGGCTTAGCTTGAGAAATACATGGGGACTCTTCACCAATAATTTCAATGGTAAAGAGTGGTTTACTGAATATCGATGTGGACGTAAAAACGGAACGTTTTGGACTTCCAGTTGAGGTCTCTACACGCGTAATAACTGAGAAAAGGCGCGATGTGGTTTTAGCTGATCGGAGTTTGAAAGTGAGAGATTGTGGAAGCCATAGGTATCTCGCATGGCTCAGTGGTTTAAATTTTTAGTGATCATTTGGTTATGAGAAAGCTTTCCGCAAGATGGGTGCCGCATTTGCTCCCAATCGACCACAAATGCATGTATTTCCCTCATCCGTCTTATTTTCCAGATTTATCCTCAAGTGATTATTTCTTGTTCCCAAACTTAAAGAAATAGCTCTTCGGAAAGAGATTTGATTCAAACAACGAACAGAGAAACAAGCCGTGTTAAAAAGTTGGTGGCGGTGGCGGTGGCGGTGGCGGATCAGGAAAAAATAGTCGGCAGCTGCTCATAAGTCGGCTTGAGCCAGCTGACATTGACAACCGCTTTTTAAAAGTTTTTTAAATACATTTCTATAAAAAAAAAATTTCTTCCATATAATTTGAAAGATGTATACAAATTTTCAACTACAAAAAGCAATTAGCCGGCTGCAATTTTGAGCAGCCGGCTAATTGACGCATCTCCTTAGTTTGATTGATTTTAAGACAAAATGAATGCCCTAATTCTGTTCGACGTTTGTATCGTCTTGTCTTTAGACCAAAAAAAGCCGCAGTTGTGATTCCTTAAAACAATTATTATTTGTTGTCTATGCTAGAAGGTTCGTGTATTTGCTTTATGATTTTGTTCCAAACACTATACATATTTTTTCATATATTTTTTCAAATTATTGTATAATACTTTAATTTAATTTTTATGTTTTAAAAAGATGGCAATAATATTATTATTTTTCATTATCAAAGACAACAACCATTTTCGAAGAAAATAATTAAGAGAATTCAAACACAAGAACCCAAAAGCATTTTCAAACAAAAACGTTCAAAATCTTTTTACTGAATTAGGGCATAAACTAGCTTAAGATCAAAAATTTACTATTTAGCGAAGATAAGTAGAAAAAAACAAACGTTTACAAAACTAAATGCATGAACTTAAGAAAAGCTTGTAAAACAAAATATTATAACCTTAGAGGTCACTTAATATAAACTAAAAAAAAAACAATAATTGAAGAAACACATCAAAAGCAAATAAAAGTTTAATAAAATAGATTTCAGACACTTACGAGTACAAACTAAACAATCGTTAAGATGAACATGAACATAAGTGTATAAACGTGCATACACACACACGTACATATGTACATATATGCATACATATGTACATATGTACATATTTATATATGTACGTCATATTCACAAAGTTTAATTAAATTAACCTCTTCTTATATAAATGTGTTAAAAATGCGATATTCAATATTAGCGATAATTGAAATAATAGAAAGAAAAATTGACAATTGCACTTTACTAACAAACATGTGTGTATTTTTATTTTATTTATTTTTTCTTGTTTAAAAGTTTTACAATGGATCGCGAGGACTCGTCTACATCAAAATCTTCTATCGAGCAACCCATGGCTGAAGGTTTGGAACCCTCAGAACCGGTCAGTTTTTGGAGTCTATTTCGTTATTCAACGCCGCTCGAAATTTTTTTTCTATTTATTGGTTTCATAATGTCGACAATTAAAGCATTGACTTTGCCAGCTGTGGTAATTATTTATAGTGAATTTACTGCCATGTTGGTCGATCGAACTTATCGTAATGGTACGAGTTCACAGACATACGCTTTGCCATTGTTTGGAGGTGGCAAGACACTGTAAGTATTTGTATGCAAAAATTTCTGCTTAATATTAAATCTAATTCTGATTAAATATTTAGTAACAAAAAACTATTCAATAATGTTTTTTTTTAATTAAATATAATATTGAAATTAATAAATATGTATTCCCATCATAAAACCGAAGGATTTCGAATTATAACAATAAGTTTGTTCATTTACTGAAAATTATTACGAATTTGAAATATTGTTACTGTAAAGTCAAAAAGTTTGCAGGGAGAGAGAATAAATTGAGAGACAAACGAGTTCCTACAAATTATTACTAGTAAAATTTTAACTTGCTAGAACTATCCAACCACCTGTGTTGTGTGTTTTGCTGTCAAATAAATTATTTACAAAATATTTGGAAAAGAAAAACTGAAAAAATTGTCATTTCTTTGTTAAAAAAAAAGAAAGGCATGAAAAAAGAAGGCATGTTTTCTTAATGTATTGTTTTTCTTCCATTATGCCATATAAATTAAATTTTAATGGTAAATAAATTTGTTTGTTTCTCATGTATGATCAGAGATGGAAAGTTAACAAAGTATGAAAAATTCATAAAAATGGTAAATATACATGAAACTGTGTAAAGATTTTCATATTAAATATCAATTTCCAAAAAAAATTTGCAATTTACAATATTTTAAAAAAAAAATACATTAGAAAAAGTACAATTGTATCATGATTTCCATCTATGATTCTGATATGAATAAAATTTTCTTGCAAGTTTTTAAAAGTAAAGCCTTCATTTACTTTTTCATATTTGGGAGAGTAATTTTGTAAATTTCAGCTTTACTCTCTCGTTGTGGGTGAATCCATGCAAAAGGACCTAAGGTAGAAAAAAAATTACATACTTATTTTTCATAAAAATCATTCAACTGATACGCACAAGAGAACGACAGTTACTGACGACGAATTTTTTGCCGAAAACATTCCAATATTATTGAATAATACCAACCCCAGTCAGCATGTGGAAGATTGTTTCACCAAACTGAGTTTTTTTCGACTACCTTAGATATTCAAAAACTGATTAATCAGTTATCATTAATCAGATTAATCAGTTATGCTTAAAATAAGACTAAAAATGGATTCCCAGAAGTGCTTAGAAAGTGATTTGTTTAAAAAACACAATCAAAATAAAACAAGCTCGTGCAGTAAAATCGAGAAGATATTCTACGAGTATTTCCTACTAGATTAAAGGAAATGCGTAAAAGGTTTGTTTAATCTAGGACAAAATTCTCGTAGTCCAATATTTGACGTGACATACGCAATACGATTAATGGCCTAATTCTAATTCGACGATTGTATCGTCTTGTCTATGGACGAAAAAAAGGCGTAGTTTTGTTTCTTTAAACTAATTATTAGTTATTGTCCATGCTAGAAGGTTCGTGTATTTGTTTTATGATTTTGTTCCAAACATTATATTTATTTATTTATTTATAATAATATACCTTAAAAATTAATTTTTAAAATATACAAAAGGCGCCGGGTAACTAGACCATGTGCGCTCAAAAAATAAAATAATTGTTGTTCAGATAAAAAAAAAAAAAAAAAAATTTTTCAAATGAATGAGTGACAGATTTAAATTAAATTAAAAATATTAAAAAAGTTAAAAATATTGAATTTACGAATTTTAAAGTAAATATTAATGAAATACATACATACATATGTTCATATGTATGTAAAAAAGAATTTCGAACTTAATCTATACATCCCGAATACCATGGCTCAGCAGGCTCTGGCGAATAGATGATAAATTTGCTATCGTTCTGCAGTCTATTATTGCATCCAAGTTTTCACCAATCCTTGATATTGGGCATTCTGTTAAAATGTGCGAAACGGATAGGATAATATTACAATGGGAGCATTTTGCCGGATCAGTTCGGTCGAAATAATGTTGCGTATTAAAAATTGCTTTATCAACTCTCAAACGACTCATCATCACACAGTCGCCTCTGGTATAACTAGAATTATATCTGGGTCTTAGTTGTATAGGATAAAGTTGTTTTTGCAGGTTACGGAATTGGTTCAAAATAACATTCGGAATGCATGGTATGTCTGTTATCTCAGTTAAATTTTGTGCTTCCTTTGCTGCTTTATCAGCGTATTCGTTCCCCTCAATACCAATATGTGATGGAATCCATGAAATCAATATATTGGGGTTTCCATGTGGTAAATTGATGATGTTGTTGTAAGTTCCATTATGGTTCTTAGCTAAAGCCCTAATAGCACTGAGACTATCCGTACAAATAATCGTTTTGATCTTCTTTTGAATAGCATATGATATTGCGGCTTTTATGGCACCCAATTCTGCAGAAAAAACTCCTGAATCATTAGGTAAACGAGCTTTAAAAACAGTAGTAAAGAGAGCTGGACCAGTTTGTTGAACAACTGAGTATGTTGTTACACCACTGTTGAAAGAGCCGTCAGTATAGATTACCATTTCAGGACCATAAGATGCTAATTTACTTTGTAAACTCTTTTTGAAAATAATGGGGTTAACATTGATTTTGCTATGAATACTTAGGCTTATGTCTGTCATAACGCAGTCAGACCCCCGAGGAATTAAGACGGGCTTATCTGGTAATGATATGCGATGTTTCGCAAGTAACATTAGAATTTCCTTGATGGCAGAAGGTAATCGTGTATCGTTGCGCCCAATGTGGCTCCAAAAGTTTTTGTGCAGCCCATCGGAGGTAATTGTTATAGCCCTAGATGCCATATTGACAGCAGTTCTTTCCAACAAAAATCGGAAATTACGAAATCCGGCCTCTTGTCTGAGTTTATCCAGTGGAGTAGCTCTTAATAGTCCAGATGATGTTCTATAACAGTTATTCATAGCAGTATCTAACGTTCTAACATTTTTCCCTGAAGTCCATCCGTAGATCGTTATACCGTGTAATAGCGTGCCAGTGACAAGAGATTGACATATTCCAAGTGCAGTATTAAAATGCGGGCCCTTGTTACGTGAGCAAATTAGTTTCAGTAGGTTGTTTATTTTGCTAAGTTTTGATGATACGTGTTTTACCTGGGCATTCCATAGCAAATTTCTCGTGAATAAAATTCCCAAAATTCTCATCTGATCCTTAATGGCAATGTCAATGTTTCTGATACTAATTCTATCAAAATTACATTCTCTTTTCCTGCAAACATGTAGAATCTCTGCCTTCTCAATTGGTATAACGGCGCCTCTGACTTCTGCCCACTGTTGGATAGCTTCATCTAGATTTTCTAGTTTCAAGCAAACATCACCATGATTTCCTGAAGCGATTGCAAAAATATTATCAGCATAAACACCAACGTAGTCCATGCCAGGAACAGCTTCAATAGCCCTTGCCAAAGAGTTAGCGTAAATTGTATACAAAACCACAGACAATGGTGATCCCTGTGGCACCCCATTATCAATAGTATAATTTCCAGAAAAAAATCCATCTATTCTGACATTAACTCTTCGATTGGAAAGAAACGATTTGATCAATCTCATAATGCCCTTAGGTATTCCCCATTCATTCATTTCAAGTATAATGAAAGTAAGCACCACCCTGTCAAAAGCCTTTTCCAGATCTTCAGAAATAACCAGACTATGACTACGATTCTTTATGTTATTTCGCAGTACTTCCTCCATCTGATGGCATATAGTATGCACACCATGTCGAGGTATGAAAGCGTGTTGTATTGTTGAAACTTGAAACTCCGCTATTATCCATATCCTTTTAGCCAATATTTTCTCCAAAATTTTTGAAAGAACTGGTAACAATGATATTGGACGGTATCCATCTAGTCGGTTGGGATCCTTACCTGGCTTGGGAATTGGTGCCAAAATTGCAATTTTCCAATCCTGAGGAAAAACACTTTTTGACAATATGTTATTATACAATTCGCATAAGCGGTATTTTAAACTGCCAGGGAGATTTTTAATCATTGAATAAGTTATTTTGTCTTGAGCTGGTGTTGATCCTTTTAAAGTCATCATAATATTATCTAGCTCTGAAACACTTATTTTGAGAGACAAGAAATTCCATTTTTCAGAACACTGCGTAAGTTCATCAATACATAAATTTCTCTTTGATTCTACTATATCACGATGAAGAGTACTGTCAGAGCTAATCGAAGTCCAGTATTCAGCGAATTTCTTCGCAATTTCCCGAGGATGTGTAAAGCTGCTGTTACCAGTACATATTGGAGGAAAGTTATTCATCTTTTCAGACCTTATGTTATTGACCTTTTTCCATAAGTAGCGAATGTCCATTGATGGTTTTAAGGAGTTCAAAAAGTTATCCCAAGTTGTCTTTTTCGCAACTTTACATTGTCTTTTGACTTTAGCGCATATTTTTCTGTACTCCAAGGAGTTGGACTGGTTTCGACATCTCTTAAAATTTCTCCATGCTATTTGTCTTAATCGAATCAATTTAGCAATATGGGAGTTAAACCAAACCGGGTTATGTTTTTGTTTAGGCCTTCTACTCAAAGGTATACTTTCATTTGCACACTTTCTGATGATACGTTTAATTTGGGCCGCTTCTCTATTTATGTTTGTTGATGTTGGAAACTTCTTAATCACTTGAGACACTTTATCAGCAAAAAGGGGCCAATTTGCTTTGACGTCATTAAATCGTGGCCAAAAAATTTTTTTTATATTATTTGTGTTGTTGGTAATCCTTATAGGAAAATGATCACTAACCTCGGGTATAGGTAAAATACTCCATACCAGTGTAGGTGCTAAATCAACGGTAGCCATTGTGACATCGACGGCGGTGAGGGTGTTCCTGGTGTTGAACAATGTTGGCGATCCATTGTTCATAATCACCAAATTATTGTTATCAGCAAAGTTTTCCCAAATCCTTCCACTAGTAGAGTTTGTACTTGATCCCCATAACGTATTCTGCGAATTTAAGTCTCCCATTATTAAATGGTGCATATCATCAGCCGGAAATATATTATCCACCATTGATGTTGTTAATTTTATGTCGCATTCCTTGTATATGTTGGTTATACGAATTTTTATATTCGATTTTATTATTATTGTTTGAAAAAGAACGTCTCCAGTTGATATTATATGCTGAGTTACATTTATGTTGTTTCTAACTAGTAGAGCAATTCCAGATTTTGCATACGCGAAATCTTTGTTATGGTGATACACCTTATATCCAGGTACATGAAGAAAATGTTTATTATTTTCTATGATGTGCGTCTCTTGTAGGGCTATTATATTCGGTTTTTGCGATGCGATTAGAAGCTCAAGTGCGTATTTGTGGTTAATAAACCCTTGTATGTTCCACTGTAAAATATTAAGTTCGATATTCATAAAAATTTATAAATTATTTTTTTCCAACTGCTTTGGATTTTTTTACTCTCTTGTAGGTATTAGTTTTCATCATTTTATTTAACTCCGAAAAAGATTTGTGCAATATAGATGTTGGTGATTTGCTATTTGCGTCTGTGCTAGGTGGAGAAGCAAGACCCAAACCATAGTTTATTTCGTCAATAATAATATCTTCAGTAAGGTTTACATCGATATTAAAGTTCATGTCATTATCTGATGCATTGTCATCACTGAAAATTGAGTAATTTACGTGACTATATTCTTTAATTGCGTTGCTATCATCCCTTGTGTAGAGAATTTTGCTTTGTGCATTTGTTTCTTCTGTAGAAAAATTAAAGTTTTTGGGTGTTTCTAGATCTTCTTGATTATTATTTGTTGTTGGTATTTGTTGGATTGAAAATATGGTGTTTGCTGTGTTATTGGCTTGTATTTTTTGGTTATCTTGAGCAGCGATTTGCATATATTTATCTGTGGTTATTTGTGTTGTTGGAGTCGAAGAAATTATATCCTCTGCTAATTTTGGTGAAGCAGATACATTTGATGTGTTGTCAAAAAGAAAATCTGTATCTTTTTCAGTTACTTCTGCTGAAGCAGAATTTATATGTTGGTTCCTATTGGTGATGATTTCTGATATTAGATCGTTTTTCTTATTTTGTTTTGTTTGTTCGGTTGTAATCGGTAAATTTTTTGATGGTTGTGCACCTAAAACTTGTGCGTAGGTTATTGTATTTTTTGCAGTTCTATTTGTGGGCTTTAGTGTGTTAAGTGTTGGATTGTCATTAAAGATTTTCCAAGCTTCACGATTAGTGCATCGTCTTGTTATTCTGAGATAGTTAACTGACTTATGTTTCCAGAATGTTGGACAGTTTGGATCATTCGATGTGTGGGACTCTATTTGACAATTAACGCAAAACTTACGTGCACATGGGTTATGTGGTGTTGGTGTCCCGCATTCTTTACATATCTCTACATTACGGCAACGTTTTTTGGTGTGACCCAATTTTTGACAATTTTGGCACTTCATAGGGTTTGGGATAAACTCATCAATTGGGACTATTTCCCACCCGAGTTTAAGAGTATCTGGTCGATATATGAGATCAAAAGTCAAAACTGCAGCACCTGTCGGTTTCATTTCCTTGCCTTCTAGTCTCATTATTTTCCTTACTTCGACTACTTTTTGAGGTTTAAGTGAATCGAGAAGCTCTTCTTCAGTTGTAGAGATGATTTTTCTTGAGAATATACGACCTTGAATTGTATTTAAAGTCTTGTGGAGAATGATTTTTACCGGAATGCAGTCTATATAATTAGCCTTTAAATATTGCTCAGCAATTTTTTTATTTGGAACTTTGATTAAAAGGTCGCCACTTCTCATCTCAGTGACTTCCAAACGTTCCTTGCTTATATAATTTAGACCTCTCTCGACTTGGAAAACGTTGTAGGATGCTAGAGAACGTGTTTCAACTTCTGTATTCACTGGTACAGTGGACGCAACTAGGTACCTCGGTAGATGTTGTTCATTGCTAGAAACTTCTGGCAGAGGGATGAAATCATCGGGACGTGGGCGTTTACTTTTATTGGATTTGCCTTTTTCGGCCAAAGAACCAAGTTCCCTGAACCGATTATAATTTGGGGGATGAACCCCGTTCATGGCGTAAAACTTGCACTATAGCTTGTATTTGTGAAAAGACGCACCCAGAAAATAACTTACTTGACCGAATTTATATATAAAAGATTTTCTTTTCTTTGCTTTCTTACAGCGAAAAGAAAGAATAACACACAATATCAGAGCAAACACGATATTAAGGGCGAATGCAAGACAGCGCTGATTTTTGTTGTTTTGCTTATAGATATTATATTTTTAAAAATTTAAAAATTTTAATTCAAGAGACAAGCAAAATAATTTTCAACTGACCAAACATTATATATTTTTCAAACTATTGAATAATACTTTCATTTAATTTTTATGTTTTTAAAACATGGCAATAATATTTTTATTGTTCATTATGAAAGACAACAACCATTTTTGAAGAAAATAATTTAGAGAATTCAAACACAAGAACTCAAAAGTATTTTCAAACCAAAACGTTCGAAATCTTCTTATAGGGCATTTACATTGTCTCGAAATCTAGTACTTATGAGATTTCGAGCTAAGTCTTTCTTCTTTTTACTAGATTTCCCATACAAAACAAAGTCAATTTTTTCAGTAGATTTGTAGAAATTCAAATCAAAATCTAACATTTTCATTTATTTGTTACCACCCTGTACAATATATTTATAAAAAAAGATGAGTGAATTAGCTACTGTCTGCTTAAAAAGGTGTGTGAATTTACTACATTGCAGTTGTCTGGTTGTAGTTTTGGAAATTTTTCAGCTAACGGGTTTTGTTTTGAATAAAAAAAATCTTGATAAATGTCAAAAAATTTTGGTGTAAACGGTGTAGATTTTCATAAAGATTTTAATTTAAATTTACTAGATTTTCAGCAAGTGAAAATGCCCTATTACTGAATTGTGTATTAAATTTGTGAGTAAATTTATGTATGTATATAAAAATTTATAACAAAAACAAAAAAAATCAAAAAAAACTGATTGTAAATACTTCCACAAACTGTCTCAAAAGTGAATCGAAATTCGTCAGAAGCGAGAGTCATAAAAGCTTTCAGCAAATTGAAATACGATGAATCAAAACAATTCGCATATTCCATTTGCATACAAGTTACGTTTGTATATAAAGAAGAAATCTACCTCAACTGATACCACACACAGTGAACCAAACACAAAAGAACGCTGATGTTGAAGGTTTAGTGGCCGTCAAAAATAGCTAGTTGTTCCGTTCAACTATGTGTTAGTCAGAATATTTACAACTAACTTTAGTGTTATTTGTTCATTAATAATTATCACATGTAATTTGGCTTAAAAAGCGCTACAAACTTTAGCCCGTTCAAATCATAAATTTAGAAACAAATGCAATTGGAACAGTAATAATTAAAATTAACTACAAACTTTTTTTATTTTTACAAAGAGTGTAAAATAGCCTCTCTCACCACCCACTTGGTTTTTGAAAAGTTTCCACAATTCCAACTTCACCAGAAATTTTGTGGATTATATTTTCTCAAAAGTTAAGTTAAGTTTATATCTTTTGCTAATCTAAGAATTTAACTAAGTTTTCGTATAAGGAAACTATGTATCTAACATTATTTTGAGAATGGTTTTATGCATAAGTTTTCCCACCAAACAGCTCTTACGCATCGGAAGAGGTCAACAATGCTGAACTTTACAACGATTCCATATCATATGGTATATTACTTACATTAGCATCAATTGTAATGTTTATATCGGGCATTTTTTCCGTCGATATCTTTAACTTGGTGGCCTTGAGGCAGGTGACACGCATACGCAAAGAATTATTTCAGTCAGTCATGCGACAAGATATTGGATGGCACGACTTAGCAACAAAACAAAATTTTGCCCAAAATATGACAGAGTAAGTGAAAATAAAAATTTAAAGCTTTTTTTACGGAATTATAAAAAAGATCAATATTCTCCCAGTTGTCTACATCGAGGTCATTTTAACACAATACCAAAAAATATGGAGCTGCTGTACCCATTGCACAGAACAAATGACTCCTACTGGAAGGTTTATGCTACGAGTATTTTCTAGACCTTATGGAACGGAAACAGATTCTCAGTAGCACAAAATTGTTCTCGAGAGCGAGCCCCAATTTTTTGGTACTGTGTTATTGTGTCAATGTCAACAGCTGGAATAAGGGTGATTATATTTTATTTTCAGTGACGTGGAAAAGATTCGCGATGGCATATCGGAAAAAGTGGGCCACTTTATTTATCTTGTTATAGGTTTCATTATAACAGTAGCGATTTCCTTTGCTTACGGCTGGAAATTAACACTGGCCGTTAGTGTCTACATACCCATAGTGATTGTTCTTAATATAGTGGTAACCAAGGTATGTATGTATGTATATTAGGGAGATCCTAGGTAATAATGTCTCAGACTAATGCCTTAATTCTAAAGTTTCAAAGCAAACTCACTACTAAAGAACAAGAGTCGTATGGCAACGCTGGCAACTTGGTTGAGGAGGTGCTCAATGCTATACGTACGGTTGTATCGTTTGGTGGAGAGAAAAAGGAATCCGAACGCTACGACAGCTACTTGGTGCCAGCTCGTAAAGCGAGTCAGCGTAAAGGGGTTTTTTCGGGCTTAAGTGATGGTATTTTAAAAAGTATGTTGTTTCTGTCCTGTGCCGGTGCTTTTTGGTATGGTGTCAATCTGATTATTGATGATCGGGACAAGGAGGAAAAGGAATATACGCCAGCTATATTAATGATTGTGAGTAAATTTTTGTGAAGTTCTATAATACTGAATAATGTATCTTCAAAACAATAATTGAAACAGGCCTTCTTTGGCATAATAATTGGTGCGGATAATATAGCCAGAACTTCACCTTTTCTGGAATCTTTCGCCATGGCTCGAGGCTGTGCCTCCACCATCTTTAAGGTTATTGACTCTCAATCCAACATTGATCCCATGTCAACAGATGGCAAGATTTTAAATTATGGCTTAAGAGGAGATGTTGAATTTTCGGATGTCTTCTTCAGATATCCTGCACGACCCGATATTATTGTGCACAGAGGTCTAAATATTAAAATAAGGTCCGGAACCACTGTAGCTTTAGTGGGTTCTTCGGGCTGTGGAAAATCAACTTGCATACAACTGCTGCAGCGTTTTTACGATCCTGTATTTGGCTCGGTGTTGCTAGACGATTTGGATATACGCAAGTACAATATACAATGGTTACGCTCCAACATGGCCATAGTGGGTCAGGAGCCGGTGCTGTTCTTGGGAACAATAGGTAGGTTAACATTAGTAAACTGCAAAAATTACTTAAAAATATTAAATATTATAATTAACAGCGGAAAACATAAGTTATGGTAAACCCACGGCTTCCCAAAAGGAGATCGAAGCTGCCGCCAAAGCCGCCGGAGCACATGACTTTATATCCAATTTGCCAGATGTAAGTTCATAACTTCCTTACGCAAGAATTTGCTTAATTAATTAATTAATTAAACTCTTACCAACAGAGCTACAAGACCACTATAGGCGAACGGGGCTCTCAATTGTCTGGTGGTCAAAAGCAGAGAATCGCCATTGCTCGTGCCTTAATACAAAATCCAAAAATATTACTGCTGGATGAAGCCACCTCAGCTTTGGACTATCAGTCGGAAAAATTGGTACAGGAGGCCTTAGACTTTGCCTCTAAGGGAAGAACAACTATAGTGGTATCTCATAGACTTTCGGCCATAAAAGGAGCCGATAAAATTGTTTTCATACAAGATGGCAAGGTAATTGAGGAAGGTTCTCATGATGACCTGATGACCTTGGAGGGAGCCTACTACAACATGGTCAAGGCAGGAGAGATAAATGTGCCTGAACCTGATAACATGGAAGATATTGAGGATGCAAAAAGTATTAAACAATTCTTGTGCTTAATTCACAATTTTAATAACTTAACACTTTCTCTTTAGGAAACAGTTTGACTATTTATGAAAAATCCTTCGAAACGAATCCCATTAATCTAGAAAAGAATCAAAAGAATAGCATACACTTTGATGAAAGTGAAATTATATTGAAGCTGCAAGCATGTAAAGAAACCGCCACAAAGTCGGAGGAAGAAGTTAAACCCGACTTTTTTAAAACGTTTGCTCGCATTTTAAAACTGGCACGTCCAGAGTCTTGTTACATTGTTATGGGAGCTATTTGCGCCATTGGCTTTGGATTTACCTATCCAGCCTTTTCAGTGGCCTTTGGAGAGTTTTATGCCGCTTTGGCAGAAACTGAAGCACAAGCAGCCCTTGATCGCACTGCCATTTTGTCTATTTGCTGCTTGGTGCTTGGCATCTTAACGGGCTTGGCTTGTTTTCTACAAACTTATCTTTTCAACTATGCCGGCGTGTGGTTGACCACCAGAGTAAGATCCATAACATTTAAGGCGATTATGAGACAAGAAGTTGGTTGGTTTGACGAAGAGATCAATTCCGTGGGAGCTCTATCGGCTCGTTTATCAGGTGATGCAGCAGGGGTACAAGGGGCCATTGGTTACCCTCTAAGTGGTCTCATTCAAGCCTTTTCTAATTTTGTCATAGGTCTGACTTTATCTTTCTATTATTCTTGGAAATTGGCCTTGTTATGTGTCAGTACCTGTCCCATCATAGTTGGTTCGGTGATATTTGAAGCTAAGTAAGTTTTGTGGGACTAAAAAAAACCTGATAACTTTGATAACTATTTCAGATTCATGACCACTACAATGATGCGCGAAAAAGAGATATTGGAAGAGGCTTGCCGTATAGCGACCGAGGCCATTGCTAATGTACGCACCATAGCTGGTCTGAGAAGAGAGCAACAAGTTATAGACAAATATAATAAGGAAGTGCATAAAGTAGAAGTTCTCATTAGACAGAAACTAAAATATCGCGGCTTAATTAATTCCTCTGGTCAGTCATTCTTGTTTTTCGCCTACGCAGTAGCCTTGTGCTATGGCGGTGTTTTAGTCTCCGAAGGTAAAATACCTTTCCAGGATATTATTAAGTAAGTTATTTTTAATTAAGGCAAGTGAAAGTGCTAAAATGTTTTTTAAGGGTTTCTGAGGTTTTACTTTATGGTTCCATGATGCTGGCCCAATCTTTGGCTTTTGCTCCTGCCTTTACTGCAGCCTTAGTGTCCGGTCATAGATTATTTCAGATCTTGGATCGCAAGCCGAAAATTACCGATTCGGCTGTACCACCTAAAAATACATTTGCTAAGCAATTGAATCTATTTGAAGGAGTGCGTTTCAATGAGTTAGAATTTAGATATCCCACACGACCAGATGTTAAAATTTTAAATGGTTTGAACATGGAAGTAATACATGGAAAGACAGTGGCATTGGTGGGACATTCTGGTTGTGGCAAATCTACTTGCATACAATTGCTGCAACGCTTTTATGATGCCGATAATGGTTTTATAGTAAGTACGGAAGCAAACTGGTGCATTAGATTCGTATTAAAGTCCTGCACAAGACCACTTATAAGACCTTTTAAGACATGTGAGGTTTTTCAAATGCTTTACTACAGCGAAATATTCTAAAACAAACGCTAAACTACACTGTTAACAAGACATTTGTTTCAGTTGTTTGTCTTGCCAACAGTGTTTTTTAGCGTTTGTTTTTGAATGTTTCGCTGTAGTAAAACATTTGAAAAATCTCTCATGTCTTATAAATGGTCTTGTGCAGGACACTAATTCGTATGAGGCATTCACATTTTTACCATTTCAGCACATTAACAATGACGACATCAGAACCGATTTAACTCTAGACAATCTACGCAGTAAACTTGGCATTGTCTCCCAAGAACCTTCTCTATTCGAACGCACCATTGCCGAAAACATTGCCTATGGCGATAATGCACGTGACGTGAGTATGGCCGAAATTATTGCAGCCGCTAAAAGTGCCAATGCCCACTCTTTTATAATGGGCTTACCGAATGGTTATGACACAAAAATGGGTGCACGTGGCACTCAACTGTCGGGTGGTCAAAAGCAACGTATTGCCATTGCCCGTGCACTGGTAAGAAATCCCAAAGTTCTGCTTTTAGATGAAGCCACATCAGCACTGGACTTGCAAAGCGAACAATTAGTACAACAGGCCTTGGATGTGGCCTGTTCCGGTCGGACGTGTATTGTTATTGCTCATCGTTTATCGACTGTGCAAAATGCCGATTTAATATGTGTCGTACAGAATGGCAGAATTGCAGAGCAGGGAACACATCACCAACTCATGGCTAAGGACGGCATTTATGCCAAATTACATAAGACTCAAAAAGATCATTAATCAACTATAAATATGAATTTTTTTTAATTACGAGTACATAAGTATTTAACTACTAAAAGACTAAGTTTGAATTAAAGTGCACACTATGTTTTACAATAAAATATGAAACAAAAACAAAAAAAAACCAAAAACCACAGCTGGTGGAATGTGAATATATCACATATTTTAGGTGGCAACAAAATAATCAGTCTTTCAGAACACATGGTCGGTCATTGCAAAAGGGCATTTAAAGCTTTAAAAGGTAACTTTGCTAAAAGCCCAGGTACGGCGCTGAAAGGCCCCATAGTGGGTCACATTGTCAATGGTTTCAAAAAGAATTTGTGCACATATACATCAGAGAGTGACAATGAGACCTTAAATAAAATATACATAAGTATGTAAATAATTTTAATTTTAGTAACTGTGTTTAATAATAGTTATAGCGCAAACTACGCTCACATATTTTCTCTCAAGCAACTATAGCTATAGCCGATTCCACCATACAAGAGCATCTGTACTTCGTTTAAGCAGACAACTAAAATACGCTAGAAGTGAAAATAAAAATGCCTTGCGTATCTCTCTCATATTTATGTTTATACTCAGGCTATGGCTATTTAATGGGACACAAAAAAATACCCATGATACTCGGGATATTTACTCGTCATTCGCCACCGTGTAGAAAGTGAAATGGTAAATGTGTATGTGTGGGGTTGTTTGAAAATATGCTTTAAAATGGGGTGTGTATGTGTACATAAGAAACCACTATATATACGCATGTGTAGCCTATTGATAGTCCGAGTATTTTTATAGGCAAGCGTATGATTGTAGCTCATACAGTATATATTAATTAGTTATAGTTGTTTCTGCTGCGTATTAAAAAAATTGATAATATTAATACCTGTGTTTGCATATAAGGGTGTTTTTTATTTTTCGCTATACGTATTCATAGTTGTATGACAGCCAATACTCAAAGAGTAATGATATACATATTCAAAACAACTAATAGTTGTTGTATTTCTAAAATATTTTGATTGTATATTACTTGACATGATCATTGCTTCAAAATATTTGACTTGATCAATTATTTTTTATAAATTCGTTCGGTAGTAGTTTTTGTATTTGTAGTAGTTTTTATATTTGCATTGGTTTTTTTATATTTCGTATATGTTTAATATCTGCTACAGACTCTGACGCATTATTTTTTTTTAATTAAATATGTAATAAGCAGGGAAACCGCAAATATGCAATTGCATATTATTTATTGTGTGACGTATTAATGCGGGGACAAATAATTTATCCGTTTCATAACTTTTTATGAATATTGGCATCGATTTGTTAGTGTATACCTTTGCTTATTTTACCCTTTAAAGCATTTTTTTGCATATTTATGTAAGTCTTGCACGCATATTTTTAGCATATTTTCTCATTTTTAGGGCTTATTTTTATGCTTATAGAATTTTTTTATTTCAATTTGCTTTCAAGCTTATGTGTTGGCCAACATTTTTATTTTTATTTTTCACTCTCTAAGGGCCATTATTACAACTTAAAGTTAGTTAAAAGTAGGATTTTATCGGACGTATAAAAAGTTTTCCATCAGTACAATTTTAGCTTAACCTAAAGTGAGCGCTAAGTTAAAGGCAAATGTATGCTTCCTGGTAAGTTAAATTAAATTTATAATAATGAATAACGTTTTATACGTCCGACAAAGTCCTACTTTTAACTATTTTTAAGTTGTAATAATGGCCCTAAATCTCATTTCAAATGTTTTGTGAATGTAGTGTAAAATTTTTCTTAAACAATATTACGCAGTTTCAATAAAAATTCTGTTTTTCTATTTTTGATGGACTCTGCCCCGAGTAGTCGTTGAACGAACATTGTGAATGTACAAAAGTTTATTTATATGTGGCAGGTAGCGATTTTATTGGAAAATTTAGATCAATATTTTGTTTTTATTGCAATAAGAATTATAGATAAAAATATTCGGCCCTGTTCTGTAAACCGAATCCGAGTGAATTTCTCGTTTTCAAAAAATGTATAATGGTCCTACAGACGTATTTAAAATCATACACCATAATTTTCTTTAAGATATGTTATTTGAGAATCTTCATAATAAAAAAATTTTAAAAAAATCTAAAAAAAATATTTCGATGGGCTTACAGAACAGGGATTGTCTTATTTATCCAAAATACAGTTCTAAAGATTAAATTCTGATATCGTGATCTCTTTTCAAATTGAAGTTAAATTTTTGCGAGAGTATTAAAAAAATTAATTTGTATTATTTGGTTTAGTCAAAATTTGTGTGGCCATTTAGTTTCAACGTGCACTTCAAACCCAAATTATTGTTTTTAATACGGCAGTTATTCTTTTTTAATTTTTTTTATTGATTTTTTTTTTTGCTTATTTTATTTTTGTCTTGGTTTATATGGAAATTGTTGAATTTTTGAATTAAAATTATATTTTCATTTACAAATAAACCAATTTACATATTTTATTTTTAAGAGCAAATTTTTTGAGTTTTTAGTGCATATTTTCAAGTTTTTAGTGCATATTGAATAAGCATAAAACACTTTTTTTTGAGAATTTTTTTGGTTTCCGTGGTAATAAACTAGTTTTGATTTAAATTTAAAATTTACTTAAATATGGTTTGATTTGTTGGAGTTCTTAAAGCTCTGGTTTAAGTACGATGAAAGTATGGCAGCAACACAAAATTTCCAAATATTATAGAAAGTTTTCCAAACAACAGCTTTTCAAGATATATAAGAAAGTTGCATTATCGACCTGGAGAAAATTTAAATTGCATAAAAACAAATTTTGCGAAACAAAGGGAGCATCAGAACGCATTTTTCTATTTAGTTATTTCATGATATGAATGAAAATTAAATTAAATTATCTTCAATACGACCAAATAATGTACATTGTACATGTTTGACAAGCGCAAAAACATATGGTATGATCGTAAAATATAAATATAATTTAAATACACACGGTTGGGCATTTAAGTATTATTTAAATATGCACTCAAAAACACAATTTCGTATTTAAATAGAACTTACAAATAATTAAAGTTTAATTACCAAGTCTAAAATTGGCCATGAGTTTTCCACATTAACCAGCAATGCATGTGAAGATAAATTTAAATTTAAGTAGCAGAGACAAGAACCAAAAATTTTGGCCCAGCCTAATTTTGCAATCAACAGCGCAATGTTAACCTTTTAACAGCTCTAGCTAAAATAATAAATATTATTTCGGAAGCGAAATCTAGGAATGGGGACTACGACCAAGCCATATACATAAATAAGTAATAAGAAAACTTAACTTTTAAAAAGGAATTATTGTGGAAGCATAAATGTCTACACCATGTGAAACTGAAGAATTCTAAAGGTAATAGTTGGATAGATATGGATAATGGTGTTCTCAATAGCTGTTTAAATTTAATTGTTTTGGAACATTCGAAAAATTTACTTGAAGTAACTCTTCTTTCTTTCAAAATAGAATTTCTTTAAAGAGTTTACTCGAAAAATAAAAAAAATGTTTTATTTACATGAAACGGTTATAAGGTATTATTGACTAATTAACTTACTATTTTAAGTTATTTCTCAATCAAGGTGGTTTAACAGCATGTTAATGGACTAGCGTTTATATAACAGTTAAGAAAATTCTCCTAAGTGCAATTTTCATGAAAATTAGTACATATTTACGATTTTTTTTATTAAAAATAAAAACAAAAACTGATGTAAAGAGTTCATCAATAAGAGCATTAAAACTTTGATTTTTAATACGTTATAATGTCTATCATAGCGAAAAAATATATTGTTTGAAAGTTATTTACATTTTTAGACAAATTGACTAAAACTATAGATATGACAGGCAAACGATTGCAATTCATTTCTGCAATGAAATTGAAAAGCTATGAAAGTATCTACAGTATAGCAAACTAAGAGCCTTGACTTGAATTTTTAAAATTTCTTCAACTGTGCTGTAATTAAAAGTTTATATGAACGAATTGAAAACCTCGTTATAGAGAAGCATTTCTTTCGTAACAACAAATATTGTAAATTTTTTAATAAATAATTAGAAATTGTTCCCAGCAATATTGTCATGTATAATAGATGTTCCATACAAAGACAATAAATCAATATCAATTAATGTTAATAAAATAAATTTTTGTGGTTTAAATGTTAGAAAAAACATTGAACGAAAAAATTTATTGCATGAAATTAAAATTTCTCGTTTAACTTTTCTTTACAAACACTTTTCCGAATTAAGAAAAAATATGGAAAATAAATTAAAAGTTAGAAAATGACAAGAGATTTGTAAAATTTTGTGGATATGTAACTCCCAAAATATGTAAGTATACCTTTACGGGAATTTTAGTACCGAGCTTAGAATTCAGTTTTGTATTAGTTGGCATATTTTTTTTATTCGGAGTGCTGCCTCAAATTCAAAAGTTTTGGTTTTAAGTACTTCGTGAGTACTGGCTGTCAAACAACTATTAATGTGCACAGCTTAAAATAAAAAAAATATGCTCATATACAAACAAACGCATTACTTTTGAACCGAGTACGTATAACTATAAACAACCAACAACTATGTTAATACAAAGTTCTTAAATTACGCAGCACAAGCAAGTATAACTAAAATTTATAGAGTGTATGAGCTACAATCACACACATGAGTATAAAAGTACTCGGACCATTAATCGGCTACACATGAGAATATAAAGGGCTATTTTATTTACACACGCACACACAAAGCATTTTTTCGAATAGCCACACATACACCCTTGCATTTTCAATTTCATTTTATACACACAAATTTATACATATATACGGTGGCGAATGATGTATATATTCATCGCGAGTATCATGCATATATTTTTTTGTCCGATTAAATATTCATAGCCTGAGTATAAACAAGCCAATGCGCTTGATACGCATGTGCCTTGTTGTTTTTAGTTGTAGCGAAGTAGAGATTCTCTTGTGTGTTAACATATACTATAGCTATATTTGCTTGAGAGAAAATATGTGAGCGCACGAATTATTTGCCCTACAAATATGATTATACGCAGTTACACAAATTAAGAATATTTCTATTTCTCTGGTTTATATGTGTGTTTATTTTTTTTTCGCATAGTGTTTAAATGTTCTATTTTTCTCCACTGTCAAATATTCACCCTTGTTCTATTTGGCGTCGGAAGCATCGTCGTCAATTTTGAAGCAACATTAATTTAACACAACATCAATGTTAACTTTGTATTCCCTAACAATGTTACGACGACGTATCGAGAAATACAATACATATCCAATATTTTAGTCAGCTGATTCATTTTGTTTACTATTTTTGGTAGAAGTGTTTTTGAATACATAAGTAAAAGGTTTATAAATTTGTCAGTTACCCAATGAAAAGTAAGTGATAAATTCCGATTTTTTTTTGTTAAATAATGAGTAATGATCATCGTTTTAATATTTTAAAGTTATTTTCGGCTGAATAAAGCATCATTTAAGCATGTATTGGATACAATAGAATTTGAAACAAAAGGGATCAGGGTATCTACTCGAAGTTGCACTCGATTCGTAGTCTACTATCGAAAACAAGTAAACTCTAGCTTTTTGCCGCGAAACAAACCAAATAAACAAAACAAAAGAAAAAAGAAACAAGAAATAGGTATACGTATAAGTATTTTCCTTATATATTCGCACAATTAGTTTACAAAATATAATTTTAATTGTTTTTAGGGAAAATGATTATCAATACAAAGGTTGCCCAATAGACAGGGCAAAAAAATAAATAAGGGAAAAATCGCTTCCAGAACAAATACAAATAAAGTAAATAGGAAACTAAAACAAATAATGGAGCAATTTATGATGAAACATACCATTTCGTTTTGTTTTTCTTATTGTCATATGCTAACAGCAATGTAAAAAATAGTAGTAGGTAACATAAAATGCGATCGAATACCGTGATCCAAAAGATTACAGCCTTCGAAATATTTTTCTACATGAACGTGCACTCGATTTCGAATGCCCTGATTTGCCCCCAGATCAACGCTTATTGGAGATTGGAGCTTCCTCCAAAGGGGCTTAGTGCTGATTGTTTATATACGCTGCCTCTTGTTGCTTTACACTCAGCATTGTTTACAAAATTTTTTTATTTAAACCTCAAGTCCCGCCAGATCTGTACAAATAATTCTTTCATACAGTATACACACTATTTACATTTTGCCACCCACCACTAGTTCTAATTGTGGACCGAGGGAATTTAGTGCAGTCCCAACAATTTCGCACTGTACCTTGAAATTATTACAAACACTGCCTCTGCGCAATCCCTTAGCTTAAAGAAGGAGTTTTTTAACTCTTCCGCAAGCTTTTCAACTTGGTTGGTGTTGGTAATTTTAATTTTGTCCGTATTATATTTTTCCCTTTTTTAGTAAATTTTTTCAAATAAGTATGCACATATGTACTATGTATGTACATATATATAAACTTTTTTATTTCTTATATTTCACTTTTTTACTATTTAAATCATTTTTCAAGTTCGTTGAGGTACGCACACAACAGAACTCGACATGAAAATATTTCTTACAGAATACCAATCATTTGCTGATATCATCGATAAATGGCAATACTATCTACGTGAATAGCGATTTGCTAAAAAACATTAAAAACGACGTCGTGTTATATTGCCGACGCCAACTAGAATAAGGGTGATTTTCATTTGTGAGCTAAGAGAACAGCAGCACCAATCAGGCTGCCAAATTATGTTTTATTTTCGTTATAAGTGCTTAAATTTCCAAGCACATGAAGAAGAAACAACAATAGCAAGACTGTTTTTAATTTAGAGATGCTAAAATTGAGCTTTCATTAAATTGTAATACGATGAAACAAATCAAAACAAATGCACATATTCCATATGCACTAAAAACTGCAGAAATCTACATCAACTGACACCAAACACAAAGACCACTGATGATGAAGTTGCAATGAACTTCGAAAACAGCTAGTTGTTCCGTTCTACTAGTGTTTGCCAGAGTATTTACAATTAACTTTGGTGTTATTTGTTCATTAATAATTATCATATATAACATGGCTTACAGAGGGATACGAACTTTAGCTCAATAAAATAATAAATATCGAAACAAAGTTCGAACAATAACAATTAAAACTATTAAAAAACAATTCAATTTAATATTTAAATTTCTTCCAGTGTAAAATAATATATTCTAACAAAATAAAGTTCTATGACGCAAGCACATTTGAATTAAGTACGTACAAGCTACATTGTCCTCCTAAGCTTTATAAAAGCTAAACGATGCAAAATTTAGTTCCTTAGTTGTCTCTCTGAGAGGTATTAACTTACAAGGAAGTGCCCATAGCGCATTCATTTAAAAAAAAATTTTATATCTTCAAAAATGGCATTCCCTGTTTGAATGGGCATATGTATAAATAAAGCAAGCAAACAAAAATGTGATTAATAAAAATTAGTAAAACGAGAACTAATAAAGTGTTTTTTTTTAACAGATAGCAAGTAAATAAATTTAAAAAAAATAATAATAAAAAAAAAACTTTTAATAAACAGTTATTAACAGAAACAAAAGAAACGCTCTTCGTCTTACATTTCGATAAGATTCTTTTATTTGTGTAATAAAGCAATAAAAAAATATATTTACCCATAATTGAATTATATTCTGCTGCTGCTTTTATTACTTAATGAAAAATGAAATTTTTTAAGCATCGTGATAACAATAATATTATAAAACTCATGTAAAATAAATTCTATTAGAAATTAATTATAAATATTGCAACAAGCAAAATAATAGACGTTATTATCGATTTTTACCAGAAATTAAAACTTAAATATTACTGGTGGCATCTCTATTAATTTGAATATTATAAATATTAATAGTGGCGCTCTATTTTGAATATTATGTGACAATCATTTGGAGTAAGTGTGTGAAAAACTAACACCCAAGGACATTTTATTCTTGCAGGAAGTTTTCATTTTCGAAAGGCCCTAACTCATAATTTTTTTTAAATCGAGAATTTTGAATTTTTTGATACATTTGATGTTCTATCGAAATATAAAAAAAACTTTCTATATTAACAACTTCCCTATGCAATGAGTCATGTATGACTCACTCATATATGGGAGCGTATTGAAATAAGTTCATGATTCATTGCATTTGTCATTTGTCCATACAACTTATGGCTAATAAATCAGTGAATATTTAAACATAGTTTTAGTTAATTTTCATAAAAAAATAAAAAAAATTAAAATGAAAGTGTATTTAAACTTTCATTTTTTCAGTGGTTAATTAAAGTTATTATCAAATTACGTTGAAAGTATGGTAGCACTACCAGATTCCCAAATATTATGGAAAGCTTTCTAAAGAACAGCTGTTCAATACAAATAAGAAATTTGATTTATCAATTCTCAAAAAAGTGAAGTAGCAAAAACACATTTTATGATACAAAAAAGAGCACCAGAATGCATTTTTCATGATATGAAAATATGTGTTATATACATATGTTGTATATTTTTGCGAAAGTTAAACGAAATTCTTTTTAATGATGTACATGCCCTATCGGAAATTACGTTAAATTTAAACTAACTAACTTTTAATCTAACTGTTTCGCAACTAGTACTGACTGACACTTGGATTACTTTTAATGTAATCAATTGACCATTTTAACATTACGATGTCCTAGGCGGTAGTCAATTGTCTCACTCTGCATTACTTGCAGCTAACTTAAAGCTAGTAAATTAAAAAAAGTTTTTTTGGGGTTCCAACATATCCATATCATCACACCTTGTGTACTCAACTCGCTAGCACTCAGCTAAGATATCATCTAAAATAACAACATCAAAATGTTAATATAAAACTGAAATGAGTTACAAAGTAGCTGAGAATAAATTTGTTGGTTCTCATCAAATTCGATTACATACTCAACTTAAGAATTAATTTTGGGTTAGTTCTGGATGACATTGTAGTTAGCTTTTAGTCAGTCTAAGAAAAGTTAACTATAAGTTAACTATTTTTGTAGCCAACCACACATTCTCCGACAGGGTGCCATCAAAAAACACACACATTCGCAAAACATATGATATATTTGTAATACTTAAACAACACAATGTTGGCTATTTAAATTTCATTTAATTTTGCGATGAAAAACAAAATTGTATGTTTTAATAAGATTTAAAAATAAAATACATACAACACTGCACAATAAAATGGAGGTTTTTTATGATGTGTAAATAAAAATGGCCGATCCTTATGTATTTTTATCACCTGAGTCTTTCCCTATCAGCTCTAGTTTTAAAGATATAGTGCTATTTAGCATTTGTATAATTTACACCACTTTTTGTATAATTCCGTTAATATTTCAGGACCATTCCAAACTTAAAAATACCTTCTGGATTATTAATCTACACAAAAATTTCTTTCATGTAGATAGAGTCACATTGATGAATATATCAGGATATCTTACTGTTATTGTAAGGATGTTAAAAATCGTGTGTTCTTAGTTTAGTCCTTGAAATTGTTTTGATTATAATTTCTTTTAACCTAGTATAACTAGTCCTTATATATTTGTGTTCGTTGATTACGAAAATATGTTTATTACTTTTCTAGTTTCAGAGATATTGTGCTTTACATTAAAAAAATATTTAAAATTTTTTTTTTTTCGAACACCATCCAAAAAAATTTGTTTTTATATTACATTTGTCAATCTACAAGTCATTAATGCAATTGTTACGCAAAAAAATGTTGTATGGATAGGTACAGAAAATTTTAATTTAAACATCCAAATCACTGTTGTGCAGTGTAATCATTGACTGATTTATTAGCCCTTAGATTACCTTTTTTGTTATAGAAGTGGTGTTATATTGCCATAAATGTGACACGTGTACGTAAAGCAAAAGACCTAGCCTTTAAGGAAATGTAAAAAATTTTGGGATTTTTTCCTCAACGTTTCCTTTAATTCCGTTTTCTTTTCTACAAAAAGTGCGAAAATTTTTATTATGAAAAATTATATTTAGCGTTCGTCTGAAGTAAAAATTTAAGCTCGTAAGGCAAGATATAACAATTCCTAATAAACTGTTTGTTTCATAAAACCATTTTATTTGCCCCTACTAGTGAATGTGTGGCAAAAAGGAATAACTGCTTAAGTCGAGATAAGCTGAATTTCCATCAAAAGTACTCCTGAGCAAAATATCAATTATCTTGTGCGATTTTTCTGCAAGTTATAGCGCAATGAATTTCTATTTGTATTTTTTCTACTTGTAATATCCCTGCAGGAAATCGAGCTAGAAGACTAGTCACGTGACTGGTCCCAAGTGACCGAGTTTTAGAACCTTTCTATGTAGCCGACCAGTCACTTTTACATAGGTATGGCCCTGGATGGGGTTAATTGATACTTTATATGCACCTTGTGACTTGTCACTGAACTATCACATAGGCACCTATTCACTGTAGCATAATATAAATTATAAATATAAATATATATATTGGCTGAAGTAGTTAGCACGTTGACTACAAGACCGAAGTTCCTGGGTTCAATCCCAGTACCCACCAGTCATTAAAATAACAACAACACACATTTTTCTGATGTTCATTAGTGTCCCTTTGTGTCAGTTGTTGTAGGAAAGTTCTAGTGACGAAGGCATAGTCACTGGTCACTGAACTATACCGACTTCAGCAGACACTAACTAATCCTAATGTAACATCAGAGCGCTCTCCTTCATCGCCGAAGTAAAATAACGAATAAAAATTGCTACTAAACGCAGCTTCAAAAATTTAATGCACCTCATTGAAACCAGAGGCGCTGCAACTCTGTATTATAACGTGCAAAAGGTAGAATTGTAAAAAGAAAGAAGCTTTCCTCTATATCTTTCTTCACCTGTCTATCCCTTTCTTAAGGAAGGTAGCACCTATAAGTAGTAGTAGTAGGAAATCATTGCCTGAGTGTTACTTCTCTTAAAAAAAAATAAAAAATAAAAAAATATATATAAATATTATTGTAACAATGAAGACTTGCAATGACATTTTATTTTTAATCTGAAAATTTTTTTAGATTCGAACCGACAATCTCGTAAATGACAGACTTGCACACTACCCACTTAACCACAGGGCCACTAATATTTTAAAAGTTTAAATACCAGTTAAGCTCAGTTTAATATAAAAGTATAGTTACGGAACTGGTTCCAGTAGCTCGCGTCTGTATCGTAAAATTTCCCGCATGAAACGGGGGAATCGTAACAAAAAATGTGTTAACTGAAACACAAAATGCCTTTTCTCACATAAGTGTTTCTGTATATTTACTTTGCGAGTAATATCTGTTATTTGAATAAATATCCAGTAATTATTGGAAGGATGTGAGAAAAGGTGTTTCTTTAACAATATTTTGTGAAAAGTGTCTCGCAAAGAACTGTCAAAACAACTCACATTTTAAATTGGTGCGAGAACAACCAAATGTGTACAAAACCGTATGAATTTTTGAATTTGTGTGTGAAAATATGAAAAATATGCTAGTTGAAAAGATATGCAACGAATTGTTGTACTAAAATTATTATTAACGAGTCGATATGATTCTAAATAAACAGAATATTTTTTCTGTAATTTTCTTATGTAGAGATATTTGATAGAAAAAACTTATTTCAAGCATTTTGCATTCACTTTATATTCATGCCCATTATTTTATTTTCTTATTCCTGTAAATTATTTCCTTTTTTGTTGTTGAAATAATATTTTTGTGACATTTTGTTTTCATTTGACACTCGATTACTGGAAATATTCCAGTAAAAACAGAATCAGTGTTGTCTGTTCTCGCATTCAAATACAGAAACACTTTTTTCTCGCATATCGAGAAACGATGGAATTTTGTGTTTCACATTTCATGTGAGAAATTTTACGATGCGAGAAATACAGAATTGAGCTACAGAGTAACATTGGAGGGAGCAATTAACATTATATTTTCACTATTTGTATTCAACCACATCGAACATGTTCAGTGCCGTTTACTACAATACTAGAGCGAGTCCTAATTAAATTGACTCAAGATCAAGACGATAAATCACGAAAATGGTGAATATGTAACTATTTACACGAAATGTCTTTTTTTCAATATACCGCACTACGTACTTTTGATAACATTCGCATTTTCTCAACGAATACCTTTGTATCAATTGTCACCAAATTTTCTGCAGGGATTATATGGAAAAAAGGCTTAATTTAGATTATACTTTGGTATCATAAAAAATTAATATATTATTTATACACTCCGAATTTCTCTATTAAATTGTAAAAGATATAAATTTCTGAAAAGCGACTTGAAAGTTTAAAATTGCTCCCCTGAAAAACAGTAAAATATAACTTAGGCATTTCTTGTGTTGTCATTTTGTGGTGTAATTTTCATGTTTTTTATATGGAATGCAGTGCCGCGCACAACGAAAAATATCGAAAATGACACACGTTGCCACTTGTACACACTATTGCGTTGTCACAAAAATGCTATATTGCCATAGAAATATCGACGAAGGAGAGCATTAGCATAGACATTAATGCACATCAGAAAATGTTTTGATGTTGATATACATAAAAAGTATTAATTTGAAAAAAGCATATGTACGTAACGTATTAAAATATTTGAAATTTTAATCAGAATAATTCATAGTTAGGCTCAAGTTCAGTAATTTCAATTCTTGAGCCTAACTATGAATTATTCTGATTAAAATTCACTACAGTTCAATTAAAATATCTAAAAATTTCTCACTTAATATTTGAAATTTTAATAGTACACTGAAAACCGCCATTAGCAATTACAGCTTTTCCTGAGCTTTTGCTAATTGTACACAAATTCACCCTCATTCTTTATTGGCAGCCTACTTGCTGTTTGTTATTAAATTAATAATGTTATATTAATTCGTCATATCTTTATTCATTTATTTGTATAAAAAATGTAAACAAATGTTTAGTTCTCTCAAAGCTTCAGAGAGAAGAACAATTTTTAGTATCGTCATTGAGTTGTATGTAAGTTAAAAACTTTCAGGCTTACTTTCAGCAAAAGTAGCTTTTTTTGTGATATAACTATTTCACAATAACGTAGCGATATATTTTTTCTCTTTAAATCCTTTTGCTTTTATGTGACTATATATTTTATCTAGAGTACCACTCGCACGTGTAGTTAAAAATATTTTTGAATAACTGCGCCAGATATGACAATTAAAAATGTTATTTCAACAGCTTATTATCTTGCGATACTGCAGATAAAACACATGCAGTATTACAATTATTTGCGTAATTATAATAAACCGAAAGCTTTTAATTGTACACTTAAGTGTACACTTGAAAATACCAAAATAATGTCATGCAAACGATGATGAAATATTTGAAAAAAAATATTAAATAAATTTAATCATTTATAAACATAAGGAATATTTATTTTAAGCTACATAGATTAGATTAGTCAACTGTCAAAAAATAAAAGATAACTCAATAAAATATGTTGAGGCAGGTAAAGAAAATTTATGAATGAATGAACTTGATGGTGATTTGCAGATTTTAAGTATCGAGATAAATACGATTATATTTCACACGTTCATTCACCCTCAATTCGGTGTAAAAATAAAATTTTTTTGAAATAAAGGTATGGTCTGAATAGGAAAATATTTGATGAAATAAATGTAAAACGAGTTTTAGTTAATTTTAATTATTATTGTTCAAACTTCATTTGTTTCTATATTTATGATTTGATGAGGCTAAATAAAGTTCGTATCACGTTGTAAGCCAAATTATTAAATTGTGATAATTATTAATTAATTAATTAATTGTAAACATTCTGAAAAATACTAGTACACTCAAAAAAAATTAACTTAAACTTTGAAAAATATTTTAACTTTGAATAAAAAAAGTTGTCGTATGGCGCCAAAGCTGTTTTTACTTGAAACCAGTAAAATATTTACTAAATGAACTAGTTTATAGTAATTATATTTTCATATTTGAGTAAAATTTTCCTAAAATTTAGTAAAATTTTCCCATAAAATTCTGAGCTTTGCAAAAAAAATTTTCGTCTTTGATCTCAAATTTAGTAAATTTTCAAATTTTTTTTGTCTTTAATTCTGGTACTTATTTTTATTTTTAATTAAATTCTATACCAAATGATATGTTATTTATTATATCTTCATATTATATTCTTAATTATAATTCACCATTCACCATACATACACATAAATTCCTTGAGAGGAGACAAGTATTGAACCTTCCGATTGATAGGCAAGCGCTCTAACCAATTGCCTAACAAGACAGCCTGAATAAGCATTGAAATTATTGAGTTTGAAGATTTTATTTTATTTACAGAAAAATAAATTTCAAGTTCAAATATTCCTCGAAAATATGAAAAATTTACTTATACCCTGTTTCTACACCTCAGACGGACGACTTGAGCATAAAATGTATATGAAAAGTACTCATATTGGTGAGTGATTTTCATACAAATTTTCTAGACGAGTCGTCTGTCTGACTTGTAGAAACTGCACATTAGATTTTTTGCTTAATGCAAACAAAATATATATTCTATAATTTAAAGAAAAATTACTTAAAACTGGTAAATATTTTCCTAAAATTTAGTATACCTTTTTACTTCTTTTAAGTATGTCAAATTTCATGAACTAATGAGGAGTAATTCATTTCCTAAAGTTTATTTTTTGATTTAAGACGAAACTGAATAGTCCTAAATATAAAATTTCCTTCAGTTTATAACCATTTTCCTACTCTTAGTAAATATTTCCTTTAAGTCAGTAAACATTTCCTGAAATGTGAGAAATTCATTGTGTATTTGTATGAACTATTTTTGAGGATATGAACTTTTTATTTTTCACTCATATTAGATAATGTTTACTAGATTTTTGTAAAAATTAACTTAAACTTAGAAAAAATTACTTAAACTTACAATTTTTTTTACTTGAATTTAGGGAAAAAAATTTCTTAATAATAGTACATGTCTCTTTTTTTTTTGAGTGTAGAACTGAACAACTAGCTGTTTTTGAAAGCCACTGTGTGTGGTGTCACTGTGTGTTGATGAAGATTTCTGCTTTATATATTCAGCCATTATTGCAAATGGAATATGTGAATTGTTTTGTTTCATTGTATTACAATTTGCTGAAAGCTTTTTTGCAATGAAAGCTCAATTTTACCATCTCTAAATTTACAACAGTCTTGCCATTGCCATTTGGTTTTTACTAATTATGCACATGTTAGTTTTGGGCGATTTATGATATTTTTATGGCATTGTAAAACTCATAAATTTGGATTTATATCCGTTACAAAAGTAACAATTTTTATAATTTTAGTACTCCGAAAGTTATTGTCATGAAAACCATTTCGTCCTAGAAAAGAAAACGCCATAAAACTTACATGATTATTAATTACATGGCTCAAATATTTATCTCTTAAAACTGATTGAAAGATGTTATGAAATTTCGATATTGAGTTTTGAAGAAGTTTCCTTTCAAAAGATAATGCAATTTTTATTACAATATTAAATTGTTTAATAAACAAAAGAAAAGCTCTTTTTATTGATGTCTAAATAAAATAAAAGCAGCAATAATATTGTGATAAGAAAGAATGCTAACAGTATAATAACAGCTCGCTCGCTCATTTACTAAAACAAAGTCATAACTCAAAAAATTCGTGTTTTTTTAGCTAAAAGTGCAGAATTAATCATGATATCGTTATTAAAAAGGATGTAAAAATTTTAAACAAATATCTTATATACATACTCAATTTTTAAGAGAAAAATTTAATTTTCCTCAGGTTTAAAAGACATACACATAAGCCAGTATAGGCCTGTTGTGCGTTCTCATGTAAATTAACCAACGAACACTTTCTTTAAAGCAGAGCTATTAAATTTCGATTACGATTCATCAATTAGATTAGATTTTAAAAAGAGTTGTACTGATTATATAATTCCTTTTAAAAGAATTTCTGATAAATAATTGATTACGATTACTAATAATGGAAACGTAATCTGAATTATTTGAAATTAGAAAAAATTATCAAAAGTAATCAAAAAATAATCCGACTACTTTCAAAGATTACTTTTGATTATTAATAAATAATAATAAAAAATTAAAATTAATCGGATTATTTTTTAATTACTTTTGATTCTTTCTGATTAGTAATCGTGCGAAACTGAATATAATCGTAATTTAATCATTACTTCACCTTTCAAAAAAAAAAGGTTATCAAATTAGTAATCAGTACGATTACTAATCATTACTTAACAGCTATGCTTGAAAGACACTCAGTGTCGTTCATGTAGTCTCTTTAACTTTTCCAGTCAATACCTCTAAGGTGGGTAATATCCGCTAAGGTGTCATCCCCAAAATAACGGAATCTCGGCTGGGCGAAAGCTGGACAATGACAAAGGAAATTCTCCATTAAGTTGTGTGAAAATTAAAAACGTTAAACTCATTTTCTGACCAATTACTTATATTTTTTTAGTTATGACATTGTTTTAGTAAATGAGCAATATGTATGTATGTATGTAAACGCAAAAAACGCTAAATTAAACAAAAATATTTATATGTAGTCGATAAATAAAAAATTCGAAATAGCAAAATCTAACACTGAATAGATGAAATTTAATTTAGTTTATTTAACACCTTCAAAGGAACACAATCACCCAACAGCTCTCGTGCTTGGAACGACTTTTGCCATCGCGAGTGTGTTAGACTAAATTGTAGTTGACAAAAAATTAATATTAATTGACCTCTGGCTATATAATGAATTGAACTAAGCAATTCTCCACAACTATTTGCAAATAGAATCTTTTGTTTAATTTAATATTTATTTATTAATTAATTTCATTTCTAGTTACGTGGCTAAATGTTGTGAAAGTGGCTGTGCGTGATTTTGCATTTGATTTGTCAGGAACATTTGCAATTTGTAAGCGCTTGCGATGGGTCTTGAACCAAAAAAAGCGAAAAGTAAGAAAAAATCTAAAGTGATTGAGAGAAAAGTGGGCTTTTTTGAACTCTTCTGTTTCGCTACACCATGGGAGTATTTTCTTTTGGTGTTGGCATTTATTGCCGCCTTCCTAAAATCCTTGGTATTTCCCATCATCATAGTGGTGTACAGTGAGTTGGTGTCCATGTTTGTGGATCGCAATTTGGGTTTACCGACATCACCGACCTATACGCTACCGCTATTTGGAGGAGGGAAAGTTTTGTAAGTATTGTACGAATTTTTAATAATTATTTGGGGTATTCAAAATAATATGCTATGACGTCATATTGTGATATTTTACTTATATTTTGCATCAGTTTAAAAATACTGTTGTTGATTTTCAAACAAAAAACGTTTTGAGATAATACTCGTAATGCCGAATGCCCAAAAAATTTTAGCAAATTTGTGGCAGTAAAAATCTGAATAAGAAAACAATGTATCAGCATGAACAAGTGAAGAGCGTTTGGTATTTTTTGTGGGTTTCCATACACCAAATGTGAAAAGGAACGCTATGGTTTTCGCTACGATGTCCTTCTGTCCGTCTGTCAGTCAAAGGCTGTTCTCTCGAGAGCGGTAAGGATATTAAATTTTCACAGAATATGTAAAACATTGGCCGCTAGAACAACAAATATGTAGTGACAGTTAAAAAACTAAAGGGTGTCCTAAATCGAGCAACGAAAATTTTTTACAATTATATATAGAAACTTAAAATTTTCAAAGTAATGCCGAGTACACATTATGGCATTTTTTGACAGCGCAATAGTGTGTACTAGAGGCAATGTATTACATTTCCAATATTTTTCATTGTGTTACACTGCTTTCCATGTAAAAAGCATAATTGTGAAAAGCGTTGCACATATTTTGAAAATGACACCACATAATGAGAACACAAGAAATGCCAGATGTGTACCCAGCATTAGTGTATTTTTGTGCAGACTACACCAATTAACACTGAAATTAATAAAAAAAATCAAAATTAAAGGGTATTCCATCAGTTAATGTAACTTGAAAACTTGCTCATCTTGAAAACCGTGAGAAGCAAGCACTTGAAATTTTCAAAACAATTCCGAAATAAAAAAAATCACCGACGCGAAAAAATCGCCAAAAAGCGAAAAAACCGCCAAAGCTAAAATAAGCGCCACATTTATAAAAAATCGCTAACGCTAAAATAAATCGCCACTATCCGAAAAAGTCGCAAAAAACACAAACGCCAAAAAAGTTAAAAAATTGCAAAATTAAAAAAATCTCAAAAACTAAGAAAAAGCACCAAAACTAAAAAAATGGCAGAAAACCAAAAAAAAAAAGTTTATCGGCTATTTAAAATTTGTTTTAAAATGTCTTCTACATCACGTAAGATATTCGATTAAATTGTAGGCTAAAGGCCGCATAGTATTACACAAGGCGAATTCGTAGCAAAGTGTTCTCGATTTGCAACTCTGCATATTTGCCTAGTATTTTTGTTAGATTTCCTTGGAAAATGATTTTATTTAGGATTTTCAAACCAATAAAATTTAAGCGTTTCTAAGCGATGATTGTTAGGTGCTGAGTAGTTTTCCAATTTGCGTTTTAGAAGTACAAAAATTCCCAAAATTACAACAACAAAAATAAAATTGTGTCCACTTAAAATCCAAAGGATTTATAGAAACTACGAAAATTCGCAAAATTAATAAAATCACCAATAAGGAACTAAAGTTTTTAATTATAGGCACGAAACAGCTGATCGATATTGTTATGTTAAAAGTAATGTACAGATTTGTACAATACGGTTGCGTTACATTACATCTCTGTAACCATTTTCATTACTTTTTATGTAACAATACCGATCTGCTGTTTCCTACCATTACAGTTACATTACATTACAGTCGGCTAACTGCGAGTTAACTGTCGTTGGTTAATCAAACAGTGTTACCATTTCAAAGATATTTAAGGAACTTTTAGCAACTTTGAGATTTCTTATTAAATATTACTCATAAAATATACACCCTATAGGTTTCCTTGGAAAATTATTTTATTTACAATTTTGGCATTTTGTAGCTTCTTTTTCATTTCAAAATGTTCTCTCAATCTCAGTTTTTATTTACCCGTTTAAAGTTAAAGAAATAAATTGAATTTTCATTAAGAAGTGAACATTTTTTAAAAGTATATTAAAGAACTAAGAGCCTGGTATTTTTTTAATGGTATCTCGCTACATTTCTTTGAAATTTCTTCCAAAGAAGAAATATCTTTCCGTAGCCATAAAAACATTTTATTTCTATTTTTTTTTCATTTGGATTTTTTATCAATTTATTTATTTTCTTAGAATCAATGCTACTCGGGAAGAGAATATGGAAGAATTGAGAAATGATTCGAAAGCATTTGGCATACTTTGTGCTCTCGACTCGCTGCTGATGTTCGTAACTGGAATTATTTACGTAGATCTTTATAATCATGTGGCTCTAAATTTAGTTGTACGTATGAGACGTAAGTTTTTCGAATCGACAATACGTCAAGATATTGGTTGGCATGACATGGCTACGAATCAAAATTTTGCTGTGCGCATAACAGAGTAAGTTTTAAATAAACATTTTTTATTGATTTACAACGTTATTATTTATTTGCTTGTATATTTTTGTTCTTTTATTTTAACAGCAATATGGAAAAGATACGTAATGGCATTGCAGAAAATATTGGCCACTTTGTAATGATGTTTTTTGATATAATTATCAGTATTGCTATATCGTTCGTATATGGTTGGCGTTTAACATTAGCCATTTGTGTTTATATACCGATAACAATGGTTATAAATTATGTAATATCTAAGGTAAGTTTAACATTGTGTCTCAGCGAGGTATTATATTGTTATCACATAAGCAAATCGTTGGAATAATGGAAAAAAATTCATTGTACGAGTATTTTTCTGTGTGGCGAATACAAATAATACTTAATTTTCGGTGTAATTATAATATTTTGTAATTAACCAAGAGAGATAGTATAGCTCTTTTTAGCCGACTGCCAAGAGAAGTTATTACTTGATTTTCACCATTGAAAATGACATTTGTTGACTATGACTAAAGAAAACTGGAGAGTCATTGTAATAAAATTTTTCGAAAAAAAATATGGCCCTTAAGAGCGAAAAATTATTTATATTCTATTAAATTAAAAATTATTATATCAGTGCCAAAAATATTGGAAACTGAACTCATAGACATTTTAATAAACACTTTAATAAACATTTTAATTTTGTAACCGACATCTAACAGCGCAGTAGCACATACATATAATAATGAATTATTTAACAGAATATTTTTTAACCCTCGACCAAAAAAGGGGTGTTATAAGTTTGTAGTGTATGTCTGTGTATTTGTGTATCTGTATGTCTGTCCGAGTCCACTTACAGACCAAACGGCTGGACCGATTTTGATTTAGTTTTTTCTCTGTTTGAAAGCTGACTTAATCGAGAGGGTTCTTGGCTGTATTTTAAGCAAATCGGTCCAGCCGCTTAGAAGATATCACATCTTCTCTAGATATATTCGTGGGTTTTTTAAATTTTTAAATTTTGTTATTATTAAAAATACATTAAAATTGATTATTGAGGGGTTAGCTAAATCCTATGCGCATTTCAGTGCTTCTAATGCAGATCATCAGGGAACCTTTAACCAAAAATGTCCTAAACAAATGAGAAGTTCAACTAATATCATAGTTGAAACAAGGACTCAATAATCAACATGTTTTTTATTTTCTCAATATACCATTGCTAAATTGGCTGACTTTTTTCAGCTCAAATTGTAGTTGTAAGAATTATGTAAAGAAACTAAATAAAAAACAACAACAGTTATTCATTGATTTAGCAAGAATAGAGAAAATGTTTCCATACAAGTATTTTTTTATCGGGTGCAGTTAAGTTAACAACATTGTGGGTGAACCTATTTCGAACACGCTAAATCCAATGGTGCTAACCTTTTTTTTGGATTAGCTCTTGTTTAAAAAATAATTAAAAATAATTAATTTGTATTGTAACTTTTCGATTTGTATGTGTCTCGTTTTACAAAATGTAAGGGCCTGTTTCTCTAAATGCGAACGATAAATTCGATCAAACATTTATATCAAAAACAAAAACAAAAAACTGAAATTTGTTTTTGTTTCCAATATTAATATTCGATCGAATATATCGTTCGCATTTAGAGAAACAGGGGGTAAATTTTATTTTAAGAGTAGACTTTCTTAAAAAAAACAATCTCAACATATTGCATCGCTTAAAAAAAAATTTACTTATACTAATATCAACAAAAACTAAAAAAATTACCTGTTTTATTGCAGTATAATATTTTGCCATCTCATTTTGCAGAAGATTTTTATTGTACGCATTGCTACACATTTAATATGAGATTTTTTGAATCATTTACTATTTTTAATTTCAATTATATTTTTCTTTTCATTATTAACACATTTAACATTTGCAAATTATTTATTAAAAACTTCAACAATCTCGAGTATATAACGAATTGAATTTCCGTTTTGTAGATTTTATTTTCAAAAATATTAAATTGATTTTTATATGTAAAAAATTAAAGAAATGCAAGTCGATATGAAAGTTGTTTAAAGTTTATTAACTAAAAGGTGATACTAGAATTACTATTTGACTAAAAGTTAATCAAATATTATATTAAAATTTAAAAATTTGATATAAATATTAATTCTTGAAAATTTTTTTAACTTTATAACACTTTCCTGGTTCTTTTGCATAATAAAATTATTCACTTTCTTATACATACATACATATGTATGTATCTCAATCAATAATAAGCGATATCATTCCTTGACGCTATTTACAACAAAATATGTAAATGTACATACAACCAATATTATAGACATTTCACTTGAAGTTTATAACGAAAAAATATTAAATATTTCCCTTTTTTGGCTTATAAAATTTTAAAGAATTGTCTAAATTGATAGAATTTAGAATTGGAATTTATAATAATTTTTGATTTATAAAAGTTCATAAATCAAAGTTTTTATGGAAATTTTTTCTTTAAATCTCTTATAAGGGAAAAAATAGATGCATGTATGCATGTACATACATATGTACATGTATACATTATTCATATAACAAACAAAAAATTTAATTCAATTTTCTACTCGTGATTGTAAATAAATTCAGTGAAGTGCGGCTTTGACCCGCGCACGAAGGGTTCCGTGTGGATACGAGATATTCAATTCAATACGAACTTTAGCCTAACTATATAAAATATAGTTAAGCATTTTTTTTTCTTTTTTTTTAATTTTGGCGATTTTTTTTTATTTTGACGATTTTTTTAATTTTGGCAATTTTTTTCATATAAGCGATTTTGTTTGATTTTGGCGATTTTTTCGGGTTTTTGGCGTTTTTTCACTTTGGCGATTTTTTTTTGATTTTGACGATTTTTTTCGAATTTTGCGACTTAGTGTGTTAGAATTTTTTTTTAATTTTGGCGATTTTTTTAAATTTTTGGCGATTTATTTGGGTTTAGTGATTTTATAATTTTCGGATTTTTTAGTTTCTTACGGTTTCCAAGATATAGCAAGTTATCAAAATTACATAGTCAAAATTACATTAACTGATGGACTATACAAAAATACACTAATTTTGCATGTTTCAAGTGTCAATACAATTACATTACATACAATTGTATGTATATTACATGGGATTTTAACATTTTTCGTTGCTCGTTTTGGAACACCCTTTAATTTTTAATTTTCATGTATTTGTTGTTGTAGCGGCCAAGGTTTTACATACTCTGTCCAAATTTCAGGTCCGTAGCTCTCACGGTTCCTGAGAAAATACCGTGTGACGGACAGCCGGACAGCGTAGCGAAAACAATAGGGTTCCTTTTTTCATCTTTGGTGTACGGAACCCTAAAAAGCAAGAAATTTATTAACAATTTAATTATTAAACACATTTACACTTTTCACATTTTACAATTTCCTTCCTTTAATACTATTTATTTTTTTTTCAACAAAATATAAAGAATGGCAGCACTTTTGTAGCAAGAGCAAGCATTGTGCAGATTCACAAACCATTCATTTTATTTTTCTCAACTCATCACACCTCACTGGCAATAAACACACACACTCGCACCAATGAAGCTTAATAAATATGGCGATGCATGCTGGCTGACATTTCATTTGCTTAATGCAATTTTTTCACTTTTTAATTGCTTTATTAAGCCGTCGCACTCTTCGCTTTTGATAATTAAACACTTTTATTTTATTCAATTAACATTTAAGTTTATGTTGCACTAAATTTTATTTAAATTCTTACACTTTTAACAACATTTTAACCGGTTTAGTTCGAGCATACTTAATTCACGTGCGATCTGTTCAGAGCGTTTTGTCAAACTAAAGAGATGGCAAAAGCGAATGAGGTGAGTTGTGATGCTGAATGGGAAATAAGTGTTGCCATAGTATAATTGATAGAAAAGCGCTTGGTATTAAACAGAGGGAAAAGGAAATCAAAGTCTGTTGGTATATGGAAATAAACTAAGAGAACTTTAATAGAATAATAAATTCTGATTGCATTTATATTTAAATATATTTTTGGTTTATAAAACAAATTTTTTTATGGAATTTTTAATAATAAACCTTTTGTAAAACCAGCATATTTTCTACGAATAAGGACTTTACACAAAATATTGTTTTTATTTTGTTATGTTATGTATTAAAATTTTTTTTCTCTATTTATTTAGTATCAAAGTCAACTAACGGCTAGTGAACAGAATGCTTATGCTAAGGCCAGCTCGATAGTGGAAGAAGTTATCAGCTCGATACGAACTGTAGTTGCTTTTGGTGGCGAAAAATCCGAGCGTGAGAGATATGACAACCTCTTGATTCCGGCTTGCAAGTCGGGCAAATCGAAAGGCATATTTTTAAGTTTAGGCGACTCTGTATTAAAATCTATGTTATTCATATCCAGTGCTGCAGCTTTTTGGTATGGAGCACATTTGATATTAGATGATCGTTATAAAGATCCCGAGGATAAGGAGTATACACCGGCCATACTTATGATTGTAAGATAATTTCTAAAATTTTAAATTAAAGACAATTATTGAATGCTTAGAGCTTTTAGGTAATCTGTGGCATTGTTGTGGGAGCTGATCATGTTGCGCGAACGTCTCCTTTTCTAGAGGCATTTGCTTCGGCGCGTGGGTCAGCTGTGGCAATTTTCGAAGTTTTTGAAACTGATTCCAAAATTGATCCCTTGTCAAAAGAGGGTAAAATTAAAAATATGGGATTGAAATGTAACATCGAGTTTCAAGATGTTTTCTTTACTTATCCATCTCGCGAAGACTCTATCGTTTTACGAGGCATAAATATTAAAGTTAATGAAGGAGAAACAGTTGCTTTAGTGGGTTACTCGGGTTCGGGAAAATCGACTTGCATACAATTGTTGCAAAGATTTTATGATCCTTCATTTGGTAAAATATTGCTGGATGGTGAAGACATACGTAAATACAATGTTAATTGGTTGAGATCTAATATGGCGGTGGTGGGCCAAGAGCCGGTGCTATTCTTTGGAACAATAGGTAAGTTCAAGAACATAGTTTAATATGCTGCAACTTCTTTAGGATTGTGTGTTTGTAGTCATTAAAAACTAAAAACTAAATTGTTATCTAGTTTGTGTAATAAAAACCCTTTCATAGACTTTAATTTCGGTGGAAAACAAATTATATTCTGGTGATATTTTTTACATTGAAAATTGAAAGTTTGCTATAATCTGTAAAACCTAAAATAGTGTTTTAGGGCTCCCAATCTATCAATCATTTATATAGAAAGCATTAGTTTCGTCATTAAAATTGCCATAACGGTCAAGGACACACACACACAAATAATGAAGTTCCTGGGGAGCAATAGGCTGCAATTTTAATCAATAACAGCTTCAATATTTTTAGTTGCAAATTACGGAATTTCAGAAAAAAAAATTCAAAAAGTTAAAATAAATCACTCAAGGAATATGACAAAAAATTCAACTATTTGAATAAATTGAGTTATATGGCAACCACATTTCTCAGCAAAGTTCTACCCAAGGCAAATTCATATCACATGGTCTCGGCTGTTTTCGCCACTTGTTATTTGAATATTGTACCTCAGATAATATTATCAACATACATTTTTACAGGATTTTTTTTTTGACATCTCAATTACACATTTTTCAAAGCGAATTGTGGTGAGTCTGTCTTGCATGAATATGATGAACCAACGTACATTCAACAGGTGGTAGCAATGACATAGATGTTATTAAAAGTTGCCCGGGAACTTTAAAAATTTTTTATGTTAGATAAATTTTAAAAAATGTTAAGGAAATTTCACAATTGCCTTGTGATGAACCATCATATATGACAATTTCTAAACGATAATTATTGCATGTTAACAACTTTTTCTTTGCATTTTCAGAGGAAAATATTCGACACGGCAAAATGAATGCTACACAAAAGGAAGTGGAAGATGCTGCAAAGGCTGCCGGGGCTCACGATTTCATTGTAGGTCTACCAGAGGTAAAAGAAAAAAAAAGAAAACTTGGCAGAAATTATGAATAATTTTCACAAAACCACAAACTTTCAGAGTTACAGTACTTTGATCAGTGAAAAAGGTGTCCAATTGTCGGGCGGTCAGCGTCAGCGTATCGCTATAGCACGTGCCTTAATACAAAATCCCAAAATTTTGCTGTTAGACGAGGCCACTTCAGCGTTGGACTATCATTCGGAAAAATTGGTGCAAGCAGCTTTAGACAGGGCCAGCAAGGGACGCACGACATTGGTAGTTTCCCATCGTTTGTCAGCCATTTGCCATGCTGATCGTATTATTTTCATTGACAAGGGCAAAATTGTTGAGGAGGGTAATCACGACAGTCTGATGAAAGGAAAGGGACGTTATTATGACATGGTAACGGCCCATGAATATGAGGGTCTTCTGGACAGTGGCAATGAAAATGATGACGGTAACAACAATGAGCTGGAAAAAGTAGAAAAAGAAAAGGACGTTGTGAGTGATAAGATTCTCTTCCATGGTCTGAAGGGAGGGCCTCGTTTTTCGGAGGCCTCGCTGGATAAAAATATTCTTCAAGCTTTTGCAGCACGCTCCTTTATGGATCCCAGTGAAATGGATATTGTTGAGGAGTCGCAAAATACTCAGTATTTGAAGACATTTTGGCGTGTATTGCAATGGGCTAGACCGGAATGGGGCTTTATAATTATAGCCACGATTTGTGCTCTATTGTATGGCTGTGCTCAGCCCGCATTTGCTTTTGTATTCGCCGACTTATTTGGTTCTCTTAATGATGAGAATCCCGAGGTGGTTCTACGTAATACTGGCAGATCGGCTATAATCGCCATAGTCGTGGGTATTATAGCGGGTATAGCCTGCTTGACTCAGACATATTTCTTTAATTTGGCGGGAGTTTGGTTGACCACCAGAATGAGGTAAAAATAAAAAAAAAGCAAACAAATTATTTAAAATTTAATTAAATTGCATAAACTTGCATTTTAGATCTATTACATTTAGTAAAATCTTGAGCCAAGATATGGGATGGTTCGATCTTAAGGAGAATAGTGTCGGAGGGCTTTCAGCTCGTTTGGCGGGTGATGCTTCCGGTGTTCAAGGGGCCATTGGTTTTCCTTTAAGCAATATATTGCAGGCTTTTTCCAATTTTATATGCAGTTTTTCTATAGCATTTTCTTACTCCTGGGAATTGGCTCTAATCTGTTTGACTACTGCTCCCTTCATGATAGCCTCGGTTATTTTTGAAGCCAAGTAAGTAGCTGAAAGTGTTGCTAGATATTTTCCCATACTCTTGACTTAATTGTGACCTTTAAGATACACCAACAAAAGCGCCATTAAGGAGAAGGAAATTTTGGAGGAAACCAGTCGTATAGCTACCGAAACTATAGCCCAAATACGCACGGTTGCCGCTCTGCGTCGCGAAGATGATCTCATTAGGGTCTATAATAGTGAAGTGGACAGATATCGTCGTGAGATTAGGAAAAAGCTGCGTTATCGTGGTGTGGTCAATTCGTTGGGTATGTCGATTATGTTTTTGGGTTACGCCATTACATTGACCTATGGCGGTTATATGTGTGCGGAGGGTAGAATTGAATTTGAAAATATCATGAAGTATGTTTGTGTACGACTTATGGAAACCTAAATTCTTACTTTAATGTTACATTTCTTTTAGAATTTCAAACTCCATGTTGTATGGTCTGTTCATTTTGGCTCAGTCGTTGGCATTTACACCCATGTTTAATGCTGCCTTGGTATCGGCAGATCGCATGTTTGCCATAATTGATCGTGAGCCGAAAATTAAATCGCCCGATGTGAATTCTTCAAAGAAATACTCGCTGGTGCCTGCCAAAACTAATGCCATACAGGGTGTTAGTTTTAGAGACATACATTTTCATTATCCCACACGAAAAGATCAAAAGGTCTTGAGAGGTTTTAATCTCGAGGTATTGCAGGGTAAAACAGTGGCCTTGGTAGGGGCCTCTGGTTCAGGCAAGTCTACCTGCGTTCAGCTACTTTTGAGATATTACGATCCGGATGTGGGCACTATAGTGAGCTTGAATTTCAATTACATGGCACACTTCAAGTTTTCTTGCGCAAGCTTTCTTTAATTGATTTCTGAGCTCTGGCTGTTGCATTTTTAGTTTGTTTTTACTTCAAATTAAAAATTGCTCTAAATACATATCTATCTATCTCTACCTTAAACTCAAAGCTATCGCCAGGAAACTTGCAAAGTGAGAATACGGTTCTATTATATTAATCGATATAAATTTATTATTTTCATTTCGAAAACAGCTCATTGATCAAGAAGATATACATCATGACATGACCTTAACCGGCCTACGTAAGAGAATCGGTATTGTTTCCCAGGAGCCCTCGCTATTCGAAAAGACGATTGCTGATAATATAGCGTATGGTGATACCTCACGAACGGTGCCTATAGAGGAAATTATTGCTGCTGCAAAAATGGCCAATGCCCATGACTTTATTACCGCTCTGCCTTCAGGCTATGAAACCTGTCTGGGTGCTCGTGGTACACAGCTTTCAGGTGGTCAAAAACAACGTATTGCCATAGCCCGTGCCTTAGTCAGAAATCCCAAGATTTTATTACTCGATGAAGCGACTTCGGCTCTGGACTTGCAGAGCGAACGTATAGTTCAAACTGCTTTAGATGAAGCTTGTTCGGGTCGCACGTGTCTAGTGATTGCTCATCGTTTAGCCACCGTGCAAAATGCCGATGTGATATGTGTGATACAGGGTGGTCGCATTATTGAACAAGGCAGCCATCCTCAATTGTTAGCCAAAAATGGCATCTATGCCAAATTGTATCTAAGTCAACCGAATGCACATTAGATTTAAGTTATATTGTAAATTTCATTATAAAATTATATTAATTGTTTATATACATAGATATGTATTTAGTATTGACTTTGTAGTGGAATATTTAGATGAATATGTATTATTTTTGCTTTTAAGTATTTCATGGTAATCTAAATGTTGGTAACATTATAATTTATGCAGTTCTGAATCTGTTGGTTTTAAATGAATTATAGAACAATCAAAGAAAATAAAAAGTACAACACAAGGCTTTTTCTTTATTTTAATATTATAATATTAGCTTCAGTTACGTTGCCAAAAAAACTGTGTTTCCTATGGCTGTAATTTTTGGTAGCATAATTGGTGCATAAAAGCAACCAGGCAATTGTGGTTGCTGGCAGTCATGTCATTTCTCATTTTGCCTTCTGGCCGCCGAGAATTTTTAATTGATAAATGACAATCGAACTGCAGTTGTGTTATTTGTTGAAGTTTCTAGAAAATTTTGTTTTGATCATGCAACGAAATTAGTTAAAAACAATTTTAATTTTCCTTTTAAATATTATTTTTTTTTCTGTGTAACTATAAATCCCTTCCCAGTCAGCATTTTATGAAATTAATGATCATATTCGAGTCTTTTTCGATTCCTCCGCACGATTAAAATAAGCATTTATGCGCTCGTTTTCGAGTCGAAAATTACCGTTCATTCGGGAGAAAATGGTACCCTAGCCGTGAATCTTCTAAAAGAGGATTTTATGACTCGCATTTCTGATCAATTTCGATTCACTTTCGTGGTAGTATTTACAATCAGTTTTTTTTTGTTTTAAATTTTAATATTTTCTTGATTTTACTGCACGAACTTTTTTGTTTTCTGAACAAATCACTTTCAAAATGTTTCTGGGAATCATTTTTGAGTCATATTTTAATTGTAGAACTGATTAATCAGTTTTTGATCATCTAAGGCAGTCGAAAAAGACTCAGGTTGGTGAAACAATCTTACACATGACGTGTTTATATTTAACGCTGACTGTGTTTATATTTAATAAATATTTGAATTTATTTTTTTATTGAATTCTGTTTTTTTTAATAAAGGTATTCATTTCAGTTTTTTGTTGAAAAATATAAATTTTTTACAACAAACACATGAAAAAAATTTTGAATTTTTGAATTTTTTTTCCTGTTTGTTGTCAAAAAAATTTTTCTTGTTGGAAAAATACATGAATGAATAGATTTAATAAAAAAAAATTTTCAATTGGAAATTATGAAAAGTAATCGATTTAATTAATTTAGCATATATTGGATTAATTAACCCAAATAAAGCAAAGATGAAGAAAAATTCTAAAATTTTGAAAACCACACAACTGGGCATTTCGAAATCTAAAAATTAATAAAATTTATAAATCTTTTCTGAACCAAAAAATACTCGCATATGCTTATACATACATATCGCACACTAAATCATAAACAGTCACAACTCAAAAAATTTCAGATGCTGAGTACATAGTTGCAAACAACTGTTGCAAACAAGAATGAAGGTATTATACATATATTCTCCAATAACAATTTATTTTAAATTAAATTATTGTGGTCGTTAGTTTTGTTCAGATAAATAATTTTTAAAAAAGCAAACCCACTTTGATAATATTTGAGTTGTGACTGTTTATGATTTAGTGTGCGATATGTACATATCCACATGCATATTATTCATTTTCATTATTAAGTTTGCGCAAAATGCTCATATTTATTAAAAAAAATTGTTTTCTATTCACGTTTAAAGAAAAAACAAATTTATGGCCTGTTTCACAATAAAGAATGAAAACTTTTTACTGAAAATTTATATTGAAAACAACAATAAAATATGAAAATTTGTTTTTGTTTTCAATATAAATGGTGAGTCGAAAATTTTCTTTATAATTTCTTTCCTTTAAATATTATTTTTTTTCCTTTTCTATGAAAATATAAAAAAAATGGCAACACTTTTATAACAACAGACATGAAACAAGTTCACAAACCGTTCTTTTTATTTACCTCAACCCAACTCACCTCACTGGCAATAAACACACACACACACACAACAATGAAGCTTAATATGTAAATATGGCGATGCATGCTGACCTTTCATTTGCTTGCTGCAATTTTCACACCTTTTTTTTTGCTTTTTTAAATAGTCGCACTCTTCGCATTTGATAATTAAACACTTTTATTTTATTCAATAAATATTTAAGTTTATGTTGCACTAAATTTTATTTAAATTCTTACAGTTTTAACAACATTTTAACCGGTTTAGTTCGAGCGTACTTAATTCACGTGCGATCTGTTCAGAGCGTTTTGTCAAACTAAAGAGATGGCAAAAGCGAATGTGGTGAGTTGCAATGCTGGATAGGAAATAAAAAGTGTTGCCATAGTATAATTGTTAGAAGTGAGTTTGGTATTAAGCAGAAGGAAACGGAAACTGTAGTTTCAATAGAATAATATGTTGTAATATCATATGCTGGGAGCCATTGAGACCATATTTTTAGGTAATTTTTTGAACTACTATTAGACACTATTCCAATTTTCTTTTATTTAGTTTAATTAAATTTAGCTGCAGATTCCAGGTTCTTAAAAGTTTAATTATTCTGACATTGTTACATCTCAAATTAACTTAAGATGATCTAAAATTGATTATTCATACTTCATCTTCTTCCTTCTACAAAAAGAAATCTTCTTTTCGCTTTTTAGATGTCATTTATTTAGGGCAAATCCCACGATGTCGACAACGTTCGACTTGTCGCATACTTACATTCAAAACAAAAACAAATTTCAATATTTTGTTGTTGTGCAACATCGTGGGGATTGGCCCATATTTTAAGAAAAGAAATTACCATCATTGTTCAAAATTCCTGATGTATCAAATTAAATATTTTATTTAAAATTTTTACAGCAGAACTGTGTGTGTGAGTGCGTTTGTATGTATATATGTACGTTTTAAATAACACTTTATTTCATTTTTCATTTGGTTTCCTTACTAAGTTATGTTTGTTTTATTTTAAATAAAATTAGTTACCTCTACAAGTCCAATTAGAAGAGTTAGCAATAAGCAAAGAAAATAAAAATAAAATAAACAAATAAAGAATAATAAACCTAAAATTAATTGAAACATATAAAAATTCTGTTCACAAAGAAAATATCAGACAATTAGCATATGATTAATGAAAAAATTTAATACATTTTTTATACTAAAATTATACAAACATGTGTGTAAGTGTGTGTGTGAAATTATTTTCGCTGGCTTTACTTATTTATTAATCTAGCATTAGAATTATGTAAGTATACATTTTTATGAGAAAAAGCTAGAACTTATTTAGCAATTAATTTAAAGTTTCTCTTGTCTTCATTATTAATACAAATTATTAAAATTAAAAACAGTTCAGTTGTTTAGGGGAGAAATTGATTTACTTTTTTTTGTGTTAGGGAAGTTAGAGATAATTTTATCTAGTCTATTTTAACATTGGAATATATTTTACGTACAAACACACTTGTGCCTATGTAACCAACAGTACCGCATATAACACCTAAAGCACCACTAAACAAGGCCATATAACCAAAATAGAAAGCAGTCTGGAATAGGCCATACATTCTGAAACAGTAAAAAAAACAATTATTTGAAGTGTAGTTTTGTTTTTAAGAAATCTTATAAACACACTTACTTCGTTTTAAAGAAGAAATAGTAAAATGAATAAGCGTATACATAAATGAATGTGGAGGCCGCTGACATAAAACTAGTCCATTGCCATCTATAATCTTCGGCATTTAATAAGAAATACGTGCAAACAATTGTAACGCAAACCGTAACTACGGTGAGGATGGAGAAAACCAACAGCATAAAACCATAAACGTAATAGATTTTATAGGCCCAGAAAGAAGTAAAGATGAAATACCTAAAAATCATGAAATTAATTAACGCATCAATTCACACTTTTCAAAGAGAGAGAGAGAAAGAGAGTTAAAACTTACATTTCAATGAATATTGAACCGAAGGGTAAAATTCCACCTAATAGTATAATTATGGCTGGTTCCATAAACCATTTCTTTTCGGGTATGGGTCGTGGTACAGCATTCACACGGCAGGGATAATCCGGCTGACCATCCAAGTTACGACCCACCACAGTGCCTACCAAAGTCAATGGCAGTATAACAAAGAAACATATACACGTTACAGCCACCATGGTACCGAATGGTATGGCTCTTGAGGCATGATATCCAATGGCTATGAAATTTATGAAAAATGCTGTTCCACAAACAAACACGGGAATCATAAATGCCGATACCAACATTTGTCTTATCCACATGCGTCCTCCCAGGCGGGCATACAACGAGCCGCCAAAATAGCCATTAATGGGTGAGGTAGCAGCATAAACGAAGATGGCAGTTGACAACATTGAACCTCGTCTTGACACAAAATTTTAGCGAAAAATTAAAATAGTCTTCTTCACAAAGAATTTATATGTATAGCCAGTAAAGTTCTACTTACTCGGTATAAAGTTCTCCAACAATGGCAAATATAATGACACAGAATACCACTGATATCAATTGGTAGCCAGCACCTATTAAGGCCGAAAACAAAAGAGAATGAGGAGGTGGACGAAAAACATCACCGTGCACTTGTTTCCAACCATACTCATCACCCAAATCACGCTCCTTTATGAAAAATTATAATAATAATTATAATAAACAAGAGCAAATTTGCTAAGAGAAAAAATAATTTTTCAAATTACCATATCATCCATTTCCTCATCTTTACTATAACGAGCATAATCTTTGCGTAATGTACGCATTAAAATCATGGATACTAAGCCCACTAAGAATATTACCATCATGAAGCTGTTGAAAATACTGAACCAATGAATCTGCAACAAAAATTATCGAAATATAATACGGGCTGTAAATCGATTCCGAGATAAATTAATTTTAGATTCGTTAGGCTGAGTTTACATCTGGTATTTCTTGTGTGTCATTTGCCTAAAAAAACGTAACCAACTAATTACTAATGAAAAAATGTTTGATTCAGACATGTACTTATGGATTTAAATAGTTTGCAATCTTTTTGGATTCTATAAATATGTCTGAATCAAACAGTTTTTCATTAGTAATTAGTTGGTTACGCTTTTTTTACGCTTGTGTGGCATTTGGCACACAGATGTAAACCCGGCCTTAGTCAAATAATTTATGGCAGCCTAGTGCGTCATTGCACTACGGCTGTTTTCAAGTGATAAAATCATAAAACAAATCGTTAAGCAGATATGAGAGCTGAACAATAAATCACACATCATTGTAATTTTTCCCTAAAAAACTTTTTCAAAACTTTACCAAGAAAACTAACCAACACATTGAATCGACTTTAAAGCTTAATAACATCAATTAGTTTATTACATATGTTTAAAAATTAAATTATTAATTAATTAAAACAGTTCAAAAAACAACCTACTCTCCAACAGTGGACGAACTATAATTCCAAAAGGCAAATAGTGAATTTTTATGAATATAATTTTTCTCCTTTCAATTACTCTTTATAAATGCTCTATAAATCATTTTGAAACTCTTTTAGGAAGATTGTTGAAACCTGACGCAACCTTATTCTATTATTTTCCTAATACATATACATATAATTTTTTCAGTTGGAACTGACAATATTTCTATTATTGCAGCCAGCCCCACGATGTCGACTGAAATCGTTCGCTCGATTACTTATATTGAAAGCAAAAACAAAAAGATTTTCATATTTTATTGTTGTTTTCAACACAATTTGTCGCTAGAACGTTTACTGTCGACATCGTGGGTTAGGCCGTTGCTTAATGATTAATGCCAATTCCCACTATTTCTACATATTGTCAAGGACTAACTACTTCAATAGGTCTAGTACATTACAATTTCATTCTAAATTTTTTTTGCAATATGACTCAAACACCCTGCTTTTAATTGAGATCAATATACTTTTTGAGCTTCAGATCTGAGTCCAGATACTTCAAACTCCTGAGCCTTTTTAAATTTATCAATTGTGTAATATATTCTTTGAAGCTATATTTTTAGGAGACATAAATCTATTGTATATTAATTTGAATTCAAATTTTTAAAGGCTGAAGGCTGTCATTGCTCTTCTATACAAGTAATTTTAACGAAATGTTGTTACTTTTATTATTTCCCTCCCACATAGAAAACTTAACTGCACACTTACCCGATGCTGGAAGAAATTTGGATCCAAATATTTATTAAAACGATCATTGAATTCAACCACACTAGGCTTCCAGTTGACCTCATATGAAAATTTAATTTTCGCTCCAGCTACCAGTAATTCCTTTTTTTCTGTTGTCAAATTGATATCAACTATTTGTTGCCCATTGCGGCCAATGTCAAATTTCTTATGGGTATAAATATAATATTTGCCATCTTTTTCGTCTTTTTCACCCACTTTTCCCCAAATGGGCAAGCCATCGATATACATTTGATACCAGTATTCATTCATAACAGCATAGGTGAAGGCCTTTACATTATCCTCAGTCAAATCAACCATACAAATAACTCTGGTGGGAACGTCACCTTAAAGGAGTAAACAATATTGCATTGAACTGTATGTATGGTATCGTATGAAGAATATTGTCAACTTACGATTGAATTCCATTTCATAGCCGCTAAATTCTAATTCGACACCTTGCAAAGCTTCACTTAGTGTTTCATGATAGTGAGATATACTAGATTTAGAACCACTGCAGAATGGTAAGCTGAAATAGGCATAAGTCTCTTGGCGATTGTGGTAAGGACCCACAGTGTTCATCCATAACACCACCTCCTCGCCATTATTGTACTATACATTTACAGATGAATAGATATAATTAACATATTTTATTTACATATTGAATGCTTCATCATACTCACTTTGTGGTTATGCTCATCGGCCAAGACTTGATAATGACTTTGAGTGGTCATTAACAGTAGGGACACTACATAAATTTTAGCCGCTAATCCCATAGCGGCTTTATTGTGTATTTTACTATCGTTTTGTTTATTTTAGTGACAATTATTTACTTTTTTGTTGTTTAATTTTTTTATGTGTTTAAAGTTCTTTGACGTGGCTAATGTCTTCCTTCAATGACGAGTACATATAAGAATTTCAACTAAATAATATTTGTGTCCAACACCTTTTACATTAGCGATTCATTTATAATTAATAGTTCTCGATGTTAAATTGTTTATATAAACTGTTCAAGAACACTTATTATAGAAACTTCTTTAAAATAAGAAGAAAAATTCTCACAAATGTTTGTTGGTTTGTTGAAGAAAAATTGATTCGTCTACTCAATATATTTATTTATGCTGCTCAGGGCTGCCAGAAGATTTTGCTGAAAACTCTGCACTTTTTTGAAAAATCGTCCGCATTTTCGGCATATTAATTTCGAAAATCATCAAGAAAATCGGCATTAGTTTTCCATTAATTTTTATTAATTCGATAAAAACAGCAATCAAATGTAATTTCACGTATTTTATAGAATAATAATACATAATTATTGTTAGAAATACTGTAGCAAATTTATACTTTGTATTCAATGTAAATTCTTCATCTAGTAGTCTTTGACTTTTGTGCTTTCATATTTTTTCTTCTATGTAACTTATTCAAAGTATTTTATGTCAGTTCGTAAAAATTCTTCTTGTTAATTACATTAATTTTATACAAAATAAAATTACTTTTAAATATATCCAACATTGGTTATGGGCCCAGGATTGCTATAATTTTTTAAATAAAAGAATCTGAAAAGCTGTGTATCCTGTTTATTGTATGTAACAAGAATGTCGAACTCAAGTTTCCAAATAGATAAGCTGAATGGAGAAAATTACACATCTTGGTCGATACAGATGCGAAGTTTACTGGTAACGCAAGACTATTGGGATGTGGTGGAAACTCCTCTAAGTGAATCTGCAACCTCGCAAGAAAAATCAGCTTGGAAAACTAAAGATAACAAGGCGTTGGCTACAATGACTTTGTCGGTGAGAACATCTGAACTTATTCATCTTAAAGATTGTAAAACTTCAAAAGAGGCTTGGTGTAAATTGCAAAATATTTACAAAGCAAAGGATCCTGCAAGAAAGGTGCATTTATTCAAGAAGTTCGTGCGATTTAAGTTTGTATCAAATGAAAAATATAGTGCTCAAATTAATCAATTTTGTTCCATAGCGGATGATTTAAGAGATGTTGATATAGATATACCGAATGAATTACTTTCTATATTTTTGTTATGTAGTTTGCCTCCTGAATTAGAAAATTTTGTTATTGCAATTGAAAGTCGTGATTCATTGCCAAATTTAGAACAACTGAAAAACAAGATTTTAGAAGAAGAGCAGCGAAGATGTGAAAATAGCCGTGATAGCAAAGATGAAGTATTTTCGATCAAAAATAAAAAGAATTTCAACAACAGTCAAAATTTAAATAATCAAAATAAATTCAAGAATGTTACATGTTATACATGCGGTAAGAAGGGTCATTTTCGTTCTCAGTGCCAATCCAAGAGTAAACCTGGTGGTAGTCATGAAAGTGCAATGATTATTATAAATTCCTGCATAAATGAAAATAACGTTCATGAATGGTTGCTAGACAGTGGAGCATCTTCACATGTATGTCGAGAAAGAAGCTTATTCTCAGGTATGAGAGAGTATAATAGCGAAGTAGTTCTAGCTTCCGGTGACAAATTTAGTGTAAAAGGAATAGGAGAAGTTAAAGTAAAATTTAACAATAAATCTTATGATTTGAAAGATGTTTTGTATATTCCTAATATGAAATCAAATTTTTTGTCCATTAGCAAAATGGCTGAGAAAGGATATACCATAAAATTTGAAAATAATAATGTGGAAATTTTCAAGAAAGCTCAATTTCAATTTGCAACAAAAATTATTAATGGGATCTATAAAATTAAATCAACATTGGAAAGTCATTCAATTAATAAAGCTGAAAACAATGATAATAACATTTGGCACAGGCGGTTTGGTCATCTAAATTTTAATGATTTGGCAAAATTAGCAAATAAAGATATGGTGCGTGGAATTAAAGGTAACGTAAATGATTTTAATTGTGTTACATGCTCTTTATGTAAAATGTCAGCAAAACCTTTTAAACCCATCGGAACAACAGTTTCCAATAATTTGCTGGATTTAGTTCATACAGACATTTGTGGTCCTATGAGAATTAAATCTTATGGTGGTGCTTTGTACTTTATTACATTCATTGACGATTTTTCCCGATATATTACAGTTTATGTTTTAAAAAGCAAATCCGATGCTTTTAATGCATTTAAAGATTATATTCATATGGCAGAGAAACAGACTGGTTGTAAATTAAAACGATTAAGAAGTGATAACGGCAGAGAGTACATTAATTCCAATTTTAAAAATTTTTTGAACGAAAGAGGTATAATTCATGAAACAACGGTTAGCTACACACCTCAACAAAATGGAATTTCTGAAAGAGCTAATAGAACTTTGGTGGAAATGACTAGATGCATGCTAGAAGAATCAAAATTGCCAAAAGGATTATGGGCTGAAGCTATCAGCACAAGTGTTTATATCAAGAACCGTTCACCTACAAAGGTTTTGGAAAACGTAACTCCATTTGAGCGGTGGACTAAAAGAAAACCATGCGTTTCATACTTTAAAGTTTTTGGCTGTAAGGCTGTAGTTTTAGAAAAGAAGCCTGGTAGATCAAAATTGGAACCAAAAGGTAAAATTAGTACATTTATTGGATATCAACCTAATACAAAAGGTTATAGATTAATTGATTTGAAGACAAATAAAATAATAATTTCAAGAGACGTTAAATTTTTTGAAAACGAAGTAGAAATAAATAACGATGACGAAAATGATTTTTCTGACAAGATATTGGATTGCTCTAATATATTTAATAATCGAAATCAATATGTACAAAATAATTTCGCAAATCGTGGTAATTCAGTAGATATTGAAGAATATGACGATCAAAATCCAAGTGATAGCAATAATATTGAGGAATATGAATCCTGTTCAAGTGAAAACTCAGATTTTTTAGGTTTTGATAATCCAGAATCAGTACTTGAGGACACATATGAAAGAAATCCACAAGGAAAAAGAAAAAGGGGAAGACCTAGTATATTAAGAACTGGAAATCCTGGCAGACCTAAGAAAATGTATAAAACTGATACTGATGTTTTGAATATGGTTGATGATTTTGGTTTTTGTCCTGCAAATGCAAAAGAAGCTGTAAGTAGTGATGAATCAAAAGAATGGCAAGAAGCAATGGAAAAGGAGTATTCATCATTAATAAGAAATAATACGTGGGAGCTGGTTGAGAAACCTCCAGATAAAAATATTATTGGAAGTAAATGGATTTTTACGAAAAAACGTTTAGCAGATGGAACTATAGAGAAATATAAAGCTAGATTAGTAGCTCAAGGTTGTTTCCAAAAGTATAAAGAAGATTACAGTGAAACATATTCACCAGTAGTACGTCATCCTACAATACGTTTAGTTTTGTCATTGGCTGTAAAATATAATTTATTAATTAAACATGTGGACGTTACCACAGCATATCTCTATGGAGACTTAAAAGAAGAAGTGTTTATGAAACAGCCTGAGATGTTTATTAAGAAAGGTGAAGAAAACTTAGTATGCAAGTTAAAGAAGTCGTTATACGGACTTAAACAATCTGGAAGAGAGTGGAACTATAAAATAAATGAGATTTTACTCAAAATTGGTTTTCAGCAATGCAAAACGGATAGTTGTGTTTTTATTAATCATAATAATAATGAAGTTAATATTATTGCTCTCTATGTCGATGACATTTTGTTAGCTTGTAGTTCTAGTAAATCTATAGAATGCATATTGAAAAAGTTGAATGAACACGTCGAATTTGTTGATCGTGGCGAGCCGAACTATTATTTGGGAATGGAAATTTCAAGAAATGATCCAAGAGGAAATATTGAAGTACACCAAAATAATTTTGTGAAAGAACTTTTAAAGCAATGGAATATGGAAAATTGTAAGCCTGCTAAGACACCATTTGTTGCTGGAACAGTGTTATTAAAATGTAATGAAGAAAACTGCAGTGAAATGGCCGATATAAAGAAATATCAATCAATAATTGGAAGTCTAATGTATTTATCAACTATTTCCAGACCTGATATTGCCCATACAGTTTCAAGTTTAGCACAGTTCAGTTCTCATCCGCACAAAGAACACTTTGTGGCTGTAAAACACGTCTTAAGATATTTAAAATATAAAGATTTTTCTCTTCTATATACAAAAGATAAAAATGATTTAATTTGTTATTCCGATGCAGATTGGGGATCAAATGTAAACGATCGAAAATCATACAGCGGATATGTTTTATTTTCCGCAAATGGTCCAATTTCATGGGAGTCGAAAAAGCAGAGTATTGTCGCCTTGAGTTCGATGGAAGCTGAATACATTGCAATGTGTCAAGCCGTAAAAGAAATCAGTTTTTATCGAAGCCTTTTAAATGAAATGGGATTAGAAGATTTCTTAAAGAAACCAACTACATTATGCTGTGACAATCAAGGTGCCCAATTTTTAACAAAAAATAGTATGACTTTGAAGAGAAGTAAACACATAGACATACGATACCATTATATCAAAGAGAAGTACAACGCAAATGAAATCGAATTAAAATATGTTCCAACTGAGGAAAATGTTGCAGACATATTAACTAAATGCTTAACAAATCAAAATGATTATAAATGTTGTAATTTGTTGAATTTAAAATATAAATAATTTTTATTTTTGTAAATGTCGAATCTACATTGAGGGGGTGTTTGTTAGAAATACTGTAGCAAATTTATACTTTGTATTCAATGTAAATTCTTCATCTAGTAGTCTTTGACTTTTGTGCTTTCATATTTTTTCTTCTATGTAACTTATTCAAAGTATTTTATGTCAGTTCGTAAAAATTCTTCTTGTTAATTACATTAATTTTATACAAAATAAAATTACTTTTAAATATATCCAACAATTATTAACGTGAGACAAAATGAATAAATATTTAAAAACATTTAGACTTCTACCACAATTTTCAAAAGCTTACAAAACCCAAATGTTTATAGAAAAATCTCAATACGTTATTAAGAATTACAAAACTTCAATCATAGTTGGCTAAGAAACTTTTTCAAAAGAAATATTCATCCATATTACAATTGTCGACATCAAAGTTACTTTAACATAATGCCAAAAATTTGGAGCTTGTGTACCCCACAACTTGAGTCGAAAACAACTGACTCCTGTTGGCAGGTTTATGCTATTTTCTAGACTTTAGGGAAAGGAAATAGATTGTCAGTAGCACAAAATTGTTCTTGAGAGCGAGTAAACAAGCCCCAATTTCTTGAATTGAATTAAAACAAATTATTTAAAAAAATCTGGCTGCTCGATGTAACAACAGTCTTCTCAAAACATTCATATTCATGATCGTTTTCTTTTTCTACTACAAAAATAAGTTATATTAAAAATATTCTTAGCAAAACATTATAATTTATTTTGCAAATATCTTAATTTTTTTTTGTAAATATGTAAATTGTTTTCTTATTTTAGTTCTCCTGACATATCAGTTTTTCTTTAAGCAAGTCTCTCCCATTCTCTTTTAAAACTGCTCATTTATTTACACACAGACAGTTAATTATTCCTTATTGTGTTAAGCAACGAATAAAATAACAAACGACTTTTCGGTGCAAGTAAGAATGTTGTAACCCTTTTCTTTCGGCTTTCCTCTCTTCCATAAGCTCAGACTTGCTTCAAGAAAAACTGCCATGTCTAAAACATGACTAACATCCTACTATGAAGTTGGTTTGATCAATATCGGAATTTTTTAACTAAAATCGCCAAATCGGTATTTTGTCGGTTGGTTTACGGCACAGTGTATTCAAAATACATTAGCGGTATTCGATTTTTAATGCAAAATGATCTTGCGTAAGTGAAAATGCAAAATAACGTGCTTTTTACGCATTACCGTTTGTATCAAACATCGAATACCGCCATTATGTCTACAGCAAACCAATAACCAACCGACGATTTGTGTTTTTTAATGAAAAATCGGCAAAATACCGAAAGATCGGAATTTTTGGCAGCCCTGCTTATTCTTATTATTTTGACGTCTTTACTTGTCATAAATCTTCTTCGCTTATACTGTGCTACATTTATGCAGTGTTAGATGATAACATACATAAAGTTTACACTAATTGGCTGTTGACTTTACTAAAGGTCAGCATTGCCAGCCTAGCGTGAATCGCTAAAATACAAAAGGCTGAATTTGAATAGCAAAACTGTTAGGCGATTTATGTATGTAAGTGCAATACCTTGTTTAGTGGTGCTTAAGGTATAATGTAAGAGCAATGCTGTTGTTTACATAGACACAAGTGTGTTTGTAAGTAAAATATATTCCAATGCTAAAATAAACTAAATAAAACAATCTTTAGCTTCCCTACACAACAAAAGTTAATCAATTTATCTCCTAAGCAAATTTATTTTTTACGCTTTTTGACGTTTATAAAAAATTGTTTAAGCTAAGAGAATTGCCATGCTTTCCCTAAAAAATCATTGTTAAGTCCCAGTTCACATGTTTCAACTTTTGTTGCTCAACTCGTATTTCAGCTGTAAGAAAGACGAAGACGGAAATACAAATATCTCTTTTTTTCTTACAGCTGAATTACGAGTTGATCAACAACAGTTGAAGTATGTGAACCGGGACTTACAAATATACAACTATAGCTAACAAGGCTGCTAAAAGTGCTACAAGCAAAAATAACGTCTTATTTTCAAAGTGTACGAAAATCATGGAGAATTCGGATGCTAAACAAACTACAACATCAAACATATCATGCACAAACTCACGATCTCCTTATATTCATTGGATTCATTGTAATCTTTGCTATGAACAGTACATGAATAAAAGCCGACAATTTTATTTGCTTGCCTGTGATCATGTATGCTGCGTAGGATGCGTACAAAATATTAGTGAAACCAACATAAATGGTCCGCAAACATATAAATGTCCTTTATGTGGGCGGCAAACACGTGCTTGCAAGTTAGGTAACGACATGCCGTCCCACCTCAAGGAACTATTCCATCCAGAGCCCTATTTAGATGGATTAAATACGTATCGTATAATGGTTTTTCAAGATAAGCACCGCAAGCGCTTTATGGAATATCTAGATAGACAGGTTAGTTAGTGTTTATGAATAGACTTAGATTTTGGATTTTAGTTTACAGCCGTACAAGATCGTAAGAAGGAAGCAATATCAATAAAAGATCAGGCGAAAAAAAATTACCAGGAATTGCAGGAGTTAAAAACTGAACGTAAGCAGTTGGAAAAACGAGTGTTAGCTATAAAGCATCAACGTAGAGAATTGGAAGAAAAGAGGCAAGTATTTTAAAAGCAAAGAATAGCTTTAGTATTGATTTACAAAAAAAAAACAATTTAAAAATTTGTTTCAACGATTTTTTCTGTTTTCTTAGGAAATCAAGAAGATCAAGTACATCGGAGAATTCTAGTCATTCTTCAGAATCGAAAAAATTAATGACCGCTCCAGTTCCAAACGTAGATAGCAGCGAAATAACATCATTCTCCCATCACACCATCAATCATTCATTCATGTTGTAAGAAATCTTTACAAATTAATTGTTAAGCTTTGCCACATTTTTAAATGGTTTAACAAAGAATTGTTTCTTTTAAGAACTTATTACATATTTTAATTTTAAACTTGATTGTAACCACCCAGCAAAAAATAAATGAACATGAGTTTAAAATTAAATTTGTTTTCATTATTTCTTGAGCACATATTCCTTCGAATGCATTCTGAAGCGCAAATGGCAAACAAAAACGGAATTAAATCGTCATAAAATAAGTTTTATCTCCAACAAATTGTCCTCATTGAGTGCAATCATGAATATAATTCCTCGAGAAATTTTTCTCGGGGAACAATTTCAAGCAATAGCAATAAAATCTAATTGGAAAAAATCTGATTGTCCTGGTACAGGGCTACTTTCCCTTCACATGGATTTTTTTACCTTTTCCCTTGGTTTTGTGCACTTTATTTTTGCAGGCGAACTGAATTTGTTACCCCTGTCGTGAACATTTTCCCTCGAAATATCCCCCTTTTCACCAAATTGCAAACGTGAATAATTTTTCCCTATATTTTTGATTTCCCTTATCATGAATAATTTTTTCACGGGAATTTTTTCACTTTTCCCTTGGTTTTGTGCGTTTTATTTTTGCAGGCTAACTCAATTATTTACCCATGTCGCGAACATTTTTTCCCCTGAAATATTTCCCCCTTTTTTGCCAAATTATAATCGTGAATAATTTTTCCCTAGAAATTTTTGCCGTTTTTTTGATTTCCCTTATGAATAATTTTTTTCACGGGCATTTTTTCATTTTTTTCCCTTGGTTTTGAGTTCTTACATCTCGTAATTTTGATATTTTTCTTCGAATTATATGTATATTAAAAGCTATAAATATTTATTTTTAGGAAGAGATTAGTAAATAAAGTTCACGATTGTTAGCAATAATTCCCTGCAACACGTTTTTTCATGGAGTATGAATCTCTTTGATTCACAGACAGTAAATTTTATGGCCGTGCACCGCAGTGACATACTAAATAATTTTTTTCCCACTGCAGCTAGAATATTTAAAACACACAACTTTAAAGTTAAAAAAAATAATTTGGAACATAAGATTTGTGTATTTCTTCTTGAGGGCAATTATGAATAAAATTCCGCGAGAAATGTTTGCCGGTGAACAATTCCAACTAATAGTAAAAGGGAGAAATTTTTCGCGGAATTTTATTCATAATTGCCCTGATTATTGAACTTAAATTTGTTTGATTTTCAATTACATACAGGCCTGTCACAGAAACCAAATTCGATCGAAATGATTTCAATTCCGTAATTAGGTTCTTCAGAAAACGAAAAATTTGCTCGAAATGAATCCACTTTAATTTTAGTGCTCGGAACTCTAATTTTCTCTAAGTGAAAGTACAAAAATCTGTTTGAAACAACTTTATTTCAATAAAGAAAAGCCATTTATTTAAAATATGTTTGTATTACCTAATTTGTTTACATATTTAAGATATTTTCTCAAGTCTTAAAGAAAAAATGATCATCATAAGTGAAATATTTATTTCTGTCACATCAAATTAAATAAAACTTTAACACAAACACTACGTCTGGATATAAAAATGGATCAGAACCAATTTTCCAGCAAAATCTTGACCGCTCTGGGCGTCCAAAACTGCAGTTATTGCAATTACATACATTTCATGTATAATTTTTTAAATTTAGTTCACTTCAATAAAAAAAATTGTATCCTTTAGTACGTTTTTGCTCTTCTAATACGAGTAACCAAGTGTTTTTTGTTTTGTGTTGCCCAATATTGCCACATTTAAATTGAAAACAATCGAATTGACGCTTTTTCGGAATAAACAAATCGATCTAAATCTGGAGAACGTAAAACAAAATCGATCGAAATGAAAATTCGCAATCAAAACAATTTCGATCGATTTCTGTGACAGGCCTGATAATTGTGAAGCTTTACAAATCTTCTTCCCTTTTTTACATCCACTGAGACTGATAGCGGGGCAAAATTTTACGAGATTCACCATAGCGTTTTTCCCTTCGAGAGAAATGAACATTTCAATTGGTTTTATAATTCTTTGCAAAACGTTACCAAAAATATTTGTAATAAGCTTCTCATTTAAAAGTGGGTTTGCATGCTCGCCAATTTCAAACCTCCTTATTAAATTTGATAACTTCAACCTCATATTTTTATTTGGCGTTTCTGCTTCGTTATGATCCACTAAACAACAATTCTTTTTATTTATTTTTGTAAACTCTTGGCTTTGTTTTTGTTGGGTCGCTCTACAACTTGCCCTCCACTGATCTATCGGCCTTGTTCAATTTCAAATAATTTTCAAAAAATTAATAATGGTCCTGCAGACGTGTTTAAAATCATACACGATTATTTTTTTCACATATGATAATTGGGAATCTGTAAAATAAAAAAAATTAAAAAAAAAATCTAAAAAATATTTCTATTGTCCGAGTTAGTTTTCTAAAATCGTGCGGTTTACAGAACTAATTTTTTTGACCTCGATTTTGGTCAAAAATTAAAGTTTGAAAATTGTGTCACTTAAGCTTTTTTTGTTGGCGGTTATGGCACGATATATTTAAGCTATTTTGTATACACACAAATTTTTATTCCTAGCATGCTTTTCCCTCCATGATAGATAGGCCTTTGAGTCTCTCCACTTTTTCTTATCTCCATTTTAATTTCGTTGAAATTTCAATCGTTATAGATGGAGACATGTACCTCGACTTCTACCAGCACACGCACTATAAAAATATTTTCGAAATGCACAAAAAAAATGCATTCCGCGGAATCTAAAAAACATTGCACACATTATTTATTAAATTTTATTAATATTTCTTTTTAATGGCTTAACTTTGTTTCTTTTTTCAAGTTCCATTTTTTGCGTTTAAAAACTACTTAAAAACTTTATTAAGAGTTTTTTTTTATATGTAAGCATGTAAGCTTTTTTTTATTACATAGATTGAATTAATTACCAAAAAAAAAATTAAATAAAATACAAGTGTTTGTAAAACTAATATTTATGAATTCATATTCAATGAACACTAACAAAATTTCGCTTTCATGTTTTGCCTTCTTTTATACTAAGAATAATAAAAATAATTGTTTTAAATTAAAATAAGAAAATAAGAACTAAAATTCAATTTGCTTTAAAAAAAACAAACAAAAAGGAGGTAAAACTAAAATAATTACATACGCAGATATGTATGTATGTATATGCATATGTATATCTGTATGTATGTATGTATGTAACTATGTATGCATTTGAACCAATAGTTTTTTTTCTCGATTAGTAGAAGAATATGTATGTACCCACAATTCAATAAGTTAATTAAGTGATAATAAAAAGAGGGTGAAATAATACTAAATATTTGTAAATATGTGACATAAATTTCAATTATTGTCGAAAAATGGTGTTCATTTGAAACTAAATAAAAAATAAAAAAGAAAGAAATGAAAGTGTTCTTAATAACAATGGCGAACTTTAAAAGTGTATTTCATTATACATACGTAGTGTGTCATTTAAACTAAAAAAAGATATATTTTATGTAAATTTATTTAGAAAAAATAAGAATAATTAATTAAGAAATTATTTAAATACAAAAGAATTTGGAAAATAGTTAATTTTATACACTTTGCTTTTGAGTGTAATGAATTAACTTAATGAATGAATTGAGTTAGGACTTTTTAAAATTCCACCTTCATGTATTCTTTCAAGTTAGTCGATTTCTTTTTTAACTTAATTTACAGTCTTTTTTACATTATAGGGCGCTATCATCGCTTGGGGACTAGTTGCAACTGCACTGCTACCTGGTGGCGGTGGAAGGGGAGGTTTATGTTTATTTTGATGATGATGATTATGGTGATGATGCGGCTGCTGCTGCTGCTGATGATGATAGTGTTGTTGCTGTTGTTGTTGAGGGTGCAGATGTGGATGCATGTGGGAAGGATGTTTATGCAGGTGTTGATGTTGTTGCTGCTGCTGGTGGTGTTGGTGTTGTTGGTGGTGATGGTGCTGGTGTTGCTGTTGTTGTTGATGGTGAAGCATATGATCCTTTCCCTTGGCATGAGAATTACCTGAAACAGGAGGTGGCGGATGCATGGTGTGCGATGAAGCAGAGCCCATAAAAAATCCTGGATTCATTGGACGTTTTCCATACCCTTGAAAACCAGGTGGTGGTGTTTGCATTACGCTATAAGGAGTGTTGCCCGCAACTGGATTATAGTTAGGATCGGGTGACATACCGTGAGGCAATAAGATTGGTGGTGGTATATTGTATTGTGGATGTCTCATGCCCACCATGACGGGTGGTAAGTTGCCCATATGAGGTGGTGGTGTCTGCAGGTGCGGCGGCAAACCAGCTCGCGTCAAGGGCGAAGGCGGCAGGCGTACGAAATTATTTATACGCATTCCCACAAAGCCAATTGGCGATGGGGGGTGACGTATGGCAGGACCCTGCAAAGGAGACATAGGCGACATTTGCGGCGAGGTTTGAGGTGGTGTAAAATGCATGCCACTCGATTTCCCAATGGGCATTAGTGGTGATTGCTGTGAGTTGGGACTTTCTTGTTTAGCATCACCAGTTGCTTTTGGCGAATTCATTGAGTTTTCATTTCTACCAATTCGGTTTAAAGCTGCCAGGGTAGTCAAATCTTTTTTTGCTGACGCTCCTCCACTCGGTATATTATGATTAGGTGAATGGCTTGGAGCAACACTCGTTGAGCTTCCACTTATTACATTTCCTGTTATTGTTGATGATGGGGCTGCTCCGCCTGGTGGAACACATTTCGGATTGAGTAGACGTGGTGGTATTGGTTTCTCCAATTGTGAGACGTACATTGAATGTACAACTGAATCGAAATGGAAATAGACCAGCGGCACTGGAGATGGTGGTCTTATATAGATCGGCTGCTCAACATTTGACGCTGGCATTGTTGTGGGTGGTGGCGGTGGCGGCAACTTTTCCAAGGCCAACATTTTTTTGGGTTTTTCTTGTCTCACTTTCAAATTCATAAAATCACGAGCAGCTGGCACCTCAATGCCACGTTTTTTGCGCAGACGTAATATTTTCTTTCTTATTTTATATTCAATTAATTTTTGATCTTCATCATCGCTATCGCGACTAGGATAAATGCCATCTTCAAAGTATACCTTTTTCTTTTCAATTTTTCTATAACAAAACCAGAATAAAAATAATAATAATAGATACATGAAATTATAAACCGTAAATAGCAAGCATACTTACTCTGTTTTGTCAGCAGTTTCGGAACGTTTAAGAATTCCTCGCATTGCATTGTCGCCTCCACGATTTAGCCGCATTACCGCAGACTTCACATGCCGGTTATTAACTTCATCTTTCCAGGATATTGATGCAATTTTATCGATGTGATTTTTAATTGTTTCAACCAAGACCGGAGAAGTTTTCGCTTTGTTAATGTCAATCTGGGGAGATTGAGGAGTTTCGGCAGTAGAAGGTAGAATTTCCAAAACATTTCCCTTTTGAACAGCCACCGGTGCTTTGGGCAATTCCTTGAGCACTGAGCTACTTGCACTTGTTTGGTGCACAACATTGAAATCATTGTAATAGAAATGATTTTGTGGTACCGTAGAGGAAGGTACGTGCATATTACTGTTGAGGGTAGGTATGTTTGAATATGATGAAGAATTTTGTTGTTGTTGCAGATGGGGTAAGTTGTGCTGCATTCCATGGGGGTGGTGCTGCATTGAATGATTGCCTTCATGTATTGGCGGCATTATGGGTACATACGGATTTGGATAATAACCCATATTATTGGCTGGATCAGCCATTGGTAGTGGTGGTACGGACATATAAGCTGCTCCACCATATTGAGCATAATTTGTGTAGCCTTCATAACCAACTGGAGGAGTATCTGCTCCACTGCCCGGTGTATTTAGTACAATATTTATACGTGCATCAAGTGATATGCGATTGGGAGAGACATTGTAATAATATGGTGACGACTGTGCCGATACACCTGCTGCCAAAGAGTCTGGAGCATAATACGGGGGGTGGGGTGAAATGGAAGAGTGCCTTTCAAAACTATTTTCCCGTCTGTATCTGCGATCATCATATCTGTGAGGTGGAGAATCTGGGGATCTTGGTGATCTGGGTGAGAGGGGTGATCTTGGCGAAACGGGGGAACGTGGTGATCGGGGGGAACGCGGTGATCGTGGTCTGCGTGGTGAACGTGGAGATCGCGAGCGTCTTATTGGTGAGCTGGCAGAGCCCATTGGAGACATGCTACGCCGCATAGGAGGCGAGGGTGGTTTGAACGGCAATGGAGATCTAGAATATGGATCCTGACTATAAGAACGCCTTCTCTGTGGTGGAGTTCTCGGTGATCTCGGTCTAGTTTGTTGTGGTGATCTGGGAGATCTTGAACGTGAACCTCTTTGGCGTCCAAACTTTTTGTAATGCATTTGCAAATCTTGCTGTGGACCGCGTTTTCGGCGAAAAGGACTTCCTTCTTTGCCCCGTCTATTGCCGAACTGTCGCAAAGGACTACGACTACGTGAACGTGATCTTCTATTTGCGGCACGAAACCTGCCACCACCTGGTGCTCCTCGACGAGGCGGTGTGCCATGACGTATACCCGTGCCTCTGCGTGGACTTATCGACAATGACCTACCTCGTCCCCTGCGCTGAGGACTAAATCGATTTCTAGAGCTAGACCTGCGATTGCGGTCTCTGTAATTAGTTGGTGACCTTTGCCGCTCTCGACTGCTGCTGTATACAGGTGAACGCCTATGACGATGAGAGTCTCTAGTTCTAGAATCTTTGGACTCTTTACTTTCCATCATTGGCTTGACAATTGCCACCTCCTTGGCTGGCTTAACAAGTTTTTCTGTAAAATCCATTTCATCTTTGTCATCGGTTGCCTTCTTTTCCGTTTCTTCCGACAGAGAGACATCAAATATGGCCGGTTTGGCGGGTAACTTTAAGGGGGATATTGTCAGCTTAATGGCCTCACGATTAGCATCAAAGATTTTATTGGGTTCTTCAGGGGGTGGGGGAGGTTTGATTATGCCAAATTCGTCGTCTGGTAGTGCGGGTACAAATTCCGCAGCTTTTGTTTCTGTTGGCTTTTCAGCAGTTTGTGTGTTCTTGGCGTATTTCTGCAGTATAATTTTCTTTTCTTGCAGAAATAACATTTCCATTTTGTGCAGTTCTTCACTGATTTCATCATTCGAATCATAATTAGCTCTCATCATTTGTATTCTAGATAAATTCGCCTCCAAGTTCTTGAGTTTTTTGAAATCTCTTGCTACATCTGATTTGGGAGTTACTTTGGTTTGAGATGCTGGTGTAGGCGGAGTTTGACTAATAATCAAACTCTTTTGCAAAGGCAACGGCGAAGGTGTTCTAGGTTCTCTATCGACTATTTCATCGCGTTGAATAAAAACGGGTTTAACATCAGCATTGGAATCTCCCGATGTTTTATCATCGATAGAAGAAGTTTTAGGACTAGTAGATTCCTCGAGTTTAACTGTTTTCTGTGGACTTTTAATTGGTTTTGTGAATTCCGCAACATCGTTGCTGTCTTCAGATGAAGATTCCGATGAAGATGAACTTGAAGAGTTTGAGGATGAATTTGATTCCGATGAGGATGACGAGGAAGAGGAGGACGTTGAGGATGAAGTGGAATTAGATGATGTCGACAGAGGATCCTCAGTTTTTCCGATTTTTTTAATTTGTTCTTTATTGGCAGCTTTCATACTAACGCCGGAAGCTTCTACACTTTTTATAAATTGATCATATAATTCTTGCATACCAAACAAATCATTTTTCTTATTTTCTGAAATCTCTTCAGTTGCCGTACTAATTTTTTGTTGTATCTCCTTAGACTCTGCTGATGCTGGTAGCTTTTTCAGCAAGTCCAAAGGAGGTGTACGAGGCAGTAGATGATCTGCATTATCCTCCTGAACTTTATATTTAGCATCAGTGCCGTTATGCTTCTCTAATAGCTCAGCAGGAGGACTGGGATTTACAAAGCGTGTAACGTATGAATCTTCTTCGGGCAAGTCTGGCGATGATTTTCGTGGTGTTGATGTGTCCGTTGGCATATTGGAGTTCATATCAATATCAACATCTTCATCATTTTCCCAGTTATCCATATAATCGTCTGTATCGGGACTGTCCTCTTTATCACTGAATGACTTTAGATTCTTAAATGAATCGTTGGTTTCCTCATCATCATCCAAAATAAAATCGTCTTTACAGTCTTCGGGGAATAAAAACTCGGTTTGAGTAAATGAAAGAGGTCTCTTTTTTGTAGCAGCTTTGACAGGAGACGACTTAGATCTTTTACTTTCTTTTAATTTAGCTTTTTCGTGGGGGATATCATCGGCTTTAATGGATTTTGGAGGAGGTGTGGTTGATTTTGAATCACTTACATCCTTGGTTTTTGTTGAAACCTCTTTAATGTTTTCGTTTTTGCGTTTTGGGGATAGTGATCGCCTACGCTTATATCTCGATTCCGGAGTTCTTTCTTTTTTGCGATTTCTGCGATCTTTTTCTTTGGAACTTAGAGACTCCAAAGAACCTTTTGCATCTTTCTCGCCTGATTTCGAGCGAGTGGGTACAGATGAAGCGCCACTGCTACCACTAAAACGTCGCTTTGACGAAACCCTGCTAGAACGATAACCGGAACTCTCAGATCGCTTTCGGTCATTAGAAGTGTGACGTTTGGGAGAATAATTGCGTTCACGGCTTCTTGTTCTTGTGCGCTGACGATAATCGGTTTTGCCAAAGGACTTATCTTTTGATAAGGATCTTTTAAAAGGATTGCGATATGTAGGGACAGTTGCGACTTTTCGTGATTTCTCTTTGTCATTATCCTTATCAGATTTGTTTACTTTATCTCTGTCCTTTTCATCGGCTTTTGTTTTTCTATTATCATCTTTGTCCAAGTCTTTACATTTATCTTCTCTATTTTTTGAGGATATACTACCATGTTTTTCTTTTTCCTTATCAGCCTCTTTAGGGTCTTTATTTGGATCTTTGTCTTTGTAGGCTTTTGGTTTTTCTTTTAGCGACGAGCTATCTTCTTTATATGCTTTCGGCTTTTCTTTAATAGACGAGCTTTCTTCTTTATACGTTTTAGGGTTTTCTTTCACAGATTTGATTTGTTCTTTCTGGCTGCTAGCTTTTGCATCTTCAACTGGCTTTGCTTCTGTGCATATGGTAGGTTCTCGCTCAGGTGTTAATTTAATTTTAGAATTCTGATATATTTGTGTTTTCTTAATTAAAAGATCTTTAGCGGCTTCAATAGCTTCAAATTTCAAATCGTCCTGTTGTAATAATTTATCTATACGTTTTTGTATTTCTAAAGCATTTTTTAAAGAGGACGATGTTTGCACTTTTGGATCCTTTGAAGGTGGCAAAGGCGGCGTAACACTGCCCAATTCTTCGTCATGCTTTTCTGGGTCAACAGTTTTACTACGTTTAATTTCAGATGTAGTAGAACTTTGTTGTTGATTGATAGTTGTTGATTCAGCAAATGTATCAAATGCTTTATTAGCCTCATCCTTTGCTATTTCATGGTTTTCGATCTGCTGCTCTTTTTCTTCCTCTACAGGTTCTGTTTTGATTATAAAGGGCTTGACTTTAAGACTTAAGTCTTCCATTTTGAATTGGGTAGATTCGATTTTTTCTCTTTTGATATTTTCAACCTTATTGCGAATTTCTTCCTCATTTGGCATTTCTTCTTCATTTTCATCATCATCATCATCACCATCTTCATCGTCATCTTCATTATCATCTGCATCATCATCCTCATCATTATGATGTTCTATTGCCTTGTAACGTTTGTTATTTTCATTCCTATTTGCTTCCGTATCTTCCGAAGAATGTTGTTCTTTTTGTTTTTGTTGTAATGTTGGAGTGGTTATATTGGATGAACCATAAGATTTTCTTATTTTTTCAATTTTTCTTCTGCTTCTGGATTTGCTAGACTTTTTCTTTTGCTTCATCTGAGATGTCGACGCTTTCAATGATATTTTGGACCTTTTAGATTTTTGTCCACTTTTGCTCTTATGTTTCTTCGATTTTTTCTTTTCTTTCTGAAGACGTTTGTGCTTTTTACCCTTTCTACGGTGAAGTTTTTGATGATCTTCTTGTTTGTGTTCATCTTCGACTTCAAGATCATCATCTTCATGTTCATCCCAATTTTCTTCCTTATTATCTGGATGAATGCCTTGGAATTTCCGTTCTTTATTCACATTAAACGCGTAGGATAATGATGGTTTACATTTTGTCCACCTGTTCATTGTTTAAAAAATAAATTTATTCATGTATGGATTAGTTTTTTGGTATTCGCGAATGCGGGAGCGATTATCTTAAACGATATTTGCGAATAGAATATACGAATATTATATGGGAAATTTAAAGATATTTAATTGTCTTCAAATTTCAAACAATAAAATCTTCTATCTATCTTCTTAATAGTCGCCATTGAATTATATTCGAAAACGATACAAAACATAAATGTCTACAATAAATTAAATGGTGTAGGAACCGCATGACAAGTTTTCATTTGGCCTTATCGTTGTTGGCGACTACGACTGGACAGTTTAGTCCTAGATTAAATTAAAAATGTTGTAGAAAAAGTCGAAATATGCCAACCGCGATAATGAGGATTTTTTACTATTTGCAGAAAAGCTACTTTATACCAAACAATCTAGAGACAATCTGTAGTCAAGCTGTTTACATGATTTTCGTTTTCTCACCTCTTCTCCTTTTACATTTTTAAATATTCTTGATATACATACATATGTATGCACATACGTAAACAATTCAATTTTTTTTTGTCGAAGCGGAGGGCGCTGTGAAGTTCCATTAGTATCCGCTGAAGGCGGTAATGTTCAGGGATCAGCGACAAAATGATAAAAGTATCTCGTAAGTAAATTTTTTTTTTATGGAAATCGGTTTCATAAGCCTTTTCTAATTTAAAAATACTTTTTTTATAAGTGAAGCTTTTAATATATCGTCGTTGCTCTGAAAAAAATCAGTTATAGCCCATTCAGGCTGACACGAAATTAAGTAATTTCAAGCTCAAATTACGAACGAAATTAAAGGTGTTTATGCAGGCACTGAATGACATTTGAGTTGATTTCGCAAACATCTTATTCACTGCGGCAGACGTAGAAGTACTTTTTTCAGCTGAATAAATTCTTTGCTACACTTCTACAAATTTTTCTTTCTAAAATTTTCATAAATTTAATAATTTTCAATTTTTTTTTTAATTTAATATTGATTGTCAAAATGTTTATTTCTTTTAATTGTTGTTTCTCATAGTTGTAAATTTACTCATGCTGGAAAAAAGTAGTTTTAGTACAAAAACAGAGTTGTATATTGTAATTTCATGTTAATTTCATCGAAATTAAGTAAAAAAACTTAATTTGGAAAATGTCAAAATGTATGGGAAATTTTAACTTGATTTCGACCGAAATCACGAAATTGCTTAATTTGGCGTCAGTCTGAATGGGCTATTAAGTGTTTATTACTCAGTATTTAGGAGAGCAAAAAAAACTGTTTTATTTTGAAACCTTTTAATATTAAGTGAGAAATTTTTAGATATTTTAATTGAACTGTAGTGAATTTTAATCAGAAATAATTCATAGTTAGGCTCAAGTTCAGTAATTTCAATTCTTATTGAATGAAATATTTTTATTAATTAATGTGAGTTTCTAAAGAAGAGAAGAAAAATTAAACTTAGACTTTAAGCTGGGGGAAATACCGACTTGGTTATCACAGTTTCAGACGGCTGGAATAACTAAAATAAAACTGTAGAATGCAACAACAAGTAACATAGGCCACTACAAAAATACTTACATGCATGTACCGATGGTACATCGAATAAGTAAAAATAATTAATGTGATGATCGTAAAAAGATAAGTAAGAATAGTTAAACATACTGAGGTAGAGTAAAATAATTTCGTGCTAACCTAAATAGAAAAATGAAAAATTGGAAAAAACAGAAAATTAATAGTGATACTTATAAATGTGTTTACCAAAGGTAAATCAATTGTATACACAACAATCGTTTCTCATATTCCGTTTCATTGTACATTTAAGTTAAATAGCTGATGTTAATAAGAATCTCTACCTAAGTAGATAGACTAGGGTGCTGATGAAGTACGTGGCTGCACAGAAAAGTATCGGTATTTCCCCCAGCTTAAAGTCTAAGTTTAATTTTTCTTCTCTTCTTTAGAAACTCACATTAATTAATAAAAATATTTCATTCAATAAGAATTGAAATTACTGAACTTGAGCCTAACTATGAATTATACCTTTTAATATTTTTGAAAACTGTAACGCTTTATTGAAACTTATTTAGCATTTATATAAAAATTTCCTAAAATTAATCTTAAATAATTGTAGATTTGGTAGATATAGCGGAATTGCGTAAAAACTACTCCTTCATTTTGTTGTTCAGCTTCAAGAGCATTTCTAATAAAATTAATTTTTATTTTAACACATAACAGTTTTTGTTGAATATATCGAGGGTTTTTATTCAAAAAGTGTTATCTGCAAGGCTTGAAAATTTTAGAAGATCGCAAAAAATTTTATTTTTTCAAAGTTCAAGGGCTTAAAACTAAATTTTGATGAATAGTACCATTTACAGAAGACATCTTAATTCTACTAATGCTAATCAAACACTCTTATTGCTCTTGGACTTAGAGAAAATAACAGTTTTATTTTGTCTACTAAAATATTCAAGAATTGCAGATAGCACTTTTTGAATATAAACCCTCGATATGTAACGGCTGCTTTTGCTAACTTCTGAACCAAATAAGGTACTTTTAAACTATTTGGCTGGTGAATGTATGAGACATCAAGTTTTGTAATGATGAAATAATTTTTTTTTTCAAAAATCTACGCATATCCCACAGAGCAACGATATTTTTTTTTAATTTTGGATAAAAACTGATACAACTTTGTTTACTACTGGGTTTTAAATCTATTTTATACAAGTCTCAATTCTGGTTTGTTGCACTAAAATTTAGTCAAACAAAAAAAAGCAGGATTAAAAATGTAAAAAAAAATATTAAGAGAAGAATTGAAGCAAAGCCGATACATAAAAAATTTTACGTATATATGTACATAGTTATTACACGTTCAATTTGGATTTCAATGTGCAATATTCACACACAATTTAAATAAGGATGAAGAAACAAAATGGTAGCTTCACACAAAATGCAGCAATCTTGCTACCAGCTGTTAAAATTCAACATAAAATTGCCACACAAATAGAAACGTGAAATTTAAAAAGTGTGAATGTGTTAGCAAACCCCAAGTAAATGGTAGTCCCTGTCCAGACTTGCAATTGTTGTTGCAGCAATTCTATAGGTTTATAGGGGAGAGATGTGAGATGCGGGGTAAACAGTTTCATATGCCGGCAATTCTCTTTTGTTTTGAAATTAGCACTTTCTAATTTTAATGAATTCGACACAAAATATAACAAAAAGTAAATAGAATTGTTAATTTTTCAGGGAAATTTGTGGTGCAATGGAATTATTTAATACATAATTGCAAAACTAGAATTTCATAATGTGGACATTAATGTAATTTAAAAACTGAATTTTAAAAAATTGGAAGTCTGGACGAGAACTTATTAAATGTTTTCGTTCGTTAGTACAAGTATTTATAAGTATGTATGTACATACATACATATGTATGTATGTATGTCGTAACAACATTTAAACTTTCTTTCATTTATGATTTCATTCCTTCAAGTTTTAAAACTATATAATACTTGCACTTGCACTTGCTTTTAATGTAATCAATAGCCAATAAGTAAATTAGCAAAATAAAAAAAAACTAAAGAAAACAAAATGGGAAAGACCACATGAAGTAAATTATTTAAATTTTCTTAAAATATTGATTTTATAAAAAGTCCTAATTTACACTATGCAAGTCTTATTGCTAAACTGATTAGTTTGTTAGGAGAGAGAGAGAGACGAGGGGAATAGAAACGGTTCTGTTCCCCTCGTCTCTCTTTCCCATAAACTAATCAGCTTAGCAATTAATCTTTAATATGTATTATTAACACCCTGTTTCCATAAGTCGTGCAGTTGACTCGTTTAGAAAGCTTTTATGAAACTCACTCAAAAAAATTAGTATTTTTCTTATAAATTGTGGAAACAGGGGCTAACTTGAAAATTTATCGGTTTTAGCACTTTTTTTCGAGAGGAAACTTTTTAGTTACTCTGTAATTACTCGTTTACTGAATTTTACTGCAGGAGAAACACACTGAAATATTAAAAGACTGGTAAAACGTGTAAATATGTGAACGAATACGTGTACATATGTATGTATGTTACTAGCACATGACATGTGACCAATTTAGCTTCATGAAGTCGTCATAAGAACGTCAGAGCAACATGAGCATGCGGCTTTTTACATGCCGTGTACTGGATGGAGGCTTTAAACATTCGAATATTACTGTATCAAAACCAGTATGACCATATTTTAAGATAATATGAAGTAAAATACAGTTTGAAATAGAGCCAAGAAAAAAGAGCTAAATTTTCACTTTTATAGAGAAAACGATCAAGGATTTCGCTTCGTCTACTTTGGTACATATGTACATAGCTTCTACGCTGGTACAAACATATGTATGTACAATAAGCTATTGTATTGCAACATTGAAATAACTCCAAAAAACTAGTTTTGCAGAACAAAACGCATTTTTTAGATATGTACATATGTCTATGGTTCAATAAAGGAGTGATGTGTATGTATTTATAGTTTTCAAAACAACAACAAAAATAAATCGACACATAAATATTGTTACCTTAATATTGAAAGGCCCTAACTCATATTTTTTTAAATCAAGTTTTTTGTATGTTTCGATAGAAGAACATCGAATGTATCGAAAAATGAGAAATTCTCGGTTTCAAAAAAATAATGAGTTAGGGCCTTTCTATATTATGGTAAAGATATACAAATGCAGGCATTAAGGTTGACTTCCAAAACGTCAATGGCTTTGTCTTTGAACAAAGTGTAACGCTGCAGTACAAAACATTTAACCCCCATATTCATAAAAAATAAAATGTATTTGAAATTCGTTTTAAGAGAGTACATTTCAAACTCATTTAAATTTTATGAATATCGGGGTTTAAATTTTGCAATCAAACAATATATGTATATAATAAAGACCAAAGATAAATCTACTGGAGCATATAATTTTAAGAATGGATTATGTATGTATAATTATACTCACTGTAAATCTGAAGATGGAGGCAGTATAGGTGAATGACCACGGTGTGGAGGTGGTGTGTGATGTTGACGCTGCTGTTGAACACCATGAAGACCATGAGAGGCATGCTGAACATTGAATTTCATTTGTCCGCCACTAACACAGCTGTTAGGAAAAAATGGTGGTCTAAATCCTTGAAAAGGCATGCGCCCTCTCATACCTCCACGGCCGCGTAATATAAAAGCTCCACGTCCGTGAGAGAAGTCTGGACGAGGACCACGCATAAAAGGATTCATAGGACGAAACCCACCCATAAATGCATCTGATAAAATATGAGGTGGCAAATGGGGCGGATATCGTAATGTTGGTACCGCAGGTACAGCAATTGCTGAATTTAAAACAGCGCTGTGCTTCTCGGATGAAATCGATGTTTCATCATCATCGGCTCCGGAGGAGCACAATCCTTCACTTTCCTCTGATTCAATGGCTCCTTTTAATTTTCGTTTTTTTCGTTGTGGCGGTTCTCCATTACTTTCCTCGAGGCTAGTTAATAAAGCCTTTTCTGTTGCCTTTTTCGCTAAAATTTTTCCCCATCAATATTTGGTTTTAATTATTTTTTTAAAGTGTATGACAAATGACCACAAACATTTTATAATGAAAATAAGAATAATTTTTATTTTTCAGTTTGAGGCCATTTTTTATTGGATAAATATCTTATTGGTGCCATAATGCACATGGTATACTATCAAAAATCATTATTACCTTTTTTTAGTTTTTTTCGTTCTTCCTTGGCCTTGCGCCTCTTCTCCATTTCCAAATCTGTTATTCCAGATTGACGGCGTTTTTCTGCTTCTAATTTACGTTTCTCCATCTCCTCTTTTCGAAGCTTTGCATCTAATTCTAAAATTGCACGTACTTTTTCTTCGCAAGCTTCCGCTTCTAATTGAGACACAGTTTTTAATGCTTTAGCTAAGCTTTCTTTTGCCAATTGCTTTGCAGGTGTTGCCGATTTTTCCATTGCTAAGCGTGAAGGCGTTGACTCCTTAAGCGCTGCTGGACTAGAACCAGGCGGGGGTGTTTTAACCTCACCTGGCTCCAAACTGCTATCACCCCCTTGCATATCTTCAAGAAATCCAAATGTCAATTTGGCTACACCCTCCGCAGAGACTTTAATGTCGTTTTTGAAGTTATTGGCAGTGACTTCATTCACAATCTCCAATTCACTAACAGTTCTCTTGTTGATGTTGATGTCTACATTATCAGCCAACGAGCTGTTGAAATCTTTAGTGTCAGATTCCGTCATATAGTTTTCTTTATATTAACTAATTTCTTATTTCCCTAATACTTTTCTCAACAACCAAATAAGTTTGTATGTATATTAAAATTAAATATTAATATAGCTTTCGGACTTACACAATTCACTATTTTATCATTTTTATGTATAGGTTTTTGTTTTCATTTATTCACTGCTTACAGCTCCAATATACACATTTGGCAATAGTTTAGTAGTCAGTAATCATTTTTTATCATCATCATAATCGTCATCTTCACCTCAGTTTGTATGTACATATGTATGTAAATTTTCAAAGTGCACAATATTGTACATACTTATGTATGTAGTTGTGTCTCGAGTGTGGTTACAACAAAAAAAATCAATCAATTATGTAGCAAAGTAGACTGTGCACGCGTTACAGATATTTTCATGAGCAATTTTTAGTGCTTAAATTATCGCTTACTGTCACAACTTCATATTTTTAATGTAATATAAATCCTATATTTAATTTTTTATACCATATAAGTTAATAAAAAGATTATTAAAAGGAAATTTCAAGATGTGAAAACTTATCAAATACTGGTAATCGCGTCTAAAAAATTCCTGCTACAATAATGATTCTTCTTCTTATTTTCTTGCACTTATAAAAGGCAACAACAACAACAAATGTCATTTCTAGTATATACAAAAGCTAAGTGTTGCGCGATCGAAATGAAAAAGTGCATATTGCAGTGTTGCCGGATGTAATTATTTCACGTCAGCCATCGCGGTATAAATCGGTTTTGACGATATATGTATGTATGTGTATTTTAATTCGCCATCATATTTAAACTAATTTTTTTAATAAACGACATTGTATATATAAAACTCACTTTTTATAATACTTTCAACCTAATTTTATTATTAAATGATTAAATCAGGCGTGTGATGGTTTTTTAATTAATAAATAATAAAATATGTTGTTCACTTCAATAAATTCGAGCAAAGTTGTGGCCTAGTGGTCTGCATTATTCTTCTTGTATACAAAATGTTTTATAGACAATATTTTATTATGTTCGTTCACGTATATTTTCGTAACAATATATTAATTCATAATTAGTTATTTAAATTTTAATTTATTTAAACTATGCAGTAAGGCGTTATATAGATTATTACTTGAAATAATTTAATTAATTTGTAGTGCCTTAATTTACACTTGAGCACATTTAAAATCTAACATCAAAATATGCATAAGAAGTTAGCATATTCCCATTAGAATTGTATAGGACTGAAATTTCAATATTTTTCAACGTCTCTACCAAATCTTATTGTCTTATTTTGTTCCACTCAACATATTTTGATAATTTTATAGTTAACACCAGAAAAATTAGAACTATATATGTATGTAAGTATATATTTTTACGTTATCATTATGGGAAAAAAATGTAGCAGCAGTGTTGACTTTAATTTCAGTTCTATTATTGCGTAGAGTGTCTAAGATACGCTTTCGCCAAAACTATAGCTTATTTTTTAAATGCTAATTTGGCGCTAAAACAATTACAGAAAAAATAAATATTTATAAAATTTTTATACAACAACATTTTCCGGGATTTAATTATACTTACTTAATTTTTAATTTATTCAGGTAAATTTTTTCCATACAATACTTTATCACGATTTTTTTTTATCTTATAGGAAAAATATCTTCCAATCACGTTTGGTTATCTGTTTTTAATACATAAAAAAATTAAATAACAAAAACTACAGATAGAAGAAATTATTTAGCAAATATGAAGAAAGAAAAAACTGTAGCAAAAAAAAATAATCTAGAGAAAAATTTGTTATGCAAATATCTGCACTTTTTTAATTGTGCTAAATGAAATTTAATCTTTGCAACGCTTTTAGTCACTCTCTTATTATGAGCTATCTGTCTGTAAGTGAGTTTGGTTTTCTGGCTGTTTGACGTCTGGTTGTAGAAAACTCAAACAGTTAATAGCTGCTGCAGGAGTCAGCAAATTTATTTTTTTTTACTTTTTGTACACCTTAAGTGACTGACAAGTGTGTGCAAATTTGTTTGTCTTGTATTGTGAGAAAAGCAATTTACATACATGTATTTAATTTTCACCATTATGAACTTTCACTGCATTTTGCAAATGCAGTTTTCAAATAAATTTAGTGTTCAATTGAAGTTATTAAAAAAAACAAAAATCAGTTAAATAGATGATATTGTTATCTACAATAATAATAATAAAACAAACTAGGTCATTAATGATGAAATTTTGTATTTGATTATACATCGATTACAAAATTTTTGTAATTTGTAATAATTGAAAGTTTTCAACTACAATTACAATTTGTTGTTATTGAAAATAAAAGAAAAGTAATTTAATATAATATTGAAAAAATCTCATGGAATTGCAATTGAAATTTTTTTATTGAATATAATTAAATGTAATTTTAATAAAAAAATATCAATTATAATTACAGGTAGTTGGAAAAATGATTACTTAATAATTATAGAAAATGTATGTAAGTATATAATAATTCCTTTTTTTTTAATTACAAAAATATTCAATTACAGTTAGAATAAAATTAAAAAAATTATTTAAGAAAATAAATAAAACCATTTAACCAAAATTGTCATCTGTTAAACGCTGTAGCCTGGGTGTTAAAATAATAACTCCCAATGCACTCATCTCCAACTAGCTCATGCAAAATTTTATTATAAAATATTACTCATGCGTGCCAGGCATGATTCACGGAAGTTACGTGAACGGCTGGCATTTTTGTTATGTACATATATGTATACATAAATAATTATTCGTTTACTAAACATTTAAAAAAGTTAGTTTAATGCCCTAATTCTGTTTTTGTTCCAAGCCATTATGCCCAACACATATGTTTTTCATATACATATCCAGCAAAAAATTTCAAAAAAGGTAATCGAGTTTGTAATTAAGCATTTTTGGTTTAAGTTCTTCCCTACTGGATTACCAACTTAATGATTTTAACAAGGCGTGAGACTAAAATAATCGATTCTTGAGAACAACTTACATTTTTTATTTGGCAACTTGTTCACGTAATCAATTTAATGTAAAAAAATCATTCTCTTCGTTAAGCAACTTGTACATCATTTTTTTAAATTTTAGGTAATGTGACTTGTAAGCGGGTAGTGAAATTTGGTAATCAGAAAAGTAAGTCATTATATGGCGTACTTGCCATATGATTCTGATGGTAATGTGTGTAATTTTTTGCTGGGTACATATAATATTTTTATTTATTTTTTACTACCCTGTACAACATATTTGTATAAAAGATGAGTGAATTAGCTACGGTCTGCCTAAAAGGGCGTTTGAATTGGATACATTGCAGTTATTTGGTTGTAGTTTTCAAAATTTCTCAGCTAATATTGCATTTATACTGTCTGTAATAGTGCATTTACACCTGCACAAAACCTAGCTCATTTTAATTACAGTCTTTATGAAAATCTCTACCCTTTACATCATATTTTGTTGACATTTATCAATATTTTTTTTAACCTAAATAAAGCCCATTAACCGAACAATTTCCAAAACTACAACCAAACAACTGCAATGTACTTAATTCACACACCTTTCTAAGCGGACCGTAGCTAATTCAATCATCTTTTATATAAATATGTTGTAAAGGGTGGTAAAAATAAAATAAAAATATTAGATTTTGAGTTGATTGCCTACAAATATACTCAAAAACTAGATTTTGCTTTGTTTGGGAAATCTAGTAAAAAGCAGCTAGATTTAGCTCGAAATATCGTAATTACTAGATTTTGAGATAATGTAAATGCCATATTATACTGTCTGTAACTCAAAAAATGCCTACTTAGCTCATTCACACACCTTCAATAGAAAATTTTGTAGAGCGTAGCTAATTCACTCCCCTTTTATATAAATATGTATGTTTGTACAGAGCCGTAAAATATAAATAAAAACATTAGATTTTAACATTTAATTTATTTATTATTCGACATATTGTTATAATTCTATTTTAATTTGAAATTTATTTGCTGGTGGTTCGGCTTGGTCTATATGCAATTCATCGTTGCTGTAACAAATCATTAGTAGACTTCAACCACACATTTTGAATAGTCACAAACCTCTTATCTTATGCACAGACTTTCAAGAACTATTTGAGAATTCACAAAAATAGTATTTTTGAAAATCACAAAAGAATAATAAGCATAGTAGGCTTAGAAACTTATACAAAACCCAGCAAATAATTTATATTCGATATGATATCGATATACAATTAGAAATCCATTGGATAACAATAAAAGTAAATACAAGGCAAAATGAAAAATAAAATCTAAAATTTAACATTGAAGAAATTTATAAATAAAATTAAAATTAAAATAAATTTCAAATTAAAATATTAGATTTTGATTAAATTTCCTGCAAATCCAGTGGCAAAATAAATTTCGTTTGTATGGGAAATAGGTCCTCTAATAGGTTCTGTTTTGGATAAAAAAAATTGATGTTAAAAAAAGCTTGGTGCAGATTTTCATTAAGATTTCAATTAAAATCTGCTTGTTTTGTACAGGTGTAAGTGCCCTATTTTAGAATTCAAAACTAAGCACTTTTCCAAAAAAAACGGCATAATACTGCATTTAAGTTATCGCGAAATCTAGTATGTTTACACTAACTAAGCTTTTGACATTTTTTAAGATTTTTTGTAAGACCAGACAAAATCCTTTGTCTATAATTTTGTCTTAAACTGCAACCAAAAAAGTGCTTACTTAGCTCATTCATAAATCTTCAATAGAAAATTTTGTAGAGCTTAGCTAATTCACTCACTTTTTATATAAATATATTGTACAGGGTAGTAAGAAATAAATAATAACAAAAATTAAAAATTTTAAAAACCCCCGAATATATTTAGAGAAGATGCAATATCTTCTAAACGGCTGGACCGATTTTCTTAACATATCTAAGAACCCTCTCGATCAAGTCTCGTTTCAAACAGAAAAAACTAAATCAAAATTGGTCCTGCTGTTTGGTCTGTACGTCCACACATCTTTTTTTAGTCGGGGGTTAAAAATATTAGATACTGTACATATTAAAGTCCTGCACAACACCATTTATAAGTCATTTCAAGACATGAGAGATTTTTCAAATGCTTTACTACAGCCAAATATTCTAAAATAAAAACGCTAAGTAACACTGTTGGCAAGACATTTGTTTCAGTTGTTTCGCTGTAGTAAAGCATTTGAAAAATCTCTTATGTCTTGAAAGGTCTTATAAATGGTCTTGTGCAGGACACTATTACATATCTACTATGAAAGTAGGTTTCGTTTTGTGTCGGGAGTCTAGCAGATTTAACTCGAAATCTCATAAGTACTAGACTTCGAGACAATGTAAATAAATGCCCAATAAATCTTACTACTGAATTGGAGCATAAACAAAATTTATTTTCACAAAAAAGTAATTGAATTGGTTGAACTAAAAGTAATAGTTCTTTAGGTTACTTAATTACAATTACATGAGTAATTTTAACATTTAAAAAATAAACAACTATCTGGGGCTTTAATTACAAAACACGTTTCAGCAAAATTGAAATGCGATGAATCAAAACAATTCACGTATTCCATTTTGCAAGAAAGTTTCGTATATAAGGCAGAAATTTACATCAACTGACACCACACACAGTGGACCAACACAGAAGAACGCTGATGATGAAGGTTTAGTGGCCTTCGAAAACGGCTGGCTGTTCCGTTCAACTATGTGTTGTCAGAATATTTACAACTAGCTTAGATGTTATTTGTTCAATAATAATTATCACATGTAATTTGGCTTAAAAAGCGATACGAACTTTAGCCCGTTCAAATCATAAATATAGAAACAATTTAAGTTCGAAAAATAATAATTAAAATCTGCATTTATACTTTAAAGGCCTTATTTAAAAAAATTATTAAGTCTTTATAAAGGCTTAATAAGAAAAATTTTGTTTGAAAATCTGTTTTATAAAGCCTTTATAAAGCCTAAATAATTTTTATAAATAAGGTTAAAAAAATTCAAATTGGTAACGCAGCTCAAACCAAAAGATGACCCTGCACAAAAATAACCTTAACTAAGGCCGGGTTTAGATCTGTGTGCAATGTGCCACACAAGCGTAAAAACGTAACCAACTAATTACTAATGAACAACTGTTTGATTTAGACATGTATTTATTAAGTTAAACAGTTTCATACATAATTAATAGACAATTTTATAGAATCCAACATGATTGCAAACTGTTTAAATCAATAAATAAATGTCTGGATCAAATAGTTTTTCATTAGTAATTAGTTGGTTACGTTTTTTTGGGCAAATGACATACAAGAAATGCCAGATGTAAAATCAGCTTAACTAACTTAATGCAAAAAAAAAAATCAAGTTACTAAAAATAGTTTATCTATGCAGTTTTTAATGAATTTGAAAAAAAATCGTTTAAAAATTCATTTCCTTTACTACTCGTATTTCAAAGATCAATTATTTTTTAACTTAATGTTAATTTTTTATTTACAAACTTTTTAATTAACAAAGAGTTAGTAGTATCTACAATTTTAATTTTAATTTCATTCATTATTCATTAATTCACTTTTATAATCTTAATGATGATCATGTGAACTTGTCACAAGAAAAAAGGGTTTTTTCTTATATATAAATTTTGACATAACGAGATAAAAATATAAAAAATAAAACAATAATTATTAACACAAAAGTTTGTGTGCTAAAGTGCTAATCAAATGCTTGTTTGTTTGTTTGTCTTTTGTTTTGAAATGATCTTTTACACGATTTTGTAACACTGCAAGTGTTTTTTTATTTTGTATCTTTGTACATACATATGTATAAGTACATATGTATGTAAATATGTATGTATGCATGTCTGTCTGCTTATTTTTATCACTGACTCTTACATAAACCATAAATTGCCCTTTGACATGATTTGTAATAAATTCACTTAAATTCATATTACCGCAGTTGTAGTGTGCATTAAAATTTATAAATAAAATAATCCACGATACACACCATCAGATAAAAGAAACAAACAAAAAATATTACGAGTATTATAATAATGAAATGAAATGAAATTAAATTTGAAATCTTAAGCCGAACCGCCTCAAACTCTCTGCACCATACAAGTTTCAAAAAAAAACCAGCAATGTTTACGGGTTTCAAACGATTATAATCAACATCATATTTATATAAAATATAAAAAATATATAATAACGACTCTGACTGACTAACTACATACATATGTACATACAAAAAGAAATGAATTTACAAATTGAGGAAGAAGATGATGATGTCTTATTGCATAAAAGCGCTTGAAGATTCAATGGGAAAAAGTTTTAAATAAACCGAAGCCAAAATTAAACATACAACCATGAATAAATAAATACTTTAGTGGATTTTTATATACATACATACATACATACTTACATACTTACATAAGCTTGCACTTACTTGTGAGCTTTTAAGTAACAAATAAAAACAATAGATGTGACTAAAACCATACTAGATCAATAATATTAAATTAATTAAAAACCACAAAATTGTTTGTTTTTTATTTGCTCGCAAGCAGCAAAAACGCAAACATTTTCCATGAACTTTTCAACTGAACTTTAAATAGTATTAATTACGTATTGCATTTTAATTATAAATAAAAATTAATAAAATACATTTTCCTAAACAAGTTGACTTAAGCGAATCGGATTTCAAGCCAAGATGGACGTAGTCGAAGTTTAAATAAAATAAATTCAGTGAAGTGCGACCGACTTTGACCCGTGCACGAAGAGTTCCGTACGGACACGAGATATGTAATTCAATATGAACTTTAGCCTATATAAAATATAGTTTTGGCATTTTTTTCGTTTTTGACGTTTTTTTTAATTTTGGCGATTTTTTTTTATTATGACGATTTTTTTAATTTTGGCGATTTTTTCATATAGGCAATTTTTTTTTTGTTTTGGCAATTTTTTCGGTTTTTGGAGTTTTTTTTGGTTTTTGGCGTTTTTTTATTTTTTTTTCGTTTTGGCGATTTTTTTTTAATTTTGGCGATTTTCGGTTTTTGGCGTTGCTTCATTTTTGGAGATTTTTTTCATTTATGCGCTTTTTTATTGTTGACATTTTTTTTCTCACTTGGCGACTTTTTTCGGTTTTTGGCGTTTTTTAATTTGGCGATTTTTTTAATTTTGGCGATTTTTTTAATTTTGGCGATTTTTTTTTCATATGAACAATTATTTTGTTATTGGCGCCTTTTTTCGGTTTTTGGCGATTTTTTTCATTTGGACGATTTTTACGAATTTTGCGACTTATTTTTGGGGTAATTTTTTTTTTTAATTTTGGCGATTTTGTTTAGTTTTTGGTAACTTTTTTTTGGTTTGGCGATTTTATAATTTTTGGATTTTTTTAGTTTTACCGTTTTTGAAAATTTCAAGAGTTTACCTCTTACGGTTTCCAAGATATAGCAAATTGTCAAAATTACATAGTCAATATTGCATTAACTGATGGACCACCCTTTAATTTAAATTTTAGTGTTAATTGTTGTAGTCTGTAAAAAATAATACTAATAATAAATACAATATGAATAACATATCGACTCATAACTGCCCAAAAAAAGGTTCAGCCTCTTATTTTCTTAACTTCGTTTTTTTTATTCGATTATTTACGATGTTAGGGCGGGTCGATTTAAAACTCGCACAAATTAAAAGGAAAAACGGATCAAAACAAAAAACTTTGCCGAAGGAACAATACCTCTAAAATGTATTTTGATGTCCAAAATTTTTTGATCCGAAGGGTCAAATTTTCTTGAAGGGTCCATTTTTGAAAAATCTCACTTTGCCCCATTTAGACTTCCTCAATCGAGTCAAAATGTGTGACCGACCCCTTGCGAATGGTGTAGTGAGTATAGCCACAAAAATCTCAACTCTTTGAAGTGAAAGAGACTAAAATTTTTTTCTCGAATCCTGTCTTAAGCCAAAATCAACTTGAAAAATAATTAAATTGTAATCAACAAGTTTTACAATTAACATTAAATGAACTTAACTTTTTTTTAGCGAAAACTAAAAATTAAAATTGAGTTTCCCTTTCATTGAACTTTATAGCTTTTCTAAAAAAAATTATTATCAATAACATAATGAATAGCGAATTTTTCACAATTTTTCACTATATACATACTTATGTGCACTATGTCTTATTTAGGGATGCCAAACGGGAAATCCCAAATCCCGAAATCCCGGGATTTTCAGGATTTGTAAAGTTCAATCCAGGGATTTCTGTTTCGGGATTTCATAGAAATTTTTATATAAAAAACCATTTATAAATCAAAATTTTCGTTGATTTTATGGTATTTTTTATAATATTTAAAAGTCCCATATAATATTATACGTGCAGTTTTAACAATTTAATGACTATTCGTGACATATTTCTTATAAATTAACAACAAGAGCAAAATAAATTAACTACTTTCTCACGGTTATTTTCATCAAAGGAGCCACAATATACAACTTAGAATTATTTTGAAAACAAAAAGAAGCATATGAGCTTTGGAAGGGAAATAACATTTGGAAAACTCATAAGTTTGACAAATTTATTCCGTCTTAATGTATATTATGAGAGCAATTATGAATAAAATTCCACGAGAAATTTTTCCCGGGGAATAATTTTAAACAGTAGCAAATAATATGGAAATCAACTCCTCAACGCTATAAAAAAAGTAGAAAATTACCTACATGTCGGTAACAATTGAGTACTATTGACAGCTCCTTAGTCGGAATTTTGACTATGCAAGTCTTATTGCCAAGCTGATTAGTTTGTGGAAGAAAGAGACTAATCAAACAAACTAATCAGCTTAGCAATAAGACTTGCATAGTGTGAATTAGGACTTAAAATTGAAGTAGAATACAATACAAGGCAAGTTTAAAATTTTTTGTCGGGTTGACGTAAACGTAAGATATATTTACCGAATAATGCTTTTCGTTTTTAAAAAGTCCATAGATATGTAAATACATATGTATGTTCGTTTTGGTTAGGATTATAGAAAAATGTACATATATTGAAAACAAAAACAAATTTTCATATTTAGTTATGGTTTTCAGTATAAATTCTCTAACATCAAATCAAGTTAAAGATAGATGAGAAAAATTCTTTTGATTTTTATTTCATACTCGTATTAGAAAATTGTTAACTTTAAGGACAATATAATATTATCAACATAACACCTTTTAAAATGCATAAAATTTGTTATTAAAGTAATATTTATTTAAAAAAATTATTTATTTTACCAAATAATTGTAGATCCCGAAATCTCGAAAGCCCCGAAATCCCGAAAAACCCCGAAAATCCCGAGATCCCGAAAATCCCGGGATTTGTAAATCCCGAATCCCGGAATTTCCAAAAATCGATCCCGATTGGCATCCCTCGAGTACTTTTGACGATTAAAAACTGATTAAACACTTGCGCGCTTGAAAAAATACTCGAAAATGAGTCGTGCTTATGCTTTAAAAGTAATTTATTTATTTATTTTAAAATATATGAGTCATAAATGAGTCGAAACTGATCAGAAAAGCGGGTAATAAAAGACTCCTCAAGAAGAGTCGCATGTAGGGTACCATTTTCTCCCTACAAAACTATCTTTTATGCTCAGAAAAAGAGCGCATATTCTTGTTTTTTGATCACTTGAATGTATTAAAAAAGAATCAAATTTAATTAAAAATTTCCAAAAATGCTAGCAGGGTAGTATTTTGCCCAGTCAGCATTTTATGAAATTAATGATCATATTCGAGTGTTTTTTGACTCCTTCGCACGATTAAAATAAGCATTTATGCGCTCGTTTTCGAGTCGAAAATGACGGTTTATTCGGGAGAAAATAGTACCCTACAAGCGAGTCTTCTAAAAGAGTCATTTATGACTCGCATTTCTGATCAATTTCGATTCACTTTCGAGACATTTTGTGGTAGTATTTACAATCAGTTTTTTTTTGTTTTAAATTTTTATACTTTCTTGATTTTACTGCCCGAGCTTGTTGTTTGTTTTTGTTTTCTTAACAAATCAATTTGTAAGTGTTTCTGGGAATCATTTTCGAGTCATATTTTAAGCGTACAACTGATCAATCAGTTTTTGATCATCTGAGGCAGTCGAAAAAGACTCAGTTTGGCGAAACAATCTTCCACATGCTGACTGGGTGTATGTATGTTATTAATACATTAATACAACTAACAATTGTAATTTTCATTTTATAGTCGATTGAAAAAAATGGCGTCTGTCTATTGGTGCCACGTTCAAACTGGTACTGCAACGATACGATAGTTAGTACAAGTATTTGAACATTTTGAGTATTTGTGAGTACAAGTACCTTGTCAGTTGGTAATAAAATTATCACAGCAAACACACACACACACACACTCACACACAAAAAAGTTCATAAAACAAAAATAAATTAAAATCCAAAGTAATACATGCACACATATTCGTACAGCAAATAATAAAGTGCTGCTAAATAAATTAAAATTAAAAAAGCATTGCAAGTCAAATGCAAATTATTTGCACATCATATGAGTCAAATCTTTAGTTCATGACACGAATTGAGGCAAGACAAATATACGACTAGGTTCACACACAGCAACTTTTGTTGCGCAACTCTTGATTTTATGGACGAGGGAGGAAAAGAGAATGGAAAGGGGTGCATAATTGCCCGTGCTCCAGTTTTCTTTTGTTATCTCATCCGTAATTTTAATGGTGAAGCTAAAGAAACCAAAAATTGCCGAAACAAAATTTTCCTGTGTGAACGTAAAAGCAAGTTCAAAAGAGAATTGAAGTAGAGTTGCGCAACAAAAGTTGTCGTGTGTGAACCTAGACTACTCGTAGCTGCCGCAGCAGCAAGAGACAAATATCGAAAAAGGCGAAATATGTATGTAAATATCTAACATACGGATCTTCGGTTTTGTAACTTTTATGTGCGTTTTTTTTTTCTTTTCTCTTCAAATTTCTGTAAACAACATGAAATACAATAATAATAAAAATTAATAAACACATAGAAAGAGTAAGTGGAAATGTACAATCATTATTATTATTTGTTTGAATAGCAATAATTTGCAAATACTTTCAATTTGTATGTTTTTTGTGAAAAAAAATGTAGATACGAGTATGTATGTATGATGTACATCTATAAAAATAAATAATCGCCAACTCACAAAAATCAACATCATCAGCTATTTACAGTAGTACGAGTACTAAAAATACTTAATTGAATTGTTTACAAACATAAAGCGAATAAAATGAAATGAAATAAATTTTAAAGATAAGTATGCTCATACCGCTATTACTCGTATTTTACGAATGGTTATTTCTTTCTCTCAGGAGGAGATATAATTTTATTTATCATCATTACTGCAAAGGCCCCTATCACAGTCATCTAAAAAAAGTCAAACGTGAAAACGTGAAACATGTAAATTTTCCAAAAATTATCAGCTCAAACTATATATATAAATGTTTGTTTAATAGCCCCACCGTATTTCATCGTTTTCTTAATTACCACCATCAATGAGCACTGTAGTTTGTTTTTTAATGAACATGCAACAACAAATGTTTTGTTTTAGAAAGTTTTTTTTTTCATTTGTGCAACAATGTAGTAAAACATCAAATAAATATACATTTTAATTTACAAATTAGTTATGGCAAAACTATAAACGTTTTAAAAGAAATAATTAAGTTTTAAGAACAATTTATACTTTTTAATAAATTTTTTATTACCTGTTTTTCTCAATCTATAAATTTATTATTTCTAAAATTTTCAATTAGAAAATATTCAAGTTTTTATAAGAGACTTATGCTTCATTTTTTTATCAACTTAATTCAATGCTGGCTACTGAGAGAAAACCGAGAGATCCCAGCGGAAAAAAGAAGGAGTACGGATGCCTTCTTAAAGGCCTTTTGGATGTACAAGGCCTGCTCGCTTCATCCCATATTCATATGTTTTTTACACACGTTGTCATTGCGAAGTAGGCCTCAAGTTTTCGCTTCTTTCGCAGATAATCTAAAAGGCCTTCAAATTAATGAGCCTTACTACAGTTCTCGAGACTGTTCTTCGACTATTGTCGTATTGGTTCTCGAATTTGTTTCGATGTGGTACTACGTAAAAGTTTCCAGTGGAAGGAATTTGTAACAGAATAAAAATAAATTTAGTAAAGTGCGACTTTGGCCCGCGCACGAAGTGTTCCGTACGGACACGAGATATGTAATTCAATACGAACTTTAGTAGCCTATATAAAATACAGTTTTGGCATTTTTTCCGATTTTGACGTTTTTTTAATTTTGGCGCTTTTTTTATTTTGGCGATTTTTTTATTTAGGCGATTTTTTTAATTTTGGCTATTTTTTTGTTTTGGCGATTTTTTCGGTTTTTGGATTTTTTCCCCATTTTGGGAATTTTTTTAGTTTTGACATTTTTCTTCGTTTTGGCGATTTTTTTTATTTTGGCGATTTTTTTAATTTTGGCGATTTTTTTTTGTTTTGGCGATTTTTTCGGTTTTTGCGACTTTATTCATTTAGGCGCTTTTTTGTAGTTTTGACACTTTTTTCTCATTTTGGCGTTTTTTTCGGTTTTTGGCGATTTTTCAATTTGGCAATTTTTTAATTTTGGCGATTTTTTGTCATTTTGGCGATTTTTTTTTTCATATTAACAATTATTTTGTTACTGGAGCCTCTTTCGCGTTGACGATTCTTTTTCGGTTTTTGGCGATTTTTTTTTGGTTTGCGAATTTTATAATTTTCAGATTTTTTAGTTTTACCGTTTTTGGAAATTTCAAGAGTTTACCTCTTACGGTTTCCAAGATATAGCAAGTTGTGAAAATTACATAGCCAAAATTGCATTGACTGATGGACCACCCTTTAATTTAAATTTTTTTAAATTTTAGTGTTAATTGTTTTAGTCTATATAAAAATACACTAATTTTATAAATTTGAAGTGTCAATATACATATATACATACGATTATATGTATATTACATGGGATTTTAACATTTTTCGCTGCTCGTTTTGGAACACCCTTTAACTTTTCATTCTCATGTATTTGCTGTTGTAGCGGCCAAGGTTCTACATACTCTATCCAAATTTCAGCTCCGTAGCTCTTACGGTTCCTGAGGAAATACTGTGTGACGGACAGCGTAGCGAAAACAATAGGGTCCTTTTTTCACCTTTGGTGAACGGAATCGTAAAAAGAGAGTGACACAAAATGTTAAAATTAGTTAAATATTATGAAGCAGTCTATTGCGAACTGTCAAAAATAATAAAAATAAATTGGTGCTACAAAAAATAAAAATTTTAATATATTTGTGATAAAAAATTAAAATGTTGAGTTGTGTCTTATTTTTATCTTCTGATGATGAAGATGAGTATCTATTTATTGGTGTCAATATATAGTAGAAAAATACATGGGTTTTTTTAAACTTCCAACCGTTGTGTGCTATTCAGTTTTGTTATTAAGAAGTTCTTTTAATTATATTTATAGTCCACCACCACTTTCATCCATTCAGGCCCCGTTTTAACACCACGCGTGAAGTAGCGATAGCTTACAGAAAAGAGTTTTTTTTTTAAAAACTTAATATAGTATAGTTTTTGATAACATTATATTGTTATTTATATCATATTATTTTTACATACACAGTAAAAATATGTCAAAAAAGGTAATCGACTTTGGAGTTAAGCATTTTTGATGGAAGTTCTTCCCCACTGGATTACCAACGTAATGATTTTAACAAGGCGTAAGACTAAAATAATCGATTCTTGAGAAGTACTTACTTTTTCATTTGACAATTTGTACATCACTTTTTTTTACATTTTAGGTAATGTGATTTGTAAGGGAGTAGTGAAATTTGGTAATCAAAAAAGTAAGTCGTTATATTGCAAGTAGTTCTGATGGTAATGTATAATTCTATGCTGGGTAATGATACAAATTATATTGTAGTCATAAATTTTTAACAAAACTATATTATTAAACTTTAAACATTTCACACTTTTTTTTTGAATATAGTAATGTAATTATTAAACTCAAACGTTACTTTGTTTATCGTAACGAAATTAATATTTAAAATAACAATAATTAGTTTTCAACGACCACATATTTGTTTCAGAGAACATAATATTGTTTTCTCAACCATTCTACAGTGGCCGGCATATTTATTTTGACAAAGTATAGTGAATAATTGTTTTATTGTTTTTTAATATTGAAATTCCTATAACGGCACAGTTATCATGATATTTTCTTTACACTAATTCTTAAGCATGCGTATGCAAAATATTTTGTTAAAATCTTTACCCATTCTCATTCTGAAGGGAGAAATGCAATTTGGTACAAGAATTTGTAATGGTATAATTATTTTGACATTCTATAATTTCATCTCATTTTGTTTTTTGTGTTAAGCTTTATACAAAGCGGTCGTTGTTGAGTAGTGGAATATCTGTAACAAATATTGCCAAGGAGTACAAACCATTTATTATCAAATAAATAAATGTAAAGAAACAGAATCTGTCATTAATTTGCCTCGAACAGGAAGAAAACGTAAAACAACGGTAGTGGAAGATCGACAAATTATCAGAAAATTTAAATCTAATCCAGGTTTGATACCCAAAGCCGCTGCGTTGGAATGGAATTCGCACTATGATAGTCATTTAAGCGAAGGAACAGTTCGACGACATCTAAAAGAAGCCAGCATTATGTATAGTATGTAGCAAGATCAATTCCATGTATAGCCCCAAGGAACCAATTAAAAGGTTGGAATTCGCAAACAGATACGTGGATAAGCCCTTATCATTCTGGCAAAGCGTCTTATGGACCGACGAAAGTACTTTCGTCAAAGAAAAAAGTTTTTGTTAGCCTAGACCAAAAAACTCGAAAAAAACACACCTATTGTCGAAAAAATCAGTCATAGAGATGACACAGTCATGTTCTGGGGATGTATAGCATATAAAGGCTTGGGAGACTTGGTTCCCATCGACGGTTCGATGAACTAAAACCAATATTTGAAAATGAATACGCATTTTCTTCTGGCGATAGGTTGATTGGACCGACATTTATTTTCGAACAGGACAATGTAAAATGACTAAGACATTTTTGACAGAACATTTCATTGAAACTTTGGATTGGCCACCCCAAAGTCCGGATTTGAATGTGATTGAGAATGTTTGGTCACGTAAAAGATCTGACAAGAACCACGGAAGGAACAATTTCAGAGGTTAAAGCTTTGTGGGAGGACATACCAACAAAATACATTCAAAACTTGATCGATTCAGTTCCTAAAATACTCCGGAGACTCATTGCCACTAAACGAGGATAGACGGTTTTATTAATATTAAAAATATCTAAAAGTATTATAAAAGTTGGAATAACATATTTTCGTTTAAAGAGTTAAAATACTATATGTCAAAATACTTATGCCGCACAGTGGCTGAAAATCGTTTTTCATTGGCCAAAAGTCTAATTTTTTTTGTCACCGATTTTTAAAATTTTTACGCCTTTTTGTAGCTAATATATCCAGATTAAGGTAGCCAAAAACTTAGGTTAAACTATTGATAATTGTGGGCGTGGCATGCTGTCAAACTCAACCGTTTTTTTAATTTCAGAAAAAGGTGTTTTTCTTTTGTTTTTTATCAAAAATAAATGGTTACTACTCGCAAGCTATCATCGATAACGGCCTGCGGTCTTTTTTATAATGTTGGTAGGACTATAGTCTTTAGTTGTTGTAAGTGGTCACAGCTCTAGCGTTTAATATTACGGGCGTTATGAAATATTTATGAAACTAATATATTTTTCTCAAATTTAAATTTTAGTGGAATAGAACTTCTAGGGAACAAAAGGGAACAAGAAACGTATACCACCAGGAGAAAGGTGAAAGTGTCCTCTTTAACGCTATATATACTTTTGCACCCGTGACGACCCGTGGGTAGAACACTTTTTTCATTTTAATGAAATTACTCTAAAAAAAATTCAAATTAATTTAAACAGCCCTATAAGTACTCGTATACAATAGTGTCTTAAATTTTCACTTTTTTGCCTAAAAGTTTGTTTTTTGTTTTGATCAGCAAAAAATAAGTCATAAAATTATCACAATAGGTTCTACAGTAAACATATGATCTCTTTCTGAATTTACCTGTTATCAAATGTTAGGGTCAACCAAAGTCATAAACATTTTTATAACAATAATGGCGACATTAAACCACTAAAGATAAAAAACAACCCCATATTGGCGAGATACTAATCAGTTTTACCTGATATTAAGGTCTGAATAACATGTGCAGTTTTGTTTAATTTAAGCACTACCTGCTATGAAATTGAAGATCAATGTGTGAATAACATGTATCTAAAAATGTATAAAACTACGGATTCCATAAGGGATTACTCAGTAATAAGTTAATCCTTTAATTGTACGGATAAAATATAACAAATAAAAATATTCAGATAAATATGGAGAGCTTCAGTTATAAAGAACTGGCCGAAGAGTATTTTAGAAACAAAAACCAGGAAGATGTTCTTAGTTACGTTAAAATAAAATTAAACTTAAATTCGTGTAGCACCGAAATGCAAGAGCAATTATCTAATTTCGTCAAAGCACTAAAAAAACGCTACAAAGAAGTTAGCTACAGTAAACAAAACTTTTATATAAAAAGTGCAAACTGGTTAGAAGGCCAACTTACTGTCGCTGCAGAAACAGCAAAGCAAGATAAGGCTGGAAGACCACGCAAATCATTAATGGGCAACTGCAGTGATAGATCTAAGAGGCGGAAACTTAAAGATTTTAACGATGCAATTGGTTGTACAAATATAAAAGAATCTTTCCTACATCAATTACGATCACAGAACCAATTATCAAAAGTGGATATCATTGAAAAAGTTGTTAAAGCTAGTCCAGTGAGAACAAAACGGATTCTTAAAAGTATACCAACTCCGAGTGATGCAATACAGTACACAAATGAGGAGGCATTAGCATTATTTCTGGATTTGAAATTAACAAAACAGCAATATATTAAGCTCAGACTGCGTGCGATTGAAAAAGGGTCAAATATGTATCCAGCATATCATTACATAACCGCTGCTAAAATAGACTGTTTGCCATCAAAGGACACTATTACAATCACACCAATTTCGGCAGAGGTACAACTACAATCTCTACTTGATCACACAGCCGAACGCTTGCTACAAGCAATAACAGGAAATGAGTTAAAGAAATATGGAAACACAAAGTTAATTCTTTTTTGTAAATGTGATGGTTCCTCGGGACAAAAACAATACAAACAAGCTGTATGTGAAAATATTTCGGACTCAGATATGTTCATGGTATCATTTGTACCATTGTGATTGAAAAAGATTTTGGAAGATTCAGAGCCTTCGACTAGTACAACGCAAACAATGGATATTTGGAAAAATGAGACACCATCTTCTACGAAATACTGCAGGCCAATTAAATTTGAATTCAAAAAAGAAACTCATGATGCCATTAACAAAGAAGTTAGTGATATCAAGGCCCAAATTGCAACACTACAGCCATTACAATTACAGTTAGATGGGCAGCAAACTGAAGTAAGCTACCAATTAGTGCTGACAATGATAGATGGAAAAGTAGGTCAGGCTTTGACTAACACGAAGGCTGCATCCAGCTGCATTATATGCCAAGCAACATCAACCCAATTAAACCAAGTCCCGACAAAATCATTAGATAATACCGATGCATATGAATTTGGATTATCACCACTACATGCAAGAATACGACTTATGGAACACATACTAAAAATCAGTTATGATTTGGATTTCGGGTCTTCAGGATCAATAAGAAACAACGAAACCAACAAAGAGTTAAGAAGTTCAAAAAAGAAACATGTTCAAGATGAATATCGCAAATTAGGATTGATTATAGATCAGCCAAAACAAGGGTCAGGCAATACAAATGATGGCAATACCGCAAGAACATTCTTTTCAGATCCAGAAACAGCATCTGAAATAACAGGAGTGGATTTAAACCTTATTTTCAGGTTTAAAATAATCCTAGAAGTACTTGCGTGCAATGAAGAAATTGACTCTAGAAAATTTGGAGATTATGCTAAGGAAACTGCAAAAATATATACAACCAACTACCCATGGAGAAATATGTCTGCAACCTTTCATAAAATCCTTTATCATGGAGAAGATATCATTAAATAGCATTTGGTGCCACTTGGAGATCTATCAGAGGAGGCTCAGGAAAAAAGAAACAAGGATTACAGATTTTATAGAGAGCACAATACTAGAAAAATTTCACGAAATTCAACAAATGAAGATCTATTTAATATATTATTGGCAACGTCAGATCCGTTCATCTCCAGTATTCGAAATCAATGGAAAGTGGAACATCGGGATTTAGATGAAGAAGCCAAAAAACTACTAAAGAACAGAAATAGCACAGAACAAAATATGGAATATTTACAATCAATATTTGAGTCAAATGAATAATAATCATAATTGCCTTTCATTGTTATTTAAGGTACGAAAAGCATACTATTAGTAAAAAATAATAATAAACAGAACCTACCATTGTTACAAATGCTATTAAAATTTATTGCAGTTTTTATTTTTAATATGTTTTTTAAAATGATCAAATTTGACAGCAAAAAATAATAAATTTTTCTGTAGTAATAGCAATATTTTTAGATAATATTATTAAAGTTTTTTTTTAAGTGTAACTATTCTTTGAGTGTAAACAAAATTGCAAATTAGACAGCAAAAAATTTTTAATTTTTCTGTAATAATAGCAAAATCGTTGATTTTACTATTTTTTTTTTAGTGTAAAATTTTTTTTGAGTGTAACATTAAATAAATTCCATTATTACAAAACATATTTATAATTATTACTAATTTCCATATATTAAATTTTTTAATAAATAAAAAAATAATAAACCCATATTTCACTCTAAAAGTTAAAAAAATTCAAAAGTTCAACTTTGAGCTAGAATTCCTTAAAAAGTCCTCAATCAATTTTAATGTAATTAAAACTGAGTCAAACTGAACTAAATATCTATCCACTAAAATAAAAATTACTTCAATATTTTGATCAGTTCAAAAGTTACAGAATTTTGGCCAATGAAAAACGATTTTCAGCCACTGTGTGCCGGCCTCTAAATTTTCAAAAATTAGTTGCATAGAATGCAAATTTAATTTAAAAAGTTATCATTTTATGTATTTTCCTTATTAAATAAGTGCTAATTTCACTTAAAATAAAATTTGGAATTTTTAATTTTTTGGAAATCTGAAAAAATTAAAAATGGTAAAATTTCTCAGGTGACAAAATAAATATGTCGACCACTGTACAACCATATCTTTTCTTTGCGTGTTATAATGTTTAGTTTTCGTTTATTTTTTAAAGGGCCTTTATTTAAATTGGCCTCGACAATATTTTCGATTCAATATTTTGTAATTTACAACCAAAATTTAACAACGATTTACCAAAAATAAATTTTTTATATAAAACACAATCATTTCAAAAACGCAAATTTGTACTTTTTCCCGATGCTGTTTTAAGTCGTTTGTATCTCTCTGAGAGTTGTTCTTGTTGTAGAAAGAAGGCAGACATTTTTCATGTTGCTGTTCTCTTATATTTTAGATTTAAGATTTGAATACTTATTGTTAGTTCATAATTGAAGATACAATAAATAAATAAATGTATTAAAAAAAAAATGTTGCTGTTCTAAGTCCTTTACATTCCATGTTATGCCCAGAAAAGACTTAGAAAGGCAACGTGAAACTGCAACATGGATATCGAAAGACTTAGAAAAGCAACGTGAAAAAATGTCAAGTTCTTATTATAAAAGTCTCAGAACAGCAACTTGAAAAAAAGCTTAACCGACACATTTTTAGGGCCTCGTTTTTTGACGAAAATTGATTATTTACGATTTTTGAAAAAAAAAATGTTAAGTTGGAAAATTATGGCGCTTAAGATTTTTTTTGACGGTTATGGCACGATATGTCGAATAAGAATGTAATTCCATTAGAATCGCAAATAATCGATTTCAGAAAAAAAAATCAAGTTCGAAAATTATGTCGCTTAACCTTTTTTGGCGTTTATGTCACGATATATATGTAAACATCGTCGGCTTAGAGTGTAAATTCACTATATTCAACATGTGACATACATTTTAATACCGTTCGAAAGAGAAATAGACGCTTCATCCACTTAGCCTTATTTTAACTTGAAACTCTATATGTCGAAAATAAACCTTAATATATTAAGCTAACTTCTTAAGCTAAGTATAGACAATTTTAACAGTATTTTGTCTCTCCTGTAAAATTTGCTCTAAGTGAGTTAGCTAATTTATACTCTCAGCCGATGATATGTATGTATTAAGTATTTGTTGTGTACTTAAAAATATCTCCAAATACAGCGAAGTCACAAAGCTTTTAATATTGTTATACGATAATAATATAAGTTTTTTATTATTACTTTTTTATTATTTTGTCCTTCAATTAAAAATCTCGTAAATTCATTTACCTTCTAAGAAAATATTGGGTGGTATTATTGATTCCGCACGCAAAGGAAAATTCCACGGAAAGCACTATCGATCGAGATGCAAATTGCAATTATTCATTCCTGCGGTAAATGCTTTCCGTGAAATTGATTTAACGTCCCCGTTGTTGTTAATTCTGACGTGGTGTAGTGTCGGCTATTGTTAAAAAAGCAATTTAAATTATATACTTACATACATACATATGTACATCCATACAAGCATATATAAATACATACATACATATGTATGTCAGTATTTTTGAAACGTAAAAGCAACAAAATATAGAAAGAAGAGTTACAGATTGATCAGATCATATAGTTGGAATAAATAAATTTTAATATTAGTTAAATTAAACTAACAATTGCTTTTTTTATATTGTTATAAAAATAAAACAATCAAATTAAATTAAAATAAGCTTTAATTTTCTAAATTTGTATATTTTCCATGCCATTTTGTTCTTTCCGTACGCTTTCCGTCATAAAATTTGAGCGTAAGCAAAATAGAGAAAAATTTCCATATTGCGGAATCAATGATCTGGTAATACCGCAACTGCGGAAAAATACCGCAGCAACGGAATGAATGATTGCAAATTTTGCTTCCGCCACAAAAATGCTTTCCGCAATCGCAGAACGGAATGAATAATTAGACCCATTACTTAAAATTTTTTATATTTATCAATAAGGAAAGTATGGAGTTAACTCATCATATTCATATTGTCATATATTTTTTGTAGCTTTATAGTTTTAAAAAGCAAATGTATTAAGAATTTCACTAATTCTAGCTTTAGAAAGTTAACGCGCAAGATGTTAACTCCACTATATAGATAATTACATATTTAAACATGCATACATATTTTGCTTGTGTATATAAATATTTATAACAAGTGGATTGAGTAATTTTTATGTAACATTTAAGTCTTTATAACCAGCTTTCTTTTACTTTTTAAAGTTAAAATCATAGGCAGTAAAAAGATATTGGAAATTATCTAGCAATATTTGCTAAAACAAAATCAAAGTAACTTTCTCCATTTTCTTTGCACTACTTAATATACCTTAATCTATTGATAGATGTGAGCTACATACATACCAATATCAAGTGTAATTATTTAAGCCTCCATTCATTTGATTTGTTATCTAATACATATTTCCTTTATAATGCACTGATAATAAAAATGACGGATGTGTGTTGTGAGTTAAGTGTTAGTATTAAATTTCAAATCATCTCCTTTAATACAACGTTTAATAAATTATAATATAGCAAGTAAATTATACTCAAGCGTGTATTTAATTTAAAATTCATTATTTTGTGTTAGAAAAATGAATTATTATGAATTATTTTTATTGTTATACTTTTCAACTCGAGCTGTTTGTTAAAATTTCAAGTATAAAAACTCAAAGTGTGACTATTTTAGCAACAAGGTGTAAAAATATTACCCAAAAGGTGCTATGTGGATAAATGAAGCTTTGTTTTCAAATAATAAATTTTCTTGGGAGGTAAAAAATACATTTAAATAATCAAAAACATTATTTAATAAGTCAATTTCAAGGGCAAATAGTAGGTTTGTTCATTTACTGAAAATTATTACGAATTTGTAACAATTGTTACTGGAAAAAGTTCATTAACTCAAAAAGTTTGCAAGGAGAGAGCGTCAAAAGAGAGAAAAAAATTGAGAGACAAACAACAAATTCCTACAAATTATTACTAGTAAAATTTTTACTTGCAAGAACGATCCAACCACCTGTTGTGTGTTTTGTTGTCAAATTAATTATTTAAAAAATATTTGAAAAAGGAAAACTGAAAAAATGTGCATTTGTTAAAAAACATGTATACGTATGAAAAAATAAAGCATGTTTTCTTAATTTATTGTTTTTCTTCCATTAAGCCACATAAATTCAATTTTAATGGCAAATAATTTTGTTTGTTTCTCATGTATGATCAGAGATGGAAAGTCGAATTTCCTTACATGTCAATGGAATAAAATTAAAAAATTATGAAAAATTCATAAAAATGGTAAATAATGTACATGAAGCTGTGTAATGAATTTCATATTAAATATTAATTTCTTAAAAAAATTGCAATTTAAAATATTATCAAACAAAATACAGCAGAAAAAGTACAATTGTATCATGATTTCCATCTATGGTTCTGATATGAATAAAATTTTCTTGCAAGTTTTTACAAGTAAAGCGTTCATTTACTTTTTCATATTTGGGAGAGTAATTTTGTAAATTTCTGCCTTACTCTCTCGTTGCTAGTTTCTGCAGGGAAAGTAAATGAACAAACCTAGTTTTATACTTAATCACGGTAATGAAGGGAATGACAGTTATAATTGTATTTAAAAACGAAACACTAAATAAAATGACAAAAACTCCATTTTATTTAACATTTATAAACTGTTACATGTACATACATATATAGTATGTAAATATATATTTGTATGTGCAAAGTACTCTTCACTTACCATGGAATGTAGGTAATCTACTTAACATGTTTGTCTATGAATTGTTTTCAGATAAAAAAAAAACACATTTTACTATCAAATTAGAGATAAAAATGTACTAAAAATAATTATTATTTGTTTGACTCTGAATGATACCCTCCAGTTAATTTACTTATTGCACAAAAGTAAGACTGGGTTCACACACGAACATTTTAAGTTGACTAACTGTTGAGTTTATTTAAGGTAGAGATTAAGAAGATGGGAGCTAATATGTTTTCCTCTCTCGTCCATAAACTAAAAAGCTGCTCAACTAAAATTGCTGTGCTTGAATCCAGTGTAAGCAGAATAGAAAACATTTACTTGACTTTATGAAATAAAATTGCAATACGTAGTTAATTTTAATTATTATTGATCGAACTTCATTTGTTTCTATATTTATGATTTGAACGGGATTAAAGTTTTAACCCATATTACATGTGATAATTATTAATGAACAAATAACACCAAAGTTAGTTGTAAATATTCTGAAAAACAACACATAGTTGAACGGAACAACTAGCTGTTTTCGAAAGCCACTAAACCTTCATCATCAGCGTTGTTTTTGTGTTTGGTCCATTGTGTGTGGTATCAGTTGATGTAAATTTCCGATTAAAATACGTAAATTATACGTTTCATCGTATTAAGTTGCTGATCCTTACAAAGAAAAAAATATTAAAATGAAAAATTTCCAAAAACCTGTATGTATTGCTCAATATGTAAAAAGAGCTAAAGAAATTTCAATATTTGATTGAAACACATTGCTTATTAAAATTGTAAGCGAGTATCAAACTGTACATACAAACAAAAAAGCTGGATTCACCCATGTTGTCCTAACAAAACTTTTGTCCTGAAAAAATTTGTTTACTCATCAAAAAATAAGTGAACGCATTCAAAAAGGAAATAATGTTTCATGCTTTCTGGAGCATTTGTTTTTTCGAATGCATTCTGAATATCATCGCAAATTGTAAATAATGCTATAGTTTTTGAACTCATTAAAACGCATGCTGTATTACTGGGCAATATATTGAAATAAATACCCAGCGAAAAAGGCATGAAAAAACGGAATTAAATCATCACATTGAAACATTTTCATAAAACAAGTTTTATTTCCAACAAATAACAAGAGTACAGTAACTCAGTGGTAGAGAGTGTGCCTTGAGAGTCCGAACAGCACGGTTCGTATTCTGCAACAAAAGTTTTTATTTATTTATTTGTTTTGTATTTATGTGAAAAAACATCATCGAATCAGGGAACTTGTATGGGTTAAATTTCATTCATTTAAATCGAACCAATGCGTCATCACTTGAACCCGTGATTCAACACATAGTTTTTTTGCTGTTTATACATATGTAGTTTCACCGATGCCAACTTCGCATCTATTTGTAATGCTTTTTGAAGACTTAAAACGCCAAATTTTGAGCGTTAGTGCCAAACCGAGAAACAGCACTAGCTACTGCTTTTAAGAAATTTGTGTGTTTCTAAAAATTACTTTAATAAAAACTTGGCATGTTAATTTTTTCAGTGTAAAGCACACCTTTTTCGTTTGATATATTTCATTAAAGATGATACTATTGCCGAAATATAGAATAGCTTAGAAAATATTAAATAATATTAAATTTCACTAGTTTGAATCTTCACTCGTTTTTCATTTTAGTGCTTTTTACGCTTTTTATATCTCAAAATTAAGCTTTATTTAAAATTTTGATGTGCTTTTAAAGCCAAAAAAGTTGGCATCACTGGTAAGCAAGTGTTACAAAAAAAAGATAAAATTAAGACTAATTATACAAAGAGGGAGAGAGAGCAGTGAGTTAAAAAATTTATAAAAATGAATAAATTTGTGTTTTTATATTTATTTGAACATAATTGTCATTATCTGTTGAACGATTTTTATTAAAAATATGCCAATTATTTCTTTCTTGTGTAGTTTCGTTCTGTGTGAAATTTTCTATCACTTAAAGGTTTCTTTAGTTCAAATAAAATGTCTTACTTTTGTGGAGAGTATAGAAAGATTACCCTTTACTTATAATTCAAGATACGTGTTTAATTACGGAACTAAACATAAAAAAAAGCTGGAGATGTTTTTTTCTCTCTCTCTATTTCTGCCATTGAAAAAGCACGCAACACTTTCAGGTAAAATATACTAAGAAGAAATTAGTTTTTTTCTAAATATTTTTTTATAATAAAAAAAAAACAAAAACCTAAAATTTTTAACGCTGCAATAATTATACGCTAACTACTTACGTACATACATACATACATACAAATATAAACTTTAAAACACGAGTATTTTAACCAAAATGTTTAATTATAAAAACGATAGATATGTCTGTTGATTTTCCAGAAGTCTAGGAAATGTTTAATATATTTTTATTTATTTTTTTATTTTTTTTTTTAAATTTCTTTCGTGTAGTGTTTTTCTATTTTCATGTTTAAAAATGAAAACATCATCATCATCATGATCATCGTACAACTTATTAACGAAATCAAGAGCCATGTTTTTGTTTCATATTGCATGGTTTATGATTTACAGGTATTTTTTTTTGTTTTTGAAATTATTTTGTAGTTTAAAAACTAAATAAATTTAATGGAAACAAAATTATAACAGTCATTGACATTTTAATGTTACAATTTTGTAAAGTATAATCCAGGTATTAAACGGATGGTTGTACAAGTTCGTGCAATAGTTAAATTGTTTAAAATATTGATGGGGGGACTTTGATAGGGGAGATTGTTGTTGGGGAATGTGCACGTACATAGTTCCTCAATGGAGAAAAGGCTGTTAAAAATGAGAGTAATTTAATAAAGTATTGCAAAAATTATTTAAATGGATGGCAATATTTTTAGAGGCAGTTTAAAATGTTTTTCATGTCCATGAAATGTACTTTATATGAGAAATATTTGCATAAACGCAGCTAAATTTAACTTCGATTGTAATTTATTGAACTACACATGCGAATGTGTTTTTGTTTGTATCTCTACAGAAAATAGTGCTTTCGGTACAAATCACTCTTTAAACTCATACAGATTTTAAATTTTTAAATGTAGTTCTTTGAGATCTCTATACTTTGTCCAACTTTTCTCAAATATATTTATCCCATTCGAAAAGAATAAGATTTGTCGGGGTCATCAAATCACTCTTTAAACTCATACAGATTTTAAATTTTTAAATGTAGTTCTTTGAGATCTCTATACTTTGTCCAACTTTTCTCAAATATATTTATCCCATTCGAAAAGAATAAGATTTGTCGGGGTCATCAAAATTTAATAAAAAATAATGGGACAATCCAAGTCAAATAAGCCAAATTGGAGAAAATTGTTTTTTGATTTCCTTTAATTTTTTACAGCACATCTCAACAAATTTTCAGATTTTTTTGGCTAATGGTTACAGAGATATCGAACATTAAAAAAACTACACCCAGAGAAAAAACAGCTTAAAATCAATAAAAACCATATTGAATTAATAAAAAACATTAACGAAAGTCTAGTCATGTTTAAATTTATTGTTTCAATTTTGGAAAAATATTAATTTACAGTATTTATTAATTTTATTTATTTTTAAGTATCTTAACATACATTTTCTATTATATTGAAAATTATTGAATTAATGAAACGCGTTCTTATTTTTAAGTTGCAGCTTTTCCCTGAGTGTATGTTCAAATAAATATTAGTTCAAATATAATAACTTTTTTTATATTTTTTCTTTTTGTCTACTAATCCAATAAAAAAGAGAGAAAAAATTTTGCACATTGGGCTTGGATGTAATTTTCGCGATGGTTAGGTCAGCAGGTTGCTGGTAAGAAAGAAAGAAAATTCGAATCCAGTTCACTTGGGTCCATTACAATGATCCCTTTGTGCTAACTGTAAGTTGAAAAGAAGATAGAGGGGGGAGGGAAGAGGATGAGAAGGGTAGAAGTAGAAGAGAGATAATATTTAACTTAGAGGAGGTGATAGTGGGTCAAAAATTGGTAGGGGGGGGGGCGAAGACAGCGGCTATACCAGCCACTGTTCCTAATATAAAAGCTCAACTTTTTGAAATCGATATCCGATAACTCGAATAATCTGAGTTGAGGGTGGCGTTGGCTGAAGTAGTTAGCACGTTGACTACAAAATCGAAGATCTTGGGTTCAATCCCTGTATCCGACAGTCATTAAATAACAACACCACCACGAATTTTTCTGATGTGTATTAGTGTACCTTTGTATCAGTTGTTGTGGGAAAGTTCAAGTGACGAAGGCGTAGACACTGGTCACTGAACTATACCGACTTCGGCAGATACTAATCCTAATGTAACATCAGAGTGCCCTCCTTTGTCGGTATAGTGTAGCAGAATCATCGGCGAAGTAAAATAACGAATAAAAATGGCTACTAAGCTCAGCTTAAAAAAAAATTTAATGCGCCTGAATGAAACTAGAGGAGCTGCAACTCTGCATTATAACGTGCAGAACGTAGAGTTGTAAAAGAAAAAGAAGCTTTCCTCTATCTCTTCCTTTACCACCTGTCTTCTCTATCACTATCTCCTTCCTAAAGAAGGTAACACCTATAAGTAGTAGTAGGCATTCATTGCCTGAGTGTTACTTCTCTTTTAAAAAAAAAACCTGCCGGAAGATATTCTGCCAAGGAGGTGCAGACAAAGACCTTCCAAAGCGGAACAATAACAGAGGAGATGCAGGATACTTTTCTCCTCTTCCTCGTCATTGCAACTGTAGCAGTAGTCATTAAACGGCAGACCCATACGTTAGCTTGGGTACCGAAGGTACAGTGGCCGATCAACATGGCCCACGAGGTTCCTCAAGTGCTTCTTATTGAAGTATATGACAGTTTTTGTTCTACGGGAGCTTAGGAGAGGCCAGAGGGTTCTCGCTATTGTAAAAGTGGGCTCATTACGTCATGTGTCTTGAGCTAATTCAAGAAAGGTAACATCGAAGCAACTCCAGCAGGATGATAGTGGGAGACCACAGAATTGTCGATATCGACTTCTCAAAAATAGGGTCAACTGCGACTATATTACCTGAAATAGTCCCGTGTCCACGAACACAGTTTAATAAGATATTTGAGTGCTGCGCTGATTTACGGGACTCACGACAATGGTAAGACTGTTGTAGACTTAGAGATAGCAAAATTGAGCTTTCATTATAAAAAAAAAGCTTTCAGCAAATTGTAATACGAAGAATCAACGAAATTCACATATTCCATTTACAATAAAGGCTGAATATATAAAACAGAAATATAAATCAGCTGTCAGAGAATTTATAATTAACCTTTGGTGTGATTTGTTCCTTAAAAATTATCACATGTAATTTGGCTTACAAGGTGATACGTACTTTAGCCTGCTTAAATCATAAATATAGTAAATAAAAGAAGTTTTTTATTTCATTTTCAATGTATCCGACGTTTCTTTGGGACTTTCCACCATCTTCAGGAATAATTATTTTTATTCAAATTTGGTAACATTGGTAATATTTAAAAAGAGTGAATTTAATATAATTAAAATCAATGATAATAGAGTATAAACATTAAATTACACATTTTATCATATTATATCGCTCTTTTTAAATATTACCAATGTTACCAGATTTCAACAAAAATAATTATTCCTGAAGATGTTGTAAAATCCCAATGAAACGTCGGACGCATTAAAAATTAAATAAAAAACGTCTTTTGTTTGCATTTTGAAGAAAGCCTGAATAGATACAATGTCTACAAAACCACATTAATTGATATTAAAAAAAGATCGACAAATTACAAATATAACATTTTTAATATTTAAAAAAGTTACGTCCCTAATGTACATGTGCTTTTAACTTTCAGTTTTAAAAAAACCTTTCAATATTATTTACTGTTTGTTCATATACAATTTAATTTCCTGACGAAATGTTCACAAAAGTAGCGATAGCATATGTATTGAAAATAAATATGTATATTTGTGTTATTTTATTAAATAAAATTTAGACCTCCAGCTTCATTAATAAAAGCAAACATTTATATTATTTATAAGGTCCAATGCAAGATAAAAATAATTTATTTAAAAGTTGAAAATAAACTCTATCAAACAATAATATAAATTATTATTTAACAACGTAACGAATATTGCAACAGCAGCCTTTTGTAAGTGTTATGAAAGTTTAATTTTAAGTCAAAAACTAAGGTGGGAGATAGCCTTAATATATTGACATCTGCACAAAACAACTATCACTCGCCGAAGTGCATCTTTAATTTTTTTTTTTTTTTTATTATTTATTTCTTTCTATTTTTTATTGGTAATAATTTTTTAGTTTGATTGTTTCTTTTTTGTTTATTTCATTGCATTAATTATGTATGTAGCAGTCGTATCAGATTATTTAACATTTATTTTTAAGTATAAAGATGACCTTAACAGCCAAAGACAATCATACTCAAAGCGGATGGAGGTTTTACTTAAGCAATAAAATAAATTAATTACAGCTTTTAGAGGTCTTCAATAGTAATGGACACACAAGACAGCAATAAAATACACAAGTTATTTTTATTGCAATTCAATCAATGTTTGAAATCAACATGGATGGAATGAATGGCTATAAAATATTTTCTACAAATGTACTTTTAAATAAAATTTTTGAACCGAAAACTACTCTAGCGGCCAAATAAATGCAATAGATTTAAGAGATTTTCATTACATGTGGCTTAATAATATCAACAGAATTCTTATAGATAGAATTTTGAGTAGTTGGCACGTTGAGTGCAAAATCTAAGGTCCTGTGTTTGTGCCAGGTCTCCGACAGTCATTAAATAAAAACACCATTAGTGTCCATTTGTTTAAGTGATGAAGACATAGACGCTGGTCACTGAACACAGCTTTAAAAATTTAATACGCCTCATTGACACCAGAGGCGCTGCAATGTTGCCTTAAAAGTAAAAAAACCAGCAAAAATCAGAGTTGTAAAAGAATAAAACTTTCCTTTATATCTTTCTTCACGCCCTGTCGTTTCTATCACTATCCTTTTTATAAAGAAGTTAATACCTAATAATAGTGGTATTCATTTATTACTTGAGTGTTACTTCTCTTTAAAAAAAATTTAATTTGTGAGTTTTTGTATCAAATACAATTTGGAAATATACAGGGTATACCAATAAGACGTTTCATATTTATTAGGCCTCTTTTAACAGTTGTCATGATTAATCACGAAACTACTTGAAAGATGAGAAATAAAAAATATGCCATTAATAAAAATTGAATAATAGCGCTTCCACAAAAATTGTGAAAATATCATGGTTACAGTTCGAAAAATTAAAAATTGTCTTGGAGCACCTTCTCGATCAGTAATTGTGAAACTGGTTGAAAAATGTAAGTTGTTGTTGTCGCTCAAGAACTATTGAAAATATTACCATTGTAGCCAATAATGTTGAGGAAACACCAGGTTTTTCAATTTCTCGTCGACCTTTGGAACTGGACTTAGTAGGTCTTAAGGATTTTAAAGTTCAGTTCTTGCAAGAATCCATGCCTACCGACCATCAACAACGTTGTGGCTTTGCTGGTTGAGTCCTTGAAATGCGTCAAACTGATTCGTCATTTAATCGAAAAATCATATTGAGTGATGGGGCGCATCATTTTCACCTCAAAGGATATGTTAACAAGCAGTCACATAGCAATTGTCACATTTCGGGCTCGGAAAATCCAAGAATTATTGTTGAAAATATTCTCCAATTTCAAGGTGTGAATATTCGGTGTAGAGATGGGCACGTGTTGCGTTTTTTTTTTCGTGTTCCAGCTTTGGAATTAGAGAAAAAAGGCTTTACATTTCATATTTATAACCAAAATAGGTATATTTCCAAACGATTTGGTTCGTTCAATAACGAAAAGCATGCAGTTTGTACTAAGCGCTGCCCATATAAAATTTTGGTACTCTCACTGTTTTAGCTGTAAGGTTATCCGTAAAAAAGGGCTTTTGGCCCCACTGTACGGAGCTTTGTGTCACAAAAGTAACGATACCATCACTCTTTTAAGTGCAAAGTTTCCCGATTTCTAATTTCCCGAAGAAGCGATCACCATTGTCCACCGATATCTTGTGATTCAACACTCTTAGACTTTTTCTTTGGATCTACTTGGAATGTAAGGTATATGCCCTCAATGGCCCATAATCGATTAAAGACTTTAAATATGGAATTCGTTTAAAACAAAAACAAAATAAGAAAATTTGTTTTTGTTTGACATATAAATAAGCGAATGAAAATTTTTGTCGACATTGTGAGCCAGGCGGTAAATTTGTAAAAAAAAGTTTAATTGACTCAATTACATTTTTAAATTATTTTTTGGTTTTTTCAATTAAACATGTTTATTGCAGGATTTTTTTTTAAGAACGAACACAACCCGCAAATCGATTAGGTTGCCTACGGAAAACACGCATGGCCTATGGTGTGAATCGAACCCACGACCTCTGGACTGAGAGGCTAGCATCGCTACCACTCAGCCACAGGGGCTTTATACATATCAATGAAAAATTTAGAATATAATTCTGACCTTACCCGTTAATTTATCGGTGCAATGTAATTTTTTTTTATATTTATATGATAGTATTCTAAAGCGCCTGAACAGACCATTGTACATTTTTAAGATTTAAGGACAGTTCGGGTAAGTGTATTTTACATGTTGAAAGAAGGTATTGAGAAGCAGCGTTTAAAAACTTCTGATTTCTGTAATTGCTTTTGCTTCTGCCTCTTAAAATGTAAACAGTAGCAGTCAAAGCGAATGCATAACAGGAATAGCTATACGCAATGGAGAGTTTCAGCATTTGACATGTTCACACAGTTGTCGGCTTGACTGACTGCTCTTTTAAATAAATTTGGATGTTAAATTTTCGTTTTTTACTAGACTATATTTTTTTTTATTGCAAAAAGTGTAAGAGAAACTTAAAAGTGTGAACTAATTATATGATTTAAAAAAATCTTATCGTAAAAAAATTGTGAAAAACTAAAATTTTTTTAGGTAGAAAGTGACCTATTAATTTTTAGCAAAAAGTTAGGATTCCCTGTTGGTTATTTTAAAAGAAATTAAACAAAATACTTTGGCAAAAAAAAAGTGCATGAAGAAATAATTTTTTCGGCGTAAAATGTTAATGAGATTTATTTATTTATGTTAATGAGATTTATTTATATATGTTAATGTTAATTAAGTCTGAATTAGCCAATGATACCACAATTTTTTTGAGGGAGAACTTGTTTTCGGAATCTTTGGAGATTCATAAAAATTAATTGGTCACCAAAATCGCCAAACTGTGTATAGGGGTTTACTTCCCTTTGGTAGTACTAACTATTGCACCTATACTGTCAGGGCCATGCAGATTTTTTACTGTTGCACAGTATAATTTAAATATTTATAAATTGCATATTTAATTTTAAAAAGCTTTTCTTCATACAGCAAAAAGGGGCGGCATGTCTTTAAGATATGTTTACGATCGTAGATAATCTATTTTCACCAAAAAACGAAGTTCAAAATATATGTCGCTTAAGCTTTTTTGGCGGTTATGGCTCGATATTGAAAATAATTTTTTTCAAGTTATATAAAACCTTGTTATTGTATTAATTCGATATTGCACATCTGCATAAAATGCCCTTTATAACAAAAAAGAAAAAAAAAACGATTAAATTAATCGATTTTAAGTTATGAAAAAAATTTGCATTAATACGAGTATTATTTGTCTTCAGGTGTTAAATATTTCAACAATCTTTTACTAATAATCTCTCTTTTAAAAGCAAAAAGTTGCGGCACCCAATATAATTGAATATAAATACATAAAATAGTTTTTTTTTTAAATATGTATTGCAGTTCATCTGGTTGCGGCACTAGGCCCTTCAACTACATAAACGGGTTTTTAACGCATCAACTACATACACATGTAAGTATGTATGTTCATATGTCTAATGTGTTGTTCGGTGGCTTAAAGATATTACAAAACGTGTTTTTGTTTTTCTTCATTAACCACAATTCAATGATTTAGTGCAGTTATAAATAACTCGAATCTTGAATAGCCAACGGGGCGTGTAATTAAGACAAACCAAATAAATGGCTTTAAAGCAAAGAAATTTTTAAGTTTACGAGTATTTACAATAAAATCAATGGAAAAACAATATATATCATAAAAATCTAATAAATTAGGGTCTAATTTTGTAAAATGCAAAACGTTGACAAATTTTTTATGCATTTTGTTTTTGTAATTGAAATTTTTTTCCATAAAAACTTTGTCAACGCTTGGCGTTGCGTTTTACAAAATTAGGCCCTTAATGTTTTGTTTACATACTAGAGTTGAGCGATATTTCGAAACCTGTTACTTTTTCACAGCGATTGAAAAGTCACAAAACACAACTGTGATTGAATTTATCAAATAACACACAAACTGTGATTGTTCTTGTATGCTTACCTTACAGTAAATAACGCTATTACACTGAAAGGAAACTCATTCATTCAGAGAATTAAATGGGTTCATTAAATGTTCTGCATTATATTAATGAAACTTTTCATTAATACAATGAACAATTATATTGTATACATGAAATCGTTCAATCTCTGCTCTCCATGTGTTCTTCATAGTTCATTGTATTAATGAAAATCGTTACATTGTTTAAACGAATTTTCTTTTTAGCAAATTTGGAACAAATATAAGTAATTTACACAAATTTTATCTACTTACTGTTGTTACAGTTCGCAAACATAAATAAATTAAAAGTTATTTTGTAAAAAAAATATTTTCTATTTCTTGCTTTTCTAATCCCTTTTAATTTCAAAGCAGTATGGTCGTCATAAATACAATGAAATAATTTCATTTATACAAGGTAATATTCTTCCTTTTATGCCAAATATCTCTCGCTTTCTCTTTTTTTATCCATTCACGTGCCTATACAAACACAAGAAGTTTTTGCCAAACATCCAATAAAGATGCCTCTTTTGTTAAGATTTTTGTTTTGTTCTTTTAAACTTATGTTGGTGTATTGTAATTCTCAACAACATATTAAGGGTCTTATTCAAAAAAACTTAACAAAGCTTTGCAAGCAATATTAAGTAAAGTTGTATTCAAAAAAAAAAATATTATATCAAAATTCTAAAGTAGGCATCCACATTTGTTAAGAGTACTTTAAGTTGATATTTCCAAAATGTGTATTTTTTACCTAAAATATTTTTGTTAATATAGCACATATTGATTCATGTTACATCTGAAAATGAAGCTAGAAGTGCTAGCTCTTAGCTTAGGTTTATTATTTCTGTCATGTAATGGAAAACATCACCAAATTATCCAATTGATTCGAAATACATAGCAAAATCCATAAAAAAATATTAAAATAAATACAATTATACAAAAATGTTTTAGTGATGTACATTCAAACAAAACGAATCGAAAAAAACTGGATATTCAAATACTCATTTCGTTCGAATAAAATAAATTGAGATAATTTTTCTATGTTCATCATATTTTTTTACTTTTACTTCATAAAAATGTTTATCTGTTTTGCTTCCATGTCAGAAGCTCATATTTTTTAAATTAGGTTGCTTAACTTCAAGATAATAAAAATTTATTTAATGAAATAAAAAATTATTTGAACACTCGAATGAAATTGTATTCGATGTTGTACATCATAAGCTGTGAATTGGTTGTTGAACACGGTGGTGTTACCAGAATTTATTATTAAATCAAAAAATAATTAAAGTTGTCTTTTAAATACAATTTCTTAATAAAGCAATGTTAGCCTTAAAGTGCTTAGTAACTACTATGAACTTTAAAGCTAAATTAAAAAAATTTTTTGAATAAGAGGGTAAGAGTTTTACTATTAACATGTAAGTTTTTGGGCTTACTTAAAACATTATTTGGGTTGAACTCTAATGATGAGTTCCTTAAATTTTAAATGTTTTACTTTAATAAATACAAACATATGTACATATATTAAGTACATATATACTTGTATATATTAAATACAATAAAAAAAACTATGTATTTTTTATTAAGTAGGTGGTTTGGAAGGGATATGATTTCATGTTTTTTATAGAAAATTTTCATTATTTACTGCTTATATTTCATTATATTTATGAAAATCTCATCACAACTTTAATGAAATTTTCTTTATATTAATGAATAAACTTAATTGATAGTATGTAAAAACTTCATTAAATCAATGAAACAACTACATTATATTTATTAAAAAGTTTAATTGAAGTAATGAAATAGTTTCATTCTATTTATGACATATCCGCCAAAATTAACTTCATAAATACAATGAACCATTCTGCATTGATCCAATGAAGGGCTTCATTAGCTGACTTTTAATGAAAATTTTCATTAATACAATGAAGAATTTCATTGTCTGAATGAAGAGTTTCCTTTAAGTGTACATTAATTTTTTTTATAAAAAATCGTCAAATCGCCTTTTCTGGTAACTATGTACAGCTCTCACTATTTTGTGTTTGCAATTTTATTGTCTCTCTGCCTCTTATACGACAAATATCAATATTTGGATGGGCTTGATTGCTAATTGTTTGTTCTTGTCGCTATAATTATTAGCAGCGTTGTCAACTTTGAAATTTCAAAACGCACCAAAATGGAGACAAAAGCACGCCATTTACAAAAAAACGCACCAAGTTTAGAATTTCTTTTTTTTATTTTAAAATGTTTATGGAATTAATTTAGCATTAAAAGTAGAATATTGATTTTTTTGTTAATGCAATTTTTTTTTAGATTAATTGAACTGTAGTGAATTTTAATCAGAAATAATTTCTTATTCGGGCTTAAGTTCAGAAATTAAAATGCTTATTATGAAATATTGTTTATTAATTAATGTGAGTGTCTAAATAAGAGAAGAAAAATTAAACTAGACTTTTATTAGCTGGGGGAAATACCGATATGTTTCTTCGATTTTTTCTATCTACTTAGGTAGAGCTTGTTATTAACATCAATAATGGTTCCAAATTAATAAAACTAACATTTTCATCAGTATTGTTATCATTGTGATGTTTTGTACACATTACTGGTTAAATTGTGATGTTTTGTACACATTACTGGTATTAATATGGTAGATAAAGCTATCAGGAAGTTGGTAAAAGTTTCACAACATAAATTTTTTCGTTTTAACCCACTATCGTGTTCAATTTGTGTTGGTGCCACCAAAAACTGAAAAACGCACCAAAATTTCAAAAAGCAACCAAAATGGTGCGAAACGCACCAAGTTGACAACGCTGCTTATTAGTATTTCAAAACACAAATATTAGTACACACTTTTACAGCAGAAGAGCTGAAATGTGTTAAACCGTGATCACAGTCACTGTTTAATTTCACTGCTACTCTTCTTATTAGTTTTTCTCAAAATAACAAAATACAGCTAAAATGTGTCACAGTTTAAAAGAACAACGATTTAGAAATCACGTTCACAAGGAGCAACATTTTTCAAAAATCATAGTTTCGATCATCTCTAGTACATACATATGTATGTACTATATGTATGTATATAACAATAAATAAATTTATTTATTTTAATAATGTTCATTGAAAAATGTGTGCATATTTGCTCGGAAGCTGCTAATAAAACATACACATGTATGTATATACATATTTATTTATTAATTTTGTTAAAAATATTTAATTTACAAAAACCTTAAGATTTTCATTAAACAACAGCCTCGTATTATTTGACAATTATATTTACTACTAGACTCTGATTAAATGTAAAGCTAATTTTTAAAAGAAACCTGTAAAAATATTTAATTTACTTCAGTGAGAAAGCCTTGATGTTAAATAAATAAAGTCAATCGCATTTTAGTTTACATTCGTACCAGTCCCTAAATTATAATTAGAATTTAATGATCACCGCGCTTCCATAAATAATTCGAAATAATAATTGTATATTTACTGCGATGAAGTTCAAAAGTAAACAAAAAACATTTTATTATTTAATCATTTGGCGAAATTGATATTTAAATTTCAGACAAACTGCCAACTGTTGTAAACACGATAGTGTGTTAATGTTATTATTACACATTATTAATATTATTATAATATCGCTTATTTACTTTAACAATGTCATAACTAAATAAATTCAGTAAAGTGCGACTTTGACTCGCGCACGAAGGGTTCCGTACGGACACTAGATATGTTATACTATATGAACTTTAGCCTTTATAATACAGGCAAATCCCGTTATAACGAACGATATAATGTCAGGCTCATTCTTTACACCGAAAAATTCGATATACCGCACAGATTTTTTTCAGGTGTTATTTTAATTGTTATTATTGTAGACATCATACAACACAATAAAAAGAATAAGGGAAATTAATTTTCAAATAAGCTACCAAATACAAACTAATATTTTAAATTTTTTTTTTTGCATATACAATTTCTGCTGTAGATTTTGTTTAATATTTTTTGCCGTTCGTTATACAGAGCACACATTTATCAAAATATTCACTATACAAAGTAAAAAAAATCTTCGTTATATCCATCAGTATATAGTTCTGGCATTTTTTTCGTTTTTAGAATTTTTTCGGTTTTGAGCGTTTTTTAGTTTTCGCGTTTTTTTTTTTTTTTGTTTTTTTCGGTTTTGGCGATTTTTTTTAAGTTTTAACGCTTTTTTGAGTTTTGGGACTTTTTTCGCTTTTTGGCGATTTTTTTTTCATTTTGGTGATTTTTCGCTTTTTGGCGATTTATTTTAGTTTTAAAATTTTATTTAATTTGGCGATTTTTTTGTTTTGGCATTTTTTTTGTTTTTCGGATTTTTTTTCGGTTTTGAGCGTTTTTTAGTTTTCGCGTTTTTTTTTTTTTGTTTTTTTTTTCGGTTTTGGCGATTTTTTTCTGTTTTTGGCGCATTTTTCTGATTGTGGCGATTTTTTTTTTCATTTTGGTGCTTTTGCAGTATTTGGCGATTTATTTTAGTTTTAAAATTTTATTTAATTTGGCGATTTTTTTCATTTTGGCGATTTTTTCGGTTTTTGGCGATTTTTTGCTGTTTGGCGCTTTTAAAATTTTGGGATTTTTTAGTTTTAGCGTTTTTGAAAATTTCAAGAGTTGCCTGTTACGGTTTCCAAGATATAGCAAGTTGTCAAAATTACATAGTCAATATTACACTAACTGATGGAACACCCTTTAATTTAAAAACTTTACTATATTTATGATATGAATAGGCTAAAGTTCGTAACGCTTTTTAAGCCAAATTACATGTGATAATTATTAATGAACAAATAACATCAAAGTTAGTTGTAAATACTCTGACAACACATAGTTGAACGGAACAGCCAGCCGTTTTCGAAGGCCACTAAACCTTCATCATCAGCGTTCTTCTGTGTTGGTCCACTGTGTGTGGTGTCAGTTGATGTAAATTTCTGCCTTATATACGAAACTTTCTTGCAAATGGAATACGTGAATTGTTTTGATTCATCGTATTTCAATTTGCTGAAAACATGTTTTGTAATGAAAGCCCAAATTTACCATCTCTAATTTACAACACACTTACCATTGTTTTTTATTCTTTACTAATTAAGACAAACTTTTTTGGTTTGTTACTATGAAGTATATTTTTGCCACAGGTTCATTGCTATTAATTTTAGTTAATTTTAATTATTATTTTTCGAACTTAATTGGTTTCTATATTTATGATTTGAACCGTTCCGTTACGTTTATTCCGTTCAACTATGTGTTGTCAGAATATTTACAACTAACCTTGATGTTATTTGTTCATTAATAATTATCACATGTAATTTGGCATAAAAAGCGTTACCAACTTTAGCCCGTTCAAATCATAAATATAGAAACAAATTAAGTTCGAAAAGTAATAATTAAAATTAACTTAAATTGTTTACATTTTAGTGTAAATTGTTGTAGTCCATATAAAAATACACTAATTTTACAAATTTCAAGTGTCAATATACATATGTACATACATACACAGTCGTGAAGCAGCTCTGGGTCGGGGAACATCTCTCGCGTCATCGTAATTATTTCATAAGTGCGGTCAGGCTTGTGTGTGTTGTTTGGCCTTCGAGAGTTTTTCGTCTCGCTCGCACTGGTTGACTGATCTGCAACGGATAACCGTATAATCTTGCGATTTTTCGTGGAATTTCTTTAACAACCACGTTGCCTACTTCCTATGTGAAGGCATAGGTCGTGTACAGTCAGTCACAAAACCTTATAAAATACTGTTAATACCATCTTGGGCATATGGTCTACGTTACTCCGCCCATATTTGTGCAACACCATATTATGCAAATTTACTTTGCATTAATATGTTTATTAAATAAAATAATAAATGTGCATACATACATACAATTTTATGTATATTATATGGGATTTTAACACTTTTCGTTGCTCATTTTGCAACACCCTTTAATTTTTAACTCTCATGTATTTGTTGTTCAAAGTTCTACATACTCTGCCCAAATTTCAGGTCCGTAGCTCTTACGGTTCCTGAAAAAAATAGCCTATGACGGATAGACCGACAAACAAATAGCGCAGCGAAAACAATAGGGTTCCTCTTCATCTTTGCTGTACGGAACCCTAAAAAGGTAGTTTTACACACAACTTAATTAAAAAAGAAAATTTTGTCTTTTTTCTATGAAATTTTTACACAATCAGCCTTGTTTTGAATAACTTCTCCCCGGGAGCTTATTCCCTTTTCATTGTTTCCTTATTTTAAAAAGTCATTTGAAAGCTTTCAGTTACAATAAAATATGTGGAATCAAAACAGCTGATTTTGACAATTCGAAGTTCTCCCTCAAATTTTAATTTTAAGTTTGATTTTATTTTTAGGAAAAAATTCATTCCGTCGGAATACTCGTATTTAGAATTGAGCTGAATATGCATAACGATATCTATGGGCAACGATATGTATTAACTATTTTTATTACACATAAAATTCGATAGGTTTAGTGTTTTTTAAGTTTTCTTTAAATTTTATTTTAATCGGAAAAAAATAATAATAATAACATTTATGCCTTTGCCCTGCTAGTACTCTTTATAAATCCAGAGCTCCTAAATTGGGATTAATTATTAGACTTGGGATTTGCATAAAAATTTGTTCCAAATAACATAAGAAACTTGTTTTTATTTCGATACATAGCGCAAACTGAATCCTAAACAGTCACAAACTCAAAATTTTAAAAATGGTTTTGTAGTTCAGCAGTTCGGTGTTCGTTGCGTTTCTCTGTGGAGCGGATATCATAAATACAAAAAAATGTCTACTGCGAGAGAGAGAGAAAGAGATAGAGAGAGTGCACTTTCCATACACAAATGTGCTTTGTTTACAACCATAGTTGCCAGATGAAATAGGTGTAAATTCGTCAAATTTCGCACGAAAAATCGTCAAATTAATTATCCGGAATCGTACTAAATTCGTCAAAAATAAAACAAACACTTTTTTCAATCGAAAACATAGTAAAACAAACTGAAAGAGTTTTTCAAAAGAGAAATCAAAAACAAAATAATTACATGTCTTACTTTGGTTTTGTTTAATTTAACTTGACTAAATACTCTTTCTATGTTTGCTAAAGATGAAACTATATTTTTGATAGAATCTGTACAATAATTGGCTTAAAAGTATTTAATTCCAAAATACAATACCTAGACCTAATTTACATTAAGCATTTTTTTGAAATTTCATGAATTTTGTTACACGAAACTTTTTCTATTTGAAGAGAATCTTATATATAAAAAAAGACGTAGAATGATTCTCTGATGCATTTTTGGCAACTTTTTTGATATGAATTGCTCCTCTAGGCCTCCTATTGACAAATAAAAAAATTTTCATGCAACTAATTTCATCAAAAAAATGTTTAATGTAAATTAGGTATTACTCTTTAGTTTTACTGCATATTCTTTCAAGTTTTTGGTCAAGTTCAAAATATTTTAAAAGTTCTAACAAATGGTGTACATTTATAATGATCTTAAAATCGTCAAATTGAAGGCGAAAATCGTCCAGTCGTCAAAATGCTATTTTTGGAACCCAAAATCGTCAAAATGACGATAAATCGTCAAATCTTGCAACCATGTTTACAACACATACATATTCTATGTCTACGCAACACCAGCAGACAAAATAACGGACCTGTGCAATGCGCAAGCTTGTCATTTTTGATTCGTGGCCGAAAATGGCATAAGCCACTGCCAAACTTAGCCTGCTATACTTCATGGACGTCTCTAAAGAGTTTTTACAGCATTCCGAGAAGCATGGAGGAATGATACTCCAGGTAGAAGAATGCCTTTTGAATTTTATACGGATGGCTCTAAACTTAAATAGTTGTCTTGAGGCCTTCGTATTTCAAAGGAAATTCCGGACCACAGCAGTGTTTACCAGACAGGGATCCTTGCTAACAAGGAAGTTATGGATTGGTTGAGAGTTAAGATGGACACGAGCCCGTCTACCAAGACGCTTAACACGTACGAAACACGCACGCGATTTTTTCTCTACTGGAAATTCATTCATACATATTTTACATCTTTTTGTTTGTTTCGTGTAAATTTTGCTCAACACTGAACGACCCGAATACGCACGAAATCTGATTTTTTATCACAAATACGTCATGTTGGGTGAGTCAAACGTGTTCGTGTCGCGAAAAAACACGATACGCGCCCATCTCTAGTTGAGAGTGAATGTGACTTCAATCACTTCAACATATCGCTCATTTAGTCAAACAACATGAACTTAATGGAAAAAGAAAATTTTATTTTGCTTTCAAGAGTTGAGTAAACAATATATTTGAGGAAAGTATTAAATTAAAAATTCCATTTTTTGAGTTAAGACGTTCTTTGAGTAAACTAGCGATATGTACGTTATTTATTTTTTTTTTTGATTTCGGTTCAGTTTTATGTAAAGAAAATACAAAAAAATTTCATACCGATAAGTTGCGTTTTAGGGGGTGCGCCCGGCCCTCAAACCCATACATTCAATGTAATTTTTTTTTTAAGTTTTATTTTGACTATATGTATATGTATGAAATAAGCTCTTATAAAATGTAAGGTTCCATATAAATACAATTTTGTTACATAAAATGTTTGTTATTTTGTTGGTTATTTTCCTCATTATTTTCTAAAATATTAATTTTAGCAAAAAACTTTCTTCGGGAATAATGTCGTAGGGGGGGGGGGGGTGAGAGTAGACGAAATCAAAAAAAGTCTCCATACAATTAAGGGCCACTCTAATGTACATACATACAAGCTGATAGCAGGGTTGTCAGCTGTGACGATTTCTCGCCAAACGTGGCGATTTTTCAACTTCTTTGGCGTCTAAATTTTTAATTTGCAATTTTTCTAGCGATAAATAAATTTGTTTGCGATTTTAATAACTATTTTTTTCAGCAAAACTAAATTCCAAAATTTTTCAGAGATAAATTTCTTATATTTTATATTATTTATCTTATTATTATCTTATTTTTATATTATATTTTCAGAGATAAATTTCTTATATTAATTATAGTAACTCAAGCATTTTGAATTTGAATGAAAAAAATTAAAAATTTTTAACTGTCATGTATTTTTTGTAGCGGCCACATATTCTGTCAAAATTTTAGGTCCGTACACCGAAAAAATTTTGCTTCAAAAATCCAATGAAACAATTTCATTGGAATTGCTTCCTTGATATTCTGGTTTCGTGAGAAAATTTTATTGGATTTAAGACAACAATATTTTCTAATTATTAAGAAACCCCTTTATATTTAAGTTATTTCATTCTTTTCATGAAATTATTTTATTGTTTCGCTTTCAACGAAGCGTGACGTTGGTTGAATTTTAATGAATTTTTCATTAGATTAATGTCGAAATTCATTCAATTTCTGCCGAAAATTCTTTCAGTATAGCTCTTACGGTTCGCGAAAAAACTGCCCGTGACGGACAGACGCTTTTCACCTTTGGTGTACGGATATACGGAACCTTAAAAACGAAGTCCAAAAAATGCGTCAGTTAAGCTTTTTTGGCGGTTATGGCACGATATGCACTTAAACTTCTCAGGATATTTAAGAAAGAGTTTGAGAGCACAACAATATGTAAAGATTTCTGACATATATATATTAATTGGTCCGCAATGTTAATTTATCATCTTCGTTAACTTAGTTTAGCGGTTTTGTGTATTTATTTGTTTTGTACAGGACTCGAAGTAGAGAGCAATGATGAAGCTGACGTGTTTTATATACATATAAGGCAAGATCAGAAAAATTTGCAACATCTAATAAAGACATTTACTATCTCGAGATTCAATTGATTTCTTTTAAAAACGATTCAAGCAGTACTCGTATGTAACCAATAAGAAATGGCCGACCATCGAACCTATTTCTCCAATACAATCACGCATGTATGTATGTATGTTTGTATGTGTGTAAGTGATTGGCGCAGTTTTGAAATTAAAAAAAAACCAGTTTTACATTTACTAAATAAAATTACCATACATTAAGCTATTTCTTTCTTTAACTTGTTTTTTTTTTGTTATCTTTTAATAATAGATACGAATCAGACAAGTGTTAATTTTACAAATAAATATTAAAAGGTTTTACAAATTTCAGGAAAAAAAAACATTTAAACTTATGTGGTCAACTTTAAAAAGTCTGTCCACACTGAATTGAATTTGAATTTAATTTTTATTCATAGCTAAAAAAAAGATGATCATGTGCTTTTCGATTTGATTTTTTTTCTAAATCAAAGAAAATCATTAATTTTGTTTTTGTTTTTTTGCTAGTCAATGTTGAGCTTTTTAAAAACAACTTTTGCTGGTTGACAATTGCATTTTTAAGGTTTTTAATAAACTCGTTTTGTAACTCGTACTTACATACTTTGTGAAAATTTAGTGCCAACGAGGATAATTATTAAATAAATAATAATGAAGTTAACGTTGTGAAAATTGACGCAATGCAGTTTTATAAAATCCAGCAAAAGTTAAAACTGAAAGTCATAAAAAATAGAGTTTTTTTTTTAAGAAATAAATTGAAAACAGAAATAAGTATTTTCTAATCTGAAATGCTACTGCTGTTACAGCTCAACCGCTATATTTGATGTTGTAATGGGTATGACAATTATTTTATAAATTTTTCAGACAATAAATCAAGTGGCTATAATACGAGTAAATTGCTTGCAGCGAGTCTAGCGGGAGAGGCAGTGACCAGTTCCGAACATCGAAGATGAAAAGGTACCCGATTGTTTTGTTTTGTTTGTTGTCTTTCACAGGCTGTTTTCTCGAGATCAGTAAGCGCTACGGACCTGAAATATTGACAGAATGTGTAAAACATTGGCCGCTACAAAAAATGTCTGGACAGTTAAAAACTAAATGGTGTTCTAAGGCGAGCAACGAAATCAAATCCTAATGTAATATACAGACAATTATATACATGTCTATGTGTCCTTCGCCGAGAAAAGGGACCTAGTTTGTCAAAAAATGGGAGCTTAAAAAAATCGATAAAAATGAGAAAAACATTAAAATTTTATATTTTAGATGCGTTTTTCTCAAAACTTCATTTTTACACACTTCAAATTTTACATTTTTATGCAATTAACACTAAAATTTAAAAATCAAAATTAAAGGTTATTCTATCACTTAATGTAATTTTGACTATGTAGTCGTAATTTTGACAACTTACAAGCCGTAAAAGGCAAAACTCTTGAAATTTTCAAAAACACTAAAACTAAAAAACCCACAATAAAAAATAATCGCCAAAAAGGAACAAATCGAAAAAAACCGAATAAAATATACAAAATCTGGAAAAAGCCCAAAATAAAAAAATTGCCAAAACCAAAAAGTCCCCAAAAGCCGAAAAATCGCCAAAAACAAAAAACGCTAAAGTTAAAGAATCGTTAAGACTAAAATAAATCGCCAGAAACCGACAAAATTGCCAAAAACAAAAAAAAACGCCAAAACTAAATAAATTGCTTAAACCAAAATAAATAGCTAGCAACCTAAAAAATAGTCAATAACAAAAAAAAGCCAAAACTAAGAAAACGGTATAATCGAAAATTTTTCAAAAACGCTGAAACTTAAAAATTCCAAAACAAAAAAATTGCCAAAACCCGAAAAAATCACCAAAATCTGAAAAAAAACAAAAAAAAAAAGAAATCGCTAAAACGAATAAATCGCCAAAATCTAAAAATCGCAAAAAAAAACTCCATACACTAAAAAAAACGCTGAGACTAAAATAAATCGCCAGAAATCCAAACAATCGCCAAAAACAAAAAAAAGCAAAAATTTAAAAAATCTTTAAAAAATCACATAAACGTAAAAAGCACCCAAACTAACCAAAATCGTCAAAAACAGAAAAAAAGTTTAACGAGTACATAACTACTCTTGAAATTTTCAAAAAACGCTAAAACTAAAAAATCTCAAAATAAAAAAATCGCCAAAACTAAAAAATCGCCCAAAACGAGAAAACGCCTAGACTAAATAAACCGCCAAAAACCGAAAAAATCAAAAAAAAAAATATTAAATAATGATAAAACTAAGAAAAAGCATCTGAACTAAAAAATCGCCATAAGCCGAGTACTTAAAATTTTTGAAGCATATGTATATATCAGTTAAGATATTCGACTATATAGGCTAAAATTCGTATAATATTACATATGGGGATTTCCACAGGAATGTCAACTTTTTGTAGCGTGCGACACCAAGCAAATATGCTTATTTTTTCAAAGAAAACTAAACTTTTTTTTTTACTTCTTTATATATTTGTGTAGGCCGTCAGCAGCTCTACGTTGGGTAAAATGTTAGGAAAAATCGTGTCACATTGTTCAGAAATACAAGGTTAATTGTTTGCTGTCGCACGCGACAAAAAAGTGGAATTTCTCCGAAAAATTCCCATATGTAGTGTCCGTACGTAACATTTCGTGTGGGAGTTAAAGTCGCACTTTACTGAATTTATTATTATTTTTTTTGGGAAAATGTGTATCCAAATTTCAAGATAGGAAAAAGCTTTATGCGATGATTTCTTTAAAATGTAATTGTTTTCTTAATTTACTCTTAATTTACTGATGTAGGATCACTCCTTAAGGTTTTTCCACAAAAATGTATGGCGCCCTGCCACTGTGCGTTGTGGTGACTTTGTAAAACTCAAAACGTAGGGAATAGGTTTCTTTGAAAAAAACAAACCCACTAGACTAGCCTACACTTGATTCGAAATTACTTTTCCTAATTTTATGCAGGTCTAGGGTAAAAAAACGTTTTTGGGCGGGCTTGTAGACATCGACAACGTTCGACTTGTAGCGCACTTACATTTGAATTGTCGAATTTTGTGGATAACGTCAAATGGGGTTTTATTTTTATAATTAACGCCCCTTTTCACAATGTATTATTAAGAGTTAACGTGATCTTTAACTGTAAGTTCTTCATAAAAAACTTGCAGTTAAAGTCAGGGTTAGGTTTTAATTGTACATTGTGAAAAGGGGCGTAGGTGTGATAAATTTTAATTCAATTGATAGATATACATATGTATATATACATATTGTCGACCCAGAATAGTTTTGCTCCACCGACCATTCTTAAAAAAAGTTAGTTAGTTATGAAATATATGGATATGTTTTGAATAACCTCTTTCTGAATCAAAAACGCGTTTCACAATATTTATTATGGTTTCTGAGATATTAAGCAATCATTCTGTATATCCATATCATTTGTTCTTAGGTTTAATAAGTATTGTTTTGCTGTACAAGCCACTGTTTGGCGATTGCAACAAATTCTTCATTCAAAAGTGTACAAAGTAAAGTTAACTCGTGTTTTACTTCATTTCTACAAGAAATAAATAATAAAAAAAGGTGTCGTTAGAAAAATTCAACGGCGACTGTTAAGCAAAAATATCATCACCCAGACGCAGCCGCCAATTAAATGTTTTAACATAAACTTATTAAACACTAAAATAAAATAATGTAAAAGAAACTTTTTTTAATTTCATTCTTAATATTAAAGTTCAATTACTTATTTTTCTTGTGTAAGTATGTAGCGGATCGATAGTTAAAAATGTTATGGCGGCGGCTTCTTCGTCGAAGTTAATCGATCGACTTATTTCTCTGGACAGGAAGAAAAATGAACCAAACAAAAAATGTTCAATTCACAGCTGTGACACAGCAGTTAAGTATACGTATGGAGAACAAAAAACTAATTTTTGAAAATAAGTTAAGAAAAGTGGCGTGTGTGGCACAAAACGTATTTTTACTTTTACAATAAAGTAATATTAACTTCTAACTTCATTGATGTAAGTTTACAAAAATTTACAATTTTCTTCAAAACATGTCTTGGAAGCAGTGGTGCAAATACATAACAAATCCATCGGGGCATATTTTGAGAAAACTTCATGTAAACCTTCTCCACTCCAACTTTGTGGCATATGGGCTAAACCTATTCGGAGGCGACGATATATGTATGTGCACTGTTTCGAGTAAAATTTGCAATAGCCGCCTTCATTTACCAATATGTTTTTTAAAACCAAACGAAAGTAAGTTCGCACGATCAGCCCAAGCTCATAACAAGCAACTATGGCTCTATCTGTTTATTGTCATGTTTTACTTTTTTTATATTCAATTATCAAGCACAAAATCGCTGAATTCGTAGCACTGTTCGCTACTCATATTATTTAAAATTTTTTTCTGGGCTTTTTTTCGATGATCATATTTAAACCTCATTATTATGAATTGTTTTGTTTGTTTTTTTTTTATTTTTTAATTTTTGTATATTTGTTTAATATATTTTTTACACATTTTGCTTTGCTTACAATTTTCGTGAGCTTTTTTTTTTCTACGTTCAGTTTTAAGTACGTTGATGGACTTTGTAGGTATGAAGAAGGGGTTCGACTGTTTTTTTTTGTTGTACACATTTTTTTAATTCGTTTTTTGTTTGTTTTTATATTGTCTACTACATTACGTTGAGGTGTTTTCGTAATGGTAGTGGTTTTAAAATTTATATATGTATGTATGTATGTACATATTTACATTAAAAAAAAAATTTTTTTTTCGTTTCAGCTTGATTTTTTCAACTAAACAAATCTGTAGAAAAATCTGAAACTCAATAGTGAACTAACTGCAGAAGTCGAGTGGCAGCCGTTGTATCAAGACGTGTTTAACGGATCAAAAAATTTACAAATAAAATTTGTTTCAAATCAATTCTACTAAACTGTTGAAAACAAGTTTTGAATTTCTTATTAAATTGAGAAAAACAAACGTAAAATAAAAGAAAATTCCTTTTACTTTTTATACAAAGAAAAGTTGTGAAAAACAACTTGTTTGTGAAAACTGTGATAATTTTAAAGCAAGAAACGCACAAAAAAGTAAAATTTATTTTGTAACATTTAGTAAAACAATTTGATTTTATTTCGAAAAAAAAATCAAAAGTGATCTAGGAGTAATTTTTGTTTGTGAAAAACTATTGAAGCCATTGTTTCATAGATGACCGAAAAGGATACCGCTTCAATGACTACCGTGCAAATGAAGGCCGACTATGCCGCTAGTGAGGTGTACAGCACCGCTAGTGAGCCACCACCGGTAAGGATATTGTTTCTTTTTTTTAAGTATAAAATACATATTAAAATAAAAATTAATTTTCTTAGTTTATTTTCAAAAAAATATTTCCAAAAAATTTTTAATAAAAAAAATTAAATTAGCTTTTAATTAATTTTATTACTCATGTCAATGAAAAAAAATTTTAATTATTACATAAAGTTTTATTAAGCAGTTTACACTTTTTTCTGTGACTCGAAGCCACCATTAAAATATAATTTTTAATTTATAAAAATTTTCGAATTAATGTATCGTCGAGTCCACCATGTTGAAAGTATACGTTCCTTCGATATTTGGCATTTTCGATTTTCCTATTATATCCCATATAAATTTCAGTACGAACGTACATATGCTTTCGATATCGTTGAACAGACAATTCATGATATGATTTAATACATAATTTTAAGTTTTTTTCTTTAAAAAAAAATAAATACTTAGTCCACGCATTATTTTTTTTTAATTTTTTTCTCAATTTAAAAACAAATAGCTAACATGGAATTAATTATTATCCTGATAATATTTAAAAAAAAAATATTTACTACCTTATCATAAAAAAATATTTTTGGCTTGGCTTACAAAACAAATTTTCTAGGTAACTTTGATTAATAAATCTTTTATAGAACCGAAATATTTTTTATGATTAAGACTTTTAAAATATAAAATTTCATTAATTTTAAGGCAGCTCAAAAAAAATTTTTTTTCATAAATACTGAAAAATCGAACTCACATCAATATGATCTTTGACCCTTAATATCTTTGTTGACGAACGTACTATTTAGTTTCACATAGAAAGCCTTCTTATGAAAAACTCAAAATAAAAATGGAAAAATAAAAGTAATCAGTACAAAATAACAAATTTAAATCCATAGTAATTTTTGATCCGATTTTCAAATCTTCCTTAGAGGTACATATACATAAAAAAATTCACTAAAATAAAATAAACATTTGGCATAATTAGCGCCATAACAATTCCCAAAATGCTTTAAAAAATATTTGTTTGCTTGTTATACACAATATTAAGTGGAAATAGAATACGTGAATTACTTTTACACAACACATCACAATTTGTCAAAAGATTCCTTTATAATTTTAAATTTGTTGATCATCCTTTAAAAATAAAAGCAAATAAAAACAATTCTATGAGATGGCCTTTTTATGGTCAGTCTTTATATCGTCTGCTTGGATTGTAGGAGAGACAAAAAACTGTTAACATTTTCTATATATAACATAAAAATTTAGCCTTTTATTCGATTTGGCGTCTCTTTTTCTTTCGAACATATGTTATAAAAAGTGGATTTAGCAAGTTTACACTCGTAAGCCGACGACTTATGCACATATGAGGTGTGGGCAAATTTAAGTTTAGAAAGTAAATTCGCTTAAAAATGCACTTTTTTTGTGACAAATTCAGTTTTATTCATACCAATGTAAAGCAGAAAGCACCTTTAGCACGTCAGTAGACGTCCACTCTTTTCACAAAATTTTGAACCATATTTTGCAACAAAGCTTCGTTTATCTCGTCAATGCAGAGCCGAATTTCCTCTTTCAGAGCGTCAGTTGTTTTTGTGGTTTCTTCACGTAAGCCCGGTCTTTCCAATGGCGTCAAAGAAAATAACCCAGCGGCTTTAAATCACAAGAACGAGGCAACCAATTGACATTGCAAAATCGGGAAATTACGCGACCTGGCAGGCTGTGTGGCTTGTGGCGCCGTCTTGCTGAAACCAAAGGTCACTACCATGGTTCGATACAAATACAGGCAATCACTAAGGGCCTGACCCACGATATCGATAACGTTCGACTTGTCGCTCACTTACATTTGAAACAAAAATGAAATATTGAAATTTGTTTTTGTTTTGAAAGGAAGTGTGCGACAAGTCGAACGTTGTCGAAATCGTGGGTTTGGTCCTAAATGTGTTGACATTAATTTAAATGGGGGCATTAGAGGTGCGCATAAAGCTATCTCTTCCAATATTCAGGCAGCTTTTAAGCCTCTCCTTTCATAGGAATTCCGTTCCAGGCTAGTTTTAGATTGCTTTGACTCATTACAAAAGCTATCCATATGAAACAAGGTTTCCATTTATTGGATAACTGGATACCACAGCGGTCATCCAGGTAATGAGGAAGTGGGCCCAAAGCCGTTTTGAGAAGTAAGTCGGCCGACTGTAACATCTCTGAGCAAAGAAGATAATACTTCGACCGCTAATGAAATGTGGCTGTCTTCTTCTGGTTTAAGGCAGGCCAAAGCTTTGATGCAGATAAAATTGTACAGTCTGTATCTTAAAAGCTATCCACAATTTTTGGAATTTTTAAAATTCTAAAGTATGGGTAGTCCCATGAAATTTTAATTTCAGTAAAAAAAGTTTATTTTCGATAACATTTCGCTTACTATAAAATAGAAAATAAGGTATTTCAGCATTTTTTTATTCTGTAAATTAAAAATTTTTATATTGCAGCAGTAGGTTTACTTTGTAATTTGAATTTGTATGTTAATTACATGCAAAAGCGGAAGCATTTTATTTTGTTTAGAATTAAACAAGATTTGATTTTATAAATGAAATTTCATGAATTTAGATATTGTTGATTCAAAAGTATATTAAAATAAGCTCGTTCAAACTAAAACATAATCTAGGGGAATTTATGTTTTCAAGGGGTTTTAGGAATTGTAATCAGGTGTAATTTTAGTTAAATCGCGCAATTTTGCTTCATCTGAATTTTGAATTGGTGGTAACACTGTTTAGTTGCAAGCATCAGCTGTTCAACGAATGAAAATTACTGCTATTTTCCAGTAATAAAATTGTTTATTAAAAAAGAGAGAAACCACAAAATGGAATGGTACAAATTAAAACTGATTATTCAGACCTTTTCTGAATAACAAGTCCCCAGAAGTTTTTTCCCTAGGCCTTGTTTTCCTATTTTTAAAAATCATTTGCAAGTTTGATAGCGAAGGTAAATTAAGTGTTTATAGTCGTAATTTGTATAATTTTATAATTTGAATATAAGATAGATGTCAAAACTCTTTTTTTTACTTCAAAAAATATAAATTTTTGAAAGCGATTTGAGCCGAGTATACCTCGGATGCCTTGGATTTTTTCATGACTGTGTTTTTTAGAATACCGGGATTCAAAACAATCCATGTCATATGGTCTCAAAAGCTGAAGTAATTGCTTTCATATATCAACAGATATTTTTCAGTAAATTTTATGACATCAGTAGCGCGACTCACGAACTTTTTTAACGATAATCGCATCGTTCAAATAATTATACCTAAAATTTATCGAATTTGCTATTCAGTAGATTTTTTAACGATATTCCCTATAGGCTAATGACAACTGTGTCGTTATTTAAGCGACAATAATTTAGCAATCAAAAGAAGTAGTATTGATGCGTGTATGCTTGTTATCTTGCATATTGTACGTTTGAGTGTGTGTAACATGTAGATGGTAAGGTAGTATGTGTTTAAGGGAGGTTTTTTTAAAGCAAGCGCACTCAACAAATGTCAATGTATGTGTTCGTTTATATGTGTGCAGAAAAATAAGAGAGCATACCCTGTCGGAAATTGCGTTAAATTTAAACTATCTTTAAGCTAACTATTTCGCAACTAGTACTCACTGGCACTTTGATTACTTTTCAATGTAATCAACTGACTGTTTTAACATTGCGATGTCTTAGGCGGTAGTCAATTGTCTCACTCTGCATTACTTTTAGCTAACTTAAAGTTGATTTTTTTAAACCACCTGGTAGTCAGTAAATTAAAAGAATTTTTCAGGGTTTCGAACATGTACATATCATCACACGCTGTGCACTCAACCCGCTACCACTCAGCTAAGGTACCATCTAAAATAACAACAGCAAATGTTAACATAAAACTGAAAAGTAGCTGAGAATAAATTTGTTGGCTCTTATCAAATTCGATTATGTACCCAACTTAAGAATTAATTTTGGGTTTGTTCTGGATGACATTGCAGTTAGCTTTTAATCAGTCTACACACAACTTACGTGTGTATGTATGTACATGCATGACGTTTGTATAAGCGTCAAAAATTCTTCCGTCACGAAGTATTTTCTTTTTTACTCCTATACCTGCAATAACTGAAACAAATGTCTTGTTTGTAGCGTTTCTTTTAGAAGCTTTCGCTGTAGTAAAGCATTTGAAAAATCCCTCATGTCTTAAAAGCTCTTGTAAGTGTTTTTGTGCAGGACTTTAATATATGTATATGTATATGAAAATGTACTGAAAAATGTGTGTGACATTCAACGTATAATGACATTACAAGCGGCGAAAATAGTCACCTGATTGGTTGCGACCACCTAGTGAATATATACGCCTTAATCAGAAGTATGAGTTTTTCAAAAGTAAAAATACGCTTTGTGCCACATACGCCACTTTTCTTAACTTATTTTCAAAAAGTAGCTTTTTGTTCTCCATACGTATACTTAACTGCTGTGTCACAGCTGTGAATTGAGAATTTTTTGTTTTGCTTATTTTTCTTCCTGTCCAGAGAAATAAGTCGATCGTTTAACGATGACCGAGAAGTCGCCGCCATAATAGTTTTAACTATCGATCCGCCTACACACTTACACAATAAAACCAATTAATTAAAGTGTATTTATTGTAAAGAATGAAATTAAATAATTTTTGTTGTACTCAAACATGCATAGTTAAATTTTTTTTTTATTTTATTTTAGTGTTTAATAAGTTTATGTTAAAACATTTAATTGGCGCCTGCCTCTGGGTGATGATATTTTTGCTTAACAGGTGCCGTTGAATCTTTCTTGCGACTCCTTGTTTTTTTTTATTATTCATTTCTTATAGACATGAAGCAAAACAAGAGTTAACTTTACTTTGTACATTTTTGACTCAATCGCCAAACAGTGACGTGTATAGCAAAACAATACTTATTAAACCTAAAAATAGTGGATATGCAGCAAAAGTAATGCTTAATTTCTCAGAGACCATAATAAATTTCGTTAAACGCTTTTTTGATTCAGAACCTAACTTCATTCTATACCTAACTCATTTTTTTAAGAATGGTGGTTGGAGCAAAATTATTCTGGGTCGACAATTTATCCTTTCTCAATTCTACATATATTTAGAATATGGAATAAGTATATAATATATATGTTTAATTAGATTAAAACACTCTAGATGACACTGCACAGTCCATTTTGAAAAGCAGTATTGCTTTAAACAAAATATTTTGCTCCAGTTTTTTTTTTAATTCAGCATCCACTTACAGATGATATTTGCTTTAATTAAGCAAAAGTCCTCTAAAACAAAACTAAATTCAATTCAATTGTTAAAAAAAAAAAACTAATATTCAAAAACAAATTGCGGCAACTTCTAACTAATACGAGTACGAGTTGACTTATTGTAATAAGAACACAACTGGTTAACTTTAAAGTAAAGCTATTTTAGTTGAAAGCCTTGAAACTGGGTTAGTGATGTGTGTGTGTGTGTTCAATTTATTATATATTATATTATTACTTACTACATACTGGATTTTACGGTTTGTTGAAAAAAAACTACATACATTAAAAACAAATTAGAGAAAAAAAATATCTTACTTAGTATATACTCGTAGTTAGTTTACTTACAGCAGCTTAAGTTCTCAACAGTCTTAAAACATTGTGTTCATTTTTTAACACCATGATTCTGTTTTTTTTTTAATTTTACTCAAATCGCTGTTGTGGCTTTTTTTGCCTTCTTCTTCAATTCTACTACTGCCTAGCGTTTTTTAAAGCTGCGTGCTAGTTTCGATTTCGAAAAATAAGTAAGAAAAAAAAAATGTGAAATAAAAAATGCCATGGCCATTTTATGGTAGGAAATTTAAAATTTATTTTATTCTTCTCATCAGATATGTACTCGTAAGTTGAAGAACAAAGTTTTAATTCCAGCCCGTCACGTTCGTATGTTGTTAGTCTCACTTTTGTTTGGCAAGATCATTTTTTTTCTTTATGTTTTCTGGTTTTCCAAGAGTCTTACAAAAAAAAACTCAAGTACCTATACTTCGATATAATGAAGTTGCTTTAGAATTTAAATTATTCATTTTGGGTCACAACAATACAAAGTACGAGTACAATGTGCAGTCATATTAATTTTTTTCTATTTTTTTTCTGTAGCGTAGCAAATTCTGCTTGTAGATACTAAAACTAAATTTAGTAAATAGTTTTTTTTTTGTTTTCTGCAATATCTCAATATCTACTGTAAATCTATTAAGGCATTACAAATTAAAAATTAACTATCGATATCTTTATTGAAATAAAAGTGCAGCAAGATTTTACAAACCGGCTGCAACAGCTGCTGTTAAAATCATTATTGAAAATAGAAATTTAATTTGAAATCGTTAACTCTACACCCACTGAATTATAAACTTTAAAACAATTTCAAATATATTTTTACATTTACATGGAGGAAAAGTTGAGTATTAAACAAATAAATTATTTTCAAGCACGAAATGCTTTTTTAAATTGCGGATTTAAAGCACCATTGCGTTATGTTAAATTAAGTTTGAACTAAAAACAAAAAAACACGAGAGCAATTTGATAATTATTTAAAACACCCACGCAAGCCAAACAAACCACTCAGAGAATAACTTTGACAAGTTACAATTTTCTTTTTTTAAAAGTTTCTTTTTCGAAAGATTGCAAAAAAAAATTAATTTTTATAGGTACTTTTTTGAAAAGATATTTATTTATTTAAAGTAATTCTTTAAAAAGCTACTTTTATTTTTTTTTTCAAAGCTATTTTTATATACGAATAGATACGTTTTTAACAACACTTTTTAAAAAAGTACTTTTTTTTAAATGATACTTTTGGGGAAAAAAATACTTTTTCAAAAATAAGTTTTACAAAATGGTACTTTTTTTAGAATACTTTTTGAATAAGGTACTATCTATGAATCAACTTTTTTGAAGGGGTACTTTTACAAATATTTAGTTTTCACAAACATACTTGCACCTTCTTTTAAGGTACGGTCACACTTGACAAACATTCGCCCAAAAAAGCGTAACCACTAAATACTAATAAAAACACTAAAATAAAATATGACAGAATCCAACATTATGGGAAACTGTTTAACTTAATAAAAAAGTGTCTGCATCCAACAGTTTTGCATTATTAAGTAATGGTTACACTTTTTTGGACAAACGTGACCGCACCCTTAAGAATTTTTTAATTTTTTATTAAAAGGTACTTTTTCAAAAAAGCCTAGCTTCCACAAAAATTATTCTTTAAAAATCAATTTTTCAACATGTTTTTCTTAAAAAAGGTACGTTTTAATGAGGAGATGTTTCAAAAAGCTAATGCCTTAAAAGGTACTTTTAAATGGTTATTTTTTTAAATAGTGTTTGTTTTTAAAAAGTAGCTCTTTTAAAACATACTTTTGAAAAATCTACATTTTTTGAAGGTATATACACATACATACATATTTTAAAAGGTACTTTTTTTAAACCGTACTGATTTTAAAACATACTTTATTTTAAAAGATACTTTTTTTAAAAGGTACATTTTTAAAATTTACTTTTTTTTTAAAAGTTCCTTTTTTTAAATAACTTTGAATTGTACTTTTTTAAGGTACTTTTTTTGAAAAGAACTTTTTTTAAAACGTACTTATTTTAAAAGTTACTTTATTTTAAAGGTGCTTTTTTAAATTGTGCTTTTTTAAAAAGGTACTTTAATATCAAGGTATTCTTTAAAAGGTACTTATTTTAGAAGATACTTCAATTTACAAGGTACTTTTTTAAAATGTGCTTTTTTAAAAAGTTCTTTTTTTAAAGGTACTTTTTTAAAATGTTCTTTTCTTAAAAGGTGCTTTTTTAAAAGGAACCTTCCTAAAAAGTAATTTTTTAAAAAGTACTTTTTAAAAGGTACTTTTTAAATAGGTACTTTTTAAATAGGTACTTTTTTGAAAGGTATTTTTTGAGGAACTTTTTTTAAGAAAGCTTTTTTTAAATGGTACTCTGTTTAAAGGTACTTTTTTAAAAGGTACATTTTTAAAGGGTACTATTTTTAAAAGATATTGTAACTTAAGAGGTACTTCTTTAACATGTAATTTTTAAAACGTACTTATTTAAAGGGTACTTTTTTAAAAGTTAATTTTTTAAACAGTACTTTTTTAAAAGGTACTTTTTTAGAAGGTACTCTTTTAAAAGGTATTGTCAAAGGCAATCTTTTATAAGGTAATTTTTTTAATGTACTTTTTAAACAGATGATTTTTTTCAGTGTGCATGGAGGGAACATGGAAATGAGTGGTCTACAATAGCCATTTGCGATGTCCGAGATGATGCTCATACCATAGATTTTTCTCATATGCATTAGTGTCTATGCCAGCGCATATCACAAAGCGCTTTTTTTGGCGGCGTTTGTAGTAATGAATGTTATAAATCATCAAGTCCTTTTTTATATCAATATACCAAAGACATTAAACAAAGATTTCGTAAACATTAAGCCAAATGTTTAGCTTCCATTTATTTGAGTTTGCAACAACCGCTGTCACTAAATATTTTAAGGCTTTACTTGAATTCTAAAACATATGTATGTAGATATTTTTTTTTCATTATTGTCAAACCCATTAGTCTCATCGATATTCTTAGTTTGCATATCTCACTTGAGACACTTGCAATGTTTGTAAATTGCAAGTTTATTCAACTACACATATTATAAATCTAAAGCAAATTATTTTAAATTCACTTTCGTTAAATCTCTTACTAAATATCAATTTAATGCCATTGATTATACAAAGCTTGACGTTCAGCTGTGACAGAAATCATGTGGTCGCAATACGGACGAGTATGTGCCTGAATGACATTTCCTTAAGTACGAGTCTGACTCAAATAAAATGCAAATAAAACCAAGTGCTTAAACGTCATAAAGCATATTAAATGTTAATTGCAAAACTATATATGCATACATTATAATTAATTACGAACTATTACCGCAACAAGTTTCAATTGCTTTATGCGATTTATAGCAAATAAATTTACAGCGTACTTACTTACACACAAACATTGATCACTTATGCACGAAGTCATTGATTTCCTTAAGTTAAGAGGGAAAAAATAAACCATGATTTAATGCAAAAACTCACAAGTTTCTATTTATTTTATAGACAATGCAACTGCACAGTCTCAATATATTGTATAAAACTAGTTTAAATAATTTTCTAAAAAAAAATAATACATATGTACATATAATTCATGTTTTCTTTGTAATTACTTATTTATTACAAATAATGAAAAAAAAAACATGAATTAACATAAAGAGTCATGCACTTTTTGGATTAGTTTAGCAAAACATGTTTACTGCAGGCAAACTATAAAAGGAAATTTTTAAATCTCTAAACGCAATAGAAAATTAATTACTTTTTAAATTATTAAAGAGATTTTTTATGGATTTTTTTAAGTACATATTTGCTCGAAAATGCACTTGTAAAAAAAAACATTTTCAAATCATCGTTAACATGGACATCGCATATGTTCGTCTTGTTCATGTCGTGTTTAAGACGAAGCACATTGGGTTGAGTTAAGTCCAAAGTCGCTATTAATTAATATTTTCAAGTTATTATTTTCGAATAAAGTTTTATGTCGAATAAAAATAGATAAAATTCCGCATCACTAGTGATCAAAATCAATGTTTAGTGTTGCTTAATTTTTCTGCAGTGTGCTGTCAAAGTACAACGTTTTTTTGGTGGTTTTGCTAATATTGAAAAAATTTAAATTCAACACATTTCAAGTTCTTTTTTTTCTGTTTAAAGTTATTTAGTGGAAATGTTATGATGGAACCATAAACTTTAGGTATTTTAGTTCACGGTTAAGAAAGTTTTGTTTAAATTATGTTTGAAAAAATATTTTTGTTGATATTGTTAAACATTTTTTCATAATTAGAGTATATTTCGTGAAATAGAACTAAAAATGTTAAGAATTGTTTGTCCTAAAATTTTGTGTTACTAAAGCATCAGCTTTTAATATTCAAGAAAAAAATCGTCCGAATTTAATACCATTTTTTAAATATTTAAGTTTTAAGGAAATACTTGTTGGCCTAAAATTTTTGAAAATGATGATGATGATAATTATGATGATGACCATGATAATCGTGATGATGCAATCGTGAAGGATACAATGTAGATTGAAATTGTTGTCCATAATTTATATAAAAATAAGTCCTAAATACATATTTTTTCTTTTATAAAAAACAAAAATAAAAAATTCCAATGTTTTCAAAAATACATAATCAGTAAGGCATACATTTTTCAAAAGACAAATTAAAAAACAATTTTCCACCTGTCCCTGAATTAATAGCAACTTTGGGGCTGATTCAACCCATCGTGCGATGGCTCGTGAAGACGAAATTTTTCCAAATTTTTTGTGTTTTCTTTGTCAGATCAGCTAGTTTTGGGGCCGCCCTCGTATAAGTAAAAAAAAATTCAACTCGTATCTAAAACTGAAATAAGTAATTATTCCGCAAATATCACTACAAGTTTGTAATATTTTGTTTGTTCTTTTAATTTAAGCCAACTGTTCAAATATTTTTTTTTTCGTTATTCATGGCCTAATTTTTGTTTATTTTTATTTACACAAATACTTTGGAAAAAAAACAACAAACTTATATTTGAGAATGTAATATTTTTTAATTATGTCTGAAATTTGTTAAACTATTGTCAACAACATTACGGATAGATGTAATAAAAATTTAATTACGTGTTAGTTTTGACTCAATGAAACCAGCTTTTGAAAATTAAAATCTTCCAATCATGTTATTCTACAAAATTCTTAAAAAAATTGTTGATTCAGTCTTTTTAATTATACGAGTATAATTGAAATTTTTACAGACCTGCTTAGAGAAACAAAATAATTTAACTAATGTAAACCCAGATTTAGTTACAGCCTAATTGCAATTAGAAGCGCTGCCACATCAAAGCAGAGGGCGAAGAATTATAATTAAGCGGCTGTCAACATGACACATTTTATTTTTCCAGCCACAATTAAAACAAATTACTATGTAGTTAAGTTTTATTAAAAAAATAATAATAAAATAAAATAAACAATTTAAACTTTTAAGATCTGAACGACTGACTGCATTTGCCAAGCAGGAGATAATAGAAATATGTATACAAGATAACAACACCTGTAATGCAGGCATTTTTATTACATGGAGATTCCAAATTAAACAAAAAATTATATCGTTTAGCAGCTAAAATTTAATTTTTCCTGAAAATGCATTAACAAAACTTAATAAAATATTAAGTATATTTTTCAATGTTGCTTTTTCCAACATACATCAAACTGTCATATGGCTGTCGCCAGATGTGTCAGTGTTTTTTTTTTGGCATATTTATGTATTGTATGAAACTAATTTATATTTATAAAAAATATATTAAAATAAATTCAGTAAAATGCAACTTTAACTCGGACTGCATATCGCTCATTTACTCGAAAGAACGTCCCAACTCAAAAAAAAAACAAGTTTACCAGAACACGCCTTTGAAGTTTTCAATTTACACACAATTTAATGGAAAAAGAAAATTTTATTTCGCTTTCAAGATGTGGACATTTTTAAAAAACTTTAAACGCTAATTTTTTTTTTGAATTTTGAGGATTTTTTTAGTTTTAAAGATTTTTTCGGTTTTTAAGGGTTTTTTAGTTTTGACGTTTTTTTAGATTTTGGCGATTTTTGCCGATTTGTTTCAGCTATAGATTTTTTTCTTATTCCGGCGCATTTTTAGTTCTGACGATTTTGTCGGTTCTAAGTGTTTTTTAGTTTTGGCGTTTTTTTTAGTTTCGGCGTTTTTTTAGTTTCGACATTTTGTCGTTTTTTTGGGATTTTTTTCAGTTTTAACTTTTTTTTTTGCTTTTAGCGTTTTTTATATTTGGCGATTTTTTTCGTTTTATGACGATTAATTTTAGTTTAAGCGATTTTTTAAATTTTTGTTTTTTTTTTGTAATTTTGACGATTTTTTTAGTTTTGGAAGTTTATTTGGTCTTTAAAGTTCTTTAAAGTTTTTTAGTTTTGACGTTTTTTTTTTGTTCCTTTTTTGGCGCTTTTTCGGTTTTTGCCGATTTATTTCAGTTACAGGATTTTTTTTTTAATTTCAGCGTTTATTTTAGTTCTGCCGGTTTTTTCAGGTTTTAGCGTTTTTTGGCGTTTTCTTAGTTTCGGCATTTTTTTAATTTTTTAGGATTCCAATTTTTTCCTTTTTTTATTTTTTTATATTTTTTTGGCGATTTTTTTGTTTTATGGCGATTTATTTTAGTCTTCGCGTTTTTTTGGTTTTTGCCGGTTTATTTTAGTTTTAGCGATTTTTTTAGTTTCAGCACTTTTTTAGATCTTTCGATTTTTTTGCTCTTAGCGTTTTTTAGTTTTGGCGTTTTTAGCTTTGGCGTATTTTTTAATTTTGGCGTTTTTTTTTCATTTTTGAAATTTTTTTCCAGTTTTTAATGTTTTTAAATTATTGGGATTTTTCGGTTTTTTTTGTTTTTGGCGATTTATTTTAGTTTTATCAATTTCTTTTTGTATAATAATACTTTCGGTTTTTGGCTGTTTTTTTAGTTTTAGCGATTTTTTAGTTTTGGTGTTTTTTTAGTTTTGGCGATTTGTTGTTTTTAATATATTTTTTTAATTTTGGCGTTTTTTTTTCGTTTTTTATTTCAGTTTTTAACGTTTTTCAGTTTTTGGCGATTTTTTAATTTTTGGAGATTTTTTCGGTTTTTGGCGATTTACTTTAGCTTTAGCGATTTTTTTAGTTTTTGGCGATTTTTTTGGATTTAGCAATTTTTTAGTTTCGGCGCTTTTCTAATTTTGACGTTTTTTTTGGCTTTTAACGGTTTTTTTTTGCATTTGGGTATATTTTTCAGTTTTTGACTTTTTTAGTGTTCGGCGTTTTTTTTTAATTTTCGGCGATTTTTTTGAACTTACTTAGCAGACTTTTTTAATTTGGCAATTTTTTAATTTTTGGCGATTTTTTAATTTTGCGAATTTTTAATTTTGGGATACAGCAAATTGTCAAAATTACATTAACTGATAGAATACCCTATAATTTAAATTTTTAAAATTTCAGTGTTAATTGATGTAGTTTGCATAAAAATAGACTAACTTAAGATTAAGATTTCATAATTTTTTGTTGCTCGCTTTAGAACACCCTCTAATTTTTTAATCGTTATTGCTATAGCGATCAAAGTTTTACATGTTTTGCGAAAATTTCAAGTGCGTAGCTCTTAGGGTTCTCGAGAAAACAGCCTGTGTGAGGGACAGACGGATATCGTAGTGAAAACAATTCACCCTAAAAAACTTGAAAATTGGTCAAAATTTATTTCGAAACGGTCGAGCTATTAGACTATTTAGTGCATTTGAACCAAAAAGGGAATTATTATTAAGAAGGTAAGGGAGAGGCGCCGGCCAACACTCCCTTACCAACCTGCTTCGGTATTCCATGATTTTTTTTCGTGATGTCACATAGCTGATAGGCCTCCAAGTATGAGCTTCTTTTTGCACCTCGGCAGGTGAATTCGCCAGCAAAAAAAAAATGAGCAGAACTAAGCGAAAAGTTAAAAAAATATTCGAGAAAAATATTATACAAGGGACACTTCTTGACGATTAGGACTTCAAAGAACAGGGGAAATACTCACGATAGGCATGCAATTATAAAAATCGGCATTTTTTATATTAAAAAAAAACGTTTATTAAGATAATCTCCACATCAATAACGGTGCCTTCTTAACTTTAAAATAATAGTCACAATATTTTTATGGCAGAAATCTAAAATAAGTTGCATGCACAACTCTGTACTTTTGTAATTAAAGTTTACAAAATCTTAAGCCTTTTACTTTTTATTTATTTTTTTGGTTTCTTTTTGGTTTATGGCGGCATTACTCAACTCAAGTCGACGCAAATGCGTCATTTTGTACAATTACCAACCAACCAGGCAAACAACCATTGGAAGTAAATGTAAATTTGTATTTTTTATTTTTTATTTTCTGAATTTAAATGCAACACCATTACTTTTGATAAATGATGATAATAAAAAGCCGTTTTTATTTTTCTTTTTTGTATTATTAATGCATATGAAGAGAGATAAATATTTGTGCATGATTTTTTGTATGCAATTTTATAATTTATGCAATCATAAGCCAACATGTACCTAAAAGTACTTGAGTCAATAGAGATACAAAATGCATTTTGCAAAACAGGTGATTATTATCGTCACTTAAAGAAATATGAAACGTTTTGACTGCATACAAGCAAAAAAAAAAATAAATAAAAGTCTCTGCAAAAAAAACTAAGTGACTGGGATTCCATAAATTATTAAAACAAAAAAATAACATAATCATTAGAAAGATGATGAAGCTGATTTTATTTTTACTGAAAAAAATATATGCATGTAAAATGATTTGGAAGTTTTATGCACGTTCGTTTTGTACGAAAAATTCTCATTAAACTCCATTGAAATGCACATCATGTTAAAAATTGTTCGGGGTATCTTTTTTTCTTTTTTGGATTCATTAGTTTTTGCATTTTTGTATCCAAAGTGGTTGTGCAATTTATTTTCATTGCATTTTAAGTTTTTTTGTCATCTTCTTTTTCGTAATTTTATTTAATTTTTTTTTATTAATTCACTGTTGTTATTCAATTAAAGAAAATGTCACGTTTATTGTGGTTGTTTCGCTGTTTTGTTGTTGTCAGTTAAATTTTGCATGACTTTTTGAACGTTGCGAAAACAAATCAATTACAAGAAGAAGAAAAAAATGCAATAATGTTCTGCTGTATGCATATTTATGGTGCATTTTATAAAATATTTCATGTAATCTATTTGAAATGGCAGCTCAGGAAAATTTGGAGATCTAACGTACGACATTTCGTCGAGTGGTTAAGGGCCACTCAGACTATGATACAAGTATTAATACTTTTGACGAAAATGCATCTCTGGTCTTATATTTGTTTCAAAAATTTCAAAAAAACAATAACAACTCAACATGTCAGAGCTGCATTTTCCACAAAAGTATTAATACTTGTATAATAGTCTGAACGGGGCTTTACTGGTTTATCGCAATAATAATGTATGCTTAAGCAGTAACCACCCGACGATTTATATTTATAGCAGCTGAGCCCGCAAACCCCAAATATTTTTTTAACTACAAATTACTCTACACAGTGTTCACTTCTTGGGTTAAAAACAAATCAAAGAACCAACTGGGTATTGATCCGAACTTCTGTTAAAAATTTCAGCTCCACAGTTACAGAGCTTACACGTTACGAACAAACACACACACAGAGATTATATATAAAGGGTGTTTTTTATAGAGGTAGAATACTTTGAAATGGAATAAAACAAAGATGATTTTTTTAAATTCACATGATATTTACTTTCTTCAAAAGATAATCTTCTGGAATTATAATTTAAATATGACTTATGGCATATGATCGCCACGGCTGGCTGGGACGTAGTCCACTCTGAAGGTCCAATTTTCAATGACTTTTTCCAACATTTGTGGCCGTATTATGGCAATAACGCGGCGAAAATTATCCCCAAGTGGTCAATCGTTTCAGCGTAGACTAGCGACTTCTCATATCTCCACAGAAAAGAGTCTAGCGGCATTAAATCGCCCGATCTTGGAGGTCCATTCAAAACGTTTCCTTCAATAAATCAAGTGTATCACGAGCTGTGTGACATGCTGCACTGTCTTGTTGAAACAGATAGCTGCTGCACATAATGGTTGTTCGATTGGTGAACGAAGAAGTCAGTAATCATGGCTCTATAGTGATCACAATGATAGATAGACTGATTCGGGTATTCTTCTACGCTACGCTCTACACCTCTACATGTCTCTCTACCGGTCACCATTGACCGTAACGTTCTGCCTAGCAACGGTTTTAAAAAAATACGAACCACCAGAGCCTGTTCGCACTATACGACATCTCTGTGGATGCGTATTATCATTTAGAGTAAATGCGGCAAGAAAACGTTCCATAGTTAATCGAATTAATTGCTCTGATTGACGATTATGTTGGACCGAAAAATGGACGTAGTGCGCTATACGTATTTCGAACAGAACCATGATTTTCAAAATAAATTTGCACAATTTGGAAGCATTGTTTAGGCGTCAGTCTATTTATATTTAAATGCCAAACCAAACTAAACATAAAGAACTTTACATCTGACAAAATGGCCGCCAGTTAAAAAAGTATTGCCAACTTGAAATTTTATACAAAATATATAAAAAAAACTTCCCTATATAGATGAAACCTGCCCGGCTATTTAAGAAGACAAAGTAGGTTTTCAGCTCACTTGGATCCAAGTAAGGAGCCCGTTTGTGTTAACTGAGAGTAGGAAAGGAATAGTACAAGTACAGATGGTAAACTGACAGATAGATAGAGAGAAGAGAAGAGAAAAAACTAATTTTTCATTTCAAACACAAAATTCTATGAATCAAATACTAATTTTTTCCATTTAGGTCCTACAAAGAAATTTGTAAATTCAAATACAAAATTTTGTAATAATTTGTTTTGAAAAAATCCCGATTTTTTCAATCAACAGATTGTCTGATTCAACAAAATTTTTTAATGAAAATAAAAATTAAATTAAATAAATAACTGTTGTGTACAGTATGCAATTTCTATATTGGAACAGAAATGTTTTCTTAACAATTTTGTTACAAGTATTACTTTATATTAATTATATCAACTAGAATTTTTCACTCCATACTGTTTTTTGTTTTGTTAAAACAAAATTGGATCAAACTATTTACTGGAATAGTGAAAAATATTTACTGAATCAAAATTTTATTTCAAACAAACTTTTATTTGAAAATTTTTTGAGAATAATTTTTTCTGTGTAATGTCACATCAGAGCGCCCTCCTTCATTGTGTAGCAGAATTATCGGCGAAGTGAAATAGCTCATCAAATTGCTACATTAATACGCCTCATTTAACACCAGAGGTGCTCCAACACTCCATTATAAAAAAAATACGTACAAGAAACATAGTTGTAAAAGAATGAAGCTTTCCTTCACCCCCTCTGTCTTTTCTATCCCTTTCATAAAGAAGGTAACACCTAGTAATAGTATTAAGCATTCATTGTCTGAATGTTACTTCTCTTTAAAAAGAAAAAAAATCTAAATTAAAGGGCGTTCACCATTAATGTAATTTTGACTATGTATTTTTGAAAATTACTTGAAATTTTCTAACTGTAAAACTAAAAATCCCACAATTATAAAATCGCCAAATTGAAAAAAAATCGGCAAAAACCGAAAAAAAAACCACCAAAACGAAAAAAAGGGCAAAATTAAAAAAAAATTAAAATAAAAAAATCGCCAGACTAAAAATCGCCATTTGAAAAAAATCGCCAAAATTAAAAAAACACGTCAAAGGCCGAAAAAAAGTCCCCAAAACGTGAAAAAACGGTAAAAATAAAAAAATCCCAAAAACGAAAAAATGCCAAAACTATATATATTATAGGGTAAAGTTCGTATAGTATTACATAACTAGTGTCCGTACGAACCCTTTGTGTCGTTTTCAATGATGCACAATAAGTTTATTTTTTAACAAACACAACCCGCAAAGCGATTTGCTTGTCTGCGGAAAACACCCAGAGCCTATGACGGGAATCGAACCCATGACCTCTGGACTGAGAGGATAGCATCGCTACCAATCAGCCACAGGGGTACCCAAGTGCTCGTGCTTAAAGGATTATCATCGTTCTTATGCACTTACAAATTGTATGCGAGTAGCAATAAAAATAAATGTAATAATTATATTATATAAAAAAGTCAAAAAGTCATTTAGATGCTCTCATATCTTACTCAATACACATTTTAATTGTTTTGAAATTCATAGAAAAACTAAACTATTAATTAACTCAATAAAGCTTATAATTAAATTTAACTCTTTCGAAAAATGCTATCACATACAACATGAGCATGAAAAAAAACTAAAAGTGGGCATCACTAACATGTTTTACATACATATGTATGTATGTAAATGATGCAAGATTGTGCGTGTTTAAACAAATAAAATGTCTTTTAAAAGATATTTTTCTTATGAATCTTAATAGTAAAAGCTGCGAAATCATATTATGTTAATTTATGTGGTTTTGTTTTCATGAATATTATATACATATTACGTAAGCGTAAGTTTAAGTTTTCGTGATCGTAATTACATACATTCCTGCACTGTGATATAACGCATGCCAATATAAATCCAAGGCATATACTCGTGAGCATGAACAATTGTGCGCATAATTATGAAAGTGGTCTAAGTCATATATGTACATATTTCTTGTGCTGAGATATTTAGTAGATTATATTTGAACAAATCAAAAAATATTTTTATATTATGCAACATTTTACTTTAGAAATGTACGAGTCTGGATTAATATAAATTTATTTAACATTTATTAAATACTAGCTTAACCCGACGTGCTTTGCTATCCTCCCATCATTACAAAATGAAATAAAAATTGTATATCGTTACCTTAATATAGAAGGGTCATAACTCATTATTTTTTTGAAATCGAGATTTATTTTATTTTTCGCTACATTAGATGTGCTTCTATCCAAATATAACAAAAACTTCTATTTCAAAAAAAAAAATAATGACTTAGGACCTTTATATATTAAGGTAACGATATGTACATATATGGTTAAAAAAAATATTTTATTATGAATTAACTATTGTGCCATATGCATAATAAATTTTGAAAATTCTGAGAGAAAAATATTTGATAATTAATTTTTGGGACGGGCAGTTTGCACTCCCCTCTCCCTTAATTTCCAAAAAAGAATTGATAATGTGTTTAATTTCATTAAATACAAGTAATAAGTTTTTTATTTTGACTAGAACAATATTTATCTTAACAAAATCTAATATTAAATCTGATCTTTAAGGAACTAAAAATAAATTTTAAAATTTTTCCATCCAAATAAATCTTGTTGTTGATTTAATAACATTTTAACTTCTTTTAATCATTTCAATGATATTTCATAGCAAACAAAAATTCTCTTGATAAACACGTTTTGATCACCTAAAATCTAGCATTTTTCATGGCGTATTAAACAAAAAAAAAAAGAAGATGCCGGAACTGCTGATATTTATTATTCCAAAAAAAAAATATTTACCATAATGAAATATTTTAAAGACGCTTGTAAAATAAATAATTCTATTTTTGTTTTATTCCTCCTTTTGACAATCCGATATAAATTAAACGATTTAAAAGACACCGGCTTTTATTCATTAAAAGTATGCTCGTGGCCGCCATAAATAAATGATAACGACAACAACAACAACAACAAAAACGATAACAAAACTTTAACACATGCAAGACAGAAGCTGTTTTTTTTGCGCGTGTGCTAAGAATTTAAAAATCAGATTTTTTTTAATTTCAACAAATTATGTATGAGTAATTTTATAAATGAAAGCTTTTTTAACAAAGTGGCAAATCTCTAATTTGTATAAATTTGAGTTTAAAAAGAATTAATTTTAAAGGATTATCTATACTATTAATGACATTTAAGTTATACAGAATACTTTGGTCAAGTTTAATTAATTTATTAATTTTGTATTGTTTTTATTATTCACATATCGATCTTTATTTTCGATTTTATCGTATATGTTAATGAATTTTATATTAAAAATATGAAGGACTTGATTTATTGGAAAATTTCAACTCGAAAGTTTCATTTATCGATATATTTTCCACATAACATTATTTTAACGACATATGTATTTGCTATACAAAAAATTTAATTTTTAAAATTTTTTATAAAAAAAATTTGTTTGATAGTAATAAAAATCATTTCAACATAAGTTTTTTTTTTAATTTTTTTTAGTTCATTTATTGATATATTTTCTATACAAAACTATATTTAGCGATATACAAGTATTTGGCTATACAAAAAAAATTTTATTTATAGAATTTTTTATAAAAAAATTTTGTTTTTTCTTTTAATATGAGTACATGTAATATAAATCATTTATCGATAACCGTTTTTATTTTCAAACAATTTCTTGAAGAAAATTGTAGCTATTAAATAATTTTACATGAGAAATTTTATTTGTCGATAAATAGCAGGACTTCGTTTATAAAATTTCATATAGAAAATTTCAATTATCAAAATATTTTACATGCAAAATTGCATTTATCGATAAATTTTCGATATAAAAATTAAATTATCGATATATTTCTTATAAAATAATATCGGTTCTTAAATAAGAAAATCATTTATCGATAGCTTTTTTTCGGTAAATTTCATTAAGAAAATTTTACCTGGCAATAAATTTTTTATTAAAAATTGTATTTATTTTTAAATTTGTATCAAGTCTTTTATTTGTCGATATTATTCATAAAGAAAATTTCTTTTATTGATGTATCTCTATCCAAAATTCTATTAATCGATTTATTTTATATACGAAAATTTCTTTTAAAGATTAACCCCCTTATGCAAAAACTAATGCTAAATTTAAAATTTGCTTAACAAACGAATTTCGCATGGCAAAACCGGTTTTAAAGCATGCTTTAACTTTAACAATCGTTTTTGCGTAAGAGCATAAATTTTTATACAAAAAGTTCTTTTCATAAATTAATAATTATTTATCGATAACTTTTTACTCATTTTTATTTTATTAAATTTTTTTTGATAAATTTCTTTTACATTTTTTTATATTGATGAATTTTTAATTTTAAATTTTCGTTTCATAAATTAAAAATTATTTATCGATAACTTTTTACTCATTTTTATTTTATTCAATTTTTTTTGATAAATTTGTTTTACATTCTTTTATAATGATGAATTTTTAATTTTAAATTATCGATAATTTATCAATTGATTTCCTATAGAATGACTTCATTTATCTAAATATTTCCATAGTTAAAATTACAATTATTGATAAATTTTATACACAAAATTCTATTTATTGATATATTTATCGATATATGTACATATGTATGTATTTTATAGAAAAAATCTTTTTATTGATATATTATCTATGTAGAAATTAAGTTATCGATAAATTTATTTTTTATAAAAACTGGAGGATTAATATATAAAAAAATATTTATCCACAGCTGATTTTTTTAGAAAGTTCTTTAGGAAAATTGTACTTGTCAAAAAAGTTTTAATTGAAAATTTAGCTTGTCGATAAATTTCCTGCCACATGACTTTATTTGCCGAATTTATTTAAACAGAAAATTTAATTTATTGGTGTTTTATTTTATACAAAATTCTGTCTGTCGATATATTATGTATAGGAAAATTAACGACCCACGATGTCAACAAGAAACTTTCTATCGCTTAATTATATTGAAAACAAAAACAAATTTTCTCATTTTATTGTTGTTTTCAATACAAGTTGTCGATCGAAAGTTTCTTGTCGACATCGTGGGCCAGCTGGTAAAAATATGGATTAATTTTTTATAGTTCAATATATGTACATACTACATAATTTAGTTTCACAAATAAAAAATCATTTCTCCATAACTTTTGTATACAATTTTTTTTATCAATTTGTCTATTAATGAAGTTTTAGTTTCAAATTTAGTTTATCAATAAATTTCCTATGGCATGACCTTATTTATCGAAAAATTTATCTATAATTTTTTTGTTTACAAATAAAAAATCGCTAGTCGATACCTTTTTCTATATTTTCCTTAAAATTTATTTAAGAACATTTTTTATATTAATGAATTTTCAATTTAAAATTTAATTTATCAACGATAAATTTCCGAAGAAAGACTTTATTAATTGAAAAATTTTATTTACTATTATCGATATATTTGATATGTGAAACTATCTTTATCGATATAATTTCTATAAAAAAAATTATTTTGACAATTTTTTTTCGAGAATTTTATTTCTCGATAAGCTTTTTGTGGAAAATTTTATTAATTTTCTTTAAACGAAATTTCTACAGGACAATTAATTTTTGTCTTTAAAAATAAATGTTGTGTAAAATTTATTTTGAGTATTTTTTACTTTTATTTTATAACAGCCTTATTCATAAAACTTATTAAGGCTTTAAAAAGGTTTTTTGAACAAATTTTCATAAAAATTTTTCTTAAAAAGTCTTAATAAAAGTCTTAATAATTTTTATAAATAAAGCTGTAAATATTTATTACATAACTATTTTAATATTATCTAACTATTCCTCTGTTAACTTTATTATTTTTTTTTCGTTTGTATTTTATGTCGGTTCATGTTTTATCAAACTCCACCCTACTTTAAATCCAACAAAATTCCCTTCATAACTTTCAAATTAAATCAACAACACTTCCATCACCAACCAACCAACCAACCAACCACCACCGAAACCTGATGGGTTATTTGGAAAAATCAAAATAATAAAAAATCTCTATTTAAATGAAAATAAAACTAAATAAATTAAATCCCCTTCACTCATATGACTGATATGATAAATATGCATATTTACGTATGCATGCATGTACATATGTACATATGTATGTATGTATGAATGGCAAATAAACAAACAACCAACCAATCTAATGAAAATCAACAACCACAACAAAAAAATCCAAACTAAATCGCAGCTGGGATTTTTTAATTTTAATCCACAACAGGTTTGTTGCTCAAGTCTTACGTTTCTTTGTTGCTTATTCTTCTTTTTCTTCTTCTTCTTCTTTTACTAAATACAACACAATCACTCTTAAGCTAATTTTTGCTAAAAAAAAATCCTACTAGTTCACTTTTATCACTATTGCTATTTATTTTTTCACATTTTCTTTTCTAATTTATATTAAAACGAATTAAGAAAAAACAAACCTGAGCACTCATTAGTTTTGCACTAAAAATAAACTGTTTTTTTTTAATAAATAAGCAAATTTTTACAAAATTAAAGACGACACACTTTCGCAATCGCACCTTTATAGTTTAAAGTACATATATGTTTGTATGTAGTATGTATGTATGTACATATGTGTGTATGTATGTTGGTATATCGTAATAGTAAAATGTAATTAAAATGTCATTGTTTTATCACATTTTCTTGTTTTCCATTTATCCATTCATATGTAATAAAATACACAAATGAAAGATGTCTTTTAAAACAATAGCAAGCAAAAGCAACTTTAATCAGTATTTTAAGATCTTTTAAAGTTAAGACAAAACAATTGTTGTAAAATATAATTATCAAATAAAGATTATTAACTTAATTATGAGAAAGATGATTTGATGCGCATTCACTTTTGTTTCAAATTTAAACGAAAATTTTTTGTTTGAGCAATAAAGGTTTGCTTTAAATATATATACATATATGTATATGTATGTATGTACAAATACATATGCATGTATGCACAAAAAATTTATTTTCTATAATTAACTTTTTCAAATATTAAAATCTGAATTTTTTTTATTCAACACGGATTTAAAATTGTTGTCTCAAAGAATTCATGTTTCACACCTTTTTTTCTCTACTTCACAACCACATGCCTCATCGTTTAGCATTAATATTCGTATAACATTTAGTTTTTAAATTGAAAATATTTTTCAAAGTTTTGCAATAAAATGTATTTTGTTTGAACAGAGACAGAATATGTTAATTTCATTTTAACCTTTTGCAGAGGAGTGCCTGCCTGCCTATTGCAACAGCCAGTTAATTTTTAGTTGTATGCTCTGGCAAAAAGATCAAACATGAAACCCACATATATTTTTTTACATTTCTTTTTTTTGTACAAATAGTCATCATGAACTGGGTTGCAATAAGAAAGTTTTCAAATACGAGTACGTGTAAATATCAATAAAGATTGCTTAGATAAGATTATGAAAGAAGTGCGGTAAATAAAAATAATAAAATTAGATTTCTAAGAAATGGCAGACATTCATTCAGCTTATTCAGTATTATTTAAAAAAAATCAAGTAAAATTTGAGACCCCTAGTAAAAAATTAGACTATTGTTCCTCTATAATTGTAGATACATACTCATATGTATGAAATCTCCACCATTTAAAATGTTGGGAATTTAAGATTCAATCAGACGTGCCATACCATAATGCTGCAATAAACAATTTTAATTGAAAATAAAACCAAATATCAATTAAAAATGTAATTGAGTCAATTAAACGTTGTGATTAATTAAACTTTTAAATAAGAATTATTTTTTAAATAAAAATTAATTTAAGACTTAAAGTGAACTTTAACTGACATTTCTTCATACAAAACTTGCCGTTAAAGTCCTTGTTAGCTTTTAATTGTACATTCTGAAAAGAGCCGTAAATAAGGAAAATATTTCCTAAACATAAATAAACAGTTTTCCAAATTATGTGAGTACATACATACATATGTTCAATGTACAATGCCTTCAAAGTTTATTGATGATTGATTTATTAAAAGTAACTTAGAATACTTAAGATTGCCCCTCTAATGAGGACTTAGCATCTATCTGGTGATCCTTTCTCAGCTACAATGGTCATCTATGTACATATAGCATGTTTTAGCGTGACGAAAATTTAAATTAATTTTTTTTACACTTTATTCCAAACTAAATCACGCTAAGTGATTACTTAAAACATTTAAAAGGGATGTTTTTCAAGCCTGAAAAATTATGCTAAGCACATTTTTGCTCATTGATAGAATAGTCCGATTACTATCAAAATTTTACAGAATCTAATTTAATAAACGATGAATTCAGAAATACTATTTCCAGCATAACATGTTATGTCGACTTAGCATGTATTGGACTCTAACCGTCGATATGTATGTAGATGCAAGGCACGTTGATTTGCTATAAAAATTTTAAACGTTCCAATACAATTCGAAGTCATGTGAAGCTTGAAATTAACTTTATTTAATTTCAAATAAATACAAATACATATCAGCAAGTAATAAATCTTTTTGCGACTTTCACCCATAAATAAAGAAAGTTTAGCGTTGTCACATGCACGAATTTATACCCTTTTTGTTAATCTTTACGAAACATTCGAGCAATATGGCTTTTCAGTCACTTAAAGTTTAAGCCGAATGTTATATATACATATACATATGTGCATACATAGTAAATGTATGTACATATATATATATATATATATGTATATCTATAAAAGTTACAGCTTATATTATTTACTAACTAACACTCGTAAATTTTTATCTTAAAATCTTTTGTTAAAACTTACAACCAAAAACAAAAATAATTGCCCGTATGAAGAAGAAATAGTTTAACTTTTTTGCAGTTGAACTTTAAGCTCGTTTGCATTTTTGGGTGACAATAAATGTGTTTTAATACAATAAATATCACATTTGATATTCCCATGCTATATGCTTTTAATAAAATTTTTTTAATTTCATGCAACATAGTAAATATATAAATTTTAAATAAGTTGATTTATAATAGTGATTGTCATGCGAAATACAATAGTGCGTTTACATTTGAGGCAAATCTATTACTTACGAGATTTTGTGGGAAAATCTAGTAGATAGATTTCCCGTATAAAAAAAACTACTTCGTCACCAGATTTTGCCACAAAATACTTAAAATCTAATAGAACTTAGTAGTAGATTTGTACGAAATCTACTAAAAATCTAATATTTTTATTTATTTTTTTTTGTACCCTGTACAACATATTTATGTATGTATATAAAAGGTGAGTGAATTGGCTACGCCTTACAAAAAAAAAATTTTTATTAAAGATGTGTGAATGAGATAAGTCGTTACTGTTTGGGATACCGTTCAAGTCAAATTTTAGATTTAGAAATCTACTAAATTTTGAGACAATGTAAATGCTGTATTACAACAGTAGTTTTTTTTTTAATTTGTACTAAAAAGTCAGGCAGTTTATATAAGAAGGTGTGTGTATTAGCTACATTGCAGTTGATTGGTTGTATTTTTGGAATATTTTCAGCGAATGGGTTTTGTTTTGGATAAAAATATTGGTGAATGTAAAAAAAGCTTGGAGGAAACGTTATAGATTTTCATAAAGATTTTAATTGAAATCTGCTAGATTTTGTGCAGGTGTGAATGACCTATAGAATATAAATATATATATAAAAATTTATATATAAAATATTTTACGTAAAGTATTTAGTGAAGCCATCTAATGACAGTACTGCTAAAAATAAATTTACACACAACAAAAAAAAAAAAAACACCGTGACAGTTGTGTGTACACGCAAGTTATTTCTTTTGTCATTTGTAAGTTTTCTCATGAAGTTGGCTGCAACTAACATTTAAAATTTTTTAAACATATAATTGTTGCAACTAAAATTTAGAAATATTAAATAAAAAACCTTACAAAAGCGTAAATTGTTTTAACAAAGCTTTCTTGTTGACATATAAAAGCAAATAAAAAGTGTTTTTATAGAGACAACTTTAAATTGTCAACACTTTTTTAACTGACGGCCATTTTGTCAGCTGTCAAGTGATTTATGTTTAGTTTGGTTTGCCATTTCAACATGAACAGATTTTGTATCAAAATTTTTTTACGAACCCCTATAAAAGGAATAAGCTTTCTTAGACTAAAAATAACTTCTTTCTGCACTTTTTTTTAAATAACCGGCCAAGAACTTTCGAAATATGTATGTACAAATGAAATTTTTAAATATTCCAATACCGCCACAAAAAATGGCAAAAAACATTAAAATTACTACACAAAATTTATAGAAGATAAAAATTTTATAGCATTTTTACGACGTCTGAAATATTCAAGTTCAATTTAAAACCAGATTTTAATATTTACAATGTAATACGAAATTTAAATAAAAAAAACAGACGTTAAATAAGATAGTAAATAAGCTTAAAAGCCATTTCAAATTAATAGCGTCTGTGTTTGCTTGATTAATTTTTTCATTTCATTTTTTTTTTGCTTCTCATATTGCTTAAATCTTAATTAAATTTGCAAATATCAAGTTGTTATTTCTACTTTTAATACATACATACATACATACATACCTGCATAATATGTGTGTATGTATGTACATATGTATGTTTTTTTTAAGTCTCGCATAATTGCTATTCTAGCGAATTCTTTAAATATTAAATTGAATTTCAAATTTTTAGCGTTCATATAAACATTTCCAGAAGCTTAAAGCACACGTAGCAGTTAAAATAAAATTATAAATAAAAACAATAAGCAAAAAAAAAAAACTGCGTAGTTATTTTGCTAAAAAAAAATAAAGAAAGAAATAAAAACTAAATTATGTTGAAAATATTTCAGCGCTAGACTTAGACAAATACATATTTTTAATAAACAAATATTTTTATATATGCTTGCTTGTATATAATTTAGTCATGTACTCGTATGTACAACATCTTCTTTATATGAAATATTTGCGGTTTTTATTATCTTAAAGAATAACAAAAAAAAATCGTTTTAAAACATGATAAGCAAAGCTTATTCATGGCGAATTCTTTAAGTGGAATTTTTTAGAACACAAGTTATCTCACGTATGGAAACAAAGAATTTACAATGACCATGCTCGCTTTTATAATTTCACTGTAAGATCTATTCATACGAGTAGAAAGCCATTGAATACTGAAAACAAAAGACACAGCAACAAAAATAAAATGTCTTTTAAAAATATTTTAATTATTCACAAATTATATACATACATACATTTAAAAAAAATGTATTTATGCATAAATTTTTCTTTACGAAATCTCAATAATCCTTGAATTTTCTATTTTCTTTCATTAATCAATAATTTTCGATAGATTATTGAATATTTTTTTTAAGTTTTTAACTTAATAACCGATAAATTTTTTCCATAATATTTAATTTATGAATTAATTTTTCATAAACAATTTGACTAATCAATAAATTTTCTACAGATTCAAAAATAAATAAATTTTCAATGGAAAAATTTCAAATTTTCAATAGAAAAATTTCCAAAGATAAACTTTTTTGCAAAAAAAACTTAATTTATCGAAAATATTTTATTTGTATGGAAAACTCCATTTATAAATAAATTTTTTAGAGAAAAAATTTCGACCGAAATTATTTTATTAATTTGTATTGGAAACTCCATTTATAAAAAAATTTTTTATAGAAAATTTCACTAGCAATAAATTTTCTAGAGAAAATTGTGTTTTTCAATAAATTTTCTTTAGAAAGTGTTAGTACTCAATATCTTTTTTTTAAATTTAGGTAGTCAATAATTTTTTTTATCAATAAATTTTCTTTACAAAATTTTAGTACTCAATTTTCTTCAGAAAATTTTAGTACTCAATAAATCTTTTTTTTAGAAAATTTTAGTACTCCATAAATTTTCTTACAAAATTTTAATACTTAATTTTCTTAAGAAAATTTTAGTACTCAATAGATCTATTTTTAGAAAATTTTAGTACTCCAAAAATTTTCCTTACAAAATTTTAATACTCAATAAACTTTCCTTAGAAAATTTTAATACCCAATTTTCTTCAGAAAATTTTAGTACTTAATAAATTTTCTTTGGAAAATTTTAGTACTAAATGAATTTATTTTTAGAAAATTTTACTATTCAATGAATTTTCCTCAAAAAAGTTTACTACTCCATAAATTTTCTTTAGAAAATTTTAGTACATAATGAGTTCTCTTCAGAAAATTTTAGTACTTCATAAATGTTCTTTGGACAATTTTATTACTCCATGAATTTTCTTTAGAAAATTTTAGCTCGAAATGAATTTTCTATAGAAAATTTTACTACTCAATGAATTTTCCATAGAAAATTGTAGTACTCAATAAATTTTCTTTAGAAAAGTTTAGTACTCAAAATTTTTTTTTGGAAAATTTTAGTATTCAATCAATTTTTTTCAGAAAATTTTAGTACTCCATAAATTTTATTTAGAAAATTTTTATTATGAATAAATTTTTTTTAGAAAATTGTAGAGCTCAATACATTTTGTATGAAAAATTTTAGTACTCAATGAATTTTCTCTAAAAAATGTCCTTTTTCAATAATTTTTTTTTAGAAAATTGTAGTATTCAATAAATTTTCTTTAGATAATTTTAGTACTCAATAAAATTTCTTTAGAAAATGTTAGTACTCCATGCATTTTCTGTAGAAAATTTTATTATTCAATAAATTTTCTTTAAAAAATTTAAGTTCGTGATGAATTTTTAAAGAAAATTTTAGAACTCAATCACATTTTTTATGGAAGATGTTAGTACTCAATAAATTTTCTTTAGAAAATTTTAGCACTCAATGAATTTTTTTCAGAAAATTTTAGCACTCAATGAATGTTCTGTAGAAAATTTTAGTATTCAATAATTTTTTATATAGAAAATGTTAGTAATAGAGAAGTTTTCTATTTAAAATTTTATTTATTAAGAAATTTCATTTAAGAAATTTTATTTAACGATAGATTTTTTATACAAACATGTACTTGTTAATAACAGTTTCATTTATCGTTAGATTTTTTACATAAAACCTAATTTGCTGATAGATTTCCTATAGAAAATATAAATTATCGATCAATTTTTAACCAAAAATTTTATTTTCTGTGAATTATCTATAGAATGCTTCATTTATCGCTGAGAAAACTACACTATTGGATAGAAATATACACACACTATTGTTTTTAATAATTTATTAGATTTGAAAAGAAATAACCTTAGAGTTTAAGGATTTTTATTAATTTTCTTACTTCACAGTATTTTTTTGTAGCATTCTATCTTTTTTAATCTGTGTGTAGAAATTGAAATGCAAATATATTTATTTTCTTTTAAAATCTATTTATTTTTTTCTTTGCAGGCCTACAAACGTCAATCTAATTCAGTGAAAATTGCCAAAATTACAGCATTCACTATAATTATTTCTTCATTTATATTGGGTGCTTTTATCTTGGCCTCTTCGTATTTGCAAGCCAAGGCATCATGCGATCAAGTGCAGGCACTTGATTCGGTATTGGAAAAAGAATTGATGTTGGAAACCTTGCAGCAAGTCAATAAGGTAAGTTATAGAAACTTTTTTTGTACCTCATCATGAATTTTACATGTGAAAATTTCCGAAAAAAAATCTTTCGTTCAGACGGATTTTAGGGCCTGTCCCTCGATGTCGATAACATTCAAATTGTCGCACAGTGACATTGGAAGCAACAACAAAATTTTAAAATTGGTTTTTGTTTTGATTGTAAGTATGCGACCAGTCGAACGTTGTCGTTATCGTGGGTTATGACCTTAATTTCGTATGATTTATTTAATTATAATTAAAACCCTACATATTTCCACTTTTTCGGACATTCAAATCTTTCTGAACAATTTTCTTTATAAATTGTCAAAATAGTTCGCAATCGTATGATGTTTGTTTGGAACAAACTGTTCACACGTTCGGAAATTTTCATGTAAATTTTATTTATTATAAATCTGATTATTTAAAGGCTCTGGAACAATTTAGAATTTTATTGTATGAACTAATTGTAAACATTTTCACACAAATATATAAATTTAAATTTAACTTAATAATGATAATTTCGTTAATATAATTTTTAAGTTGTAACAAGCACGATCTAGCATTTTAATAAATAAATTTTCACGACAAAGTCAGATGAGGCAAATATTTGCAGGAAGGAAACTTAAGCTGTATAGAAGTCAAACTCTAAACTATTAAGAAGAAATTGTTATGAAGTGTAATAAAAGTTAATATAGAGAAGTTTAACGAAAAAAATAATGGCTGCACTTATTCCTTAAATTTTTTTTTTAGTTTTTTAACACATCTGACCTTAGCTTTAGCAACAACAACTACTGACGTCTAAATTAAATTGCATAAAAAAGTACATAATCATCAAGGTTCATCTTCGCTTTTTATTTTGCCAATTATTTATGGGAGAGAAAAAAAATTAATTTACTATATACGAAACAATAGTTTTAGACATGCAAAATAAAGCCGATAGATGGATGGATGGATGGTTAGACAGCTAAACAATAAAATGCTAGTTAAAGCAATAATAACGTGTACTTCCATATAAATTACTATAATCGTAAATATATGTATGTATGTTCATATAATGGCTTTTGTATCTAATATCTAAAAATCTTCCATATTTATTTATTTTTTTTGTTTGTGCTGCAGGCCATTGTACACGCGATTTTTTTTTTTTTTGAGTACGAGTATTCGTTTTACACAAATACCAGAACAGTTTCCACAAATCAAATAAACTTAATGTTTTTTTTTTCAAATACTTAGCAGTTGTCTCTATGTAATTAACAAATATTATTGGTCTATTGTAAATTATTATTTTTTTTTGTTTCGCAAATGACATGAAATATATTTCCAGCTTTATTAGCTTTTAATATTTTCTTACTAACATTTACGAGTATCATTAATGTACAATAATTTTTAGTTTAGTTTGTAATACATCGATGATATTAGTCAATCATGTTTTAATGGAAGTTTAGTGCGACCCAATGGACCAGAAAATTATTGAAAAATTTTCGCGGTTTGTTTTTTAGGGCTAATGGTTTAGAATTCTTAATGAAATTCACTGCTTGAGTGAATACGGTGTAATTTCAAAAGTTTTGTGACAAAAGCTTGTAAACACTTTTAAAACTTTAAACTTTTACTAATGAGCTGTCCGACGATGTCGACAAGGAACGTTCGATAGACAACTTGTATTATTGAAAACAAGAAAATTTGTTTTTGTTTTCAACATAAGCAATCGATTAAATGTTTCCTGTCGACATGGTAGGCCACGATTTACAATAAAATACAATTCTGATCTGATGAATTGTTATTGTCTTTTGAAAATTTTCATAAACTTCATCATACCAGGGTTGTATTTCCTAGTAAATCTTTTAAGGCCTTAAAAAAGCCAAGCAAAAATAGAAGGAAAAGTTGACTCCTTTTTCGTTTTTAATCCAAAGTCTCTATACTTTCATGAAAAAATAATCCAAAAACATTTTTATGAAAACTTTTTTTGTAGAAATCATATTAATATCTTTAAGTTTTTCGCAGAGAGTTAGTTGGGTTATCAAAAATATTTTTTTAAAGACAAAAAAAAACAAAATTGTTTACATTTTCTTAAAATACATGCTATCGAAACATTTTTTCCTTAAAAGCTCCGGCATATCGATGTAGGTGTGAAATAAAAATATTGTTAATAAAATATATTTTACAGTCACCCGTATTGCGTATGTCACGTCGAATATTCGACTACGAGAATTTTATCCTAGATTAAACCAAGGCGAATTCAGTATCAGGTGACCTTATCAGCCCGGCTGATTATCAGCTGTTGATACAAAATTGAGCAATTTGAACCAAAATGTCAAAATTTGCTCAGAAATCTTTTGACAGATTGGTTTTCTAGCATAGCAAACTACATGTTGTTTTTTGTGTTGTAAAATTGTTGTACTGATAAGGTCACCTGATACTGAATTCGCCTTGGATTAAACAAACATTTAACACTTTTCCTTTAATCTAGTAGGAAATTATCATAGACGAATATTCGACGTGACATACGCAGTAAGGGTGAATATTTTCTTAAAATACTTACAATCGAAATGTTTTTCCTTACAATATTTGGATTATCGTTAAAGCTTTTAAATAAAAATTTTGTTAATATGTATACTTTTTAATGAAAAATAAAATTATATTTGTTAAATTTTCTCGTTAGAATTTCGAGCCCTATTTTCGATTTAATCGCAAGCGACAAAAATTTTTTATTTTATTTTTATAGTATCGAACCTTTTTTTCGATTCTATCGTAAGCGACATGTTATCGAAAATATACTTTTTTTTATTGAAATTTAAATTTTATGGGCCAACCCATGGTTTAGAATTATAAAAATGCAAAAATTGTTGATAACTTTTAAGATACGGCCTATACAATTTTATCGTAAGCGACAATTTACGTACAAAAATAAATTTGAATATTTAAAAAAAAAACCTTCTTCTGAATAATTTAATTTTTGTCGCTTACGATAAAATCATAAAAAAATAAATAAAATTATTTATTCAGAAATAATTTCTTGATCGGGCTTAAGTTCAGTAATTTCAGTTCTTATTCAATGAATAATTTTTATTAATTAATGTTAGTTTCTAAAGAAGAGATGAAAAATTAAACTGGACTTTATGAGCTTGGGGGAAATACCGATATTTTTCTGTGCAGCCACGCATTTCATCAGCACCCATGTCTATCTACTTAAGTAGAGATTGTTATTAACATCAGCTATTGAACGTAAATTTTCAATGAAAGGGAATATGTGAATTGTATACACAATATAATTATTTCTCATATTATTTTTCATTAAAAATATCGTTATTTCCCCCAGCTAATTAATTAATTAATTATTAATTCAATATGACTTTTATTGCTTTTAAGCTGTTTTTTTCTGGGTGTAGTTTAGTTTTTTTTAAAGACTTTAATGTATTATAAAAAATAATTCGATAATTTAAAATTTAGGTATCTTTACTTAATTTGCTACAGAAAACTTATCGATAACTTTTTTTGAAAGAATGAATTAAAATTTGCTATCGAAGATTAATCGACGAATTTAATCTATTAAATGATTTGATAATTTAAATATATTTTAATTTCCTACAGAAAACTTATCGATAACTGAAAGAAGGAATAAATTAAAATTTGCTATCGAAGATTTATCGACGAATTAAATCTATTATAGAAAATGATTTGATAATTTAAATATATTTTAATTTGCTACAGAAAACTTATCGATAACTTTTTTTGAAAGAATGAATTAAAATTTGCTATCGAAGATTAATCGACGAATTTAATCTATTAAATGATTTGATAATTTAAATATATTTTAATTTGCTACAGAAAACTTATCGATAACTTTTTTTGAAAGAATGAATTAAAATTTGCTATCGAAGGTTTATCGATGATTTGATAATTTAAATATATTTTTTTTGAGAAAGTTTGTTTTTTTATGAATTAGAAAATTAAATTATCGACCGTTTACATTTTTTGCAAAAACAAAAAAAAATCAGCACTCAATAAAGATGTGTGCTTTTTTAAAATCCTTGAGAAAAAGCTGTATAGAACTTCTAAAACTTATTATATAAAAATTAAAATAAAATAATACATATGTATGTATATCGTTAGCCCTACTTATTTTTTAATCGAGATTTTTGCATTTTTCATTGCATTAGATCAGCTACGTACAAGCAAACAAACATATTCCGACATTTGCATTTGAGATAAACACCTTTGAAAGCTCTTTAATTTGTTCTTGTTACTTTGCACAGTAAGAGTAAGCATTGCTCTAGCCTAAATCTAATTGGCTGCTGTGCTCTAGTCGGTGTGAAAGCACAAAAGCTCTTTTGTAAAAGCTTGCACATTGTGCATATGGCTTAGATATTATTCTATCGAAATAATGAGTCACGGCCTTTCTATATTAAAGTAACGATATGTATGTTACCAAGCTCACACTAATTATTCCAAATAGTTTTCAAAGAAAAAAAGAAAAAAGTATTTCATCCTACTTACGTATAATATTTAAAATGTTACAAGCCAAAAACGACAACAACAAAAAAAATATTGTAAAAAAAAACAATGAAATCAATGAAGTAGATTTCCATAAATTATTTCCAACTGACTTCACAATAACAATGAGCAACAACTGAAATTGAATTAAAAACACATCTAAAAATAACAAAAGAAAAAACAATACAAACGAAAGAAATGTGATTATGAAAATAATAGATTGATACAGATTCCAAATGCAAAAGAGAAACACAAATATTGCAACAACAAATGCAAAATTGCATTGCAAAACAATAACTATTTTTTATTTAAATTATTGCAAGCCAACAAACACACACACTTACAAATAAGGAGTTTATAAAACAAATTGAAAACAGCAACAACTAAAATTAAGCAAATTGAAAAAGTCTTGAAACAATAATATCGTACGAGTACAATAAAGTGAAAGCAGTGTGTGAAATGAAAATGTTAAGAAAATGAAAAGAAATAAAATTGTAATACCTACAAAAAATTTAAAACTTTCGTAATTCGTTTTTAGATACACTTACAATGGGATACTGCATACCAAGCGTAATAAATGCATCTCTGGCAAATGCCAAAGTTTAGCTTTTGTAAAACAAAAACAAACAAAAAAACTTTAGCCAAGTTACCTTGTTATGAAAAGACAACTGCAACAATCTCTTCTCCATATATGCCGTGTTTTTTAAGACTGAACACAGCGGCTGGTTTACACACGTACTCTCGTACTTACATATATAGATACATGTGTATGTATGTACATATGTATATATGTACAACTGCAAGACGCTTAACAATTTTTTTTGTTTTTGTTTTGCCTTTCGAACCGACAGCAATCAGCAGCACACTTTGAGAAATCAAAAAATGAAACATAAAAATTTGCAGCAAAATTTCTTAAACATTTTTGTTTAGGTTTGTCTTTTTGGTGATGACTGGTGGTGCATGGCACCATTTTTCTGTTTTTTCTGTTCACTAAAGTTGTTTATTTTACAAACACACACTGGCACGTCGTAACACTTGTAGAGGATGACGGCAATGATGTTAAAAATAAAAGCTTAAGTAAAACGTAATATAATACGAGTAAGTATGTGTAAATAAATATGTTTATACAACATATGAAGAAAAAAACAGAAAACAAAAAGCTTTAAAAACCATTTACTTTTTAACAATAAACAACAGAAATACACACACACACACGCACGCACACACATTCTGCCTTCCTTCGTATAAACAGTTGCACACATTTGTAACAAACTCGAGTTTCTTTCTTAAGTCTTGTGTTTTTAGGGCATTAATGGTCTACTGTTACTATTGTGTATAAACAAACGCACGCACCGTGGTTGTAAAGCATTATTTTTAGCTATAAAATTTTATTGTAATTTATTACAAAATTATATCAATACAACTAAAAAATATAAGTCAATTTAAATTAAAATAAATATTTTTTTAATTACCGTGGGCCTGGTAGAAAATTAATCGCACTGTACAGATTGTTATGCACACCAACAGGAATTTATTTATTCACGAGGAAGCGCAAAATGACTACACTCATATTTTAAAATTAAGCAATATAAATGAATAAAAAGGTCAAATTATCCTGGAATGGCCATATGTATATGTAGACTGTAAGACTGTAAGGTAATCAAAACTCAAAAGATTTTCGGACTTTTGCAGAAGATCAACCCAGCAAAAAAAAAAAAAAAAAATTAGAAGCACTAACAATAGAGAGAAGCAATGTATTGCTTACTTGATAGCAAAAGGTTCAAAAAATTCTTCTGAAAAGCACTAACGTAAGGCGGGCTCTCTACCAAAGTAGAACACAGAGTAACTTTTGCATATGAGTACACAAAAACTATCTATTATTACTTCTGTGAAGCACTTTGGTAAGGCAAAAATTCATGTCTCCTTGGAAGCTAAATGTATTGCTTCTAGCTGTCTCATCTCGAACAAAAAAAACGCTTCTGGGAAGCAGCAATTTTTGTTGGGAATTAGGTAGAATTGGTAAATAAACCCAAAGACGTCACACTGGCTTTATGGGAGTGCAGAACGGCAAATTATCACATTTACATCATTACTTGACATCTTTAGAAAAGAAGGTTAATGTAAAACATCTTCAAAAAATACAGAGACTGTGCTGTATCAGCATCTGTGGTGCAATAAGGACTACATCAAGTTAGACAACGGAAAACATTCCAACAATCGAGCCAATTGATATACTATTTAAAATTAGTAACCAATCGAGTAGCGGATTCTACGACATGAGTCATGATGACTCTCTCCGACTAAGATCACGGCTATTATGGAAGACATTAAATGGCTAAAGGAAATTGACAACAGACAATCAATCAATCTGTATCTGTTCTCGAAGCCTTAAGAAATCATAAAGTTCAATGTCGAAGCAACCGGCAATGCAAAAATGAGATAAGCTCATACATATCGATTACAGGACATCAGGTTATCGCTGAAAGGGAAGAGAATGGGCTATTAAGGTGAGTAAGTGGGTGCAAGACTGACCGAAATTCTCTGGGAAACTCAAATATTAAACCCAAATTAAGTTTAAAAAGATCGGAGAATGACAAACATAATGACAGGACATACAGAGTTAAATAATCATTTGGCTTAAGTTTAAGTGTTGTTGATGATATAACGTGTAAGGCAAAATTGCATGTGATAATTATTAATGAACAAATAACACCAAAGTTAATTGTAAATATTCTGGCAAATAGTAGTAGAACGGAACAACTAGCTGTTTTCGAAGGCAACTGCATCATCATCATCATCATCATTTCATTTTTAATTTTTCGTTTATAAATGCAAATGATAATAATCATATTATGCAGCGTATAATGCAAAATCTCGAACGGGCCGTAATTTTTAGAAGTTTAAATATTAGTGGCATTCATACCGCACTTTTAAGTTTTATTTTTTTATAATTGGGGTATTCAGAAGATACTCATAAATTAACACGTTTTAAAGTAATAAAACGAAAAAATATGACTGCTGTGAGCAACTCCTTATAATTTACAATTATAAATATTGTACTTATTTGTATTTTGGTTTTACCACCTTTGTACATTGCTTACTCTCTCTCTCTCTCTCTCAATTCCTTTGGTAAACTCTCACGCATTTCTACATGTAGTTATGACAAACAATAAACATAGCTGAGAAAGTCTTATTACTTTATGACCTTTTTGTTTGAGCCACAACAACAATTTTTTTTTAAACTATTTTAAAGTGTTAAGACATTATGACACTTAGGACACTTAAGACACCCTTGTGAATAACCCAATTGATTTTTTTTATTTATTTTTATATTGATTTATGCAGAACAGTATTTGATTTTAGACCTACGATTTCTTAGAAATTTTAGTTAAATGTTCGTAGATTTTTCATTTGACACAACCTAATTCATATGCTCAAAGTTTTATTATTGAAAATTCTAATTTTCAATTTCTTTCCAAGATTTGGCTCCTTATTTTCTTACTAACATAAGAACGTTTTTTAAGGGTAAAAAATCACGGCATATTCATATAAAGTAGACTCACTTCAATTCGCTTTGAAAAATTCATAGTTTGTACTGAAAAATTTGTGTTGACATCTGAGGAATATTTGAATTACAAGCGGCGATGGATTCGCAATAGGAAAAAAATTATCTTTAGTTCAGTTATAAGTTCCTTTAACGCTGCAAGTCATACATTCAATAAATCCTTTTCAAGTTCATTACACATACTGCGTGTAAAAATTAATACAAATTAATAGCTATCACACAAATTGATAGTCAATTTTATTTTATAAATGCCTGCGACGAAGAAACAACTCAAAATTGTATGTTCAGTCAATGTGTTAGTGTGATCAGCTGTTAAAATTTAACATAAAATTGTCAGATAAATGGAAAGTTGAAATTAAAAGCAATATAGTGGCCAATTTAAAAGATGTAAGTGTAATGCAAATTGAAAGGCAAAACTCGTGTGGTCGCCAATTAAATTCAATATTTGAAAAATCTCTCTCTATTTATTATTAACAGATTGTTTTTATAATTCCGGTAGTAAAAATTAAATTAAAGGGTAGATTTTGTATTTACAAACGATTTAATCGTTTTGAAATTTGTATGGAAAAAATATATTTTTTTTAATATAATTTTCGTTATTAACCGACTTCAAAAAAAGTAGGAGAGGTTATCAATTCATTTGTATTTTTTTTTTCTTACATTGTTACTTCACAACTCGGTGCATTCTACACCGATTGTAAAAATTCCTTTTTTTTGCCTGATATAGCTTCCAATTGGTACTATTGCAAAAAAGTGGGTGGGGATACGCCCACAATTTTTTTTATTTGATTTTATGATATTCTACTTATTTGCTTGCTGCAAAACTTACCAAGCACCTTCGGTTCTTTTAATTACACAATTTCTAAATTGGAAAAATGTGCGGAGCTACGCCCATTAAAATTTATTATTTTATTTCACGTGGTTCTACTTAGCCGATTTTTACGAAATTTACCACACAGCTGATGCTCAAAAATATACAAAATCTTGCATTTAAAAAATGGGCAGAGTCACGCCCATTAAAATTTTATATTTTATTTTTTTTAAGTGGTTTTAACTTCGCCGATTTTTGCGAAACTTAACAAACATCCTGAACTCTGAAAAGTACACAGTCTTGCATATTATAAAATGGGCGGAGACACGCCTATTCAACGCACTTCTTAACCAACGAAAATTTAAAAAAAAAATTTTGTACCAATTTGGTTCCATTTATTTTTTTCGTAAATGTTTTATTAAATCTTTGCATTGAAGTCGGTTTTGCTTGCCAGAATTATTTTTCATATAAATTTGAAACGTTTAGAAACAAAACTTTTTACAAATCTGCCTATAAAATAAAAATTTAAAATAAGTTTTTTTTATAACAAAATTTTTTGCTTGTTTTATTTTCTGTTAAGCAACATCCATCAATATGCTTTGCGCTCCCGCTTATGGAACTCATTATATATCTTTTTTCTATTTTTAATAGAAGTTTATAAAATTGCAGTTTTTATCCCACTGTTCGTTCAGCCAGCCTGTCTTGAGCAATAAATAGTCAGTTTCTTTTTTGTCTATACATGACTTGATCGATTGTTTGTCTATTTTGTGAGCGTATGAGTGAAACCATATATGCATAGTTTTTCAAGTATATAAATTTATGTGCATAAATTTATGTAGGCATATGTACATACATACATACGTATGTACATATGTACACATATAAAAATACATTTAAAATGAATGCTTAGCTGCCGCTCTACTCTCAAATTTGTTGAATTTTTCATTATTTTTGTTTTCTTACAAAAAAAAATATTAAATTTTATTTTGGTATTTTTTTAAGTTGTTTTTAAAAGTTATGTAAGATTTATATATGAATGTACATATATATGTATATATGTATGTATGTGTGTAAATTTTTATAAAAATGTTAATGTATTTCTACTTCGAGAGATATCTACATTTAGTTTTCATTCTGCCTTTTTCGATATTTTAATTTTATCTATTACTTAATAGTTTTTTTTTTTCTTAACTGCTTGTTTTTCAATTCTTTTTTTTTAACAACTACCTTTTAAATGTAGCATTATTTAAAGGAAATAAAAAAGAATTAAGAATTTAATTGCTTGCGCATTTAAGAATACTTTTTGTGCTTTCATAAGAGATTTAATTTGATCGCTTAATTGCATTTTTATTAAAGCACTTAGAAACTTTTTGTATTCAATGGAAGGAAGCATTTAAATAGTTTCAAAATTATATTTCGGACACATAAAATTATTTGAAACTAAAATTCGCACGAGCAGAATACTAATTTAACTAGTATGTATGTATATGGAATTTAAGCTATTATTTAGTTTTTATTATTATTTTTATTTTATAAAAAGTTCAATTAAACCTGTTTTCTTTTTCGAAGACACAAAAAAATATAATCCGCATATTCATAAAATTTGAAATGAGTTTGAAATTCATTTTATTTAAAAATTTTCATACAAAACATTTTCTTAAAATCGATTTCAAACACATTTTATTTTTGTATCCCCAATGTTTAGTGATGATTACTACTCGTACATACTTATATGTACGAGTAGTATGAGCAAAATCTACTAGATTTCTCATATAAAACAAAATATACTTTGTCACTAGACTTTGTCGAATTTAGCATAAAATCTAATAAACCTTTATACTTAAAAAGGTGTGTGAATTAGCTGGTTATACTTTGGGAACAATTTCAGTTAATGGTTTTTGTTTTGGATACATATTGATAAATCGTTGACCCAGAATAGTTTTGCTCCATCGACAATTCTTAAAATAATTAGTTAGGTATGGAATATATATATTTTGAATACCCTATTTCTGTATCAAAAACGCTTTTCACTAAATGTATTATGGTTTCGGAGATATTTAGCCTTTAGGTTTAATAAGTATTGTTTTGCTTCATACGCCACTGTTTGGCGATTGCGTCAAATTCTTCATACAAAAATGTACAAAGTAAAGTTAACTCTTGTTTTGCTTCATTTCTAAAAGAAATTAATAATAATAAAAAGGTGTCGTTAAAAAAATTCAACGGCGACTGTTAAGCAAACACATCATCACCCAGACGCAGGCGCCGATTAAATGTTTTAACATGAAATAAAAGAAACCTTATTTATGCATGTTTGAGTATAACAAAAATCATTTAATTTCATTATTTATATTAAATACAAATCAATTACTTGTTTTTCTTGTATAAGTGTATAAGCGTAACGATAGTTAAAAATATTACGGCGGCGGCTACTTGGTCGGTGTTAAGCGATCGACTTATTTCTCTGGACAGCAAGAAAATAAACAAAACAAAAAAAGTTTCAATTCACAGCTGTGATACAGCATTTAAGTATACGTATGGAGCACGAAAAAATACTTTTTGAAAATAAATTAAGAAAAGTGGTGTATGCGGCAAAAACATGTTTTTACTTTTACAATAAAGTAATATTAACTTCTAACTTAACAAACTTTAAAATTTTTTTTTCAAAACATGTGTTGGAAGCAGTGGTGTAAATACAAAAGAAAGACATCGGGTATATTTTGAGAAAATTTCTTGTAAACTTTCTATGTCGTTCTTCTGCACTCCAACTTTTTGGCTTATGGGCTAAGCCTATGCTGAGGCAACGAAATGTCAAAAAAATTGGGTGTTGACGGTAAGGATATTGATAAAAAAAAATGTATTGAAATCTGCTAGATTTCGTGCCCCATTAAGTAAATTTATCTGTTGAAACCAATTTTTTTAAAAACCAATTTTAAATACTCAAATAAATGAAAGCTTCATAACACAATTTACACATTACGAAAAATAAAAGCATATTACGAGTAAAATAAAAAGAATCTATAAATTACCAAAATAAGGCCTAAAAGCGTAAATTATGCTCTAAAAAATTAGGAAATATGCTAAAAATATGCGTGTAAGACTTAAGTATGCGAATAACATGTTTTGAAGGGTAGAATATGCAAAAATATGCACTAACAAATCCATGCAAAATCTCTAAAAAAATTCTGGAACGGATAAATATCTAGTCACCGCTTTAATACGTTATACAAGAAAAAACATGCGGTTTGCGATTTCCCTGCTTATGAAATTATTTCAATGAGCCGATGAAAATCAGTACATTGCGCCGATAGTGGGATCTAGGTTTTAAATAGAACGGTTTGCATTTGCGATAACGATATACATATTAATATTTTCTTAGAAGCAGTCTTGTGCTTTTTATTTTCACTTTTTATTAGCATTTAAATTTTTATATTTCTCGTATCTCTATCTCGCTCTCTACTTGTGGCCATTTTAACACATCAAAGACGTGTTTATGCAATAAATAAATAAATAATACATATATATGTATATTGTATATGTACATATGTATGTATGTATATTGTATTTACATATGCATGTATGTAGGCTGTTTTGTGAAATGTATAAAATCTTGTTTACTACCATCTATATACAAAAATTTGGTTTAAAATACTTTGCTTTCTTTAAATACATATGTACATAAGTATATATATTTATTTATTTTTTCAGGCCAGTCTTTTAAGAATTGCCTGCGGTATTTTTTTTCTTTTCTTAAGAATTAAATGAGTCATATGTTATTGTTTAATTAGTTGGCATTAAATGTTCACAATTTGCTTTAAATGGATTCCGAGAAATGTAAACAAAAACTTAAACAAATATACAGATACATATTAACTAGAACGGATATTTGAGTAAGACTTTGGAATGTGATCAAATGAAGAAAGCAAACAAAAAAAAAATATTGTGGACTAAAATTAGACACCGCTAATTTTTCGGGAATTTTATTCTCTTAAGAAAAATTGCACAAGGGGCCGCTATAGCAGCGACTCGCTATATAGTCTCAGATTTGTTTATAAAAATTATTAAGGCTTTATATGTAAAGGGTTTATAAACCAGGTTTTATAAATCCTTGATAATTTTTATAAATAAAGCCCTCTGTGACCAATGATTCTACGAAGAGCACTAGGCTGAATTGCGATAGAACCTTCAAATCAGTGATGCGCAAAATAAAAAATATATTTCTATTGGTGAGAAAAATGAGAGTAAAATAAGTTGAAAACAAATTTTATAATTTCCATATATGCTGTGGTTAATTAATTGTTTGAATATTTTTTTTTTTTGTAAACAAGCCATTTAATAAAAACTTAAGTAAAAGGTAAAAAAGCTAATAATCCATTCAACAATGAAGTGTATAAGTTGCAAATTAAATTTATTTACAGCGCTCTGAAAACTATTAAAATGCTTTTTTAAACTATCTTCCCTATTATTTTTAAATGTTTCATAACATAAAATGCATTGCATATTGCCAAAAGTATTTTTTTATCAGGAAATATTTCTTAGCTTCCATAATTATTTTTTGCCAAACAAATTTATTTAATATGAACTTAAATTTTGTTCGGTGTGCTCAAAAAAAAACTAAACAAAAAACCTGGAAAAATTTCGTACATGCGTGCACAACTTCATTCGTCGCTTCCTCAGTGACGACTAAATGAAAAAGCATAAGCATATGTGTGATTTTCTTGTCCACAATTGTGGTATGGCTTGCGGGTTACTGTTTTAAATTTAAAATGTGTTTAGAGCTAGAAAATTTTTCGAAAATTTTTCGATTTAAAAGCGAATATAATGCATTAAACACATTCACCACAGCAGGCTACACGAACACACGACTTCAAATGTCGCAAGCTGCATCTGTCGCCTCGTAGCTGGCTACTTAATTCTTTTGGAGACGGCATCTGCACCATCTGCAGCTGATATTCAAGTACAAATACATAGTTCAGTATTGCCACTTTCATATATTTTGCATTTAAAAAATTTAATTACTCTTTTAAAATGTACTTATTTCACATAAAAGTACAAAAATTAATCAATTTATTCTTTACATCAATTTTTGGATATTGTTTCTTGCAAATAATAAGGGTTTTCATGAGAACACTTAAAATTGCGATTTGTGCAATTGGGCAGACTTGCGAGACTTGTTTCAAGAAGCCCCTTTGAACTTTTGGGCAAACAGTTCATGTAAATTTGAAACAAACGTCAAAAATTACATTTATTAAAAATAAAATAAGATAAATTTCAATAAATGTTTAATATAAAAACGTTAAGCTTAAGTTTACGTATCAAAACTATTGGGCAAACTTAACAGGTTTGTGTAATTAAATTTCTATACAATTTTTGACATTTTATTTACGAGAGTTTAAAAATGCACAATTGCACAGTTTGCGAGACTTTTGAACATTCTCATGAAAACCCTTAATATGAAATAATTGTACGATATCATTCATTCAACATTTTATATTATACTGGCAACACTGCATTTGCTCATTCTTAGCCAAAGAAATAGAAATCAGCATAGACAACAACCTGTCGCCCTGTTGCCTTGCTGTCTTCAAAAGAATCAAGCCGAAGGTCCATACCATCCGTTCAATGCGTAGTTGCGTTTTATGCATGTGTCAAAAAAGTAGAATCAAAGTAATTTTATGTGGCAAGTTACAGAACAAAACGCAAAGAACGTATAGACGCATAGGACGGATAAAGTAGATCTACTTTCTACTTTTGTATCCGTCTCATGCACCATGAAAAAACGTCAGCTGTTTTTGAAAGCGAAAGATGGCAAATTATATTATATTTTCAATGATATCGATAAAAACGTTAGTGTGGTGGATTTAAATTTTAAGTTTTTTTGTTATAAAAAAGTTTATAATAAATGAAAAATATTTTGTAATAAAGATTATAACTATTTTCAAGATTAAAATATATTAAAATCAGTTTTTAACATAAATATTTCAAAAACAAAATTTGCATTCTAGTTATCGATTGCTTGTGTGTACTGAGTGTCATCTCTGTTGTTATTATTTAAGCAAGTGCAATGGAGGACAAGCTAATTGAAGCTGTGAAAAATCACGAAATTTTGTATAATAAAAGCCTACTCCTCTACAAAATATTATATAGATAAACTCAATGAATTCCATGAATTCATTTAAAATCACAATTTCACTTTCCATTTTTGCAAGAACTGTTTTTATTTTTAAAAATATTCACACTACATCTGATCACAACAAAAATATTTGGCGCATAAAACGTATTGCATGTAACTTGAACTTATAATCGAAGAGAACGTACAGAAACGCATACAACGCATATGCATAGAACGGATGGTATGGACCTTCAGCTTCATTCTCATATAAACATGTGTATTCTATGCTTGACATTTTGTAGTCGGTAGCGTGCTGTGATGAATGTGTTTAATGCATAACTGTGTATATTCTATCAAGCTCATCTGTCCAAGTATTATTCTGCGTTCCTTGGTGGTCTGGCAAATATAAATCTTCCAAGGCTTTCAAAACACAGAAGGTAATTTTTGAATTCATTTTTATATGACGCCCTCCCTCATGATTTTCCAACGCTTTCTTCACATAATTGCAAAATATATTTTAAAATACATGCCTATGTTACCTCAAATTTAAAAAAAAATGCTTCTAACACTTTCTTTTTTACCGTTAAAGTACGAGTGCCATTAGATTTGATTGCTTTTAAAGGCGGAAATCTTTTACAAAGTTTCTACACAATTTAAGTTGTATGCTTAAATGATTTCCTTAAATGTTATATTTAAAATTTAACAAACCTCAAACATTTGTTAACTAAATTATGTAAGTTACAAAATGTATAATAATGTAACTTAAAAATTCACAAGCGCTGCAACAAAACCAACAATTAAATTATAAAGTACGAGTATAAGAAGAAAAAAATTATATTAACTAGATGCCAAAAGGGTAATTTCCTTTAACAAAGCAGCTTCTTCTTTTTTGATTATAATTCATCTTCTCATCATTAGCTTTTAATTTTTTTTTTGCTTTGCTTGTTTTCGATTAAATGCAAAACAAGTTTTTCTTTTTATGGTATATACGTTTTACCGTCTTTTTTAGATAGTTGTTATGTTGCAGCAGGTTTTATTTTTTTGTTTTTTTTTTGCTAACAATTTTGGCATATTGTTTATAACAAAAAAAAATTTTGTAAAAGGTTGTTATTTTGCGGTAGCGAATACTGCTACTCTTATATTTAACTGGTTACTTAAAGTTTATTGACTCTTTGTTGAAGCTTGATTGGTTAACTTAAAGTTGCAGTAAGCCGATAGAAACCAAAATAATCAAAAATTTTTGGTTGTGTAATAAATTGAAAATGCTGTTAGTTGCGTTTAAATAAACTACCTGAAATGCCTTTGCTTCCAAATAATGTTGTGTAAACTAATAAATATTTTTCTCAATGATTGCGGTCAATACTACGAGTAACTCGTATGAGAAAGGAAAAATTTTGAATAATGCTAGAGCGACAGACGTTGCCGAGCAAACAGGCACATACCTAGAGTTTTTTAAGAAAAATCTTTTCTAAAATAGTAAAAATTTTATTTACTAATCACAATTTACTTTAATTAAAAAATAAAGCATTTTGAATTGACATATGCATGTTGCGGGAACATGTTGCTAAAATTTAATAGGTTTGTTCATCTTCTTTCTTAGCAGAAACTTGCAACGAGAGAGTAAGGCAGAAATTTACAAAATTACTTTTCCTGATACGAAAACGTAAATGAACGCTTGCAAGAAAATGTTATTCATATCAGAACCATGGATGGAAATCGTGATACAATTGTACTTCTGGTGATGTATTTTGGATAATATTGTTTGATAATATTTTAAATTACAAAATTATTTAAAATCGACATTTAATATGATGAAGTACTTTGCACAGTTTCATCTATTATTTATTATTTTTATGCATTTTTTCATTATTTTTTAATTATATTCTATTAACAAATTTCCATCTCTGTTCCGATGTGATAAACAAACAAAATTCTTTGACCGTAATATTGTATTTATGTGGCTTAATCGAAGAAAAACAATAAATTAAGAAAATATGTTTTTTTTACATCCTTTTACATATTTTTTGTATAAGGAAATGCACATTTTTAGTTTTCCTTTTTCATATATTTTTCAAATATGTAATTAATTTGAAAACAAGACACAGAACTGCTGCTGGAATAATTGTTGAAAGTAAAAATTTTACTGGTACTAATGCATTAAACACATTCACTACAGCAGCCTACACGAACACACGACTTCAAATGCCGCTAGCAGCATTTGTCGCCTCATAGTCAGCTACTTAATTAATTTGGAGACGACAACAGCACCATCTGCAGCTGATATTCCAGTACAAATACATAGTTCAGTATTGCCACTTTCATATATTTTTCATTTATAAAATTTAATTACTCTTTTAAAATGTACTTTTTTCACGTATAAGTACAAAAATGAATCAATTTATTATTTACATCAATTTTTGGACATTGTTTCTAGCTGCTATAGCACTGCATTAGTTCATTGCAGACAAAGAAATAGAAATTAGTTTAATTGGGCTTCAAAAGAATCACTCTCATATAAACATCATTGACATTCTGTAGTCGGTAGCCTGCTGTGGTTGATGTGTTTATTGCACAACTTGTAAGAATTTGTTTGTCTCTCAATTTCTCCCTCTTTTTACTCTCAGTCCTTGTAAATTTTTTAACTTAATGAACACTTTCCAGTAACAATTGTTACAAATTCATAAAATTTTTTAGTAAATGAACAAACTTAATGTCTACAAATATTTTTTTAAGAAAAATCTCCAAACAATATTTTGAAATTTTTTTAAAATTTGTCCACAAAAAACACATAAAACACCGTCACCTATTAGATCCGAAAGCACTCTAGCTCTATAAAATGCAATTTTATGTTTATAAAATTTGTTTTAATGTTTGTATTAACTATATTCTCATGTAATCTCCCTTCTTCCCTTTTCCCAGTCAAAAATACTTGTGTGGCAACACTCTATTCTTGAATAGCTGTTGTTGTTATTTACATTTATTTTCTTTACATACTTTTTACAACTACAATTCGAGCTGAAAAATGGCAGTCAATGTAGTAAAGTAAGAAAATAAAAATTATGTTTCAACTTTGTTATTTGTTGAGCTTCTCATTCATTTGTTTAAATTAATGTTTTTAACATAATAACTCTAGTAGTTCTAAGAAATTTTTGGGTAAAGCTTCCCGATGATCTGCATTAGCAACAGTGAAATGCGCATAGGATCCAGCTAAACACCTCAATAATCAAATTTCAATGTATTTTTAATAAAAAAAAATTACGAAATTAGTAAAATAATAATTTAGGATTATTAGTGCGTTAATAAATGTTAAACTTAAATTGTAAAAATTCCCAAAAAGCAAATTCAAATCTCCCGGGGAGTTTTTTTATGGCCGCATTTGATGTTAAAGGGAAAAAACTAATTCATAATAGGAGAAAAGGGAAAAATGAAAACACTAGCGCGGGAATTTTTGTTTATGATTCGGCTGATAAGCTTTATTACTATTTTTCCTCTCCAAGCCTTTATAAAGACAAATTGACACCTGCAATATTTTTACTCTCCCTTTGACGTCGATTAATGCAAACAAGTTAATTGCAGTAATTAATGCTTTTTAATAGCTATTTTTTTCTCTTGATTTATTTTTAATATGTATGGAATTGAGTGTTCCTAATTATATATAAATATATAATGCTGTACCAGGGTCAATGTTTTATCTTTTATCTAAAATTATTCGTTTAGGTATAATTAAAAACAAACTTAGTAAAGATCAAATTAAGCTGATTTTTTTTGTATGAGGAAATTTTAAAATGTGTGTACATGGAACTGGGTAAAAAAAGTGGCCCTTTATTATGATATTTTTTTAAGAGAAGTAATAATTTTTTAATGCCGATGTTTCAATTGCGAAAAAAAATCTGGCACGCCTTAAAAAGACAGCTTTTTTAATCCCCGACCAAAAAAAGGGGTGTTATATTTTTGTAGTGTGTCTTTGTATTTGTGCATCTGTGTATCGTGTGGACTTATATTAGATATAAAAGAGCTGTATATACTCTGCAGTATGCCCCTTTCTTCCTATTTATTCCTCGCTCTATCTCTCCACCCTTCTATCATTGTGTCCAGGGTGACCGATGACATTTTCCAAAAAGTGGCACGAAATAGGGGATTTATAAAAAAAAGGGGCAAAATTAAAAAAAAGAGAAAACTACGCTGTAAGGTTTATAAAAGTCTGCCTACCCGGTTATGCCGGCGCTAATGAACGCCACTGGCTCTATTAAAACTTAGGCAGATTTTATGCCTGAGCAGATGTATGCTCTTAGATTTAATTCAAGCAGTTGAATGCTTTTAAATAAAACAGCCGATTTAAAGGCTAAGCAAAAATTGATTTTTATTCCAAAAATTTCTTTCTTTTATACTTAACTAACGGTATCCTTAAAACTAGAATAATACAATAATATTTAATAATTGTTGCTTTACAAAACGGATAGTTATTTGTTGTAACAAGTATTATTTATTATTATTGTTTTGAGTTAAAATTGAGTGACATTCCTATGGGAAAGTGCACATACTAAATTGTGATATTAGGGGTGACTATAGGGGTACACTACAACGCTAAACTTTGTATTTTTAATGTATTTTTACATAATTCACTCTAAAAAAATGGAGACAAAAAGCGGCAAAAGCACTTGAAAAAGTGGCAAGGCAGTCTAAAAAGTGGCAATTTGCCACTTTAGTCGGTCAAACGGTCACGCTGATTGTGTCTCCTTTCACTCTCTCCCTATCTATCTCACTCTCCCCTTCTTTCATTATGTCCCTCTCACTCTCTTCCTATTTCTCACTCTTTCACTATCACCCACTCTCTCTCTCTACATCTTTTTCTATTTCTATTCAAAAAGCAGAAAAATAGAATTAAGGACGTTGTAGTAATTTCAAAGGCAAAAAATAATAACATAACATACAGAAGAAAAATCTTGGAAAAATTCTTCAATAAATTTCTTAATGTTGAATTTAAAAACATTTCGTTATTCTCAACAAATTTATTATAGGTATTCTTTGTTGAAACTTAGAATTAAAAAGTTTCCTTTTTATTTGACCATACCCCACTTTTTTTATTTTATTTAACTTCCATTTTATTTATGATAATTATTTTATTAATATTAGTTAGAAATCAAAATAAGCGTTTTAATTTATTAAATCAATTTACATAACTTGCCTTTGCAAAATTATATTTTTTTCAAGTTGTTTTTTGTAAGAGAAAATCTACGTATAGACAGACAGACCCATTAAATTTTGAATTATAATTAACAAATCGCAATTGAGTTTCATTATTTACAACAATTCATACCTATACCAAATTAAATTAAAAATAAAAAGGCAAACATACATACATACATACATATGTACATACATATGTATGTGTATTTGTATGTCATCACAGTAGAGCGTGAACTGTGAAATTTTAATTTTTGATAAAAATGCACCAAAACTATTACTTTGCGTACCTACAAATTTGTCTGGTATTGTTTGAATAAAATTAGATAAACATTATTTTGATAATTTAGGAAAACACTGCGTGTGTGTGTTTGATTTTAAATATAAATGTGTATGTGGGGATGTACGTATAAAAACAACAAAATGTGCTTTTTTACATCTAAAATAAGTACATCCGGTTACACTTTTAGTTTCACTGAAAATAGACACAGAATCCAATTAAAGATTCGGAAGCCAAAACATAGACGTATGTATGTACATATGTATGTATGGATGTGTTAATAGTTGAGTTGTTGCAATAATGACTTTAGCAACATGTTGCTAAGTTTGCTTCCAATTGTTCTATTTTTTTTTTACTAATAAGACTGCTGTTACACACGCAAACTTTATTTTGAAAAGTCTTGATTTTGTAGGAGACGAGGTAAACGTACCTCCATTATCTTTTGCAAAGTCTTGAGTTTGTAGGAGGGAACGAAAAAGAGAATGGAAGTTCTTTCTCTTCGCTACTACAAACTCAAGTGTAAAAGCCGTCAAACTCGCAATCTTTGACTGCAGACCTTAAGAACTCACTGAATGAAAAACATTTCCCGCAGTCTCTAAGATATGTAAATTTTATGGTTTATTTTACTAATTTTTACAGCAAAATACTAAAATATATTGTTAATTTTTTATTTTTTTATTCTCTTTTAAGGAACTTCCACGTGCTGAAGCTTTATTGGGGCGTGAAAATATCAACGATGATGATTTACAAAGTCTCGACAGAGAAGAGCCGCCCAAGAAGGTGGAACATAAAGTGGTAAAAACTGAACACAAGCCTATGGAAGAAGAAGCTAATACAAATGAAAATAATGACATAGAAAATAGTGAAGAGGCTGAAGAAATGCAACAAAAATATCCTGGTAAAATTCCATTGGAATTGGACTTAAGTGATTTGGCTGCTGCTCTATTGCAAAACAACAAAAAGTAATGAAACTCGATATTAAAAAAAATAAATTTAAAAAAAATAATAATTCGACTGTATTAATTTCTTTTGCAGATCTCGCATGAATTGTGTGGTTGAACGTAAGCATGCTGAAGAAATTGTTGACTCGCCCTCGAAAACTGTTGCTCTGCCATTCGGCATGAACTTGACCACCGACCCAAAGAAAGCTCGCGTCACTGGCGAACGCATTTCTATTTTCTGTGAAGGCGGCAATGAAAACAAGGAACAAGAACCAGCCCGCAATAACAATCGCGAAGAGGACGACGATGATATCGAAGACGTTGAAGCCATTCGTCCCATGTTCATTCCCTTCCAACGTGTACCAATTCCTTTTGGGCCCATTCCCAATCGTTTCCCCTTGACACATATGCCTCAGCGTATGGAACCAATGATGCCACCACGTCAAGAACAACACGGCTTCTTGCGTCAAATGCCACCACCACCTCCACCATTCCAGCAATTGCCTATGCGTCCACCAATGCCCCCACAAGAAATGCAGGCCCCTCACCCTGAACCTCAACGTATTGTACGCATACAATTCCATCACATTCCCATTCGCGAAATGATTCATGTAGCCAACGATATACCTCAACAAATTTCGGTTCAACAATACCAACAACCCTCTGCAGCTCAGCAACAACAACAGCCATCTCAGCAAACACAAATGCCGCAACAAGTTCAAATTCAACAACAACCCCAACAGCAACAGCAACAGCAACAAATCCCCCAACAACGCCCTGAATTCCAAGTACATAAATAAACCTTTTTAAGTTTTTGAAAACAAAAATTAATGTTCATATGTATATAATAATTATTTTCCTTCCAGATTCAACGCGTACCCTTTAATTTGGCTTTCGATCGTACCGGTATTACTGCTGAAGATTTAGAGAACATTCAACGACTCACCGAAAATCGCATCAATGAGGGGCTACGCTTCTTGGCCAATGATTCCGATGAAGATGAAAGTAGCAACAGCTCTGAAGATGATGATGAAAATGATGACAATGAATCCCCTGTTGCTCAACAAAACAGCCCACAACAAATGCAACAACAGCAACAGCAACAACAACAACAGAACAAACCTCAAGCTCAGGATCAACAACAATCCGAACAACAGCTGCAACAACAGCAAGCTGAACGTCAAGCTCGCATGCAAGAATTAGAAATGCCTATGCAACGACTTATCTTGCAGCCTTTGCCCGAACAGCCACGTGACACCATGACACCACCAATGCCCGATCAACCCATGCAACGATTGGCCATGGAGCATCCCCTCTGGGGTCGCGGTTTAAAAAAGGCCATTAGCATCCCTGTTCCCATGATGGATGCACACAACGATATGTCAGCTCAGGATGATCAATCGTCAGCTCAAACAGCAGAAGAGTCTGAGAGGCCACACTGTAAGTTAAAATTGTAGCGAAACTCGTTAAGTTCATCCATAAATTCTATACGTGAACAAGAATATTAGCGGAAGCTGTTTTGAAGCGCCCTATTGCTTCATGACTTCATTTTTAGACAAAATTATATTCGAAATTGCTTTCAATTTTCATTAAAAGTTCATAATTAATATACGCCCAAGTAGATAGACAACACATGGCTGCTAATTTCTCCCAAACGGTCTAATTTAGATTTCGTGTTTCGGAATTAACGTATTTATATTATGAAATTTTTCCTGATATTTCATCAAATTTATTGCACAATTTTTTCTATATTTGCTAATAGCAGCGCACAAAAAGCCTATTGCGCTACATGACCGAAATTCTAATATCGATGGCGTGCATATTGAATTTTTTTTTTAATTATTTTAATTGCATAACTTTTGCTAGTCTGGCAGCTCTGGTTTAAAAATATTACTTTTGAACTCCCCTCGCCATGTTCTTTAATTTGATATGCTTATTGCAAAAAGTGTTTTTGGACCTGGGTCACTTCTATGTACCGATATCGCGAATTTTATACCATTTTTGACATCTAATAATCGAGCCTTTTCGTTTTGGCTAATATTATCATGGGTCTCGGATCAAAAATGTGTCCAGTGTACATGAATTTAAATATTGCGCTATTTGCATATTACAAAAAAACACTTCATGCCCTTATGCCCGTAATTCTATACTACATAGTCGAACGACGTTTGGGAAAACGCAGCCCTGATCTTAATGAGTAGTTATTGTCTTTTGGAAATTTTCTTAAGATCCATTAGATCAGGGTTGGATTTTCTCAAAAATCCGTTGTCACATTAGAAAACAAATGTACCCGTTTTAGACACGCCAAGTTTACTTTGCAAAGTCTTAATTCAGCTGTGTGAAAGACAAAGGAAAAAATACTTGAACTTTCTGTCGGTCTCCCAGCTAAATTAAGACTTTGGAAAGTAATGTTAGGAACACAACTGGGACGAACGACGAATTTCGTCGACGTCGACAAATTCGTCGATAAGCATTCGCTGCGTAAATTCGTCGTGTGAAGCACAATAACGACGAATTTACTCACCGAATTCCTCTCTTATATTTGTTAAAGTTCGTTGTTGTGTGTACAAAAACCGAGAGAGAGAGATAGACAGAGATAATTATCTCTCAATTTTGTTTTTTCGTCGTTCGTCGGCGTATAAAATAGAAATAAATCTATCTCAGAGTTCGTCACGCACGATGAATTTCGTTCGACGGCGGTGTTGTGTTCATTTTCATATGCACAAATTTTTTTATTTTTTATTACGAATTTTTCGGTGCGAACTTGTGTCCTAAAAAATTAAATACATTTGCGCATATTAAAATGAACACAATACCCCCGTATAATGAAATTCGTCGTGCGTGACGAACTCTGAATTAGATTTATTTCTATTTTCTACGCCGACGAACGACGAAAAAACTATTTTCTCTCTCTCTCTCTTTCTTTTCACACACAATAACTAACTTTAGTCAAGTTTTACACTTGGCAGTTTTTCTTGAAGTAATTCTCTTCAATTCTCTTTTAAAACTGCTCGTTTGTTTACACTCAGACGGTTTCTTGTTAAATTTTCGTAGTTTCAATGCAGCGAATGAAATAACATAAGAGAATTGAAGTACCATTTCTGTACAAGCAAGTCAGTACCCCTCTTCTTTCATCTTTCCTCTCTCTCCAATAAACTCAGACTTGCTTCAAGAAAAACTGCCAAGTCTAAAACATGAGTTAGCAATTATCAGAGCTGAATTCGCTGAGCTAATTCGTCGTTTTTGTGCTTCACACGACGTATTTACGCAGCAAATTCTTATCGACGAATTCGTCGACGTGGACGAAATTTGTCGTGTCTAAAACGGGTGTTGCTTTTATTGGCAGGCCCAACAATTCACATCACATATATACATTTTTTTTTCTTTATATTTCTTCTTATTTTTAATATTGTTCTTTTTTCTAGTTGTCCAGCCACGTTCCGTCTAATCGTTTGATTGCAATAAATCATCTGTGATGCTTGCTGCTTGCTGTCTTCTTATATATCACCTGCTATAAAAACTTCAAAAAGGATCTTAAAAACTTGAATTTGAAAATCTATTTTTTTAAATGCATTAAATATTCGTGTAAATGGCAGCTTAAAGGTTTTTTTTTCAAACAACGTATATAAATTTTTTTTACCCCAATTTTTTTTTGTTTGGTATGTTTTACAAATATAAAGTTAATTAATTATCGGTTTATAATTATAGAACTATGCAACTATACATATTCCAATGAAGCGAAATTTCTAATTTATATGTGTATTTTTTTATTTTACATTTTATCTCTGCAACTATCGTCGTACTATTTTGCTGCAGTATATTTTTGTTCAATGAATCAAATTATTTTCACATTGTATAAAATTTATTATTGTATTACTACTTTATAAAATACATACATACATACATACATATATTTTTGTGAACCTGTATTGAAGTTATAATTGTAATTGTTGTTAAAGTTTAGAAATTTTTTTGTAAAAGGAATTTAAAATACATTTTTTAAGAATAATTAGGGACTCCAATTTAAAAATAATAATGATAATAAAAATATTTGTAAATAAGAAAACAACAAAAAGTGTTTGTTATTTTTAGCAGACGACAAGAAAAAAAAAGTAGGTTCTCCATCTGTTTGTATTTATTCAGAACTCTTACCGAACAGTACCTGTGTTCTGCAACTTGCGAGAAGTTTTCGCGTCGAGAAAAATCAAACAATTATATTGGTTGTCCTGTTTTTCACAGGCTGATACACATACAACCTGCAATAAGCTTACAAGAAACTTGACCAAGGAACTAAGTTTTTTGTTAGTCATCCTGTGTTTCACAGAATGACAACAAACTTTTCGTTTGGAAAAGTTCTCACCGAAGTTATAGAACATAGGCACTGGTTGCTACAAAACTATAGATGCACATAGACACACTTGTTTGTTTGTATGGATGTATTAAGAAATGTTTAGATCCTTAAAGTAGCCATCAACCGCAGACTCTACAAAATTCTTCAAAGTTGCCAAGTCCGCGACATTTCTTAAAGTTTGGAAATGAATCAGTTGCGCAATGAGCAATCGTTTCAGTTTTATGTAAAAAAAATACAAAAAAATTCATACCGATAAGTTGTGTGTTTGTTTTAGGGTGTGCGTCCGCCTCTCAAAGTTGGACATCAAGCCCATATATTGAAAGTATTTTTTTTAGTTTTATTTCGACTATATGTATATATATGTATAAAATAATTCAATATATATAAGTTCTTATTGAACATGCTTAAAATAAAAAAATCCCCTTTTAAATATAATTTTGTTACATAAAATTGTTGGCATTTTGTTACTTATTTTCCTCATTATTTTCGAAAATGTTAATTTAAGCAAAAAACTTTCTTTCAGACTAATGTTGTTGACCTGAAGAGCTAAAATAATGCCATATGCCATATGCTTGTAAAATTATTTTTTAAAAAGATAGTCATATGCAAAATATTACATTGAAAAATGGGCTTAATGCAGACCCTAAAATGCATAACTGAACTAATTTGGGGGGGTGAAAGCAGAGGAAATCAAAAAAGTCTCCATACAATTAACGGCCACTATAATATACACACATATCGAACCATAACCGCCAGAAAAGCTTAGCCGACATATTTGTTTAACTTCGTTTTTTACGATAATTGATTATTTACGATCGCAAATAACCACTTTTCGACCAAAAGTGAAGTTTGAAAGTTATGTCGCTTAAGCCTTTTTGACAATTATGGCACGATATGTTCATATACATATCATAGCTGTTAAGTAATGATTATTAATTGTACTGATAAATAAATTACGATTATATTGAGTTTTGCACGATTACTAATTGATTACGATTAATAATAATGGAAAAGTAATCTGAATTACTTGAAATTACAAACAAACAAAAAACAAAAAGATTAAAAAAAATAATAATAATCCGATTACTTTTAAAAATTACTTTTAATTCTTTTTGATTATTTATTAATAATCAAAAGTAATCTTTGAAAGTGTAGTCCGATTATTTTTGATTACTTTCGATTCTTTTTAATTATTTTTTTTGTAATTTCAAGTAATTCTGATTACTTTTCGATTATTATTAATCATAATCAAGTATTTATCAGAAATTTTTTTTAAAGGAAATTATATAATCAATACAATTATTTTTAAAATGTAATCTAATTGATTACTAATCGTAATCGAAATTTAACAGCTCTGATACATATGTATATAAATATTTTTAAATATATCTATATATATATGTATACATACATACAGGTAAAGTCCCTATGTTTGTAAGAGATCAGAATTCTAAAATTCTTTCAGAAAAATATAGAATGGAGGCTCCCATTCAAAATCTTAACAAATGGTTAATGGGGCGTTGAACCAATGCCCCCCCCCCCACCAGACTCTCCATAGCCAGAAATTATTTACGGCCTGTTCCACGATGTGGACGAAAAACGTTCTTTCGATTACTTATATTGGAAACAAAAACAGATTTTCTTATTAACCCCCGACGAAAAAAGGGCTGTTATAAGTTCCCTATCGGAGAATGTGTAGTTGACTACAAAAATAGTTAACGTATAGTTAACTTTTCTTAGACTGACTAAAAGCTAACTGCAATGTTATCCAGAAAAAACCCAAAATTAATTCTTAAGTTGAGTACGTAGTCGAATTTGATGAGAGCCAACAAACTTATTCTCAACTACTTTGAAACTCATTTCAGTTTTATGTTAACATTTTGCTGTTGTTATTTTAGATGGTAGCTTAGCTGAGTGGTAGCGCGTTGAGTGCACAAATTGTGATGATACATGTTCGAAGCCCAGAAATTTTTTTTAATTTACTGACTACAAGTTGGTTTAAAAAAGTCAACTTTAAGTTAGCTAAAAGTAATGCAAAGTGAGCCAATTGACTACCGCAAAATTAAAGTAGTCTGATGATTACATTGCGAAGTCATCCAAGTGTAATCAGTACTACTTGCGAAATAGCTTAAAGTTAGTTTAAAGTTAGCCAAATTTCCGACAGGGTTTGTAGTGTGTTCTGTGTGGCTGTGTGTCTGTGTATGTGTTTGTACGAGTACTCGTACAGGCCAAACGGCTGGTCCGATTTTGATTTAGTTTTTTTATGTTTGAAATGTGATTTGATCGAGAGTGTTCTTAGCTTTGTTTGAAAAAAATCGGTCTAGCCGCTTAGAAGATATCACATATTTTCTGGATATGTCGGGGGATTTTAAAATTTTAAATTTTTGTTAATTTATTATTGTTTTCAATATAAATTGTCGATCGAACGTTTACTGTTGAGCGAATCTTTAGATATATTGTGTTTTGCCATAAATTATGATTTTTAAGCGATTTAGGAGAGCAACTTAACTTTGAAAAATGGGACTTGTGGAGCGGAACCCTATCTGCACGAATACCACTAGAACGTTGGTGAATTTATTGAGCACAGAAAATATTATTTTTCATTTTTACTTTCACTCTTATACATACATACTGAGTCAAAAATTAATTCAAAGCATAACTGGTATTAATATAAAGGCTATAGGTTCCAAGTATCGATTAGTATTTACTACACAAATGAAAAGTATTGAACAATAAAAAGTAGTAGAATTTGCCAGGGCTATATCAGAAACACAAGAACAACATATGCCACAGGATGGAAAAGAAAATGTCTGCGTGTAACTCAACAAGAGGGGTAGACCCCAAATATGAACATTTTCGACAACAGGCTATTAGCTGATATTATATAAATATGTATGTATGCTTGAATGTTTTTTACCGAGAAACGGCTTCATTGAATTTCAGCACACAAATAGTATTTTAATTACAAGCTTAACTTTGTTCGTTTTGCATTGTTTCACTTTATTTCAACAAATTTGTTACGTTACTAATACAAAGTCTTATATTTGCTTTAATTTTTCTTTTTGCTTGAAAACTATGTAGTATATTCAAAACAATTTTTATTTCATATTATATTTATGTATATACAGAATTTGTTAACAGTTGTTTTTCAAATAAAGAAAAAAAGTCTTATACACATTAATAATATATATTTCGGACAATTATTTTGTAAAAGTTTAACTTAATTGTATGTTCGTTTATATTTCAAAAAAAAAAACAACCACTGATGTTAAATTTCAAGTTTAATTAATTTGTTTTCTATTCTGAATCGTCGACCAGGCTTTTAAATTTAATTAATAATTTATTTTTTTAATACTTCTTTTTTTTTTCTATTATTTACTAAATGGTGTCGTAAGGAATTCGTGTAAAAAGCGTTGTTATTTTATTTATTTATACATACATGGGCTTTGTTTTTAAAAGCACTTAACATCTACGAAGACTACGTTTTGGTTTTGGGGCGCGATTTGCATTATTATGTCTAAAAACAATAGAAAAAAATTGTAAGTGGTAAATATTTAAGAAAATATATGTATATGCAATTGTTGATTTAAGATGAGGCTGGTTGTGCAAAACAAATTGGGAAAAATAATCATGAATGTAAAAACAAAATAAATGATAATGTTAACTATTTTTGTTTTAATGGAGTGCACTCAAGGATGCAGTAAGATTGATATAAATAAATTAATATAAATAAAAACTGTGCCATATCTAACACCAGACTTCTTTTTTTTCAATATGTACTAATTCTTCTGTAAAAGGGCTATTACACAGGCATAATTGTCTGTACGATGGCATACTTTGGGTTTTGCTATTACACTGTCGAACGCTGACGGCATACTTCATACTAGGTTTTTGAAAACCAACATACATGTATAACGTACTCGTAAACATGCTATTAGACGGTGAGTTTTGGTATGCCGTCGTACAAGTATGCCTATGTAATAAATAGCCCTTTAAGGGGCAAATAATTTTTTAAACTCAACTGTCAACAAATTTTTAGTCCCTGTACTAAATTGAAATAATAGGCCCTAAGAAATAAGGACCAAAAGAAATAACGCCCAAATATCAAATAAAATAAGCCCCAATGAAATAAAAAATTAAATTAGACCCAAGAGAAAATTAATGAAAAACATCCAATAAGAATGAAGTAAAGCCCAATTAAAAATGCGAATGAAATAATAACTACCCAGTGAAAAAAATGGAGGTCATTCTAGTGGAACTACATTTTCATTGCTTCCAAGAAATCGATATTTTTAATTTGCCGAGAGTGAGCAAAAAACCATGCAGAAGCTTATTTTAGTCATACAAAACCTTGTAACTCCTCCATAGTGTTAGAAAATACTCACCAGATTTAAAAAAAATATTTTTTAAAGAAATTTATGAACTAATTTTAGTCTAAAATTTAAAAGTTATTTGCTTAAATTTACATGAAAACACTGTTTCGGGCTTAAATTCGTATCAAAATAAAATCGCTTCCAATTCAGTGACCAGGCATCGAAAAAGGTTGCAATGACAACGCTATGTAAAAATAATTAGATCGGATCGAAATTTTCACTGCTTCCAGATCGCAAACTCTACATTTTCATGACTTTTTTGGAGTCTCTTTTTTTACAGGGTAACCAAACTCAAGATGAAATAAGGCCCAAAAAAAGATAAAAATTCCTTTATTGAGCCTTATTTTATTTTCTTATTTGGGCGTTATTTCCTTGGGGCTTATTTCTTAGCGCAATATAATAGCGATATTTTCGAATACTCTTCAGAAATTTTGTAGACATTAAATCAAGCAGATGGCCAAATGCTGTGTAAAATTATACCTATTCTTGTTAGAAGATAAATAGAAAGTGCTAGAGTGTGACGCTGGGAATATAAAGGTTATATTAAACCTTATTAACTGACGAAATTTAACTTTTAAGATTCCATTATATATAAAAAGAATTAAGTATATAAAACAATTTCGGACTGAAATTTTTAATGGTACTACTTTTGTTTTGGGTAATATTTTTAGATTAGGGCCATTTAGGTCGATTTATGTATATCGAAAGAAATTTTAATATATTTCAAGAATAGCGTACTTTTCTATCTGATCTTTTTTTTTTTTCTTGATAGTGTAATGCATTATAGTGCACTTGAGGAATTTTTTATCGTTTCACATTTAAAAAAAATAATGAGGGTATTCATTTCAGTTTTTTTCCTCGTTGGAAAAATGTAATTTTTTACAACAAACACAGGGAAAAAAATTAGAAAAAAAAATTTGAATTTTTTTTCCTTGTGTTTGTTGTCAAAAATTACAATTTTTCATTTTTCCAACGAGGAAAAAAACTGAAATGAATACCCTCAATAATTTTAAACATTAATTTTTTCCCAACATATTTTTGATTATGTGTTTTTCCAAATTGAATTTTGTTTGATATAACATTACTTCACTTAAGTCCCTTATAAAATATGAGCGTGCTTTTCAATTAAATTTTGTGTCTTTCACTAAATAAATTATACCTCGTGATCTACACAAAAAATAAATAATCGAACTATATGAACTTTATACTTCTAATATATTGTGCACACAAATGGAGATGTTATATGATAGAGCATTAGTGTGGAATTTCCCATAATCTATTGAATTCGAATCAGTAAATTGATCGAATTATGACTGATTATCTATAATTTTTATAATTAGATGATTATTTTACTTTTATTACTGCATATTCATATGTACATGTGTGTAATATAATTTTTTTTCTTAGGCCTTTTATTGCAGTGTAATATATATTTCCTAATCTCAACTGCTTTATAGGTATTACTGATATGATTAATTAATAACAAAATAATGAAATAAAATAAAATGTAGTTTAAGTAATGAATTAAATAAAAAATGTTCAATGTTAAAATAATGTAAATGTATACATATATCGATCGCACTTGATAAACAAGAAGGTATTAACACAAAATTTTAAAATTTTCAGTAGACGCCAAAAACTGTTATATTTCAAGTGAATTTGAAAATCTAACCACAAACAAATTATATTTGAAAATATATTTAACTAGTTTTCCTTTTGTTCACTTATTGTATTTTTTGAATTACTCAGGTATGTGATGGAAAACGATGGTTTTCAAAACATTTTTTTTTATTTATTTAAAATCATGGAATGCGGAATATGTTTTTAGTAATTTTTTGCAAGTAATAAAATAAAAAATAAAATTTTTAATTTTCCAATTAATACTTTCTTGCTGACCAACTGCGATATGTACGAGTAGATCAAAGGGAATTAAAATTGTATACACTTACCTTTAATTCTGCTTAAGATATATCTGCCCTCTAACGTTACAAAATAATCTGCATTTATCACTTAATTTTATGTGGCCTGGTTTAAAGTGTTGTTTTTTAGATCTTTATTAACACAATTATCACAATCATTGCTCTACTTAGCCATTTTCACACTGATGACCATCACAGTTGCCCCAGAAAATACAATTTCCAACACCACTGTAGCAGATGAGGAATACAGCTGTTAAGAACACAAGACTACATATGGTACAGGGTTTACGCTCCAGAAAGAAACCAATTAAATAGAGCACGATGAACATTACATGTGTTTCCATGAGAGCAGGATTGGTGGGCTTTGGCAACAGTAGCACCGGCAGCAAACATTGCAAGCAATACATGTTGTATGTGGCGTGTTTAAGTGTTTGTCCACACGATATATGTATGTAATCAAGGAATATACAGAAAGTTTGCCCTACTTAATGGATCCGGTGTTGTTTTTGTTTAAAACAAAACTTTCAATAGATTAGTCACACTCATTTATATCTCGTATTACTGCGTATTGTTGTTTCGTGATAAATTTCCACAAATTTTAAGCAGCTGCTTTTTCCTGACTGCCTTCCATGAATGGATTTAGCTAACAGGTTCAACATTTACTCTTTTTTTATATCAATTTGTCTTTTTGTACATACCAACACTTTGAGACAAAATTTATTGTATTGCGGTTAAATATTATTTAGCATTTTTGCTATTCTATTAAGCACATTATAATAAACATAGACTAATTATTTTTAAGTAAAATTATTTTTGTCTTTGCATGGAATAAATGCTTCCTTGTATAAAATTCTATTTAAGATTCTGTACAGAGAACGAGGCCAACGCTGATTTGTCGACGGCGGCGGCTGACCAAGAATATCTACCACAGCGGCCAAAAGTCGACTTGCGCTGAAGAAACCCCGGCGGCGGTTGCTTACAAATAAATCTGTCGGCGGCTAGTGTGTGTCAGCTAAAAATCAACTAACATCAATAAAATCTCTAAGATGTGTTAAAAGTGTTTTCCGTTGATGAAAAAGACGGGGATTTTTAACAAAAGGGGTTATGATAAAGCCAAAATTAGTCGGTGAGTTCGTTGGCAGCGATGGCTGCGATTTATCAAAAATTGCCGGCGCTGGCTCTTAGCCGGCTGACAAATGATCGGGCTTGTTATCTGATTTTGCACTCACCCTTCACACATGGGAACAAGTGTGCTGGAAAAATAACATGACAGCTACTTGTTGAGATAGGCGAAGAGAATGTATTTTGTAGGCATACAGTGTCAACCGGCTACACTTCCGCATTAGAAGAACAAAACCAATACATACACAACTTTAAAAAACAGGCAAATGTCAAATGAATACAAGGAAATGTTAATGCACGCACAAAATACGTACACATACCATGTCTTCGGGTGCTTACTGATTTGCCGTATTATTAATATACATACATTATTAATTGATCATTAAAACCAAGGCCTATTTATCAGGTCAATGCAATCGTCCTGGTAATATTCTGTGTTTTCGTATTTAAACTGTCAAAAGTTGTTGGCACCATATACTATAGTTCATGTTTGTGTGTGTTTCTGACAACTTAAACAGAAAGTAGTTTTTTGTATTGCTGTGTTTTTGTAGAGTTGCTTAGACCTAATAAATAGGCCTTGATTAAAACCACAGTTTAGATTAAAACAGTTTATATGCAGTAGCATAATTTATGTATATGGTCTTTGACAGTCAATGTACCAGAGTAAGTGCATTGGAGACTGTCAAATTCCATACGAAAACAGTGAAGACATAGAAAAACAATAATTTGTCTGTGTTTGGGTTTGACAATTGGACGATATGTCTAATATTTTGTAGTTGTACAAGTTATGCAAATGTTGAAGGTGCGTCAAACAAGTGCATATATTTCCGAAGTAAAGAAAGTTCTCTTTCATTTCAGATGACGATATGTCATTTAGCAGAAAATTACAATTCTTGACAACTAGATGTCATTAGTCTAACAAGTTAACTAGTAACAGCTGAACGAGTCCGCACATACCAACAAAAACAGTAAAACAAAACCGCCGTGAGATTTCAGACCGATAAAAATTAAAAAAAAGCAAAACGAAAAAGCAGAAAAATTATAAATTTAAATGTACGCAAATACTTATAACTTGTTCTGAAACGACCGCAGCTTGAAAAGGAACAAATAAATAACAACGCTAACCCGTTACGTTGGCAAGAATATTAAATCGGAGCAAGATTTGTGTGTAGTTTCTCCACCAGCGCAACTGCAACAAAAAGCATCAAAATAACTCGCAAAAATTCTACAATATATGAGCTCCTCATTATGTGGACAATAACAATAACGAAGAAGCGCTGGAAAGAAATTGCAATTGTGCTAGGAATTTTTATGTTTCTGATTGTGTGCTATAAATTATTATCCTCAGAGGGCTTGAATCATAGCCAAAATACATCTAGGAACAAACAAGAACCTGAAGCGCTGTCCCTCGATTTGGTCGCGGCTTATGAGCAACAACAACTGTTGCTGCAACAACAAAGTCATGACTTAGAAAAAACAAAAACCGAGTTGGCCAAACTTAAAGACGACATGCGTGCCTTACAATCCAATACACCGCGTAGATATCCTAAAGTGAAATATTTAAATTATAGAAATCGCAAACGAATTTTAGTAACGGGTGGCGCCGGTTTTGTGGGCTCTCATTTAGTGGATAATCTTATGCTGGCCGGCCATGAAGTAATTGTAGTTGATAATTTCTTTACCGGCCGCAAACGTAACGTTGAACATTGGTTAGGACACGAAAATTTCGAATTGATACATCACGACATTGTAAATCCCCTGTTCATAGAGGTGGATGAAATTTACCATTTAGCTTCGCCTGCCTCGCCTCCTCATTATATGTTTAATCCGGTAAAGACTATCAAAACCAATACCATGGGCACGATTAATGTTTTGGGCTTGGCAAAACGTGTTGCCGCCAAAGTTTTAATAGCCAGTACATCCGAAGTATATGGAGATCCTACAGTTCATCCTCAACCAGAAACATACTGGGGTCATGTGAATCCTATTGGCCCGCGAGCGTGCTACGACGAGGGTAAGCGGGTCTCAGAGACTCTCAGTTATGCATACGCGAAACAGGTGAGTACAATTTAAATTTTTAAATAAATGGAAAGGTATAATTTTTTTATTTTATACTTGAATTATTGAATACCTATTTACTGCCTTATTCATAAAAAATATTTCAGGTTTATTAAGCGCTTATTTGACATATTTTTATGGGAAATTTGTCAAATAAAAATGTAATAAACCTTAAATATTTTTTATGAATTAAACCGTTAGTATTTTCGGAACATATGCAGAGTTATGAGTCTCTGAACTTTTCATAGAAAAGTGCGACGTGAGAGAGAAAGACATAGAGAAGAATTATAAGGATATGATTATCAAAGCGAATAGTTAGTTTTTAAATTAATTTATACTATTATTATAATAATTTGTATAAAATCAATTGAAATTTTTGAAGAACCAAATTTTAATTTAAAGATGGTATGGTATTTCAAGATACTGCGTTACTTACTAAATATTTTTAAAAGGTACAATTCATAATTATTTTTTGAGTACATACATATGTGCATATATTTGTATGTATGTATATATATAAATTACTATTGAATACTCATAAATAGTAGATGATATCACAACAACAAAATATATTCGCTTAACACTAATTTAGGTTATTCAAATACTGCCAAAAAATATAAAATCACTTGTTTAAATAAGCACATACATACATACACATGTTCATCATTAATAATTGTATTAATAATAAAAATTAAAACTTATAAACAACTGAACCACATACATACTACTGATGCACGAATATTCGTATTCGAATTGTCGAATATTCGTATTCGTCAAATTTAGGCGAATGCGAATACGCATATTTTTCCAAACAAATTAAATAAATAAATGCATAAATACTAAACGAAATTTAAATTAATGTATAAAAATATTAGTTTGTACAAATCCATTAAATATTTTATAGAAATTTTTTCATTGTAACATTTTCAAATATTATTTAATGACGATCATTAAAATTTTGGGTATTTTATATTAACTTTAAAGTACGCCAACAGGAGCGTGAAGTCCTTTTTTATAACAATTTTTTAATATTTCATATTGCAGGCGTAAATAGAATCACAATTTAATGTCGTATAAGTTTCACATATTTCTTAAGTATAAAAATTTTTTAAATTTATTTATGTCACCACTGTGACAGTATATGATATGGCAGTGTTTCTTTTTTACCCGCTGAAATGCAAAACCACGTAACTAACAAAAAAATCAAAATCACATTTTTAATTAATTATTGAGTATTACATAGAAACACAAGTCTCTGCAAAATTTTCAAATCTTTCTGATAAAAATCAGCCCAATTAAAAATGAAGATAAAGAATCTTTACTTTAGTCACTTCAAAATAATTTAATTTAGATTTTTCTCTCCCTCTCTTAAAAAAATTTTAAAAAGTGTAGTTACGTAATTTTGCATTTCAGCTAACGCTATGTATGAGTATAATAACTAAAAAACAGTTCAAAACAGTTATGGGATATTATATCGAAACAGGGCGCTTACTCTCTAATTCCAAACGAAAGCAAATGTTGTCGAATTAAGTTAATAACATACAAATTTGAAAGCATTTTCTTTCGATTCGAAATACAGAGTAGACCTTTAGATGTCCCTACAGATTTTCGAACCTCTATGATAAAAATCAGCGCAATTAAAGATGAATATAAAGAAACTTTATTTCAGGCACTTAAAAAATTTTGCTTATTTTCTCTCTCCTATAAAATTTTAAAAAGTTTAGTTATATAATTTTGCATTTAAGCTAACGCTATGTATGTATGTATGAATGTACATAGTAAGAATATTTATCAAACAGCAATTACCCAAAATATGTATTTTTATATCTCTATATGTACATATTTCCAAATATGACATGTATATCTAACATTTAATCAATAATTACAAATAAAAAATGCAATAAAACTTGTTTTTGTTTCTCTTTTTAAATTTTATTTTAGGAAAAAGTGCAGGTACGTGTTGCCCGCATATTCAATACATTTGGTCCACGTATGCACATGAATGATGGTCGTGTTGTTTCAAATTTTATACTGCAAGCCTTGCGCAATGAAACCATAACCGTGCATGGCAATGGAAAGCAAACCAGATCATTTCAATATGTATCTGATTTGGTCGATGGCCTGCTGTCCCTAATGGCCTCCAACTACTCGCAGCCAATTAATATTGGCAATCCCGTGGAGCATAGTATAGAAGAATTTGCTGTTATTATAAAGGCATTGGTGGGCGGACAGAGTGAGATTAAGCAAATTGAAGCCATGGAGGATGATCCACAGCGTCGCAAGCCTGATATAAGTAGAGCCAAGAAGTATATCAATTGGGAACCCAAAGTACCGCTTAAAGAGGGCCTGCTCAGAACTATCGATTATTTTCACAAGGAACTGGAACGTTCGGATCGTTTTACGAAAAATTCTAAAAAATATTTCGAGTCTCGTGATTTACAGCGCTCACAAATTCGTTTTCATTTCGATCCTGGCAATGATTAATGTTAGATGCTGCTTTGTCCACGAAGTAGCACACAATATTTGTTCATATGTTAAATCATTAAATGATTCGTACTTAGTTTAGTAGACACGTTCAGACATAATGTTAGACTATTAAGCAACATAAGCAAGTAATTTTTAATTAATAGAAATCATACATTGAATCTAGTCGCCTTTGTAAATAATAAATTGTAGTTTAACTAGTTTACTTTCGTTTAATTTTTTCATATTCATGAATGTATGGTGTACATTAGTGCAAAATGCCCTATTTTCTATTCACTGATATATTAAATTTATGTATTAAAATTGTGTTTTTCTTTTTTTCTTATTTTTCTTTTTGTTAATATAAATAGTTGCCTTTTATATGTGTAATAATTAACATATTTATAAACATGTTTCTATTTACAATTGCAATATAATTATAAGTTTAAGAATAATTATTAAAAGTATTCACTTCAAGTTTTTTTTTGTTGGAAAAGTGGAAAAATTTAATTTTTTTACAACAAACAGGAAAATAATTCTACCTAAATATTGAATTTTTAAGTTTTCCATTTTCCCAACAAGAAAAAAACTGAAATGAATACCTTTATTACTAAAAGAAAGAAACTATTGGGAAACCAAATAAAAGACAATTTTTTTGAAATTTAAAAAAATCAAATAAGTGAAGTTTGAAATTGTTTTATTTTTATGTAGAGCTGTTATAATCTGATCGTTCCAGCTAAATGGTATAATGTACAATAAAACTATTTTTACAAGCTTTATATATGTATATCGCTCACTTACTTGAACCGCATCCATAACATAATGCAGAATTAATCATCATATGAAGAAATAAAAAAATAAAATAAAAAAAATAAAATTTAATTTTCCATTAAATTTTTTGTAAATTAAAAACTTTAAACTTGTTCAAGTAAATGAGGGCGATATATTCATAGGTACAATATGTAAATATCGTTGGTTTAATTGAAAATACCAAATCATGTAACAAAAAAATTAAAAAATAAATTTTTATTATTGCAAATCGACGGCTTAATATGGGAAATAGAATTTTCGCTAGTTTACAAGAGAAGGAAAAAAATTAACAAAAATTAGAACACAACACAAACAGAACTGACAAAAAATAATTTTCAAATGGTCATAAATCCATTATTTTGTATTGTCACTTTTACTCTTTAAAAAAAGTCAAATCAATTATACACAATTTCAAAAAAAATAAAATAAATAAAAAATTGCTCTTTTATATTAAGCCAACGATATGTAGTACAGTATAGTCTCGATAGTCCTAACAGTTTAAAACCAAGGAAAAAATATAAGAAAATATAAGCTGAATTATAATTATTTATAATACTTTCAAATTCATAAGTACATATGGGCATTTCCACATGCATGTCAACTTTTTGTAGCGTGAGACACCAAGCAAACATGCTTATTTTTTCAAAGAAAACGAAATTTTTTTTTACTTCTTTATATATTTGTGTAGGCCGTCAGAAGCGTTACATTAGGTAAAATGTTAAGAAAAATCGTGTCACGATATTCAGAAAAACAAAGTTAATTTCTTGCTGTCGCACGCGACGAAAAAAGTGGAATTTCTCCGAGAAATGCCCATGTACGGCGTGTCCCATGATGTCGACAGAAAATGTTCGATCGATTACTTTTGTATGTTAAAGACAAAGTTCCTGTTCCTCTAAATGCAAACGATAGATTCGAACAAACATTTACAGCCTGTTTGTGTAAGACGTTGACATTAGAAATCATGGCGTTTTTGTAATAGATTAAGGAAAACTTGTACATATTTCTTTTAATCTATTACGAAAGCGTCAAGATTTCCATAGCCAAAGTCTTACACAAGCAGGCTGTTATATTAAAAACAAAAAACTCAAATTTGTTTTTGATCGATCGAAACTATCGTTCGTATTTAGAGGAACTCGCCGAAAAACAAATTTTATTTTTTTTGATTCTTGTTTTCGATACAAGTTGTCGATCGAACGTTTTCTGTCGACATCGTGAGACGCCGTTAATTAATTTTTGCTTTTGGTATTATCAAACGCATTCGACAAATAATGTCGCTATATGAATTTGACTTTACTGTTACTTTTAAAATTTGCCACAATTTTAAGATTTTAAGCTCAATAATAATACAGAGTAATGGAAATTGAAATACACTTGGTCCTGCACAGCAAATTGAGGATTTTCCTCCACAAAGTGAATTGTTTAGTCCTTACGACCTTAGATCTAATCGACAAAAATAGTTTACAATTTGTGTTTGGGTGTCTAAAAATAAAAAATTATCTTTTAAAACTTAAATTTTTACCAATTATTCATACTAAAATACAGCATCAAAAGCAAAATGTTGTTAGATAGAAAATTCGTTGCTCAGTGAAATTTTCGATGCTCATATGAATTTGAGATTCAATTTTCGATAATCATATTTGTGTTACGTGTGAGGGAGAGAGCGTCAGAATGAAAAATGTGAGAGAGTGCAGAGGACGTACATAAGTCCCGTTAGCTCCCGGTTCACACGTTTCAACTTTTGTTGCTCTACTCGTAATTCAGCTGTAAGAAAAATAAAGAGATACTTCCGTCTCCGTCTTTCTTACAGCTGAATTATGAGTTGAGCAACAAAAGTTGAAACGTGTGAACCGGAACATACATAGTTCCCAGATTTTATGCTGACCACTTGCGAGCACTTGTGGAATAATTTTAACACAAGGATACGATATTATACAAAATCTAAAGATGGACCAAAACATGTTTTAATAAAATGGGTAAAAATTGGAAAATAATTAACATCAACTATACAAATTCCATTACTACGTACATATATCGTTACCTGAAACGCAAAACGCCTTAACTAAAATTTTCATAATTTTACAGAAGAAGAAAAGAGCAGATGAGTTGCTGCAAAGAAATTCATTTACCAATATATGAACCAGAAAGCAGCAATAAGTAGTGAAAAAGTGAGTAGAGTTGAATCATGACTTATAACTTCTTGTATTTATGCGCACTCATACGTATTGCAATGTTGTCTATGAATCAGATTCACTCAAAAGTTTGAAGTGCGCATCGAACTCATACTTAGTACTATTTATGACGTTGCTGATTTCGAATCTCCTTAACTCAATGAGTATGATTCACAAGGCGAACTTTGCATACGAATATTAACGTTCTCTTTATGAGCTTGTGTGTTTGTTTCTCTGTTGCTGTTTTTTTTTTTGCTGGAATGAAAAACAACCATATTTACTACTATTGCAAACTGTTTAATGACTAAACTTTTAAATAAACATACATGCATGAGTTAAGTGAGCTGAATCAATGTGAGTAGTATAAGTATTTTCCTGAAATTAGAAATCAAACTGAGGCGCTCTATGAGTGTGATATGATGTCGACGTCGCATTCATATTTATTTCCACCTATATTTATAAATCAATCTTATTGAGAGAGTGCGTAAATCAGTGTAGTTGAGTTCAAAGATGTCTATTACGAGTCAGTATGAATAGCAAAAGAAAAAAACGATTCATTGCAGATCTCTGATATGAATACGTATTTGCATATATTCAAAATATATATCACGAATTAAAACCACACACCAATTTTTGTTTGTAATTCTTAAAAATTTACATTATATTTACATCATTTATACATAATATATGTATGTATCAAAATAACTAGCTTACAATTGCTTTCGATTTTTCTTTTTTTTTTAATAAAGATGAGTTTTAGATGAGCCTTTCAATTTCTTTATCAATTAAATACCAAAATAAAAAGTTATATTCAAAATAAAAACTCTTTGGCTGTGCTTTTAAATAAAACTAGTTAAACTTATTACTTAAAGAAAAGAAAAACAAATTAAAGATTTTTTTTTAAATCTGAGGTAACATAACCACTGCCATAAGGTTTGTTTTTTTTAACGCACCTTAACGTACGTTTAATAAATTGATGCATTTGTTTTTTTTAGTAGTTTTAGTTTAAAACCAATAAATTCATATGCAACTAGTTTAAAAGGAAATAAAATTAAATTAAAATTCAACAACTCAATTTAACTATTTTTTTTAGATTTAAAAAAATTTAAATGGATAAAATGCTAAGATTGTGAAATTGTTAAACCTCACCGCGATACGGTTTCTAACATTTCGGCAAATAGCTTTTTGAGAGTTACGGTGCCTTTGGCATTAACGCTGCGCCAAAAGCTACGTAAAATGCTATCGGCCTGTCTTAGCGCGGGCAGTAGAAGTAGCAGCTGTTGCTGATGCGAAACAGCCGAACTATGACGTAAGAGATAGACTACATCGTTGAGAGAATTCAAAATGGAATCACGAAATGCCCTTAAGGAGGATTGATCGTCCAAATTAATATCACAATTGGTTAAAATTAAAGCTTTAAGTAGATAATATTCTTCACGTCTAATCGAAATGCGTTCCAAACGTTGGGCCACCTGCAAACAATGATAATAGAACTCTGTGTAGCCACATTCTTTGGCCAACAACTCATCCATCCAGAGATCCGAGGCGAAGCACAATTTACCATTAAAGGGCAATGAGCGAAAAATTAGCTGCAGTGTTAATATCTCAGGCCAAGTTACCTGTAACAAATTCATTTGGTCGCTTAATTGCAACTCTACAAAGCCGGGTATACTCTTGGCCCAGCCAATAACATTCACCAATTCAGTGTCGTATAAATAGCTGAGCGTACCCAGTATATCATGAGCATCGCTGTTGTTATTTGTGGGCGACGAATTCAAACGGAAAATGCAAGTTGTAGTGGTGGAGGGTGCAATTGAGCTTCCCGCCGTTGACGAGGTGGGTGTCGAGGGTGGTGACACTTCACTGCCGTTGTTATCATTTAAATTGTTGCAATTCGTTATTAGGTTGTGTTGATGTTCATTTTTGACCGTTGGCGAAGTGTCGCTAGTGGCGGTCTCATCTTCAAGCAGCGACGACGATGAGCTGCTGGTTTGTTGTACTGCTTTAACCGACAATAAATCCGGTTCGTTATTACTAAGAGCATCGAGAATTTTGACATCACTTAGTGAGGTTATACTCGATTGATAGAGTAATTGCATTGTTTGATATGAATTGGAAACGGGGTTGCGACGATACTTTTGACGGCCACCACGTACTCGATCTAAGCGCACGCCTTCCTAAAATATATAAAATAAAGTATGTAAAATATATAAAATAAAGTATGTAATAATATTGTCAACAAATAATTAAAAATAAAATCGAGATCTGCAAGCGTAAAGGTGACAATACATTTACAATATTATTGTGCAAAATACTTTTTATTTTATTTTTTTATTTAATGAAATGAAATGAGAAAAAATAAAGTAATAAAGTATATATAAAATAAAGAAATTATGAATTATATATATCAACAAATAATTAAAAATAAAATCGAGCTCATCAAACTAATCATTTTGCAATATTATTGTGCAATAATTTATATTGTACATTAAAATTGCCTCTGTGTATATTATATATATATATATTTGTATATTGGTACAATATTATATATTATTGGTATATGGCACAATATATTGGATAAAATTAAAAGTCTATTGTAATGCGTTGAAAGAATTGTACAATAAAAAACTTAATTGAAAATTATTTAATTTGTTTAAAATTTTGTGTGAATCTAGTATGTATTATGATAAATCAGTTTTAAATTTCTTAAAAGCACTTGTATGTGAAGCTTTTCCTTACTTTTACAAACATATATTTTAAGAAAATTTGCGAAATATATATATAACTTTTTTTTAATATTGCGCAATTTATTGAATAGTGTGGAGCAAAGCGACAGTTAGTTATAATAAAAATAAAGTGCTCAATAATATTGCATAGTCTACAGGCACCTTAAAAGTTAAAAAAAAACTATCGGGCCTGTTCTGAAAACCACGGTGATTTCAAACCACGTGATTTCAAAAGTAAACTACTAAAAGCTCACTTTATAGTGGGTTTTTATTGTATTTTAAGTTTTTGTCATTTATAATAGAATATTTTATTTCAACTTCCAACGCTAAAAATCCTGTAATTCAAAAAAGCAATGATTTAGCTTTCATAAATTTTTTTAAATCACCGTGATTTGACATTTCGTGATTTGCAGAACAGGCCCGTATACTCATTTTTCAAGTGTTTTATTTAGTCTTATTTTTGAAAGGTTACTTAATTTTTTTGTGAAAAGGCAATTAACTATTTTTTTTTGTAGTTTTCAGAAAAAAACTACAATTTTTGTCTCGTTGAAAATTATTTTTATTGTGTTCTCGGAATTGTCGCATTTCCAATTTGACTACGACATTTTGGTCCAATATTAAAGAAAAAATGTTGCCATATTTTTTAATCTAATTATTACAAAAGCATCGCAGTCGAATTAGAAATACGACAACCACGATAAGGAGGATTTTATAATTGAAATAATAATGAACGGCAACGCCATTTGACCCATTCATTATACATACATTTTATGCTGTACATATTACTGTCGTTTTGACCTATACTATGCAATAGATGGCAGTGAAAAAGTAAACAATATTTAACAATGTTGCCACCACATTACACAATTGTTCTGATTGCACAATAAAAATCAAAAGTATTTTGATATTTGCCAATCACCCTTATTCCAGTTGTCGACATCGACTTCACTTTAACACAACACCAAAAAATTGGTGCTCGTGTATCCGTAGTCAAAAACAACTCACTCCTGTTGGCAGGTTTATTCTATTTTCTAGACCTTAGGGAACGGAAATAGATTGTCAGTTGCGCAAAATTGTTCTCGAGAGCAAGTAAACGAGCCCCAATTTTTTGGTATTGTCTTAAAGTTACGTCAATGACGACAACTGGAATAAGGGTGAATATATTGTGCAACCTTCGAATATGACATACACATTGGCGATATTATTGTACTATACGAAAAATTGCACAATAATATTGCACGTATAGACCGCTTTAGAATTGTATATTTAAAAATAAAAACGTTTGATTAATGGTCGGTCATTACTATGAGTTGCATGCATCTACGCTGGATATCGAATATCGAAAATCGAATTTTAAATTCATATCATGAGCATTGACAATTTGGTTGAGCAACGAATTTTCTATCAAACAAAATTTAGCTCTCGATGAAGTATTTTAATATGAAAAATTATTAAAAATCGAAGTGTTAAAGGATTGTTTTATCTTAAGGACTCAAACAAGAATTGTAAGCTATTTTTGTCGATTTTATAGAGATCTAAGGTCGTAAGGACTAAACAATTCAAAAGGTTTCAATTTGTTGAGGAAAATCATCAATTTGCTGTGCAGGCCTAATAATACCAAATGAAAATATTTCGATCGGTACATACTTTCGACTGCAGTAGCTCATAATAAGTGCCAATTATTTATAATAGGTCTGTCTGCGTACTTTTCCAGTACTAAATACTCAGTCAACTTTTTTGGGAGAGTAAGACCAATTTTACTCTGTCGACTGAAAATATCTTAAAAAGTACGCAGACAGTATCCAGTGAAATCTTGCAAGAAAACAGCTGATCAGTTTGTAAACAATTGAAATAACAAAGCAAACGAATTTTAGCTAGAAAAATAGCATTATTGGAATCATTGGTTCTGCTTTTACGCCACGGTCGCACTGTATATTTGGACGTTTCTAGCATGAAATAAAGTGTTGTTTATTATAATTTATTATAAACGTTAAAAATCAACACAATTGTAACTATTTACCTCTGCCATTGTTAAATTTCAATTTCTGTTTTCATTTCACAAAAATTATTTCATTCAAAAAGTAATAAAAACAGCTGTTCAAATTAGTTGCAAAATCTTGCAAGAAGAAATTTCTCCAGTAACATTTTGCAAGTTCTCTAACTTTCAACTGTCAAAAAGTTCTCTTTTTGGCTCTCTCGCTGCAAGAGATTTGGAGTACGCAGACAACATTTTGTAAGATTTTGCAACATTTTGCACAAAATGATGCAAAATATGTGTACGCAGACAGACCTAATATAATATATAATTTCACATATTAAATAAAGTCTAATTTATAGTCAAATTTTTTTAATCAAAAACGTCAAATATTGACTGATGTTTTATATTCGAAATTTCTTATATGACTTCGAATTTCTTAATATAACTTATAATACAATACTTCTTGCATTTTATCATAAGCACAATTTCGAATATAAGAACTTGGTAAAAAAAAATTGTGGCAGAAATATAATGAAAAATTAAGTTATTTAGATGAAACATACATAATTTTTTTTGATGGTCTATATCAAACAAATCGACCCACCTTTAACATGCCCATAAGTAAGCATTTCTGAAAACGACACGCCTGACATGCCTTCCTTCGTCTCTTATTGATCTCACATTCATTGCTGGCCGGGCAGGTATATTCAATGTTGCCTTGAATGGTGCGTTTAAAAAATGCCTTACAGGCCTCGCAGCTTGCCACACCATAATGAAAGCCCGAGGCAACATCACCACACACCAAACATAATCGTCTAAGCTCATCACGTATGGAATTGCCAGAACTAGAAGCCTGGCTAGGATTCGATCCTTGATTAGCTGTGGATCCATCATCACCGTTGCTTAAGGTCGTCGTGGAGCTACACATTTGACGTTCGGGTGAGACAGAGGGTGAAGATTTCATGCCATTACCTGAACCGCTGTTACGTCTATTCTTGCTGCTGCTAGTTGCTTGTGGCGTTGTGGTAGAAGGACTAAAGCATGTGATATTATTGAGGCAAGATCCCGAGTCTTGAATTTCCTGTTTTATATTGAGAACACTCATGCTGTCGCTCATTTGCTGGTTGAAGTGACCTTTAAGATAATGGCACTGTTTTTTTTTCTTTTTAACTGTAAAGATATAAAAATATATACATACATATAAAAAAATATTAAGTGGAAAGAAACAAGTTAAATGTCAAATAGTACACTAGCTCATACCTACGAACACTTTTGATATGATAGAATATGAATTTATATTGTCAATCTTTCTCCTGGTACCCTGCTCTCTACCACCACTTAATTCACTACTACTGGCACCACTAGTTGCCTCAGTCAATAAGCTAGTCCATTTGATTATAATCATTTACTACGAATACTGAATGCATTTTTCATTGCTCGCAGTTTTGTTGATTTTCAGAAGAGTGTTGCCAAAGTTAGATAATTTTCGTTTTTAAAATTCCAAGATTTCTTAAAATGATTGATAAATGAAATGGAAAACATATTAAAAAAAAATAATTATCGAAGTATATAGACATATAAATACATACATATGTATATATGTATGTATGTATGTACATATTCGCCATTAAATTGTTTTAAATTATACCTGATTTACATTAAGCATTTTTTTCATGAAATTAGTTGCATGAAAAAATTTTATTTAGCAATAGGAGGCCTGGAAGAGAAATTTATATCAAGAACGTTGCCCAAAATGCATCAGAGAATCATTCTACGTTCTTTTTTATATAAAATTATCTTTTATATCGCTACAATTACTAAATAGAAAAAGTTGCGTGCAACAAAATTCATGAAATTTCATGAAAAAATGCTTAGTGTAAATCAGGTATTACATTGTATTATTTTATATTGCACCTACATATAATGTAGATAAAATTTATTTTAAGAATTTTATGATATGGGAAAATTTTTTTTCTTAAAAAAATACTAGAAATTAATAAGTACAAAAAATTCATATCGAGAGCAAATGCAAGAGAGCAATGGAAAAATAAATTTAATCAAAATATAAAAATGTTTTGATTTTGAATGCAAATAATGACATTTTATTAGTTGCCCATTCATTCCTTTCTATTGCTCGGGCGCATGCAATGGGGAAGTATATCTTAGTGTCAGATGTGATTTAATTAATTTTTTCTATATTTTTAAAAACCATAGATCACAAATTTTCCATAGATAAAACAAATAACAATTTAACGAACGCTAGAAGTATTATATAGTCACAAACCTCTTGTTGTAAGATTTTAGAAATTTAAAAAAATAATAAATAGCATTAATATTTGTTATGAAGAGAATTTACTTCCTTTAGTCTTTTAAAAAATCTAAACATAAACATTAAACTCATTTTCTTGCAAACTAGTTTTTTTTGAGTTATGACGTTGTTTGACTAAATGTGCAATTTGTATTAATTGTTTTTAGTCTTTTATGTATTAAAATTTATATATATAAGATTTTAAAAAATCATTAAAAGAACGTTAGGTAAGAAAACGTTTACTATATTCGAAAATCTCACTTAGGTATTGTGATTTTATTAAACTAGGAAGTTTAATCTTTTTTTAATTTAATGCATCAGTCTAATTAATATAAAATTTTTTTATATTATTATATTATTATTCGAATAACAATAACCTTTACATATTTTAGTAGTAGTGTTTGTGGTTAAGGATCGAAATACTAATTAAATTTAAAAAAAAAAATGTAGGAAAATGTTGGTGAAATGTAGAAACTCGTAGATATTTATATTTACTAGTATGTATAGCATTAACTTGTATATCGATGGTCTCAAGTAAAAAGGCTCTAACTCGTGTTTTTTTACGAAATTGAGTTTTTCGGTTATTCTATTTCACACAAATACAACAATTTATTGCAATAGTATAAAAAATAAGGCTTTTACAAACAGTTATACATAAAAAGTTACATATTGAATATTAGAATTTCTGTAATGATTTTACCTGCTGCTGTAAAGTTATAATTATTTGAGTTAGGGCCTTTCTACTTGAAACCAACGATATGCAAATCTTGAAGGTGTATAAAAAATTATATAAACTCTTACGAAATTAAATACGTAATGCTGAGTAGCCAGAAGTTGGAATAATTTTTTGTGCATGTGTATCCTATAATAGTAGTAAACATGCAATGTATTTTGTTAGATCAAATAAAATATATTGTTGACAAGAGGATATAAATAGGAAGTAGCGTTTGTATTTCTCTCTAAAGATGTGAGTGCACAAGACATTTTTATGAAAATTTCATAAAAGATAAAATTCATTATGACGAATTATTCTGTATTACTAGGTCCAAAATTTTTAATGTATCATGACATAGACAACAAAAACAGTTCCATTAAATCTTGGGATATAGACATAAGTATGAAAGTATGCTGAACATTGATAAAGGTAATACAATTTCGGCAAATTGGATTTCCGCCCATCACACATTATCGCTATTATTTTCGTAATTCTTTTTTTAACGATTTCTTCGCAGTATTTTTACAAACAATGAAAGGATTACTTCCCTGATAGTGAGGCAATTTAACGGCACTTAAAAGTAAGTTCTATTGTAATATATAACAACTTACGGCAAATAACAACAACAATACAAAACGTGAAGAGATAGCAAATCAAAATGATAACAATATTAAAAGCATTAAAATAAATTTGCAAGCTTTAAGACAACACATTTAAGTGCATTTACATATTTAATAACAAAGATAAGCTTTACTTACTTGTGTTAATATGAATTTACAATATCTAGATAATTTTTTTTACTGTGATTCCAACCTTCTATTTAAGTTATATTAAACGATATACTTATACATATTTACATACATATGTATGCTCATATATTATCTATTTTAAACCTAAATCGTTAAATTTGCATGGAATTTTGATTTTCTTTATTAATTCGCTTCGAATGCCAGCCGACGGTTAAAATGTATATACAATTTATGACACCAGCCACTGGTATTGCACTTTTCTGTAAGCAGAGGTGCTCCACAGAAATATATGTATATATATAATTATACTTTATTCCCTCATTGTGTACAAGGAAAAAGAACGAGCATTTTGTCTTCTTTACGGTACAACACTTGAAAGATCAAAAGCGTGTAGGAATATTTATATATTTTTAATTGCCACGCTTTTTTAACACTTATATATATAATAATCGATATTTTCTTATATTGTTTAATGACTCCCAAAAAAATATTATAGCATCATTTGTATATTGCTAATGGTTGCAGATTATTTGGTACTTGCTAGTTATTGGCACATCTATTTTAAATTTTGATGCAATTGTTTCCAGAACAATTAATTTTTAATTTAAATTCAAGTTTACGAAATATTTTATTAAAAAAATGGAAATAATTTTTTTAACATCACAAATAAAATGTCAAACTTCGAGTCTAGACAGCAGTGTTGTATTTTTGCGTACTATTTGCAATACGCTAACCACACGGAGAAAGTATATAAGGGCATGTTGTATTAAAATGAATCTAGACTTGCTAAAACAGATTTATTTATATCTAGACGTGCCCATAAGCAAATATATATAAACAAATATATATTTTTTTGATTTATATAACAGATACTTTTATATAAAATTTTAATAAAGTTGTTAAAAAGAATTAAATGAATCGTGAGCCTTAATGTAAAGAACAGAAATTGTAATCAAATTTAATTTTTTCTAATCGTTAGAACTTATAGAACTTCACTACCTGATAAATATCTGCATTAGCTTGGTGATTGGTAAATTTAGCTTTTGTTACTGTGTTTGAGACTTAAGACTGAGTTAGACCACTGTAATGTAGGTTACGTTACATTACATCTCTATAAACATTCATTATTTTTCAAATAACAATATCGATCAGCTGTTTCTTACCGTTGCAGTTACCTTACATTACAGTCGGCTAACTGAGCCTTTAGTCCCGGTTCACACACTTCAGCTTTTGTTGGTCAACTCATAGTTCAGCTGTAAAAAAAAGATATTTGTGTTTTCACCTGCGTCTTTCTGCAGTTGAATTACGAGTTGAACAACAAAAGTTGAAGCAATGAAGCGTGAACCGGGAGTTACAAATAAAAACTGTATGAACTGCTACGTGGACCCACAAAGAAGAAAGAAAGAATTCTTTTAATTAACAATAGTTAATAGCGATTTTTAATGTATTAGTTATGCTACTGTGTAAACATGAGAATGCAGTACAAGAGAAACAACATGCTAAATATCAGCAACAAAAAGATAATAAACACGAATGGCTTGACAAGAAGAAAATGAAAACAATGAAAATTAATACGAAATTTTACAACTTTGCCAAGAAGTACAAGAAAAATTGGAAAAACGAACAAATGCAATCGGAATGTCTATAAAGGCGCACGACGTGTGATTATTTTTTTGCGGTGCGCATAAAATTTAATAAAATATTTATATTAATATTTAAATACAAATAAAAATGAGTAACACACCGGAAAAGTAAAGGATTTAAGAAAAATGTGATCTAAAAATCTAAAGATTTTATCAGTGAAAGAAGTAGTAATTGTCCCCAGACAATTGGGAAAAAAATTTCAGTATAAGGTGGAAGAAAGGAAGTATGTATATAAAAATTTCTTAAAAGAAAATTAGTATGTATGTACTATGTACACAGAAAATTAAAAAAATATTCCTTATAAAAGCTACAAAAGAAGAAAATAATCTAAACATGATTTGAAAAAATAAAAAACAAAGTGCAGACATTGAAGTGCAAGTGCTCAGTAAAAAAGCCAGTCGCAATTACCGACCGAGTCTGGTGTTTAGGGCGTGTTTAAAAGTGTTTGGAGAAATTAAAAATTGAATTGCTTGAATACAATTTGTTTAAATAACATAAATCACATGATTTTCTCCATAAATTGCATATAAGTTTGTTGTTATATTAATTACAAAGCTTTTAAACAAAAATAAAAAATTTGTACCAAAGTAAAGAAAAAATCAATTTGTATTTTTTAATGATTGCAACTTCCTTCTTGCAGCAATATTCTTTGGATACTGTGTCTACTACAAGTGAGAATTAAAACAACAAAAGCAAATACAAAAAAAAGCAAACACGAAGTCTTTTCTTGAAAAGATTAATATTATATACCTACATAAGTAGCTACATCTCAATGAAAAAGAAATATTTCAAATTATTGTTTGAAACAAGTTAAAAAAACATAATCTGGAATAATTACCAGCTTTAACACCCACCAACCAACCACCTTTTTGTTGTATTCATTGTTTTTCCTCATTTTGTAGATTTTAAATTCTCTTCTCACTGATACCGTTATTTTACCGTTGTATTAATTTTAAAAGTGTTTGTGTGTGTGTTCGTGTATCTTGTATCGTTGATCCTTCGTGTAATTGCAACGAAACACTTGTTTTTTTTTTAATATTTTGCATTATTCTTGTTGAACTTTTGCCACAAAAAAACGAAACATTTCATTCTATTACTTGAGTTTCGATCCTTCGCTCATTCAAGATATACCTATAACGAAATAAAACAATAATGGGTGCTCAACAGGGCAAGGAACGTGGATCACATTCAAGTGGCAGCCATGGTGGCACTGCCAGTTGTATTGGTGTTTCCAGCAGCAGCCCTGTTGGCTCACACGGCTTGCCTGTTAACGCCTTAGGAGTCGGTTCCACATTGCGGGGCTCTCGTATTAAATCCTCAGTACCACCGGCTGCTGTTGGTGGTGGTTTACATCGTTCGGGTGGTGTCTCCTCAGCATCGTGTCATAATAACAAGGATAATCGCTGTAATCCCATCGGATTGAATATTTTTACTGAACATAATGGTAAGTAAAATCTTATCTTAACTTTAGAATATACATACCATTCTTTGGGCATTTTGAAAATTTTTAAAAATTTAAATAAACGAGCATTCTTTTGGTAGGGTAATTTTATGATAATAATAAAATTCTTGTTTAACGTCGGAAAAAATTTTACGTAGTACTGAGGGTAGTAGTAAAATACAATTGCAACAGGGACCCCAACGGTTATAAGCAAGGAAACCGCAAATATGCAATTTCATGTTTTTTCTTGTGTGACGTACTAATGCGGAGATACGATATTAATCCGATTCAGAACTTTTTATGAATTTTGGCATCGATTTGTTAGTGCATATTTTTGCATATTTTACCATTTAATGCATGTTTTTGCATATATCAGTCTTACACGCATATTTTTGTATTTTTAGAGCATAATTTACGCTTTTAGGCAATACTTTGACACTTTGTATACTTTTTTTATTTTAACCCACTTGGCGCAAACGTCCTTTTGAAAGGACGAAAATTCAATTTAGAAATAAAAATTTAAGTTTTAAATTTTCCGGCTCTATTGGGTTGGCGGGTTGGTAAAAATTTTTGTTTTTAGCCACCTAAATCTCTGTTCCAATGTTCCATGTAGTGTATACATTTTGTCAATGTATAAAAGTTTATTTAGATGAGACAGAAACTTAGGAACGATTTTTGTTTGAAATTCCAGTTCAATATTTTGTTGCTTATTGCAATCAAAATTATAAATAAAAATCTTGTCTTGTGTATCAAAAATACAGTTCCAAAGGCTGAATTCTGACATCGTAATCTTTTGAAATTGAAGTTAAATTCTTATAAGAGCATCCAATAAAAATTAGTTTGTATCATTTTTTTAGTCAACATTTTTATGGTAATTCTGTTTTATCCTCCACTGAAAGCCCAGTTATTCTTTGTTAATTTTGTTTAATTTTTTTGTTTATTTTTTTTTTTTGGCTTATTTTATTTGCAAACGTTGTTGAATTTTTGAATTAAAAATGTATTTTCAATATACATATTTTACAAATAACTCAATTTATTTTATTTTTAAGAGCATATTTTTTTGACTTTTTAGTGCATATTTTAAAGTTTTTAGTGCATATTGACTGCGCATAAAACACTTTTTTTAGAGCATATTTCTAGTTTCAATGGTTACAAGTTTTGTTTTAAAAATTAATTTTTTTCATTATTTTTTGAAAATAAAAGTTAAAGTTAAATTAAAATAAAATTTATTTCAAGTTATTTTTTATTTTTATTTATTTTTTTACTTAAGCCTGGATCACACTATCGACTCACTGCAATAAAGTAATAAGTAATAGCTAAATTTACCTTATTTCTCAACTATGCAATTGAAATATAAGGACATAATAGCACCACACACAATGCATTGGGAATAAGGCCATATAGACTTATTCCAGAATTCCTTGAGTAATAAGGCCATTTTGGCTTATTACGTATGACTATTGCATGCAGTGAGCCGGCGAAAATCGGTACATTGTGCGAAAGTGTGATCCAGACTTAAGGAAATAAAAGTTATTTTTAAAAAATTTTTTTAAAGGTTAATTTATTTTTTATTTTTTTATTTTTACTTAGTCCTCGTCCATACAGTGAAACATTTGCTTCAAAACATTTGAGTTTATAGACCAGAGGGGAAAGAGGAATGGCAAAGGGTACTTTGTTTCATGCACAGGAAGTTCTTGTTGAGTACGTCATTCTCGCCTCATTTTCATGAAAAATATATAAGAAAATGTATTAACCTGCAAAACCAAAAACTGCACAGTGTGGACACGAATGCAGTTTCAAAAGAGAAATTAAAAATGTTTCGCAGCAAATATTTCACTGTATGAACGAGGACTTAAAAAGCTAATTTGTAAACTGAGTAAAATTCCTATAAAAATAAAATAAATTTTATTTAAAAAATAAGATTTTTTGCATTTACTTGGGTGATAAATTCGATCTTAAAGATGTTGAGCACCCTTTTAACAGCTGATAACTGTTTTTTGTTTAGTTTGCTTAGATCAACACGTTCAAATTGCTGAAATTTTTAAACAAAATAATTGTTGTATTCGTCAAACTCACCGTGAACTTCTTCCTTTTCCAATGAAGCTCATCTATGTTTGAATGGCTACGTGAATAAGCAGAATTGTCGCATTTGGAGTGAGGAGAATCCACAAGCTTTTGTCGAAACACCATGACAGCCACAGAAATTTACTGTTTGGTGCGCTTTATGGGCTGGAGGAGTAATTGGCACATATGTCCAGTCAGAATGTTGCTCTCAATGGTGATAGGTAAAGGAACATGTTAGAAATTTTTGCCACTTTTTCGACTTCCTTGCCACTTTTTCGACTTTTTTTAGAGTCAATTGTATAAAAATACATTTAAAATATAAAGTTTAGTGTAGTTTTCTAGTTTTTTGTTTAAATTTTGCCCCTTTTTTTTGATAAATCCCTTTTGGTGCCACTTTTTGAAAAATGTCATCGGTCACCCTATGCCGAAATCATATTTAAACATTCACCCTTATCGGAATTAAAATTCTGATTGCCAATGTTTGCGTTGTTGTTGTGTCAGCATACTATATCTAATTTTGTTCCCTATTTTTTGTTCACGGGAAAAATTTCACGTGAACAGAATGTTCGCCTTTTATTCGCGATAAAGGTGATTAATATCATAAAATTTTCTTTCAAATCAAGCCTGTTTCATTGATATTAAAAATATATTTCCTTCTTTTATTATGATTTAAACTTGTGTCACTCTATAATAAATTCAGTGAAGTGCGACTTTCACCCTCGCAAGAATGGTTCCACACGGACAAGAGATATGTAATTCAATACGAACTTTAGGCTATATAAAATATTGTTTTGGCATTATTTTCGTTTTTGGTTTTTTTTCGGTTTTAAACGTTTTTTTAGTTTTGGGATTTTTTGCGTTTATTGGTGCTTTTTTTAGTTTTGGCACTTTTTTTCCTCGTTATAGCGATTTTTTTTTGGGTTTTAACGTGCTTTTAATTTTGGAGATTTTTTTTTGGTTTGTGCGATTTTTTTAGTTATGTTGATTTTTTCGGTTTTTAGCGTTTTTTTAATTTTGGCGACTTTTTTCATTTAGGCGCTTTTTTAGTTTTGACACTTTTTTTCTCATTTTGGCGTTTTTCACTTAGGCGATTTTTTTCATTTTGGCGATTTTTTTTCATATAAGCAATTATTTTGGTTTTTGCGGCTTTTTCAAGTTTTGAAGATTTTTTCGGTATTTTTTTCATTTTCACGATTTTTTTCATTTGGGCAATTTTTTCGAATTTGGCGATTTATTTTAGTGTTAGAATTTTTTTTTAATTTTGGCGATTTTTTTATTTGGGCAATTTTTTTGAATTTGGCGATTTATTTTAGTGTTAGAAATTTTTTTTAATTTTGGGAATTTTTTTCGTTTTGGCAATTTTTTTTTTAATTTTGGGAATTTTTTTCGTTTTGGCAATTTTTTTTAATTTTTGGCGATTTTTTTTTGGTTTGGCGATTTTATAATTTTTGGATTTTTTAGTTTTACCGTTTTTGAAAATTTCAAGAGTTTACGGTTTCCTAGATATAGCAAGTTGTCAAAATTACATAGTCAAAATTGCATTAAATATATAAAAAATGTTGACGCTAAAACTACAATGATGTTTCATTAGCTGATTGATTAATATGTTGCCTTTCTTTCTCAGACAAGTATTGAAGGAAAAAGTGTGCAAACGAGATATCTAATCATAAGTTGATATATATGTATATATAGTTGCCCAGTTAAACTGAAATTATAACCTAGATAATCTTTATCTAAAAACAATATTTTAAGTTTAAACTACAGTTAACTGACAAGTAGAGTTTATCTTTATGTTCAAAACTAGCTTTAAATGTGACAAGCAAACACCGAGTTTTAATTAACTCTTAACTCAAAGTAAAATTGGCAATTTCAATTTTAAAATAAATAAAAAATAATTTCTAAAAATTCATGTTTTCATCCCTGATTTAAAAATATAGGGGACGATGCCCTAAGAAGAAAATTATTTAGTTGTTACTCTGCAACTTGAGCCCCCATAATTGAGATTATTTTTATAATGTTTCCACTTTTTCCATTAAAAGCCACACATACACATATTTCTCTTTTTTTGCTTTTGCTTTCTTTACGTTTAAATATCTAAAAGAGGGTTGAAAAGATACATAACTACAAAAATTTCTTTATTTATTTGTGTAGTGTTTTATTATAACCGGAAGAAATTTTACGCACTCACGCATTTCTTTAGTTTGAATGACATCAAAAACTCCCTTCCATCTACAAGTATTTCAACAAATACTTGAAACAATACGAATTTATTCTGGTTGCTAATAAAATGAGATTTGTCAGAGTGACGAGAATAAAAAAATTACCCACCGGAAAACTTTATTAACTAACTGCCAGCAAGCAGTGTTATGACTTTCAACTGGAATTTTTATAACTGCACTTATCACTACTCTCACATTGGGTATATTTTTCATGAATAAAATGAACTAATGATGCTTTAAGAGTTTTTTTTTTTGGTAATACGGCGGGGAACACTAATTGCCCATTTAAGTGGTCATAATAAATCTAAGTTTTACAACAAAATGATTGTGCTTGTGGGCCAAGTGGAGGGAAATGGAAGAAATATATATAAGCACTTTTATTTGTTACTCGTACTATTTTTATGTGATAAAGAATAATATTTGTTGTGTAGATTTTGGTAGCCTTCATCTCTGTCTTCATCTCGCAAATTAATTGACATTGAATTGATTTTTGTGTATCCTTAAAGAAATTATAAATTATTCGAACTTTTTTGTATCTAAAATGATGGATTAAAGCTTTTAAAATTTGCTGTCAATGACACCATTTATTTATTAAGTCTAATTTGGTTTTAGCTTCCTTGCTATTTTTTCCTTTTGATATAATTTTCATGTTCTTTTTCAACGCCGCGTTCTACTGAATTTTTTGCTTTCAAACGTTTCTACTCCCCATATGCCGGCAGTTACAAATGCGAATGTATTCGCTATTTTTGTTCTCGTTTTGATGGCTTTATTTTCCAAATGCTTTTACCAATATAATCGTAGATTTTTTGTTGCAATCTCTATTGCTTTTATGTGATTTCTCCTTGCTTGCGTATGCTTGTCTAAGTGTCATCGCAACAGCTCCGACACCTCGTTGGACCTTGAACAAAATTGAAAAAAAACTTTCAAAAAATTTGTTTAAATGATGGTTAACGGCAGATTTAAAATTAAAAAAAAAAATATTTAAATCGCCAGTCAGACAAATTTGCTCTTTATTTTGCTTTTGTGCTTTTGTTTAATAAAATTGTTTTGGTTCCCTTCTTAGGGGTCTACTCTGTAATTCGAAACGAAAGAAAATGCTTACAATTAGCATGTAATTAACATACAAGCTCGGAAGTATTTTCTTTCATCACGAATTACAGAGTAGACCTAGACCCTTTGGATTTAATAATTTTTCCAAGCCGAATTCATACCAGTTGAATTCCACAATCCAGGTGATAATTAGGTTAAGGCTAGATTAGCAGACTCTGCTGATATAGTTAAGAAACCATTCCAGACCATTTAGGTCCAAAAGTACATATCGTACACTAAATCATAAACAGTCACAACTCTAAAAATCCCAGACGTTCAGGAGTGGCAAACAACTGTTGATACTGTACAAATGATGCAAGTACTTAACATAAAAACAAGATTAACAGTACGGTCTTCTCACTCAAAAGACTTAAAAAAATTAAACTTAATCTCTCAGTGTCTGAGCAGCAATCCTCTTTTTCGTTTCAATCGTGTTCTCGCTCCCGGGTTATGGGTTGAGCGTAACACACGAATCGGTCTCTTACTGACCGCATGATGCGAACAGAATCGTTCCTTGCTCAGCTACTGAGGGTCAGTAAGTGAGCAAAACAAGTAAAGTGTTCTCAAAAAAGGTCTTGTTGCCTTAGATATTTCTTTACAGGCAAAGCATTAAAGAGGAAGGGAGAAGATAATAATAAATAACAATAAAAATATCTGTAAATCAAACTATTCGTCAACGATGTGTAAATGTATAATAAAAGGCAAATATGTGTACAACAAAAACAAAATTAATTAATAAAATTAATTAATTAATTAATAATAATAAAAACAACAAATAGCAACACACTTACATACATGCTCAAAAGACCGTTTGCCAAGATTTTACAAAGTAAAGGGTCTCGAGTGAACACATGAGCCGAACGATCGAAAAAAACGGTCGTTGGTTGAGCAAAGAGCAAGCCTAAGAAGAAAGAAGTTTGAGGGTTTTTTCGCGACAGTGTAGCACCGTGTCAGTGGACGAGTGTTCTTTTTCTGACAACAATCACGAAAAAGACCAATTATTGCGAGCTCATAATATAATAATAATATAAACATATAATTTTGATAATTTTGAGTTGTGAATATTTAGTGTATGATATAATCCCCTTGTGATACCTGTGGAAAGTAAAGAAAAAAAAATAATAGGGAGAAGTAAAAGAAGCAAAAAAGCAGGAGGGTGGCGTTGGCTGAAATAGTTAGCACGTTGACTACAAAACCGAAGGTCCTGGGTTCAATCCCTGTATCCAACAGTCATTAAAATAACAACACCACGCATTTTTCTGATGTTCATTAGTGTCCCTTTGTGTCAGTTGTTGTAGGAAAGTTCTAGTGACGAAGGCATAGTCACTGGTCACTGAACTGTACCGACTTCAGCAGACACTAATCTTAATGTAACATCAGAGCGCACTCCTTCGTCGGTATTGTGTAGCAGAATCTTCGGCGAAGTAAAATAACGAATAAAAATGGCTACTAAACACAGCTTCAAAAATTTAATGCGCTTCATTGAAACCAGCGGCGCTGCAACTCTGCATTATAACGTGCAAAACGTAGAGTTGTAAAAAAAAGAAAGAAACTTTTCTCTCTCTTCTCTCTTTATTCACCACCTGTCTTCTCTATCACTGTCCCTTTCCTAAAGAAGGTAACACCTAGAAGTATTAGTATGCATTCATTGCCTGAGTGTTACTTCTGTTTATAAAAAAAACAAATGGCAGGCGAATCAGGTAGAAGCTGCGACTTATTTAAAATAACGAAAAAGCTCACTAATAAAAGCTTCACTTCCTCTAAACCGCAATGGTGATTTCATCACTTCGAAAAGCAGCCAGCTCGATATCTGGGTACACCACTACTCCAACATGTTATTAGTGGACATGCAATTGCAATACTCACATACCTACAACCAGCCCCACTATAGCCGAAATAACAGACCCCATTCGCGCCATTAAACAGCACAAAACTCCAGGACCTGACAATATCAATCTAGAGCTGCTAAAATCGGGCCCCCAAACAAGTGCATTTCTACTCCAGAATGTGGTACAAAGACTTTATAATAATAATGAACTTTCTGACGAACTGAAAGAGGGCTTAATCGTTAACGTTCCCAATAAAGGCGATCTCACCTGGAGGGTGATCACACCCCTACGCATAATAAATAAAGTAATTGCCATCATTATAAAAAAGAGATTTTCCGCCTACCTCGAAAAAAAATTTCGTTGCGAGCAGGCTGGACTTAGAGCTCATAAATCCTCACATAAACAGCCTCCGCATAATAATTGAGATATCAGTAGAATGGAGATCTCCACTATATCTGGTCTTCATCGACTTTGAAAGAGCTTTCGACAAACTTGTCCACACCACCATTTAGAAAGCACTTGTATGTAAAGACGAACGCGGAAAATAATAGAGATAATACAAGATCTATACAGAAATGCAAGCTATCTTATACTTCACCAGAACTCTGTAAGCGATCATTTTTCCGTTAAAGCTGGTGTACGACAAGGCTGCACCTTATCGCCGTTACTCTTTAACGCATAGTGATGAATTATGCAACGAGCAACAACTGAGGCATAACATGGGGCCTAGGTGGTCGTCTGGCCGATCTTGTCTATGCCGACAACATATGCCTTCTAACACCACAGCCATTCCGACATGTCAGAGAAATCCTCAAAATAATGGAGACAGAAGCTGCAAAAGCACGACTAAGAATAAACATAAACAAGACGAAGGTCTTGCGAGTAAACGCAACATCCAACCGACCATTCATTATCCAAAACATCCAAGTCGAAGACGTGGATCACTTTTGCTACTTAGGTTCTTCTGAAGACATCTCAAACCATACCATGAGAGCTCAGCAAGTGTTCGGCAAACTAAACACATTCTGGAAATCACCATCAATCCCCACCCGTACTAAAATGACAATTTTCAATTCGTGCGTGAAGTCTGTGCTCATCTATGTACGTGAAACGTGGAATATGGCGGCAAAAGACGTGAACACCTTGCAAGTTTTTACCAACAAATGCCTAAAAAGTATATTAAGAATTTTCTGGCCCAACAGAATATCTTACACGCACATCTGGATATTACACGTCAAAGCCGAATATATACCGAAGTATTGAGGATGAAATGGAAATGGATTTTCCACGCATTACGAAGAGCACCCAAAGATGTCACCCGCAATGCCATTGACTGGCATCCGCAAGATAGCAGAAGGAAAGAACGGCCTGCCCACACTTGGCGAAGACAACTAGAGGAAAAGACTTCACGAGCAGGAAAAAGCTGGAATGCAATTAAAAAACGATTGGAAAACTCCTCATAGGAACTAAAAGGGGCAAGGATAGGCTTGAGTAAAAAAGTTAAATTGTGTAGAGTGAGAACAGGGAGAGATTAGACGTATTTAAACATAGAGATTCCTTGCAGGAAGGTTTTCCTTATATAAGTTAAACAGCACTAGGAACTTATATGTATTTCTGAGTTCCATTTCTGATATCTCGGATAAGGTACTGAAGGATCTTTTCCCCAGAAGGCGATCTCGGTATCCTCCGGAGAGGGACAGTGGCAATTAGGTGCATAATAGTTTATTTTTATTTGTCATAAAAATTTAAGCATTGAAAGGCTTGTGTTTCGAAACTGCAGTGCCCTTTGACCGTTGAAATAAGCTTCCGCAAGTGTAACTTCAGGAATTTTAGAAATTGCTCAGTTCTTTTATTATCGAGGCGAGTTCAGAAATTTTTTGCTGTATAGCAGGTTGGCTTACTGCACCATCTTTTTTGAGTTGGCCGCATAAGAGCGGCATCATTTCATCTCTCAACATTTCTAAGCAGAGTTCCCCTCTTAAGGCTGGTACTCTGTTCGAAGTTGTGAAAAATTTTCAGTCCCCTTGATTATTTCGAGTGAAAAATTTGACATTTACTAAATGAAGCCTAACTCGCGGTTTTTTTTATAAATTTCTCGCAAACAATATTATTGATCAACTTCCAATATTTATTGTTAAAGCCCCGTTCAGACTATTATACAAGTATTAATACTTTTCTGGAAAATGCAGCTCTGACATGTTGAGTTGTTATTGTTTTTTTGAAAGTTTTGAAACAAATATAAGACTTGTATTATAGTCTGAGTGGCCCTTAAGCAATTTTTGAGAATTCTTTTACATTAGTGGCGAAAATTGTGTCACATAATTACACACGCACTGTGTGTTACTTCGAGACAGGATCGGGAATGCGGTTTTTTGTTTAACAAAGGAATAACAAACACTTCCTGTAGCATCACACTCTGTTAGCATTGCTTTTCTCGTGTATTAATGGTATTCGTATCATATCAAGCAGCCTTAAGCAGTTGATTTGTTCTTTTTTTGATTTGTAAACATCTATACGCTACGGGGTAAAAATCTTTTTCACAATACAATACACAAATTTTAAGTGAGATCGTAAAGCGTTATCAAATCGGTGTAAGCTATGTATGAGTGTATTAGTGCAATCATACGAAGAAGAAGAACAACCGAAGAAACTCAACCGAATTTTAAGGCATACCTTCAGGAGCAATGTTAATTTTAATAGAAATTGCTTGTGAAGTGTAATAGTGTTGCCAGTGGGTATAATTTTATTAAAAAGTTGAAAAATATAAAATAAATATAAACTTTTAAATAAAAGAGCGTTTTAAATGTCAAATATTTGTTTAAAAGATATATAGCAGTCTTTATAAGGAATTAATATTATAGTATACTATAAGATATCTTCATTACGTAGTGTCGCCTTACACTGAAGCTGGTGCACGACAATTGGGTAACAATCTCCATCTCATGCCAATTATTATGGGTGAAGATTTTAATACAAATTTTGAAAACCCACAGTTGCAATGTTTATCAAAATTTTTATTTGACGTTTTCCACTTGCATATGAGCAATTCTCCACAAAAGCCCACAACTAATAATCCCACTACTATAGAAGCACTTTTCCATAGATTTTTAAATACAGTAGAGTCAAAAATTTATATATCATATTTTAGTTGCAATAAGCCAATATAAAAAAAAATTTTATTACTAGATGATGATGACCTCCATTCCAATGTGATCGAACTCACATTGCTTTATTTTTTTTGAGGACCTGATGTGAGCTTGCAGCGGTTTTCGACTGTAAAGGAATCAAAAAGTTGCGTAATAAATCAATGTTTGCTGTTTGAAGAAGATTTCTGCTTTTTAATTTTTATTTATTTATTTGTTTCTTTTGAATAGTGAATGTGTGTTAACTAAGTGACAAATAAGAAACCTGACTAGTATGTTAATTACAGTAATAATATATATTTTGTGGACAAATGCTTTTGTTTTTTTTTCTTTTGTTAATTTATTTATTCAAAACTATTTAATAAGAAAAAAGTATATGTTTTTTTTTTAAATCTACTAAGTGCTACTAGTTATATTTGAAACTACTAGTTATATTTGCAAATTATTTTATTAATTAAATAACAAAGAACCAAAATACACATTGCAAATTAATGTAGATTTTGTCACTGAGAAATTATTCGAAATTATTCGCTTGTAGATATTGTGCTCAATTCATACAGAGATTTTTTTTAAAGTGTGGTACTAAACACTGTTTCACGAAATACAATTAAATTAACAATATAATTTGTCAACATTTTTATGGTTTATGCGAAAAAAAATAAATAAACAAAATAATTTCGCAAGTCCTCTAAAAGTGTTTGGCTGTCTGTAGTCGTATTAGCAAATCTTAATACTGTGGCAACCAAGCAAACAATTTGATAGTAAAATTTTAAATAGAGAATTATTTAAAATCTACTTAGTTTTATATTTTCATAATCAGTTTATCAAATCTGACTGAAGCGAACTAAAACTCGAATTTTGGAAATAAACGCTTTATCATGCGCGAAAAAAATAAAAATTAGAAAATAACTTTTCTTTTGCAAAAAAAAAAGATAAAAATAAAAATTTGAAAATAACAATTATTTCTGCTCAAAATATAAAAAAATAAAAAAAAAATTCAAAAAAAATTAAAATTAAAAAAAATTAAAAAAAATTAAAAAAATTTAAAAAATAAAAAATTATAAAAATAAAAAAATAATAAATTTTGCTTAAAAAAATAAAATATGAAAACATAAAATGGTGCATTTGGCCACGTTGTCCGAAGGATCCTTGTACTTGATTTTTCTCTTTAAAAAAAAACTCAAGAATAATTATTATTTGAAACTTTTTAAAAGATTCAATTAAATTTCGAGAATTTTCGGATATACAGCAGCTTATTGTGTAATTCGGAACGAAAGAAGATGCTTTCGAATTTGCATGTTATTAAACGAACGAAAACAATTTCATTCGTTTCGAATTACAGAGTAGACCCCCAGTCCTTTCACAGAAATCGATTGCAATTGTCTTGACTACGAATTTTCATTTCGATCGATTTTGTTTTACCTTCTCTTGATTTCGATGGCCTTTGTTCATTCCGAAAAAGCGTCAATTTGATTTTTTTCAATTTAAATGTGGCAATATTGGGCAACACCAAAAAAAAAAAAACACATGGTTACTCGTATTAGAAGAGCAAAACAAAATACTAATGGATCAATATTTTTTTGAAGCGAACCAAATTTAAAAAATTATACATGAAATTTTTGTAATTGCAATAACTGCAGTTTTGGATGCCCAGGCCGTTTAAGATTTTGCCGGAAAATTGCTTCAGGTCCACTTTGATATCCAAACGTTCTGTACGTGTTAAAGTTTTATTTAATTTTATTTTTTTATTCAATAATGTCACTGTTAAAGAGAAAAGGATATTGAGCGATAGCTTAGATATAACATTTCAGTTCTTTTTATGATTCGATAACATTTCTTTTTAAGACTATAAAATTTCTTAAATTTCTAAAGAAATATATTTTAAAAAGTTTTTCAAAAACATACTTTGACATACAGAAAATGATAATTCGGAGCATTTAATTTAAAGTGGTTTCATTTCGAGCAAATTTGTCGTTTTTCGCTTTCCTTAGAACGTAATTACGGAATTGAAATCAGTTTCAATAGAAATTGATTTCTTTGACAGGTCTTATGTTTATTTTTTGTGTTCTTTAAATTAAAATTAATAAATAAAAAGCAACGTTTTCTGCATAGTCACTGGTAATTGAACTATATCGACTTCAGCAAATACTAATATCTAAGCGCCCTCCTTCGTCAATCAATAAAATGGCTACTAAACACATCTGCAAAAATTTAATACACTTTTTTGACACCAGCGGCACTGTTCCCAGTTTAGGGGATTTGTCCCCAAATTGGGGATTTTTTTTCGCGATTGGGGATGCAAATTTTGTATTGGAGATCTGGCGATTTGTTGGGGATGTAACTAAATTTGAGGGAATTTTCGGGGGATTTTTTGTATAACTGATGGTTAAACAAGAATGATTTTTGAACTAAGAAATATGCGTCTGCCAAGTCTAAAAATGTGTGTTACTAATGTATGGTTTCTAATAAAGAAGAAGTATCAAGGCAGATTAACGAATATGAACTTCTTAGAATAAACACACACTTTAAAAATAATTCAATATGTTGTGACAAATTTAATCCTTCTGCTGAAATGTTAAAACTTTTTAATACAAGTACTATGTACAACAAAGTTTCTGAAGCTGGTGAATCAGAAGATTTTGATTCTGAAGCTTTTGAAAGTTTTTCATAAGTACAAATTAAATTTATATGAACGTAAATATACTCGTATCTATCGATAGAAATGAATTTTATTGAATAACATTTTTTTATTTTTGTCATTATTTTTCAAATAAAATAAAAAAAATATTAAAAAATTTTTTTTTCACAAAAGAAAAAATCTGTATAAAAAATATCAATTTGGGGATTTTTGGGTATGAGAAATCAAAAATTGGGGATAAGCTGTAGAAAAAAACTGGCAACACTGACCAGAGGTGCTGCAACACTGCATTATTAAAAAAACGTGCAAAAAGCAGAGTTTTAAAATAATGAAGCTTTCCTCTATCTCTTTCTTCACCGCCTGTATTCTATATCACTATCACTATCCCTTTCCTAAAGAAGGTGACACCTACTAAAAGTGGTAGACATCCATTGTTTGAGTTTTGCTTCTGCTAAAAAAAAGTTTATTTAAATTGATTAATCGCTCCTAGAAAAAATATAGTTGTCAAAAATTTTAAACTCTTAAAATTCTTTTAACATTTTCATTTTCAATTCTTTTAATTTTTTTTTGGTTCAAAAAGTTTGTAATTTTTCAAACACGCAAGTTCCAGGATTGCAATGCCACATCAGACGTTTTCCATATTATTTTTAACTTTACTCAAATCTAGTACATATGTGCGATTCAACGCGAACAAGAAGAGCAAACTTTTGGTTCTGTGTTTGTTGGGTAATTGCAATACGAGTTCGACTACAAAACATACAACACCCGTCGTAATAAAGTTAGTTTAGTTACATACATATGTAGTTATTTATTTGGTTGCATACAAATTTCATTGTTACCTCACATTTGTTTTCTTTACTTTGGTCGTAATTAGATCCACAAAAAAAAAACAAGAAGAAATAAATAAAAATAAATGAAATAAAAAAAATGCTAGTGCCTACATGCTTGCTACCACCGGTATGTAATCTTAAGTTTACATTTTGTCTCTGCATATGCAGTCTTCTTTATATTTACCTGGTTGCTGCTTGCCAAACGCATATTGGGGACTTCATTGAGTTCAGAAAGAAAAAATAAAAATAAATAAATAATAAATAACTGAATTTGTTTGGTTTCATTATGGGAACATTTTTTATTTTTGTTAATTTATTTCCACAATTTAAGTTGTGGTACAGTTTATTGTTGTATTTAATGTATTTTCTTTCTTTTACAACACTTTGATGGAAAAAGTTATTGGAACTTTTTTTTATATAAAAAAAATTGTTTAAACTAAATAATAAACACATTTTAATTAAACTTCAGATCAAATGGGTCGCCCTGCTGGATGGTGTAATTATCATAGTAAGAACTAAATTGTTGACTTAATTGGCTTTTATAAATTTGGTAATTAGCTGGTATTGAGAAAGATAAAGCTAAAGCTATTCTTCTAAATAAAAGTATGGCCAGTTTTGAATTCGTATTTATGTACATATGTATGTATTTATTAGTGTTGCTAATTATTCGCCTTTCATATTTTTTCGAATGAAATTTCATCATTTTTGTCTTGTTCGAACAGACGAATTTGAATTTGAAATTTTGTTCCAATATTCAAACGTACAAAGAATAAAGAAATTTGTTCGAATAATTTAAAAAATTTACAAAAAAAAAACGATGATCATATCCATTAGTTTATTTTTCTTATTAACAAAAAAAATTCATTTCACGAGAAAAACAAATAATTTTAATAACAAACTTAGAACGCAGTTGACACTGTAGCATAAGTTAAAAACTTTATGTTCCACTAATGTTATTGAAGTAACAGATTTGCAAAAAAATAAAAGAGTAAATTAATATATAGAAAATTTATGATAACTTCCTTCCTTCTTTATGTATATACTAAAATATATACGATCACGCCACCTTTCAAACGAAAAAACCAAATTAAAATCGGCCAACCAGTTTGGGAGCTATAAACAGATTTAAAAGAATAAATCTAAAAAAGATATATGTATTATCTTCTAAACAACTGGACCGATTTTCTTCAAAAGTAGCTAAGAATACTCTCGATTCAAGTCACCTTTCAAACAAATCAAAATCGGTCCAGACATTTGGTCTGTACGTGGACTCGTACAAACAAACAGATACACAGACACACAATAAAAACTTATAACAGCCCTTTTTTGGTCGGTAGTTAAAAACCGAAACGAACTTAGTTAAAAACATTTTTTTAATGTCATTGGTTTCCTTTAAAAAAATCATTTAAAAACTCCAGATAACCACACTTTTTAATCGTAGCTTGCAGACGATTCTTTTTTTTTTTGAATAATATTAAGGCATTTAATGTTTTTTTACGTCATTCAATAATTCCATTCTTAAGGCACTTTATTAGCGAAAAGCACTTACATATTTCTAAACTCTGTTTCAGGAATTGTAAGACACCTAACTCCATTTAAGAGGCATTATTTTACATACTTACACGAACATACTTACGAACAAGCTTACACAAGTATTAATAATTTGGAGTAATTTGATTACTTAGCAAATGAAGAAGTGATGAAAATACTTTTTGTACAAAGTAGTCGCGGAAATTGTTCGAATATTCGACCGAAATGATTCGAATAATTTTTTATTCTAAATTGAACATATTTGTTCGTTCGAACAAAAATTATTAAAAGTTGTTCGAATATTCCAACAGTTTTTGTTCGAATGACAACACTATTTTATTTATATATATATATATACATATATATATATATATATATATATGTATGTATGTGCCCTTAAATATGAAAGTGGTCTAAGTCATATGTACTTTTGCTTCGAAATATTAAATTAATCTTAATTTTATATTTAGTAAATATTAAATAAATTTATATTAATGGAGACTAGTACAACCCTAAATTAAAATGTTGCATAATATAATAAATTCAGTAAAGTGCGACTCTGACTCGTGCACAAAGGGTTCCGTACGGAAATTTTTTTAATTTTTGTTTTTTTTTTGGCAAATGCAAAGGAGATAATAATAGGATACAAATTTAAACTATACGCATTATATTGAGGTATGAATGAATGTACCTCAATATCGTAGCTTTTCTTTAAAATCCAACAACAAACTAAACACACACAATCCAAAGAAAAGCTACGACATTTTGCGTTTGCACTTACGCAAGACCATTTGCATCAAACATCGAATACCGCCAAAGTATCATAGTCGGAACAGCTCTTTTAAAAATTTCATAATTTGTATGCTGTAACGTTAGTAGAAATATTAGTGGAGTTTGGAGCCAGTTATTTTATTAGCATTTCTGTCGTTGAAGTAGTTATTTAAATTATGAGTTTTTAGTTTTATTTTCGTGCACAAGTGCTGCACAGAGGTGGTAAATAGTGAGTTTTTCTAGAGTTTTCTTTACAAAAAATAAGGGCACTATCAAAATGAAATTTTTCAAGATTAAATACCTACTCAATGTAATTGAAACATTTGCTGGGTATACAATTTAAATGGATTAGTAGTTTTCCATATTCTTAGCGGTTTACCGACTTAATTCTTTAAATTCATTACTTGCATTTGCTGCTGTACGACCGCCATGGTCTGTCTTCTCTTAGTTCGAGGTGTAGTTTTCCTGACGATTTTCTGGACGCCATTTTGACAGCCCTATGTTTTATGTGACACATCTCTTTTGCATGCATTGGCATGCGTGTCTCAAAAACTGTGCATGTAAATATGTACATTTGTCTGTGTTGATGTAAATTATATTTTAAGTATTTTTGTGTGTATGTACATATGTATGTGTTTGAGTGCACAATTTTTTGTTTATTTGCTTTTGTCTGCAATTAGGGAAAGCGAAGTCGTCTGGTGTTTAAGAACAGTCATTTAAAATGAAGGCAATAAACTTGTATTTTATAAAACTTTAATACGAATTTATTTGCATAAATTTTGCTTTGTGCTACTCTTTTATTTAATAAGTATGTACTTATATAGTATTAGTTTAATAAAAGGTTTTAATATGAATTTTATGAAACTCGTGAATTTAAAAATTTTAATTGATAAATATGTATAAATGTATAAATAGTACTACTTGCACATGTCGAATAATTTTTTTTTCCACTGTATTATTTTTACTTTATTCTAAGATTCCAAACTGGATATGATAACGTTTTCTTAAAAAAACACCAACATTTCTCAAGTTCAAGTTCAATGAAATGCCAAAAATTTGTTTAATTTAAAAAACGAAAATAAATACATACATACATACAAACATGCATACAATGTATATGGATGTGTGTGCATGCATGGTCCCACATGTACATTAGAGGCCTGCATAAACAGTCTTGAAATGTAAATGTCTTGTTTTTTAAATGTATTCTCTTGGCATGTATTATACTAAATGAATAATAAATGCTGTCGTATAATAAGCGAATCACGATTGGTGTTCGTGTATATGAGTGTTAAAAAGCGATGTCGCGAAGCCTTCTTGTTCGTTACAAACACTCAAAATAAGTAGTGCTGATGCGCCGTGTATGCTCTTTATTTTGCATATTGTACGCAGCGTGACCGTTTGACTGACTAAAGTGGCAAATTGCCACTTTTTCGAATCCATTGCCACTTTTTGTCTCCCTTTTTTTTAGAGTGAATTATATAAAAATACATTAAAAATAAAAAGTTTAGTGTAGTTTTCTCTTTTTTTTAATTTTGCCCCTTTTTGTTTGATAAATCCCCTTTTGATGCCACTTTTTGAAAAATGTCATCGATCACCATGATTGTACGTTTGTGTCGGTGTGCAAGATGTAGAGCATGCACACTAGAGTTGAGCGATATTTTGAAACCTGTTACTTTTCCACAGCGATTGAAAAATCACAAATCACAACTGTGACTGAATTTATCAATTAACAGGTTTTGGAAATATAGTTCTTTCATCCAAACTGTGATTGTTCTTGTATGCTTACTTTACAGTAAATAAAGCTACCACATTACTTTTTTTATACCTTCAGCTTTTTTCAAGAAAAGAATCGTCTAATCATGTCAAATCGTCTTTTGTGGCGACTATGTACATACACCTCACATTTTTATATTTGCAATTTTATTGTCTCTCTGCTTCTTATACGACAATTCTCAATATTTGCACGGGGTTGATTGCTAATTGTTTCTTCTTGTCGCTCTTCTTATTAGTATTTATCAAAATACCAATACTAATAAATACTTTTAAACTTTAAAATTTTAAAGCAGAAGAGCTGAAATGAGTTAAACCGTGATCAAAGTCACTGTTTAATTACTCTTCTGCTCTTCTTATTAGATTTTCTCAAAACACAGAACTGCTACAAACAAAATACTGCTAAACTGTGATCACAATCACAGTTGAAAAGAACGGCTATTTAGAAATCACATTCACAAGGAGCAATATTATTAAAAAATCACGTTATCGCTCATCACTAATACACACAACTTTTTGCGTACGTATGTATATTCATTAGATTCGCCGTTAGTTGTATGGAGAATTTTTTTTCTTATATTCTCAGTTCAGTTCAGTTTTATGTAAAAAAATTACAAAAAAATTTTATATCGATAAGTTGTGTTTTAGGGGGTGCGTCCGCCTATCAAAGTTTGCCCTCAGCCCTTTTATTCAATATATGTATGTATGTATATTTTTTAGTTTTAAGTTTTCTTTTGTATGAATTAATTTAACAGATATAAGCTCTTATTGTACATGCTTAATATATGTACATAAATAATTTCTATATAAATACAGTTTTGTTACATATAATTTTTGGTATTTTGTTGGTAATTTTCCTCATTATTTTCTAAAATATTAATTTTAGCAAAAATTGATTTTTTAAAAAGATAGTCACATGCAAAAAATTACATAGAAGGATATAAAATTTTTTCCGCTGTAAAATTTTTTTGTATATTTTTTACATAAAACTGAACCTATTTGAGGGGAGAGAATGTGAGAAATAAAAAATAAAAAAATAAATAACGGCCACATGTAATGTACATGCATGACGTTTATGCACGCGCCCATGCGTATGAAGAAGCAAGCGTCACAAATTCTTCCGTCACAAAAGTATTTTCTTCTTTACTTCTATACCTGCAATAACTCAAACAAATACATATCTCCCCACCAATATTGTTTAGCGTTTCTTTTAGAATATTTCGCTGTAGTAAAGTATTTGAAAAATATCTCATTTCTTAAAAGATCTTGTAAGTGGTCTTGTGCAGGAATTTAATATACATACAAAAGTAAATATGCATGTGTTTTCAAGCCAACGAAAATTTCTCTTCTTTCCTGCAACAAAAATTCAAACGAAATTCTACTTAATATTTTTATTAATTCGTTAAGTTAATTATAATTATAAACACTTTTGAAATTTAAAAATACCTACTGAAAGATGAAATATTGCCAACCATATGACAGTGTCGGTGATGCTGAATGTTCGATTGGATGAGTAAGATTTTGAAAAGAGAAACAAAGTTCAAAATTGTTATTTTTATTATTTTACTGGCGGGCAGCAAATGGCGGCATGCAGGCGGCGCTGTCGTCTGTCATCCATTCTCTCACTGCATTTGTAACACAATTAATTTCGTGTTGTGTTGTGTTGTGTGAGTTACTCGTTGCGTTAAAAAAGAAGCTGTTCAGGGATCTTCTTTTTTGCTCCTTTTAAATATAAAATAGAAAAACTGTTTTTTATTTTGGTTTGCTTGCTTACTTTTCATCTTGAAGTCTCCACGCAACGGCTAGAAATTTCAGTAGTGCAGTCAACCAGTCAGTCGTGCATTTGAGTTGCAATTAAATGAAAAAGTGTGTTCTATTTTAGTGTCATTATAGTTTTCTAACACTAATGGAGCGGAGCATGTTTTTTGGAATGGTACGACTTTTTCGTCTATAATTTTGCTAAAATATTTATTAGGGGAAAATGTATTTTAGTTTTTCTTACAGTTTTATTAAAAAATTTCCTCAGGATTATTTTCTATCAACAATTTTATTACTTATTTTAATGTAGATGTAAACTTTTTTTCCGGCAATTCTGATGATGAAACTAGTTTGTCGGTTAAAATAACAAACATAAGTTGTTAGGGCCTGTCCAACGATGTCAACAGCGTTCGAATTGTCGCACACTTACATACATACATAAAAAAAAACAACTTTTAAAATTTTGTTGTTGTTTCCAATGTATGTAACTGTGCGACAAGTCGAACGTTGTCGACATCGTGGAACTTTAAATGGCTATTTTCTGGTTATATTATTACTTCAAGTCTTTCTTCTTCTTCTTTTATTTATGTATATCTATCAAGAATACTCAAAATACCGAACAAGGGATTTGCTCTCAATAATATGTCTCATACTAAGATAGTGTGAAGCAAAGTTGTTAGATATGGCGATTTTCAACTTATTTGACGTCTAAATTTTTAGTTTTGCGACATGGTGATTTTTCTGGCGATAAATAAATTTGTTGGCTATTTTTTAAACAAAATTAAACTTAAAAATTTTTGTAATTCAGGAAATTAGTTTGTTGAAGGAGTAGTTTAAAGAACAGATCCTACCAAAAGTCGTCTGAGAAAAATTTACATGAAATAATTTTTGGCGTCTTTATTTCTACTTTTAGCGATTTTCTGCTAAATTTTTAAACGACTATTTTATAAAAATTTATATTAAAAAGAATTTTACATAAACTCAAATTTATTATCAAATATACGAGGGCCGATCAGTGAGTCCGTGACTTTTCGAATTTCCCTCATAATTATATGAAATGCAATACTGTTCGCATCAAAACATACCACCTCGTACATTTTCCTAAAAATGGAAAAAAGTGAATTTCGAGTGCTCGATAAATACTATGGGGAATCTGCACCATCGATTTCAATGGTAAAAAAGTGGTTTACCGACTTTCGTTGTGGTTGCAAAAGTACAAATAACGTTATGGACGGCCAATTGTGGTCATTGCACCCGAAAATGTCGAAAAAAATCCACGATATGATGTTGGCAGATCGAAAAGTAAAGTTCGTGAGATTTTTAATGCCATAGGCATCCCACATTACTTGGGTATGATAAAGCTGTTGGCAAGATGGGTGCCGCGTTTGCTCACAATCGACGACAACGCATGTGCAGTTTCCATGGTAAAAATCCAGACATTGTGCTTCAAATTGCTCCCTCATCCGCCCTATTCTCCAGACTACTTCCTATTTCCAAACCTAAAAAAATGGTTCGGTGGAAATTCGGTGATTTAGCTCCATCGATGAAATTATTGACTAATTTTAAGGACCTCGAAAAATCCAATTTTTTTTTTGGAAGGGATTCAAAAACTGGAATTGAGTGCATTGAGTTAAAAGAAGATTATGTTGAAAAAAAAAATTTTTGGTTTGCAAAAAAATAAATTTGTTTCGTTCAAAAAGTCATGGACTTATTGAGCCACCCTCGTATATTAAGAAACTACATAAAAGTGATTTTGGGGATTTTTGCCGATTTTTAAAGTAAATTTGGTAAATTAAGTCGGGAAAAATCTGACAACCCTGGTGTAAGGTGCGTTTGCTGAGTAGTAAAGACAAAGGCATTCACAAAAATGCCATAAATTATTGAGAGGGCTGGGTTCAATTCAAACATTAATAAAAAAGAATAAAATAAATAAAATATTAAATAAGGAATCTGTGGGACTGTAATTAGCAAAAAAAAAATAAACATAATTCAAATCCTGTTGATATTCAGTCTTGGGGCTGTTCACATATTACGTAACGTTCCAGGGGGTTGCTAAAAGCTCAGTTATCAGTAAAGTAACTGCAACGTAGGAAACAGCTGATCGATATTTTTGTATGAAAAGTACCTTACGTTACATTACATCTCTATAACCATTTTCATTATTTTTCACATAATAATATTGATCAGCTGTTTCCTACTGTTGCAGTTACTTTACATTACAGTAGGCTAACTGAGCCTTAAGAATTTGTTACGGTTTAGAAAATTAATACTGACTATTTTGTAAAATGCGTTACTTAGGGGGGGTGTGGTGTATAAAAACTCCGAAAATTGCGTTACGTAATATGCGAATGGCCCCTTAAACGAGACGAGATTTTAAATAACAAAAGTAGTATTAATTTTTATTCCTCACAATATTTTTTTCTTGAAGTGGAAACATCCATTTTGTGTTTTTTTTAAGGGCACATGACGTAACAAAAGGATATTTCTTTGCGTTAGGCAAAAGTTTTTGCTTCAAATGGTCTGTTATTTTTTAATTTTCATTAAGAACTCGTGAAAAAAATTTGTTCAGCAAGAATTCTGTGGCAAAAAGGAAAAAGTGCTTAATTCGAGATAATCTCAGTACCACCGTAATCTGCATATTTGAAAGTACTTCTGATAAAATTTCAATTAATTTGTGCGATTTTTCAAGAAGTTATAGCAAAATTACTTGCAGCTTATCTTTTTTTACACTTCTAATGTCATTTGGAATAATAGCTTAATTGAGGTTATAGTTTCCTATATTTTAACTCAAATGTATTACTTATAGTGTGTAGAACGATGTTTGCTTAAAAAAATAAAGGTTAACAGAGAATTTTCCAATTTAACTGTAAAAGAAATAAATTAGCTATTAACGTTGATTAAACATGCGTAGGAGAACATTCCAGTAGAAACTTGCAAACAATTTATGGTCTTAATAACAAGACGATGCTTAGGCGTTATTAAAATAATGGATTTGCTAAGAAGCAGAGTGCGGAGAGTGCTCGAATTAAACTCGCTCGCAGACGAATTCAATTCGAAAGAGTTTTATTTTTTTGCGAGTGGAGTTAAAAAGAATTTTTCGCAAATTTTATTAATTTTGTTTGCTTATGCACCAGCAAAAAAAAACTTGAGACGAACATTCTTTCTGCTGGTGAGCACAATTTTCATTAACTCGCTCGTTTTAAAATTTGTGCTCGCGAGCTCAAAACTAGAACTCGCGAGTACACATTTTAAAACGAGTCATTTCATCATCATTCGCGAGCAGAATTTTTCCCTACCCTGCTAAAAAGTACCGAGGCAAATAAGCCATAATTAAAGAAATATTTTAATACATTCAGTTTTAATACTTCAGACATAAAACTCGAGGCCCGTCCCACGAGGTCGATAACGTTCGACTTATCTCACACTTACATTTGAAACAACAAAAAAATATTAAAGTTGTTGTTGTTTTGTATGTAAGTGTGCGACAAGTCGAACGTTGTCGACATCTTGGGACAGGCCCTCGGTGTTCACACCCCAAAACAAACACATTTTTAATGTGCATAAATTCTTTTTATCCTTTTAATTACCCATTTTATATTATAATATGTTTACCTTGAAACTGAGTTAAGGGGAAAACATAAAAAGTTCCATATTGTAAAGATTTTGAGCATTATTTTTGCTTTACAAAATTTGATTTAGGATGGGTCTATTTTTATCGATCGAAAACCACTGTAACAACCCTTTTCATGTTCTCTTTAATATTCAAATTAAACGAAATAAAATTTATGATATTCATGACAACTTCTGAAAGAATTTATCTCAAAATAAAAGTGGAATCAAAAATGTGTTGTGTCTACAAAAAAAAAGTGCGTAATGACAAAAATACTCGTATCCCCCAAACAACAATTCTTAAGAAAATAAGTATCTGTTTATTGTTATTGTTTCTGACAATCTTCACTACACGGACTGATCTTCGCTTGATTTATTTTCTTTTCCCTTTTAAAATGGAAGCATAAATTATTTTTTTGGGGATTTTTTTACTAAAAATGTATTACTTTTTATTTGTATGGGATTTTGTTTTTATTTTTCGGTTTATTTTTTTTTTTCTATATATAATATTTTGTCTTTCCCAGCAAACGCAATGGCAAGAGTTTGAAAAATTATAATTTTGAAACAAATTTATTGAGGGTTTAAATACTGGGAACTATTTTTGTAAAAATGTGTAATAATATACCCATTTTTTAAGCAAATGGTGTGCTTCCCTTTAAAATAAAAAAAGAAAAAAATCTCAAAATATTGCTGCTGCAGATTTACATTAGATGATCTTTTGATCTTCCTCGTGCTAATTTGAAATTTAATATTTTCAGTTTCCGAAAAAAACTTATAATAAGCTTATGTAATTGTCTTAAAACGGATTGAAAAAAAGAGTATCGACAAATTTCGCAAAAAAATAGTTTTTTTATAACTTCAAAGACGTCGTAAAATCGATTTTAGACATTCACTGATTAAAGTGTATCAGATGCTACAAGTTGATTGGTGGCCTGAATTTTATATAGTTCTATGAAAATATATTTGCTCCAATATATTAAAAACGCGACAAACAATGGCAACGGAACGATTTATCGTGAAAAAAAAGTCCACAAAATAACTATATGGCATCTTGTCGGATATGACATTTCTCTCCCGACAATTAAAAAAACTCACAATACCAGAGTTGTAAAAACGAAAATTAAAATAAATTAAGCTTGTCTTTTCTCTATCTATCGCGCACTTCATCATTCGTACGTGCACTATACCTTTACTATTCTTAGGTAACATAAAGGCACCTGCTACTTGAACCCAATTGAGCTGAAAGCTTACTTTCTCTTCTCAGCAACCTGTCAAACTTAACTAACCTACATCAAGGGTGACCAAGATATATTTAAGGTTGTATAATTGAGCGAAAAAAATTAACACACAGGTAGAAACAATTAATAAAAGTAATTCTTATATGATTTTTTTATGAAAGAATTTTTTTTCCAGAAAACCGTTTCAACAGAAAGTAATAAATAAACATTATTATTCACTTTAATTCTGAGTTTAAAACTAATAAAAATCAATTTGTAAGCGAAAATAATTTTTTGTTGTATGTAGGCAAACGCAGTTTTCAACATAAACAGCATACATAATAAATTTCTCGCAGTGCGTTTGAGAAAAATGAGTAGAAAGATAAGCAAAAATTTGTCTGAGATAAGACTAAATGAAAGAAAGTAAGAATACGTGTGAATTCGATTTGCAAAAATTTGCTACATGATGTTCACCCATGGTCTACATACTTCCCTTATTGAGAATAACCCTGATTGTTTGCTGGGTTTTATAATGTGTGCGTGCTTACATTCATACATACATACATACGATTATGTATGTGTGTATGTCATTGTGGGCCTTTAATAAACTAAAGGGAATTGATCTAAATTTAATTATCTTCCATTTTTATTTTAAGTTTAATTTCGTAAAAAAAATATTACATACAACAGCGAGAAAGATATGTATCTAGAATTTTTTTTTAACTATTATTAATTTATAATAATTAAACGATTGAATGATTTTGTTCTTAGAATAACTTTACAAATTACATAAGCATGTGTTTATAAAAAATTATATTAGGGAATTCTTCTAGCTGAATTTGGTTTTTTTAGGGAGTATCTGATAAAATAGGCACACTCCCATTTTATATGTATCAAACATGTGTCTCAGATCTACATACATACAACATACATATGTATGTACTATGTATGTAAGTATGTATAAAATTTATATGTGTAATCGAATATCTTCCCTGATGTAGACGTTTTTAATTTTTTTTTTGCTTTGACGTTTTTTTTTGTTTTTAGCGATTTTTGGTTTCTGGCAATTTTTTTCTGTTGTTTTTTAGTTGTAGCGATGTTTTAAAATTTTTTTCTTTTTTTAGTTTTGGCGTTTTTTTTTTGTTTGTTTTGGCGATTTTATTTGTTTTTCGATTTTTTTAGGCTTTTGGCTCAATTTTTATTTCTGGTGATTTGTTTTAATTTTTCTTTCGTTTTTTTTTTAATTTTGGTGATATTTTTCATTTAAACGCTTTTTAAAATTTGGCGATTTTTTTCGTTTTGGCGTTTTTTTTTAATATTGGGATTTTTTAGTTTTAGAGTTTTTGAAAATTTTAAGAGTTTGCCTCTTACAGTTTCCAAGATACAGCAAGTTATCAAAATTACATGAACTGATAGAATACCCTTTGAATTAAATTTTTTTACATTTTAGTGTTAGTTGGTGTAGTCTGCATAAAAATACACTAATTATATTTCAACTGTCTATATCTATATAATTGTGTGTATATTACATTAGGACTTCAACAATTTTCGTTCCTCGCTTTAGAACAACCTTTAATTTTTAGCTGTCATATACATATACATATTCTGTGAAAATTTCAGTTTTAGATAGACAGACAGACAAACGGACTGTCAGACATCGTAGCGAAAACAATATTGTTCCTTTTCACCTTTGGTATACGGAACCAAGGCGAATTGATACCAGCTGGTTCCGATTTGCAACTCTGTATATTCGCCTTGTATATTTTTTAGAGCAAAATTTCTTAACGTTTTTCTTAGATTTGACACAAAAGAAATTAACAGCTGATCATCAGCTGCTGAATCGAGATCAACTGATATGAATAGGCCTTGTAAAGAACCCTAAAAACCAAGTAATAGCTGTCAAACCACTCAACGTACGGTAAAGCGGCATGACCACACATCAAATTGTCACGTCATATTGTGTATGTATGGGTAAAATTTTGATTTGCCTATCACAGCAAAACATCAAATTCATATCATCAAATTTCTTTTCAAATTGGCTTTAAAAAGGTACGAACGTTTTTTTGCGACTTCTTTTTTCATATTTTTCATATTTTCGTATTTTTTCTGTTCTCTTACTATGTATATTGTTTAGATTTAACTGTGCATAAAGCAGGCAAACTGCGATAAGTTTCACTAAATTCAAAATGATATTTTTTCATCCATTCATATTTTACACTGCGTCACCCAAACACGATAATGTTGTCGCTGCAAAAATGAAACAAAAATGATGTTTGAAGTAATTTCGCGCACACAGATCAAATTAGCTTCAAATTTCTGCCGCGATGGTAGTGATAATCTAAATTGTTATGATATTCGTCAAACTCACATCAAACCATACGTGTGAGTTTTTGTTTTATTAAAGGTACGGTCACACTTGTCAAACATTTGCCCAAAAAAGCGTTACCACTAATGAACAATCTTTCATTTCAGAGAAAAGTTTGTCAAGCTAAAGCGTACCCAATAATGTTGGATTTTATGATATTATCTATTAGTTGTGTTCGAAACTGTTCAATTTGATAAACAAGTGTCAAAGATCAAAACTGTCTTCATTAGTGTTTGTTGGTTATGCTTTTTTGGGCAAATGTTTGACAAGTGTGACCGTAGCTTAACACTATCTAATAAAAGCAGAGTTTGACGCGTCAGTTTGATGTGCTTAAAAGTTAAATGTTGCCAACTTTTATAGTTCGCGTTGACGGAGACGTCCGGAATGTGACAGAGCTCATAAGAAACCCTGTATTTCATCTTAGCTGTCGGCCTAAAGTACTTAAAAAATAAATTATTTAAATAATTAGTGTTTTTTATTGGGAATTGTTACAATTTAAGTTTAAGATATATTAACGCACAAATTATTATTTTACTTATTCAGTAAAATAATTTTTTATTAAAAATACATTGAAATTGATTATTGAGGGTTTCATTGTTGTTAATGCAGATCATCAGCGAACCTTTCCATGTATTTTTAATCATAAAATAATAATTTGTTATTATTACTGCGTTAATAAATGTTAAACTTAAATTATTTATGGTATGGTAAGAGCCTTTATTAAGTAAAGCTTATGTTTTTATCCCTAGTGCCCCTATACTTTCATAAACTCCCCCAAACAAATTCCAGTTATTTGTTATACATTTCTTTACTTCCTATTAAAAAAGTGTATATATTTTTTTGAAAATATTTTTTTTTCAAAGTTTTAATTTTTCTGCACAAATTGTTAACAAAATAAATCATTAAAATCTCACAACTGCCATAGAAAAACAAAATCACTTCCCGTTGAAAAACTTAAATTTATTTTATTGTTATTACTTCAAACATTTTCCAACAATTCGTTATTGCTGCAACATGTTCAAGAGCAACATGCGTAAATAGCAGCAGGGAAGTAATACAACGAAATTTACAAAAAAAAAATAAAAAAAATATATTAAATTTGTTGCTGGAAAAAGCTGGGTGTGTTTTGATATTTTTGCATTTTTCCTTAAAGCAATTTTTTTTCTTGTTTTCAACATGACTGACAACATGATTTAAGTTGATAAAGTAATATAAAATAAATAAAATCTGATTTAAATTTATATGCATATGCAGGCCTGGGCAACTAAATAGCACAACTTTCGAGTTCAAATAATGATGTTAACAATTTAATTTATGTTTCTAAACTGGACTTAATAATAGAAAAATTGCGCTTAGTATTAAAAACAACACTGTGGTGTGCAAAAGGAAATTATTTTTATACAATCTCTTTTATGCACAAATAAGTTGTAAAAAATTGTACATATTATCTATACATATGTATTAGGGTATTCAAACCGTTAACAGTTAATCGGTTAATTACTACCTGATTAACTGATCGGTTAATTTAAAATGGGCTTAAGGCCCAACTATAATATGAATAAGCTGGCTCAAGCTAATGCCAGAATTGAACGATAAGTCTGTCAAATACTTAAACAATTCAGATGTGACTTTTAGGTGGCCACAATGTACTTACATGCACTTAAGTATTCCTTAGCCACAGCTGCACACATAGGTATTGTTCACAATTTTTTAGTAATTTTATTTCTTCTTATAACTACTAAATGAATGCAATTCAATCAATCAATAACTTGTTGAAATGTTCTAATCTATTAAAAATTCACGTATAATTATATCCACCACTTTATTTCTTGTTTTATTTGTTTTGCCTACTAAAAAGTACAACAATGAACATACATAAATAAACTCATGTGTATGTGTGTATATGTGCACTGTAAAACAGAATGAAAATAAAAATTTTGCTTTCTTTTCTGAGTTTAAAATAAGAAACAATAAAAAGTATTTAAAATCAATGAATATTTTCTGCTGCTGTTTGCTTGAGTTTAAAAAATGCACAAACAGTGTTTTCCGTACGGAATGTGCGTTCAGTTTGGCACTTAGCTTAAGCAAATGACATTTGACGAAACTTGACGAAAAGTTCCATAAGTACATTATAGTTTGCCACATACGTCTTATATGTGACCGCACAGTTGCTTAAGTTCGCTTATTCATATTATAGTTGGGCCTTTATTTCGATTAACAGTTAAACCGATTAAGCGACGTAAAATTTTTATTCTTATTTTGTAGCATTACAGCTTAGTTTTTGTGTGAATAATTATTTGTTTCATCTCATTTACAAAATTAATTATTATTATTAAAATTAATTATTCATACAAAGAAGTATGTTCAGTGATCCTAAATTAAATAAAACTTCAAAATCTTTGGACATGGCTATAAAAGAGTTTAACTAGCGACTCTAGTACTATAACTAGAGTGAATTATTAAGTTTTTATTTAATAATTTAATAAAAGCCAATAGAGCTGTTGCCAACAATTTAATTAAGGATTATATTTAATGAGAGACAGTACGCAAAGGAAAGCTAAGCAATTCAGAAATTAACTTTTTTTTTGCAGAATATTCGTCGCTGAGCTCTTCTGTCATTATGAGTCAGATCATGACCCGCCAACAAAAGAAACTATCGATAGTAAAACAAGAAATGTTCTAACAAAATTAAAAAATGGTTTAAGAATTATTATGTTTGTTTTTGTTTTTACTAATAAACTCAAATTCATAAATAATTTATGCACTTTTATTTGTTGCAAACACTTGATTTATGGAAAAACTTTATTAATCGGTTAACCGGTTAATACCGAAATTAAACGATTATTAACCGATTAAGTAAAAACCTCGATTAATTAATTGATCGATTGGCCGATTAAAGCAAAACCTCGGTTAACTGAATACCCTAATATGTATGTAGTATGTATTTTTATTTTAATAGTCACGTCTACAACTAGCATACCAAGGTACTTATAGTATATGTTCCCTCACTCCATATCACGTGCCTCATGCACACTCTCATTCCTTTACACACAAATTATGCAGACACTGCCTGCAACTGTGATTAAGGCTGTGTGCGTGTGTATGTGTATGCATGTGTGTGTGTGCTCCTTTTGGCAAAATTTTTGCGAAAATAAATTGCAAAAGTGCATTCTTCCATTTATTTACACATTTCATTGGAAATTGTTTTAAAATAAATGTTTAGAATATGTGACTGACTGCTTGCCTGCTGCTACATGTATGTGTACATACATACATACAGAAACACTAAACAAAAATAAGAAGGCATTAAAAAGGAATTATAATAAATTTCCAAAGGAAAAAGAAATATGCAAAAGAAAATCTATAAATAGAAGTTTCATGTTCGAAAGCAAACGTGTGCTCCTCGTCAATTCTTTTCCATAAAAGAAAATGTCTAGTGGTCTGTCTTGCCTTCTTGTCTTTAGAAGAGTTGATATAAAAAAATATAAAATTTATATGTAATCTTTCTTTCGGTTTTCTTGCCTTTTTCGTAAGTAAGAAAACGAATGGTAATAAACAATGACAAATTTCAAGGGAGCAGCCAGTCGTGGTGTCACAGGAAGGGAAAATTAATTTTTCGTCGATGATGATGGGTAGCAGCGACTATTTACATATTTATACATACAACTTGCGTTTTCTATGGAAATTGAAATAAAATTAACATTTTTATTACTTGTGCTGACAATCAATTTATTGCACTCTGAAAAGAAATATGTACATATGTGTTGTTCAGGAAATGCTTGGTGGCTTCACTTGGCGCCCAGAAGATCATATACCTACTATGTAGGATAATAAAAATAAAAATTAATTGGTAAAAGAAGAAGAAGTTCACATTTGAATGTTAAAGGAAGGAGATCGATCCGTAATCGATTAAGATTATGATTACAGAAACGCGACAGAGATGTTGTTTAAGTTTGATTTACATACATATGTACACGAATATAATTATTTATTCGATATATTTTTAGCTGTTTCAAAACTAATCCCCCTTAAAATATACAGCCAAAATTTGTTCGAAAGCGGAAAAAGCTTATAAAAAAATTTTACTTACTTAGCTTAAGCCATCTTAATTAACTAATATTTTTAACGAAGAAACTAAAAGAAAATCACAGCCAGCATCCTTGTAATCAGAAATAACGATTATATGTACACGCAAAGAAAAGATATGGTTGTAGAATGGTTGAGAAAACAATATTATGTTCTCAGAAAAAAACGTGTGGTCGTTGAAAACATGTTGAAACATGTTATTAATTTTGTAATGGTAAGCAAAGTAATGTTTAAATTTAATAATTACATTATTATATTCATAGAAAAGTGTGATACGGTTAGAGATTACCAATATAGTTTTGTTAAAAATTTATGACTGCAACATAATTTTTGTTATTATATAAAAATAATATAATGTAAATAACAATATAATGTTTTCCAAAACCATACTATTTTAAGTTTTAAAAAAAATATTATTGAGAAACATCTTCTGCCAGTTCAGTGTTTCGTTTGTAAGCTATCGCTATTGCACGCGTCGTGTTAAATATATAGATAAGTACAAACAAACAAAAGGGTAGATAAATAAAAACATGTACGTATGTACATATGTTTAACTCTTTATACAGACGTGTATGTATTTCGAGTATACACACATATGTAAGTATACATTTCTATATATATGTACATTTAATTTCAACAATATTAATTTATTTTTATTTCGGATTTAACGCTCAGCTGTTTTAAACAAGATATCTACCAATAAATATGTGATTGAAAAACAAAATATTGTTATTATATTAAATAATACAACAATATTATTATTATATAAGAACATGGTATAGTGAGTCTAAATTATATTTTAGTCACATCTAACAATTGTGTTATCATATTTACAATAACAATATTATGTGTAACAAAGTTCATTGTTTTTGTTGATAATATTATTATTAACTCAGATAATAATATTATTAAAAGTTTGCTTTTCTATTGACAATAATATGATTTAACTACAACCATATAATTCGATCATAGTATGTTGCTGTTGGATTATGGTTACCTCAACAATATTTTTTCTTTGCGTGTATGCCCAGCAAAAAAAGAGACTCCAAAAAAGTCATGAAAATGTAGAGTTTGCGATCTGGAAGTAGTGAAAATTTCGATCCGATCTAATGATTTTTAAATAGGGTTGTCATTGCAAGAAGTTCTCTTTTTCGATGCCTTGTCACTGAATATTTTCATCTAGGAAAAATTGTAAATATTCACCTAATTTAACAATTCCTTTCTTTTTATACGAATTTAAGCCCGAGACAGTGTTTTCATATAAATTTAAGCAAATAACTTTTAAATTTTAGACTAAAATTTGTTCATAAATTTCTTTAAAAAAATTTATTTGTTCTTAAATTATTGTGAGTATTTTCTAACACTATGGAGGAGTTACAAGGTTCCACTAGAATGACTTCCATTTTTTCACTGGGTGTATGTGTTTTTTCAAATATTTTTATTCCTAACAAAATTAAGCATCAGCAGCATTTACATTATTAGAAAGAAATTCTTTCAGTATGACTTTTGGGACTAAAATTTCGAAAGTAACTTTATTTATGCTAAACCAAATATGGGGTACGTTTGACCTCGCAGTCCATACCTGGAACTTCCCGTCCATTTTATGGGAAAATAAATAGATAGCTGGAAGCTAAAATAGTAAAAATAAAATAGTAATAGTAAAAAAATTTAATGTGACGTACAAACATACATATGTATGTACGAGGGTGGATCAATAAGTCCGTAACTTTTTGAATGAAAGAGTTTTTTTTTTGGTTGTATCCAACTAAAGCAACGCCTACTAGTGATGCAATTTCTCGACTACAAATGCAAAACGTTATCTTTGGTAACCCACTACAAATCATAACTGATCGTGGTTCAGCCTTTACAAGTGAGGATTTCAAAACTTATTCTTCAGAGGAGAAAATAAAGCATATCCTGATAACAACTGATTTACCTCGTGCGAACGGACAAGTCGAAAGACTGAATAGCGTAATAATTTCAGTTTTGTCCAAATTAAGCGCTAAATGGTTTAAGTTCGTCGGACGAGTACAGCAAGTCATCAACTCGACGTATCATAGAAGTGTTGGTACTAGTCCATTTGAAATGTTAACAGGAACCAGAATTAAGACTAAAGATGATTTTCAACTGAAAGAGCTGATAGAACAAGAATTTGCAGCTTGTTATGCTGAACGAAGAAATGAGATCCGGCACATAGCCAAACAACAAATCGCTCAAGTTCAAATCGAAAACAAGAAAAGATACGATCTTCGACGGAAATCGTCTAGAAAATATTAGATTAATAATCTTGTTAACATTAAAAGGATACAGCTAGGTATAGGACTCAAACTCAAACTGAAGTATCTAGGTTCATATCAGATCGTCAAAGTAAACCCGAACGATTCGTACGACGTCATAAAGTTTGATTACACTTTTAATTTTATTAATTTAGGACTTTATGACATTATTTATGATCATTCATTCATATTTTTTTATAACAAACACGACCCGCAAAGCCATTAGCTTGTCTGCAGAAAACACCCAGAGTCTATGGTGGGAATCGAACCCACGACCTCTGGACTGAGAGGCTAGCATCGCTACCACTCAGCCACAGGGGCACCCTGAAGGTCCCAGAATTTATGAAACCATGGGCATAATTTAACGATGACGATGATGATATAATAAACACGCAGGATGGCCGAAATGGGGGAATAAAATCACAAAAAATTACAAAAGAGTAGTTTTAAAGCAAAACACCTGTGTACACAATACTCCATTGTTATTATTTTTTTATCAACTTTTCATTTTAATTATATTCAAATATTTTTTCACAATAACATATATGTCTAATAAAATTTTCAAACGTTTGAAAAGAGAACTAATATAGAGCAAAATTTTAAAAACTATAAATAGGATTTTTCGAAGTCCTTAAAATAGGCAATAATATCATCGTTGGAGCTAAATCTCTTTCAAGCGAGACATTTCTTTAGGTTTGGAAATAAGAAGTAGTCAGGCACTAGGGCCTAAATCCGGAGAATATGGTGGATGGGGTACCAATTCGTTGCCCAGTTCATAGAGTTTTGCCATTGATATTGCACACGTGTGCACTCGTGCATTATCTTGATGAAAATTAACTTTTTTCTTCGCCATATGGGGTCGTTTTCTTTTTAAATCCTCCTTAAATCGGTCTAATAAGTTGGCATAATATTCGTCGTTTATTGTTTTTCCCTTTTGAAGGTAATCGATATGGATTATCCCGCGTGCAATCCAAAAAACTGTTGCCATCACCTTATTGGACGACAAACTCACCTTGGCCTTTTTCTTGGAGCAGGTTTAGACTGCTGCTTGGTCTCCGGACTACAGTAATGGATCCATGTTTTATCCACAGTTATAAAATGCCGCAAAAACTCATTCGGATTGCGGTTAAACAACTCCAAATAATCCTTTGAAGTTGTCACACGTTTACGTTTATGGTTAATTGAGAGCAAACGCGGCACCCATTTTGCAGACAACTTTCTTAAACCCAGCTGTTCATTTAAAATCGAAACCACACTGTCGTATGAAATGCCTATGGCATTAAAAATCTCACGCACTTTTACTCTTCGATCGGCCAACACCATATCGTGGATTTTTTCGACATTTTTGGGTTTACTGACTTCAATTGGCCGTCCAGAACGTTCAACGTCATTTTTACTTGTGCGACCACAACGAAAGTCAGTAAACTACTTGTTTACAATTGAAATCGATGGTGCAGAGTCCCCATAGTATTTATCGAGCTTTTACTTGGTTTGATTGACAGTTTTTTTTCGCTAAAAATAATGTTTAATGAGCACTCGAAAATCACTTTTTTCCATTTTTAGAAAAATACATGAGAATGTAAGTCTTGAACAGCTGTTAAACGCAAAGTAGTAAATGTCAAAATTTGACAGAAGTCTATTAACAGGTGGTACTTGATGGGAACAGTGTCGCATTTCATATGTAACTACGAGGAAAGTTTAAAAAGTCTCGGACTTATTGATCCGCCCTCATATATACGTATATCACTTAGCCCACGAAATGCGCATTTATGTGCATATAAACCTAAGTACATATATACATATGTATCTGTATATATGTACATATATAATTTATAATTTGTAGACTCCATTGAAAGTTTCGTTTTATAATTGGAAAACTTTTGCTTTAGTCAAACTGCAAATGAAGCCAAAGAAACTTTTAATTATATTTTCTCCAAAGAGGAAATTAAAAATAGTATATAATAATAATAATATAAAATAAAAAGTACTATAAAAAGGAGATCAAGAGACAAACTCAAAAAACAAATCTCTAAATACAATCTGTCTATGAACGTTTACAAGTATACATTTACAAAAAAAAGTATATCACACTCTCCCCATCAATATTGGAGGTCAAGGTGCAATATTATCTAATTACATGCCTCTGTACGTGATATGAAGTAAATTTAAAAATAAAAGACTCGAAAATAACAAATACACTACATCTAAAATGAGAACGTGCTATAAAAACAAATATGAATAAATAAAACTTTATTCATTTAATGTAAAAAAATAATAATGATAGAAAACAAAATAATCTATATAAAAAGAGAGTAATAGAGAAAGACAAGAATACAAAATATCATATTTTAATCATAAATAAATATATAAATAAATACATACATAATTATAACATACGTACCTATCGAGCCTTTGCAGCAAGAGAATCATAATACAAAAAAAATATATCGTTTTACAGAAAACGAGTTTAAAGTTTTGAATTCACTAAATTAGTTTGCAAAGTGTGGAGTTGAGACTTAACAACTTAACGGTGAAATAAAATCACCCTTATTGCAGTTGTCGACATTGACGTCACTTTAACACAATACCAAAAAATTGGAACTTGTGTAGCCGTTGTCAAAAACAACTGACTCCTGTTGGCGGGTTTATGTTATTTTCTAGACCTTAGGGAAGTGAAATAGATTGTCAGTACCACAAAATTGTTCTCGAGAGCGAGTAAACAAGCCCCAATTTTTTGGTATTGTATTAATGCGACGTCGATTTCGAAAATTGGAATAAGGGTGGATGTAATTTTCTTCACTAGAGGAAATTTTTTATGCAATGGTTAGGTTAGGTTAAGAATGGTGACGCTGCAACACACCTCAACTCGGTGACCCAGTTGGGTCAGTTGTGTAGTACCCGTTAATAAACATGTAACCCCCAATTGTACTCGGAAGAAGCCCTATTATCTGTCATTAAGGCACTTAATTCTCAGGTTTACATTTCCCGATATCACTAATGATCTCATGGAAACGTCTGCTCAGCCATCTATGTCTATAGCGCAATCACAGATATATTAAATTGTTTCTGGCTCCTCTTCATACTCGCACATCCTACATAAATCTGGAGTTATAGTTTCCCAAATGCTGGTCCTTGCATCGCCTTATTCATATCCAGTACTGCTTAGATCTCCCTGAGTCATGTTTTAGCCACATAGCCCTCGAGAATCTACAATCTTCCCTACTTCCTCTGTGAACGGTTGGTTCTGCTTGCCACCCAATTATTGAGTTCCCTTTACTAATGACCGATAATTTAACCGATCTGTCACATATTCCCTCATCTAACGCCGAGCCTATTCCTGCCAGCTCATCGGCAATTTCATTTCCCTTTACACTACTGTGGCCAGGAACCTAACACAGTCTGGCATTATGTTTGCCCATAAGAAAGTAGAGGGCACTCCGGCAGTCACTAACTAGTTTCGATTTGCCATTGTGTACCTTCAAAGCTTTTAGCGCAGCCTGACTGTTGACGTAGAAGGTTACCTACTCGCCTTCAGCTACATTTCTGGCTACTAGTTCCTTGGCCCTGAAGATTGCCAAGATCTCAGCTTGGAGAACGCTGCATTCACTCGGCTGACTGAAAAAACTACGAATGTTCGTTCCCAGGACTTAGACACCAGCCCCTGTGCCTTCACCCATATACATAGCTTAACAGGTTTGACTCAAAAGTCCTTATCTGGAATTACCAGTCACGGTGCTCTATTAAAATCAGTTTCAAACGAAACCGATCGCGCTTAAGATTAAGGAGTCTTAAGAAGATTTCTAATCGCCGTTTTCAGTACAAAGTCCTCTGTAGAAAGCAGGTAGATAATGACGTCCAAGGCAGCCTAAAGTGTGCTCCTCTGGGAACCTGTGCTGTACAGCGAGGCACACCTCTGAAACTTAGCAAACAATCTCCTATGACTCTCCTTCCTCAATGCCTCCCAGCATACCCGTTTCAGACGCCAGTTCCTGTATGCATAGTTGACATTGAGCATTTTCTGCGTGTTCCTTTTCCAATAAAGTTCGCTCCCTATGCTAGTTTCAGCTCTGCAACTCCCATCCTTGGCATTTCCTGGTAAAAAGAACCAGCTCAGTTTGTCTGCGTTGACTCCCAGTCCTCTACTGCTGGCCCAGAAGAATAGCCTTCCCAACGCCCACTGTACTACTTCACTGATAGTGAGAAGAAACTTTCCTCTCAAGACGAATAAGAACCACAATGCCTAAGAATGCAGCCAGTGTGTAATCCTTGTGCCGCAATCCTCGTTCTATAACACCAACCACGTCATGAAGCACATTCTCAACTAAAGTTGTGTGGAATTTTTACACAATATCAAAAAAATATGACGATTAATTCTGTAATATCATCTAAAAAAGAAAGGCTCATTATATTTTGATACATAGAACATCTTATGTGTTGAAAACTTGCAAAAATCTCGATTTAAAAAGTAATAATTAGTTAGGACCTTTCTATATGAAGGTAACGATATGCATGATATTAGATATATTCATATACATACGTACATACAGTATGCATATGTATGTATCTACATATAAATATGCCAATAAAAGGCATTGTCCGGAACCAGAGAACGAAGCCGATGTATAACGTTGGTCGGCGGCGGCTAAGACCAAATCGGACAAATCGGCGGCGGCTGAGATTGATGGGCATTGCTATGGCAATTCACTGCAACACTCTTCGGCGGCGGCTAACTAATTTTGAAAATCATCGGCGGCGTGGCTGTGAGCCGATCGATCGGCCTCGTTCTCTGGCCAGAACTCGCTGAACCCAAAACTATTATTAAGATGATGGTAAGCATGTTCTAAATAATTTCTATTACTATGGATTGCTGCGGTTGCTAACGAAACTATTAACAGGTTTAGTCAACTGTAAATCGTTCTAATCTTGGCATTAATAATAATTTTCTATTTTATTTCTGTTGTGGTTACTGTCGTTACTCGTTTTTATTTGTCCGTTCATTCTTTAATGTTTCTTTATGCAATTTTTATTTGTTTTTTATTTTTTATTTTTACTCTCATTTTGTTAGCTGGCCGGGGGGCATTATGACAGGTTATTATTTGTTTTGTCTTGTTCAGATTTTTTATTTTTTCGTGGTGCAAATTGTTTTTATTTGCGCTGCGTTACTCAGTGTTGTAAACGAGCCAATTGTGCAGTATTTATTTGGATTTTTATTTGTATACATACATATGTACATATGTATGCATGTATGTATGTATGTAAGTATTTATTTTGTTGTTATCAATTATTTACATTTAAATTTTATTTACTTATTTTTCGTAGTGTTTTGCATAACCTTAATATCTTTGACCTTGTGTTCTTATTTAATATTTTTTTTACTTTCAGTGTTTGTTTGTTTATTCAATTTCAAATATTCGTAGCGAATTTATTTTGATGTTACATTTAATCGGTCATTCTGCCTACATACAGATCCGATTTGGGTCACTATGACTTTATGTTATTTCCGCGTATGAGACGCCTGAAGAGGCGGTAGACAATGCTTTAAAAATAAGGTTTATCTCGAGTTGAAAAAAATGAATGCTAGATTTGGCTGTACTTGCAGCTATTAATATTTGTATTTGTAAACATTTGGGCAACTATAATTTGTTTGCCACAACTACATATGTATAGTTAAACACTATCATCATCGCCAAAATGAAAAAAAAACGTCAAAACCGAAAAAAGTCGCCAAAACGCGAAAAAGGCGCCAAATAAAAAAAAAATTTTATATGAAAAAAGTTGCTAAAATGAAAAAAATAGCCAAAATTAAAAAAAAATCGCCAAAATGAAAAAACGCCAAAAACCGAAAAAAATCGCCAAAACGAGAAAAAAAAGTGTCAAAACTAAAAAGCGCCTAAATAAAAAAAGATCGTGAGAATAAAAAATCGCTTAAAACCGAAAAAATCGACAAAACTAAAAAATCCCCTATACGAAAAAAAATTGCAAAAATTAAAAAAAGTCGCCAAAATAAAAAAAATGGCCAAAATAAAAAAACGCCAAAAACCGAAAAAAAATTACCAAAACGAGAAAAGAAGTGTTAAAACTAAAAATTCGCCAAAAAGAAAAAACGCCAAAAACCGAAAAAATCTCTAAAACTAAAAAAATCGCCTATATGAAAAAAATTGCCAAAATTAAAAAAAATCGCCAAAATAAATAAAAAAAACGCCAAAATTAAAAAAACGCCAAATACCGAAAAATTCGTCAAAACGAGAAAAAAGGTCCAAAACTATTAAACCGCCACTAAAAGGAAAAAAATGCCAAAACTATATACATATGTACATACATATTATATAGGCTAAAGTTCGTATTAGAATTACATATCTAGTGTCTGTACGGAACCCTTCGTGCGCAGATCAAAGTCGCACTTCACTGAATTTATTATCCATAAAGTAAGTACGCGACAACAAAATTGCTAATGCTATTATTTCCATGAAAATAAACGGTTTGTTTGTTGGCTTGAGGAGGTAAACTTCCCAGAATATTGAAAATTAAAAACTTTCTCAAATACATCTTATATATGTTTTATTAAAATAACAATAAACTATTTGTTAAATTATGTACTGTTCTTAAAAAAACCTCAGTAAATGTTTAACTTTAAATTTGTTAATAAATTTTATAATGGTCTCTTTTTCCCCCTGAAGCATGACAACAAATAATTATGTTAATTCACATAATTGGTAATAACTGTCTATGAATCACCAGCAATCCAAAAACAAACAAAAAACTACCAGCACTATTAAAATTAAATTAAAATGAAATGCTCGTAATAAAAATAATAACATTTTGTCTGAGTATAAAATTGAATGCACTGCACTCACTGAAGCGTGTAATTACAAAACAATACAAAAATTATTAAATTTATAAATAAAGTGAATAAATAAAGCTCATAGACAACACATGGCCAGTCTAAATATGTATTTAGTTGTTGTAGTCATGACAAACAAACAAGTCCGAGAAATTTAAGCAAACACATATGTACACATTTGTTTAAAATATTATGGTCAATGTCATTAATAAAATAAAAAGAAAAATTATTTTTCTGATACACAAAACATGTTTGCTTTAAGATACGATTACATATTCATATTGTTTAAAGGAATACGTTTTTAAAATAACAAAACTTAATAATTTCAAAATCCCCCGAACATATTTAGAAAAGATGTGATATCTTCTAAACGGCTGGTCCGTTATGTCTTAACCCTCTTCATCAAGTCACCTTTCAAACAGGAAAAACTAAATCAAAATCGGTCCAGCCGTTTGGTTTGTAAGTGGGCACTAAACTTTAGATGCATACTGTGTATGTTTGAATAAAAAGTGTGTGTGTTGTTCTTTTTTAGTAAAAAAAAATTTTGGCAAGTTTCTTTTAAAACAGTATTTTTTTTTTACAAAGATTACCTATTTAAAAAAGTATTCATTTAAAAATTCATAAAAATACTAGTTTGTGAAAGAAAAGAAAAAGTACCTATTTAGAAAAGTATTTTTTTAAGAAAAAGTACTTTTTTAGAAAAGTACATTTTTAGAAAACATACCTTTTCAGAAAAAGTACCGTTTAAGAAAAAAAACCGTTTTAAAAAAGTAGCTGTTTAGAAAAAGTACCTATTCAGAAAAACTATACTTTTAGAAAAACTACATATTTAGAAAAGGTACCTTTTTAGAAAATGTTTTTTTAATAAGTATGTATCTTTTTAGAAAAAGTTAACTTCTAGAAAAAATTTCTTTTTTGATAAAGTACCTCTTAAGAAAAACTATTATTTTTAAATACACATAAAAAACACCATTTTATAAAAAATCCTCAGGGTAAAAAAGTATTTTTTTAATAAAAGTACCTTTAAAAAAATATCAATATCATTTTGTAAAAGTTCTTTTTAGAAAAAAATACCCTATTAGAAAAAGTACCTTTTCAGAAAAAGTACTGTTTTGGAAAAATTACTTCTTGAGAAAAAGTACAAGTTGAAAAAAGTAGCTTTTAGGAAAAGTACCAGTTTATAAAAAGTACCTCTTTAGAAAAAGTATTTGTTTACAAAAAGTATCTGTTTAGAAATAGTACCTTTTGGAGAAAGTGCTATTTTTTAAAAAGTACCTTGTTTTGGAAAAAGTGAATTTTTTGAAAAAACATTAGAAAAATACATTTAAAATATTTTAAAAATACTACTTTGTAAAAGCTCCCCAGGAAAAAGTACATTTTAAGAAAAAAACTACAAAGTTGTAAGAAAATGGATCCTTTAGGAAAAAGTACCTTTTAAGAAAAAATACCCTTTAAAATAAATTACCTTTTAAAAATAAGTACCTTTTAAGAAAAAGTATTTTTTTTTTAGAAAAACAAATTTTTTTAAATAGATTTAAAATACATAAAATATACCATTTTGTAAAATATCCGCAGGGTAAAATAGTACCTTTTAGAATAAAAATATAAATACCATTTTTTCAAAGTTTTCCTTAGAATAAATACCCTTTAGAAAAAGTACTGTTTTAGAAAAAGTACATCCTAAGAAAAGTACCGTTTTAGAAAAGTGCATGTTTAGAAAAGGTACCAATTCAGAAAAACTATTTTGTTAGAAAAACTACCTTTTTAGAAAAAGTACCTTTTTACAATAAGTACCTATTTATAAAAAGTTAGTTTCTAGAAAAAATGTCTTTTTTGAAAAAGTATCTTTAGAAATATTATTTTTTTAATGCATTTAAAATCTTAAATTAAAAAATGCCATTTTGTAAAATATCCTCAGGGTAAAAAAGTACCTTTTTAGCAAAATTACCTTTAGAAAAAAATATAAATAACATTTTGTGAAAGTTCTTTTTAGAATAAATACCCTTTAAAAAAGTACCTTTGGAAAAATTACCTCCTAAGAAAAACACCTTTTTGGAAAAGTACATTTAAAGAAAAAGTACTTGTTTAACAAAGTACATATTTAAAAAAAGTACCTGTTAAGAAAAAGTACCTTTTTAGAAAAAATACCTGTTTAGAAGAAGTAACTTTTTAGTAAAAGTACCTCTTTAGAAAAGATACCCTTTTAGAAAAATATCCATTTAGAAAAAGTACAATTTCTTCCGAAAGAGTATCTTTTGAGAAAGAATGCCTTTTTAGAAAAAGTTAATTTTTAGAAAAAGTCCCTTATTGAAAAAGTATCTTCGTAGAAAAATTACATTAAAAAAATAAATTTAAAAAAACTTAAAAATACCATTTTGTAACAGCTCCACTGAAAAAATAGTACAAAAGCAAAATTGCATTTTTCGAAAAATACAATTTTAGAAAAAGTACGTTTTCAGAAAATGTGCTCCATTTTTAGAAAAAGTACCGTTGTGGAAAAAGTACAGTTTCAGTATAAATACCTTTTCAGAAAAAGTACTGTTTTAGAAAAGGTACGGTTTATAGAAAAAGCAGCCTTTATGAAAAAGTACCGTTCAGAAAAAGTAGCATATATGAAAAAGTACCCTTTAAAAAGTACATTTTTAAAAAGTACTTTTTAAAAAAGTACCTTTAAGAAAATATCTAAAATTTGAAGGTAAATTTTATAAAAAAAAAAAATTTTTATAAAAAAAGAAAATTTCGAAATTGTGCGGAGAGGGGGATTGAGATTAAAATACATAGTTATAATAAGACGAGATTGAAAATTAAGTCGTATTGAATTGGAGCTGTAGATTTTATAACTACTAAAGCCTTCCAATTCTATACGATTGATTACTTTAAGCGGTACTTTACGATCAAAACAGCCGGAAAGAAAAGTGGGCTTTAGGAATACTCATACATACATACACACGTACATATCATATGTAAATGTGTTTTTTTTACGTTTTAGTGAAATCAAGTTTTCCTGTATTTTCAGCAAAAATCTCTTGGAAGATATCTTGCACATTTTTTTTAAGCGTAAACTTATCATTTGGTTTACATACATATGTATACTCGTAGTTCTTTGCTTCTGTTTAATTGTTATTTATTTTTAATTTTATTTGTAATGGCTGCGAATTCAAGCAATTAATTAAGCTGATAATGAAGATTTAAATGCTCTTTTATTAAACAATCATTTTTAAGTTTGCATTTCTTTGTTTTCATACAAGTGAAGAGTAATTTTTCGTTTGTTTATTCTTGTTGTTTTGAGTTGTAAAGGAAGTTCTTGAACAAAAAAAAGAAAAGAAAAGAAAATAAAAAAAATTACAACTTATTCCTATAAAACGACATTGATGCCACTTACTTGTTCGCCGTATTCTCGTATTCAGTCACAAGTAGCAGCAGCTTGAAATAAACCAGACCGTCATTATGTGAAATTCATTTCCTTTTTACTTTGAATTAAAGTTTTATTTTCTTTTCGATGATCTATCCATCTTGTTTCTTATTTACTCGTATTTTGCATTTGGATGCTTTTCAGTCTGTTCGTCAGTCGCTCACTCACTATTGTCTTTACGTTGATTTGTATTAATACTAATGCAGCTACAAAAGGTTTGTTAATACAGTCAAAGCCCGGTATAACGAATACTCAGTTTAACGAATATCCGATTTAACGAATGGCCAAATTTTTACATTAACTTCCTTATATAGCGAATGGCAAAAAAAAAATAATCCCGATTTAACGAATGACAAAGCAAAATAAAAAAATCGGTACAGAACCATTAGATTTATGTGTGTGTTTTTGGTTTCTTTGCTTTGTATTGAAAGAACACGTGTAATGATTGCTTTTTTCGTTAAAATGTCAGTAGATTTGTTTAGTTCATTGTGAAAACAAAATGTTAAATCGAAAAAGAATCTCTTTTGATAAAAAAATTAAAGATTTTAGAAGAATGTAAGAAAAGTGTAAATCTTTCAATAATATCCCAAAAGTATGGAATACCTTAAAAAATATCGAACATAAAATTGTGGAAAATTTAAAATTTACAAACAATGGGACAAAAAATCAGCGATCTCTTAAAAAAGGTGAATTTCCAAGAATGGAAAAGGCTCTCTTCAAATGGTTTGAAAGCCAAAGAAACAAGCATATACCCTTCAATGGTATGGTTTTAAAAGCAAAGGCATTAGAAATCCATAATCAAATGTACGGCTCCGATTTCCACGCAAGTGGTGGCTGGCTATTACGTTTTAAAGAAAAATATGAAATCAGGTTGCTAAAGCAAACCGGTGAAGAACTTTCAGCTCGACAAGATTTCATTTCCATAACTTAGTAAGCGAACAGAATTTAACAAAAGACGCAGTTTATAATGCGGATGAGCAAATGCATCCGGTTCAAAAAAATTAAAACCGGTCCTGATTGGTAAAACAAAAATAGCTCGTTCATTTAAAAATATGCACATTTATTTTTAATGAAATTACATATTAGAAATAAAAAGAATTCTTAAATAAACGTGAAAATATCAATTAAAGTTTTATTTATACACTAAATTATAAATACAATTAAATTTTGATGTTTTTAAAATTGCGGACCATCTTTTTTTTTAGAAAATTTTAAGGTAAAAAATTACTGTTCGATATAACGAATATCTCGGTATAACGAAAGGTCTGAACATTATATCTTTCGTTAAACCGGGCTTTGACTGTATTGTGTAAATGATGCTGCACACAAATAATGCAAAAGTAAATATTAAGGGTATTCATTTTATGCAGCAGCTAGTGCAGAGCTGAATCCTGGTATACTGCAACACCTAACAAAAATCAAACAACAATTTACAGTGAAGCCAACAATTCAAAGGCAAAACGAGCCAACTGAGTAGCCAAAAAGAGCTAAAAAGAGCTGAATTTAAAAACTCAAGATTTTTCCGTTTTAAATCTTTGAATGTATTTATTATTCATTTTGCACTTAAAGATTTTTTTACATTAATAAAAATAATAGTAAGAAAAAATAAAAAATAATAATTTTAAATAAAATCATTTCACAGCAATTTATACAAATATTTATCTGCATTAACAATATGAGCATACACATTTACATATACTTGTATATTATACGATAAGATACAAAGTAAGAACAAGCATTTTCGAAACCATCTTTTGTTAGTTTAATCCATTTGATTTCCAAGCTTTCCTATATTTTTGGCAGTCCATTTCCAATTCAATAATTTGTGGAAAATTTTCTAATTACTCAGAAACGAACACTTTATGATAAAAACGGGGTTTTACAATTTTAAATACCTAAATACATAAATATATCTTACATAGGCTGGGTTTACATCTGTGTGCCAAATACCACACAAGCGTAAAAAAAGAGTAACCAAATAATTACTAATGAAAACCTATTTGATTCAGACATGTATTTTGCAAACTGTTTAAATCAATAAATATATTTCTGAATCAAACAGTTTTAGTTGGTTACTTTTTTTTGGACACAAGAAATGCCAGATGTAAAGTCAGCCTTAGTTGCAAAAATAAGTATCTGCATTTGCAAAAACATAGTTGCCAAAAATATAAATGCCCAAAAGAAGAAACAATAGGGTAAAAACGGGAAAATTTACTATAAGATGCAAAAAGTGCCAAACGTGCCGTTTCCACAATTGAAAAGAGCTGTGTTAGCTCTTTTTATTTAAAAAGAGCTAAAGCGAAAAATTTCGAGTTAGAAGCAATCAAAAAGAGCTAAATCTAGCTCTAAAATAGCTAAGTTGGCATCGCTGACAATTTAATATGTTTAAGATCTCTCTTTTATTGCCTCGAGCCTTTTTAATATATACAATTATTGGAAACTCAGATTTATTTGCTTTCATCTTTCGTAAACTATTCTCATTTGTGAATACACATATTTTCATGATAAAATGGCAATTTTCTTTATACGTATGCATGTGCATATGCATATGCTCGCTTAAAGTAATGAAAGAGTGAATGAACAAATTCAAACGAGTATAAACCGTATTTTATTTGCTTCAGCAAAAAATAAAAAATTAAATATAATAATAATGCACAAACCAATTGAAAATCATGTCATGTTGGATTCTATTTACACTTGTTAATTTCTTTTTCTTCTCATTTTATTTTAAATAGATATTTCTACTTTCTCAGTCATCATAACGATTATTCTGCACAATATGCATATGTATGCACATATGTATGTACATATTTATATTAGAATATTATTAAGAAAGAAAAAATACAAAAAGAAAACGGAAACTTTGCACAAGTAAATTAAAAACTGAAGGAAATCTGTGACAAAAGATTTTATTGAATGAAGTTTTTCAAATGAAAGATTCGCAAATGTTATAGTTAAAACAGCAACAAAAATCTAAGACGTTAAAATCATTTCATGCCTTTTAATAAAATATAAAAGAATTCGTTTATAAAATATTCAGAATTATTTTTTCCTCTTACTGGTGGTTAACATCATAATTTGTCTTTTTTGCAAGACGTTTTTTTTCAACTTTTAAAAGTTTTATTTTTCTTACTATTTTCTTGTAATTATTATCAGAAATTTTTATTTATTTTTTTTGTGTGAGAAATTTTGTTTATTTTTCTTGGAAAATTTTAACATCACGACTATAAAATTTCACCTTAATCCACAAAATTATTTGCAATTAACTTTGAAAATAAAAGATACTAATCATCATTGATAAAAAAATAACTTTTATTTTCTCTTAAAAAAAGAAAATTATTTTCCGTTTCTTTTACAACTGTCACTGGCGTAGCTAGACACTTTACAAGGATTGGGTGGGGGTGGGGTGGGGGTATGACGTGATTTTCATGAGTAATATCAAAATAAATAATTACATGAAATTATTAATAATTCTGGGGTGTCCCCTCCCCCCAGTATGGCATTTCTACGCTTATGACAACTTTGTAGTAAAACTAGACACATAAAATTCGGTTAATACTTGATTGAATTTAATTACAATTTTTCATTGCTGAGTCGTTGATTGCGATCAATTAATTGTTGTTTACCAAATAAAAAAGTTTTTAAGTTTAACATTTATTAACGCAATACCAGTCCCAAATTATTATTTTTCATATTCAGATCATCAGAGAAGAATAAACATATCGAGCCATAACCGCCAAAAAAGCTTAACCCACAAATTTTTTGGACGTCTTTTTTTGACGAAAATCTATTATTTACGATTGGAAATGATCGATTTTACTTAAAAAAATTATTTTGAAAATTATGTCGCATAAGCTTTTTTTTGGCGATTATGTCAGGATGTGCTGCCTGCCAAGTCAAATGACTATTGAGAAAATACAACGCTGGTATGACATTGTAGATTTTATGAAAATTAAAAAAAACAAGTAAGAGTGCTATATTCGGCTGTGCCGAATCTTATATACCCTTTACCAAAGTGCGTTTATGTAGTATAGAGATACATACATAAGCACAGAGATATGTAGGTACATATTCATTTTGTAAAAAAATTCATACTTTTTTTCTAGTGCAATTTTTAGGTTTTTGGCATTATGTTTAATTTGGTGCTTTTTAAATTTTGGCGATTTTTTTTTATATAGGCAATTTTTTTTTTGTTTTTGGCGATTTTTTTCGGTTTTTGGCGTTTTTTTAATTTGGCGATTTTTTCGTTCCGGCGATTTTTTTCATTTTGACGATTTTTTTTATTTAGGCGATTTTTTTATTTTTTATATATTTATTTTTTTTTTGTTTTTTTAGTTTTGACACTTTTTTCTCGTTTTAGCGTTTTTTCGAATTTTGTCGTTTTTTTTATTTTGGCGATTTTTTTTCTTTCTGGCAATTTTTTTGATTTTGAAAATTTTTTTTCATTTAGGCGATTTTTTTATTTTTTGCGATTTTTTTCATATAGGCTATTTGTTTTTTTTTGTGATTTTTTCGTTTTTTGGCGTTTTTTATTTCTTTTTGGCAATTTTTTAGTTTTGACAGTTTTTTCTCGTTTTGGCGATTTTTTCGGTTTTTGGCGCGTTTTAATTTTGGCGATTTTTTTTTGTTCTGGCGATTTTTTTGATTTTGACTTTTTTTATTTAAGCGATTTTTTTATTTTTTGCCGATTTTTTTCATATACGCAATTTTTTTTTGTTTCGGCGATTTTGTTCGCTTTTTGGCGTTTTTTTATTTTTGGCGATTTATTTTCGATATGGCGATTTTTTTGATTTTGGCGATTTTTTTTTGCATTTAGGCGATTTTTTTTAATTTTTGACGATTTTTGTTCATACAAGCATTTTTTTTGGCGATTTTTGCGGATTCTTGTCATTGTGGGGATTTTGTTTTTTTGTTTTGACACTTTTTTCTCAGTTTGGCGATTTTTTTCGGTTTTTGGCGCTTTTTTAATTTTGGCAATTTTTTTTCGTTCTGGCGATTTTTTTGATTTTGCCGATTTTTTTCATAAAGGCGATTTTTTGAATTTTTGCCGATTTTTTTCATATATGCAATTTTTTTTGATTTGGCGATTTTTTTCGGTTTTTGGCGTTTTTTTTTAATTTTGGCCATTTATTTTCGTTTTGGCGATTTTTTTTCATTTAGGCGATTTTTTTTTAATTTTGGCGATTTTTGTTCACATATGTAAGCATTTTTTTTTTGTTTTATAGATTTTTTTCGGTTTTTGACGTTTTTTTTTCAATTTTAGCGTTTTTTTTAATTTTGGCGATTTTTTTTTCGTTTTGGCGATTTTTTAAAATTTTTGGCGATTTTACAATTTTCGGATTTTTTAGTTTGACCGTTTTTTTTTAAATTTCAAGAGTTTAACTCTTACGGTTTCCAAGATATAGCAATTTTTCAAAATTACATAGTCAAAATTGCATTAACTGATGGGCCACCCTTTAATATAAATTTTTTTAATTTTTGTGTTAATTGATGTAATCTATACAAAAATACACTAATTTTACAAATTTCAAGTGTCAATATACATATGTACACATACATACAATTGTATGTATATTACATAGGATTTTAAAAGTTTTCGTCACTCATTTTGGAACACCCTTTAATTTTTAGGTTTTATATATTTGTTGTTGTAGCGACCAAAGTTCTACATATACTGTTCAAATTTCAGACCCGTAGCTTTTACCGTTCCTGAGAAAATAGCCTTCTTCCTAAAACATCAAATATGTTTAATTATTAGGAAAAAAGTTAAAGCTTTCCAACCCTGGAAATGTTTTTTTAATTTGTTAAATTTTTAAAATTTTTTTTAATTATAAATAGCAATTTTAGTCATACCGAAGTATAAAATAAGATAATTTAATAAAAAAGTAATAAAAACTTGTTTTCGGTAGTTATTTTCTATGGGAAAATAGAGTTTGAGTTTTCCAGCTCTGAAACCGTCTGTCCGATTTTGCTGATTTTCAATAGCATTTTAGCGTTTTTGTGTCATTGTGGAAATTTATTTTTAGTTTTGACACGTTTTTCTCGTTTTGGCGACTTTTTTCGGTTTTTGGCGTTTTTTTTAATTTTAGCGTTTTTTCATTTTGGCGATTTTTTTGGTTTTGGCGATTTTTTTAAATTTTTGGCGATTTTATAATTTTCGGATTTTTTAGTTAGACCGTTTTTGTAAATTTCAAGAGTTTAACTCTTACGGTTTCCAAGATATAGCAATTTGTCAAAATTACATAGTCAAAATTGCATTAACTGATGGACCACCCTTTATTTTAAATTTTTTTAATTTTAGTGTTAATTGTTGTAGCCTATATAAAAATACACTAATTTTACAAATTTCAAGTGTCAATATACATATGTACATTGGTACATACAATTGTATGTATATTAGATGGATTTTAACATTTTTCGTTGCTCGTTTTGGAACACCCTTTAAGTTTTAATTCTCATGTATTTGTTGTTGTAGCGATCAAAGTTCTACATACTTTGTCCAAATTTCAGACCCGTAGCTCTTACCGTTCCTGAGAAAATAGCCTTCTTCCTAAAACATGAAATATGTTTAATTATTATGAAAAAAGTTAAAGTTTTCCAACCCTGGAAACGTTTTTTTAATTTTTTAAATTATTAAATTTTTTTTTTTAATTATAAATACCAATTTTATTCATACCGAAGTATAAAATAAGTTAATTTAATAAAAAAGTAATAAAAACTTGTTTTCGGTCGTTATTTTCTATGGGTAAATTGAGTTTGAGTTTTCCAGCTCTGAAACCGTCTGCTCGATTTTGCTGATTTTCAATAGCAAAATTTTTCGGAAAATTTCTGAAACACCAGTCCAAGAACGAAGTCTCTAGCTCTTCTGGGAGCTTGGGAAAACCGATTTCACGTACAGACAGACGGACAGACGGACAGACGGACATCGCTTGTTCGTCTTCCCTATGCATAAGGATCCAGAATATATATACTTTATGTGTCGCTTATTAATATTCTTGAAATTACAAACGGAATGACAAACCTATATATACCCTTTTACCATTTTTTGGTAAAGGGTATAAAAACAGTGAAGTGCGACTTTGATTTGCGCACGATAAAATATTGTTTTGGCATTTTTTTTCGTTTTGACTTTTTTTAATTTTGGCGATTTTTTTTAGTTTTGGCGATTTTTTCGGTTTTTGGATTTTTTTTTTCATTTTGGCAATAATTTTAGTTTTGAAATTTTTTTCTCGTTATGGCGATTTTTTCGGTTTTTGGCGTTTTTTTTATTTTTTTTTTGCTATTTTTTTCGTTTCGGCGATTTTTTTTAATTTTGGTGATTTTCGGTTTTTGGCGACTTTGGAGGAAAACATCACGCGTGTCATTCGCCAGTTACCAGTCGAAATGCTCGAACGAGTTTTTTATATTTTATATTTAAGAAACATTTACAGTTGTTGCTTGAAATAAACATATATAGATAAGTACATATCTTAAAGCAATTAAGTTAAAGATTAAATTCTTTAAAACTAAAAAAACATAATAATATATACAGGAATTTAGAATTTCATTATAGCTATGAAATGTATTCGTTGTCCCAATGAAAATTTCATTGTATTCATGAAAGTCTGATAAATTAAATGTATTTCAACAGTTGTCAACCGAAAGCTTGCATAAAAAGTAGTTCTGTATGTTTGTTCTTGTACTCTTTGTATGATTATTTACACATAAAGTTTCAATTAAGTTATTTCGTTATTTTAATGAAATTATTTCGTTATTTAATGAAATTATTTCGTTATTTTAATTTAATTATTTCGTTATTTTAACGAAATTATTTCGTTGGATATTATCTCGTCGCTTTAATAAAATAATTTCGTGGCTTTAATGAAATTATTTCGTTGTTTCGATGAAGTTCTTTCGTTGTTTCGATGAAGTTCTTTCATTGCATTGATGACACTGTTTAATACATTTGACGTAGTTTTCATTAAAATAATTTTAACGAAACTGGATTAATGACGAAATTCATAGAACTTATGAACAAAATTCTTTCAGTGCGACATTCCCCTCTTTTAAAAAAATCATTTGCAAACTTTCAGGTAAAATAAAATAAATGAAGATAGCTCGAAAGTTTGAAACTTGCTCTCGGTTTTTATTTCTCGCGGCGTTCGTTTCGAATAAAATGATTTTTTTTTCACAGAAAAAAAAACTAATTCCATTGGAATTATTTTCCGGTAAATATTTAGAAGTGGGCTGTATGTATGTATTTGCAAATTGTATTTGCATGTATGTAAGTAAATACATTTTAGGACTTGTGAAGTGTATATACGATTCGACAGTCGACTAATAGTATTCTTACTTGCTTTTTTTCTAAAATCAAATTTTTTGTGATAAATATTGTGAATTTGAGTCCGATGACCAAATATTCATCTTTCATCTTTTATAGTACATATTCATCTTCTTTATTTGACTATAAAATACCAGCACACAAGCAATCTGATAAATTTTTTAATGATTCCTTTAAAAAAAAATAAAAAAATCAATGAATAAAAACTAATGATACTTAAATTTTTATAAATGAAATTAATGATTTATTTGTAGGCATTTTTGACTAAGATAAAAAATACATACTTACTTACTTGTATGTACGTACATACATATGTATGTATGTATGTACATTTATTTGTCTACTTTACTTCTTTTTCATTTCATTTATTTAGATATACAATTTGTTATTATTATTATTATTATTTATTAGTGTTGCCAATCAACTGTGCATGTATGTTTGTATAAATTTTACTTTCCGTTTGGCAGTGTTCCCAATTTTTCTTTAATTTATAATTTTTTTATAAATGTAATGTTGTACATAAATTTTTTTTCTTATTTTACAAGTTTAAAGACCTCTGTCATGTTAATTTGGAGCTGAACATATTTTATTATTATTATTATTTTTTTAAATTCAATTGCAATTTGTTATGTTGCATGTTGCTGTTTATATGTTTATGGGCAATTTTGATTTCATTTTGCGAGTTTTCTTCTTTCTGACTTTCATAGTTGTAGTAATGAAAGAAAAGAAAAAAGTGAAATTGATTTTTCTCCTAATCTTGGTTAATGTATTCCATGAAAGTATTTGGAAAATATTTTGTAATTATGTGTTATTATTAATTATGCTAACGGTCATTATACGGACAGGTGATTCATATGTACTTATGTACATACTTACATATTGCATTTTAATTGTTTATAAATATTTATAAATAAAATATGAATTTTTTAAGGAAATATATGAATAAAAAATAAATAAAATAGCGTGGCGAGTCATAAATGAAGATAATTATTTGTTTTTGTGTTGTGCCTTAAAAATTTAGAATAAAATAATATGTAATATTTTTCTGCTATTGCTGATCTCTTCATAGTTATCCAAATTGAATTTTGGCGATTTTTTGTGGTTTTTGAAATTTTTTTAATTTTGGCGATTTTTTTTATTTTGGTGATTTTTTTTAATTTTTGGCGATTTTTTTTTTAATTTTGGCAATTTTTTTCATTTTGGCGATTTTTTTCACATAAACAATTATTTTGGTTTGGCGCATTTTTCGCGTTTTGGCGATTTTTTTTCGGTTTTTGGCTTGTTTTCATTTTGGCAATTTTTTTCATTTGGACGATTTTTTCGAATTTGGAAACTGTTACATTTTCTATAACTTGTACACAAAGCCCAACGATACGGCCAGCTGTAAGGTAAAACGATACGATTTTACTAATTCTACGTTTACTCTTTCTATATTATTCCCTATTCATTGTTCGCCAATTTCAAAACATTTTCGAAAAAAAATTTTTGAGAGCAAACTGGAAGTAAATTTTTTCAAACAAAATAATTTCAAAATCTGTTAGTTAAGAAGAAAAACGTAAAATATAAAATTAAATTCTAATGAGCGTACCTCCGCCCATTTTTTTACATGCAATATGGTTTGTTTTTCAGATCTCAGGGTGTATGCTAAGTTTTGTAAGAATCGTTAAAGTTCTTCTTTAAAATAAAATATTAAATTTTAATGGCAGTGACTCCGCCCATCTTTTTCAATTTTAAAATTGTGTAATTACAAAAAATAAAAGCGTTAAGTAGAATATCATAAAATAGATTAAAAAATTTAAATGGGACAAATTGGAAGCTATACCCTCTCAGACAAAAAATAGAATCTTTACAATCGGCCTAAAATGTAAACAAAAAATACAGACGAATTGATAACCTCCTCCTTTTATTTTGAAGTCGCTTAAAAATAGCTGACTTCGAAAATTCGAAGTTCTCCCCCTAATTTAAATTTTTAGCTCAATATTTTTAGGATAAGTGCAAAAGATTCTATTTGTAGAAGAGGAAAATAGTAATTAATTGGCAATTATTTCCCGGGGAATATTTAGAATTGGGCTGATTATCGAAAAATATCCACAAAATTTTTTTTTAATTTAATTTGTTCTGCTGTAAAGAAAATGTGAAAACATTGTGCATCAATTAATATTTTCATCTACGAATTTATTTGATTCAATTAACATTTTAATTGAATTTAAAAATGGCTTTATTTAATTCGAGTGAAAATTTAAAATTAAATTAAAATTGATATTATCAAATTGTTCACAGTTAAAAATGTAATTAATGTTTTGTTTTCTGTGTAAATACGAGGTGGGGGGATCTGAGGGGAATTACTTTGAAGGGGACAAAATGGATATTGATGAATAAATAATACTTTTCTCAAAAAAGTTCAAAATTCACATTTTCCTTTGAACAAACATCGTATATATTAATTAGCATTATTTTAAAATAAAAAAAAACAATGTGAGTCCGATAGCAGGGGAGATGGAGATGTGTAATCATCTAGTAATAATTTTTTTTTTAATATTGGCTTATGGTAACTAAAATAAGATATATAAATTATTGACTCTACTGTATTTAAAAATCTATGGAAAACTGCATCTATAGTGGTAGAATTATTAGTTGTGGGGGCTTGTCAAATAAAAATTTTGATAAAGCTTGCGACTGTGGGTTTGCAAAATTTGAATTGAAATCTCCAACCATAATAATTGGCATGAGATGGAGATTGTTACCCAATTGTCGTGCAACAGCTTCAGTGTAGGGCAACAGTACATAATGAAGATATTTTATAATATAATATTATAAATTCTTCATAAAGACTGCTATATACATATCTTTTAAGCAAATATTTGACATTTAAAACGCTCTTTTATTTAAAAGTTTATATTTATTTTATATTTTTCAACTTTTTAACAAAATTATCCCCACTGGCAACACTATTCCAATTCCTTCACAAGCAATTTCTATTAAAATTAACATTGCTCCTGAAAGTGTGCTTTAAAATTCGGTTGAGTGTATTTCTATGCAGCTGTTAAGCTTCTCTGTACTTCTTGTTCATATGATTACACTAATACACTCATGCATAGCTCACACCGATTTGATAACGCTTTACGATCTTACTCAAAGTTTTGTGATTGTATTCTGAAAAAGATTTTTACCCCCTAGCGTATAGATGTTTACACATTAAAAAACTAATTAAAAAAAAACAATTAATTAGTGCTCATAATTAAGTATGTATTAAAATAAATTCAGTGAAGTGCGACTTTGACCCGCGCACGAAGGGTTCCGTATAGGCACGAGATATGTAATTCAATACGAACAATATAAACTATAGTTTTGAAATTTTTTTCGTTTTTGAGTTTTTTCGGTTTTAAGCGTTTTTTTTAGTTTAGGGGATTTTTGAATTTATTGGCGCTTTCTGAGTTTTGGCACTTTTTTTTCACGTTTTGGCGATTTTTTTTTTGGTTTTTGAAGTTTTTTTTAATTTTGGCAATTTTTATTATTTTGGCGTTTTTTTATTTTGGCGATTTTTTTATTTTGGAGATTTTTTTTAATTTTGGCGTTTTTTTCATACAGGTGATTTTTTTTTTTGGTTTGGCGATTTTTTTAGTTTTGGCACTTTCTTTTCGTTTTGAGGTTTCTTTCTGTTTTTGGCGTTTATTTAAAATTTTGGCGATTTTTTTCGTTTTGTCGTTTTTTTCGATTTGGCGATTTTTTTAAATTTTTGGCGATTTTTTTCAGGTTTTGGCGATTTTTTTCGGTTTGGCTATTTTATAATTTTCGGATTTTTTAGTTTTACCGTTTTTGAAAATTTCAAGAGTTTACCTCTTACGGTCTCCAAGATATAACAAGTTGTCAAAATTACATAGTCAATATTCCATTAACTGATGGACCACCCTTTAATTTAAATTTTTTAATATTTTAATGTTTATTGTTGTAGTCTATATAAAAATACACTAATTTTACAAATTTCAAGTGTCAATATACATATGTACATACAATTGTATGTATATTACATGAGACTTTAACATTTTTCGTCGCTCGTTTTGGATCACCCTTTAATTTCTAATTCTCATGTATTTGTTGTTGTAGTGGCCAAGGTTCTACATACTCTTTCCAAATTTCAGGTCCGTAGCTCTTACGGTTCCTGAGAAAATACCGTGTGACGGACAGACGGACAGCGTAGCGAAAACAATAGGGTTCCTTTTTTCACCTTTGGTGTACGGAACGCTAAAAAGGACAAATATCTTTGGTTGGCAACACTGTAAAAAATATGCAGTGAGCAGCTACCCACTCATATTATTATGATTGATACAAGTATAGAATGCAACAATTTAATTTATATTACCAACACTTATATTCGTTCATAACAAATGGCTGACATTGTCATTTAAATGGCGGCATTACTTTAAATTTGTTATTGTATTAAATGTAAATTTCTGTTACATTTTTTCTTGCTATTTTTTTTAATATAAATTCTTTGAGAAGTGGGAATATCAGATACATTCATTTTACACTTTTTTTTTTGTTAATTCATTGATATCGAGTTTTTGTTTGATTCTTTCTACTCCTATTGTTGATTTGAAGTGGGTGCTGCTTTCGTGCGACACAATGCACACCCACTCGACTTTTATTTTTTTTCTTATTTCTGTATGTATGTGTTTTTTTGGGGGTATAAATTATTGTAACAAATCTATTGAAGTTTATGTACATATATGTAGCAGGAGAAAAAAATCACATTTGCTTTAAAATAAATTTATGTACGAATGCATCTACATACATACGAATATCTGTGTATGATATGTGTGTTATTTATACAATTATGTACATTCATTGGAAGTTTTAAATAATAAGTACAATAAAGTCTATTATTAAATAAATTAAGGGATTTTTTTTATATAAGTATATACGTAGATACACAATTCATATGCATATTAAATTTATTTGTTCCTGCAGTACTATAAGCCCAACATATTAAAATATTATTAAGCTTAAACAAAAATTGAAACTACATCAATATATTGAAATCCTCGTGATAATATTAGATGTGCATGATTGCAAGCTTATCATTGAAATTGTACAATAAGCTTACGAAAATAATATTTAGGGAGTTCACAATAGCGTTTTAAAATATTTCTTAATATTGCAACGTTTACATTTTAATTCCTTAATATCGGTTGACAAGTTTGTTGTTTTTTGTGTGTAAATCAAATTTAATAATAAACTTGAAAGTCTGGAAAGCGTGTCATTATCAAATATCACAATATGATAATGTTAAACTAAACAATTTAAACACGTCAGCTCAGCGGTAGATGATGAAAAAATATATAAAATAAAACTTTTTAAAAAAAATTAAACCGACTTCAAAAATAAGCACTAAAAAGCTACAATAATATTGATCTAGTTATATTAATATTGGTAACTAAGCACATACATACATACATACATATATGTATGTACATAAAAAGTTCTTGCAATCTTTTTACCGGTCATGTTCCTATATGTTTAGTACCTGTATTACTGGCACCAACTTCAAACAATATAGATAACAGATGTAAAAATATTTTATTTAACTAGATCAATATTATTTTTAGCTTTTTAGTGCTTATTTTTGAAGTCGGTTTAATTTTTTTTAAGTTTTATTTTTAGCTTTTTAGTGAAATATAGTATTAAATTTCTTAGGGCGTGGCTACGCCTACTTTTTTTAAAACAAGATTGTGTATTTTTAAGAGTTCAAGGTGTGTGCCAAGTTTCGTAAATATTGGTTAAGTACAAGCACGTGAAATATTATACTAAAATTTAATATGCGTGCCCGCCCACTTTTTTGAACGCAAGATTGTGCCTTTATTTAAGCTTACGCTGTGTGCCAAGTTTCATAAAAATCGATGAAATAGAACCACGTGAATGTTATAATACATTTTAATGGGCGTAGCCCCACCCACTTTTTCAACTTAAAAATTGTGTAATTTCAAGAACCAAAAATGTTTGCTAGGTTTCGCAGCAATCAAATAAGTAAAAGATCGCAAAATCAAGTTAAAAAAATTTGTGGGCGTCTCTCTGCCCAGTTTTTTTAGAATGGGAAGCTAAAAAAGTTTTACAATCGGTCTAAAATGCACCAAGTTATGAACCTACACACCTAAAAAAAAAATAATAGAGACGAATTATTAACCTCCTTCTTTTTTTGAAGTCTGTTAAAAATAATAAATAACAAATATAAATGTATTACTTCAATATAATTCAATATATTTGCCTGCTCACAATGAAAACTTTAAGATGGCACAATGTTGCCATATTAAAATTCTAAGATACCCATTGTGAGTTCCCTAATTGTATTAATTTTTGTGTAGAAAAGCTTATTTTTCCCAACATTTTTTATAAGCTTTTTTATGTAATTGCTTCGCAAATAATAAATAAGGGTCGTCATAAAAACTCTTAAAATTGCCCAAATTTAAAATTTATATTGATAAAAAATAAATGTATTTTAAATCTATTTTAAGAAAATTTTGTATGAAAAATTAAAAAGAAAATATGTATCAAACAACATTTTAAATTTTATGAATTTGGGGGAAAATGCATAAAGAATGCAAAAAATTTATATATGTACATACAAATTACTCTGATAATTCAAGAAAGTTGTTGTTTATAAAATGCTTAAGTTTACGAGTCAAAATTTGTTGGGCAAACTTACTAGTTAGTAAATAAATTTCCATTAAAATTGTTAACAGTTTATTTATGACAGTGCACAGCTTTGCTAAATATTTTTACTTTGTCGTGAAAACCCTTAATATATTTTTTGCTATTGAAAAATAAAAATTTTAATTATTTACTTCAAGTTCATTCAGTTTTATTTGTACAAATTTATGTTTAATTTGTTTTGCAGTTTGATGCAGTTAATATACAAAAGTTAACGTGAAAATTTTAAAACAATTGTTCACGCAAAATACTTAATACATTTCGTCGGGTGGTTAGTGCTTTGCCGCAGTAATAATGTATTCTTAATGTACTGTGCGGCAAACCAGTAGCCACCCGATGATTTGCTGAGGTTTTTTTTTTTAAATCTTCATAGTTGTTGTGTTGCGTTCATATATAATATAGTGACATTGAGTTACAGCCGTTTTTTTAAAATTCCTTTAAGGACTCCTTTTTGTCAAATTGCTTTATACCGCCGTATATGTATATTTCTAAGAAGCCACCGCGCCCCCCCCCCCCCCCTTTCCATCATTTTCCATAATGTTAAGATGCGTATAACAAAACCTAAAAGTTCTACGTTATGCACACGAATCCACTGCTTTACAGCTCTGGCAGTGTTGAGCGGAGCATTTTCGTTTTGGTAGGTTCAAGGTATGGGACCAAATAAGTTTTTAAATTGTGTAGATTCGTGTTCTAATATCCTTTTGATGATCCACAAGAGTTTTCCTTTAAAATTCTAATGCTTAAATTAGACGTGCCACAGCCACAGCCATAACCAAACCAAAATTCAATTAGCTTCTAAAGGGTGTCTCAGTAAGAGTGCACTTTTTAAAATTGGAATATTTTTTTCATGCAAGTGGCAACTTTGCAATTTGACAGCTGTCACCTCTGTTTATTCCAATTATGTTGAGCGCTTTTCGAAAGAACAACGCGTTATGATTGTGAAAACTCATTACAAAAATGCAGTGACTGTGAACGGCATTCGTTACAGCAATATGATAACGGACTTGTTGTGGCCTCAACTGGCCGGCATGAATCTGGACAGCATGTGGTTTCGGCAGGACGGCATAACCTGCCACACTGCGCATGAAGCAATCGACTTATTGCAGCAAAGATTTCCAGAACACATGAGCTCACGAAATTCTGATGTCAACTGCCCACCAAGATCGTGCGATTTTTTTCTTTGGGGTTTTGTGAAATCTTGGGTTTATGCGAATAAAACCGAAACAATTCCTGAGCTCAAATTGGAAATCCAACGTGTCATCGGTGAGATACAGCCACATCTCTGTGCAAAAGTCATGGAAAATTTCATGAAAAGAGTAATGGCCTGTCATCGCAGCAGTATTTTATTCCATACTTAATTGGAACATGTCTTCTTTACAACACAATAAAAAAATCACAACTCTGTCATGAAATACTTGTTTTTATTTTAAAATGAAAAAGTGTACTCTTACTGAGACACCCTGTACATATAATAATGGCTATGGCGAGTCACCTGTAATCAAATACAGTGTTGCTCCTAGGTTTGTTTCAAACAGCTGTTTTGTATGGTTATGGTTATGTCACGTCTAATTTAAGCTGAAGTCCATTGTAGTATAGTAAGGTATGGCACCCATACCATAATATTTCTTTATTTCTTAAGTAGTAGAATAAAAGCTGTATCCATCTGACCGATCTGATCTGACCATATTAAATCTCTGTTTTGATCGATACTTATTTTTTTTCGCCAGAATATTTTTCGTTAACAATTTATAAAATTAAATTTCTTATTTAAGTGATTCGCAGTGTACGAATATGTGTGTGATTTGTAATACGATTTATTGATTAGATTTTATAAGATAAACTTTTTTTATATAGTAAATAATTTATTACTACTTATTTTCAATCTTAATAAAATTCTTTTTATTTTCTTTACAGGTAATTATTAAACCAAATAAATTGAATAATGTTTGTTGATCATCATCATTTTTGTAAGTACATACTCGTATTTCATTAGCAATATCATTTACAGATTTCAGTAGTTTTCTTGCATAAAATATAAATGTAATAACATGACAAGTTTCAGCTTTTTTAAGTTTAATATCATGCTTTTAATTTGAGACATTTATAATCACTGTTTCCATAAGCCAGGCAGGCGACTGGCCTAAAAAAAATAGTGCTTTTTTCATATAAATTTTCTATTTAAGTCGAGCGTCTGTCTGGGTTGTGGAAACAGGGGTGTTAATTTATTTTTTCTTTTTTTTAATTAAATTTTGAATGTGAATATACATACATACATATATATGTACATTGTATATCCATGTGTGAAAAATATCATATATGTATGTGTGTTTCTATATGTCGTTTAATCGTTTATTTTTTTTATAAAAAAAAATAATATTTCTTTTGTAAGATGCCTGCTAATGAAGAAAACTCTCAAAATCACTTCTTTAGTTTTTTTTTACACTTTCCCCCCTCTACATAAAATTTAGAATGATTTTGAAATGTATTTTATTTAAAAAATTTTCATACAAAATTTTCCTAAAATGTTTTTCAAATTCGTTTTATTTTTCTATGAATATGGGGGTTTTTTTTAATTTTTATCTCCCAGTGTTCAATGTGCATACAACAATGAAATAAATACATTTATGTACACACAGAAAAATAACAATGTAGAATCGTTAAAAATAGGGTTAATTTTACATTTTTTGGCAATGATTTTGCTTCATGTGTGTTTCATGTTAATTTAACATGATGTATAGTAATTGTCCAAAAAAAATTTTTCCTTTTGAAATAACTTTATTTCTCGTTGAATTAACATTTAAGTACTGTTAAAATCAAAATGAAGAATCATGTTGAATCAAAGTTATTTCAAGTTAGATCAACATGCATTTAATTTAATGTAGTAATTGTATTTTATTAATTATTTAACTTACTTGTGGTTGACATACCCATCAGAAAAATTTTTGTATATATAAATTAAATTGGCTTCCCCGGCCAAGATTTGAATTCGGAACTCATCGCGTGGTAGTCAACGTGCTTACCCCTGCAGCCACAACAACTTTAAGTATTCTTAAGATACACACTAAATATGTACCATCTTCAATTAAATTGTAATTTAACATTATTTCTTATCATTTATTTGAAAATTTTTAGTTTTAGTTAACAAACAGAACAAAATGCTATGTGTGTGAAGTTAGCTCCGTCAGTTAGCTTCGTTTTTAGCATCCCTGTATTAATTAACATATATCTCGCTCAAACACTGTGAGGTAAGAAAAAATCTCTCACTTGTACACTGTTAACTTAACAGAGCAGATATTTTATAACATTTTCAAGCAAAAATATTAATGTACAAATTGTAACTTATTTTGGTGGTCAAAATTTTGGCCAAAATCGAAATGGTGGGGTAATACGGCCAATTGGGGTCGAAAGCCAAGGCTTCAAATATTTCAGAACTATATAGCTTATATTCAGAATCAGTATAGCTTTTGAGAAATATGACTTTGAAAAATGTGTAATAATGCATTTTCATATGTATATGCTATATAGTTCTGAAATATTTGAAGCCTTGGCTTTCGACCCCAATTGGCCGTATTACCCCACCATTTCGATTTTGGCCAAAATTATGACTACCAAAAATAGCTTCCATATACATATGAAAATGCATTATTACACATTTTTCAAAGTCATATTTCTCAAAAGCTATACTGATTCTGAATATAAGCTATATAGTTCTGAAATATTTGAAGCCTTGGCTTTCGACCTCAATTGGCCGTATTACCCCACCATTTCGATTTTGGCCAAAATTATGACTACCAAAAATAGCTTCCATATACATATGAAAATGCATTATTACACATTTTTCAAAGTCATATTTCTCAAAAGCTATACTGATTCTGAATATAAGCTATATAGTTCTGAAATATTTGAAGCCTTGGCTTTCGACCCCAATTGGCCGTATTACCCCACCATTTCGATTTTGGCCAAAATTATGACTACCAAAAATAGCTTCCATATACATATGAAAATGCATTATTACACATTTTTCAAAGTCATATTTCTCAAAAGCTATACTGATTCTGAATATAAGCTATATAGTTCTGAAATATTTGAAGCCTTGGCTTTCGACCTCAATTGGCCGTATTACCCCACCATTTCGATTTTGGCCAAAATTATGACTACCAAAAATAGCTTCCATATACATATGAAAATGCATTATTACACACTTTTCAAAGTCATATTTCTCAAAAGCTATACTGATTCTGAATATAAGCTATATAGTTCTGAAATATTTGAAGCCTTGGCTTTCGACCCCAATTGGCCGTATTACCCCACCATTTCGATTTTGGCCAAAATTATGACTACCAAAAATAGCTTCCATATACATATGAAAATGCATTATTACACATTTTTCAAAGTCATATTTCTCAAAAGCTATACTGATTCTGAATATAAGCTATATAGTTCTGAAATATTTGAAGCCTTGGCTTTCGACCCCAATTGGCCGTATTACCCCACCATTTCGATTTTGGCCAAAATTATGACTACCAAAAATAGCTTCCATATACATATGAAAATGCATTATTACACATTTTTCAAAGTCATATTTCTCAAAAGCTATACTGATTCTGAATATAAGCTATATAGTTCTGAAATATTTGAAGCCTTGGCTTTCGACCCCAATTGGCCGTATTACCCCACCATTTCGATTTTGGCCAAAATTATGACTACCAAAAATAGCTTCCATATACATATGAAAATGCATTATTACACATTTTTCAAAGTCATATTTCTCAAAAGCTATACTGATTCTGAATATAAGCTATATAGTTCTGAAATATTTGAAGCCTTGGCTTTCGACCCCAATTGGCCGTATTACCCCACCATTTCGATTTTGGCCAAAATTATGACTACCAAAAATAGCTTCCATATACATATGAAAATGCATTATTACACATTTTTCAAAGTCATATTTCTCAAAAGCTATACTGATTCTGAATATAAGCTATATAGTTCTGAAATATTTGAAGCCTTGGCTTTCGACCCCAATTGGCCGTATTACCCCACCATTTCGATTTTGGCCAAAATTATGACTACCAAAAATAGCTTCCATATACATATGAAAATGCATTATTACACATTTTTCAAAGTCATATTTCTCAAAAGCTATACTGATTCTGAATATAAGCTATATAGTTCTGAAATATTTGAAGCCTTGGCTTTCGACCTCAATTGGCCGTATTACCCCACCATTTCGATTTTGGCCAAAATTATGACTACCAAAAATAGCTTCCATATACATATGAAAATGCATTATTACACACTTTTCAAAGTCATATTTCTCAAAAGCTATACTGATTCTGAATATAAGCTATATAGTTCTGAAATATTTGAAGCCTTGGCTTTCGACCCCAATTGGCCGTATTACCCCACCATTTCGATTTTGGCCAAAATTATGACTACCAAAAATAGCTTCCATATACATATGAAAATGCATTATTACACATTTTTCAAAGTCATATTTCTCAAAAGCTATACTGATTCTGAATATAAGCTATATAGTTCTGAAATATTTGAAGCCTTGGCTTTCGACCCCAATTGGCCGTATTACCCCACCATTTCGATTTTGGCCAAAATTATGACTACCAAAAATAGCTTCCATATACATATGAAAATGCATTATTACACATTTTTCAAAGTCATATTTCTCAAAAGCTATACTGATTCTGAATATAAGCTATATAGTTCTGAAATATTTGAAGCCTTGGCTTTCGACCCCAATTGGCCGTATTACCCCACCATTTCGATTTTGGCCAAAATTATGACTACCAAAAATAGCTTCCATATACATATGAAAATGCATTATTACACATTTTTCAAAGTCATATTTCTCAAAAGCTATACTGATTCTGAATATAAGCTATATAGTTCTGAAATATTTGAAGCCTTGGCTTTCGACCCCAATTGGCCGTATTACCCCACCATTTCGATTTTGGCCAAAATTATGACTACCAAAAATAGCTTCCATATACATATGAAAATGCATTATTACACATTTTTCAAAGTCATATTTCTCAAAAGCTATACTGATTCTGAATATAAGCTATATAGTTCTGAAATATTTGAAGCCTTGGCTTTCGACCCCAATTGGCCGTATTACCCCACCATTTCGATTTTGGCCAAAATTATGACTACCAAAAATAGCTTCCATATACATATGAAAATGCATTATTACACATTTTTCAAAGTCATATTTCTCAAAAGCTATACTGATTCTGAATATAAGCTATATAGTTCTGAAATATTTGAAGCCTTGGCTTTCGACCTCAATTGGCCGTATTACCCCACCATTTCGATTTTGGCCAAAATTATGACTACCAAAAATAGCTTCCATATACATATGAAAATGCATTATTACACATTTTTCAAAGTCATATTTCTCAAAAGCTATACTGATTCTGAATATAAGCTATATAGTTCTGAAATATTTGAAGCCTTGGCTTTCGACCCCAATTGGCCGTATTACCCCACCATTTCGATTTTGGCCAAAATTTTGACCACCAAAATAAGTTACAATTTGTACATTAATATTTTTGCTTGAAAATGTTATAAAATATCTGCTCTGTTAAGTTAACAGTGTACAAGTGAGAGATTTTTTCTTACCTCACAGTGTTTGAGCGAGATATATGTTAATTAATACAGGGATGCTAAAAACGAAGCTAACTGACGGAGCTAACTTCACACACATCAAAATGCTTTGGTTTGAAAACTTTTAGTTAAAGAAAAATAAAAAAAAAATAAAAAAAAACTTTAACTTGATCCAGGATTCGAACCTGCGATCCCCCGAATGCAAGACTATAGCACTGCCTACCAGCCAGCAGCAGTTTGTTGGCTGTTTACAAACAAAAAAACAACAACAATATAAAAACAACAACAAAAACTAAGCACAAAGTGTATTACTGCCATGAATCAAGGAATAGAAGATTACGCATTGCGCATGTTTGTTAACTTGAGTGTGCTGGTGTGACGTCAAAATGACGTAGAAATTAAAATGTAAACGAAATTGCCCCATACCAAATACACGTATGATTGTGTGTTTGTGCTATTTTTATCGACTAATTTGACGTAAATGTGCAGAAAAGGCATTTTTTTCAAAAGCTGAATACGTAATCTTGTATTCTATGATTCATGTATTACTTCTATGAACAAAGCATATAACCACCAACACACTCAAAGAACATAGTAATTTAATGTGATTTTAATGAATTTGAATTAACCTCTTGGCATGTTGATTTTACATTGGTATTTTTTCTGTGTGTATGTGTATTTTTTAAGAACAGACATCAAAACATTAATCATTCGCAATTCCTTTTTAAATTAAATGCCTGTAGAAATTTCTTACTTTGTATGAGCTGGAATTTCTCTCTTTCATTGTCCTTTTATTCGATTATTTTTTACATTGTTTCAATATGTTTAAGATATTATTTCGAGTTGAAAATAAAGCAAAATTAATATTCATAAAAAAGACTTCGTAAAAATTGCTAACTCATGTTTTAGACTCGGCAGTTTTTCTTGAAGCAAGTAAGTAAGTCTGAGTTTGTGAAAGAGAGGGGAAAGAAGAAAGAAGAGGGGTACTGAGTTGCTTGTACAGAAAAGTTACCTCAATTCTCTTTTGTTAGTTCATTCGCTGCATTAAAATAATAGGAAAATTGAACAAGAAACCGTCCGTGTGTAAACAATCAAGCATTTTTAAAAGAGAATTAAAGAGAACTGTTTGTTTCAAGAAAAACTGCCAAGTCTAAAACATGACTAAGAAATATGTGCAAATTTTTTTTGTAATCCCAGCTAGCCTTTTCAATCGCAGATGAGTCTATTGTGAATCGTATGCAGACCATTTTCAATCGCCGACGAGCTCATATTTTAATCGTGGTAGATGATTCGCACGAGAAAAATTGTTACCGAAGACGAATCGTTTACAACAGCGCCGCAGAAGGCGCTTTTACAGTGGAAACAGTGCCTAATAAATACCTCAGAAAATAGAACAAAATTAATAAGATATCTCTATGGTCTTTTTTTCAATAAGGAAATTTTAATAATTTCATAGAGAAACCCTTTTTGAAAAAATCAAGAAAAAATCTTGTAGTTTTTATTAGGTTACCTTATTGATTTTTTCAAAAAGGTTTTCTTCTTGATTTTATTAGGTAACCTAATAAAAAAAATATATCTTTATTTTTTGTACTTATGTATTTTCATTTAAATTCTGTACGATATATGTATGTATGTATGTAGTATATTTAGATGTTATTTATTTATACACACATACATACATATTATATTATATTCCTAATTAACTAACTCACCATACATACATATTTATTACTGGGGAGGAGACAAGTATTGAACCAGCAACCTTCTAACTGAAGGCAAGAACTCTAACCAATACGCTAACAAGCAGCCTAAATCCGCTCTGAAATTATTGTACAAAAATGCTTATACAAGAACGAAAAAGATCATGAAAAAAATTGTCTCTATGTTTATTTATAGATATGAAATAACAAGAAACCTAATAAAATCAAGAAGATTTCCTTATTAAAAAAATTAATACGTTGCTTTACACATAATCATATAGGAACCTAATGAAAACAATAAGGAATACCTTATTGAAAAAATCAATAAAGCACCAACCTAATAAAATCAGTAAGAAATCCCTATAGTTTACAATTTATAAGAAAACCTAATAGAACCAAGAAGATTTTCTCTATGGATTGTTTTTTTTGGTGCCAAAAATAACGGAAATTGAGTAAAAAAGTTGTGAATAATAAGATTTCTTCTTGATTTTATGTGGTTTTCTTCTTGATAAAATTAATAAGATTAACCACATAAAAACAATAAGGAATCTCTATGCAAAAATCTTCGCTTCTTTCTGCCTAAAAACGTTTCATAGAGAAAATCTTATTGTTTTTATTAGGCAGTTTTTTCCTCTGTGTAGTCATATATGCAATCATTTGAGATTTGTCTAGAGATTATCTTACAACTCTTTTCTCAACAAAGAAAGAGAGAGTTGTAAAATGATCATTCAGCTTTTTAAACGACTATCGATTCCATCTTTGGCGTTTACAAAATGGAGCTACAGCGATCTGTTAAGAACTTTGAATAGCACAGCTCTGCTGTTTACGTACCTTCAATAATTTAATAAATATTTGATGTAAAATACCAAGCAAATTGAATTCACACTTCTATTTAATATATCGTTATTTTTATAAAAATTTAAAAAAAAACACTTGAAACATCCGGCAAGATTCTTATTCAAAACTTAAATGAAAGCATCAACAAGAAATTAATAAAAAAAAAAATAATCTATAACAGTAAACATGAAAATAAAAAAGAGCAAACATATTTTAGATAAAGGAATCGTCGATTAAACATTGCAAGATTTATACACAAAATATCGCTCTCCAAATAATCATCAGGAGATTCGTTTAGGACTTGTATACTAAACATCATCGTCTATTAAACAGCTTCTGGCTAGCTGGGATTTTTCCGTCATGTAATTTGCGTCTTTTTCTTACTACTGTTCTGTTTGAAACAGTTGGCTGTGACTTTTCTTCTAATTTATATTAAGGATGCTGTGACATGCAATTTGCATTATTGACATTTAACTGAAGTACTTGTGTGGAATGGCAACAAAAAATAAATAAAAAAAAAATATTTAAAGAAAACTATTTTTTTTTAATTCATGTGTACTTAGAGGGATGTGAGTGAGTGGTAGTGGATGGCTAAAGAACTATAAAAATGAAAAAGAATATACAAGCCGAGCCATCAAACTACTGTAACTTTTACTTTTTATTACGACTTTTTTTGTACATGCTTTCGTTGTTATTAATGGTCGTGTAAAAATTTTTTTTATTTATGTTCATTTTCCTTTGAAAAGTTTATATTTTTGGCATTGAGCCAACCAAACAAATATTCAAATGTCTACAATATTGGCTACAACCAGCTCCATTACGAGTATGTTTGTATGTGCTTAAGAAGCCTTTGTTTGGAGTCTGGCAAAATATTTATTCGGTTTTTATGATTCTTTTCTATTTCATTGTACATACATACTAGACGACTCTTCTATTTGTTGTAAAAATATTAAAAAATAGTAAAAAATATTACTAGTATTTCCAGCTGCTGCCTGGCTGGCTGTATTCCATATTGATATTCACATTAGGCGAGCTGCTTCCAAAATGCTTGTGCTATGGGGTGTAAGCCAGAAATGTCAATTTAACTTCCGCATTAATGGGCAAATGTAATAAATTTGTGTACATATTTGTATGTCCGATATGTCTCTAGGAAAAACTGTTTTTTTTATTACATTTCTATGTAAACGTTGTTAGAATATCTAACATACGAGGGCGGTTCGGAAACTTCTTAGCCTTCAATATAATCTCCTGAAACTTCAATGCACTTAGTCCAACGCTTTTCTAGCAATTCTATCCCTTGATTAAAATAGTTTTCCTCAAGGTCTTCAAAATAGTGGTTTACAACTGTAATTGCATCTTCATTTGAGGTAAAACGCTTGCCAGCAAGGAATTTTTTTAGATTTGGGAACAGGTAAAAGTCACTGGGAGCCAAATCAGGAGAATAAGGTGGGTGGTCAAGCAACTCGTACTTTAATTCGTTGATTTTAGCCATTGTTAAAACACTCTTGTGCGCTGGTGCGTTGTCTTGATGAAAAATTATTTTTTTGTGTTGTAAGCCAGGACGTTTTTCTCGAATTTGTACATTTAATTGATCCAAAAGGTTGCAATAGAACTCTGAATTTATTGTTTTACCCTTTTGCAGATAAAAAAACCGTTGCCATAACCTTACCAGCCGATTGAATTGTTTTTGCCTTCTTTGGGGCACTTCCTCCAGCTTCAGTCCATTGTTTGGATTGTTCTTTTGTCTCTGGAGTATAGTGGTGGATCCATGTCTCAGCAACAGTTATGAAACGACGCTTAAAATCCATTTTATTTCGCTTAAAACGATCCAAACAAGCTTGAGAAATGTTCATTCTTATGCGTTTTTGGTCGACTGTTAACAAATGCGGCACCCATCTTGCAGAAAGCTCTTTCATCTGTAGTTCTTCATGCAAAATTAAATGGACTCGATCATTTGAGATGCCCATGATATTAGCTATTTCACGCACTTTTATTCGTCGATCATTTAATACCATATCATGCACTTTGGCTACAATTTCTGTTGTTGTTGCTGTTTTTGGACGTCCACTACGCGGTTCATCTTCAATGATTGTACGACAACGTTTAAATTCAGCAACCCAATTTTTTACTGTTGCATATGAAGGAGCAACACCTAACATATTCACCATATCATTATGAATTTCTTGTCCCGATAAACCTTTTTTATGTAAATATTTAATGACACCACGCATTTCTAATTTTTCCATTGTTAAAAAATCGCGGTTGCGTCTTTTGTGAACACCTGTTTCTATATGAAGGAGTTGCCAGATCGAAACAAAATTTAACATGTGTTCATAGCAGAGATGGAAGTTTCCAAAACACTTAACTTTTTTTCTGTTTATACCGCGCTTTTTGTGCTAGGCTAAGAATTTTCCGAACCTCCCTCGTAAATATATGTAGGTATATATATGTGTATGTCCATACATATGTATGTAATTGTTGCTTTTTGGTAATTGACGTTGTAAACAACGTATATATTTTATGCGTAAATATGTACTTATGCGTAAATATGTACTTATGTATGTATATACATATATATGGCTCATTTATTGCAACATAGACATAACTAAAAAAAGTCTAGTTTTGCAGAAATTAAAGCTATGCCACTAGTACACACTATTGCGATGTCACAAAATGTTATAGTTTGTACTCACCATTATGCATTAAACACATTCACCACAGCAAGCTACACGAATACACGACTTCAAATGTCGCTAGCAGCATTTGTCGCCTCGTAGCCAGCTACTTAATTATTTTGGAGACGGCTGCTGCACCATCCTCACCGCATACTTAAGTATAAATACATAGTTCAGTATTGCCACCCTCAAATATTTTCAACTTATAAAAATTAAATTACTCTTTCGAAATGTACTTAAAATGTACGTAAAAGTATAAAAAAGAATCAATTTATGCTTTACATAAATTTTTGGATATTGTTATAATATGAAATAATTGTACGATATCATTCATTAAAAAAATTGTATTATACTGGCAACATTGAATTTTCTCATTGCAGCCAAAGAAATATAAATTATGAAGTTTAATTGGACTACAACGGCAAAATCAGCATAGACAACAACCTGTCGCCCTGTTGCCTTGCTGTCTTCAAAAGAATCATTCTCATATAAACATGTTTATTATATACTTGACATTTTCTACTCGGTAGCCTAGCCTGCTGTGGTGAATGTGTTTAATGCAATTCATATAAGGTATACTCAGCTCAATTCCCTTTAAGAAATTTATACTTGAAATGTCAAGAAAATGTACTGAAAAATGTGTGTTGACATCCAAAGTACATTCAATTTACAAAAAGCGAAAATAGTCACCTGATCCCTTGCGGCCACCTAGTATGAATTCGCTTTGGCATTAGCCTTCAAATTCTTAAAAAAAAATCTAAAACTAATAAGTAAATACGAGTATCTTTTGCAAACCATTATCCATGCGCAATTTCATATTTTTAGTTTCTGATTTCATACCATTTTTATAATTATAGACAGCGAAATATGTATGTATCTGCTATCGATGAATATAACATCCGTTTAATTTTTCTTATTTCGTAATTATACTCATTCAATTAATAACAACTCCCTGTATTTACTTTTTTTATTTACAAAATTCTTTATTCTTTTCGTCATTATCTCTAAAATGAATGGCAAATACTCGTATTTATTGATTTTTTTTCTGTCTGCTCTTAATTTTTATTTTGTGTCTACTTTTTCTCTGTTTGCCATTTTTTTTGTTCATACTTATGACAAATCTTTTCATTCATGCATTCTTCCATCCTTGAAAAATTCGAGGCAGACATCCAGTCATTCACAAAAAGCCACAATGAACCAACAACAGCAGTCAGTTGTCAACACTTGCATAGTGGACGTTTAACCCTAGAAAGCGAAAGTCCATATTTTGGGACTTTTTCACTCTATGAGATTTGTTTTTTATTTTCGCAAAAAAGAAAAAAGCAAGGCAAAACGTCATCGAGATACAACATCTTTATAGATTGAAAAATATTTTTAATAAAATTTCAAAGTAATCGAAAGAACTTAAATATATTCGAAAAAATACTTGTTTTTCTTGACCCTTGGCTGAACAATTCAATAATGAAGAAAACATATGTAAAGAAATATAAAAATGGAAAACTAATTTAAGATGTCCCTTTCTGACACTTCAACATTTTAGGGCCTCTAATTAGAGTTGTGCCACTTATGAATGAATTAGTTAGATTGAACGATTCCTTTCACTGTGTATGTATGTCGTTCTATCAGATCAATATCACAGCACACACATGCATCAAGTTAAATTCAGATTATTCACCCCTATTCCAATTGTCGACGTCAATGCCAAAAAATTGGGGCTTGTGTACCCGTTGTCGAAAACAGCTGACTCCTGTTGACAGGTTTATATTATTTTCTAGACCTTAGCGAACGGAAATAGATTGTCAGTAGCAAAAAATTGTTCTCGACAGCGAGTAAACAAGCACCAATTTTTTGGTATTGTGACGTCGACAACTGGAATAAGGGTGATTAATATATTGTGGATATTATATATCTATATGAGCTATTAATTAATGTTAATTTGGAAAATGTAACATATATGTATGTATCTATAATTAGCCTTAGCAAATAACGACAAACATTTTTTAATGAAAACGGCTGTATTTTTTTTCCGAAATATTCCGCTTGATGCTTAATACACTTTGCATTCTTTCAAACCATTTGTCATAACAGTTTTTCCATTAATCTTGAGACAGCTCCAAAAAATTTTTTTTGAACGCTTCAACTATTTTTTGGCCGCTCGAAAGTCGTTCGGGAATAAGAAGAAGCCATTGGGTGCCAAGTCAAGACTGTACGGAGGATGAGTCATCAATTCGATAGTTTGACTGCTCAAAAACTCACTTGTTTGACGAGATTTGTGAGAGCTCGCATTATCATGATGAAGAATGATTTTTCTTCGGAGATTAGTTCTTGCGAATTTTTTCGAAGACTTCCGGCAAACAAATTGTCGTGTACCACTCAGAATTGACAGTTCTACGTTGCTCAATCGGAACAGTGGCCACATCACGCATTCGGCCGAAGAAGCAGGCAACCATTTGCTTCACTGTGCTTCTTTCACGAACAAATTTTGTTGAATTTAGCTCGTTTTAGAATACCCACACAATCGATTGCTGTTTTTCCGGCTCATGATTCGTTACACACGGCTCACGATTTTATACACGTATTTTGAAGCACCACGGTTGAAGTTTTTATTCATTTCCTCACACCACTTGACGCGAGTCCTTTTTTAGCGATTGATTAATTATGGCGTATCCAACGATAACAAATTTTTTTACAACTAAGTGTTCATGTAAAATGGATTGTATTGAAATATGGAGCTAATGTGCAAAGATACCTCTATCTCACAATATGTCACAAGACGATCTTGCATTATTAGTTTACGCACTGCATCGATGTTTTGTAGCACAACAACTGACTTTTGACGACCTTCACGGAATTCATCGTTGGACGGAACTACGACCACGATTTAATTCACTATACCAGCGATATACTGTGGGTTTTGATGGTGCTTTATCTCCATACAAAGAATTGAGTTCATCGACATATTATTGTTGAGATAATCCATGTCGAAAGTTATGAAAAATAATCCAACGATAACCTACTCTTGAAATTTAATTTTTTTTGTCACTATGAACTTACTATGTCCCAGTTTATACTATGCATGTCATTTGTGCTAAAAGATATCAAACTTTTTTATGGTGTTGTCAGATTTTAGCTATTGACATTAGTGTTGCCAGTTACCGAAATAAAAATAGTAGCCCTCGTTTTGATTAAAACATTTGCACTTTAAAACTAATTTCCTTTTTTTAAATTTATTTTTCTATATTTATTCCATATCTTCTGATCACACACACATAAACTACCTATATAATTCCCCTGAAGGAAATGCGAATAGTGAACTTGTAGTGATTTACTGGTGACATTGTCAGTAGTACTAATGACCAGGTATACCCCAGACAATGTAATCATCTATTGACATTTAACATTAGCTTGTCATTGAAAATCTACCAGTAGACTATAGCACTGCTGAGTAAGTCGTTCTTTTGGGACCACATGGAGACATTAGTACCAAAGATTCACTAGTAAATTTTAGGGGCTCTAGTCTACACAATTGATATTTCCTCACCCGACATCAATAGTAAAATTGTAGTGATTTACTAGTGACATTCTTAATAGTACTTCTGACCAGGTGTACCCCAGATAATGTAATCGCCTTTGATATATAACATATGGCTGTCATTGAAAATCTACCAGTAGACTTTTAACAACCATATGGAGACATTTGAATCAAAGATTCACTAGTACATTTTAGTGACCCTCGTCTACAATTGGTTAAGAATTTGTGCAACAAACTTAAACACATACACATATGGTTCTAGGCTGACTAGAGAGTCTTTCACTTTTTACGCTAGTGGTTTGCTCAATTTTTTTTCTCTTACCCTTGATAATATATCTAGGCCTGTCCCACGATGTCACCAGCAAACGTTCGATCGACAAATTGTATTGCAAACAACAATAACTTTAGAAATTTTTTTTGTTGTTTTCAATACACATAAGTATTCGATCGAACAATTTCTGGTGACATCAAGGCCGTTTAGATGAAGATTGGGCTCGCTGCGACACGTCGCCTGCGGGTCGTGTTTGTTGGTGAGAAGTGAGGAGAAGCTTGCGGGGTAGCAAAAGTCGCACGTACTGGGAATTGAAGCGACAATTTTATCTCTTCCATCTCACATACATATTTCTTTCTCTCGTATTTTTTGTATGTGATGTACAAGCAGTGTTGCCAGTTAGACCATTTTTTTATAACATGCTTGAAATAAACAGTTAAAATATAAAAATTATAAACAAAAAATAAAGTAAGGACAGAAAAAGAACTATTGTAATTTGGTAGTAAATTAAAAAAAAAAAAAATAAGAATACATGGACATATTAATTCTACATTTCCCAAACTAACAATTAGTTTCTCTACGGAAACATTGCTACGAATGAAAGTCTTCATGTAAACGCACGTGGATTTAAGAAGGGCATCCAAAAGAGAACGTAAGCGTTGTCGCAGCTAGGCCACCCTTCATCTAAATGGTCTCATGTAGTACAGGCCGCATGTTGCATTACAAATGAGCTACTGAGCTAATTGAATGAAATACTTCACTAATGTGAGCTGAGCTGAAAAGACTGGCCAATAAACAAAAGAGCTGGAAATCGATATCGTATGCCAATTTGAGCGGTAAATCTCAATATTTAAACTTATATTAATATGTATGAATATGACATACCAACCCAAGGAAGCAACAAAAGTTTAGATGTGAAAAATTTTCATAACTACTGTTTAAGGGTTAATACGAGTATAGTACGATTAAAATACTCCTTTACGATTTGAATACGTTCTGCATGAAAACTACTCATGTAGTAAAAACTAGTATGTATGTATGTATGTATGTATGTACTTATGTAATCTGTATGTTGAAAGGAGTAGTATTTTTTTTTTTTCTACTCTACTCCTGCAGCCATTCACTTATTTTATGCTTTAAAATAAAAAAAATAAGCAAATACTATTTTGCCCAAACCATGCAAATACATACGAGTACTTTCATTTTGCTTCAAATTGAGACAAACCCCCATACATATCCCCATTCCAAAAAACCCATTGCAACACCACTGCACATATTCTATGAGTATTTAGCCATGTAGTAAGTGAATCCTTAGAACAAAGGTCCTGTCAAATTTATTATATTTTTTTCTTTCTGTTAAACATTTTGCAGTGTGTACATATTTTAATAGAGGGTGGTTTCAATCGTAATTCTGTATTTAAACATGTACCCACTCATTCGTCTCGTATGTATTTATGTATATGTATGTATGTATGTACATATAATTGTGTTGTTATTTTGAGATCAATATTTCATCGCTCCCTTTTTTTTGTGTTGCTAGAGGTTTAACCCTGGCATTTAGTGTTAATACCTTTATACTTTTTTTTGTTTTTGCAAATGGATTTTCTTTTAGCCTTTAGCAAGCGTATAGTTTTTCAAAAACCAATTAAACATATTGCTTTTTTACATACATATGTACATACATATATGCATATGTACATATTTTAATTTTGCTGGACATTCATGGAGCAAGAATTAAAATAAAATTTACTCGAAATGGCAAAATCTTGGACGAGTTGCAATGTTTCAATTTTACAAGGACTCCATTGTTGTTGTTTTTTTCTGTCTCAATTATTTTAGAATATTATATATTTATATTTGTATTTGTGTATTAGAGGCCTGCGTAAACATTCTTGAAATGTAAATACACTAAAAAAAAAGACATGTACTATTAATAAGAAATTTTTTTTCCTAAATTCAAGTAAAAAAAAATTTATAATTTTTACAAAATTCTAGTAAAAATTACTTAATATGAGTAAAAAATAAAAAGTTCACATCCTCAAAAATAGTTCATAAAAGTATACAATAAATTTCTCACATTTCAGAAAATGTTTACTCACTTAAAGACAATATTTACTAAGAGTAGGAAAATGGTTATAAACTGAAGGAAATTTTATATTAAGGACTAATCAATTTCGTCTCAAATCAAAAAAAAAAAAAAAAAAAAAAAAAATAAATAAATAAATGAATTACTCCTGATTAGTTCATGAAATTTGACTTACTTGAAAGATGTAAGTATACTTTTATAGTAAATTTTAGGAAAATAATTACCAGTTTTAAGAATTTTTTCTTTGAATTATAGAATTTGTTATTAATTTACATTTAGCAAAAAATCCAAGTAAATTTTTCATGTTTCCGAAGAATATTTGAACTTGAAATTTATTTTTTTGTAAATAAAATAAAATTTTAAAGCTCAATAATTTCAATACTTATTGAGGCTGCCTTGTTAGGCAATTGGTTAGAGTGCTTGCCTATCAGTCAGAAGGTTGCTGGTTCAATACTTGTCAACTCTCAAGGAATTTATATGTATGTATGGTGAATTATAATTAAGAATATAATATGAAGATATAATAAATAACATAACATTTGGTATAGAATTTAATTAAAAATAAAAATAATTAGCAGAATTAAAGACATAATAAAATTGGAAAATTTACTAAATTAGAGATCAAAGACGAAAAATTTTTTTTGCAAAGCTTCGAATTTTATGGGAAAAGTTTTTTTTACTTAATTATGAAAACATAATTATTATAAACTAGTTCATTAATGTACTAGAAATTTAATAAGTATTTTACTGGTTTCAAGTAAAAAACAGCTTTGGCGCCATACGACAACATTTTTTTTATTCAAATTTAGAAAATTTTCCAAAGTTTTAGTTAATTTTTTTTTGAGTTTATATACGTCTTGTTTTTTAAATGTATTCTCGTGGCACACAACTAATGTCAATGCATGTGTGCGTTTGTATGTGCGCAGAAAAATAACGAACGAACTCCTAAATGTGTTGCCAACCGTGTTGTTTAGCGTTTGTTTTAAGTGGTCTTTTGCAGGGTTCTATTGTGTATGTTATTTGTCTATACATATGATTGGTTGGATAGTGTATTTAATATGCACATATGTATGATTACATATGTTTTTATCTCCGAGTGTGTCTGGATGTGCCCTTATGTCAACAGAAACTAAAAGTCATCTGTTTAAGGTTTCAGTTGAGTTTATTTTTTTGCTCGTCTTGCTTTCCAATATTTGTTTTACTTAAGTAATTTATTACTAAATAATGCAAGATTAGAAATGGAATAACAAATACTATTAGATTACATGTTCTAGATCATTTTAAACCAATTTTAAATATAGTGTTTGCAGGGTTCTTTCTTGCAAAAAAAATTGGGAAAATTTGCTAATTTATTTATTTACTTATTTCATTTATTTAAAATTTTTTGAGTTTAAAGAAAATTATTAACAATTGATTGTAAGATAATTTAATCTTACATTATTTAATGCAGCGACCAAAATTTATTCAGACTGTCGTAAATGAAATTAAGAAACAAACAATGAAATTAAAAAATTTTCGGAAAAATTTTCACTTTTCCGTTCACCTAAGCGCTACCTAAACGGTGTTAAGAATCATTCCTAGGAAGTTCTTAAAAGTTATTTATTGATATCTTAAGTAAATTAGTGTAGTTGATTGTTTCCGTGAGTTTTGAACGGTTTGCTACACATGGACCTGAACTCCGCTTTACTGTAAATAACCAAAACGCAATTTTTTTCAGTTATCCGATTTTTTCTCTAAAACGTAGTTCGGATTACTGAAATTTGTTACAATTAAACGTACTGCTTAAAATCAGTACATTTAATTTTTTTAACAGACAAAACATGCAAAATTTTTTCTGCCTTAAGTTATGCAATCGATTTCTAATAAATAAATTTGTTACTGTTTATTTTTTCACTAAAGCGAAGCAAGTTTCATACAAAACGTAGTTGTGGGCTTGCTTTTGGTTTTCAGTAATGCGATATTTTCAGTAAAGCGATGTTTTTTTCAGTAAAGTGTCTTACGCTAAAGCGGAATCGACTGTATTTTTTTAAATTTTTTTGCGATTTTTATCTTGAAGATGAGGTTTTTTTGATTTTATATGTTCACAATTTTTATTCTTTATAACAAGAGCTAAAACTTTGCCTCAGAGGATTAATCAAAATTCCGAACGGTTTGCACGATATGAGCCTGAGAAAATTCAAAAACGACACCGAGGCCCCAAATTTTTAGGCACTTGGGGCAAAACTGGGAGACACTGGTCTTTTTTTTGTCTTTTATCACGTAGTGGTGTCGGTATACGGTTTTATTTTGTAGTGTTTTACTGTGTTATATGCCACATTCAAATGATGTTGAGCTCACTTAGATGTCGTGTAAGCAAATGAATCGATTCGGTTCGACAGATTTCAAAATTAAAATTTTCGCAAAAGAGGTTTCAAAAAACATACATACATATGTATGTACTAAGCCGATCAAGTTCAAAATCTCAAAAAGGCACTTCGATTGCTGCCAATTTTATCGAGAGATATCGTTCAGGAAAATTTTCGAAAAAATAGTTTTTTTTCTTCATTAAATCCATTCAAGATATTCACCGATTCTAATAGACTTAAAAAGTCTATATTTGCCCATGGCAAAGCCGCCATGCCCATTAAAACTTAAAATTATATTTCTCGTGCTTTTATTAGACCGATTTTTACGAAACTTGGCATACACCGTAAACTCTAAAATATAAGACAATCTTGCATTAGAAAAATTATACATTATACATTATATTATTACATTATATTTCAACTGTTATAATAAAGCATTTTTTACAAAATGTGTGCCAACATTTTGAGCTTTCTAAAAAGACTAAGTTTTTTATTAAAACAAGTGGGCGGGACCACCCCCTTAAAAATTTAATAGTATATTGCACGTGCTTCAACTTTATAGATTTGTATTGAACTTGGCACCCACCTTAAGCTCCCAAAAATACTTAATCTTGTGTTGAAAAAAGTGGGCGGAGCCATGCCCATTAAAGGTTAGTATTAAATTATATGTACTGCTACTTATCCGATTACCACGAAACTTGGCAAAGACTTTCGCCGCCTATTAGAATGACACAATGTTGTGTTTAAAGAAATTGGGGGGGGGGCATGACCATTAAAGATTAATATTATATTTCACGTGCTTCTACCTGATCGATTTATACGAAACTTGGCACACACCTTGAGCTCTGCAAGTGAGGCAATGTTGAAATTAGAAAAGATAGTGAAGACTATTATACATATGTCGAATTGAGCGTGACCACGCCCCTAGAAATATAAAATTTACACTAAGAATTCAAGAATAAAACTAAAAAAATTAAAACGACTTAAAAAATAAGCACTAACAAGTTAAAAAAATTTTTTTATGCGTGTTAACTGTAGAGAGGGAAAAAAGCTCGTTTGACATTTCGAAGAACTCACATTACTTAGATTAAGGAATGGCAGGGCGCATTCCCTTGTATGTATTACAAACACTCAAAATTAAATTATCTTTAATATTTGTTCCACCTTTCAATAAAACTCTTAAAAACATTCCCTGTGTATTTTTCTGATATTATTTTTATGAAATCAGTCAGCTCTTGTATTTTATTTTTTTGCTATAAACTTTTTAAATGTCACTGCATAACAATAATTCTAATTTGCTGTTTGTAACGTTGAGACGAGGCGAACAAACCAAATCATTATAGTTCTAATTGTGTTTTCATTTGCTAGTTTTCCCCCTCTACATCCATCGTTTCTTGTGCTTGCAGCAAAAAAAAAAAAAAAATAAATAAAAAAATATTTAAGTATTCCAGTGAAAAATCTCACGCCATAACAATTGTGATGATTATAATAAAGTTTGCTTGCGACAACGGCAGGCAACAACTGATGATGATGATGAAAACTGGGTCATCATACATATTAATGATAAATTCATGTTAAAAATATTAAATATATGGAATATGAATGTAAAGAGAAACTAAAGGCTAGGGGGTAAGAAGTCAAAAATCTGGGTGATGATAGTAAAGAACGACTTCAAACGGAGGCTATAAAATAAATACTTTTTCATTAATGAAAAAAAAAAATTATCTTTAAGAGATGTCGTATCTCTAATGGAGTTGAATAGGTAAACGTGAAATACATAACGCTCGCTCATTTACTCAAACAACTTCATAACTCAAAATAGCTAGTTTGCCAGCAAACGAATTTGAAGTTTTCATTTTACACACAACTTAGTCCCTTTTCACAATGTATGATTAAGAGTTAACGTGAACTTTTAACTGACAGTTTTAATATAAAACTTGCCGTTAAAGTCCCTGTTAGCTTTTAATTGTACTTTGTGAAAGGGGCCGTTAATAGCAAAAGGAAATTTTTATTTTTCTTTCAAGAGTTTTGTAAACAAGATATTTTTATGATAATTTTTACACAACGTGAACAACGATATGAGTATTACTTCTGCATCACTTTACTCAAAAATTCCATTTTTTTTTGAGTTATGTCGTTGTTTGACTAAATGAGCGTTATGTACTCGTAGCTCTATAATTTACAACTTTACTTTACTAGTGATGTGGCGAATGTCAATTTTTAATATTCTTGAATACAAAATTCAAAGCACTGCTGAACAGCGAGAGAAATATATTCGTGTATGCGTATTCATTTGTATAAGAATCCAATTGAAATTCGGCATTCTGAGGCTACTTTGGTCGGCTGTTATTTAAAATCATTTACGGCCCATTCAAGAATATCGAAAGCACATTCTTAATATCCAGTGCAATTGCTCTCTCCTGTGAGTTTATCTGCTAACTACTTTACTTTCGTGTCGATTTGTCCCTGAATCGGCAGCATTTAGCTACTGGTACACACGTCTACGGATTTCCAGAACACATTATATCAAAAATAATACACACTTGCCATTATTGAGTTTGATGTAAAACATCGCTTTGTACAGGCTGTCTGGTAGCAGATTTATATTTTCAAACTTAAATAGAAAACGTAATGATTGGAACAAAGTTTTATTAAGAACATTTATCGATGGAATGGAAATGCGGATTAAATTTTTTTAAATTGTACGTCATCCAGATGTCTTCCGTCGAATTGAACACACTGTTCAAAACGGAGCCTTGTGTTCTGCGCCACACGCTGTTCAATTAAGTTCAATTAAGCTGATTTCTCCATAAATATTTTCCTCTAAAGCCACAAGAGATTGAGGAATGTCATTATAAACCCTCTCTTTGAGGTAGCCCCATAAAAAAATTCAAGGGAGTTAGATCGGGCGACCTCGGTGGCCATGTCATGTCCCCGCAGCGACTGATCAGTTTTTGGGGGAAATTTTGCCGAAAAAAATTCATCAAAGCTCTGGCTGTGTGTACAGTCACCCCATCCTGTTGAAATCAAGTGTGTGAAGATTACAATGGATGAGCTCGCAATTTTGGCAAAAAGAATTTCATAATCATGCGTCTATAATTTTTACCGAGGCCAGGCAACGAGTGTCAATTGCCTGGCCTCGAGAATTTTCGAAAAAAATATGGTCCAATTATCTCATGCTTGGATAAGGCACACTAAACAGTTACACAGGGGCAATGCAATTGTTTTTGATATTCCAATCGAGGGTTGCGGGTTCTTGGAAACCAGTAACGGCAGTTTCGCTTGTTGACGTGGCCGTTTAATTCAAAATGAGTCTCGCCGCTCCACAAAATGGGATTTACAGTGCGAAAACGCTCCAACATTGTTTCACAAAAATTTTTACCTAAATCAAAGTCAAATTCTTTCAGTTCTTCAACAATTTGAATTTTAAAAGGATGAAACTTCAGATGCTTTTTTAAAATTTCATGAATAATCGCTCTTGGAAGTCCCAGTTAGCCTGCTCTTTTCCGTATTCAAAGTCGCGGATTTTCACGTTAACTGCTTTCAACCAGTTCAATGTTTTCGTCAGTCCTTGAAGATCGACTGGGCTCTGGTCGTGGTACATTCATAGCCGAAGCAGTTACGCGAAATCTCTGCAGCCACCAACGAATTAAATTTACACTCGGTACATCACGTTTTTGCCGAATACCGAAGTTTGAACAAAATTGTCGACGAGTAATTACGTAAGAATCCTTTCTCTTAAAAATGTCACTGCGAACGCTCGATGCTCACTCGACCACTGCGACATCGTGACTAACAAATCCGCACAATCGATAATTCCCACGGCGCCACCCACCTTCCGCACCGTTTATTGCTTTTTGAAATAATCTTATTTCAAAAAATATAAATTTACCACCAGACATCCTGTATAAATATTACTGTGGGGTAAAAAAATAAAAAAAGGAGAGAGGTGTCTTATGATACCAGGTTAGAGCTATATTGCTTAGCTTTACAAAAAAAAATTCAAATTGTCATTTGCGATATTTTTCGTTGTATAGCCTTGCTTTCCATATAAAAAACATGGGGAACGATTTTACACATATTTTGAAAATGCCACTACAAAATAGGCATCACGTTCACATATGTAAACGCAGACTTAGCACACCCCTGTTTTTTAAAGTTCTTATCATCTGGCATAATCTTCTTTACGAACAGAGACAAAAAAAAACTAAAAAATGTAAACAAAGAAATCAAAACAAAAAGAAATTTATAACTGTAATAGTGTCGATTAATTTTGTTACGAAAATCACGAACTAGCTCCTGTGTCTGACATAAAGAGCATAGCTCTAAAATAATTTTTTTTCTTGTATTAGCATGTCTAGATGCATTTCGTTGCTGCTAAATAAATATGCTAAACCAACAACAAATGAAATTTTTAAATTCGTATTATTTTTACTGACATGCGTTAAATAAAACTAAAATAATGTAGAGTACAATGGCAATAGATTTTCATGCATTAAGATAAAATATAAGAACTTTATTGTTTATCATGCACTAGAAAAATAAAATATAAGAAGAATAGGCAAATAAACAAAAATTGAGCGCAAAACAATTTATTTGTCCTTGGAAATTAAACAAAAAAAAAACTTACACAGTTAAGTGCAATAAAAATTTTCTTTAGAATTCTAAAATAAAAAAAGAATTTAGTGTAAATTCCCTTTTATATTTAATGCTAAAATGTTTATTTAATGTGGCTGCTTATTAAATTGAAGTAAAAATAAAATTTGAGTTCAATAAACTTGAAAATGAATTTTGTTTTTAGACAAATAAAAAGCAATTTGTTAAAATTACTGGAAAATAAAATATCTACTTATGTACATACATATATAATTGGGGATGATTTTCATTTTTATTTTATTTTCACATTTCATCCTCAAAGTTTGAAGTTTTTTTTTGTTGGTTTTCTAAGTTAAAAAAAGATGTACATACCAAAAAAAAAATATTTTTTTCATCACTTACGCCTTCTACTTTTACAATCTGTATTCATTGTTTGTCAAAAATTGGAAATTTCAAATCTCCCCAATTCTATGAAACAAAGTAAAGTTTTCGTTACACTCATAACGACTTAAAATTGTCATTATTTAGAAATCATAGAATAGAATAGGGGACGATTTGATTCAAAGACAGGCACTGCGACATTTGATGGATCTTTTGCACCATAGATTTGTAAATTAAATTAAATCAATCTCTGTATGATTCTCCTTATGAAAGTCAGTACAGATATTGGAGAAGCCCGCCTAATATCATCTGAACACAGAAACTCATAATGAAAAACACGCCTTCTAATGCCACAAACTATTACACACTCATTATCATCATCATTATTTAGAAAACTTAGGTTTCTGGTATCAAACACTTCAAAATCTTCCAATTAATAGGACAGCGTTTTCGAAAAAATTTTGACGAAAGAAATCTCAAATTCTAGCGAAACAATGGTTGATCATAACTTTTCTAAAAGAAGCATATTCTGAACATATTTATATTTCCAAAATATACATTTTCGAGGAGAAATAAAAATCAAAAATAGTTGCAGAACACATTAAATGAGAACTTCACGGCTTCCATTTCTAAGATCCTGTATCGATTGTGGGCCATAGGCTTAGCCCCAAAGAAACAATTCTAAAAGTGTTAAATCACAGATTCTTCCAATAATAAGTTTCATTTTGATATATAAATATGTAAATTCACGGATACTAGATATTTATGTAATACTATAGCAACTCTAGCCTACATAATATATACTCGTTAAAGCGGGTCTATTTGTATGGAGGCAAACAAGTCGCTCAAATTACAAGGAAAATCGTATTCTAGGGATCAAAATAAGAAACTTTGCCGAAGGAACCATACCTCTAAAATGTATTTTGATGTCCCGAATTTTGATCCGAAGGGTCAAATTTTCTTGAAGGGTAAAATTTTTAAAAATCTCACTTTTTCTCATTTAGAGTTCCTCAATCGAGTTAAAATGTATGAAGAGGGCCGACCCACCTATGCCAGTGACTCATCCCCTGGAACCACCCATGGGGGGTTCCCCATACAAACATTTAAAAAACCACAAATGTTTGTATGGGGAACCCCCCATCCCTAGAATTCGACTTTCCTTGTAATTTGTGCGATTTTTAAATCGACCCGCCCTAATACTCGTAGTTTTGGAATTTTTCGGTTTGGCGTTTTTTTAGTTTTAAAGCTTTCTTGCGTTTTTGGCGATTTTTTTTAGTTTTAGCGATTTTTTAGTTTTGGTGCTTTTTATACTCGTTTTGGCGATTTTTTTCGGTTTTTGGCGTTTTATTTTAATTTTGGTAATTTTTTTAGTTTTGGGCGATATTTTTAATTTTGAAATTTTTTTTATTTTTGGCGATTTTTTTTTCGGATTTTTGCGATTTATTTTAGTTTTAAACTTCTTTTAATCTGGCGCTTTTTTCGTTTTTGGCGATTTTTTCGGTTTTTACGATTTTTTTTTCGGCTTGACGATTTTATAATTTTGGAATTTTTATTTTTACCGTTTTTGAAAATTTCAAGAATTTGTCTCTTACGGTTTCCAAGATTTTTTTCGGTTTTTGGCGATTTTTTTTTTGGTTTGACGATTTTATAATTTTGACACTTTTATTTTTACCGTTTTTAAAAATTTTAAGAGTTTGCCACTTACGGTTTTCAATATACATCAAGATCCAAATACGCAACCTTCGTTCCAGCCGCATTGCGAAAATCTTTAAGTCGTGATTTGGCTTTAAAGATTGTACTCTGTTCGAAGTTGTGAAAACTTTTCATTACCATTGATTAATTGAAAAATTTGACATGCACTAAATGTAGCCCAACTCGCGGTTTTTTTTAAAATAAATTTCTCGCTTTTATTGCTTGAGATTATGCAACATTGTTAAAATTCCGTGCGAAGAAAGCACTGCTCATGTTGTTTCGCAGCTAAACTAAAATGATGCCAGATTAATTTTGCATGGAAAAACATGCTGCCAAATAGATTTTGCGAATTTATTTCGCAAATATTTCATACCAAATACTTTTATATATAGATTGACAAGATTTCGTAAGAAATTGCGAACAGAGTACCAGGCTTTAGATAAAAAAAGTATTGGATTTGAGCTTTATTTTGTTCAATGAAACGTGTAATAACCATAACTACACAAAACAGCTGTTCGAACCAATCTTATGGGCAATACTGTTTTTGATTAACGTGACGCGACATAATGCCATAGCCATAACCATAACCATAGAAAACAATTGAATTTTGTTTTTTCGCCGTAACCATAAATAGCTGTTTGCTGGTTAGACCTAAACAGCTTTTCATGGTTATGGCATCACTGATAGGTGAAGCAAATATATATATCTATGTCAATGACATTATGGCACAGAATATATACAGAAGTGTAAAAAGTGACAGTTAAAAAAAAGCTAGAATCAGGTTTTTCAAAATTCGTGGAAAAAAGAGACACATATAGTGTATTTGTTATTGTAGTGTATTACTACTTACCAATTACCAATAGCTAATAAAACACGTTAAAATTTTATTGCAGGGAGAGCGAGTCAAATTAAAAAAAAAAATACACTTATCTTTCGTCTCGTGACATCTCTGTATACTTTGTGATTATGGTATGGCACATCTGATTGAACCTTTAGAATCATACATATTTAAAACAAATTGTATTTGTGCATTAGTTTAGTCATCGTTTCTTCATTTTCTAAATTTAGCTTTAGCTAGTTCCAGCATGGCGCCGATTTTATGTTTTTTTTTTGTTCTTGCAGTTCCTGTCACACAAAGTCTGAAAGTGACTGATGAGTGAGTGTACTATGTACATATATAATTCTGTAAATCCTCTGTCTGCTTGTAACTGTATGTCAAGTTGTAGAAACGTAGTTTTTGTTTCCTTTTTTCTCTCCTTATTTTTAATTATTTTTAAATGTCTTTATACTTTTCTTTTGTTTCAGTAGTCTGTCTGTCTATCACTTTCCCTCACTCTCTGTCATTTTTAAGTCGTATGATTTTGTGGATGGGAATGGGAGTAATTGTGCAATTTTTTATTTTTTTGCCTTATTTTGTGATATTTATTTGCATTCATTAAATTTCATTCATTTCAAGCCACAACCAAAAACATCTGAACTTTTTTTTTGTTTCTTTCTTTATTTAAAGTTTCGTCTCGTTTGTTGATTTTTTGAAAAATTACAATTGTTTTATGACAAAAACAAACAGCAAGTAATTGATAGTCTGCATTAAAAATAATATAAATTTAGATAATAGAGTGAACTGGCTAGCGGCTTTGTGGTGGCGGTTTGCAAGTACAAAATGAATGATTAACGCTTTTTTTAAGGTCATGCTTTTAAATAAACCAATTTGACAAGATCGAAAAGAGTTTATATATGTAGATATTCTGTGGAATATAGCAAAATGTAATATACACACATGCATGTGTATAAACATACATATGTATATAGTAAATTCTATATATACATACATATATAGTAACTATAGTATACTATTAAATATTCCATCTGTAAGGAAACTGCAAAACACAAATAAACGAATTTCTTTTAAAACCATCAGACTTGGCAACTCTGTTATAGGTTGTTTAAGGCCATGACTCACTATCCTGCACAATCGCACGACCTACAAAAAAATACAACCCTGATCTGACGAATTATTGTTGTCGTTGGAAAATTTGCATAGACCGTATCATACCAGAGTTGTATTTTCTAAAAAATATTCATATGTATGTATGTAAGGGGTGTTTTTTTTTATAGAGTGACACAAATGCATATATTCTTAACATCAATGAAACGGGCTTTATTGGAACGAAAAGTTTATGAAGTGAATGTTTAAATATGATTTATGCCACGTGGCCGCCACGGCTGACGCGTAGAATGCGTGATCTGCAACAGCTTTTCGCATTTGCAACCGTATTTCGCCGATAACTCTTCGAATATTGATATTCAAGTGTTCAATTGTAGACGTAGACAAGTGACTTAAAATAATCCAATAGGGTTAAATCACATGATCTTGGTGGCCTATTGATTGGGTCATTACGTGAAATTATTTTTTCATAAAAAAATTCGATTATGAATTACGCATTAAAATGGAAGGAGTGCATGTTGAGTTTGACGAATAACACAATTATTTTGTTAATTTGAATTATTATTGTTCGAAATTCATTTATCTCTATATTTATGATTTGTTCAGGCTAAAGTTCGTATCGCCTTGTAAGCCAAATTACATGTGATAATTATTAATGAACAAATAACATCAAAGTTAGTTGTAAATATTCTGACAACAACACATAGTTGAACGGAACAGCTTAGCCGTTTCCGAAGGCCACTAACCTTCATGATCAGCGTTCCTTTGTGTTTGGTCCACTGTGTGTGGTATCAGTTGATGTAGATTTCTGCTTTATATAAGTACGTAACTTTTTTGCAAATGTAATACTTGAATTATTTTGATGAATCGTATTTCAATTTGCTTAAAGCTTTTTTGTAATGAAAGCTCAATTTTACCATCTCTAAATTTACAACAGTCTTGACATTGTCGTTTGTTCTTTAGTAGTTATGCACATGTTAGTTAATATGATTATTTTTGTTCTACTGAAGACAAACTTTTTTGGTTTGTTACTATTAAGTATATTTATTTAATATTTATTAAAATCACGTAAAAGTATAAAAATTAATAAACTTATTTCTTTACATGACTTTCGTGATATTCTTTCTGTTTAATCATTTTACAATAATTGTAAGCTGAAAATTTGGTGATAATTGATACAAACGTACTAGTCCTATAAGGTCGTCAGTTCGAATCTCAAAAAATTGTCTGCTTAAAAATAAATTATAATTGTATTTGTAACAATTAAAAAATTTTATAAGTTTTCATTGTCACAGTTAAATGTGCGAAGGACATTTATATATAATTTATATTTTTCTACACCGAATATGTCCCTATGGGATAGTTAAGTGACAAGGTACATACAAAGTATCAATTAACCCCATCCTAGGCTATCCCCATGTAAAAGTGACTAATCCGCTTCATAGGAAGTGTTAGAAATCGGACTAATCCCTATCACTTGGGGACCAATCACGTGACTAGTATAGTGTCAGTTCGACTTCCTGCAGGGTCATTCCACATTTTATATTATATTGGCAGCACTGATTTGCTCATTGTTGCCAACAAAAATTAGAAATCACAATGGAAATTTTAAGAATTTACAATGTTGAACCATTAAAATTTTAAGATACTCATTATTGATGTCGGTTGCTTGCTGTGGTGATAACTGAGTAACTCATGTGCTCATATTTATTTAAAGGAAGTATCTGTGATACGTGCATTGCTAAAGATCCGAGATCACCTCGAATAGGCCTGACCTCAAAAGATAATAAAAGAGGGCATTTCGGATTGAAACTTTGATTTGTAACCAGTGGCTTAAGACTTCATTAGTCTTTACTTTCTGTTGCTGTTCTGTGCCGTTCTTTTCCGTATAAAATATTTTGCAATTACTTTTTCTGTGAAAAAATCTGCTGGCAACCTATAGAATTGATTACACTTTTACAAAAAGTATCACAACGCACTAATACATACACACTTTTGGCTGTCAGTTAACGTTGAAATATATTTTCTACAGATCTGTCCGCAGCAGAACAGAACGAAAAAGTAAAAACTAACCACACATACAGATTTTCAACTAAACAGAAACAAAACAGCTGATTCAGAACAGAACAGCACGTACAAACTAATTCTGCCTTTAGTACTAAAGCCGGGCACCGGTGTCAGAACAGCTGATCTATCACTGGTATAGTGGATGATGATGTGGTAGCATCGTTCATCGACCGAAAGCCGATGGTAAATTTTGTTTAAACTTCGCGGAGTTTAATAGATGATATTTGATATTGGCATTTACTATAAGTACTGGATGTTGTCTGTGGCGGACTTCGTTACAGTCCCTGCAATATAACTGACCCTGTGTTCGGTGATTGGTAACGTCTTTCTCTTGGCGCCTTGAGTGTTCTCTTGGCTAGTAGGCACTATAGTAGTGTAGTAATAGTAGGGTTAGTAAGGTTGGGTGTTTCTCTTGCGGCTTGTGTTTGTTAATAAATAAATAATTTTAGCAGTTGTGAGCAACCATAGTCCCTGGGTGCTTGCCACAGAGAAGCTTACATAGTAGCTGCGGTTGCTACCAAAATAAAAGCTGAAATAATGACCTGGAATATTAGGCAAATTTTAATGATTGATCGAATACGATCAGATATAAGTCTAGGTGTTGTTGCTTATCAACAGATGGTGCTACTGCTGGTGAAGGATTTTCCTGTTATTAGAAGATGCCTTTAGCGAGATTAGACAACTCGAAGTATGTCAGCAAGATGCTTGCTTATAGTCAAGAATAACTATGTTCAAAGATTACAAGTTATGTTGGTATTCTTAAGGGCGCTTTCGAATTCTTAAGTTCAGCCGGTTTTGGGAGCAGTGTTAGATGACGTGACGGACATCGCAGGTACTCACGTTAATGTTATACACATCTTCCACTTGCATCAATTATTCAGAACTAAAATTTTACTCACTGCAAATACAAAAAGATATTTTGACAAATTTATTTTCGAGCTGCCCTTTCGGTTTCACTGCTTTCAGACAACATTTAGACATACTCGTACTTGATTTATTTTTTTTATTACTTAAGTTAATCTTCATATATGAAAAATGTTTGTTTTTTTCTTCTTTTCTTTCTTTCCTTTGCATTTTAAATTCATTTCTATAAACTCACCCACATACTTATGTGTGTATATTGTGACAAATGTACTGTTGATGGGCACTTATGCACACATTGCATTGCACTGGATGCCTGCATCACTACGCCAACAAAGTCTTTTAGACAGCTCAACAATAAGAACAAATTAAGAAAAATAAATGTAAATGTTTTAGCACCATAAAATATAATCTTGCGACAATATATCAAGCACGTCTTAAAACACTTTATGCATTTTGCAAAAAAAAAAATAAGCAAAAATAATAATAATAAGGAAAAAAGTAAATAAATAAGAACTGTGCAGAAAATGTTATCAATTTTTTAAACATTATATCTCTTTTTCTTTTGTTTCCGAGGGAACGTAAAATACAGATAGAAGAAAAAAAACTTAAAGATAAACATAACAAACACAACGATTTGTTATCGCAAGAAAATATACTGAAAGCATTTCTTGCATACCACGTTCTAATAAACATTTTCCTATCCCCAGCATTTTCTCTCATGTGGCTCCATCATCTGTTTTATAAGCAGAAAATACTAGAGAAAAAAAAATGTGAAGAAATATTATTCTTATGGAAAATGTCAAGAACATTCATGAAATGTTAAAGAAATGTTTGCATCCCTGCAGCAATTTAATGCTGCTGCAAGAAAGAATGTGTGTATGTGTGTGTGTGTGTTTTGCCCCTTAATTTATGCTTTAATTTTAATATGTGTAAAGGGGTACTCGAAATTTTTTATTAAAATCAAGTTCAATGCTGGCTGACAGATGTGGACTCTTATATTGTTGATATAATCCTAAAGGCCAAGACACACTATCCTACACACTTCGTAAAATGCCCAAAATAAACGATATTTTCGGATTTATGTGTCCCATTGTTTTTAACTTTGCTTGCCTAAAGTTTTGGCGAACCCTTTATTTTAAATACAAATACGTATTGTGTTTAACTACGTAAGAAAAACTCAAGGATTAAATCTTTCAAAAAAAAAAATTAAATGTATTTGTTGCCACTTTATATTTGTTAGTGTAAAATTTCCCACTGTCAGAAAATTTCCGAACATTTTGCTTTAATTTGACACAAGAAAAATTAACAGCTGATCACCATATTTGACAGCGCATAGAGAAAGGGACGTAAAGGTAAAAAAAAAATAAATTTTCACGTTATTTTATTTTTTTTTGATGTGGACAACATCTGAGCATCGAATGAGGCCGATCCCATGCCCCAAAAGTGTTCCCTCCCAGAGATATGCGCGTTTTTTGAAGGGATGGTACACCAAAGATACACGTATTTAAATCTTTAAAATGGCTCTCCTGAACACAACTGGTTTTTACCCTTAGGTCTTTTTCTATTTTTGACACCTGGTGTCAATTCTCCTTGGACTTGACTGTCGGTACAGACAGTTTTGCCGTTTTTTTAAAGCGTTTTCTATGATTTTTTACCTTGTTGTGCTTTGTTTACGCTGATATATTTATGATTCAAATATCATCTAAATTGGTTTAGATATTTTCGGAGAAGCAGTAATTCTCCCTATGTCGAGTGGTCAGATAGAGTGGCGGCGGAATGAAGGAAGAACAGCGTACTCACGTTAAAATGGCTTTGTTCCTTTTTTAGTATAGACACTATGGCTTCATTAAATCTCTTCTAAAACGATGATTAATATGTTCTGAGTAAAGGGGCTTAGCGCCTCTTCCTTAAGCTCTTTAGTGGGACCTTACATAACCTATGTCCGTTAGGAGGTTCCGTTCTTCGTTTTGTTGAACAATTTTTAAATCGGACCGGCCGTTCCAGAGATTGGCTCTTACAATCATATAAACATACAAAAATACAAACTTTTCAACTTTATAATATTAGTGTAGATACACAATACACAGTTTCATATTATGGAATAATATTACTTCTGAAAAAAATTTCTTCTGATGCTCTCTTGGTTTCATAAAATGTGTTTCTATGCAATTTAAATTTTCTATCTAACTTTCTTACTATTTGTGTTATAAACAACTGTTGTTTGAAAAGCCTTCCATAATACTGGGAAATTTTTTTAGTGCTGTCGTACTTTTAACGTAATTTAATAAGAACTTTAACTAAGCGTTGAAAAATTTAAGTCGTATTTAAATACAATTTAAATTTAAATAAAAATTAGCTAAATACGTACTTAAATATTAAATTAAATATTAGGCGTAGGGCACTTATTCTCAAGGCATCGATGACAGTTAAAATAAAGTATAAATATGGTCCTAGTCACCCCGCCCATTTTTGTGAAGTCATATTTTGCAAAGTATATTTTAAATAATTAAAAAAAATATGTTTCGATTTAAAAACAAATTTAATGACTTAAGCTTAAATATGTTACGTCAAAAGATATTTAACTTTCCAAATATATGTTCACTAACTTGTCATCATATCAGTGTTGCATTTCCACCAAAAGTATGTAAGAGGGCGGATCAATAAGTTCGTGATTTTTTGAATGAAGCACAGTTTTTTTTGCAAAACAGAAATGTATTTTTGAACATAATCTCCTTTTAACTCAATACATTTAGTCCAAAGTTTCTACAGTTTTTGCATCCCTTCCAAAAATAGAATTTTTCGAGGTCCTTAAAATAAGGAATAATTTCATCGTTGGAGCTAATTCTCTCTGCATCGAGCCAATTCTTTAGGTTTGGAAATAGGAAGTAGGGCCTAAATCGGGAGAATATGTTGGATGGGGTACCAATTCGTAGCCCAATTCATAGAGTTTTGCCATTGAAACTGCACACGTGTGCACTCGTGCATTATCTTGTTGAAAAATAACTTTTTTTCTTCGCTATATGGAGTCGTTTTCTTTTTAAATAATCATTAAATCGGTCTAATAAGTTAGCATAATATTTGCCATTTATTGTTTTTACCTTTTGGAGGTAATCGATGTGGATTATCCCGCGTGCAACCCAAAAACCTGTTGTCATCACTTTATTGGCCGACAAACTCACCTTGGCCTTCTTCGGAGCAGGTTTAGACTGCCGCTTGGTCTCCGGAGTACAGTAATGGATCCATGTTTCAACCACAGTTACAAAATGCCGTAAAAACTCATTCCGATTGCGGTTAAACAACTCCAAACAATGGTTTGAAGTTGTCACACGTTTATGTTTGTGGTCAATTCAGAGCAAACGCGGCACCCATCTTGCAGACAACTTTCTTAAACCCAGCTGTTCATTTAAAATCGAAACCACAGTGTCATATGAAATGCCTATGGCATTAAAAATCTCACGAACTTTTACTCTTCGATCGGCCAACACCATATCGTGGAGTTTTTCGACATTTTCGAGTGCACTGACCCCAATTGGCCGTCCAGAACGTTCAGCGTCATTTGTACTTATGCGACCAGAACGAAAGTCAGTAAACCACTTTTTTACAATTGAAATCGATGGTGCAGAGTCCCCATAGTATTTATCGAGCTTTTCCTTGGTTTGATTGACGGCTTTTTGGAAAAAAATAATGTTTAATGAGCTCACGAAATTCAATTTTTTTAATTTTCTTCTCAAAAAGTGATGTAGTCTGTTATCAACGGCTGGCAAACACAAACTAAATGACACAGCTTGTTCAAATTTAGACAGGAGTCAATTGACAGTTGCTTCTTGACAGGAGCAGTGTTGCCATTTCAATCAAGAGGCGGGCCACTCAAAAACACACTGATTTAATGATCCACCCTCGTATTATATAAATAATACTTGTATTATGGCGACATAAATACGACCGTATCTGTACATATTCACTATTATTATGTTAAAATACTTTAATTCATACAATTAAATTTTTTATTTAAACTTTTTAAATTTTTAATTTTAACTCTTTGGGAACGGAACACACGCCATCAAAAGCTACAACAATCAGGTTAATGACCTGAAAGTTTTACAAACTAAATAACTTTAATTAGAGCAGTAATATGTTGTTTATGCTTAGGATTATTTTGTCAGCTTTTTTCCTATATTTACATAGATGTTTTTGTATTTGACATCATTCTGTCATTCGCTCATTTATCTATCTATTCAACCATCATACAATTTTTCTAATTCTAAGACATTTTAAATCTCTTGCACTTAGGATCAGCTAATTATTTCAGCATCATTTTCGTTTGCCTTTAGAATTTTGAAATAAATATTATTTATCTTAGTAATAAAAAAATATAAAAAAAATTATGTAGATTGAGCTGCTTTTAATCTGCATTAATAAAGTTTTTTTTTATTACATCCTTTTTAATACGAGTACGTTTGCATTCATTTAAAAAATTTTATTTTATTTTTTATTTATTTTTATTTACATTATTCATATGTAGCTCTAATATACTTGATACTTACATACATTTAACATTTATAATATACATACTTACATAGTACATACATATTACATACTAGTAAAGTCTCTTTCCATGTTTGTTGATGTTAATTATATAAAAAATAAATAAAAATAAACACTCACACAAAAATATAAGTATTTTATTTTACAACATTTTCTTTTATCTTATTCCCGTTCTATTTTAGGCATACTACACAGAATACCACAACGTGATACAGGAAAATATCAAATTAATTTAGGTAAAAATTAGCATTTAGATTAACACAGAACAACTTTTCTAACCTTTAATTAAATTTAAGCCTTTAAAAGCAAATATACATAAATATGTAATAATAATAATAATAATGATAAAATATAAAATATATTTTTTTTAACCTTTTACAAATGAAAAATATTTTATTAAAAAAAACTCAATAACATTTAAACAATCGATTAAAAAATAACATAACTAAGGCCAACTTTCCATAGTGCCGAAACAAAAGATCTGGCAATCCTAATCTAATATAAGAGAGAGAGTGCAACGAATGCTACCATACTTTCCAGTGTTATTTTGTTGAAGGTTTTACATTGTTATCAGCTGCTTTTAGCCCAGACCCAATTTGTATTGTTTAAAAATCAATAACAAGTGCACAAAATATTTCATTAAATTAATCCATTAGTATTCACAAAAGCGGATAAAATTCATTTTATAGCCATAAAACATTGTCCATTTATAGTTTGAAATTGTTAAAAAAATAAAACAAACTGCGCATGTTTATAATAATGAACAAATAACCCTTTGAAGTTTATTCACAATTTCAAGCCAGGCTTACTTATTTATAAAATAATAAAAACAATGAAGGTGTATATAATGCAGTGTAAACTTCCATTTGCAATAAATTTTTAAATAAACTGCAAAATAACGGGTGCTTAAAGCAAAACTGACAAAAAAGGTTTCCAAATATGAAAACTTTAAATTTGATATTACGATAAAAAAAGATAATTAAAAAACATTAGCTCACTTTTAGAGAAGACAATAAGGGTATAATTTTGTAAAACGAAAACGTTAAACGTTGACAAATTTTATATGGAAATAAACCAGTTATGGTGTCCCTCTTTAGAAAGAAACATATGTATCTTGATTAATTATTTATAATAATTTTTTTAACCATACTAATGTACATAAAATATATTTATGTAAAAAATAAATTCAGTGAATTGCGACTTTGACCTTTGACTTTGACGTACTCGAGATACATATGTAATTCAATGCGAACTTTAGCCTATATAAAATATAGTTTTGGCATTTTTTGGTTTTTTTTTTAATTTGGCGTATTGTTTTTATTTTGGCGATTTTTTAATTTTGGTGATTTTTTTAGTTTTGGCGATTTTTTCGGTGTTTGGAGTTTTTTTATTTTGGTAATATTTTTAGTTTTGAAATTTTTTCTCGTTTTGGCGATTTTTTTAATTTTGCCGTTTTTCGGTTCGTTCGTTTTGGTGACCTTTTTTATTTATGTGCTTTTTTTTTAGTTTAAACACTTTTTTTCTCATTTTGGCGATTTTTGGCGTTTTTTCAATTTTACGATTTTTTTAATTTTGTTGATTTTTTAATTTTGGCGATTTTTTTCATATTAAAAATTATTTTGTTACTGGAGCCTTTTTCGCGTTTTTGCGATTTTTTCGGTTTCTGGCGCTTTTTTTCATTTTGGCGACTTTTTCATTTGGACGATTTTTTCGAATTTTGCGACTTATTTTAGCGATTTTTAAATTTTCGGATTTTTTAGTTTTACCGTTTTTGAAAATTTCAAGAGTTTACCTCTTACGGTTTCCAAGATATATCGAGTTGTCAAAATTGCATTAACTGACTGACCACCCTTTAATTTAAATTTTAGTGTTAATTGTTGTAGTCTATACGAAAATACACTAATTTCACAAATTTCAAGTGTCAATTGTATGTATATTACATGGGATTTTAGCATTTTTCGTTGCTCGTTTTGGAACACCCTTTAATTTTTAATTCTCATGTATTTGTTGTTGTAGCGGCCAAGGTTCTACATACTCTGTTTAAATTTCAGGACCGTAGCTCTTACGGTGGAAAATCCATTTGCATTTTTTTTCGTTTGTTTAGTTTTCAGTTCCTTTTAAAATTTAATTCCAGTGCTTATTGCTTTCAAGCACAAATGGGATAAAAAACGGCGACACCTTGTTATTGCTACCTTAAATATTATTAAGGCTCAGTTAGCCGACTGTAATTAATGTAAAGTAACTGCAACTGTCGAAACAGCTTATCGACCTTGTTATGTGAAAAGTAATGATAAATGGTGTGTAATGTAACGTAACATACTTTTCATATAAAAATATCGATCACCTGTTTCCTACGATGCAGTTACATTACATTACAGTCGGCTAACTGAGCCTTTAGGATGAATATTTTATGCTAAAAAAACCCAAACAAATTTTCTTTAAATGAAATTTTGTATTCAAAGTCATAAGATCCTTCATAGTATTATATTTAAATAGTTTACTGCACATTTCCTCCCTTCTTTGTTGTTATTACAAGTGTTTTACAGTTATCGTTGTAATTGTATTTGCAATTTAGGGCTAGTATTACAACTTGATTTTAGTTAAAGGTAGGATTAAATCTGACGTATAAAACGCCAAGTTGCAATGACAGCCTTTAGGGCCGTTATTGTAACTTGTCCTTAGTTAAACGTCAGATTTTATTGGATGGATAAACACGTTTTCATTATTTCAACTTCACTTTTACCACAAGTGAGCCATAACTTAAGGTTAAAGTTCATCCTACCTGTAAGTTTTATCGTGAGATATAGTCATTTGAAGTTGCCACATTTTCATGCGTTGTCACACTTTCTTTTTCATAAATTACAGCCAAATTTATTTGGTCAAAATGTGGGATATAACAAAAACAATAACAACACAAAACACATAATAATACAAAAAAAAAAAAGAATTGACAAAAAAAATGGTTTCATTGTCTTTGTGATTTTTCATATAAATAAACACTCAATATCCACAGTATCCACAGGTGGCAGTCAGAAACTCGGACTCACTTAGACTGTTTTGGTCCATTGTGATACCACGGAGGCTCTGCTTATGCGGAGTCCTCAATATAAAGCTATTAATACGTTGCAGTTCAACACTAGCAACGTCATAAATTTCCCTGAACTCAAGAGCGTCCATTGTGGCGAATCTCTTTCTTGCAAGTCCAGGACAGTGACAAAGAAAGTGTTCTACACTTTCCTCTTGATCGATATCCTGGCAGCTACGATAAAAATGATTGTATTCAACCTTTAACCTTTGTGCATGCCTACCTATGAGACAGTGTCCGGTTAGACACTAGAATCGAGATTTGTTTCCTATTCTTCAAATTTAAAGAAGCCGTATTTTTCTATTTAGATGATTCCATAACTGCCTTGAGATCACGCAATCATTTCTTGTGACCCACTTTCTATTTGTTTCATCCTCTGTCCCTCTGCGCCTAAGTCTGAGTTTGCAGGAATGTATGGGTTAAACCCATACATTTCAAATCCGGTGGAACCTGTAAGGTTGTCCCAATTCTAGCAAGCTCATCAGCCCTAGAATTCCCCTGAAAGCATCTATGCCCCGGGATACAGATGATCCTAATATCAAACTGCTCTGTCATGATCGACAGTCGAGGGCTATTGTTGTTCTTAGAAGCAGCGATTCGAGGCCCGTAATAGCTGCTCGACTATCGGAGTATATATTAATCAAAGTCATTGAAGCCTCTGAACGGTGTTTTGGAGCCGTCTGTATACAAGTCAATACTTTTTCTTCTACCTGGACTCAGTTGTAATAATGGACAAATTTTAAAGGTAACTTGACAGTCCTGTCCGGAACTTTATCGTCAAGTCATAATAATGGCCCTTAGTGTAATTACATAAAAATAAATGTGTGGCAACTATGAACGAAACATATAAAAACACCCGTTATTCCCATTCACTAAGTAAACAAATAGTTAACATTATTTTAATAAACAAATTGTAATAAAAATGTAAAACGGGGTATCCAATTGTTTCTTTTTTTTTTGTTGGATCCCAAACGGAAGTTGTTTGTTGAATGTTTGAAAAACAGTTCCGTTGTATGTGAAAACAAAATTTCACCGCTGTTCCATACTATTTGTGCTTGTATGTATGTATGTATGTACAATAAAACTGGCGTTAAATAACAAATTAAAATATGTATACATTTCTGCATAAAATGTTTAAAACAAAATGATTGAAATGCACAAAATAATTTATTCTTTAAGCAAACTCTGTACAGGTATTTTTAAATAATTAAATGTTTTATTTGTTGCTTAAAAAGTAATTATCTGTTACTGATTATGAGTCGTATTTATGGTGTTCGTATTTTTATTTATTGAGCCGCTAAATACTGCCCATAGAGCAGTGATGTCAAAAATAAATCTATAATTGTATGTGTGAGAAAAGGTTTCTAATTCGTCTGTGAAGTGCATAGAAAAAAATAAATATTTGCAACAAATGCAGTTTAGTGAAGCACGGGCACGAGATATGTAATTCAATACGAACAATATAAACTATAGTTTTGGGATTTTTTTCGTTTTTGGGTTTTTTCGGTTTTAAGCGTTTTTTTAGTTTGGGGGTTTTTTGAATTTATTGGCGCTCTCGGAGTTTTGGCACTTTTTTTCACGCTTTGACGATTTTTTTTTTTGGTTTTTGAAGTTTTTTTAATTTTGGCAATTTTTATTATTTTGGCGTTCTTTTATTTTGGCGATTTTTTATTTTGGCGATTTTTTTTTGGTTTTGGCGATTTTTTTTTCGTTTTGGCACTTTTTTTTCGTTTTGAGGACTTTTTTCGGTTTTTGGCGATTTTTTTTTTAAATTTGGCGATTTTTTTTAATTTTTGGCGATTTTTTTTTCATTTTGGCGATTTTTTTTCACATAAACAATTATTTTGGTTTTGGCGCATTTTTTGCGTTTTGGCGATTTTTTTCGGTTTTTGGCGTTTTTTTCATATTGGCGATTTTTTTCATTTAAACGATTTTTTCGAATTTGGCGATTTATTTTAGTGCTAGAATTTTTTTTTTAATTTTGTCGATTTTTTTTGATTTGGCAATTTTTTTAAAATTTTTGGCGATTTTTTTCAGGTTTTGGCGATTTTTTTCGGTTTGGCGATTTTATAATTTTCGGGTTTTTTAGTTTTACCGTTTTTGAAAATTTCAAGAGTTTACCTCTTACGGTCTCCAAGATATAGCAAGTTGTCAAAATTACATAGTCAAAATTGCATTAACTGATGGACCACCCTTTAATTTAAATTTTTTAATATTTTAATGTTTGTTCTTGTAGTCTATATAAAAATACACTAATTTTACAAATATGTACATACAATTGTATGTATATTACATGAGATTTTAACATTTTTCGTCGCTCGTTTTGGAGCACCCTTTAATTTCTAATTCTCATGCATTTGTTGTTGTAGTGGCCAAGGTTCTACGTACTCTGTCCAAATTTCAGGTCCGTAGCTCTTACGGTTCCTGAGAAAATACCATGTGACGGACATACGGACAGCGTAGCGAAAACAATAGGGTTCCATTTTTCACCTTTGGTGAACGGAACCCTAAAAAGGAGTCTATGTGATACCAAATTAAAAAATAAGGAATAAAAATTAAATAAAAAAGTTGGCTGCGACCTATATTTTCCGAGTTATGGGGCTGGAAACTTTTTATAGGAAACTGTGAAGAATTTCCAAAAATAAATTTTTAAATACATTATCTGATAGAAACTTGAAAACTAAGAAAAAAAGATTAAACAAAAAAATTTCTGCCACCCGTATTTCCCGAGTTATTAGTCTGTTAAGTTTTGATATTAAATGCAGTTTAGTGGAGCTGCTCCAAAAAAAAATTAAAATGTCTTTTTAATACATATTAATTTCTTTCCTTAAAAGTTTTGTAACATACAACACATTGAATTTCGCGAAAAGCATTAGTGATCATAGAATATTTTTCGCATGCCACTTTTTTTCTTTCACTGTATTTAAAAAGAATAGAATACACCCGGTACGCATGTGTTATCGTCACTGTCTCATTGACGACTAAATGAAAGAGAATAAGAATGTGTGTGATTTAACGGCCTGGTCCACTATGTCGAAAAGAAACTATATAGCGCTCACTTATATTGAAAACAAAAACAAATTTTCTTATTTTGTTTTTGTTTTCAATATAATTAAGCGACGGATAATTTCTTGTCGACATCGTGGGCCAGGCCGTTAGTTTCCACAATTGTGCAATGAAACTGACATCAATGTCATAGAGTTTCAATAAACGCAGTAATTTCATGGTATCCATATGTATGTACATTAGACATGTACATTAGCTTTAAATTTGTTTCTTTTATTAAACAAATTATTGTATAAAAATTTCAAAACGCATCGAGGTCAACGTTGGGGAACCCTTTTTCTGCATTAAATGTGACTTTACGAAAATAAGAATGAGTCTAATGTACATATCGCTCCTTTATTGCAACATGGTCATAACTCTAACAAGCTAGTTTTGTAGAAAACAAGTTTTTTTAAGTTTTTAATTTACATACAGCTCAATGAAGAAAATATAAATATAGAAAAATTTTCTTTTTCAAGAGGTGCGTGTGACTTATACATACATATATGAAATTGTTACACAAAATTAAATATGATACCTATTAAAGTCCACAAGACCATTTATAAGACCTTTTAAGACATGAGAGATTTTTTAAATGCTCTACTACAGCGAAATATTCTAAAACAAACGCTAAACAACACTGTTGGCAAGACAAACAACTGAAACAAATGTCTTGCCAAGAGTGTTGTTTAGCGTTTGTTTTAGAATATTTCGCTGTAGTAAAGCATTTGAAAAATCCCTGATGTCTTGAAATGTCTTATAAATGGTCTTGTGCAGAACTTTAGTATATACATATGCACATACATACATACATGTCCCAGTTCGCCAAATTGTCGCAGATGACACTTTCGTCAACGACTACCTAGGGAAATATTGACCTTGGTCATGCACTATATTTGTCGATTACAGTTTTTTTCAGGCAATCTAACAGAAGAAGATTGTAAAGAATCGGTAAAAGAAAAAATAGTCGACTGGTCATTGTCTGCTAGTCTTGCAACGTTCAATGTACAATTGTGTATTGATGAAAATTTTATAGAAATGGGCATTTCTACAGGGACAAGGAAATATGAGCAAAAGTGTAGCTCTTGTTGTCATGTTTGAACTAAGCGGCTATTTGTTCGAAAGTTTCCATAGGTCCTCCACGCTTAAACCAGCGATGCCAACTTAGAGTTTTTGGCGCAATTTTTAGTGCTTTTTAAAGACTCAAAACGCCAAATTTTGAGCGTTTGGTGCCAAAGTAAGCAAAAGCACTAAGTAGTGATTTTAAAAATTTTTGTATTTCTTAAAATTACTTTAATTAAAACTTGGTGTATTTATTTTTTCAGTGTAAAGCATACACTTTTCGTATGATATTTTTCCGAAGTAGAGAGAATAGCTAAAAAAATATGAAACATTATTAAACTTCACCCGTTTGGATCTTCACTCGTTTTTAACCTTAGTGCTTTTTACTCTTTTTAGATCGCAAAATTATGCTTTTTAGTGTTTTTTTTAATTTGATGTGCCTTTAGAGCCAAAGTTGGCATTACTGGCTTTAACATTGTCATGCTTCCATCTCGCAAGATATTTGAAAGACATGCATGGCCAACGGGGGTTTTTTGAGAAATACTTAGGCATATATTTTTTTTTTCTAAATACATACATACATATCGTCACCTTAAATGCAAACGGACGTAACTACACTTTTATATTTTTTACAGGAGAAACAAAAAACGTTTCAAAATCAATAATAATAAAGTATTCGTAAAAATTTTCTTCGAAATTTACTTAAAGTATGGGTACTTATATGTTTTTAACCATTTATTTAATTTTTATATATTTATATTTAAGCTTTAATGTTACGTTAACGTTCTTTGCAATAAAAAATAGATGCATTCGTAATTACGTCCATTTGAATTTCTTTAATAAAGTCGTCATTTTTGATCGCAGGGTTCTAAATTTTTGCGTGAACATGTAGTTTGATAAAATGAACCATACTCAATCAAAAACTCGTTATCGAATTTTTGTGTAGTTACGTCCGTTTGCATTTCAGGTTACGATATTTATGTATGTATGTATGTATGTATTATTAAATCCCATTTATTTAACTAATAGAAATTCAAATAAATAAAAAAGAAATCTTATTTAAATTTAGTCAATAAAACCGATTTGATGATGATGTCCATGTGCATATGTACATTAGGGTGGTTCAAATTGCATCTTAAAAAAATAAATTAAAAAAAACCAAATACCAAATAACAAAATTCTACAAAAAATTATAATAGCATAGACAGACGACAGCGTTAATTTGCATTAGCAGTCTTAATTAAAATTAACTTGTGAATTATCCCCATCCTAATTCGCATTAGATTTACCATAAATGCACTAAATGAAATTGAATTAATACTGAATTTAGCTATTTCAGTATGGTAGTACCGTCAAAAGTCAATCAAAATTAAATTAATTTTTATTTTTCAAAATTAAAATACATTCCAAGTCAGGAAATATAAGTTATTTTAATTATTTTTAGAAAAAGAAATATTAAAAGTTCGGCACAAATTTGTTGCATTTTAAGATTTCCAAGGAAAACTATCGAAGTGTGTGTGTACGAAAGGAATGCACAAATTTTGTTAGTTGTTTACTTAATTCAAATACTGTCGTCTGTCAGGGTAAATTTTTTAATTTGCTTTTAATGCAAATTAACGCTGTCTACGCTATAAGGCGCAAAAATAACCGAACAACTAAATATGAACAAAACGAAGTTGTGAAACAAATAAAAAATTAGTTTGTTGAATATGAAAAAAACAAAATTCTCAAACCAAATGCAAATTTAGTTTGTATTCGTTAATTTTCCAATTGAAATAATTTATAAAATTAGAAGAACCACCCTAATATACATACCTACGTTCATAGTTTTTTTTTACTGTTAAATCCCCCACTTCACTTAGTCAATTCTACTTAAGAATTTTGTAATATTAGAGTGATAAATGTTTGTTTAGAAATATAATATAAAGAATATAATAAAATCTTTTCAATCTCTCACACATTAATATTTATTATTTAGATGAGACTTCCTCAATGGCTTGTACAGGGCAACTTTATAAGATCAATGATGGTCATATCCGTTTATATGCGGCGGCGTGTTCGGTATAAATATTAATTTTATTTCTTTTCTTGTTTGTTTTTTTTGTATTTGATTCTTTTGTGTGAAAAATATGAACTAGTTTATAAATTATATTTTTTCACGTTGCCATTATGAGAAAAATGTTTGAGAAATGTGTTTGGGAGAGGAAGTGTCTTAAAACAAATATGTATATGAGTTGTTGTTCTAAAATATGTAATAAAAAAATATATACATACACGTATGTACATATGTATGCAAGTATGTACATATATGTGTACTATGTTATTATAAGGTAACCAAGTTTAGCTGTTAGTAAAATAGAATATATCATCAGTCAGCGGGAGGAAACCTTTTTAACACTTACATAAATGTTCGGGCAATATTCAGCAGTACCAGCGATATTAATTTTAAAGCTTTTATAACCTAAAAAGAAAACTAATTTAAAAGGTCGCCCAGAAAAGAATAAGTAGATGTTCGACTCGCTCAGGTCAAAGTGTTGAAGTTGCCCTTGCCCTGTTCAACTCGTGAACAATTTATGAAATGAAATCTGGCAACATTTTCTTGCCATCTGTGAAATAATGTGACTGGCATTTATTTTGCGCGAAATAGTTATTGACAGCTGATGTTTTTGTTTACAAAAGTCGATCAGTGATGCCTACTTCAAACCAATACATACGAACATTTTTGCGAAAATTCCCCATTATTGCATTGTTAAGTCTAGTACTCTGTTCAAAGTTGTGAAAATTTTTCAACAATATTGGCTGCAACTACTCCTCGGTTGTGATCATGTGTAGGAATGCCTTAAATATGTTATGTACTGGCAGACAAGTAGATATGTATATATTGGTTCCAAGGATACATGGGGATTGAGGAAAACGAAATGGCCGATACACTAGCCACAAAAGGGGAATCCAATTACCGGTGTAGGAAATGGTATATGTCCGGAAACCAATTCAACACCTGAAATGGAGCTCCTATACTCCTAAATCGACTAAATTCCTTTTATCACTAACCAGAAGCAACTGTAGACTTCCAAAGGGGGGGTGGGTATTAACTGGACACTGCTCGTATGTCGTCAAAATAGGAAAAATACTTACGGTACCTGCAGGAAATATAAGGAAACCGGGGTAATTGAGACTGTACAACATACATATACTGTGCTACTGTCCGACTATAAGCCGCACTATACTTTTCGGAGTCTTGAACTTGTATCGGGAATAGAACTGTGTAGATTACTAAGGTTTGTTAAATCTATGAGGGAAGCATTCGGTACAGGCACCATGAACTAGGCTGCCATACTTACAGGTTTCTTGTCATCTGCTGGTATCGCTAAGAATCGATCAATCCTGGTCTATGCGAGGTCCTTGACCACTCAGACTAACCTAACCTAACCTACTTATTGCTTATGCTTATTTTTGAAGTCCGTTAAATTTTTTTTAAATCATACTAATACATTGAAGACACACTCTTTCATTTTATTTCATCGTCAAAGTTTTCTTTGTATACCGATAGATATTAAAAGGCAATTCTCTTACTATTACTTAGAAAAAGAATTCTCATTATAAAATCTTTTCACCGCAAAAAAAATCGAAAAGAAAACTACAAAAGTTAAAAAAGTTACAAAGCTAACAAAAAAAAAGTTGTCAGTCACTCGTACTTGGGGCTTCAACTAAAAAGGGCAAGAAAATGTGTCCGGTCTTAATACACAACAAACAACCATCCAGTTAATATTGTTTTTTTTTCTTCTATACAACAGAGAGATATTTTAAACAAGTTTTTTCTTTGCGTTAAATAGAATTTTCATTACTTTCTTTGATAGCTCTTGAAAAAAAAATAATGTAAAAAAACGATTATTTTTAATTCTTCCTGTAAGTGCAAGAAACAAGTTACGCCTGATTTCACCTTGACGTTCTTCCTCTGCTATTCTCTCTGGTATTTTCTTTAGTAAATTACCTTGAAACTATTATTTCAACTCTTTTCATACATTTGAAAAAAAAAACAAATTCTTTCTTTTACATTTTTTTTATTCTGTCAAAGACAATGTGCTTTGAAATTTTTATAGTTTTGTTACTTCTCTTCCATAATATTCTTTTTGAACAAGTTTATTATGTTGTATGATACGAGTAATAGGTATGTTCCAAGTTATTATTTCACTTTTTTCTATTAAATGAACATTCAAGTTTTAATTTTTTGAATGTTGAGTTGGTGTTTTAACTTGCAATAGTTGTGATTTGGTTGAGTTATCAATTTAATTTTGTAACTCGAATAAGCATAATCACTAAGAATTTTATGTATGTATGTATGTATCGTCATCTAAAATCCAAAAAGTCGTAACTGAGTAACTAACATTGTCAATGAGTAACGAATAACAAAACGATCATAAATTTTAAGTATAGTTTTAAAAAATCAGATTAACGCGAGCGGATTTGCTGGTAAAAGCTATTAAATATATAAAATGTATACAGGTATAAAACTTTAAGTTGACAACACTGGCGTCCATTTTGTCAGCTGTGAAGTGATTTATGTTCAGTTTGTCCCGATTCACACACTTCAACTATCGTTGATCAACTCGTAATTCAGCTGTAAGAAAGACGGAGAAGGAAATACAAATATCTCTCTTTAAGTTTCCGTACACCAAAGGTGAAAAGGAACCCTATTGTTTTCGCTACGCTGTCCGTCACAGGCTATTTTCTCGAGAACCGTAAGAGCGTAAAATTTGGACAGAGTGTATAGAACTTTGGCCGCTACAAGAACAAATACATGAGAGCTAAAAATTAAAGAGTGTTCCAAAACGAGCAATGAAAAATTTCAAAATCGCATGTAAATTGAAATTTGTAAGGTTATTGTATTTTTATACAGACTACAACAATCATTACTAAAATGTAAAAAATTTAAATTAAAGGGAGTTCCATCAGTTAATGTGATATTGACTTAAAAAAACGGTAAAACTAAAAAATGCCAAAATTTTAAAATAGCCAAACCGAAAAAAATCGCCAAAAACGAAAAAAGCACCCAATTAAAAAAGAAATTTTTAACACTAAAATAAATCGCCAAAAACCGTAAAAATCGTCAATATAAAAAAATCGGCAAAAATAAAAAAAATCGCCAAAACGACATATTCAAAAAACGTTCAAAACCGAAAAAATTCCAAAACTATATTCGACCATATCACAGAGTTCAATTCCGTTCGGAAACGGAATTCAATCCACCTCAAGATGTCAAGCCCTAGCCGGAAAATACCCCAGCATAGCAGCGCTTCCAACAGTCTGGAAACACCTGACAAATTTCCGCATTTAAGTTTTCTTTTTTTAGACACCATCTAGTAAAAAAATGAGGTGGATTGAAATCCGTTTCCGAACGGAATTGAACTCTGTGACATGGCCGATTATATAGGCTAAAGTTCGAAATAGTAGTACACATTAAAGTCCTGCACAAGACCATTTATAAGACATTTCAAGACATGAGAGATTTTTCAAATGCTTTACTACAGCGAAATGTGCTAAAGCAAACGCTAAACAACACTGTTGGCAAGACATTTGTTTCAGCTGTTTGTCTTGCCAACAGTATTGTTTAGCGTTTGTTTTAGAATATTTCGCTGTAGTAAAGCATTTGAAAAATCTCTCATGTCTTGAAAGGTCTTATAAATGGTCTTGTGCACGACACTATTAGATATGTAGTGTCCGTACGGAACCCTTCGTACGCGAGTCAAAGTCGCACTTTACTCGCTTTATTTTTCAAACAGCTGAATTACAAATTGATCAACAAAAATTGAAGTGTGTAAACCAGAAATTTGGTTCGGCATTTCAACATAAATAGACTGACGCTTGAACAACGCTTCCAAATTGTGCAAATTTATTTTGAAAATCATGATTCTGTTCGAATAGATATCGCTCACTGTGTTCATTTTTTACGGTCAACATAATCCTCCATCAGAGCAATTAATTTGATTAATTATGTAACGTTTTCGTAGCACGTTTACTCTAAATGATGCACGTTTACGCATCCACAGATACGTAGTACAGTGCGTACAGAAGAAGTCATTGTAGCGCAGAGGAAGACCCGAATCAGTCTATCAGCCATGATTACTGACTTCTTCGTTTATCAATTGAACAACGATAATGTGCAGGACCAATATGTCATACAGCTCGTGTTACAATTGGTTTATTGCAAAAAGGGTTTGGTAACCGCATAGTTTTACGTTTCGGACCCATGAGTTGGCCTCCAAGATCATGCGATTTAACGTCGCTAGATTAATTCCTGTGGAGATATGTGGAGTCGCTAGTGTACGCCGATAAGCACGAAACGATAGACCACTTGGAAGATAACATTCGCCGAGTTATTGCCAATATACGGCCACAAATGTCTGCAAAAGTCACCGAAATTGGACCTCCAGATTAGACTATGTCCGAGACAGCCGTGCTTTTTGTCTTATAAGTTTGTAAACCATGTAGTTACGGCCTTCTGAATTCCCATAATAAAATCTTTATTTTTTTTATGTATCCGTGTTAACTTTTAAAGAAAAATGTATTTTGGTTATATACATCATTATCAATCAAAAAGACTATTTGAAATTTTTTTGGCAATTACGGCCTTTTGGTTTTTAGCTAACTATATGTATGTTTGTTTGTATGTATGTGACCGGCATGTTTGACAGGAGCAACTGAAAGAGTTCATTGTGTGGTATATTTCTTTTTATGATTTTCATGATCACATTCCAACAAGAAATTGTTTTTTATTGAGCAGATTTTTTTCAGTTTAACCTGTCTTCTACTTCAACTCTTTTTTTCAGTTGATGTGTTATATGAATTGGATGAGAAAAATTGCTTGCTTGCCTCGCCTCGCCTCTTGTGAATTTTATTAAATTATTCATTAGTGTTTTAAGTGCATAATGTCATGAATATACGAGTACTTTCAGTCAAACACAGTCCTCTGGGATATTTTATAGAGAGTATAATATTAGTGTATTCCAAAAAGAATGCATACATCAAGGTCATTTCATATTTGAAATATTCGAAGAGAAAAAAGAAAATTACGTGATAAAAATTTAAAGAAAATAGAAACAAGTTTAAATAAGCCAGCAAAATCGTCTTATAGTGCATTTAAATCTGCACAAAATCCAGCAGATTTTAATTAAAATCTTTATGAAAATCTATACAGTTTACACCAAGAATCAGAATTTTTTTTATACAAAACAAAACTCATTAACTGAACATTTTCCTAAACTACAACCAAACAACTGCCATGTAGCCAATTCACACACCTTTTTAAGTACAGAGGCTGACTTTTTAGTACAAATTTGAAAACAAGAAACATAGTTGCATCACTAAGTTCTACTAGATTTTAAGATTTAGATTGCGACAAAATCTAGTGACAAAGTTGGTTTTGTTTTGTGTGGGAAATTTACGAAAATGATTTGTAAGAAAAATAACGAAAATATGTTTTAAAACAAAAAAAGCGTTTTTATTTACAAAGTCTAGCCTTTAATGCAAAATGCTCGAGTGTAATAGCTGCGTTAGCCGGCTGTAAAGGCTCAGTCAGCCGACTTTAATGTAAACTAACTGTAACAGTAGGAAACAGCTGATCGATATTGCTGTGTTAACCTACTCTTCATATAAAAATATCGATCAGCTGTTTCCTACTTTGCAGTTACATTACATTACAGTCAGTCAGTCGGGTCAGTTAGCCGATTGTAATTTAATGTAACTGTAACAGTAGGAAACAGCTGATCGATATTGTTATGTGAAAAGTAATGAAAATGGTTATAAAGATGTAATGTAACGTAACCTACTTTTCATATAAAAATATCGATCAGCTGTTTCTTACATCTAGAGATATGATATTAAATTTTCATTTATCAAATAAGAAATGAGGGCTCAATAATTAATCTTTTGTTTAATTTTCCTTACTTTATCGTTAAATTATGGTAATTTTGTATATAAAATAAACTACATCTTATTTCGCTCGCATTTTGAAATTTTACGCACAACGAGGGCACAATGTATTATGATGTTATACAAATAAAATCGAATTGAAATGTCTGTTTTTTTTTGATTTAGTATTATTACGTTTGAAGTTCCACTTCATCAAATGTTAAGCTCTGCTTTCTTGACACAATATCCATTTTACAGCAAGGGAAATACATATGCAAAACATAAGTTGTTGGGAAATACTCGTACTGTGCATTATCGGTAACGCCCTCTTACAATAAGTATTTTATGGTAAATCAAGCATGGCCGAACAGGAAAAAGATATTACCAACTAATAAAGAAAACGAAAACATTAATTCAATATGACTAGAGACGACAATTGAAAGTTAAAAATTTGTACTCATTGAATTTTATTTTGTTTTAATAGTTGCATTGCTCAACAATGCTAATAAAATTACTTATTCCTTTTTTACTTCCATCTGCTGAATTCAAAAAACGTTTATTGTGCTATAAATATGTTTATTTCTTAAAAAGAATTTGCGAGCTTTTTTAATCATCAAGATTGTTTTAAATATCTTTTACTGTATTATACACTAGTACATAGAGTGTAGTTCAGTTACATTGAAGTCTAATAAAAATGAGTCATCTCATAATAATTAACAACTTCCCCAATAGTTTTGCATTAATATTTTACACAAACCAGTGCGTTTATAGAAAATCGAATGTGTAGATATTATTGTAATTATTATTATTATTAAGTCTTGTAAACAAAACATTATCGAAATTTATACTCTTATAACGAAGAAAAAAATGACAATCTATTGTCTGCAATTTTTTAAAACAGCTGGTTTTTTAGCTTTCTCAAATTTATAGCTCGACTATAGATGACATTTGAACTTCAGTTGCTTTGTCAACTGGAAATGCAAATGAAAATAAAATTAAGGTTATGTATGGCAACTTTCCCCAGTTGCCTTCAAATTTATGGAAAATAACATAATATTTAATGTACTATCTTGAAAATATCATCCATCAGTATTGGTAGACTTTAAATTTTTGCACTAAAAAGATACAAATTTAAATTTCCAAAAAAAAAATGGGTGCAAAATTTTAAAAATAATTAAGGACCTGTCCCACGATAATGACAACGTTCGACTTGTCCCAAAACTTATATTCGAAACAACAACAAAATATTAAAACTTGTTTTTGTTTTGAATGTATGTAAGTGTGCGACAAGTCGATATCGTGGGATTAGCTCTAATTGTTTGTCAAATGAAACATTAGGTGTGTTCCACAAGATTTTTTACAAAAAAAAAAAGAAAATTACTTTATGTATACACAAAAGTTATCAAAAATTGTTGGAACGCAAAATACTATGAAATACTATGTTGCATACTTTTTACCAGGGACTGAAACCTTGAAAAAATAGGTTCAGGTTCGGGTTAATTAAAATAAAAATTTCCGGTTCGTGTTCGGTTCAGGGTTCGGTTAGTTACAAAGTCAAAATTCAACTACATGTGTTTTATTAGTAAAAGCTGTATTAGCTTTTTTTTTTGCATGCAAGAAATGTAATGGATCTTATTATTCTTCTATTAAATATTTCCCTATTTTTTACATTTTTGTTGAATTTTTCGGTTCAACGGGGTTCGGGTTCAAATTCTTTACAAAGAAATGGGTTCGGGCTCGGTTTCAGTCCCTGCTTTTTACATTAAATCTTATTAAAGTGATTAAAAAGCATAACATTATAAAAAACAAAAATTTTGCATCATTGGCAACAGCTGTAAAAAGTAAATAAAAAAAAGTTCTAAAATAGTAAAAGCTACGTGAATTATTAAAAAAAAACATTTTTATATTAAAGAAATGCAGAAACTTTAACTTTGTTCAAAAAAAACCTCCCATTTTGCTTTTTTATAAATTTGGATGTAAAATCTGTTGTTTTTCTTATACATATTTGCAAATTTGCTGATTAATTTTTCAGTTTCATATGTAAATAAAAAACAGATGATTATTTAATTATTATCCCAGAAGAAAAATTTCGTATAGGTTTGTACAGGAAATGAAAAAAAATCACTCTCTCATTCGCTCTCAAAATTGCACGAAAATTGCTATCTGTAACCATCGTTACCATATGTAACGATTTATTTTTGAAGTTTTTCGAGATGTTAAAAAGACTAAAATATTTCTTAGCTATGAATAAGATTTTTGAAAATATGAAAAATGGTACTCTTAGCATATTAGTTAAGGTTAGTTTTGACTAAACTACTTCCACATTTTCTTTTTGTTTCATAAAAAGTATCAAAAGGAGTTGCACGCTGCAATATTATTTATTTCATTTGATTAAATTTCAACAATGGTTTCCTCAATGTACAAACACATATACTGCTAAACAACGCTTGTGTTAAAAGAAATAATTTGCTTAAATCTGGGAGTAAATTACGGCATACGATATCGATCGAGATATTAATAAAAGCAAGACTTGGGACGAACTCATTCAGTCGGTCGTTTTTTACGCAAATTTTTTTATCAAACCCAATTAAACTACAACCTGCAAACCTATTGTGTCAAAAAAGACGGACTGAACGAGTTCGACCCAAGTATAACACAAACACAATTTTATGAAAATTAGTTCGATAACGAATGCCATAATTTGTCTCCTCTTTTTTTTGACAGCTTAAGCATGTTAGGGAGTATGTATTCACATATCGTCGCTGTTTTAACTAACCGACCTGAAATTTTTTTGAAAAATTAGTTAATTCCACTACTAGACTTTATGAGTCATAATAGACCTTGTCTACAATTTTTATGACTGCAAACATTAATGTTGAGCCTATAAAAGTAAAACTATATCAGACAAACAAACATAAAAGCTGCAATCCTGTAAAATTTTAGAAATGTTAGATAGGTCAGTTAGATAAAACAGCGACGATATGTAGAATGTAAAAATCTTACATACATATGTGCCCTTAATTATGAAAGTGGTCTAAGTCATATATTTAACTGGTCGAGTTATTTAGTAGATTACATTTTAACAAATTAAAAAAATATTTTTATATTGTGCAACATTTGAATTTAGAGTTGTACTAGTTGTCTTACCTGCAGTGCTGTTGGAAGTCGGTGTCGAAAAAAGGTTGGTTACTAAACACAGAAGCTTGTTAATAAATACTTACACATGTACATACGAGTATATTGCTAACCTTCTTGGCACTCATTAACTGAAAGTTAATTATTTTAAATCTTTAGTGCCCATTTTTTAAGTCAGTTGAATTTTTTTATACCTACATACATATGTATATAAACCAAAATTTTATGCACTCACATGTACATATATTTATTTGTATATGTGTAGTATGCATTTCTTATAAATCATTTTTGTTTGCAAACTTCACATGAGCTTTAAACTTTTACTTAAAACATTAATTTTGCATATTGCACATACTCGTAATATGAAAACTAAACCCCAGTAGCTCTTTTAAATAGTAAATAACTCCCTAGTGAAATTAAAAAATATATAAATACAAATATGTATGTATGTATGTGTGTATGTCTGCAAATTTGTACAAAAACATTTGCTCTCAACATTTAATTTAAACAAATATTTGTTTTCACTTGAACACAGAAGCAGAAATTATTTCATAACTTTTACCTTTAAAAAAGTAAACTAAATTAATAACAAAAAAAATGTTTACGGCCTTTCACTAAAACTAAAAAAAACAAATATAAAATAGTGCTTTAAATCTGTGCACAACGTTATTACATTTTTCAATAAACTTTTATTTCAGAAGCTCTCTTGCAATCCAGACCCCTGCCACATATACCAGCCGGTAGCACATTACTGGGTGGTGTGCCAGACGCAGGCGACCTTTTGGGACAAAGCCACCAAGATGGCATCTCGCTACACACAACACAATCTCATAGTCAGGGACATAGCTCGACTACATCGGGCTTTGAATCAGCCCACAGATGGACTTCCAAAGAAAATCTCTTAGCACCCGGACCCGAAGAAGACGATCCACAGTTATTTGTGGCCTTATACGACTTTCAAGCGGGCGGAGAAAATCAGCTGAGTCTGAAAAAGGGTGAACAAGTGCGCATATTATCATATAACAAGTCGGGTGAATGGTGTGAGGCGCACTCGGATTCGGGTAATGTTGGCTGGGTGCCATCGAATTATGTTACACCATTAAATTCCTTAGAAAAACATTCCTGGTATCATGGTCCAATATCGAGAAATGCAGCTGAATATCTTTTAAGTTCGGGCATAAATGGCAGTTTTTTGGTAAGGGAAAGTGAAAGTTCACCCGGCCAAAGAAGTATTAGTTTGAGGTAAGTATTTTTTTTTATAAAAAAAAATATATAAACTTGAATTATTAATATTTTATTAATTTTAGATACGAAGGCCGTGTTTACCACTATCGAATATCTGAAGATCCCGATGGTAAAGTATTTGTTACAGCGGAAGCCAAATTCAATACTCTCGCCGAACTGGTACACCATCATAGTGTGCCTCATGAGGGCCATGGACTGATTACTCCGCTTCTGTATCCAGCACCAAAGCAAAATAAGCCAACAGTATTTCCTCTAAGTCCCGAACCCGATGAATGGGAAATATGCCGTACTGATATTGTTATGAAACATAAATTGGGTGGCGGCCAGTATGGGGAAGTTTACGAAGCGATATGGAAACGTTATGGCAACACTGTTGCCGTTAAAACACTTAAAGAAGACACAATGGCCCTTAAGGATTTCCTTGAGGAGGCCGCCATTATGAAAGAGATGAAACATCCTAATTTAGTGCAACTAATTGGTAAGTAAGGACTAGCTGACATATACATATACATACATACAAACGAAATGTTTGTATGTATTTATAAATTTATGTAGTTGCACAGTTGTTGCAGCAGTTGTTTGAGTTTATGTACATACTTCCTCTAATAAAGTTTTGCCGGAGTTTAAGTAAATTTAAAAAGTCGTAGTTGATAAGTATATATAATAAAATTACCAGTTATTGTAGCCTAGGGAGTCAAAGAGTTTTTCGTTCACTTTTTCTATATTTTCTTTTTTTGTAGCTTGTCATTTGCCAGATTTGAAAAAGAGTGTGTAAATAACTACGAGAGGAAATTTGTTGTTAGTAAAAATCAACTAAATAAATGGAGTTGTACGGATAGTTCATTAGAATGTTGGTTTGTCTGTCAGTCGGTGTATAAATATGTACATAATTGTCTGTGGAGTTCGTGGTAGTAATTAGGATTTCAATTTTTCTTTTATATAGTTTTAACTTATGTATGCAAAATAATACATAGTAATATTTCCTAATAATATTTATTTACAACTTACTAATTTAAGAAATCCATACCCGACATATTGTCATAATTATATTTTAATTTGAAATTTATTTGCTGGTGGTTCAGCTTGGTCTATATACGTATTTCATTGGCGCTTGAACCAAATCATCAGTAGACTTCAACCACAAATTTTGAACAGTCACAAACCTCTTACTTTATGCAAAGACTTTCAAAAACTATAATAATATTTTTGAAAATCACAAAGACAAAATAAGCTTAGTAGGCTTTGAAACTCATACAAAACCCAGCAAATAATTTATATTCGATATGAATCTATTTTATTTTTCTACACCATTATACAATTAGAAATCCATTGGACAACAATAAAAGTAATTACAAGGCAAAATTAAAATATAATTATGACAATATGTCGAATAATAAATTTCTTAGATGTTAAATTTTAGATTTTATTTTTCATTTTGCCTTGTAATTACTTTTATTGTTATCCAATGGATTTCTAATTGTATAAAGGTGTAGAAAAATAAAATAGATTCATATCGAATATAAATTATTTGCTGGGTTTTGTATGAGTTTCAATGCCTACTAAGCTTATTTTGTCTTTGTGATTTTCAAAAATATTATTACTTTATGAATTCTCATATAGTTTTTGAAAGTCTGTGCATAAAGTAAGAGGTTTGTGACTGTTCAAAATTTGTGGTTGAAGTCTACTGATGATTTGGTTCAAGCGCCAATGAAATACGTATATAGACCAAGCTGAACCACCAGCAAATAAATTTCAAATTACAACTTACTAATTTTACAAAAAAAAAAAAACAAACAAAAATAATAAAAGCCTTAAATTACACTGTGCTAATTCAGAAATGTAATAACCGGTGGAACTGATGCGTAAACCTAATTCGAATAGGCTGAATTCAGTGGTGCTAACCGTTTTCTTTAGGTTAGCTCTGGTTTAAAAAATAATTAAGATTGAAAACTTAGTCAAGAGTGCCTAAAAATTGCAATTTTTCTTTGTTTTCTACCATTTATTCATTTTTAAATCGAAATTTTTTTAAAAAAATTTAAAACTTGCCCAAATTAAAAAATTGTCTGGAGTTTTGAAAAAAATTGTACTAAAAATTAAAAATTGTTCATTAATACAAATTTATTCCATCGATATAGGTACATATATCTAAAGGGTACACCAGATAACCAACTGTTGTCAATATCATCCTCTTCAATTTTTGTGAACAAAAATTCATTCAACATGGCCCGATAACGATCGCCATTGGCTGTAACGGCCACTCCTTGCTCATTTTCGAAATTATGCCTCTGGGCCAAAATCGGCACCAAACAGTGACTCGTTTTGGGTGCGTCGGCTTTTCAATGTATGCGTGCGGGTTTTCTGTGCACCAAATACGACAATTTTGCTTGTTTACATACACGCCAAGATCAAAGTGAGCTTCATATGAAAAGATGATTTTTTTTTTGGCAAAATCGGCATCTTCTGTAAGTCGATCGCAGGCCCACTTAGCGAAGCGAAAACGCATTGGATGGTCAGTTGGCTCGTTCAGCGGGAGAATAAAACTAATTATCTGTCAAATCAGACATGAGCTAAGTGTTAGCATTCACGAAATAAGCACTAGTTAAAAAACCGTTAGATGTCGGACCCTTTATATAAAGTATAATAAATGATAGAAAACTGAAGAAAATTCGATTTTTTGGTACTTTTAGCCAAGTTTTCAATCTTAATTAATTTTTATACAAGAGCTGACCTAAAATAAATTCAGGAAAGTGCGACTGTGATTCGCACACGAAAATAGGTACATACATATGTACTAAGGACCTGCATATGACCACTTACATACATATAAGAGCATGAGGGATTTTTCAAATGCTTTACTACAGCGAAATCTTCTAAAAAAAAAGCTAAACAACACTGTTAGTATAGGAGTAAAGAAGAAAATACTTCGTGACGGAAGATTTTGTGATGCTTGCTTCTTCATACGCATGGACGCGTATAAAAACGTCATGCATGTACATACATACATAAGTTGTGTGTATGCTCATTTATTTTTCTGCGCACATTACAAACGCACACATGCATTGCCATTAGTTGTGTTCGCTTGCTTTAAAAACCCTCCCTTAAACACATACATAATAGTTTTCAATCTACATCTTACACACACACTCAAACGTACAATATGCAAAATAACAAGCATACACGCACCAACACTACTTCTTTTAATTGTTTGTTGTGAACAAGAACTTTTCGCGACATCGCTTGCTAACACTCATATACACGAACAATAATGCATCCATCGTGCTTCGCTTATTATACGACAGCATTTATTATTGGTTTAGTACATACATACATACATGCCACGAGAATACATTTAAAAAACAAGACGTATTACAAGACACAATTAGTCTGAAACTTCTGGTTTCTCCACTTAGTAAATTAATTACTTCAAACCGATAGGCATTATTTCGCATGGCATTGGTCGCATATTGATTCCAGCACTTCTTTATTCCCCATTTACAAGAATTAAGGAAGAAGTATTTACTAAAGCGAATCATATTCTTATGATCTCTGTCGATTTTCGTCGGCACACTGCAATAAAGTCCTAATTAGTAAACCAATTAATTCTGAAATAAGTCTATATGGCTTTATTACCAATGCAATGTGGTGCAATGTTCTTATGTTTCAATTAGTTGGGAAATAAGGCAAATTTAGCTTATTACTTATGACTTTGTTTCAGTGACCCGGCCGATAGTGTGATCCAGGCTTTAGTGTATACTTAAATTTATTTTTTTTTGTATATTTTTGGTGACCAATACAACAAACGAGCGAAAAGCTTGGTATGACATAATAAAACAAAAAAAAGCGGCGGATTTTTCTTCAAGATGAATTTTAAAATTTTCTTTGTTTTATTAATTTTTAGGTGTTTGTACCCGTGAACCGCCATTCTATATAATCACCGAATTCATGTCTCATGGCAATTTGTTGGATTTTCTCAGATCCGCAGGACGAGAAACGCTCGACGCCGTTGCCCTGCTGTATATGGCAACGCAGATTGCATCGGGAATGAGTTATTTGGAATCTCGTAATTACATACATCGTGACTTGGCTGCCCGTAACTGTTTGGTAGGCGATAATAAATTGGTGAAGGTGGCGGATTTCGGTTTGGCTCGTCTGATGCGTGATGACACCTATACGGCACATGCGGGCGCCAAGTTTCCCATAAAATGGACCGCCCCCGAGGGACTGGCCTACAACAAGTTCAGTACAAAGTCCGATGTTTGGGCGTTTGGTGTGCTTTTGTGGGAAATCGCCACATATGGCATGTCACCGTATCCGGGCATCGATCTGACCGATGTGTTTCATAAATTGGAGAAGGGCTATCGTATGGAAAGGCCACCCGGCTGTCCACCAGAAGTTTATGATTTAATGCGTCAATGTTGGCAATGGAATGCGGCGGATAGGCCTACATTCAAAAGCATACATCATGCTTTGGAACATATGTTTCAGGTGGGTGAAATATGGGAAAGTGGTTGTTTAATTGGTGGTGGTCGTGTTGGTGTTGGTTATACGAATAAAGTAGATGATGACGACGATCACAATGTCGACGGCGACGATGAATATGAAGATGATGGCATTGAGCTTTGATTTAGAGTTGATCCATGTGAGTGGGCAAATGAACAAAATCATGGCTATAACAACAATGCTATATGTAGACAAATTACTAAAAAACTAGATAAAAACAATTGTTGTTTAGATAGAACAAATAATAATAGATATAGTAATGGACAAGCACATCTTAATTTCTTCGATCTGCAGGAATCATCTATAACCGAAGCGGTCGAAAAGCAATTGAATGCCACGACAACGGCCACGTCAAATGTTGGTCAAAGTTTAACGCCTCAAATGGCCAAAAAGGGTATAATGCCAGGCAATACAGGGCAGGGTTCGCAGGGAAATAGTGGTGGTGGTGGTGGTTGTGGTGGCGGAGGTAATAGTGGTGGTGGTCTAACACCAGGTGGTCATCACGATCAGCAAGCTAGTACCCCCATGTCAGGTAAATTGATTGATTTATTCATAACTACCAAATATTCTTCAATAAAATTTGGAAATATATGTATACATTTATATTTAAAAAATAAATTTTTTTTAGAAACTGGTTCCGGCTCAACGAAACTGCTAACGTTTTCCAGCCAGGGCAAGGGTAATGTGCAAATGCGTAGAACCACCAACAAGCAGGGCAAACAAGCACCAGCTCCACCCAAAAGAACAAGGTAACGTTTTTGACTGTGTGTTCTTTAATTACAATAGTATGTTATATGTATGTAACATATTTAATCAAGTGTTAAATTGGATCATTTTTTTGTTCTTTCTTTTTAAATTCTGTCTTGTAGCCTACTGTCGTCTAGTCGTGATAGCACCTATCGTGATGAAGAAACTTCCGCTTCAGCTCGTCAGCTTATAGATGAAATGCATACGAATGGTAAAACTGTTTACAAATCATTTACCTTAAGTAGAAATTGTAAACCCCTACATTCAACCTATTATTCTACCACTGCTACTACTAGTTTCAATAATAATGATAAAAGTATTCCAGTTGTTGTTAGTGGTAATAGTTCTTCATGTACACAAAAATTATTAAAAAGTGATAGTCAAAATTATTCTTCTTCTATTACTACTACTACTACTACTACACCTACAAAATCGTATCGTACCACAAATACTACAAGTTCTACTGCTAGTCCTACTCCTCCCACAGCGGGTTTTGCTATTAAAAAATCCACGTCTTGCAGTAGTTTTCTAGTTGATGTATTATTTCGAGGTATTTGTCCGAAGCGCAGTAAGATTCAATGTATTTTTTTATTTCTTCTTTTGTTATACAATATTATATTTTATTTTTTTTCTGTAATATTTGTCTAATATTGGTTTTTTACATTTATAATTTGGTTTGGTTAACGTTTTCTGTTGATAAGTAATTATTTCTATGTTTGAATATTTTTAATTGGCTTGAGTTTATTTTGTAAGTAAGTAATTTACTAAAAAACAATTTTACAATATTTGCTTTTTTTAATTTATAATATAAATTCTTACTAACTTGATTTTTTTTTAATATGGAAATTATTTTAATTTAATTTAACGCGTGTTAAAATGAATAGAAATTTAAAAAAATTATTTGTTGATGGTTCAGTATATCTTAGGGCCATTTTCACAACTTGCCTTTAGTTAAAGGTGGGATTTTGTCTGCCCGATAAATATCTCTGCGTTATTACAACTTTTTACATTTACATTAATACAACAATAATAATAATATTTAGTGGATCAAAAAAACAATAAATGAAAGTTTAAGCTGCAACGAAATCCATCTAGACATAATAAACTATCAACAAATACATTTTTTAAATAAAATTTTTTTTTAATTTTGGTACAAAGTAAAAAAATACACCTATTAAGTATTGATTGGGTGACTATTGAGCCTAAAGTTGTTTGCGTAAAATTATTACCAAAGTGCAAATTCTATACATTCGTAAGTAACTCGTTATGGTTATCCGAGGGCGAAAATTAAACCAAATCGGATTGAGAACGAAAACAATAATGACATGCAAATGTCATAAAAATAATCAGGGCTATCTATCATGAATAAAATTCCGCCCTTCCAATTAGAATTTTTTGTTTTCCCTATTAAGTTGGAATTGTTCCCAGGGAAAAATTTCATGCGAAATTTTATTCATGATACTCCTGAATTATAATGGTGCGAGAGTTGTTCTCCACGCCAGATATATTTTACGACTCAGTCTCGGACTTGGAAAATGTTCTTTTTAATTTCTCCAAAATGTGTAATCCTCATACTTAAATAAGAGCGGCAAGCGTTGCGTTAGGCTGCTGCTACGCATTTTAAGTACATTTAATAAATTTGAAAATATTATTTTATTGTACTGAAAATAAGTACCCTGTTGCTAACGCAACGCTTCCGCTCTTAGTTAGGTATGAGGGTAAAGAAAAACTAGACCGCCTTCAATTTAGATAAATCGAGAGGACGAATATTTTTTTTTTTTTTGAGAGAGGGCGAAGATGTAAATGTAAGAATCCGGTAGAAGTTTGGCACTCTGGTGACACTTTGACCGACTATGTTGTAGAGCAGTGATCTGCAATGAATCGTTTTTTCGCTATTCATACTGACTAGAGATGATCGAAACTGTAATTTTTAATAATGTTGCTCCTTGTGAATGTGATTTCTAAAACGCTGTTCTTTTAAACTGAGACTGTGATCATACTTGCCAGAAAAGACGATTTGACACGATTTCACGATTTTTTCTTGACAAAAGCTGAAGGTATAAACTAAATTAATGTGGTAGCTTTATTTACTGTAAAGTAAGCATACAAGAACAATCACAGTTTGTATGAAAGAACTATATTTTCAAAACCTGTTAATTGATCAATTCAGTCACAGTTGTGATTAGTGATTTTTCAATAGCTGTGAAAAAGTAACAGGTTTCTAAATATCGCTCAACTCTACATCGTTTAAACTCAGCTACTCTGATTTACGCACACTCACAATAAGATTGAGTTAAAAGTATAGGTTGCAATAAATATGAATGCGACGTCGACATTATAGTCATACCACACTCACACTCTAATTTCAGAAAAATACTCATACTACTTACATTGATTCAGCTCACTCAACTCATCCATATACATATGTATATTTAAAAGCGGTGTTTTGAATTAATACAATACAACAAAAACAATAAATAAAAAAACAACACAAACACATACCCTCATGAGAATTTTAATGTTCGTATGCGAGGTTTACATTGCAAATCATGCTTATTTTGCATCGTACATAGGCATTGACTTAAGGAGATATAAAACCAAAAAGTTTACTTTGCTTTTAAAATGAGAAATTCTATCGGATTCGGCCGTATATTTAAATTTTTTTTTAACAATTTAATTTCTTTTTTTTTTTTGAAATTAAATGAATAGTGAATTCAAAAGATGTCTATCCAAAAGAGAATTGCAAAAATGTCCGCCTTTCAATTTCCAAAATGAAAAAGCCGACCTACTTGTGAAACTCGACGCTATTCCCCAACTTTTATTGTGCAATAAAAGTACCAGGACAGTCGAAAAAGTTTCAATACAACTGTCGCATTGTTCACAAATGACATGTAACAGGGTTGTGAAATGCAATTTTTTACGGATTGTAAAGTTCCGTCAATGTGACAATTAACTCCGATTAAAATTGTAATTACTTTTGCACAAACAAAACACGATTTTATTTATTTCATATCATTTGCACTAACTAGGTCTGTCTGCGTACTTTTCCAGTAGCAAATACTCAGTCAACTTTTTTGGGAGAGTAAGACCAATTTCACTCTGCCGACTGAAAATATCTTAAAAAGTACGCAGACAGTATCCAGTGAAATATTGCAAGAAAACAGCTGATCGGTGTGTAAACTATTGAAATAACAAAGCAAAAGAATTTTAGCCAGAAAAATAGCATTATTGGAATCATTGGTTCTACTTTTACGACACGGTCGCACTGTATATTTGGACGTTTCTAGCATGAAATAAAGTGTTTTGTTCATTATAATTTATTATAAACGTTAAAAATCAACACAATTGTAACTATTTACCTCTGCCATTGTTAAATTTTAATTTCTATTTTCATTTCACAAAAATTATTTCATTCAAAAAGTAATAAAAACAGCTGTTCAAACTAGTTGCAAAATCTTGCAAGAAGAAATTTCTCCAGTAACATTTTGCAAGTTCTGTAACTTCCAACTGTCAAAAGTTTCTCTTTTTGGCTCTCTCGCTGCAAGAGATTTGGAGTACGCAGACAACATTTTGTAAGATTTTGCAACATTTTGCACAAAATGATGCAAAATATGTGTACGCAGACAGACCTATTATTAAAATTTTCTAAGGTTTTCGGAAATAATAAATGCGAAAACAGATTTTATTTTATTTTAGTTTTCTCTTAATTTATGTAAATATTATTATTTTTTATACTATTTTACTTACTCGTATACTATTTATTTCTTGCTACGCTTTGGAATGTGGATATGGACATCACTCATCTCTTAACTGCTACTCTTACCTGTTTTTCCTCCAAAACAAACTGTTAAATGATTTAATTTTCTTCATAACATTTTGCATATCCCAAAATCTCTCCAATAGTTATGTAAAACCCCCAAAAAAAATTACTTCACTTACTTTATTGTTTTTGTTTCACCCTCCTCTTTAAGGTCTCACACGTGATATTAATAATCTTAATCAACGTTATGACTCAGAAAATGACAATACAACCGGTGATCCCGATACAGATCATACTGGCGATAGTTTAGAACAAAATGTGCCAACACATTCTAAATTGCAACATTCCATGCATGTTGCCAACAATATAGCACCACGCGGTGCTCAAACACACTCCTCGTTTAAACGACCAACGCCAGTTATGGGCAACCGTGGTCTGGAAACACGTCAGAGTAAAAGATCTCAACATGGCGGTAGAACAGACGCGAATGCTGTAGCTGTCACGAACACAAGCATGAATCAAATTAATCCTGTTGCTCAACCCATACAAGTGGGAGCTCTGGAAGTGATGAATGTAAAACGTGTGGTTAATCGGTATGGAACTTTGCCAAAAGTTCAAAGAATTGGTCAATTTCTAGACAGCTTAGAAGACAGTAACGAAGAAGGCAATAATGTCTGCACACCGTCAAATGTGCTGCCACCACCGCCAGCCACAAATGGTTTTAATGGCAGACTGCCAAAAAATACACCACCTTTGGCTGCTCCGATTCCCCAGCAAATGATACGCAGCAATTCCTCAGGAGGAGTAACAATGCAAAATAATGCCTCGGCCAGTTTGAATAAATTGCAAAGGCACCGCACTACTACCGATGGCAGCAGCATGCTGACTTTCTCCTCCTTCCGAGGCAATAATTCCAGCAATTCACCCAAACGCAATCAACAGCCAGCCTTGGCCAATTTGGAATTTCCACCACCTCCTCTCGACTTGCCACCGCCACCGGAAGAGTTTGAAAACATGCCGCCACCACCGCCGCCGCAGCCAGAATGTGATCTGACGTCTCCTCAATCCTTTACCGCTCACTTGAGTATTAAAGCCAAAACTAGCTGTAATGATGTGTCTAATACTGCGCCCAGTGTTGAGGAAGCCAGTTCCAGATTTGGCGTATCTCTACGCAAACGTGAACCATCCACAGATTCTTCTAGTTCATTGGGCACACCGGCAGCAAGCGACTACAACAATGGCAATTCGCAAAATCAAGAAATAAACATGAAAGAGAAACTCATGGCTGAAATAAAAGATAGACAGGCAAAAGAGAACTCCTCGGCCTCGGCCAATATACAAAACGGCAACCCCAGTGGTGTAGACCCAGTCTCTTTGTTGGTCAACGAGTTGGCTGAGAGCATGAATTTGCCAAAACATAAACAACAATTAGCGCCAAATAAATCGCCGGCTTCTGCGAATGAGCTCAACTCATCAAGCAACACTAACACAACCACTAACACTAACTCCTTTAAGGCCCAACTGAAAAAAGTCGAACCCAAAAAGACCGCTACTCCAACTCAAAAAGCAGAAAATCAAACCAACATTATTGATTTCAAAGCCCACTTACGCAAAGTGGAGACCAAAGCCAACACTACTGAGACAAGTGGCAAAGACAAAGATACCAAAAAAGACTTGGAAAAAGACATTTCATCTACAAATGCATCAACAACGATTTCTTCAAACAAATCAACAAATTCCAATGCAAAATCTCTTGCAAATATGTCGGGCTCATCGACTCTAAATCGCAAAGATGATAAAAAATTTTCCACCACACATTTAACCCAAAAGACTGAAATTAAAATTGACCTACAGCAACAACAACAACAACAGCAAACATCTCAAGTGCAAGCAAACGGCAACAACTCGGAGAATCATACTGATTCGTCTGCAACTACGGCAGCGGTAAACAGTGACACGAATATGGAATGTGGAAAGCGACGCAGTACAGGTAGTATTAATAGTTTAAAGAAATTATGGGAACAACCGGGCCAAACAGCTGTAACTGTAAATCAAGCAGATTATGCCAGCACACAAAATATGCAAGGGAATGCTACCATCACCAACACCAATACCAATACCAACACCAACAACATTAGCTCCTCCACACAATTGTCTCCCAAATTTGCATTTAAACCAGCCACTAGTGGTGGTCTAACAACACCCACCTCTGGCATGAACCCCTCGCAACTGCAGCAACACCAACAGCAACGTTATCCCCCTAGCAACACCCCAATATCGCCCAGAATTACCAACAATAATAGCAATAAACCACCACCATTACAACCTCCACCCCCACCACCTCCTCAAATCCAGCACCAACATCAGCATCAGCAACATTCGTCCCATACCATTTCCAACAGCCATAACAACACATCATCCAACACTCATTTAACAAATTCTATTTCCACACAATTCACAGAACTCAACACAGTCAACTCACACAAAACTACCGCATGTGCAGTAGGAGAAGATTCGCAACACAAGCTGGAGCTGCAGCAGCAAGAAAATGATCTCATGACTCAGTCCATGTTTGTGGAAACTACCAACTTATCTGCCGCAGCCAATAACAAACTCACCACATCGTCTATTAACTCAAAACCAGCCGTGCCACTAAAACCCACCAAACTCACCATATACGCCACACCCATGGCTCAAAAGATTGCCTCAGCTGGTGGAAATACAGACATCACAACCGCTACCACTACAACTACCACAACCACCAGCACCACCAACAGCACGACAGCAAACTCTACTCCTGAAAACTCTACGAAAATATCGCGAGAGAGCATTTTAGAATTGGTGGGTCTTTTGGAGGGCTCTATAAAGCATCCAGTCAATACCATATCGGCTTCGCAATGGCTACAACTCAGTGATAAATTGAATATTCTGCAAAACTCTTGTGTCGTTTTTGCCGACAAAGAGTGCATGCCGCCTCATTCGAAATTCCATTTTCGCGAGCTGGTAACGCGAGTCGAAAGACAATCGCAATCGCTGCGTACAGCTGGCACGAAAAATGTCCAGGACAATGAACGTTTGGTAGCCGAAGTTGGTCAATCACTTAAACAGATAACGAATGCTTTGCATAGGTAAATATTAAGAAACGGGGCGGGCGGGGAATTGTGGTTAGATTCGGAGGGGAATTTTATTAAGCGACATAAATAACAATATTGAAATATTCAACAACAGTAACAAAAAAAAACAAACAACAAAACTCCAAAGATAAGACAGATTATTTATAATAACATTAAAGATAGTATAAATAACATTCAATATTATTTTCAGACATACTTACATAGTACGTACATACTTACATTACATATGTATGTATGTATGTAGAAATATAAATTATTTTAAAAATTATCGGAAAAAGTAAAATTCCCTTCTAAATCGTAGTGGAATTTATTTATGGAATTTAAAATGTCTAGTATTAATAAGTATACTGACCAGTATTTTCATTTCAAAACTGGGAAACTTTATTTAGACAATAACGTTTGATAAGAAAAACGAACAGAACGGCCTTTCCCACGATGTCGTTTCTACTATAAATCGTTCGATCGACAACTTGTATTGCAAACAACAATAAAATTAGTAAATTTGTTGTTGTTTCGATCGCACGATTTCTGGTGACATCGTGCCTGTCGCAGGAAAGTTTTAATGTTTTCGAACATTTTAATTCTCAAACACTTGACATTTGACTTAAATGGCTTAAACCATTTTTAAATTTGAAATCAGTCATGCTTTTTTTTATTTATTTATTTTTTTTATTTTTTTTAGAAAAGTGAAGCTAAAAAATAATGACAATGAGCGCATTTATAAGACGTAGCTGTTGAGATCAACAGTTGTGAAACTGCTGGCAACTGTTGGCCCCAACAGCTGCCTCTTAGAAACTGCTTGATGTATATAATGTAATTGTATATCTTTATTTCGTTACTTCATCGCATTTGTAATGTAAAATTTAACAAATATTTGTGCCAGCATATCGTCGGTTTGTTTCTGTTTTGATGTATGGGACATTGGTAATAAAATTGAGTTATTGATTGATTATATATGAATAATGTGTCCTCTTTCCAAATTCGTTATCAGTTTCCCGATATCTTGAATATATTTGGAGATATAGAGGTGAAAATTTGCGTCATTTCCACAATTTTTGAACATTGTAAAGTCTGTTTTACGGCAATCGACAATTTTTTTTCACATGTGGCACATTTCTCAAGTAAAAGTATTAACATTGAAATTCAAGTCTGTTATAGTGTATATCAATTAATATTCTACTCAAAGAACGTAAATCAAAGCAAAGTACAAATATTTAACTATTTATTGTAAATGAAATTAATTGATATTTATATTTTATTAATACAATTTCTTTTATTAAATATAATCACCAGGGAAACCACAAATATGCAATTGCATGTTTTTTCTTGTCTGATATATCGATCCGGAATTAAGATATTTATCCGTTTCAGAACTTTTAATGAATTCTGGCATCGATTTGTTAGTGCATATTTTTGCATATTTTACCCTTTAAAGCATGTTTTTGCATACTTTAGTCTAGCGTGCATATTTTGAGCATTTTTCGAATTTTTAGAGCATATTTGGCGTTTTTAGGGCGTATTTTAGTACTTTTAAAAAAAAATTATTTTAATATTTAAAGTAGAAATTTTTACCAAAAATTTTTCCGTCAAAATCTCATTTTGTAGTGAAAGAAACAGTAGTATGGGGAAGCAATATTTTGCTACCATTATGAAGTTAGACTTCATAGAAAAAAGGGCATTGTGCATGTTCTGGGGGCAAATTACGGCACTCGATACCGTTCGAAATTTTTAAATATTTACATATAAACTCTATTGAAATACTTCATAATTTCGTTGGTTAACGACTCCTGTAATTTGCCCCCTGGCTTCCGAATCGATTTCATACGTTTTCTTGTGAGTTCTGATGTTAAATCAGATGCTACACGTGTTTAAGTTGAAATTTAGAATGTACTAATTATTAGTATGTGTTCTAACATCCAAATTTACAACAAAAAAATAAAAAAAATTAATTTTCACTCACTCGTCAACAGTCTTGTGAAAGAAAAACGAAACAAGAAAATTAAAAAAATTTAAATCTTAAATATCCAATTTTTTTCTGCTAAATTTTAATGCTGGAACAAATACTATTGATTTGTATATTCCAAATTTCAACTTAAACAGGTGTAACATGTGTTTAGCTTGTCTGCAGAAAACACCCAGAGTCTATGGTGGGAATCGAACCCACGACCTCTGGACTGAGAGGCTAGCATCGCTACCACTCAGCCACAGCACCCTTAATATATACAGTAATTTAAACCACTTGAGCAAGTAGTGAACAATATTGTTGTTATGAATGTGGAATGCCTTGCCAAAGATTTTTGACATTTTTTCTCTAAGTCCTAATAACTTTTCATGTTGGATGTAAAAAGTTTATCAACTTTAAGTTTGAATAAAAACCATATGTATCTATTACTTTTATTATTAAACAAAAAATTCTATCATGTATTTTTATAAAACTAATGAACTAAACATTCTTAATCGATTTTCTCGAAAACACATTTTTGTCCTATACATCAAAACAGAAACAAACCGACGGTATAAAAAATAGCTCTATTTGATCAGCTGTTCAGGCTGAGCACAACGTGTTGACTATATGTAGCGAAAAAATTTTATGATGGAAAATTACTCAACTGTTAAGTGGAGCGGAAATACTCATTTATGCGTTTCTAAGACAAACACTCAACGGTTGCGCAACATCTACTTCTTATGAATGTACGCAATGTCTGCACCAGCGAGCCGAACAAAATAATACAAGTACACAAATACATTTCTATCGATGACCACCACTGATATATGTATGTATGATAAACAAAAGTACCGTACAGTTTCTCCGGCTATTTGGATAGTCTCAAAGTAATTTTACTGTTGTACGTAATAAAGATCTGCACAGTTGTACTCAAAATAATTTTCAAAGCATTTATTTTTACCCACCAAAATTAAAATTACAAATCACAATAGTGCTGACGCATTGGTTCGATTTAGGTGAAACATACATGATTTTTACATTAACTTGTCATTGGAGATCATGTGTTTGTGCGAGAATTTAAATACTTTGATATCCATTCAAATGCATGAATTTAAACCCATGCAAGTTCTCTGATTCGATGATATTTTTTACACGTAAATACAAAACAAACAAACAAATAAAAATATTTGTCGCAAGATTTCAAGGCACACTCTACCGCTGAGCTACTGTACTCTCGTTATTTGTTGGATATAAAACTTGTGTTATGAAAATGTAGCAAGTGATGATTTAATTCCGTTTTTGTATGCCTTTTTCGCTGGGTATTTATGTATTTCAATATATTACTCAGTAATGTCGCATGCGTTTTTAATGAGTTTAAAAAGTATAGCATTATTTATGATTTGCGATGATATTCAGAATACATTCGAAGAAACAAATGCTCAAGAAAGCATGAAACATTATTTCATTTTGAACGCGTTCATTTATTTTTTTTTTGCTGGTTAATTTGGCTACTTAATAGCGCTCATTTCACGAAATGAACACAAAGCTGAAGAAAAACAAAAGTATGTAGTTTAAGTTAGGTTAGGAAGCACCTCCACTCGGAGACTAATTCCATTGTGATTCCCTTCTATTGCCCGTTAAAAGTAATAAGTAATTTGGGCCTATTAACCGTCATTAAGCCACTGAATTCCCATGATAAAGCCCCTGATATAATCCAGTTTACACTTCTCGATATCACTAATGCTCCCTTGGAAACGTCTGCTCAGCCATATAAGCCTATGACGTTGCATCTTCGGACGGTGACAGATAATATAGGGTGTCCGCCGGGAAGGTATACTACTCGCAGTAATTCCATTGTAATCCTGGCTGTATGCGATGTGGCACCGTCTTGTTGATACCACATTTTAATCAAGCCCAAAGCGTTCAGTTGTGGCGTTAAAAAGTTTTCATTACGATATCGCTCCCGTTACGCCGTTTTAATTTTCAAAGAAGTAAGGTCTAATGAATTGCACACCAAACTGAATAATTTGAGGGTTTTCCATTGCCCAGAAACGACTATCCTGTTTATTCACTATCCTCTTCCATTAAAATTATTTTTTGATGAAAATCGGGATTGTCATGGGCGAGCTGTTTTAACGTTTAAAACACGTTGGTTTAACGAATATTTTTCCATAATAAATTTGGCACGACTGTCAAATATGAACTGTCAAGACTAATGTTTACCAAAATGGCGGCAAAACAAAGTAGTATACCTTCCCGGCGGACACCCTGTATATTAAATGGTTTCTGGTTCCTCTTCATCCCCACACATCCTACAGAAGTCTGGATTGCCAGTTTCTCAAATATTGGTTCTTGCTCTGATCGAGCAGTGACCATTCAATGCTCCTATCGCGATTCGCATCGCCTTCCTATTCATATCCAGTAGCAGTTGGGATCTTTCTGAGTCAAGTTTTGGCCACATATCCCTCGCGACTCAACAATCCTCCTTCACCGATCTGCCATACATTTCCGCATCTAACGCCGACCCTATTTTAAGCCAGCTCATCGACAATTTCATTTCCCTCAACACTACTATGGCCAGGAACCCAACATAGTCTGGCACTATATTTGTGCATAAGCAAGTTGAGGGCTTTCCTACAGTCACTAACAAATTTCGATTTGACATTGTGTCCCTTGAAAGCTTTAAGTGCTGCCTGGCGGCCAACGTAGACGGTTACCTTCTCGCCTTTAGCTGCATTCCTGGTCACTAGTTCCGTGTCCCTGAGGATCGCCAAGATATCAGCTTGGAAAACGCTGCATTCATTTGGAAGTCTGAAAGCCCCTGTGCCTTCCCCCTTTTTTGACCCGTCTTTAAAAACCGCACTTCCCTCATATAGGTTATCGGATTTGACCCAATAGTCCCTATCCGGAATCAGCAGTGGGGGTGTTCTAGTAAAATCAAATTCAACGACCTTATAGTCCGTGAACCCAGGGGTTACGGATCCCTGATCGTTAAAACTTATCTCATTTAAGATTAATGTGTGACCTCTGTTATTCTTGTCCTCATCAATCCTGCTTCTACAAGTCTGAGGAGACTTCTAGTCGCCCTTCTCACCACAAAACGCTCTATAGGAAGTAGGTGAAGAATGAAGTCCAAGGTGGCCTCCTCTGAACACCTGTGATGCACAGCGAGGCACGCCTGTGAACATTATCTAGTAATCTCCTGTGACTTTCCAAAAAAAAAAAATATGTAACTTGAAATAAACAAATTTCTCTCGCATTCAAATTGTTTAATATTTAAGTTTAAATTAAAGTTTTTATTGAATTTAAAATTTAGCGTCTTAACACGTGTAAGTCCCCGATCGCTCTATGCAAGTCTTATTGCTAAGCTGAGAGAGCGTTTGTGGGAGAGAGACAGAGAGAGAGAGAGGTGGACAGACAAGGGGAAAAGAAACAAGTACTCAGCTCAGGGAAGGCATTGAGAATTTTAAAATTGTACCAACAACTTTAAAATTATTTCTTTTTTTACCTTAATTGTACTGAAATATTTATTTTAGTTCAAGTTACATATTTTTATTTGTTTTTATTAAAATAATCGACTTTGTTTTGACTACCGAAATGTTTTCACAAATTTGCTTGTAAGTTATACCTATTTCAGTTGAAATTTAAAATATACAAATTGTTAGCATGTGCTCCAGCATTCGATGATTTGGAAATGAACTAGTTCACATTTTTTTTTGATTTTCTTGTTGCGTTTTGCTTTTACAAGGCTGTTTTGAAGGAGAAGAATATGAGATTCATTGATCAAAAGTGAAAATTGACATATGCAATCGTTTGAAAATAAATACGGAGTGAAACTGCGGAGATTCCTTAAAAGTACTAAATTAGTCATTGGTGTACTATTGTACATACTTTCCGAGCTTAAATAGTACCAAAAAGGTACAATTGTACCAACTTTGCCATTCCTGACTCAGCTTCATGTACTGTCAATACATTTTGCTTCTCATTCGTAATGTTAAATGCATACATAAAACTATTAAAAAATTAATCTTTATTTTATTGCATTTCAAAGTTTTATACCTCTATAAAAACACTCTATACAAGAAAACTGTTTTCCAGAAGAAAAAACTTCAAAAAACTCCATTACACATTCAACTGCATAAATTGAATACGAAAATTTGAACAACAAATCACTCACAAGCTCGGTGGAAACACTTTGAAGTGATTTACTTAAACCTACTTGATTTAAAGTCGATGGAAGTTTACGTACTGATATAGCATAGAAAATTCTTTAACGAAGAAACGCATAGCATTTCTAAACTCCTGTTACTACAATCCACACGGACGACTTGAATAAACAAATTATACGGGAAGCACAAATTTTTTACCGTGATTTTATGTATGCAAATCAAAAAAAAATTATATCAATTAAACTTGATGAGGTTTTTATATGATGAGGAAATGAATGAGCGAGTGCATGAGCTTCTCATTAATATGAAACTGTATCACCGGTGAACAAATTTATTACTGATGACTTGAAATTAGTATTGGAATTGAAAAAGTAAAGAAGCTAAAGTCGAAAAACTATAAAAACAGTTAATTTGAAAGAACAGCCGATTTTTTAAACAAAAAACTGCTTGACCGCTTCAACAGTTCCAAAAACTGCGAAAAACAGATAAATCTGCACATTTGGCAACGCTGTGTGCACTACATCCCATTCTTCTCTCTTCTCTCAGCAGCAAACTCACAATTTTTGAAAGAAAACTTTCATGGTTCACACTATGCAAGTTTTCTGATGTACATACTTCTATTAAATTTTATTATCAACAGACATAATAAAAATACGCGAATGTAAATACTAAAAAAAAATTACAGTCGTGAAGCAGCTTAGGGCGAGTCAACATCACGCGTCGTTGGCAATTATATCTTAAATGCAACCAGGCCACTGTTGTTTATTGGCCTTCTAGAGTTTTGCGTCTCACGCAGCAGTTGATTGGTGGTTGGCGTCGGTTAACGGTACCCTTTGCCGTATCCCTTTGGTTTCCATTAAGGATATGCAAAAAATAAAAATTATTAAAAATTAAAATATTGAAAATTTACTATACTACTATTTGGAGTTTAACCTGGCATTTGTGAATGATTTATTCCGCTAAGCTTATTTAATTAATCGCATGGGTTTGATAGTTGGCGCCGACTAACTGTACCGCGCTACGGTTGTTGGTTGCTTGCTGCTAACCACATGCAAAGGATTCAACATAACCCTACTTTTGGGATGACTATAATTATTTGGAGTTTAACCTGGCAGTTTGTGAATCTTTGAATGCCGCCAACCATATTTAGAGTTGAAAAAAGAATTTAAAAATGTACTATTTGATAAAATAGTTCAATTTATTATATCCTTCAGCTGTACTATTTCGTTCATGAAGTACACAACACTATCAAAGATTAATTTTTGTTTGAATTTACGCAGAAAAATCTGCATTTGCTTTTATCTTGTCTTTGTGATAGACAAATGTCAGATGTAAAATTCTAAAAAAGTCTAAATTAGCCATAATATATACACAATTAAATTACATATTAGTAAAATAATACCAATAGTATTATTAATTAATAAATTCTCACACGGCAATTTTAGTTGAGCAACTTGGGCACAGCGTGGCCGTTTGACCGACTGAAGTGGCAAATTGCCACTTTTTCGACTGCCTTGACACTTTTTGTGTCCCTTTTTTTAGAGTGAATTATATAAAAATACATTAAAAATAAACAGCCTTATTTATAAAAAGTAATAAGTCTTTATAAAGGCTTTTTAAGAAAAATTTTGTATGAAAATGTATAAAGACTTTTTAAGTTTTATAAATAAGGCTGGAAAACTTTAGTGTGGTTTTCTGTTTTTTTTTTAATTTTGCCCCTTTTTTTTGATAAATCCCCTTTTGGTGCCACTTTTTGAAAAATGCCATCAGTCACCCTGCTTGTTCATATGGAAGAGAGAGGAGAAGATCATGAAAAGAGGAGCCATCATATTTTCCTCTCCCGCCCATGAACTAAAAAGTTGCTCAAATAAAATTGCCGCGTGTGAAACGGGACTTAATATCATTTAAGTAAAAATGAGCACAATAGTGTGGCCTGTGTGTGAACGGTATTCTACACATTTTGAAAATGATACCACAAAAATTTAACTTTTTTAAACTAGAAAATAATTTTCAATAAAATTTATCAAAATTGTATTATAGATTTCAATAAAAATCAATTAAAAATTACATAAAAACTCTTCTGATACAGAATGCCAAACGAATTGAATGTAATACTCCATTGAATTCCATAAATAAATTTGTTTGTTTGTATTTTTTTTTTAATTTAATATATTTCGAACACTTAACCACAATTCGTTTATTTAAGTTTTTTTATATATTAACTGCCGTATTCAGAAAAAATTATTTTTATTTACGAAAGGTTTACAAAACAAATTTTGTATGGAAATTTGTTTGTTAAATAATAAATAAACCTAAATAATTTTTTTCTGAATAAGGCCTTAAAACATTAAGTAAATCATAACTTTTAAGCTTCTATACAATTTATACATTTATCTATACATAAAACTATATTTACATGCATATACTCTAAAATGAAGTAAATAAAAAAATATCATACATATATTTTTTTTCTTGATAATCTATACATAAAATTAAAAACAAGCAAAAAAGATACATACATATATTTATAAAATCTAGTCATAAAACAAAACATTTATTATTAAATAATTAATAAATAAAATTAAAGAGAAACTCAAAAAGATATTACTACAATAAATAATAATACATACAAAAAATAAAATATATTCTAAAAATAAAAGTGAAAAACCAACCTCCATTTAAATAGTTGATCGTAGTAATTTCATATAATACACATACATACGTACATATTTACATACATACGCATTTAAATACATAATACATATATACATATTTATCATGCATATACATACATATAGACATACTTTTATATATACATAAATACGTAATCAATAATTGCTTACTTATAATAATTATGTTATTATTTACTTACAAGTATAATTTTGTTATTTAAAATTAAACTATCTTCTTATAAAAAAAATATATTGTATACATAAATACATATGTATTTTCGTTTTTATTTAACTTTACTTAAAAACTCTTTAAATTAAGTTTAATAACACCTTCTTTTAATTTATACACCTGTATATGACTTTAAAATTTTGCAACTTATTTCATGTATTTATTTGATCCATTATTGTATTAATTATTATTTAAAAAAAAATGTTTGTTTTTTTCCTATCAAGCCAAATTAATTTTAAATAAAAGAACCTTATTTGATTATAATTACAAAAAAAAAAAAAATTAATATACATACATACATTTGTATACTATTGCTTGCATTTTATTATCTAGAACAAAAATAGCAATTTTTAGAAATTTGAAAACATTTTGTTGACTTATTTATGCAAGGCCAAAGATTGTGCGAATTCTTCACTCAAAATGTAAAACTGAATTTCTGTTTATTTGGCGTCGTAAGCAAATTAAAACAGGCAATTCTTTTTAGTTCTATTGTCAAAGTCAATGAAGATACTAAGGAATTTTCTCCTTTTAAAGGCTAGAGTGTATAAATTATTTATATCCAATCTGTTCACAAGATCACATAGGATAAAAGGAATTATTCTGCACTAAGAACTCCGAAAACATACTTTTTGAACTATGGCTATGGCTTTCAAGTCAATAGCAATCAGTGATATAATTCAAATTCGGTGTAGTTATTAGAGTCAAATCAGACAGCAGTTTTTGTTGAGCAACTTTTTAATTTATTGTTATGAGAGGAAAATATGATGGCTCTCCTCTTAATTATCTGCCCCTATCTCTCTCTTTATTTCTCTCCTTCATAAACTCAAAGTTGCTTAACAAAAATTGTTGTGTGTGTGAGCCTAGTCTAACACAATTATTGGCTAAACAACATAGAGAAGACTGATTGTACTTTAATGATGAAACAGAGTAAAGTCTGCAACTTCAGGCAAATCGCTGACAAATTAATTAAGCCCATAATAAAATCGACGGCAGTAACTTCAAACACTCTCTGATTTTTATTTTATTTTCTTTTGTGCTTATTTTTCTTAGTAGTTTGGTTTACAAAATGTATGAAATTGATCAAAAGTATGGTAACATTTTTGTGAGAATGAGTATTGATATGCGAGAGCATAAGAAAAAACGCTCTCAAAATAAAATAGATTCTATCTCACGACTGGTTTCTGTGGCTGCTTTTTTGTGTCAATTTGTATGGAAAATGTGTTTAAGCCGGTATTCTGTTTAATCATTTAGATGTAATGAAGCGCGAACAATTTTCCCCCACCCTGGCATGATAATATGCCAGCCGAATAAGCAGTACAAAGCAGTTATTTTGCTAATATGTATCAGCTAAATATATTTTAAGTTTTAAACAACTAATAAAATGGATATTATTGAATGAAATACTTAGTTTAATTTAAAAAACACTAACATACAGACATTGAGAATATTAATGAACAACTTTCGATCTATTTCCAAATCAATTTTTTTGTCGGAAATAAAAAATGTGCGATACATTAATAAGTAAAAATATTTTCTTAACGGCAACACTTGGAGTGTTTACAAAAAGGAAATATAGTATATGGCAGCACTGTCAGTGAGTTATGCTTTCAAAGATAGCGGTTAAAGCACGTGTTTATAAATAAATATTACAGCAGTGTCAAAAAAAATTAAAAGGAATAAATATTTTAAATGGAAATACTATACATAGAAGAAATGGAAGCTATACGTAAGTTTTTCCTTAAATGATAGATTAAAACTTTTATTTATTGCTCCCTTGTCGTTATTTATGACTGTTGTAATTATCTAGTTTATAATGAACATAACCTACAATGTTTTCTATAAAAAAGTTACTGGTTTGCCGCAGTAATAATGTATTCTTAATATACTGTGTGGCAATCCAATAACTAACCGATGAGATGTACGTACATTTACATACATATGTATGTAGACATGTAGATTCGATCACGTGTTTTCAGTTTGAGGTTATGGCATTTGATATCGCACCATATTATTACATTGTTCGATAGCATTTGCCATAATCTCAAACTGAAAAACGACGATTAGACCCCTGACTTCCAAAACGTCAATAGCATTGTCTTCGAACAAACTGTAATATTTCATAACTTCGCAAATGTTGCCAATCCACACCATTTCAAAAATTCGTCGACAAGTATTAAGAATGCCGCAAACGACCTTGTACTTGCTACTTGTAGGATCCTCGAGTTAAAAGTATGTATATACTAGTGAGTAACGAATGTCAATATTTGAAACGATATTCGCGAATACTAATTCGTATTATATGCAATATGAAGTATTAAAAAATTGTTATGAAAAAGAACTTCACATTCTTGTTGGCGTATAAAAAGTAAAATAAAAAATTTTAACCATCGTCATTAAATAATATTTGAAAATAATACAAATTTTCAAATTTTCTATAAAAAAGTAATGTATTTGTAGAAACTAAAATGTTTAGTCATTTATTTAAATTTCGTTTAGGATTTATGCATTTATTTATTTAATTTCTTTGGAAAAATATTCGTATTCGCCTGAAAATGGCAGAATATTCGACACTTCGAATACGAATGCGAATATTCGTACATCAGTAGTATATGCATACTTATGTATATAAACAAAGTCTATGTTCAGACGATGTAAGTCTTATTTTTAAGATTGCTAGTTTATAGCCGAGAGATGCGAGGGGAAAAGAAAATAGTACTCAACTTCATTACTGTCAATACGTTTTGCTTTCTCATTCGTAATATTAAAAACTCACTCGTGCACACACAAAACTAACGGCCTGGCCCACGATGTCGACATAAAAAAAACAAAAACATGTCAATGATAAGTCATGTATTGTGTGAACGCCGAAGATACATCAAAGAGAGAGAGACTAGGGGAACAGAAACGGTTCATTTCCCCTTGTCTCTCCCACAAACTAATCAGCTTAGCAATAAGACTTGCATAGTGTAAATTAGGACTAAATACGCAAACATAACAAAGTAAACCCCAAACTTGTACAAATTTAAAATTTTTGAATCAGTTTTTAATTTTCTTATAAAGTTTTTACAATTAAATTTGGCAAACATAATTTCTGCATATTAATTCACAATTAATGTCGAATAAATATAGTTCGGTATTACTAAAAATAGTCCAAAATTAGAGTTTCTTGGGTGCTTGAAAGTAAAAAAAATTACCAGTTATTAAATTCCTAAGTGTATTCATTTATTTGCAAAAGTGTTAAATGGCCCTCAGATCAAGTATGGACGCTTTTGGGCAAAAAATTATTTTTTGGATTTGTTGAAACTTTCGTAAGCTTTCTGCGACGCCCAGATAAAAATCTTAGTTTTCTTTTATGGTATTTAGTTCATAAATTTCTAAATACACAAGTGCAAAACTTCATTTATTAAATTTTTAAAGATCTTATGTTTCCTCTTCCTTGAACATTTTCAGCACATTTCTAATTTTATAGTTTGTAATACGTTTAGTAATTATTGTAGTAGAAATTAAATAACATAAAGAAATTTTCTATGAAAATTTTACCATAATTTGGAAATCCATTATTGTTTGAATTTTGATAATCAAAAGTAGCGTATACTTCCACTAAAAACTTATTACTTATCTAACTAAAAAATAAAGTCAAAGAAACAAATTCTTTATAAAATATATTTTCTTTTTTATAAAATATTTTACAAAAACAAAAATATGGCGAAACTCATCTACATGAAAAATTAACTAAAAATTATTGATATATAAATATTTATTTTAAATTTATATAAGGGTTTATTTAAATCAAGTAGCAAGTAGTTTTGATATTCAAATATCGATGTCCGTTTTTGTCGCAACTAAAAAAAAGATTATTTTTATAAAAACTCATAAGAAATATGAAATAATATCGCAAAGCTTTTATTAGTAATTTAAATATTATTTAAAAAAGCATAATAATAAATTTCAAAACAACGCATTTTTAAATCTCCATTAAAACCCAACCAAAAATTATATCATTAAAGTATTAAAACAAAAAAATAAACATACATATACAGGAATTAAAAAAAACATTAGAATTTCCCATTAGTAATAGTATTTATGTGTGTGAATTATTATATGAAAATTAAGTAATTATAATAATAAGTTAAGACTATCTTTCTAAGGATAAAAAATAAATTAATAATAGTGTTTATTTGAAAACTATTATTTTATAACGTGTAATTGACATAACACAGAATTTCGTTTTTAGAATTTAACTGTTAGTCCTTAGTGTTATTAAAAAAATGCTCAGTTATAAATAATGGAAAGCAAATAGATATGAAACTTGAACATTTTGCCATTTTAATTAATTAATTTAATTCGCAATTATTCTAATTTTTATTTATCCATAAATTTCCTTTAATTATTTGTTTTTAACTATTAAATATTATTCTTCAAACGCAGAATTGCAAAATATAAAAAGAAATGTCGTATTTAAATAACGAAGAACTATAATAAAATTAATAAACAAAAATATATAAAATAGTTTTGTCATACCAAAATTCAATCAAGAAAGTTGTTTTATTTTTTACATCATATAAATTTTCAAGGGACTGGCCTAAGCGTAACTCATAAGATCGATTCGCTAAAACTAGTAATACCCCGTTTCCATACGCAAAGTTTACTTGCCAAAGTCTGATTCAGCTGTGTGAAACACATGTAGTAGCACAGTCTTTTTCTGTCTTCCTCCCAGCTGAATAAAGACTTTGCAAAGTAAACTTTGTGTGTGCAACTGTTTACTGCTGAATCACTGTATCGTGCACTACAAATGCAAAAGAAGCGTATTTTACAACCCTGAACATTGAATATGTTATATAAGTTAAATTATAGCATAATTTGAATTCTAATCTAGCTGATTTTTCGGAACCCCTACAAAAGTATTGTGAATGAGGCGTTAAACAAAAACAAAGTTGGCCGCACTAAATATTAATAAAATTTGGTATGGCAGCACTAGCTCATTTTGACATTTTTCGCAAGTGGCAGCACAACAAAAAGTAAAAAAGAAACTTTTTACATATACGCAAGAAGGAAGATTATAAAAAAATATATTGGAAAAGTTACAAAACGTTAACGATTTTAATAACGATCTGCATTAGAAACATACAGAACGAATTTTTTGCCAATAAGCAACTACGAATTATACACGAGAAAAATACAGTGTTTAGAAAACAGAAAAGGCTTTGAATTAAAATTTTCAATTGTATTGTCCGGTTGAAATAGTCACACGCTGCAAGCAGAGAAGTTGACAGAGAACGAAGAACGACAACAAACACATCATAAACTACACTACTGCACTAAGCACACAGAGAAACGACGACGTTGTGAAAAGAAGACACCCTTTAAAAAAAGCAACAAAAAAAAAAAAGAAATAAAAATCTTGAGACAAAACAGAAAAGTATTCTTTGAAGATAATCTAAAAAAACATAATATATTTTTCTTACGGTTTTATTAATCATCTACCACCATTCGCAGTATAATGCCTTTGTTTGGTAAATCACAGAAGACACCTGCAGAACTGGTTAAGTCTTTAAAGGAAGCGATTAATGCTTTAGAAACCGGAGGAGATCGGAAGCTGGAAAAAGCCCAAGAAGATGTCAGTAAAAATCTTGTAAGTATAAAAAATATGCTGTATGGAAGTACAGATTCTGAACCACCGGCCGACTACGTAGTCGCTCAATTGTCTCAGGAATTGTACAATAGCAATTTGTTGCTATTGCTAATACAAAATTTGCAACGTATTGACTTTGAGGGGAAGAAACATGTAGCTTTGATATTTAATAATGTTTTAAGAAGACAAATTGGCACAAGATCCCCTACAGTAGAATATATTTGTACAAAACCTGAAATATTATTTACCCTAATGGCCGGCTATGAGGATGCTCATCCAGAGATTGCCTTAAATTCTGGCACTATGCTACGCGAATGCGCCCGCTATGAAGCATTGGCAAAGATAATGATACACTCTGAAGAGTTTTTCAAGTTCTTCCGTTACGTAGAGGTATCCACATTTGATATTGCCTCGGATGCGTTTTCCACCTTCAAGGAGCTTTTGACTCGTCACAAATTGCTGTGTGCTGAGTTTCTCGAAGCAAACTATGATAAGTTTTTTACCCAACACTATCAACGTCTACTGAATTCTGAGAATTACGTGACACGTCGCCAATCCCTCAAACTGTTGGGTGAACTCCTATTGGATCGTCATAATTTTACCGTCATGACACGTTACATATCCGAACCGGAAAATCTTAAATTAATGATGAATATGCTCAAAGAGAAATCTCGTAATATACAATTTGAGGCCTTCCATGTCTTTAAAGTATTTGTTGCTAATCCCAACAAACCCAAGCCTATTCTTGATATCCTGCTACGTAATCAATCAAAATTGGTTGAATTTCTCACTAACTTCCATACGGATCGTTCTGAAGATGAACAGTTCAACGATGAGAAGGCTTATTTGATCAAACAAATCAAAGAATTGAAACCTCAGACTGAGGCTTAGTGAGTTTAATAAGAACAGGAAAATAATCTACATCATCACCAAGCAAACAACTACAACCGCATGTAAACAGAAACCAATCCTATTTAAATATTAAAAGAAGAAAATGCCAAAATGCATAGAAACGAAGAAGACGTTAGAACAGCCTCCAAAAAATGTTACACGTGCGACAAAATCTAAGCAGCAGGAGTCGATTAATGGTGAATCACGAACCATACATAAGAAAACGATATTTTGATAACAAAATAAAAATAAAACCAAAAACTGCTTGGCAGTCTAGTTTGGGTTTTTTGTTACCAAGAGAAAACTTTAAAAATAATAATAGATCTTCTAGAAGTTTATCAAAATTGGAAAACAAAACGTATTAAAGTAATGCGTTTCCGAACCGTTTAACGACATGGAGAAAAAACACTACTTTAGCTTATAATAAATTTATAAAAAAAACAACAACATATGAACACTTAAAAGAGAAAAAATACAATAATTATTTAATTAAAAATTAAATTTTTAAAAACTGAAAAACAACTGAATTTAAACTAAAAGAAAATTATATTTTATAAAAGTAAAACTAAAACCAACAACACTCTTTAAAAACACACTCGGCACACGCAAAACACACCATTTTAACTTGAATCCCTAGGTTAAAAAATCAAATTTGCGGAAATATAACTCAAAATTTCTCCTCTATTTATTCCAGATTATAACACTAACAAACTCAACCACAAGTTTTTGTTGCATATTTCAGACATAAAGTTAAAAGATATACGTATATTTTTTTTATTGTTTTAATATCCTTTAATCTTTTACTTTTCCAAACTATGTGACTATACCAAAATATATGTACATATTTACATATATATTTTTTTGTTTAATGGGTCAACAATCTTGCTTTTGAATAAGCCGAACTTTACTATTTAAAAACATACACATCAAATATAAAACAGATCCAAAATAAAAATTAAAAAAAAAAACCTCTACAACATTACAGCATATATTATTATAAATTATATTATTATATAATAAAGAAAAAAAAAAGAAATAAAAACACTAAAAAGGAAAAAGAAGGCTGTTTCATAAAAGTTTTAAGGCCAAAAGCGAAGTTACAAGGTCACAAGGGTATACTGCAATATATATTAGATGCACACTTATTTATTTTTGGCACAGGTAGCAGGTAAAGGTCATAATTAAAACAATTTGCCTAATGTAAAAATGCAATTATTTGTTTTTCATTGCTCGTCTTGTCTGAAAATTCGCCAAATTATCGAGTGTTTTGCAAAAATTCTAATTGAGTAAAATGACGAAAATATGATTCCAGAAGTATTTTGAATTTCTTTTAAAATATCTGCTTAAAATTCGGAATCCCTTTAAGGAAAATATGACCTGCTGAGATATACTTACATAAAATTCCCACGAATACCTTGTTTCCGTCATGTGTGCAGATATGTATGTGCTTACATATGTACATATGTATGTACCTATGTATGTATATTTATGTATGTGCATACCTACTTGTGTCTGCCTATTAGTCATCATTTGTGCACTACCACATAATTTCATTGTTATCTTTCAAATTCCCTTCGTTGTTTAAGAAAACAAAAACAATTCTAAAAACTTTTAATATGCATACATCAATGAAATAAGATACACAACAAGGCAATTTTATTTGTGAAAGTAAAATGGCGTTCATTCACTAACTAAATATGAATGCAATTGGATACGTGCTATGCACATATTATTATGGTATTCAAAGTATTCATGTAAACCGGATTGGCAAATGCCGTTTTTAAAATGTCGAACAACGATCTTAAGATTCAGATATTTAGTGATGATCTTATCGCGAATAAGATGTGACCAGTTTTAACTTAAATACAAAAAGATTTCACCGGAAAATTATTTACAACAAAAACTTATCGGGCCTGTTCTGAGAATCACGGTGATTTATATCACGGTGATTTCAAAAACAAACTATTAACAGGTGAGTTGTTAGTTGGCTTTTGTTATATTTTAAAGTTTTTTCATGTATAATAAAATATTTTATTCCAACTTTAATCGCTATAAATCGTAAAATTTACAAAAGCAATGATTAGCTTTTATCAAATTTTTGAAATCACCGTAATTTGACATTTCGTGATTTGCAGAACAGGTCCCCGTATATGTACAAATCGCTCATTTACTAAAACAACGTCATAACTAAAAAAATAGTTTACCTGAAAACGAGCTTAGTTTTTCCAATTTACGCCCAACATGATGGTGAAAAGAAATTTTAATTTTTCTCTCAAATATTTGTATACAATTTTTACACATTCAACCCTCGTGAAGAATATTTTGTTCCCTCGAAATTATTCTCCTTTTCACAAAATTGCAATCATGAATAATTTTTCGAAATAAATATAAATGTTTTCTATTTTTGATTCCATAAGAAATAATTCTGCATCAACTCGAAAAAAAAGAAATCCATTTCGAATTTTTTTTCAGCAATTTAATCATAAAAACAGTCGCATTTCGAATTCAAATCATAAATCCAAACAAATTTTATCAAGAAGAGTAATCGGAATATGTTGAAATTTTTTTACGGTAATATACATATGTTGATATTGTTAGTCGATTTCTTGCAAAGTGACATTTTAAAAATTTTGATTTAATGTATTCTTGTTGATTAAGTGCGACATATAAACATGGGAATTCATAAAGGGAAAATATTTGCAAGTAAGAAGAACTCTAGAACTTCTAATTTTTTTCTTGATTTAACAAAAAATCGCTGTGCCCAAAATGTATCAGACCAATAAAATATTATATTAATTAAACTGGTATGTGATGAAAAACGATTTAGACACAAAAACAATTTGAAAACGATAAAAGGTGTGATATGTTTCTCATAGTCATTTTGTCAATAATTTTAAAACGTTTTTAATACTTTTTCCAAACATTTTTGATAAATTTCTGTTTACAGCCCTATTATGTGGTTTATATTTTATCTTCTAGTATGCTTTTTGGGAGTCGATAGTTTAAAATTAGCTAAAAAATTACACTTAAAATCGATCGGTTTTAGTGCCGTTTTATAAATAGATACAAAAAATTTACATCAGGTTGAAAGAGTTTTGTTTTAATTTTTAAAATGTTTCTTACCCTGAATAATTTTCTTACTCGAAGGGAATCAAAAGAATTGAAGACAATGCTGACATACCATACAAATTTATTTAGCAAACCCATTCAAAAATTTCTTTTGGCAGTACATAGTATAAAATTCAATTTCATAATATGGTCTTGCCTAATCTTTTCTTAATTGTACCTCTATAACTTCAACACTATCTTTTGTTATGATATTAATAATGACTGCATCACCAGTATAAATATCACGTTCAGCGGCTGAAATAAAAGTATCCGTGGCAATAGCAACAGCGCGTTCCTTGGACACTTTAGGTACTTTACCGTCTTCGAAAGTCATATTCTTAAAACCAATCTGATTGTCCAGAACTGGTTGCAACAAAGCTCCCGCTGAACCGCCAGCTCTATAGGTAGTTCTTTCGCAATGTCCAATGGGGTCATAAGAGTAGACTACACCCTTGCCTTCATTGTCTAAGCCGGCCAGCACGTTTGAAACGTAGTACGGAAAGAAGCGCTTATTGTACATGATTATGGACAGCATTTGTGCAATAGCATCTGTGGACATGGTCTTCAAATGTGAGTGTTCGTACATTTGCATGCGGGCTTTAACCAAGGAGGTCAAAGCCAAAGTATCACACCAACAGCCGGTGGAACCCAAAACAGTTTTAGTGCTTAATTGAAACAGTTTGTTTTGTTTGCGGGTGTGAATGGAATAACCACTACTCAATCGAGTATCAGCAGCAATGACCACAAAGTCTTCGCCAGCTATAGCTACAATGGATCTGAGAACATGAACTTGATGAAATTGAATTCTTTAACCTCAATTTTGTGTTAACTTACCCTCCATTGGATTCATAGGGTGAGAAATCCTGGTGCTGAGCACCAGGTACCTTATAATCTGGAAATTGTTCAATACCAAGGAATTGCGCCATATTCTTGTTAATAATTTAAAATATTTTCTAAATTTCGACTTCTGTTTTTAGTAAAAAGTGATTGCTGCTTTTTAATGCAGAAAAGAAGAATGACAAACGAAATTTTGTTTTGACAGAGTTGTAGAATAGTGTATTAAGTACGCAAATATTGATAAGTAAGAAGAAATACAACACTGCATATTTCTATGAATATGGGCCCTAATAATAAGTACCCTCGAAACCGATATGAAAATATATATATATATATATATATATATATATATACAATTGACTCTGTTCATAACAAGTGAGAACGATGTTATTAAAAAAGGGCAACCCATTGAAAATTCTTGAAAGAAGTAATTATACATAATATATGCTCACAGCCTTAAAGCCAAGGCTCATGGAAACCGTTATACGTTACATATACGTCGGCCTTTTCAACTGGCAGCTAAATTGAAATACAGGGTTTCTTATGACCTCAGTACGTCTCCTTTAACGCAAAGTACTAAATTTAGAAAATTTTTAACATTTTTTAAAGCAACATAAAAGTAAAAATTAATTAATAAAAAAAATTTAAAAAATAAAATAATAAAATCGAAGACAAACCTATTAAAGTACTCATGCATCAACCACAATCAACGTTCTCCATCGTTGCCTTAAAGTCAGTTGAAAAAGGCGACGTACACAGATTGTATGTTCTTCAGCACTTAGCGAGTTTTTTGAAAAAAAAGTATGGCAGCTCACTATTCTTATTAGAATAATACTTTTAATTTACAACTCTGTTACGAATATGGTTTGCAAAAGAAATGTCACAAAATTTTTGCAAATTAGATTTTTGTTTAAACTTGTTGAATCTTGTTTGGTAGAATTTTAATTTTATTTTCTTGGTGTTTTGTGTTTTTAATTTGTGATTTCCTTAATAAAATAACAACATTTATATCTATATTTATTTGTAAATAACAGAGTGTTGTAATAAAACAAAAAAATAAAATAAAAGAATTCTTGCAGTATCAGGTATAGAATAAAAGAAATTTGCAAAAAGTCCGAAGCCGTTAGTTAGTGTGTGTAAAAAAAGATGTCAAAAATAAAGTGATTTGTGTTCTTTCCTTTCAAATAAAATCTAAAAATGTGTTTTTTAATTTATTGATAAAAATTCTTTGTATTTCATAAAATTAAAAATTCTAAATATCATTTCATAAACCCTTTTGATTAAGAAAAGCACAAACATGTCTCAACATTCCACTAATCCTATTGCTACAAGTACCGCAGCAGAGGAGTCATCAGTTGAATGTGGTGCTTCTGCAAGTGGTTCTTTGAAAAAACAAAAGAATAAGAATGCAGAAGTTACCTTAACTGATGATTTTGTTTTAATGTCTACTCCTGAAAAATTCAAGGATAAAAACATCAACGAATCAAAAGGTAAGTGAAGGAAACATAGATATGCATTGTAGTTGTGAAAACAGTTTGAAACCTGCTCATGGATCTCTGATTCAGAATATTAAAATAAAATGTGTGTTCATTTTTTGTATTGTTTTTATTTTTGCGTAATTTCATTGTTATTTATTTATTTTTTTATTTTTTTGCATTGGTGTTTAGTGAATAGAACTTTTTTAAACTTGTGGTTGAGTTGCTTGGTATGCTCTTGTTATTTTTGTTATCGCCTGATTTGTATATTTTGTATGTACATACACATGTACATAAATAAATATAAAAAATAATTCTATTCAAGTTTATTATTCATTTACTATATGCTAGTTCTGTTTAAAGCAAAGTTAACAAATTAACTTGAAAACTTGACATAAAAAACACGGGTTAACGAGCAAAAAGGTTACTCATGCAAGGTTGTAACTTCAATTATGAAAGCTTATCCTCAGTAAATATTAGGAGCTTCAATCGCATTCTCAAATTCGAACAATGAATGATTTTTGCGAAAAAATTAGCTTTGTGGCAAAAGCCAGAGTGCTTAAGTCAACTAAAGCTAAAATTGTGATAATGGCGTCTTAGAATTTCCTAATTTTAACCTACCTATTTGGGAAAATCCATTTTATTTGCGTGATTTTCAAGAAAGTTACAGCGAAATTACTTTCAGCTTAACTTAGTTCGATATGTGATACATTTTTGGTAGGTATAATGATTTGACTTTCTATCTGACATACCAATTCAAAATTTATGTAGGATAAGACTCTCCAATTAATATGGTACCACAAAAAAAAAACAACGACTTTTACAATAATAGGAATAATTTAAAAACATTTAGAGTTAAATGCGGTTTACATAACACGAAATGTTGTAAATTTTTAAGCGATTTCCATGCAAACTGTTAAGGCTAGCCGACTAACTGGGCTGTGTAAACAGCTCAATAATGTAAGGTTACGATAAAGATTACTTGACTGCAAAAAAAAAAAATAAAATTCAGAAAATAACATTTATTTTGTAAGCGAAAAATAGACTTGGGTCGAACTCGTTCACTAGTTCATATTTGCCACAAACCAATAATCAAACTCATTTAAATTATGTACATGGGTTTGATAATAGGTTTGTGATAATGAACTAGTGAACGAGTTCGACCCAAGTCTAGCGAGAAATTAAATTCTAGAAATAATGATTAAAAAGTAATTTTTACGGTCCCAGATTTTCCTGTTTATTTTAACTTTTATTTTGATAAGAATTAAATTTGCCATTGCTTGCTTAAACGATTTCTAACACATTAGGTTTGTTCATTTACTAAAAATTATTACGAATTTGTAACAATTTTTACTGGAAAGTAAGGCACATTTAATTCCAGGTAATATCAGGATTACAAGAACAATGAAAAAATACAACAATGAAAAAACAACATTAGTTTTAGTTCATATAAAATATAAAAAATAGAATTTGTTGTAACACAATAATAATAAAGATTATTCACAAAAAGTTGAAAAAATCTCTCCACAGCAGCTACCACTAACTAAATTTGCAATGTTTAGCACTTTTCACAATTTTTTAATAGTTTTTTTTGTATTTTTAAATTTGTTTTCGAAGAATTTTTTTAATAAAATATTTTTCTTATTGAAATTTTTTTAAATTTTTTTTTAATTTCTCTTTCGTAAAAAATTTTTGAAGTTTTGGATAAACTTGAATTTAAAAAAAAAAATAGCTCAGCTGCATTTCCGCTACTACCTGGTGAATGTGCCTTGCTGGAAAGTCTTTATTAACTCAAAAAGTTTGCGAGGAGAGAGCGTCAAAAGAGAGAAAAAATTGAGAGACAAAAAAATTCCTACAAATTATTACTAGTAAAATTTTTACTTGCAAGAATTATATAACAACCTGTTGTGTGCTTTGTTGTCAAATAAATAATTTAATTAATATCTGAAAAATGAAAACTGAAAAAATTTTAATTCTTCTGTTAAAAAACATGTAAACGTAGGAAAATAGAAAGCATGTTTTCCTTATTTATTATTTTGCTTTCATTAAGGCACATAAATTCAATTGTAATGGCAAATAATGTTGTTTTGTTCTCATATACTAAAGGTATTCATTTCAGGAAAAATGGAAAATTGTAATTTTTTTGACAACAAACACAAGAAGAAAAAAATTCTAAAAATTTTTTTTTTTGACTTTTTTTCCTGTGTTTTTTGTAAAAAATCACATTTTTCCATTTTTCCAACGAGGAAAAAAACTGAAATGAATACCTTTACTATATTCAGTGATGCAAAAAAAATTAATTTGTGTATTTCGTAATGAATAAAATTAAAAAATTATGAAAAATGTATAAAAATAGTAAAAATGCATGAAAACTGTGTAAAAAATTTCAAATTAAATGTTAATTTCAAAAAAAAAAAAAAAATTCCAATTTAAAATATCAAACAAAACACATCAGAAAAAGTACAATTGCAGCATGATTTCCATCCATGGTTCTGATATGAATAACATTTTCTTGCAAGTTCTTACAAGTAAAGCGTTCATTTACTTTTTCATATTTGGGAGAATAATTTTGTAAATTTCTGCTTTACTCTCTCGTTGCTAGTTTTTACTGGGAAAGTAAATGAACAGGGGGCAAATTATGGCACTCGTTACTGAACGAAATTACAAAATATTTCAATAGAGTTTATATGGAAATATTTTAAAATTTCGAAACGAATCGAATGCCGTAATTTGCCCCCAGACCTATTCTGAAAAATAATTTTGTTAGAAAATAAGTACAAAAAAAATTTATCTCGCATGGAAATTTTTTCAATAAACCTTTTTTCTATAAACCAAAACTATTATGTGTACCTATTTGTTAATATTTGCTAAAATATGATGCCCCTGCCTGATTTTTTCCACAAAAAAAAAATTTAATTTCCTACTAGTCCCGGTCTAGGCTTGCAATTTTTGTTGCAGCAATTCTTGAATAAGTGGGAGAGTGTTAAAATAGAAGTATATAAATTTTGCATACACTCTCTCGCTCTTTTTCATTAAAATATAAAAAAATAAAAAAAGTTGCTGCAAAAAAATAATTAAAAATTGCAAGTACGTACCGGCATCTATTTCTAAAGATTTGTGTTCAACTTTCCAGAGAAATCCCAATTGCTTGTTTGTGTTAAATTTATTTTATGATAAAACAAAAAAAAACATACAAATAAAAACTGTGATCAATTTTTTTATTAACTAATAGATAATACTTTATCTTACACATAAATACATACGAGTAGAACGCAAACAGGTTTGTTAATTGTTTTTTTAAGTTAAAGAATTCAATTTCTGCATGTCGTTTAATTTTACTACACTTTGATCACCCAACAGCAGCAAAAGAAACTGCTGCTCAAATTAATAATTTTTAACTTTAATGCTCCAACAGTTTCTTTTCTTTATTCACTCTCTATTGCAGTTGTTAAAAGACACCATTGCGATGACTCATCGCCAAATGATAAAATAAACTTGGAATGTCTTCTACTATCAGACACATCAGAACAATGCGGTACTCCACAACATGTTAAAAATATCTTGCAACATTTCGAGGGCATACAACTGAGTCAAGCGGAAATATTATTTTTGCTTGTTTATATAGTGGCCTTAGAATCTGGTTTCATTGGCCAAGCTGAGTATGTGCAGGCCAAAACGTATGTAAATCATTTGCCAGCAACTTGTTCGTTTCATGCAAAAAATGTTTTACGTGTAACACGCCTGAAGCCCAGCTTTAAAGTAACATCACATAATACACGATTCACCTTGAAGTTGTGCTCTTTAATAGATGTAGAACACGAAAGCAGCGATTATTTTTATGCCCTGCTCACTGCTTTTGTCACGGGAGATTTTCTTATTGTCACTTTATCGCCTGCCAATTCAACAAATGCCCAAGGCTTTAGTACATCCCTGTCGATTGGTCGCTATGTGCTTTCTGTGCAGGCAAAAAATAAGCCTTTGTATTTACGTTTTCGTAAGCTCGATGAACTTTCAAATATTTTGCGTGATCAGCTATTTGTTCCTATGCGTTGTCAACATATTATCTGGTTGCAGTGCTGCATTTATCCCTCCTTGGAAGGCCTGCCGGCAGAGCTCTATGATCATATTTTAAAATATTTGAGTAAAAATCAATTGAGAATCTTTGCTAACGTTAGTAAATCATTGCATTTGGTAACCAAAACCAGCAAATTTATGCAACATTCTGGAACAAGTTTGAGTTAAAAAAAAATATAATAAAAATTCATTCTTTTTATTTTGTACTTTGGTGAAAAGTTAATAATAAAAATGTTATGGCATACGTTAAAAATGTTTTTTATTAAATGTTCTTCTATTAAAATATACAAAAACTCTATTTAAAAAAAAATAATGTGTTAGGGCCTTTCTATATTAAAGCAACGATATATTTATTTATTCATTTTTTTTTGTGATTTTATAATAATTAAAAAAAAATATTTTACTACCCAGTAAAAAAAGAGACTCCGAAAAAGTCATGAAAAATGTCATTGCAAGAAGTTCTCTTTTTCGATGCCTGGTCACTGAACTGGAAGCGATATTAAGAAAAATTGCCTTTGTTGTGTTCTATGATAATATTTTCATCGAGGAAAAATGGTAAATAGTTACCTATTTTAACAATTAGTTTCTTTTTATACGAATTTAAGCCCGATTCAGTGTTTTCACGTAAATTTAAGCAAATAACTTTTAAATTTTAGACTAAAATTAGTTCATAAATTTCTTTTACAAAATACATTTTCTATAAAATTTGCCTTCGACAAAGTTTTTTGCTCACTCTCGGCAAATTAAAAATATCGATTTTTTGGAAGCAATGAAAATGTAGTTCCACTAGAATGACTTCCATTTTTTTCACTGGGTAAATAAGTAAAATAATAATTTGGGATTATTATAGTGCATTAATAAGTATCAAACTTAAATTGTAACAATTCCCAATAAAAAACACTAATTATTAATTTGGCGGCATCAGATCAAAAATACTTGTGTGTCAACACTCTATTATTATTAACATTTATTTTCTTTACATAATTTTACAACTACAATTAGAGCTGAAAAAAATTCAACCAATGTAGTAAGAAAATAAAAAACATGTTGATTATTTAGTTCCTGTTTCAACTTTGTTATTTGTTGTTTAAATGAAAGTTTATCCAGTCCAGTTTATACTATGCAGGTCTTATTGCCTAGCAGAAAAGTTTCTTTTCCCCTTGTCTCTATCTCTATCTCTCTTAACAAACTAATCAGATTAGCAATAAGACTTGCATAGTGTAAACTAGGACATAATAACTCTAGTTGTTCTAAGAAAATTTTATCGGCATTAATAAATGTTAAACTTAAATTTTTTTGTTTAATTGTTTATTTTTATTGATTTTTTTATTTCTATTCAATCCTTAGTTTTGTTTCTTTGTTTTATTTATGTCATTAGTCCAAAAAATATTGTATTGCGAGCAAGCACAAATTTAAAAATTTTCTTAGTGGGAATTTTGGCGATAAAAATTAAAATAATTGTGCAGTTTCTGAACAGTTAGTCCGATTGTTATAAAATTTCATACAGCATTTGTTTGGAATTTTAGCACACACGTTTGTTAAGACTACTTTAAGTTGATACTAGTGTTGTAAAAGTATTTGAGTAGTGAGTACTCAATACCGTGTGTTTTTCCCGGTACTCAATACACAAAAGTAACTACTCAATACTTTCATGGTTGCATTTTCTAATATTCAAGCCAAAGTCTTCTTTTAAAATACATACAATTTATACAACTTTGTGTGAAATACGAAAACGGCCACTGAAAAAGGACTTTAAAGTGCATCATTGAACTAAACAACTTCAATCATTAACATATATTTTACAGAAAGATCTACCCTTTAAGGCCCTTTTCACAATGTACAATTAAAAGCTAACAGGGACTTTATCGAGAAGTTTTGTATGAAGAAATGTCAGTTAAAATTCACGTTATCTCTTAAGGCCGGGGCACAATGAATCCATCATACGTTAAACTTCGCCTTTTTCAACTGACAGCTAAGTTGAAATACATGGTTTCTTATGAAGTATGTTACATTCAGTACGTGTACGTCAACGCAAAGTACAAAAATTGTTAAAATTTTAACTTTTTGCGTACGTTCAGTGGTTTGACAGATATTGTTTTGTTTTTTTTTGTATATTTTTTGATGTGTTTGTATTTTGTGGCAGCAAAAATAAAATTAAACAAACGAAATGAACGACATACATAAAAAAGTTTAATTTGATAAATAAAGTGGAGAATCAACCTACAAATTCTTCCGTCAATAAAGTACTCATTGTGCCAACCTTCTCTGTCGTTGCTTTAATGTCAGTTGAAAAAGGCGAAGTTTAACGTATGACGGATTCATTGTGCCTCGGCCCTTAATCATACATTTGTAAAAAGGGAGGTTAGAGTTGTGGAAGGCACGTGAGACCAGCAAGTCCGGTTGGTTACATCCTTCAACTCTTCTTGATCAACTCGTAATTCAGCTGTAAGAAAGACGGAGAAGGAAATCCAAATATCTCTTTTTTTCTTCCAGCTGAATTGCGAGTTGATCAACAAAAGTTAAAGTATGTGAACGGGGTCTTACATATATGAAAAATTTCTTAAATTCTGGCAATTTGGATACAAATTAACGTTCAAAAACTAATCTTCAAAGTTATTTATTTTAATTTATTATAAATTAATATACATAAATATATTTAATTTTTCTTTTTTACATATTGCATTATATTATTGCATTGAAGTTGAATTTATTTTTCTAAATAATAGTTTTTAACCTCTCATACATATATGCACATACGTATGTATGTATGTGTGTTTTTAATTCAAAAATACTTTAAAGTATTGAGTGGTATCGAGTACCGAATTGAAAAAGTATCAAGTAGTATTGAGTGTATGGCCGACTTCCTAAACGCAAGTTGCAATTCATATTTACATTGCATAGACTTCGTAAACACATATGTAAACTTTCTGGCAATGTCCAATGTTCCTAATCGTTTGGCAACTCATTTTAATGAGTATCAGTTGTCAAAATCACGCATAATTTTTTATTTTGTACGCAAGCATATGTATGAGTTGCATAGCGACGTTGTTGTTATATAATGCCGATAAAATGCAAAAAATGTCTCGGCAACGCAAGTTTGCTCTTAATACATGCTTAGCATTGCACACGCATTTTATTAAATTGTGCATTGCAACTTACGTTTAGGAAGTCGGCCTATTTTTTTGCGTTTTTTTTTTGCGATTTTTTGATTTTGGCGACTTTTTTCATTTTGGCGATTTTATATTCATTTTGGTGCTTTTTCCGGTCTTTGAAAATTTATTTTAGTTTTAGAATTTTTTTTATTTGGCGCTGTTTTTCGATTTGGCGATTTTTGACGATTTTTTTCGGTTTGGCGATTTTATAACTTTGCCATTTTTTAGTTTTACCGTTTTTGAAAATTTCAAGAGCTTAACTCTTACGGTTTCCGAGATACAGCAATTTGTCAAAATTACATATTCTAAACTACATTAACTGATAGAACACCCTTTAATTTAGACTTTTTAAATTTTAGTGTTAATTGTTGTAGTCTGCATGAAAATACACTAATTTTACAAATTTCAATATTACAAATTTGGAACACCCCTTAATTTTTAAGTCTCATGTATTTTTTATTTTTTGTTGTAGCGGCCAAAGTTCTACATACTCTGTCCAAATTTCAGCTACATACCTCTTACGGTTCTCGAGAAAAAAGCCTGTGACGGACATCAGATAAACAGACAGACGGAAAGCGTAGCTAAAACAATAGGGTTCCTTTTCACCTTTGGTGTAGGGAACCCTAAAAACCAATCGAAAAAATCTTGATATTCAAATACTCATTTAATTCTGATAATTCTTCTTTGTTCATCTTTTACTTCATAGAAATGTTTATCTGTTTTCGTACCATGTCAGAAGCTCATATTTTTTCAATTAGGTTGCTTTACTTCAAAATAATAAAAAGTTATTTAATAAAAAAATTATTTGAAATGAAATTGTATTCTAGTTTGTACATTATAAGTTGTGAAGTGGTTGTTGAACACGATGGTGTTACCAGTATTTATTATCAAATTTTTGTTGTTTTTCTTGGCTGAGCAATGTCTATATCGTTACCTTAATATAGAAAGACCATAACTCATTACTTTTTTAAAATCGCGTTTTTTTGTATATTTCGGTAGAAGATGTATCGAAAAATTCAAAAATATCAAATTCAAAAAAATAATGGTTTAGGGCTTTTCTATATTAACGTAACGATATACATTTCATTCTTGCTTCACGGAAATCGTCAGCCAAAAGATTTTCAAATTATCTAAAAAAACGTCGTATGTTTATAGTACGACTCTCTCAATACATTATTGAGAATTACAATATACAAACAATAAGTTTAAAAGCATACGTGAAGCAGGAAAAAAATGCTTAGCTAAAAAAACAAGCAAAATTTTCAACCAAACTGGTCCACTGTTTTGCTAATAAAGAAGTCAAATCTTGTCCGATTATTTGCAAAGGGAAGTGATTTGAAACAAAATGTTTCACATTTAAAAAGAAAATTCAATTATCGAATTTAAGACCTGTTTTCTCAAATTGCAAGCTGCGGGTGTACTGTGTAATGCCAAGTACACACTATGGCGTTTTGTGACATCACAATAGTGTGTACTAGTGGCAATATTTTTCGTTTGTCCTCTTTCACACACGTCAGGTTTGACTCGTCAAGTCTTGAGTTTTTAGGAGAGAGAGGAAAAGATAATGGAGGGGTGTACAGACTTGCCCGTACCAGTTAAGTTTGCTTTTTCGTTTTGTTTTGTCTTTCGTAATACTCTACTACCACGCAAATTGATGAGACTTGATGACTTGACTTGACGGTGTGTATGAACGCAAATGCAGGTTCAAAAGATAATTAAACAAAAACTGATCAGGTAAGCCTGACGTGTGTGAAAGAGGACTTTCCGGTGCACACATTTTGAAAATGACACCACAAAATGATACCACAAGAAATGCCAGATATGTACTCAGCATAATTCGAAACGAAAGAAAATGTTTCCGAATTTATATGTTTATAGCATGTAAATTCGAAAGAATTTTCTTTCGTTTCGAATTACACAGTAAACCCCTAAGAACCTAAAAATTTATTATGTCACGTTAGGGCATGATGTATGTATGTTTTTAAATATTTGCAAAAAACTATTGCTTAATTCACAACAATCTTTACAATTTTTTTTATACGATGCATCAAAACAATTCACATATTCCATTTGCAAGAAAGTTTCGTATATAAGGCTGAAATCTACATCAACTGACACCACACACAGTGGACCAACACAGAAGAACGCTGATGATGAAGGTTTAGTGGCCTTCGAAAACGGCTGGCTGTTCCGTTCAACTATGTCTTGTCAGAATATTTACAACTAACTTTGATGTTATTTGTTCATTAATAATTATCACATGTAATTTGGCTTAAAAAGCGATACGAACCTTAGCCCGTTCAAATTATAAATATAGAAACAAATTAAATTTGAAAAATAATAATTGGAATTAACTTTACAATTTTTGTTTTTAATTGTGAACGGCCTCTGTGCAGTGTATTTAGGTATGTATTTTGTATTTTAGAACAAGCTATCAGCGTTGTCAACTTTTAAATTTCAAAAAGCACTGAAACCAATATTGAAACAAATATTATTCAAAATAAAAATATAAAATATTATTAAATAAAGTTTTTATATCATCCTTTTGTCCTAAGACCTCTCAAATGTCTCCTCCCTTCATAAATTTAAGTCAAGAGGAAACTATTTTTCCACTGTAAGCAGAACCGGGTGACCAAAAATATAACAGCCTGATTTATAAAACTTATTAAGGCATTAAAAAGGTTTTTTTTAGAACAAACTTTCATAAAAATTTTTCTTAAAAAGTCTTTATAAAGGCTTAATAATTTCTATAAATAAGGCTGTAAATATTTATGTATTAATATGTTGTTTCTTAATAAAAAGTGAATATTTACAGTACATAGAAGACATTAGATATTTCAGACAAATGCTGTATGAAAATTGATAGATAACAATGGGACGGACGGTCCGTTTAGAAACTGCAGAATTATTTCCATAATTTTTTTTTGCCAAAATTTCTCACTGTGCGCTGCAACACTTTCATCATCAACGTTCACGTATTTGGTTTATTGCGTGTGGTGTCAGTTAATGCGTACCGTTCAATGCAAGTTGAATACGTGAATTATTTTGATTAGATTTTTCGTAATTAAATTTGAAATTTATCATCATTAATTTATACTACTCTTGTATTTGTTATTTGTTTCTTATTAATTCTGCAGCTGCTTTTTATTTTGTATGCTTATTTTTATTTATTTTTTATTATTTATTTTTGATTTGTTATTTCTTTTTCTTTTGTTTCTCTTTTATGTTTTTATTTAACATTTCTTTTTCAGAAACTTCAGACTCCAGCACATCAGTTTTAGGTGTCACCTTTGCTGATGATACTTTAGGTAAGTAGAGATTTTTGTGCTTCTTATCAATTCAACAATTTTGCATTTGAGCTGAATTAAGAAAACTTTATATTCGCGCAAGAATGTAATTTAAAAGCTCCTGCTGCTTATTATTATGATGTAGTGTAAAATTATTACAAAACTTGCTGATAGGAAGACCGATTTTTAAATGGCGAGTTTTGGTATTGTGGCACTAGTTTCAGCAATCAAATTTGCGAAGAACATTAAAGTCTGCACTCACTCCCATCATTCTATTTTTCCTTCGCTTTGCTACAAATTCGAATCTTTTGTGTGTGATAAAGGCCTCTCAGAAAATTCTAGTTTTCAGAATTATTTATTATTTTTTATTGTATTTCTTTTAAAATCAGTTAGCATTAAAAAAAATAAGGGAATGAAAGTCGTATATTAATATTAAAATTTCAAAAACTGTAATGTTAAAAAATTAAAAATATAAAGGGCATCTTTCCCATATTCTTCAAGCTAAATCTGTTGAATTGGCTGTATAAAACTATTTTTCGGTGTTCTGTTCGGAAAACTTTCCTTGCGCTTCGCCCAGTTTACTGTCGCGAGTGCTTTGCATATATATACTTGTAAGCCGATGATAACCAAATTTTGTTTGGACAGAATGTTTGGACATGGACACCCTCATGTGGTTTTAATAGGACGGCTTTACGTGCCACGCCGCTCATGCCAAATTGAGAGAGACCCTATAAAAATAACACGAAGTATTTACAGTTATCTATAAATAAGTCAGCACATACAATATTGAGAAATTGCTGGAAAATGTCACGCTGTTAGTATAATGTATTTGAAATTCTGCTGTTTCCACACCATTTGCCAAAATATGTGCAAACATAAGTATAACTGCACCAACGCCTACTGCCACAAAGTGCCGCAAAGTATAACTTGAGCAAGTTTGGTTACCTGGGATAAAACAAAATTTTATTAATTTCAATCATGATTAAATAATTTCAAGAAATATAAATAAAAAATCATGTAATTCAAAAATTAATTAAAGCTTTTATAGTTCTTTCTATTTTAATAAATATTTTCAAAACCTTGAAAATTTAAAAAGAAAACGTGAACTTAAAATATAAATTTCACTGTGAGGCAAGTTACACTTTTTAAGCTTAAGCAATTAATTCAACTTAGAATGGAAGACGATAATGAGGTAATGCTAATTCCTTGATAATTTTTTTTTTGCAACAGTTGAAAAGTTGGCTGAAATAAATTAAGGAATTATGCACGACTTGCTTGTAATCATTGTTATTATCGAGCCCTTCAAAATCATTTGAATCGCTTGTAGTAGCTGTAGAAAGAAGTGATATATTGAAAGTCAAGTTACTAGAAGAAAATGAAAAAGGCGTACAACAGAAATTAATCACATAAATAGAACAACAGGAATTTTCTGTATCAAGAAGGAAACAAAATCAAGATTCAACATCAAAAGCGAAGGGTAAATGTTTCAATTGTGATCGCCAGGGCCATTTTACTACACAATACCGGGTGCGAAATAAGAATCAGCATTCCGGTAAGTTCAATCAGAAAGCATAAGGAAGTTTTTTTTTTAAATGGAACAACATCCTTAAAGAAGAATATATGGTGCCTCGATAGTGGTGCTACATCACATACATATGTATGTATGTGTAGTGATTTCTTTCGAGGAAATCAATGAAGGCCATAAGTGTAGTCGGTAACAATACCATAGAACCAAAAGGTGGTAGAGTTCAATTATTGTTTAAAAAAGGACATTTTATTATAAACTTAAAAGAATTTTATGTTCGTTCCAAACATCCAATGAAATTTCATTTCTGTGGCGTCTACTGCACTGAAAATGAGCTCAGAAAAGGTTTGCGCTAAAAATTATCATTGTAATATCTATTAGGTTACCCTTTGAACTTTAATACTTCTGCCAAGCGTTAAAGCATCGATCTTACTAGCTTTGCCGCTTTCTCCGACGAAAAATTTTACCATTCCTCACGAGTAACATGTTTAAATATAACCTTAGACGTGATATTAGGTCCATGAATCCTACGCCATAATATATCCCAAAAGGTGCTCAATTAGATTGTGATCTGGTGTTTGGAGACAATTTGAATGAGGTGCTTTGGATCATTGTCTTGCTGAAATATTTATACGCTAGACAAGCCAAATTGTGCGTCGCTATCATTTTAAACCGCTTTTCGCAGCTGGAGATAAGCTTTTTTCCATGGTTTATTCATAAAATATAATATTACCTACTCCTTTGGTAGCATGCCATGCACTCACTTCCATACAATCACACCACCTCCACATTCCAACATAGGTACGCGATTTTATTTCTTTGTAGGATGCTGGTAACGAGCTTAGGTCCTTTTATTCAGCCGAAAAAATTACCTGTTCCCTTAAACTCTGGTGTGTTCAATATTTAAAAGTATTCCTTTTTATTAAAATAATATATTAAAGAAAATTATATAATTTTGTTTAATAAATATTAAGAGACGTTGCATAAATTTGAACCACCGGTAGAAGTAAAATTTATTTCTATTCATCGCTAAATATGTAAAGAATATTGGGTATGATTACACTGAACACTTTTTTTATAAGTTAAAGCACTGTTTTGGCATACGTTTTTTTTTTCTTTCTTAAGAAAGGCTTTAGTGTTTGTTAACTAAAATTTACTTGAAAGCTGAATTAAGATTTTATTTTGCATATTTATATAATAAAAAATGCTTTGAATATAGTAAAAATATGTACATACGTACTTTGCTGCTAATGGTACGCCCAACGCTTCAATCGAGGTTTGACTGCTAGAGTTTGCTATTTTAGAGCTTTAATTTTCCATGTCCATGAGCACTTCCACCGCTATGTCCCAGTCCACGTAATATTATTACGTCCATGTAATATTATGTACATACGGCCGATGTAAATAACACTTGATTAAAAGTACAACCAAAATGGTTCCAGTGCAAGCAGTGTAATGAGAAATATATATAATATATTCATTTTTTTATTTTTTATTAATAACAGAACTTGTTATGAACTTGCCTTTGAATAAGAAGTGCATAATTGGAGCTGTCAAGCATGGGCTTTTATACTCAATCGAAAACAGAAAAATTTTACTCACATTTACATACACAGTGTACATATACATGCATGAGTATATGCCCAAATAAATACACACATACATACATATTTATAATAATTAATTATAATAATTACTTAAGAAATATTTAAAAAAATTAAAAATAACTTTACAAATAAAATAATAGCTGATTTTTAAATTCATTGTCGATTTAGTCCACAGAAAAATTAAAAGAAATATTTAAAAATTTTTTTATGTAAATAAGGAAATTGGGTAAACTAAGTAACAATAACAAATGCGCAGTAATACAAATTATTTAATACAAAAATTGTTTTAAGTACAATTTTGGCAATACTGGTAAATTTTAGAAAACAATAATAACTTTATAAATAAAATACAACCTTCACAAAACAGCAGTTTTTTAGCAGTTAAGTTAACTGTAAATCGTGACACGTACACACATTTACATACTTACATACATACACATTTTTCATTTATACAGGCATACATACTTACATATACATACATACATATATTTATAAGAGTGTACATGTTTGTTTGATTTAATTTCAATAACAAAATTATTTACCCAAGAAATATTTTAGATAAGAATAATAAGCTTATAGATAAACTTCGTCCTTCAAAAAACAGCTGATTTTTAAATTCATGGTCGATTTTGTCCAAAGAAAAATTAAAAGAAATATTTAAAATATGTTTTATGTAAATTAAAATGTATTTAGTATTTTTTGAACAAAGCAAAAATTTATAGGAATTTGAGTAAACCAAATAGTTAATGCGGAGTAATTAAAAATATTTAATACAAAAATTCTTTAAGTTACTGCAAAAGAAATATTCAAATACATACATGTTTATTTGATTAACTTCAAAAACGCTAATAATTACAGAAGAAATATTTTAGATAATAAAAATAGCTTTAAAAATAAAATAATCCCTTAACGAAACAGCTGTTTTAAATTCATTCTAGATTTTGTTCAAAGAAAAATTAAAAGAAATATTTAAAAAATGTTTTATGTAAATTAAAATTTAATTAGTATTTTTAAAAAAAAAAAGAAAAATTTATAGGAATTCGGGTAAACTAAATAACTAATGCTGAGTAATTAAAAATATTTAATACAAAAATTCTTTGCGTACAATTTTGGCGTTTAAGTTATCCATAAATGTTTATTTTATTAAATTCAATAATGCAAATAAATACAGAAGAAATATTTTAGATAATAAAAATAACTTTAACAATAAAATAAGTCCTTCACAAAACATCGGTTTTAAATTCATTCTAGATTTTGCGCATAAAAAAATTAAACAGAAATATTTAAAAAATGTTTTATGTAAATTAAAAATTATTTACTATTTTTCGAACAAAAGAAAAATTTATAGGAATTCGGGTAAACTAAATAACTAATGCGGAGTAATTAAAAATATTTCATACAGAAATTCTTTAATTACAATTTCGGCGGTTAAGTTGCCGTAAAAATTTTTATTTCATTTACTTCAATGTAATGACAAAAGAAATATTTAAAAAAATAAAAATAACTTCATAAATAAAATAAGTCCTTCACTAAAAAAAGTTGTTTAATAAATTCATTGTCGATTTTGTCGGTAAAAAATGTTTTATGTAAATGAGAAAATCGGCCTAACTAATTAACTAATGCGCACTACTTACAAATATATAATAAACAAGTTAAATTACCAGTAACCCACTTGACCAAGGCTTTTGTTATTGATATCGATTTCAAATATATCTCGAACATTTATCGTGTAAAACTATTGAGAGTGACACTCAAAAATTATTTGAAAAATGTTCACCTGTCGCTCAGTTTTGTCCCAAAAAAACATTCGTTATCCAAGTTTCGCTAGCAATATCAAAAGTGAGAGAATATCGAACTAATTTCGATATCCCAAAAAGGCAAGAAAGGCAAAAAGTAATTTTATTTTTTCATTTATTTATTTATTTTATTTAACTTACTTATTTTATTTATTTTTTTAATACCTTGACTTACGCTGCAGGATTTGAACATGGTACCTCCATTCCAACAGACTAACACACATTCACTAGGCTATCGTGACAAATTTATTCCTGTTCAATTATTGCGCATAGTTACGTATGATTTCTTTTTTATTTTTTAACTAACAGTGCTGTCATGCATCGAACTTGGTATGTCTCGACTACCAGTCTAGCAGACATGCACTCGGCTACCGTCACACATTCGAAAAACTTCCGAGAGAAGTTCGATGCTCGAAGTTTTAGCGAAAATTCGAATTTTCTTTGATTAGCGAACAAATATCGCAAATTTTGTTTCGAAATTTGTTCGCTTTAGTGAGCATTCCTTTTTTATCGAATCTCAGGTCAATTGGGAAATAGTAACGCAAAATACATACATACATACATACATGCACACATTTTTATTTGTTTTACTTCAATAACGCAAATAATTACTAAAGAAATATTTTAGAAAACAATAATAACTATAAATAAAATAAGTCCTTAACAAAAAAGCTATTTTAAATTCAAAGAAAAATTTAAAGAAATATTTAAAAAATGTCTTATGTAAATTAAAATGATTATTTGTTTAAATTATACCAAATTAAACATAAGACATGGGCTAAATTAAGTAACTAACTTATGCGCAGTAGTTAAAAATATTTAATACCAAAAAATTTCAAAACTATAAATTCGGCGGTATATAAGTGATCTTACTTCTAATGTGCTCCAGTAGTGTTGACAGGGCACACCATTAATTAATGCACGTACAAATATTTTAATTTTTGAGTATAAAATTTTGCTAGATCCTTTTAAAGTTGTGTATTTGCAATACGATTAAAAAAAGCAAAAACATGCAAAAACCATACCCCCCCTGTCTTAGGAAGACTTGGGTCGAACTCGTTCACAGGATAATTTTTGACACAAACCGATCATCAAATCGATCTAAACTACATGGTTTTGATCATAGGTTTGTGCCAAAAATTAACCAATGAATTAGAGCTAGATAGTAGACTTGGGTCGAACTCGTTCACTAGTTCATATTTGACACAAAGCAATGATTAAACCAATTTAAATTGCATGGGTTTGATCATTGGTTTGTGTCAAAAACGTCCGACTGACTGAGTAAGAGCTGAGTCCAACTTGTTCAGTCGTTTATTTTATACACAAACCTATGATCAAACCCATTTAAATTATATGGGTTTGATCATAGGTTTGTGTCTAAAATAAACGCCTGAACTCGACTTGGGTCGAGCTCGTTCACTAGTTAATTTTTGACACAAAACCTGCGATCAAACCCATGAAATTTAAACTCGAGCACTACTTCATATTTGACACAAACTAATGATCAAACCCATTTAAATTGCATGGGTTTGATCATTGGTTTGTATTAAATATGAAATAGTGAAAACTACATGTTAACTAATATCGATATATTTTCCTATTGATAGTATCCCAGCACTAGAGTGGTGCAATTGTAATATCCGTTGCTGGTGTTCAGCTTTATTGCACATTTATTTTTTTTTATCTCTACAGACATTTTCCTATAATCATACTACAAATTATTTCTCTTTGCAATAATAGCAATAAAATTTCGAATATTTTGCGATATATGTACATCGAGCCTTATTTTCCAATTTATCGTAAGCGGCATGTAATCGAAAGTATACTTTCTTATTGAAATTGAAATTGTATGGGCCTACCCATGGTTTATAATTATCAAATTGTTAAAATTTTTTTGAAGATACGGCCTGTAAAATTTTATCGTAAGCGACAATTTACGTTTAAAAACATATTTGGAAATTATAAAAAAAAAAACATTCTCCTGAAAACTCTAATTTTTGTCGCTTAAGATTAAATCAAAAATTAGGCTAGATATGTATATGTATCAAGGTTGGCAACCGAAATAAATAACGGTATCGGTATTGCTACCGGGACAAATATTTTTTAAATTTCGGTATCGGTAACGGTATCGGTATTTTTTTTATTTCGGTATCGGTATTACCGGTACATACCGTTAACGAGTTTATAATACCGGTATACCGATATTACTGCTAAATTATTAGTTCATATTCATTTATATGTCCACTGTCATAGCAAAAAATTTTTTTTTTTATTAAATTACTTCGAAAATTAAACAAAATAATAAAAATAAATACATACATTGTATAATATACACACGAAGTACATGTAGAATTGTATGCACTTAGTGATGTGCGAATATTTGTATTCGAATTCCCGAATATTCGGCTTTTTTTTAAGATATTCGTATTCGTACTCGCCAAATTCAGACGAAACGAATGTTTGAATATTACAAATCAAGCAATAAAAAATATTCGGCTTTTTTTTAAGATATTCTTATTCGTACTCGCCTAATTCAGACGAAACGAATGTTTGAATATTTCAAATCAAGCAATAAAAAATATTTTCGTTAAAGTAAGTACTTTGCTTCACCTCAAGAGACCAATCTTTAAGTTCAGATATAAAAGTTTCGAAAATTTTTCTCCACCATCTCTGTTTGAATTAGACTTATTTTTGGTTATAAATATCAAATTCCAAATTTTTAAAAAAATGTATTACGCCACTTTAAAACAAGATATGTTTTTAAATATGTACACATTTCCAAAAATCTAATCTGCGCCCGGCGAAAAATGAGAAGAATACTGCAAAAATACTGAAAAGTCCCATTTTTAATTTAATTTTATTGGAAATCGCCGGGAACTCAAAAGCAAATTATATTCGTTACTACTTTCTGTATATTGATTGCATCATTTTCTGCCTAAGAGAGATTTTTCAGCCGAAAATATTGAATGGCGAAATTCTTTTATAAATGCGAAATAATTAACCCACCTTTTTCTTAAAAATTTGCGAAAATCTACTTTTTTTTTAAATTGCGTATAAATTTTGAATTAATTGTAATTTTGATACCATTTTTTTTAAATGTTACAAATTTTGTCCCTTATTCATAATGAGCTTAATTTCATAAATCTAACAAGATTTGACTTCTCCATTAGCAGAACAGTGGGCCAAGGTTGGTAAAAAAGCCAAAATCTTAATCTTTTTTCTCTAATATTTTCTAAACTGTAAGCGAAAACACACAAATGTAGAAGACTTTTTTTTAGCTCCTTGGATAGAAAACAATCCACTTGCAAAAAATCTTTTTTATCTGATCAAAAACATGAGCATCGATTCTAATTTTTCATTAACCCAAGGTTGCCCACTTTAGTGCTTTGTGGCTCCGTCGTCTAAATTCCCGACCTGTGCTCTCTGACACATCCTTCAATGCTGTGTAAAATTTCATAACAATTGGACAGCTACTTTAGAAACTGCAGAATTATTTCCAATTTTTTTCAACTGCTTATCGGGTACTCTAGGCCTCGCTAGGCTTTTATGGCAGCAAACCTCATATTTTACGCAGATCACATATGTAGTATATCAATTAAAGAAAAATATCTTTGCGACCAGTTAGTGTGCATATATTAAAAAAGAACTCTTCAAAACTTGAAATCTTCGCATCAGCTTGTGTATCTGGTACAGCCAATATATTGGGTGTTTTTTATTGAGGTATAGAACTTTAAGTTGGCATCACTTTTTTAACTGGCGGCCATTTTGTCAGCTGTCAAGTGATTAATATTTAGTTTGGTTTGCCATTTCATCATGAACAGGTTGACAAAAGAACAACGCTTGCAAATCGTGCAAATTTATTTCGAAAATAATGGTTCAGTTCGCGAAGTTTACCGCAAGCTCCGTCCATTTTATGGTCGACATAATCGTCCATCAGAGCGATTAATTCGGTTAACCATGGATCGTTTTCGCACTACGTTTATTCTATGTGATAATACGCATCCGCAGAGACGTCGAACAGTGCGCACCGAAGAAACAATTGCCGCTGTAGAGCAAAGTGTTGAAGAGGACCCGAATGAATCGATTCGCCACCGGAGACCGGTATAGAGCCATGATAACCGACTATTTTGTTCCCGAATTGGATGGCATGAATGTGGATGAGTTGTGGATCCAACAAGACGGCGCTACATGCCACACAGCGCACGTCACAATCGATTTATTGAAGGAAACATTAGATGAGCGCATAATATCGCGGAATGGACCTGTCAATTGGCCACCAAGATCGTGTGATTTGACACCATTGGATTATTTTCTTTGGGGATATGTGAAGTCGCTCGTCTACGCCAACAAACCAGAAACGTTAGGGGACTTGGAAGCCAACATTCGTGGCGTTATTGCCAACATACGGCCCCATATGCTCGAAAAAGTGGTTGAAAATTGGACCTGTAGAATTGGCTTTATTCGAGCCAGCCGCGGCGGCCACATGCCCGAAATCATATTTAAACATTAATGGCATAAAATTATCCTTCCAATAAAGCCAAATTGATGGACATTAAAACGATTTTCTTGTGTTTTATTTCAATTCGAAGTTCTATACCTCTAAAAAAACCACCCTGTACTAATTTTCGCGATTTCATATGCAATAAATGTGGCTTAAAATGGCTTTGCTATTTTAGCCATTTTAAAACATTTTTATGTCTAGAGATACGTTTTTCGTTTCTAAAGGCATTAAGCAGCTCACGCAGTTTGTTAGTACTTCGCGCTAGTGATGATTATGATATGATTGCACTTTCCGGTTAATTAAAAACAAGAGCGCTTCATAAGAATGTGTGAAGGAGAACAAAAAAACGTATTCATAAAAAAAGTTAATTAAAATATATTTTTGAAATTTTCTTTTTGGTGGGAATCGGTATACCGGTACATACCGGTATATACGTAAGCGGTATTCTGGATACCGGTATTTTCTAACCGAAATGGATTTCGGTATCGGTATCGATACCGGTATCTAGTTTTAGCGGTATTTGCCAACCTTGATATGTATACATAATAATGTCCTGCACAAGACCACTTCGAAGAACTTTTCTTAAGACATGAGGGATTTTTCAAATGCTTTATTACAGCGAAATGCATTAAAACAAACGCTTAACAACACTGTTGGCAATACATTTGTTTAAGTTATTTCAGGTATAGAAGTAAAAAAGAAAATACTTCGTGACGGAAGAATTTGTGATGCTTGCTTCTTTCTACGCATGGGCGTAGAACGTCATACATCTACACACACACACACACACGTTGTGTATGCTGCTTTATTTTTCTGAACAAACGCCACCTGCATTGCCATTAGTTTGTGTGCGCTTGCTTTAAAAAAACCTCCCTTAAACACATAATACTCGTACCTTACCATCTACATCTTACACACACACACACACACACTCAAACGTACAATATGCAAAATAACAAGCATACACGCATCGACACTACTTCTTTCGATTGTTTGTTATGAACAGGAAGTCTTCGAGACATCGCTTGTTAACACTCATATACACGAACACCAATGCATCCATCATCGCGCTTCGCTTATAATACGACAGCATTTATTATTGGTTTAGTATAATACATGTCACGAGAATACATTTAAAAAACAAGACTTATTTACATTTCAAGACTACACAGGTCTCTAATACATACTAACTATGCAACTAGGCTTGTGTCATTCATGAATGAATTACTTCAACTGAATGATTCCTTAAAGTGAAAGAATAAAATGTTTCTATATTTTCTCTATATTTCTTTCATCTATCGGTTTCATTTTTCTGTTTACTTTCATATTCCTATTTGCCTTTATATTTTTGTTTTGGAGCTTATAGGACTAGACTAGACACTACTATGGATTTGCTTCGGGAAAATGTAATTTTAAGTTAATATTAGAAATGTTTTTGTTTTTCAAATAACAATTTACGCAAATTGAAACACTTTCAAAAAGAGATACATTGACAATTCATTCTGAATAGTGTTTGACATTCAGAAAGATGAAAGAATTACTTCACCTAACCTTTCTGAAAGAGAATGAAAGAAGATTCACACAAATGAAAGGTTTTGCCCAATACTACTATGCAACAATTGAAGACAGGACAGTATAGGTTCGATAGTACTACCAAAGGGTGGTAAAACCCAATATGTACTCAGTTTGGCGATTTAAGTGAACAATTTTTATTTATGGGTTTCCAAAGATTTCGAAAATCAGTGCGCCCTCAAAATTATGTCATCAGTTCTTGGCCAATAGATAATTCAGATTTTGTGCTAGCTCTAAACAATATATGACAATAATGTACCTAAAAGTCTACCAATCAAATATAGTTAACATCTTAAGCATAGTACTCTGTTCAAATTTGTGAAAAATGTTGAGCAACATTGATTATTTCATACGAAAAATTTTACATGTAAAAAATATTAATTAGCCCTGAAAGTATGCTACAATTTCTTATGTTCTTAAAAACGTCCCATGTGTTTGTTGTAAATTCCATGCGAAATAAGTGCCATTGATCTTATTTCGCATGAAAACTTAAAATTTTGAAGATACATTTTCTACGTTTTTCCCAATATAAACTGAGTACTATTTTTGCAACATTTTTTCATGAAAAATTCGTGCCAATTTTTTCATATGTATATTGACAATATTTCACGTGAAATGTTGAGCAGAGTACCAGGCTTTATGCCAAAAAAATAATTTCTTTATGAACTTTTTTTTTTTGCAAAAATCGAGGGAAAATTTTTTTTTCACTTGCTTCAGAATAACTTACAGGGACTCGTAATGTTTTGCCAAAAATATTCGGCAAAGTTGTAGCTACCTTAAAGACATTTTGTGAACATATCAACATAACCTGAACGTGTCTAGGCCCCCTAGTACATCATTAAGAGCACAGTGCTCAATTCAATTCAGTTCAATTCAATTCAATTCAATTCAATTCAATTCAATTCAATTCAATTCAATTCAATTCAATTCAATTCAATTCAATTCAATTCAATTCAATTCAATTCAATTCAATTCAATTCAATTCAATTCAATTCAATTCAATTCAATTCAATTCAATTCAATTCAATTCAATTCAATTCAATTCAATTCAATTCAATTCAATTCAATTCAATTCAATTCAATTCAATTCAATTCAATTCAATTCAATTCAATTCAATTCAATTCAATGCAATTCAATTCAATTCAATTCAATTCAATTCAAAAACTATTATATTTATTGTTTTTTATTTTATTTATTTATTTATTTATTAAATTGTTTATCTAATTTTTCGACCTTTTTTATATGTTCAATGAAACTATTTTTTTAAGCTTTAGGTCAGTAAATTTCATAAATTTCTTTATATTTTTATTTTTATATCGATATTTCGTTAACCTTTGGTTAACTTCTTCAATTACAAATTATATCATAATTTAATTTAAACGAGAATATAGTAACAACAAAGACCTTCACTCGTTGCAGTGAAACAGACCAGAGTCTATGTTGGGAATCGAACCTACAACCTCCACACTGTTAAGCTAGCACGCTACTCACTGCCCTAACGAGGCACCCACAGATATTGTATTTCTTTTACAATCAAGTATAATGCAAAATCTATCAGGGAATGAGAATATACATATATATTAATATTACAATTTGATGGGTATATCTCCAATAGGAACTTCTGAACTTTGTCATTTGTTAGCGTTAATCGTTGTTGTTGTAGCTTAATATGCTGAATTGATTGACTGTCATTTATTCGGCCTGTTTTTCTAATTCACAGTGGACGGATAGAACGTTTAACGGCAAGTGCAAATGATAAAATTGTTATTTTTTTTTTAACGAAAATGGGCATTCTGTTCCGCTTATTTTACGATAATGAGTGCTATAGGTCTATGGTTATTATTAAGTTCTTTTAGGCAAGAATTGGATGCTAGGGAATACCAACGACATGTTGTATTAACAGGACGGCCCTGCGTGCCAAACCGCTTGTGCCATATTGGATATTCTGCTCGAGCTGTTGAAGGGTCACGGCATTGTATTATTTTCGTTGTATTTTAATGAGACAGTTCGACCATTCATGAGATTGTGTCATACTCGAACTCATCATCACTCACAGCGAAATCAGGCTTAACGCCACATCATTTTTTAAGTTTATCAGTACTGGAAACGGATTAAAAATTTCCAGAGATCAATTGAGCCCCTGGTATATTCTCGATATTCGATTGTGCGTACCATCATATAGCGGCCTCGATATTTGGGGTAACAGTCTTCGCCAATCACCAGTCAATTGTGGCTCATTTTCTATTAACACCAAGTCTGCTTCATGATACAGGGTAGGTCGGGTATGCTGCTTGTTGCACCTTTCCTTCCATCATTTTTGCGTTCCCATCTCATTCTTTGGGATCATGAGAGCTCATACGTAGATACGATAAAATGATTTGCTTCACTCGTTCGACCTGAACATTTGCTCTAGACATGCGAATGGAATTCTCAATGTGTTGGATGCAATTATCGTCGCAATATTGTTCAAAAGATTTCCGTGTGAAGGGGGGCCACGATCAGAGATTATGGGTTCAAGCAAACCAAAGTAAGTCGTTCAAAATATTTATGACTGGAATTGATTTTGAAAGCAGATTGATCTTATATCTCCACCGGCAGTAGTTTGGACACAAATATTATTTGGTGATACGAGTACATTTTGGTACTTATATCGTTTTACACGGAGTATTGTGAACACAAATATTTGTACTTTCTAAATCCTGGTGCTTAGTTCGAAATTGTGAAAAATTCTCAGTATCATTGATTATTTCGCTAGAAAAATTTTACGTATTCGTATATCGCGTTTTTTTTTAAATAAATTTCTCGCTTTTATTGCTTGAAATTATGAAACATTGTTAATATTCCGCAACTTTACTTTGATATCTCATGGTGTACGTGGTATTGTGACGTTAGAGTTTCTGTTGTTGAACGTGAGTTGTATTTGTACAACTTCCATATAGCACAGAGACTTTTGGTGATACGAGTACATCTGGTCTTCTAGATATGAAGAAACATCTATTGGTTCAAGTTTTGCGTAGTTCTTACCGTTCGACCATCGAAAGTATATTTTTCAGTTGCTATTCCAATTCATCATTGGTATGTCTAATGGTATGAGACGAGTTTCTGATGCGCTTGAGTCATCAAATGAGTTTAATAAGCTTCTTATTATTCCCCGAACAAGATGCTCCCCTCTCTCTCTCACTCTCTGCTCTGCATTTCTCCTGAAGCTTCTTTACAGTCAAGGAACGAATGTTTTCCATTGCAAAGATATACATGATTTTATGTAAGTGCCAAAATTAATTATTCTTGCTCTTAAAATGCAACTTTTGAAATGTTAAGGATCTCTTATATAATACATTTTAAAATTAAAAAGTATTTATTTGCTGTCGAATGGTTAAACAAATTCAATCAGAGTCCAAAAGTACGTTGGGTTTTTTTAAACTTCACAAAAAACAAAGCGTCCTTCTTGTATGTTCAGCAAACGGCTGCCCTACGTTTGTATTCTCTGCGGCGTATTATAACATCAAAATAGGAAGTGCTCAATGAAACACCCTATAAAAGACCACAAAGTATTTACTGTTATTTCTAAAAATAAGTCACCACATACAACATTCGGAAATTGCTGGAAAATGTCACGATGTCCGTAGGGTTGCATTTGAATTTCTGCTACTTTCACACCTTTTGCTAAAATATGTTTGCACATAAGTATATCTGCACCAACGTCTACTGCCCAGTGTCACATATTATACCTTGCGCCAGTGTAGTTATCTGGGATAATACAAAGTTTTATTAATATCAATTATAATAGTTAAATAATTTAAAAAAATAAAAATTAAAGTCATGTAATTCAAAAATTAATTAAAACTTCTATAGTTTGTTCTCTTTTAATAAACATATATTTTCAAAACCTTGAAAATTTAAAAAGAAAACGAGAACTTAAAATATTAATTAAACAGTGAGGCAAGTTACACTTTTTAAGCTTAAGCAATTAATTCAACTTAGAATGGAAGACGATAATGAGGTAATGCTAATTCCTTGATAATTTTTTTTTTGCAACAGTTGAAAAGTTGGCTGAAATAAATTTAAAAATTATGCACGACTTGCTTGTAATCATTGTTATTATCGAGCCCTTCAAAATCGTTTGAATCGCTTGTAGTAGCTGTAGAAAGAAGTAATATATTGAAAGTCAAGTTACTAGAAGAAGATGAAAAAGGCGTACAACAGAAATTAATCACATAAGTAGAACAACAGGCATTTTCTGCGTCAAGAAGGAAACAAAATCAAGATTCAACATCAAAAGCGAAGGGTAAATGTTTCAATTGTGATCGCCAGGGCCATTTTACTACACAATACCGGGTGCGAAATAAGAATCAGCATTCCGGTAAGTTCAATCAGAAAGCACCAAGAAGTTTTTTATACGGACCAACAACCTTAAAGAAACATATTTGGTGCGTCGATTGTGGTACTACATCACATTTGTATGTATAGTGATAGTAGTTTGTTAATTTCTTTTGAGAAAATCAATGAGGGTCATAAGTCGGCAACAATACCAGAGAACTAAAAGTAGTAGAGGTCAAGTATCGTCTAAAAGTGGGCGTTTTATTATAAACTCAAAGGAATTTTATGTTCGTTCCCAATATGCAATGTAATTTAATTTCTGTGGGTTCTACTGCACTGAAAAGGAGCTCAGAAAAGGTTTGCGCAAAATGTTATCATTGTAATATCTGTTAGTTTACCCTTTACACTTTAATACTTTTGCCAAGCGTTAAGGCATCGATCTTACTAGCTTTGCTGCTTCCTCCGATGAAGACTTGTACCATTCCTCACGAGCAACAGGTTTAAATATAACCTTGGATACTACGCCTTAATATATCCCAAAAAGTGCGAAATTATATTGAGATTTAGCAGTAGTATAAAGGCGTTTGGAGACAATTTGAATGATGTGCTTTGGATCATTGTCTTGCTGAAATATTAATACGCTAGACAAGCTAAATTTTGCGTCGCTATCATTTTAACCCGTTTTTAGCAGCTGGAGATAAGCTTTTTTCATGGCTTATTAAAAAATATCAATATTACCTACTCCTTTGGTAGCATGCCATGCACTCCATCCCATACAATCAAACCACCACCATGTTTCACCATAGGTACGCGATTTTCTTTCTTTGTAGGGTGCTGTCAACATTTTTTCTCCACATGAGCTTACATCCTTTTATTCAGTTGAAAAAATTACCTGTTACCTAAAACTCTTGCATGTTATTAATATTTAAAATTATTTCTTCTTATTAAAATAATATATTAAAGAAAATTATATAATTTTGTTTAAAAAATATTGAGAAACGTTTATTTCTATTCATCGCTAAATATGTAGAAAAAATTGGGTATGATGGCACTGAAAACTTCTATAAGTTAAAGCACTGTTTTGGCAAAAGTTTTTTTTCTTTCTTAAGAAAGGCTTTAGTGTTTGTTAACTAAAGTTTACTTCAAAGCTGAATTAAGGTTTTATTTTGCATACAGATATAATAAAAAATGCTTTGAATATAGTAAAAATATGTACATATGTACGTACTTTGCTGCTAATGCTACGTCCAACGCTTCAATCGAGGTTTGACTGCTAGAGTTTGCTTATTTTAGAGCTTTAATTTTCCATGTCCATGAGCACTTCCACCGCTATGTCCCAGTCCACGTAATATTATTACGTCCATGTAATATTATGTACATACGGCCGATGTAAATAACACTTGATTAAAAGTATAACCAAAATGGTTCCAGTGCAATAAGTGTAATGAGAAATATATATAATATATTCATTTTTTTTTATTTTTTATTAATAACAGAACTTGTTATGAACTTGCCTTTGAATAAGAAGTGCATAATTGGAGCTGTCAAGCATGGGCTTTTATACTCAATCGAAAACAGAAAAATTTTACTCACATTCACATACACATATGTATGTATGTGTTTAGACATGAGTATATGCCTACATACATACATAGATGTTTATTGGTTTTACTTAAATAATACAAAGAATTACTCAAGAAATATTTTAGAAAATTAAAAATAACTTTACAAATAAAATAATAGCTTCACAAAACAGCTGATTTTTAAATTCAATGTCGACTTAGTCCACAGAAAAATCAAAAGAAATATTTAAAAAATGTTTTATGTAAATAAGGAAATTGGGTAAACTAACAAAAAAATGCGCAGTAATACAAAATATTTGATACAAAATTTTTTTTAAGTACAATTTTAGCAGTTAATTTAATACTGGTAAATTTTAGAAAATAATAATAACTTTATAAATAAAATAAAACCTTCACAAAACAGCTGTTTTGAATTCCTGGTAAATTTTACCGATAAAAAGATAAAAAGAAATATTTAAAAAATGTTTTATGTAAACTAAAATTTATTTAGTATTTTTTGAACAAAAGAAAAATTTATAGGAATTCGGGTAAACTAAATAACTAATACGCAGTAGTTATAATTATTTAATAGAAAAATTTGTTAAAGTACAATTTCAGCAGTTAAGTTAACTGCAAATCGTGACACGTACATACATTTACATAATTACATACATACACATTTTTCATTTATACAGGCATACATACTTACATATACATACATACATATATTTATATGAGTGTACATGTTTGTTTGATTTAATTTCAATAATAAAAATATTTACACAAGAAATATTTTAGATAACAATAATAAGTTTATAAATAAAATTCGTCCTTCAAAAAACAGCTGATTTTTAAATTCATGGTCGATTTTGTCCAAAGAAAAATTATAAGAAATATTTAAAAAATGTTTTATGTAAATTCAAATTTATTTATTATTTTTTGAACAAAGGAAAAATGAATAGGAATTCGGGTAAACTAAATAACTAATGCTGAGTAATTAAAAATATTTAATACAAAAATTCTTTGCGTACAATTTTGGCGTTTAAGTTATCCATAAATGTTTATTTTATTAAATTCAATAATGCAAATAATTACAGAAGAAATATTTTAGATAATAAAAATAGATTTAAAAATAAAATAATCCCTTAACAAAACAGATGTTTTAAATTCATTCTAGATTTTGCGCATAAAAAAATTAAACAGAAATATTTAAAAAATGTTTTATGCAAATTAAAATTTATTTACCATTTTTTGAACAAAGGAAAAATTTATAGGAATTCGGGTAAACTAAATAACTAATGCGGAGTAATTAAAAATATTTCATACAGAAATTCTTTAATTACAATTTCGGCGGTTAAGTTGCCGTAAAAATTTTTATTTCATTTACTTCAATGTAATGACAAAAGAAATATTTAAAAAAATAAAAATAACTTCATAAATAAAATAAGTCCTTCACTAAAAAAAGTTGTTTAATAAATTCATTGTCGATTTTGTCGGTAAAAAATGTTTTATGTAAATGAGAAAATCGGCCTAACTAATTAACTAATGCGCACTACTTACAAATATATAATAAACAAGTTAAATTACCAGTAACCCACTTGACCAAGACTTTTGTTATTGATATCGATTTCGAATATATCTCGAACATTTATCATGTAAAACTATCGAGAGTGACTCTCGAAAATTAATCGATAAATGTTCGCCTGTCGCTCAGTTTTGGCCCAAAAAACATCCGTTATCCAAGTTTCGCTAGCAATATCAAAAGTGAGAGAATATCGAACTAATTTCGATATCCCAAAAAGGCAAGAGAAAAAGTAAAAAAGTAATTTTATTTTTTCATTTATTTATTCATTTTATTTAACTTACTTATTTTTTATTTATTTTTTTAATACCTTGACTTACGCTGCAGGACTTGAACATGGTACCTCCATTCCAACAGACTAACACACATTCACTTGGCTATCGTGACAAATTTATTTCTGTTCAATTATTGCGCATAGGGACGTATGATTTCTTTTTTATTTTTTAACTAACAGTGCTGTCATGCATCGAACTTGGTATGTCTCGACTACCAGTCTAGCACACATTCACTCGGCTACCGTCACACATTCGAAAAACTTCCGAGAGAAGTTCGATGCTCGAAGTTTTAGCGAAAATTCGAATTTTCTTTGATTAGCGAACAAATATCGCAAAATTTTGTTTCGAAATTTGTTCGCTTTAGTGAGCATTCCTTTTTTATCGAATCTCAGGTCAAGTGGGAAATAGTAACGCAAAATACATACATACATACATACATGCACACATTTTTATTTGTTTTACTTCAATAACGCAAATAATTACTAAAGAAATATTTTAGAAAACAATAATAACTATAAATAAAATAAGTCCTTAACAAAAAAGCTATTTTAAATTCAAACAAAAATTTAAAGAAATATTTAAAAAATGTCTTATGTAAATTAAAATGATTATTTGTTTAAATTATACCAAATTAAACATAAGACATGGGCTAAATTAAGTAACTAACTTATGCGCAGTAGTTAAAAATATTTAATACCAAAAAATTTCAAAACTATAAATTCGGCGGTATATAAGTGATCTTACTTCTAATGTGCTCCAGTAGTGTTGACAGGGCACACCATTAATTAATGCACGTACAAATATTTTAATTTTTGAGTATAAAATTTGTGCTGTAATTTTTACAAAAACAGGCTGTTAAGACTTTTGACTATTGGACATTGATCCAGAGGCGTCCAGGGGTCTCCTCCAATATTCTTTTTTACCCCATCTCCTACGGTTTTTGAAAACAATTACTAAAAACCAATTTATGACTGTGGGTGAAGATATGGATTTTTTGTGTTTTTGGTATTATGAAATGTTATATCTATATAAAGGAGGCATAGAGAAGTCTCTTGGTTTAAATTTTCAGGTTTATTTTGCTTGAAAAATTGGGTATTAAGTCCATTTTGTGGGAAAAAACTAATTATTATTAGTTAACAGAGCTCTGTTAAAGAAGACGGTTTGTGTCTAGGGTTATACATTTTAAAATTTATCTTCACGCACATTTTAAATAATATGGGTTAGATCATATGTTTGTGTCTAAAATGAACGCCTGAACTAGACTTGCGTCGAACTCGTTCACCAGTTAATTTTTGACACAAAACCTGCGATCAAACCCATGAAATTTAAACTCGAACACTACTTCATATTTGACACAAAATAATGATCAAACCCATGTAATTTAAATGGGTTTGATCATAAATTTGTGCCAAAAACGAGCTACTGAATTAGTTCGATACAAGTCTATTAAAAACTACATGTTAACTTATATCGATATCGATATATTTTCCTATCGATAGTATCCCAGCACTACAGTGGTGCAATTGTAATATCCGCTTATTGCACATTTAATGTTTTTTATCTCTACAGACATTTTCCTATAAACATACTACAAATAATTTCACTTGAGAATAATAGCAATACAATTTCGAATTTTTTTGCACATCGAGCCTTATTTTCCAATTTATCGTAAGGGACATGTAATCGAAAATATACTTTCTTATTGAAATTGAACTTGTATGGTTTTTACGGCCTGTAACATTTTATTGTAAAGCAGGGATACCACTATCGTCACAATGTACCGATTTTCGCCGGGTCATTGAAATAAAGTCATAATAAGGGAAAGTATTTTCATGCATTTAAAATCAAGTTTTATGTACATAAAATATGCAGTAAAAATATAAAAATATGTATTTAAAACTAATAAACTATGCATTTATAAAATTTTTTTCACCATTTAAGAGCATTAGAAACTTAAAAAAGTCAGCTTCATTGCTTTCTTAGCAAACATTATTAAAAATTAAGTTATGGGTGCGCATTTAAATGCTGCTGTTTTGTTTGTGGAAGATTCAGTTTCTAAGTTTTCGTTGTTAGAACTATATTGATACAATTTGTTGCATATATTTTTATTTATTTTTTACCGCATCTTCAGTTAATTCAACTTGAGGTGTTAAAGTAACGAAAGTCTCTAATTGGGATACCATATCCCAAGAAACAAGAAAGCAATACTATGTGTGCACAAATGTCAATTTAGGCAGAAGTCTGTCGAATACTATATTTCTATTAATAAAATTAAAGAAATTTTTGTCACAAAGCTTTCCCCCATTTGCAACAAAAAAATAACGTGTGCTTCAAGTGTACGTTAAAACCAGTTTTTGTATGAAATTTTTTTTTAACGTACACTTTAAGAACACGTTATTTTTTTTTTGCAAATGGGGGAAAGTTTTTTGACAAAAATTTCTTTAATTTTATTAAAAGAAATATAGTATCCGACAGCCTTCTGTCACGTCCCCCATCTAGTTACTGTAGAATGTAAGAATGTATCCGTATCGTATCACTGGATATTTTTCATTAATGGCTGAAACACTCAAAGAAGCTTTCAAAAGCACTTTATATCCACATAAAATTAATGCGGTTTAAAAGGTCTATTATACATAACATGCTCTTGTTTCTTTCTTTAATTTTCAATGGTATTGGTATTCTTGACTTAAGCCAAGGTATTGAACCTTGAGTCCTACGGTGTTTTTGAATATCGATTCATATCACAAAAAAAAAATAGGATCGTAAACTTTTCTCCTTTTCTCCTTTTTGTTCCTACACAGTCGTAAAAACTGTAGCTATTAATTACTTTACAACTAGTAAGAAAACCAAAATCTTATTTATAGCATGAGAAAACTAAAAAATGTATAAAAAATATATAATTTTATGATGAAATATGCAAAAATATGTATTAATATTAAAATATGCAAAAATATGCACTAACAAATCGATGCCATTTCGTCGAAAATTTGTTGATACGCAAAGATATTTTACTTACGTTGATATACGACCAACGACAGAAAACATGTACTTACATAAAAATCCTTTCCCTAGTCATAATTAATAAGCTAAATTGGCCTTATTTTTCAACGGATTGAAATATAAGGACATAATTGCACCACACTACATTGGTAATAGATCTATATATACTTATTTATCCCAAAATTAATTGAGAAATAAGACTGTTTTGGTTTATTACTTATGACTTTATTGCAGTGAGCCGACGAAAATCGGTACATTGTGCCGATAGTGGGATCACGGCTTAAGCGACAATTTATGCTTAAAAACATATTTGAATATTATAAAAAACCTTCTCTTGAAAAGTTTAATTTTTGTCACTTAAGATTAAATCGAAAATTAGGCTGGATATATATACATAATAAAGTCCTGTACAAGACTATTTCGAAGAACTTTTCTTAAGACATGAGAGATTTTTCAAATGCTTTACTACAGCGAAATATTCTAAAAGAAAGTTATTGCAGGTATAGAAGTAAAAAAAGAAAATACTTCGTGACGGAAGAATTTGTGATGCTTGCTTCTTTCTACGCATGGGCGTGTATACAAATGTCATGCATCTACACACACACACACACACACGTTGTGTATGCTGCTGTATTTTTCTGAACAGATACAAACGCACACCTGCATTGCCATTAGTTTGTGTGCGCTTGCTTTAAAAAACCTCCCTTAAACACATAATAGTCGTACCTTACCATCTACATCTTACACACACACACTCAAACGTACAATATGCAAAATAACAAGCATACACGCATCAACACTACTTCTTTTGATTGTTTGCTATGAACAGGAAGTCTTCGAGACATCGCTTGTTAACACTCATATACACGAAGACCAATGCATCCATCGTGCTTCGCTTATTATACATTTATATACATTTATTATTGGTTTAGTATAATACATGTCACGAGAATACATTTAAAAAACAAGACTTAATTACATTTCAAGACTGTTTAGGCAGGTCTCTAATACATAATAACTATGCAACTAGGCTTGTGTCATTCATGAATGAATTACTTCAACTGAATGATTCCTTAAAGTGAAAGAATAAAATGTTTCTATATTTTCTCTATATTTCTTTCATCTATCGGTTTCATTTTTCTGTTTACTTTCATATTCCTATTTGCCTTTATATTTCTGTTTTTGAGCTAATAGGACTAGACTAGACACTACTATGGATTTGCTTCGTGAAAATGTAATTTTAAGTTAATATTAGAAATGATTTTGTTTTTCAAATAACAATTCACTTACATTGAAACACTTTCAAAACGAGAATTAATTGTCAATGCATTCTGAAAATGTTTGACATTCAGAAAGATGAAAGAATTACTTCACCTAACCTTTCTGAAAGAGAATGAAAGAAGATTCACACAAATGAAAGGTTTTGCCCAATACTACTATGCAACAATTGAAGACAGGACAGTATAGGTTCGATAGTACTACCAAAGGGTGGTAAAACCCAATATGTACTCAGTTTGGCGATTTAAGTGAACAATTTTTATTTATGGGTTTCCAAAGATTTCGAAAATCAGTGCGCCCTCAAAATTATGTCATCAGTTCTTGGCCAATAGATAATTCAGATTTTGTGCTAGCTCTAAACAATATATGACAATAATGTACCTAAAAGTCTACCAATCAAATATAGTTAACATCTTAAGCATAGTACTCTGTTCAAATTTGTGAAAAATGTTGAGCAACATTGATTATTTCATACGAAAAATTTTACATGTAAAAAATATTAATTAGCCCTGAAAGTATGCTACAATTTCTTATGTTCTTAAAAACGTCCCATGTGTTTGTTGTAAATTCCATGCGAAATAAGTGCCATTGATCTTATTTCGCATGAAAACTTAAAATTTTGAAGATACATTTCCTACGTTTTTCCCAATATAAACTGAGTACTATTTTTGCAACATTTTTTCATGAAAAATTCGTGCCAATTTTTTCATATGTATATTGACAATATTTCACGTGAAATGTTGAGCAGAGTACCAGGGTTTATGCCAAAAAAATAATTTCTTTATGAACTTTTTTTTTTGCAAAAATCGAGGGGAAACATTTTTTTTCACTTGCTTCAGAATAACTTACAGGGACTCGTAATGTTTTGCCAAAAATATTCGGCAAAGTTGTAGCTACCTTAAAGCTGGAGACATTTTGTGAACATATCAACATAACCTGAACGTGTCTAGGCCCCCTAGTACATCATTAAGAGCACAGTGCTCAATTCAATTCAGTTCAATTCAATTCAATTCAGTTCAATTCAATTCAATTCAATTCAATTCAATTCAATTCAATTCAATTCAATTCAATTCAAAAACTATTATATTTATTGTTTTTTATTTTATTTATTTATTTATTTATTAAATTGTTTATCTAATTTTTCGACCTTTTTTATATGTTCAATGAAACTATTTTTTTAAGCTTTAGGTCAGTAAATTTCATAAATTTCTTTATATTTTTATTTTTTTATCGATATTTCGTTAACCTTTGGTTAACTTCTTCAATTACAAATTATATCATAACTTAATTTAAACGAGAATATAGTAACAACAAAGACCTTCACTCATTGCAGTGAAACAGACCAAAGTCTATGTTGGGAATCGAACCTACAACCTCCACACTGTTAAGCTAGCACGCTACTCACTGCCCTAACGAGGCACCCACAGATATTGTATTTCTTTTACAATCAAGTATAATGCAAAATCTATCAGGGAATGAGAATATACATATATATTAATATTACAATTTGATGGGTATATCTCCAATAGGAACTTCTGAACTTTGTCATTTGTTAGCGTTAATCGTTGTTGTTGTTGTTGTTGTTGTTGTACCTTAATATGCTGAATTGATTGACTGTCATTTATTCAGCCTGTTTTTCTAATTCACAGTGGACGGATAGAACGTTTAACGGCAAGTGCAAATGATAAAATTGTGTGCTATAGGTCTATGGTTATTATTAACTTCTTTTAGGCAAGAATTGGATGCTAGGGAATACCAACGACATGTTGTATTAACAGGACGGCCCTGCGTGCCAAACCCCTTGTGTCATATTGGATATTCTGCTCGAGCTGTTGAAGGGTCACGGCATTGTATTCTTTTCGTTGTATTTTAATGAGACAGTTCGACCATTCATGAGATTGTGTCATACTCGAACTCATCATCACTCACAGCGAAATCAGGCTTAACGCCACATCATTTTTTAAGTTTATCAGTACTGGAAACGGATTAAAAATTTCCAGAGATCAATTGAGCCCCTAGTATATTCTCGCTCGATATTCGATTGTGCGTACTATCATATAGCGGCCTCGATATTTGGGGTAACAGTCTTCGCCAATCACCAGTCAATTGTGGCTCATTTTCTATTAACACCAAGTCTGCTTCATGATACAGGGTAGGTCGGGTATGCTGCTTGTTGCACCTTTCCTTCCATCATTTTTGCGTTCCCATCTCATTCTTTGGGATCATGAGAGCTCATACGTAGATACGATAAAATGATTTGCTTCACTCGTTCGACCTGAACATTTGCTCTAGACATGCGAATGGAATTCTCAATGTGTTGGATGCAATTATCGTCGCAATATTGTTCAAAAGATTTCCGTGTGAAGGGGGGCCACGATCAGAGATTATGGGTTCAAGCAAACCAAAGTAAGTCGTTCAAAATATTTATAACTGGAATTGATTTTGAAAGCAGATTGATCTTATATCTCCACCGGCAGTAGTTTGGACACAAATATTATTTGGTGATACGAGTACATTTTGGTACTTATATCGTTTTACACGGAGTATTGTGAACACAAATATTTGTACTCTCTAAATCCTGGTGCTCAGTTCGAAATTGTGAAAAATTCTCAGTATCATTGATTATTTCGCTAGAAAAATTTTACGTATTCGTATATCGCGTTTTTTTTAAAATAAATTTCTCGCTTTTATTGCTTGAAATTATGAAACATTGTTAATATTCCGCAAATTTACTTTGATATCTCATGGTGTACGTGGTATTGTGACGTTAGAGTTTCTGTTGTTGAACGTGAGTTGTATTTGTACAACTTCCATATAGCACAGAGACTTTTGGTGATACGAGTACATCTGGTCTTCTAGAGATGAAGAAACATCTATTGGTTCAAGTTTTGCGTAGTTCTTACCGTTCGACCATCGAAAGTATATTTTTCAGTTGCTATTCCAATTCATCATTGGTATGTCTAATGGTATGAGACGAGTTTCTGATGCGCTTGAGTCATCAAATGAGTTTAATAAGCTTCTTATTATTCCCCGAACAAGATGCTCCCCTCTCTCTCTCACTCTCTGCTCTGCATTTCTCCTGAAGCTTCTTTACAGTCAAGGAACGAATGTTTTCCATTGCAAAGATAGACATGATTTTATGTAAGTGCCAAAATTAATTATTCTTGCTCTTAACTTTTTTTAACTTTTGAAATGTTAAGGATCTCTTATATAATACATTTTAAAATTAAAAAGTATTTATTTGCTGTCGAATGGTTAAACAAATTCAATCAGAGTCCAAAAGTACGTTGGGTTTTTTTAAACTTCACAAAAAACAAAGCGTCCTTCTTGTATGTTCAGCAAACGGCTGCCCTACGTTTGTATTCTCTGCGGCGTATTATAACATCAAAATAGGAAGTGCTCAATGAAACACCCTATAAAAGACCACAAAGTATTTACTGTTATTTCTAAAAATAAGTCACCACATACAACATTCGGAAATTGCTAGAAAGTGTCACGATGTCCGTAGGGTTGCATTTGAATTTCTGCTACTTTCACACCTTTTGCTAAAATATGTTTGCACATAAGTATATCTGCACCAACGTCTACTGCCCAGTGTCACATATTATACCTTGCGCCAGTGTAGTTATCTGGGATAATACAAAGTTTTATTAATATCAATTATAATACTTAAATAATTTAAAAAAATAAAAATTAAAGTCATGTAATTCAAAAATTAATTAAAACTTCTATAGTTTGTTCTCTTTTAATAAACATATATTTTCAAAACCTTGAAAATTTAAAAAGAAAACGAGAACTTAAAATATTAATTAAACAGTGAGGCAAGTTACACTTTTTAAGCTTAAGCAATTAATTCAACTTAGAATGGAAGACGATAATGAGGTAATGCTAATTCCTTGATAATTTTTTTTTTGCAACAGTTGAAAAGTTGGCTGAAATAAATTTAAAAATTATGCACGACTTGCTTGTAATCATTGTTATTATCGAGCGCTTCAAAATCATTTGAATCGCTTGTACTAGCTGTAGAAAGAAGTGATATATTGAAAGTCAAGTTACTAGAAGAAGATGAAAAAGGCGTACAACAGAAATTAATCACATAAGTAGAACAACAGGCATTTTCTGCGTCAAGAAGGAAACAAAATCAAGATTCAACATCAAAAGCGAAGGGTAAATGTTTCAATTGTGATCGCCAGGGCCATTTTACTACACAATACCGGGTGCGAAATAAGAATCAGCATTCCGGTAAGTTCAATCAGAAAGCACCAAGAAGTTTTTTATACGGACCAACAACCTTAAAGAAAAATATTTGGTGCGTCGATTGTGGTACTACATCACATATGTATGTATAGTGATAGTAGTTTGTTAATTTCTTTTGAGAAAATCAATGAGGGTCATGCCGACTTATGACAATACCAGAGAACTAAATGTAGTAGAGGTCAAGTATCGTCTAAAAGTGGGCGTTTTATTATAAACTCAAAGGAATTTTATGTTCGTTCCCAATATGCAATGTAATTTAATTTCTGTGGGTTCTACTGCACTGAAAAGGAGCTCAGAAAAGGTTTGCGCAAAATGTTATCATTGTAATATCTGTTAGTTTACCCTTTACACTTTAATACTTTTGCCAAGCGTTAAGGCATCGATCTTTCGAGCTTTGCTGCTTCCTCCGATGAAGACTTGTACCATTCCTCACGAGCAACAGGTTTAAATATAACATTGGACGTGATATTATGTCCATGAATACTACGCCTTAATATATCCCAAAAAGTGCTAAATTATATTGAGATTTAGCAGTAGTATGAAGGCGTTTGGAGACAATTTGAATGATGTGCTTTGGATCATTGTCTTGCTGAAATATTAATACGCTAGACAAGCTAAATTTTGCGTCGCTATCATTTTAACCCGTTTTTAGCAGCTGGAGATAAGCTTTTTTCATGGCTTATTAAAAAATATCAATATTACCTACTCCTTTGGTAGCATGCCATGCACTCCCTCCCATACAATCAAACCACCACCATGTTTCACCATAGGTACGCGATTATCTTTCTTTGTAGGGTGCTGGTAAAATTTTTTCTCCACACGAGCTTACATCCTTTTATTCAGTCGAAAAAATTACCTGTTACCTAAAACTCTTGCATGTTATTAATATTTAAAATTATTTCTTCTTATTAAAATAATATATTAAAGAAAATTATATAATTTTGTTTAAAAAATATTGAGAAACGTTTATTTCTATTCATCGCTAAATATGTAGAAAAAATTGGGTATGATGGCACTGAAAACTTCTATAAGTTAAAGCACTGTTTTGGCATAAGTTTTTTTTTCTTTCTTAAGAAAGGCTTTAGTGTTTGTTAACTAAAGTTTACTTCAAAGCTGAATTAAGGTTTTATTTTGCATACAGATATAATAAAAAATGCTTTGAATATAGTAAAAATATGTACATACGTACTTTGCTGCTAATGCTACGTCCAACGCTTCAATCGAGGTTTGACTGCTAGAGTTTGCTTATTTTAGAGCTTTAATTTTCCATGTCCATGAGCACTTCCACCGCTATGTCCCAGTCCACGTAATATTATTACGTCCATGTAATATTATGTACATACGGCCGATGTAAATAACACTTGATTAAAAGTACAACCAAAATGGTTCCAGTGCAATAAGTGTAATGAGAAATATATATAATATATTCATTTTTGTTTATTTTTTATTAATAACAGAACTTGTTATGAACTTGCCTTTGAATAAGAAGTGCATAATTGGAGCTGTCAAGCATGGGCTTTTATACTCAATGGAAAACAAAAATATAACTCACATTTACATACACATATGTATGTATGTGTTTAGACATGAGTATATGCCTACATACATACATAGATGTTTATTGGTTTTACTTAAATAATACAAAGAATTAATTACACAAGAAATATTTTAGAAAATTAAAAATAACTTTACAAATAAAATAATAGCTTCACAAAACAGCTGATTTTTAAATTTATTGTCGATTTAGTCCACAGAAAAATGAAAAGAAATACTTAAAATTTTTTTTATGTAAATAAGGAAATTGGGTAAACTAACAAAAAAATGCGCAGTAATACAAAATATTTGATACAAAATTTTTTTTAAGTACAATTTTAGCAGTTAACTTAATACTGGTAAATTTTAGAAAATAATAACAACTTTATAAATAAAATAAAACCTTCACAAAACAGCTGTTTTGAATTCCTGGTAAATTTTACCGATAAAAAGATAAAAAGAAATATTTAAAAAATGTTTTATGTAAACTAAAATTTATTTAGTATTTTTTGAACAAAAGAAAAATTTATAGGAATTCGGGTAAACTAAATAACTAATACGCAGTAGTTAAAAATATTTAATAGGAAAATTTGTTAAAGTACAATTTCAGCAGTTAAGTTAACTGCAAATCGTGACACGTACACACATTTACATACTTACATACATACACATTTTTCATTTATACAGGCATACATACTTACATATACATACATACATATATTTATATGAGTGTACATGTTTGTTTGATTTAATTTCAATAATAAAAATATTTACACAAGAAATATTTTAGATAAGAATAATAAGTTTATAAATAAAATTCGTCCTTCAAAAAACAGCTGATTTTTAAATTCATGGTCGATTTTGTCCAAAGAAAATATATAAGAAATATTTAAAAAATGTTTTATGTAAATTCAAATTTATTTATTATTTTTTGAACAAAGGAAAAATGAATAGGAATTCGGGTAAACTAAATAACTAATGCTGAGTAATTAAAAATATTTAATACAAAAATTCTTTAAGTTACTGCAAAAGAAATATTCAAAAAAAAAACAAAAATAAATTTATAAATAAAATAAAACCTTCAACAAACAGCTGTTTACATACATACATGTTTATTTGATTAACTTCAAAAACGCTAATAATTACAGAAGAAATATTTTAGATAATAAAAATAGATTTAAAAATAAAATAATCCCTTAACAAAACAGCTGTTTTAAATTCATTCTAGATATTGCGCATAAAAAAATTTAAACAGAAATATTTAAAAAATGTTTTATGCAAATTAAAATTTATTTACCATTTTTTGAAGAAAGGAAAAACTTATAGGAATTCGGGTAAACTAAATAACTAATGCGTAGTAGTTAAAAATATTTAATACAAAAATTTGTTAAAGTACAATTTCGGCGGTTAAGTTACTGCAAAATAAATATTCAAAAAAGAAAAAAAACAATAATAAATTTATAAATAAAATAAAACCTTCAACAAACAGCTGTACTTAATGTATGGTCGATTTTGTCTATAAAAAAATAAAAAGAAATATTTAAAAAATGTTTAATGTAAATTAAAATAATTTATTAATTTTTTAACAAAACAAAGTTATAGGAAATCGCATAATTAACTAACACGCAATAGTTAAGAATATTTAATACACAAATTTGTTACAATTCGTAACAATTTGTACAATTTCGGCAGTTAAGTTACTTGTAAATATTAACACATTAAGTTTTTTCCATATATACATACATACTATATACAGGGTTCTCTGATTTACTTCATTAATATTAATAATTACAAAAGAAATATTTTAGAAAACAAAAATAACTTTACAAATGAAATAAGACTTTTACAAAACAGCTGTTTTAAATTCATTCTAGATTTTGTCCAAAGAAAAATTAAATGAAATATTTAAAAAATGTTTTATGTAAATTAAAATTTATTTATTATTTTGTGAACAAAAGAAAAATTTATAAAAATAACTAATGCGGAGTAATTAAAAACATTTAATACATAAATTCTTTGTGTAAAATTTCAGCGGTTAAGTTACTTCAAAAGAAATATAAAAAGAACAACAACAACTTTATGAATAAAAATCGTCCTTCACAAAACAGCTGTTTTAAATTCATGGTCGATTTTGTGCAAAGAAAAATAAAATGAAATATTTAAAACATGTTTTATGTAAACTAAAATTAATTTATTATTTTTTGAACAAAAGAAAAATTTATAACTTATGCAGGGTAATTAGAAATATTTAAACTACAAAATTCTTTAAGTGTAATATTGGCGGTTAAGTTGCTTCAAAAGAAATATTTTAAAAACCAATAATAAATTTATAAATGAAATAAAACCTTCAAAAAAAACAGCTGCTCTTAATTTATGGTCTATTTTCTCCGTAACAAAAATAAAAAGAAATATTTAAAAAATTTTTAAAGTAAATTAAAATTTATATTTAGTATTTGTTCAAGACAAAACAAAAATTTATTAAAAATTAACTAAACTGAGTAACTAATGCGCATTAATTAAAAATATTTAATACAAAAATTTGTAAAATTACAAATCGGTGGCTTAGTAATATGTAAATAATAAATTTGAAATAAAATAGATAATTACAAAAGAGAGAATTTAAGGGTAATACTCTAAAAAACTGAAACTAATGGCATTTTCTTTTCTGGAAAAAAATTCTAAACTTATTACACTTTTCAATGAAAATTCGCAGTAAAATATTTTTTTTTTTTTAATATACATTTTATTAGAAATTAATTTATAATCCCTTTCGAGCTTAAATTTTTTCTTTAAATTTTTAAAAATTTTACACTTTTTCCAGTAAAGAAAACGCCATAAATTAAAGGAAATTATAAGGCCCTAATTCTGTTCGTGGATTGTATCGTCTTGTCTATGGACGAAAAAAAGCCGCAGTTATGATTCATTAAAACAATTACTATTTATTGTCTATGATAGAAGGTTAGTGTATTTGCTTTATGATTTTGTTCCAAACATTATATCCAACACATGTTTTTTCATATATTTTTCAAACTATTGTATAATAGGGCATTTACACCTGCACACAATCTAGCAGATTTTAATTAAAATCTTTAGGAAAATTTATACCGTTTACACTATGTTTGTTTGATATTTATGAAGATTCCTACACAAAGCCCATTAACCGAAATATTTCCTAAACTACAACTAAACAACTGCAATGTAGCCAATTCGCATACCTTTTTAAACAGGCCGTAGCTAATTCAATCATCTTTCATATAATTATGGTGTACAAGGTAGTAAAAATAAAATTAAAGTATTCGATTTTGAATAGATTTTCTACAAATCTAGTGACAAATTAGATTTTGTTTTGTATGGGAAATCTAGTAAAAAGCAGGAAGATTTAGCTCGAAATCTCGTAAGTACTAGATTCATTGTTTTAAAAATGCAGTATAATACTTTAATTTAATTTTTATGTTTTAGAAACATAGAAATAATATTTTTATTTTTCAATATCAAAGACAACAACTATTTTTGAAGAAAATAATCTAGAGAATTCAAACACAGGAACTCAAAAGAATTTTTAAACAAAAACGTCCTAAATCTTCTTACCGAATTAGGGCATAAATCCAGTAAACTCAACTTCGGTTTGAGAGACTGTATTATGGAACGAAAGTCTGCGTTAAATAACCGCATTAAGTTTAGTAGCGGGCTGAAACTAGTAATTTTAATTTGGGTTTTAATTGGCAAAAAAGTACTTTGTCCAAATTTCTGAAAAATGTTGGGCAATATTAACTATTTTGCACGAAAAATTTTACAAGTACAACCTGGTACTCCGTTCACAATTTCGCGCGAAAGTCTGTCAAACTAGATGTAAAAGTACTTGGTATGAAATATTTTCGCAATAAACTTGCAGAATTAGTACTCTCTTTTTATTGCGAAAAACACGTACAACATGAGCAAAACTTTTTCCACGCGGTATTTTTAACAATGTTGCAGAATTTCAAGCAATAAAAGTGAGAAATTTATAAAAAAAACCGCGAGTTGGGCTACATTTAATACGTAAAATTTTTCACCATGATTACTTGTGATTTACAGAGCCTGCACTGCTTGGTCATATATTCCAAGTGCATGGACCAAATTTAGTGTGATCTTTATACCCAAAGGAGGAAAGGCATCACATACCAAGTCTAACTTCCTTTCTTCTGAAAACCCTTGAGAGAATAATGGATGTCCATATTAGAACATTCATTGATAACTCTCAACTTTCGGATTCTCAACACATATACCAAGGGCAAATCGGTTGAGACCGCCATACATTCGCTTGTATGATCATTCGAGCATTAAAACTCTACAATGGTGTCCTTCATGGATATTGAAGTTTCCTTTAATAATATTGATCCGTCGGCAATCATCCAGTCTCTTAGGGAGCTGCTGGGGGTCGAATGGGGGACTTATCAGCTCATTGAAAATCTGCTACTACGCAAAATAATCATTTCCAACATGGGAGCAGCTACCATCACAAGGCAGGCCCACAGGGGTACACCTCAGGGTGGTGTACTGTCACCCTTGCTGTGGTATTTGACAGTAAATAATCTGCTCAAAATATTATAATCCATGAATATTAAAACAGTTGCATACGCGGATGATGTAGCGATTGCAATATCAGGGTTCCACCTGGATACTATATCACATAAACTAGAAAATGCACTAAAAGAGGTTGGTGCTTGGTGCTCACGGAGCGGCCTCAGTGTCAAACCGGAAAAAAACGGAACTAGTACTCTTTTAAAGGAGATACAAAATTCCCAACCTCAACCATCCAAAGCTAAATGGCATTACCCTCACCCTGTCGAATAAAGCCAAATATCTGAGTGTTGTCCTCGATTTTAAGCATTCCTGGAAAGAAAATCTTCAAGCAAGAGTGCTTTAAGATCAACGCCAACTAAAGCGCTCTTCGTTATATTGGGTTGGCTTCCGTTGGACTCAACAACTAGAAAACTAGCTCTACGTACTGCCGTCAGACCGAACGCAATAGGCGCATGAAACCACCGACTTGGGGGCATGCAAATATTTTAGGTATAGTGAATAACATACCGGATCTTATAGACTACTGCATTCCGAAACCCTACTTCAATAGGAACTTTCAAATTTCATTGGCAAAAAGGGTTTTCCGCACAGAACGCAGCCATACAGGTCTTCACGGATGGCTTAAAAAACAGGAGGGGGGAGAGAGGAGAGTTGGAAGAGGCGTTCAAACTTCCGAGCGGATGTAGTATAGTACAGGCAGAGTTATCTGCTGTTAAAAGAGCGACACACTTGCTAAGGTTCTATCGGATTTCAAATAGTGATATCCATGTTATAACTGGCAGCAAATCTGCTGTTAAGTCCCTCATTGGGGTGTATACCACATCCTTTCTTGTCCAAGAATGTCATAAAGCCTTGGATTAACTTGCGCAGCACTCAAATATCCCGCCAAACTGGGTGCATGGACACGGGACTATTTCAGGAAACATAGTTGCGGATGAACTAGCAAAGATGGGAACCCTACTAAGAGAGTTCGATATCGACAATCTTTGTGGACTCCCACTCTCATTCTGCTGGAGACTATTCGATGTTATCTTTCTTGAATTAGCTCAAATCAGATGGCGAATTGAGTCAACCTGTATAATAGCGAGAACCTTCTGGCCTCGCCCGGACTCCCGTAGAACGAAAAATCTCATGAACTTCAATAGGAAACACTTGAGAAATATCGTGGCCACATTGACCGGTCGCTGTACCTTTGGAATCCATGCTAAACGTATGGGTCTCCCGTATAATGACTGCTGCTACAGTTGCAATGACGAGTAAGAGAGTATCCTGCATCTCCTGTGTCTTTGTCCCGCTATGGAGGATCTCCATCTGCACCTCTTTGGCAAAATATCCTTCGGAAGCTTATCCGAAAGCTTATCGGAAATTGGGCTCAAAAATCTAAACCTCTACATTAGGAATAGTGGTTGGTATTTTTATAAAAGCATAAGTGCAATCCGAAACGGATTGGGTCAATACTGATTGCTCCTGCTTTCAACATAAAGCGTCGCATCCATTATACAATATTATTGCATATGTTGTTGTACATATTATTGGTCGTTTTGACCTATGCTATATAATAAATGGCACAATATTTTCAAAGAAAATATTGCCCAATTTTCCTAACATTGAAAAAGTAAACAACATTACACAATTATCTTGATGTACAATAAAAATCAAAAGTCTTTTGATATTTGTCAATATATTGTGCCACCTTCGAATATGACATACACATGGGCGATATTATTGTACAATATGAAAAATTGCACAATTATTTCAATTTCAAGTGGGTGCGCCGCTTAACCTAACCTAACCTAGATCATATTGAAAGAACGGTCAAGCCGTTTTCAAGTTATAAGTTGCAACACCAAAAAACGTGCACTTATCATCGAGCCATAATCCCTAAAAAAAGCTTAAGTGACACATTTTGTGGACGAAAATCGACTATTTATGATCGCAAATAAACGATTTTGTTAAAAAATTCGAAAATTATGTCACTTACGCTTTTTATGTGCTTACGGCATCTTATTTTTATATATTATTAAGATAAGACAACTGATTACATTTCGATATGAGATTAAATTTTTTTCTCCTATACATATTTACTTTATTAAATCATCTTAATGATAAATTCCTTCCTTTAGAAAGTACATTTAAACAACTTGCTTGTCATACTTTTTTTCTACTCTTAATGTGCAACTGAATAAATAAATAAATAAATAAATAAAGAATGTACCTATTTGAATCTCGCAAAAACGAAAATATAAAACGCGCCAAATATGTTTATACTTACATTAATCAACAACATATTGTGCAAATTTCGTATCCCAATCAAAGGGAGAGAGTAGCTCTTATCACCAACAACAAACATCCTGAATAAAAGCTTTTCATTTGTAAAAGCTCCTTGTGGTGTCATTGAAAAATAAATTTATTGGGACTTAAATGGAAAACTGCAATTGTTGTAAAGCAAAAGTTTCCTCTCTCTCTCTCTCGCTGCTCTCTGGCTCTCGGTGTGAGACTTTACACACGAGTATACTCATATAGTGTTGTTGCTTGCCTTTACTATTAAAGTACGAGTATTATACAATAATAAAAATATCCTTTATAAATACCCGTGTGTATAGTTAAAGTTCGTTCAACTCGTTTTAGATGTGTGTGTGTGTGTGTGTGTGTTTCTGTTTCAATGTTTGTGAGTTTGTATAGAAATACAAGTAAAAGTTTTTGTATGAAATTCGAAATTCTGTTTGAAGCGCCGCATACGGAATAAAAATTATCATTGTAAAGTTTTTGATTTTATAAAACATTAAAAAAGGAAATGCTTGCCTTCCGCACTAAAACCTGCACTTCAACGAAAAAAAGTAACAGGCTTCTAACGACTCATTGCGGTAGAGGTCCTAAAAACAACGTAGTAGGGCAACCTACGGTTTTGACTGCTGTTTGGTCTCTGGTGTGTTGTGATAGGTCCATGCTTCTTTCATGTTTACAAAACGGTGGTAAAACTTGTGAATTTTGTCGTTGAACAATCTCAAACAAGGCGAATTCAGTATCAGCTGTTGATACCAAATTGACTAATTTGAGCCAAAATGGTAAAAATTTGCTTAGAAATCTTCTGACATATGCGTTTTTAGTCGATTGTGAGCAAACGCGGCATCCATGTTGTGGAAAGCTTTGTCATACTCAAGTAATCATTCATAATTGAAACCACTGAGTCATGTGAGATGCCTTTGGCTTCCATTATCTCTGATCGGCCAACCAATGATATCGTAAACCTTTTAATTGTTTCTGGACACAGGGTGAACCAGTTTTTTTACTGTTGAAATTTATGGTGAAGAGTCCGAATAGTATTTATCAAACTTTGCCTTGATAATGCTTAATAAGCAGGGAAACCAGAAATATGCTCTAAAAAAGTGTTTTATGCGCATTAAATATGCACTAAAAACTTGAAAATATGTTCTAAAAAATAAAAAATATGCTCTTAAAAATAAAATAAATTGTTTCTTTTTGTAAATGAAAATATATTTAACATTTAAGAAATTTATTATTCCACATAGTATCATAATTATATTTTAATTTGAAATTTATTTGCTGGTGGTTCAGCTTGGTCTATATGCATTTCATTGTTGTTGTGATTTTCAAAAATATTATTATTTGTGAATTTTCAAATAGATCTTGAAAGTCTGTGCATAAGATAAGATAAGAGGTTTGTGACTATTCAAAATGTGTGGTTGAAGTCTACTGATGATTTGTTACAGCAACAATGAAATGCATATAGACCAAGCTGAACCACCAGCAAATAAATTTAAAATGAAAATATATTTTTAATTCAAAAATTCAACAACATTTGCATATAAAATAAGACAAAAAAATAAAGAAAAAAGGAAAAAAATTAAAAAAAGAACAACGCCCAGTTGTTTCTTTTTGCCAATTGATTGATTTTTTTTTTAAGAAACACAACCCGCAAAGCTATTAGCTTGTCTGCAGAAAACACCCTGAGTCTATGGTGGGAATCGAATCCACGGCCTCTGGACTGATAGGCTAGCATCGCTACCACTCAGCCACAGGGGCACCCTGCAAGGAATGTGAGAACTTTTCGAGTCGAAAAAATTGTTATCATCCTGTGAAACACAGGGTGAGTAAGAAAAAAACTGTATTTTTGATACTTTCTGCAAGTTTATATAAACTATCATGTGAGTAACCCAGTCTCATATAGGACGACCAATATAATTATTTAATTTTTCTCGATGCGAGAACTTCTCACAAGTTACAGAAATGGGGCACTGGGTTTGACAAAATTACCTTAAAAATTTTGAATAAAACAAATAACAAACTTAACTTCAATTTCAAAAGATCACGATTTCATGCTTCGGCACTGCATTCTGGCTAATTAGGAGAAGATTTTTATTTATAAATTTTATTGCAATAAACAAAAAAATATTGACCTAGAATTTCAAATAAGAATTCCTTCTGTCTCATCTAAATAAACTTTTATACATTGACTGTTACAAATAGCAAAACTGAGTAACATAAAAGAAAAATGTATACACTACATGGAGCATTGAAACAAAGATTAAGATTTCGAAAAATAAAAATTTGACCAACCCCTTAATTTGTAGCGCCGGAAAAATTTTTTCTTCAAAACTTAAATTTTTATTTCGAAAATGACACTTAATAAGTTTTTGGAAAAAAATTTTATATAATTTTTTTCGCCATGAGTGTCCTTTCAAAAGGACGGTTAAAATAAAAAAAAATCTGTAAAGTATCAATATATGCCCTAAAAAGTAAATTATGCTCTAAAAATTCGAAAATATGCTAATGATATGCGTGTAAGACTGACATATGCAACAACATGCTTTAAAGGGTAAAATATGCAAAAATATGCACTAACAAATCGATGTGAAAATTCTTAAAAAGTTCTAAAACGGATAAATATCTTGTCCCCCCCCCCCCGCATTAATACTTCACACAAGAAAAAACATGCAATTGCATATTTAAGGTTTTCCTGTTAATAAGCATGAAATTCACTTTTTTCAATTTCTTCTCAAATCACGCGTTAGACTGCTATCAAGGGCAGTCAAATATAAAAAAAATACGCAGCTTGTTCAAGTTTTGACAAGAGTTAACTGACAGTTGCCTGTTGCCTTTCAAAAAGCCTCTAACTTTTTGAGTTGAGTTAATTAAATGAAGAATTTGCTCTTGGCTTTTGATTGTACTAGAAAACTTTATATTTTTGATCCTTAATTGCTATCCCTTTATCACCCTATTATGTTTATGTATGAATATTTAATTTTTTCTGTTTTTTCTTACTACCTCACTCAACAGCATCCTAGTTTTGTTATTGTTTCTTGGTCTGTTTTTCTCTTATATGTATGTATTCATTTTTTTGGCTCATGTTTGTTGAATGTCACCGAGAAAAATTTGGGTTCTGTCCCAGTTGGTTTGGTTATTGTTACTGTCGTTTTCTTTAAAGTCAACCAACCATATGGACGTCCAAAGCAAAAAAAAAAATAAATAATAAAAGAAAAACTTATTCGAGCCAACAGGCTGGCAAATAAACATTTACTACTCGTTACATTTTCCTTAAAAGAAAAAAAATGCAACATACAAATCTTTCTTTATACATTCTTTATTATGATGTTATTATTTACTTATGGTTTTTATTTTTCATTAGAAACTAAAATGTAAGTGTGTTGTACATTTAGTCATACAAAATATTTATCTGTAGGAAAAGATTCAAGTAAATGAATAATTTACATGCAAAATTACTCATAAGTACAAGTGTAAAAAAAAGTGTTTGTGAACTCTTGATGGTACAGTTTTCTTGTTTTTCTTCTCGATATTCCTTGTTAGTGTGATTACATATTATTTGTAGTATTTTCCCAATATATAATTGATTTCGAAAGTTGATTGTTATTTCTTTCAAATTTAAATTAGAAAAAATTTTAAGTGAATAGCATCACAGTTTTTAGAAGTAATTCCCATTAATTGAAGTATGTACTATTTTTGAATTTTTTTTCCCATATCCTGCAACTATACAGGGTGTCTAGAGAAAGAATTTACAGCTTTTTCTATCGAAACAATTTTTATTTGTTATTTATAGGGCATTTGAACCTGCACAAAATCTAGAAGATTTTAATTAAAATCTATTACGTTTACTCCAATTTTTTTGACATTTATCAAGATTTTTTTATCTAAAACAACCCATTAGAATGAAACATTTCCAAAACTAAAACCAAACAACTACATTGTAGTAAATTCACACACCTTTTTAAGCAGGCCGTAGCTAATTCACTCATCTTTTTTAGGAAGGAACCCTATTGTTTTCGCTACGCTGTCCGTCTGTCCGTCACACGGTATTTTCTCAGGAACCGTAAGAGCTACGGACCTGAAATTTGGACAGAGTACGTAGAACCTTGGCCACTACAACGACAAGTACATGAGAATTAGAAATTAAAGGGTGCTCCAAAACGAGCACATACATACAATTGTATTTACATATGTATATTGACACTTGAAATTTTAAAATTAGTGTATTTTTATATAGACTACAACAATAAACATTAAAATATTAAAAAATTAAAATTAAAGGGTGGTCCATCAGTTAATGCAATTTTGACTATGTAATTTTGACAAATTTCTATATCTTGGAGACCGTAAAGGGTAAACTCTTGAAATTTTCAAAAACGGTAAAACTAAAAAATCCGAAAATTATAAAATCGCCAAACCGAAAAAAATCGCCAAAACCTGAAGAAAATCGACAAAACCTGAAAAAAATCGCCAAAAATTTAAAAAAAAAATCGCCAAATCGAAAAAAATTTACAAAATTAAAAAAAAATTCTAGCACTAAAATAAATCGCCAAATTCGAAAAATTCGTTTAAATGAAAAAAAACCGCCAATATGAAAAAAACGCCAAAAACCGAAAAAAATCGCCAAAACGCAAAGAATGCGCCAAAACCAAAATAATTGTTTATGTGAAAAAAAAATCGCCAAAATGAAAAAAAAATCGCCAAAATTAAAAAAAATCGCCAAATTTAAAAAAAATCGCCAAAACGAAAAAAATTGCCAAAATTTAAAATAAACGCCAAAAACCGAAAAAAATCCTCAAAACGAAAAAAAAGTGCCAAAACTAAAAAAATCGCAAAAACCAAAAAAAAAATCACCTATATGAAAAAACGCCAAAATTAAAAAAAATCGCCAAAATAAAAAAATCGCCAAAATAAAAAAAAACGCCAAAATAATAAAAATCGCCAAAATTAAAAAAAATTCAAAAACCAAAAAAAAAAATCGCCAAAAACTTGAAAAAAAGTGCCAAAACTCAGAAAGCGCCGCCAATAAATTCAAAAAACCCCCAAACTAAAAAAACGCTTAAAACCGAAAAAACCCAAAAACGAAAAAAAAATATCAAAAACATTTAGTGTTAGTAGTGCTATTGATTTTGTGCATGTGTAAATGCCCCACTATATTGTTCGTTTATTAAAAATTGTCAAATCACTAACTAGTCATCCTTATTAAAAATCCCTATACATATTTCAGGCAGATGCATAAACGTGTTCATATTTATTTGCAGTTTACCCCTAATTCTTTGCTTTCTGATTAGTGCATAATTAATTCTCTTTTATTTTTGGGAAAGATTCCTCTACATAATTCGTGTTTGTGTATTTCCTATTTCTATGAATGACCTAAAAACCTGATTTTTTAAAAATTAATAAGCATCCGATCGAATGTGAAATCTGGGAAATGCGGTAAAAAGAAAACCAACATTTGCAATTCTATATATAATATAATAGACATTAAAACAATGGACATCATTTATGTATGAACATACATATTTGTTGCATTTAAATGAAGCCTTGTTTTATCCTGAAAATCATATATTATAATAGAGACATTTATTTACACACATGCATAAGAACATACATACATAATGCTTTCATATCAAAAGGAGCTTAAAGGCGTTAAAATCTCGTTTTCATTTCGAATTTTATTTACATACATGCATACATATGTACATATTTACTTGCAGTTACATGTATGTATGTTTGTATGTTTAAAATTTTTTGTTTTACTTTTGCTATGATATACACCACAACAACATTCATTTGTGTATATTCATCTCATCTTTCATTCACTTGCTCAAGGCAATAACATCCTTTACTTAAGGCAGAATAATACAAAATTAAAGTAAAAAAAAAAGAATACACAAATCCATAGAAAATAAATTAGCCAAAAACCAAAAAAAGAAAATAATAATAAAAAAACAATGTCTATTGTTCGTTTATGGAACACGCACTCTGACAGCTGAATGTCATACACTTGGCTTTTGTTGTAACAGTTTTCAGTTTGCAGTTTCTCATTTTGCACACCAAAGCTTTGGCAACATTAAAGCTTTCACTCTCATCACAGCTTAACTCGACTGCCTCTCTGTGCATTTTTCTTCTGGAAGTTTTGTTTTTCTTGGACTTAAATTCATTGTTGCCATTTAAGCATTTTTGACTGCTAAACTTATTATACTGTTTTCACACTGAAAGTTAAAACCTGGTTTTAACGTTAAAACATTAAACAGCTGATTTTGCATTCACACTGCAAGTTTGTTAAATTTAGGTTTTAACTCACAGACTGTCTAATAATTTTACTCAAAATTAAAATAATTCTCCTTGTGAAATGCGTATGTTTGTTGTTGTATTTTTTTCTGCTTTTTATAACAATTATTTGACAAACTGTATAACAAGTGTTTCTGTTTGTATGAAAAACTCCTTAATTTTACAATGCGTTGTAAAATGGAAATTATTTTATGTTTTGTAAATAAATATTTTAAAATTAAATTGAACTAATTATACAAAGTGACGAAGTGCTTAGAAATCAAGTTATTGTGTATAAAAGAAAATGCACAAATACATTACAAAAAAAAAACTTTTTAATCCTAATGTAACATCAGAGCGCCCTCCTTCGTCGCTATTGTGCAGCAGAATCATCGGCAAAGTAAAATAACTAATAAAATGGCTACTGAACAAGCTTAAAAAAATTTAATACGTCTCATTAACACCAGAGGCGCTGCAACTCTGCATTTTTTAAAATAAAAGTGCAAAAAGCAGAGTTGTAAAATAATGAAGCTTTTCTTTATCTCTTCCTTCACCACCTGCCTTTTTTATCGCTATACCTTTCGTAAAGAAAGTAACACCTATTAGTAGTAGTAGGCATTTCTTGTCTGAGTGTTACTTCTCTTTAAAAAAAATTTAAAATACTGAACCTTTTTAAGCAAATTATTCTTGGTTAAAATTCACTATAGTTCAATTAAAATTTTAATATGTATGTAATACTATACGAAGTTTAGTCTGAATAATCGGATATCATACTTCATGTAGAAATTTTTCGAAAAATTTTAAATATCCTTTAAACTGTTTTTCGGTTTATGGGGAATTTTTAAGTTTTGGCGTTTTTTAGTTTTGGCGATTTTTTTAGTTTTAGTAATTTATTTTAAATTTAGCGATTTTTTTTGTTTTTTCGGTTTTTTATGGTTTTTTCGGTTTTGGCGATTTCTTAATTTTGGAATGTTTTAGCTAAAATTTTAAAATACAGCAAGTTTGTCAAAACTACACAGCCCAAATAACACGAACTAATAGAATATCCTTTAATTTCTGACTTTTAAATTTCAGTGTTAATTGCTGTAGTCTGTATAAAACTACACTAACATTGAAAAATTCAAGTGTCTGTATATAATTGTCTGCCCTATCCAGTGATGCCAACTTTTTGGCTCTTAAAGCACATAAAAATTTAAAAGAAGCACCAAAAAGCGTAATTTCTAAATCTAATAAGCGTAAGAAGCACTAACATGAAAAGAATAATGTGAAGTTTAATAATGTTTAATATTTTCTAAGCTATTCTCTATTTCGACAATCGTATCAACATCTTTAATGAAATATATCAGACAAAAAAGGTATGTTTTACACTGAAAAAATAAATACAGCAAGTTTTTATTTAAGAAATTTTAAGAAATATACAAATTTCTTAAATGCACTACTTAGTGCTTTTTCTTAGTTTTTATTTTTCTTAGGCCAGCTTTAAAACACGCTGTAACTGCCAAATTTTTACATACATATTATGTAAAAATTTCAGGTTCGTAGCTCTTACGGTTCTCGAGCAAACAGCACGTGACGGACAGACAAGTAGACATACATACATACAGACACACAGACATACGGACATCGTGGCGAAAACAATAGAGTGCCTTTTCACCTTTGGTGTACAGAGCAATAAAAACCCGTTAAAATTAAAATTTTATAATTTTATTTAATTTTTTTTATTTTGTAGCCGATCGATCTCCCATTATCATTTGCTGGCAACACTGCTTATATTTGACAAACACAACAACAACAACCAAAATAGCAGTAAAAGCCAGAGTAGACATTTCTTGTATACATTTTTTTTATAAACGAACCATTTAACAGGACATTTCATTTAAGGATAATGGCACAAATTTCAGTTTCATTTCGGTCTTGGCTACAACAGTTTCGTACTTTAGCTCTTCCTCGACGGCAGCCACAGTTATGTGGAACGAAATAATTTTACCCACACATACGTACATGCGAAATTAAAGAAGAGAAAAAAAAAACACTCGAACACACACACACACGCGCGCGCATTACACACATTGCCACGAAGAAAGTAGTAAAATAATGAAAAAATGTAGGGAAAACGCGTCGTGAACTTGACACACAAAAAGAAGGAAATTTGAAATTTAATAGAGTTTACCGTTACGATTTGTGGACTAACTGTTGTGTGTGTGTTTTTTTTAAATGAAAACGAATACCAACGAAAAAAAAATTAAAGTAACGATAACCAAAAAAAAAATAAATAAACAAAAATTTCTTTTTGTTGCAATAAATACACACAGAGTTTGCATTAAGTTTTTATACTCGTCCATTTAAAGAAAGTTGCTGTGCTTATTTTTATTTCTTCTGTTTCTTTCTCTGTTTTTGCCCTAAAACAACAATTCAGCTTAAGAGTTTTTAAGAAGTTTGTGGTTTTTACTAGAGATTTATTTTTACTTACATACATATACATATGTATGCATGTACTTGCAAGTGCATTTAAAAAAAAATGTTGTTTAATAAGTGTCGTCGTTGTTCCGATTTTTTTCAATCTACACCATTTACATCAATAATAATAATAATAAAAAAAATTAGTTTGAGAACTATTTTTCTTAAGTTACCTATACATACATACATATGTACATACATACATACCTACATATGTACATACATACATACCTACATATGTATGTATGTACATATGTATATATTTTTTTGTTCAGTGAAATATTTTTATTATTAAACATTTTTTTATTAAAAATATTTAACTAAATAAGCAAAATATTAAATTGGAAAAAATATATAATAAGATAAAAAATCTTAAGAAATTGAATAAGAAAACTTTCAAAATATGTAAGTAAATCCTAACAGCTATATTTATAAAACTTATTTAGGCTTTATAAAGGGTTTTTAAAATCAATTTTCATAAAAAATTTTTCTTAAAAAGACTTTATAAAGCCTTAATAATTTTTATAAGTAAGACTGAAAGAAAATAGTGTCTTTCAATTGAATTTAGACAATTACATAAAGGCATATCGCACCTGTTGCTTAGTGTTTGCGGAACTAAAGCAGAGTTTTGTAGACCATGTTCTGCTTTATTTATTTATTTATTTATTTATTTTATTTATATTCAAACAAGCCGCAAGGCCTAATTAGCATTACTACAAATGTACAATCATTATACAAATAAATAAAGTTAAACTTAAATAAATAAGCTTAATAGCTAGTTCTTCAATTTTTCAATTTTTCATAAAGTTATACGTAGTTTATATCATATCATATCAGGACACAATGTAAATTTTATTTACAGTTACTCAACTCAACGGACCTGTTTCTTCTTCTCAGTACTTACACAAAAAAAAACAGATTCGTTGAGACAACCGAATTTGTTGCCAATCAAATTTTGGCGGTTCCATCAACTATCAATTTTCTTGTGGTACCACAAAATATTTAATTATAACCATTAACCCAATAGTTGCAACAACAGATAAAATTGGTTAACAGTATGGAATTTGAAATAAAAATTATTATTGCTGCCAAATATCATAATTGTTACATGTGAAACAAAAATTGGTATTCATTGCTGAAACAAAAATAAACAATAAACGCAAATAAAAATACAACATTTAAGAAATTTATTATTAGACATATTGTCATAAGTTTATTTTGATTGAAATTTATTTTCTGGTGGTGAAGCATGTCTATATGCATTTCTTCAACTACACATTTTGAACAGCCACAAACCTGTTACCTTATGCACAGACTTTCAAAAACCATTTGAGAATTCACAAATCATAATATATTGGAAAATTTTAAAAGTTAATTTTTGATTTTGCTGCTATAAACTATACCTCTAGTTAGTTGCAGTAACTGATAGAAAGTGTTTATTTTAACCTTAATATAGAACGACAATTTTTTAGTTTCCGATACCAAAAGTTGTTAGTAAAATCCAATTCATAATATTTTATTCGTTTGTGCTAATCAATCAGTTGATTAGTCATGACAAAAGCATACGTTCGGTTAATGCAATCAATTTAAGAATTGTTACAATCATATTTTTATTAAAATTATGCCCTGATGACAATGAACATGGGTTATTTTTTTTGATTAATAGAAAATTGATATTGTGAACTGAAATACATATAGTTCATGCAAATTATATTTTATTGGCCTATTTATTTTCCAACCAATCTTTTTTCTGGGTGTAGCGATTGCTTGATGTTGTATGCTAGTGTATATACACTTAACCGAATGTTATAGAGAAATAATGTAAAATCGGAGTTAAATATAAGGAAAATTAGAATACTACTCAACCAACAAAAATTTTCATTCTAATAAAGTTTTTATTTTAATAAACCGAAGGTCCTGCGTTCCCCAATCCCTATGTAACATCAGAGCGCCCTCCTTCGTCGGTAGTGTGTAGCAGAACCATCGGCGAAGTAAAATAACCCATAAAATGGCTACTAAACATAATTTTAAAATTTAATGCGCCTTATTGCCACCAGGGGCGCTGCAGCACTGCATTATTAAAAACGTGCAAAAAAGTAGAGTTGTAAAAAAGGAATGAAATTTTCCGCTATCTCTTCCTTCAACGCATGTCTTTTCTATTAATATCCCTTCCCTATCACCCTCCCTCTCTCACTATATATTCTCTTCAACTCACAGGTAACACAAGCAATGCTATTAAACTGTTGAGTTAATAACAAAAATTGGAAAATTGCAAAAGAAAGATGTGTACTAATAAAACTAAATGTCGGAGAAAACATTTTATAATTTCAATGTAATTTTAACTTTATTTATTGTTTGTTTGGTTTTGCTGTACCAGTTAAGTAGCTGATGGCTGCAGTCGTTATACATTTACAAAAACAACATGAACATTTCCTGAATTGGTTTTTGTTGTTTTTGTAAAAGTTTCAATAACTTCTATAAATAAATACCATTAGTGCTGCTAATGTTTACTTTGAAATACACCTCTGGTGTGATGAGAATACTTAAGTTTCTAAAATGGTTTAGAAAATAAACATTTACCGACCGCTTGTCAAGTTTTCTATCCATATTCTTTCATACTCGATACATTTTGCTTTTATATGATAAGATTTTGCATAGCCTACAGCATTTTTTTGATATGTCGTAATACATTGTATTATCATGTAAAGACAGCTTAATGGATGAGCTTTGTGGTTGCTACTTCAAAACGCCACATTTCTAGCAATAAAATGTTGTTATGAGTTCTAAACTTTCAGGCCCTTCAAACACAAAATTGTACTAAAGATTTCTAGCTTAAATTTTACTTTCCCTTGTAAATGGTGTAGTTCGATGTACTGTTCCCTACCTCAATAACCATTTCAAACTTGTATGTACATACATACATATGTATATGTAACATAGTGTCACATAAAATCCAAAAGGGCGTAACAGCCAAAAGATTCAAAATATACTTTTTGATTGATTATGATGTGATTAACTAAAATACTTATTTCCTTAAAATTTAACTCACTTTAATATTCAAAAATACCGATTTTATTTATTAAATCCAAACCTGAAATTTGGCACTTAACAAATAATTAGTCTTAAATTTATGATGTTTGTGTAAAAAGTGCACTTACGTCCTTTTGGATTTTAGGTGACAATATGTGTGTATGTCCTGCCGTAATAGCTCTTACAAGTGTACATACATATATGAGGATTTGTGCGCAAAAATAAAGCTGGTTCGTGCATAAGTTCTTTAATCTTTTTTTATTTTTATTTCAAGATTTTATTGTATCTCTCGTATATTTTTTTTTTATCTAATACACATACTTTTTTTTTAATGTAACATAAGAATGAATGGCATGGTGTCTTCGATGAGAATGTGTACATGTGTTTAAGTGAGATCACGCACAAAATAATGTTATTTGCATATTTTTTTTTTGCACATACACAACTTTTCTTCGTTAGTTTTGGTCCTGTGGAAAAATAAGGAAAGAGAGAAAAAAAATAAATAAAATTAAGATGTGAAAAAATAATGTTCATTCATATTAGAAATAAAAAGAGCAATAGAATATAAAAAAATCGTTCAATAGTGTTAAATTGCAATATGATAAAAAAAAATATATATGTAAATTAAGTTAAAAGTAAAAAAACAAATAAATGAATAAATATAATGCATCATTAGACGTGCAATTATAAAAAAAATTAAGTAATGAAAAATAAGATTAACCCTTTGAAAAAAGCTTTAATTGAAATCCTAATAGCAGCATATTTATTACTTTTTATATAAAATGTGTATGTATGCATGTGTGTAAATTTTGTACATACGCGAGTAAATATGTTTAGTGAAATTTACGAATGCTTATTGAAGAGTATTTATATATTTAAAAATTTTTTATTTAAACGATATAATGATAACAAATTATTATGTCTAATTCATTGGTGCAGCTATAAATTTTTTTTTGGGGACGGGGTTGGGTTGGTGAGATCATTGATTTTTATAAGTAATATTAAAATAAATAATTACATGAAATTTGTTAATAATTCTAGGGGCGAGGGACAATGCACCCCCAAAATGACCTTTCTACGCCTATGGCCAAATTTTAAGAACGAAATAACTATTGAATATTTTAAGGCGTTTGATTAAATGCTGTATACATAAGAGAATATTAATAGTTTTATATGTAACTGCAGTAAAGCTCCAAACACTTAGACGACAGCAGACTTCACAACTTCACGACTTCAAATGAAGTTGGCTTCAAATGCTGCCGTGTAGTCAGCTACATAATTATTTTGAAGGCAGCAGCAACACTATATAATCAGCCAGATATATATTTTACATAAATAAAATTAAAGTTACTGACTCAAAACGTACTAATATCACGTAAAAATGTAAAAACACATCAATTTATTTCATAATTTTAATTTTGTAATGTTATTTTCTTTTAAATATTACGAAAAATTTTAAGCTCTTATTTCTTCCAATTTATATTTATAGTGGCAGCACTGCATTTGCTCTTTGCTGCTCACGAAAATAGAAATTAGTCTAAGTTGGCAGCAGCAGCAAATGCTGTTGTGTAGTCGTGCTGCTGTGATGTCGTCAAAATAATCGTTTTTATTTAAACACATGTATTTTATTTTTGACACTTTGCTGTCTGCTGCCTGCTGTCGTCTAAGTGTTTAGAGCTTAAGGCTTCGATTATCCGTGATTCGATTAACCGGCAACGTCGATTATCCGGGCAAGAGATATTGTAATTGTTTTCTTTTTGACCATCAATTTAATTTTTTTGTGTATCGATCAACCGTGATTCCTCTATTATACGGGATTGCAAGCATGCAACCCTTTTCAGCCAAAATATTTTTTCTCTCATAGTACATACTTATGAATTTTTTGATTAAACACAAGCATAAAATCCATGAATTTTTCTTTCATTATATGCGGTATATGCAAAAATATGTAAATAAATAAAAAATATGAAAAAAAAATATATAATATATAATAATAAATCTAATACTCTAGTAACCGGGTAAAGCGATTATCCAGAATGCTCTCGATCCCGACCATGACGGATAATCGAGGCATAACTGTATTGTGTGATTTAAAAGCAGTACCACTATTTTCACAAACCTTTTATCATTTTCAGAAACTTTTTTAAAGCTAATGTTGTAAGAAAACTGAATATGAATTAATTAGCATTTAAAAAATAAAAAAAAATTATATCACAAAAAATATAATCAAAAATATAAAAGGTATTCATTTCAGGTTTTTCTCGTTGGAAAAATGGAAAAATTTAATTTTTTTGACAACAAACACAGGAAAAAAATTAAAATTTTTTTTTCAAACTTTTTTTCCTGTGTTTGTTGAAAAAAAATTAAATTTTTCCATTTTTCCAACGAGGAAAAAAACTGAAATGAATACCTTTATAATAAAAAATATAATAAAAAAATAAAAAAATTATAATAAAAAAATACAATAAAAATATAAAAAAAATATAATAAAAAAATTTAATAAAAAATATAATTAGAAAATATAATAAAAAATTAAAAAAATTATAAAAAAATACAATAAAAATTTAATAAAAAAATATAATAAAGAAATATAATAAAGAAATATAATAAAAAGAAATAATAAAAACTATAATAATAAAATATAATAAAAAATATAATTAAAAAATATAATAAAAAAATAGAATTAGAAAAATATGATAAAAAGAAATAAAAAAATATAACAGAAAAATATAATACAAATTTAATAAAAAAATATAAAAAATGTAATAAAAAAATATAATAAAAAATATAATTAGAAAATATAATAAAAAAATAAAAAAACTATAATAAAAAAATACAATAAAAATATAATAAAAAAATATAATAAGAAATATAATAAAAAATAAAAAAATTATAAAAAATACAATAAAAATTTAATAAAAAAAAAATATAATGAAAATATAATAAAAAAATATAATAAAAAATATAATTAGAAAATATAATAAAAAAATTATAATAAAAATATTAAAAAATTATAATAAAAAAATTTAAAAATTATAATAAAAAAATACAATAAAAATATAATAAAAAAAATATAATAAAAAATATAATAAAAAAATATAAAAAAATTTAATAAAAAAATATAATAAAAAATATATTTAGAAAATATAATAAAAAAATAAAAAAATTATAATAAAAAACAATAAAAATATAATAAAAAAATATAATAAGAAATATAATAAAAAATATAATAAAAAAATAAAAAAACTATAATAAAAAAATACAATAAAAATATAATAAAAAAATATAATAAGAAATATAATAAAAAATATAATAAAAAATATAATTAGAAATTATAATAAAAAAAATTATAATAAAAAAATTAAAAAATTATAATAAAAAAAATACAATAAAAATATAATAAAAAATATAATAAAAAATATAATAAAAAATATAATTAGAAAATATAATAAAAAAATTATAAAAAATACAATAAAAATTTAATAAAAAAATATGATAAAAAGAAATAATAAAAAAATATAACAAAAAAATATAATAAAAAATATAACAAAAATAATAAAAAAAATGTAATAAAAAAATAATAAATATAAATAAAAAATAATAAAAAACAATAAAGAATAATAAAAACATAATAAAAAAGAATAATAAAAAACAAAAAAATAAAAAATAAAATAAAGAACAATTAAAAAAATTAAAAAAAAATAGTAAAAAAAATAAATAAACTAATTTATTTATTGACTATTAAAAAAATTGCTAATTCATTCCAAGATGCTGATTTCTTACAAAGAAAATTTTGCACAATAAATTTTAGTTATTTAGTATATAACTATCGGCCTGGCCCACGATGTCGACAAGAAACTATAAAGGTATTCACGTCAATTCTTGCAACTGTGCAAAAAAACATAATTGCACTTTCTGACGTGAGCAACCCACTTTGTTTAATTGTCTATAAAGCAACACAATATGTGCAAAGATGTATGTACGTATGTTTCTTAATTGTTAAAAGAGTTTTTTTAAATGCTGAAACAAAGTGTTGGAACTTCGCTGATTAATTCTGTAATTAATTCACTAATAAAAATATCAATATTAATAGTACAAAATTGTAATAAATATTTGAGCCATGGGTCTTTTGAAAATAACAAAATTATGTACTTGTTATCTTAAAATCGGATTTGAAGATTTTTTTATAATTTTTAGCTAGTAATTTTTAAAAGAATTTTAATTTCATAATTTTTTAATTAATTTATGTGGTCCGAAAATATTTCCACTTGTTGTTTTTTTCATTTAAAAGAAAAAAATGTAAGTATTTCTGCGTTGTAATTTGGTGGTTGGTTGATTTTATAAGTACTTTTTGTCCATTTTTTTGGATTGAAAATGCCATAAAAAGTTGCACAACTTTGCAAAATTTACCCTGCTAATCTTGCGCTTACTCAGGCGTTGACAATTTTGCATAATTTTTGCAAAATAATTTTCTATGTGGTTGTTGTTATATTTTTTTGAAAATTTTGCAATGTTGCTTTTCTGCAACAGTTCAACTTTTGACGTGAATACCTTTTATATATCGCTTACTTATATTGAAAACAAAAACAAATTTTCTTATTTTGTTTTTGTTTTCAATATAACAGCGACAGATAATGACAGAATATGTTTTCAGTAAATATCCCATTTCATTAGAATTCAAAGTAATTAATTATTATAAAATACTCTCCAGAAAAATTAAAAAAAAACAGCAGCAACAAATAACACTGGCCATTTAGAATATGATGTGAACTTTCCTCATTCTAAATGCTTAAATTTTTCTTATTGACGTGCCTGTGAGCCAAAAATAAACCTATACAGTAGGACCTCAAAAATTAGAAATGTTTAAATTCGGACTGTATTTCATATAAACTGCACTTTGATCAGGTGTTTTATACGATTACCGCTATGAAACAGCGCTGAAAAAATTTGTTACTGAGGGTTCAAAATATGCATTGGAATTAAAAATTTATTGAAAAGTAAATAAAGGCAAAAATAAAGAATTTTAAAAAGTGATTGATTATTTGACTGCCCAAAAATTTAAAAAAAAGCCCTTAAATAAGATAAAAATCTGCATACTTGGCAGCGCTGGTTGCCAAATCGAGTTTTTAATCAAAGAACTGCATGAGCAGTCGTAAACAGAGAGATGCGTAAATAACATAAATTTATACACTAAGAGAAACTTAAAAATAAGAACGCGTTATATTAATTCAATACTTTTCAATATAATAGAAAATGTATATTGAGACACTTAAAAATAAATAAAATTTATAAATTAATACTGTAAATTAATATTTTTCCATATGGAAATAAGAAATTTCAACATGACTAGACTTTCGTTAATGTTTCTTATTAATTCAATATGGTTTTTTTATTGATTTTAAGCTATTTTTCTCTGGGTGTACACTTGGCAGCGTTAATTGTTAGGCATATTACAGCGATACCATATGTAAAGATTTATCTTATTTTTGAAGTTTTTCGAGATGTTAAAAATGCTAAAAGATTTCTTTCTTTCTTTCAAAATATGAAAAATGTTACTCTTATCATATTAGTTAAAGTTCCTTTTTGACTAACCTACTTGCATATTTTCTTTTTTGTTTCATAATACGGTAAAACACTATTGATTTCCTTTGATTAAATTCCAACAATCTTTCCCTCATGTAAAAGCCCACATTCAGCTAAACGACGCGTGTGTTAAAATTAATAATATAATTCACTATTTCACCTATACAGTCGGTCGTTTTTGACGTATTTTTGTTCACTTGCAAATTTTTTTAAATAAAAAAATAAATATGGCGACCGTGGCATATCAACTACCTGAGTGTTAATTCTATTTAAAAAAAATAACAAATGGTTTTAAACTTGCCAGATCTATAAACATTATAACAGTTATTTTTTGTCGGAAAATGGACCTCAAAGATAAAATACCTCTTATAAAGAATTTACCTCTTGTCTTATCTTGCTTTTCAAATAAAATTATAAATTCGTTATTGAAATAATATCACATTTATTTATTTTGCATCTACTTAAAGATAATTTTTCAAGAAACTTTTTAAGAGCTTAAATCTCTTGGAAATATTAACGTTGTTGCGCTAATATTTCGTTATTGAAATAATATCACATATATTTTTGCTTGAAGATAATTTTTCAAGAAACTTTTTAAGAGCTTAAATCTCTTGGAAATATTAACGTTGTTGCGCTAATATTCTAAAACATTTAAGAATCGTAAGCTAAGTAAATTTCATTAAACAGTTTCATAAGAAAAAAAATCGAGATTTGCTTAAACAAATGTATACTCGCACACACACACACACACACACTTGCAATTTCATTTTGAAAAAGTGCCAACAATACATTTCGCTCTTACCGAACTACTAAACCAAAACTGAAAAATAGGAAACAAGTAAAAGGGTTGAAGGTCATGTTTACTTGCACAGATAAGGATGCCACAAAAATTGTTACACTGGCACTCCAACAGCCAACAACAGCAGCAGCAGCAGTAGCAGCAAACCACTAAATAAACTAATATGTACTTGCAAAAAATAAGAAATAAAAATAATGTTTTTGTATAAATTTTGGATAAACTTAATGACTACGATGGAGGCCAGGAAAAAGATGGTAATGGCGCTGATAACGTTGATGTTGCTAAAGTTTTAAACACCAGAATTTAGAAGTATACAAAAGGTGTAGCAACTTTTTCGTCTCTCTGCCATTTGCTCGCATTAATTGGAAAAGTTTTGTCGTATTTAAGCAAAAAATAAAAAAAACTCGTTTAAAATTCTTAAAGTAAGTTTTAACGAAAGAAAGCAAAAGGCGAAAATTTTAGTTGTAAAAGTTCACACAAATTTGTATTTGTGTACTTGTTGTTAAGCCCTGCTGTCGGTGGCAAATAGCTGGCTATAATAAAATTGTCAGACAGCAAAAGCCAGCAGCATTTAGCACAACAGCATTAAAATTCATCACATTGGATTATTCAACCAATAACGGACCATGGGAGAAAAACCCCGCTGTGCTATCAGTTGCTGCTGGCAACACCGTAAGTGGCGGAAACGCAAATCAAACGCACACTTCTTCCGCTACGACAGCCACCAGCAGTCAGCATTCGACAGTGTTAATGACAAATGTGGCTCCTACTTCATCATCGTTTGTTGCTGCTGCTGGTAGTTTACAAAATACCCAATCCAGCCTAAAAGCCACACATCACCAAATAATGCAACAACTGCAGCAGCAGCATCATCATCATCATCAACAACATCAACAAAAACAGCGTCAATTGCAACATCAGCATAGTATTGCTGCAATGGGAATTGCCCATTCCCACAACCACACGCATAATGTGTCTCGTCAACTAACCCATCAGCACTCACATCCACCGCTACAACATGCCATTTCAAATGCGCATACTAGCATTACAACAACAACACCAGCACACAATCATCTACACCAACAACAACAGCATCATCAACATCAGCAACAGCATCAACAACAGCATCAACATCAGCACCAGCACCAGCATCAGCATACACATCAGCACCATCATCCACCGCTGCAACACCATATGTCACTTAATAATAGTGGCAACATATCAACCGCGGTTGCCACATCCTCCGCTTCTGCGGCCTCCACGGCCTCCACACCTCATCACCATTTTCAATCTTCGAGTGTCAACAATTCCTCTAATATGGCTAATAACACGTCATCGGTTAAAATTTTAACGCATCATCATGGACGTCATCATTTGACGCCTCAACATCGATCTCTATCGCAGCAACATGCTGCAGCCACTTTAAGACGTCGTACGCTTAGTCATGTGCCGCGCTCGTATTCGGCATCGGCTGCCACTGGCGGCGTTTCTGAGGGCGAAAGAACTACTTCATCGTTGCGGGTGAGTGGGAAAGGAGGGGGTGGTCGTGGTGGTAGTGGTGTTGCCGCTCATAATGTTGTGATCGTAGAACGTGCACGTTGCCGCTCACCGATGATGCTGTGCCACAGTCATAGTGATGGTGAATTTCCTATGTTCAAAGGTGAGTTAAAAGCGTGATTGAGAAATATGAATCAGGGAAGGCATTGAGAATTTTAAAATTGTACCGGCAACTTTAAAAAATTGTACTTTTTTGACCTCAATTGTACTAAAATGTTTTCTTTTTTAGTTCAAATTACATATTTTTATTTATTTTTATTAAAATATTCGACTTTGTTATGGCCAGCGAATCGTTTTCACAAATTTTCTTGTAAATTACACCTGTTTAAGTTGAAATTTAAAATATACAAAGTAATAGCATGTGCTCCAGCTTTCGACGATTGGGAAATGGAATAGTTCACATTTCTTGATTTTCTTGCTGCGTTTTGCTCTAACAAGACTCTTATCAAGGAAAGGAATATGAGTTTCATTGTTCAAAAGTGAAAATTGACATAAGCAATCGTTTGAAAAGAAATGTGGACTAAAACTGCAGAGATTACTTATATTTACTAAATTAGTCATTGCCGTACTATTGTGCTTTCCGAGTTTAAATAGTACCAAAAAATTTACAATTGTACCAATTTTGCCATCCCTGATATGAATTAACTATAATGAAATTCGTTAATTTCAATAATCATAAAAATATCAGGGTTACCAGTTTTATTTTATACCTTATTCCCAATTTGAAACTCCACATACCAAAAAATCCTCACATCCTTTAAAAATAAAACCATGTTATTTCAAAAAAAAAAAAACAAAAAAATTAATTTTTTATTATATTAAAACCATAAACAGCTGTTTTTGCATTCACACTGCAAGTTTGTTAAATTCAGGTTTTAACTCACAGACTGTCTTATAACTTTGCTCAAAAATAAAATAAATCTCCTGCAGAAATGCGTGTGTTTGTTGTTGTATTTTTTCTGCTTTTTATTACACTTATTTGACAAACTGTACAATTTGTATGCAAAACTCAGATATTTCACAATGCGCTTTAAAATGGAAATTATTTTATATTTTGTAAAGAAATATTTTTTTTTTAAATTATGGAACTAGTAATGCATAGTGAAGAAGTGCTTGGATTTCAAGTTATTGTATATAAAAAAAAATGGACAAATACATTACAAAATAAAACTTTTTTATCGGCAGATCGATCTTAGTCACATCGTCTATTTTCACCTACCAGAGGCAGAGTACCAAGCCGGGCAAAAAATTTCGTCGGCGGCTGAAAGACAAATATTTTCGGCGGCGGCGGCTGTACGGCTTAACGCCGATTTCCTTAAAGCATTTGAATAAAAGTTTTAACTCAGTCTGTTTTTAGAAAAATACGTGAATTATTGAATCACCACGTTGTAACATTATTTATTTTTCAATAGTTTGAATATTGCAGTAATTGATGTCCTAAAAAATAGCTTCGTAAATTATTTGTTAAACCATAGACTCATATTCTAGACTATCAGGGCAATTATGAATAAAATTTCGCGAGAAATTTCTCATTTTTCATATTAGAATTTTTTCCCCTATTTTTCGAGGAATTTTATTCATGATTGCCTTCTACATAAATTTTATTTAAGTTTTCCGATTGAATTAAAAATTAATTACTTTATTGGAACACTGCTACGGATCAACAAACAAAAAGCTTTGAACAATTAATTATCAACAAGTCGCCTGACTGCTTAAACAAAATAGTCTATGTAAACGTAACGTAGAACGTAAGTGTTGTCGCAGCTTCGTTACTGTTTACATAAACATTTTCTTTTTATGTGGAAGCAAAAATAACTATCTTTCTGGGACGCTCGCTATCATATTAAATACGAAATTTGAAAAAGTATAAAAAATAAAAGACAAAATAACGGCTGAGTACTAAGCCGCCGATAAGCCGAGTGATTCGGCGGCGGCTCGGCTTGTCGAAAAAAATCGGCTGACTGGCTAGCCGCCACCCGCGCCGGTACGGCTTGCTACTCTGACCAGAGGCCAATGAAAATATTTCTGTTGTGTTCCGTCCAAAAGATTATTTTTTTCCGTGATGCGGCTGCATCAATTTTTAAGTTGAAAATTTATCAATTGGTATTTATTCTTATTAACTAGTATAAGCATTATCAGCTGCTTCCGGTCATTTTAGCTTGGCAGCACTGAATTTAACACAGCGAAAACAAGGTTGCATTTTTATAAAACCAATTCAAAAATTATTCAATTATACTATATATTTGTAATATATATGATAATCAGAAATAATTAATCATAAATAATTTTTAGTCAGGCTTAAGTTCAGTAATTTGAATTCTTATTGAATGAAATATTTTTATTAATTAATGTGAGTTTCAAAGAAGAGAAGAAAAATTAAACTTAGACTTTATAGCTGGGGGAAATACCGATACTTTTCTGTGCAGCTTGGGTAGAGATTCTTATTAGCATCAGCTATTTAACTTAAATTTTCTATGAAACGGAATATGAGAAATGATTGTTGTGTATACAATTGATTTACCTTTGGTAAAATGTCTCACTATATTTGTACTAAATGTTTTTAAAATAAATTTGTTTACAAAATATATTTTCGGTACTGTGATGATACACAGACCTGTACCTGTAGTGCGATTCACTAACTTTTTTTTAACGATAATCGATTCGTTAAAATAATTATAACGAAAATTTATCGAAATTACTATTCCGTAACATTTTTAACGATGTTCGCTGTAGTTTAATGTCAGCTGTGTCGTTATTTAAGCGACAATAATTTATGTTCTGTTAATTTTATCGACTAAAATCAACAGAAAATATCAGCTGCGTGCTATCGTTAAAAAGAAGTTTTAGAATCACACAATCGTTATTGCAAGCGACAGAATGTATAGACAAAAATTACGATTGTTTGATCGTTAAAAGTTACTGAATGTCACTACTGCAGTGCGATTCACTAATTTGTTTTTAACGATAATCGCATCGTTAAAATAATTATAACGACAATTTATCGAATTTGCTATTCCTTAACATTTTTAACGATATTCGCTGTAGTTTAATGTCAGCTGTGTCGTTATTTAAGCGACAATAATTTATGTTCTGTTAATTTTATCGATCAAAATGAACAGAAAATATAAGCTGCGTACTATCGTACTATCCTATAAGAAGTTTCACAATCACAAAATCTTTACATTAAGCGACAAAATGTATAGACAAAAATTAGGATCGTCGGATCGTTAAAAGTTACTGAATCTCACAACTGGTTTCTGTAACTTTTTTCGAACTGAAAATCTTAATATTTATCGACATATTTATTCGTTTGCGGCAACGATAATGTGATTCCGTAATTTATTTTTTTACGATAGTCTTCAGCTTTATCTTACTCACCATTTAATTGAATATTCTGTAGTATCTGTGTATAGAAAATGTAAAAATAAGCGAAAAGCACAATGAGTTAATGAAGAAAAATTCAATGAATTTGATATTCTGAGTTAATTTCTTTTTGTTTTCTCCAACCGACAGCGAATATCGCTAAAATATGTTACTGAATAGCAAAGTCGATAAATTTTCGTTAAATTTATTATAGCAATACGATTATTGTAATAAATGTTACTGCATCCAGGTACTGACCGCAGCTGTTATGCTTCCATTCTATTTTTTTAACTTTTCTTTAATCTTGCCAATTCTTTGCATAGTAGCTCGATTATGACGCCCATAATTACCGCGTAGTGCTGGAAAAGTGGCCACCACCGTTTAACCACCACTTTTGTGTTAAGTTTTGACTATTTTTACAGGTTTTTTTTTGGGTTGTTAAACGATCTTTATTGGTAAATAGCAACAATTTCACCAAATAAATCACACTTCAGATGACAGCTATTTAACAGCTGACAGCCTTGCCAGACTGGCGGTTTTTAAACCACTGTATTTTTGTTATTTAAATACGTTAATTTTTGAGATAACAGTATATCTCGAATACTAGAACTGATGATAATCAAATATCTTTACTGTGAAGTTGTAGTTACTTTCGAAAGCAGCTAGTTAGTTGTTTAATTCTACTAAGTTCTTGGTGTTATTTGTTCATTAATAATTATCACATGTAATTTGGCTTATAAAGTGATACGAACTTTAGCCTGATCAATACATAAATATAAAAAGATATTTTATTAAATTAAATAAAAAAAATTTAAAACATATTTAATTTTATTTTAGTGTTTCTTGAAAGTTTGGCTTAGGCTAAGCTAAATTCATTAGTTCACTTCAGTATATTCTTGCGATTTGAGATCGCCAAAAGCCTTGTGATTGCGTTTTGCAAAACACCTCTCTTGCGAATTCAAGTAACAATCGTAACTGTTATGCGATATGTGAGTGTCAAAATATGCCCGCACAAGTACCCGGGAAAACTTATTTCGCGTTTCCGCCAATTTTTTTTTACTTTTGCTAATTTTTCTTATCCTTGGCGCTTATTTTAGTTTTTGGAATTCTTTCGGTTTTTTTAAATTTTTGGCGATTTTTCGGTTTTGGAGATTTATTTTAGACAGCGATTTTTTTTAATATCGGTTTTTGGCGATTTTTTAGCTTAAGCGTTTTTGAAAATTTCAAGAGTTTTTAAGATACAGAAAGTTGTCAAAATTTCAAAATCAAAAAATTACATTAACTGATTGAATACCCTTTAATCTTGGTTATTTGAAATTCCAGTGTTAATTAATGTAGTCTGCATAAAAATACACTAACTTTGTCTACATTTAATTGTCTGTATATAATATGAGGATTTAAAAATGTTTTGTTGCTCGCTTTAGAACACCCTTTAATTTTTAACTGTCATATATTTGTTGTTGTAGTGGCCAAATTTTTACATAATCTGTGAAAATTTCGGGCAGTAGCAATCTGAGTACTACGTTTATACGTTTAATTGCAAATAAATTAACTCACTGTTTATACAGAATTGTAAATATATGAACACTTCGTAGCACTCTATAAAAATATTACTTATGTTTGCAAAAAAAATTGTATAAATGTATAAAATAATAAATAATAATATGTTGTTATTGTCATTATTTTCTTCTATCAATGTTTTTCTGCAATATTTATGAAGTTATTGTTTTTTATTACCAAACATTTGTAAGTTTGTCAACCTCATGCAAACTATTTGAAAGTAGTGCGTTAATCATGATTAGTTTTCTGAATTAGTAAGTCGCATTAGAAACAATAATATGGCAACAATTTACAATTTTATTTCCAAATAAGCCATGCGTATAAACGTAGTAACAGACAGATATGCAAATAGATGATTAATGGAACCCTAAAGCACGGCGTGCAGGTTTGAAAAAGAAAGAAACAACTTTCAGTTCGCGCCAAAACATTTTTTTTAAATATGTAAAGTAGCGTAATAATATTATTATTAGTATTATTATGATTATTTCTAAGTACTACGTTTATACGTTTAATTGCAAATAAATTAACTCACTGTTTATACAGAATTGTAAATATATGAACACTTCGTAGCACTCTATAAAAATATTACTTATGTTTGCAAAAAAAATTGTATAAATGTATAAAATAATAAATAATAATATGTTGTTATTGTCATTATTTTCTTCTATCAATGTTTTTCTGCAATATTTATGAAGTTATTGTTTTTTATTACCAAACATTTGTAAGTTTGTCAACCTCATGCAAACTATTTGAAAGTAGTGCGTTAATCATGATTAGTTTTCTGAATTAGTAAGTCGCATTAGAAACAATAATATGGCAACAATTTACAATTTTATTTCCAAATAAGCCATGCGTATAAACGTAGTAACAGACAGATATGCAAATAGATGATTAATGGAACCCTAAAGCACGGCGTGCAGGTTTGAAAAAGAAAGAAACAACTTTCAGTTCGCGCCAAAACATTTGTTTTAAATATGTAAAGTAGCGTAATAATATTATTATTAGTATTATTATGATTATTTCTAATTTATGATAATTTTCTGTGTGCTGTGTATACATAATGTATTATGCAGAAAACAAATCTTATTTTATTATTATACAAACTTTTAGTCGGTACTATCACTTAAAAAAAAACAAACAACTAAAACAGTTGAATATCCTAGAAATTTCCTAATAAAAATGCAAATTTGAATAAAACTACTACAACACGCACAACAAAATATTTATGCGTAAAATCTGAGCTGCTACAATTTTTGTGCGTTTTGAATAAAAAAGAAAAAAATTTAAGTAAAAGCAGCTATATCAATGTTGTTTACATAAATGAAACTCAAATCAGACACTCAGTTTCACACACACACACACGCACACTATTCCATTAACTTGTGTACACTCACAAGCAGTGCTGCCATAACTAAAAAATTTTTACAACCAAAATTCGCCTTAAAAGTTACCAAATGAGAATAAATATAACCAAATTTCAATATGTAGTATTTTTATTAAAGCCCCGTTCAGACTATTATACAAGTATTAATACTTTTGTGGAAAATACAGCTCTGACATGTTGAGTTGTTATTGTTTTTTTGAAATTTTTGAAACAAATGTAAGACCAGGGATGCATTTTTGTCAAAAGTATTAATACTTGTATTATAGTCTGAGTGGCCCTTTAATAACATCCCAGCAAAAAAAAAAAAAAAAGAGACACTCCAAAAAAGTCATGAAAATGTAAGGTTTGCGATCTGGAAGTAGTGAAAATTTCGATCCGATCTAATGATTTTTACATAGGGTTGTCATGAAGATGTTCTCTTTTTCGATGCCTGGTCACTGAATTGGAAGCGGTATTAAGAAAAATTCCCTTTTTTGTGCTCTATGATAATATTTTCATCTAGGAGAAATGGTAAATAGTTACCTATTTTAACTATTTGTTTCTTTTTATACGAATTTAGGCCCGAAACAGTGATTTCATGTAAATTTAAGAAAATAACTCTTAAATTTTAGTTAAATAGTTCATAAATTTCTTAAAACAAATAAATTTTTTTTAATTCTGGTGAGTATTTTCTAACACTATGTATGGAGGAGTTACAAGGTTTTGTATCCCTAAAATAAGCTTCTACGTAGTTTTTTTCTCACTCTCGGCAAATTAATAATATCGATTTTTTGAAAGCAATGGAAATGTAGTTCCACTAGAATGACTTACATTTTTTTACTGGGATTTATAATGTAACGCATGTGATTTGAATACATCTAATAATAATAACAACAAAACAAATACATATATTTGTATATATTCTTTTACCTACACATGTATGTAATAAGTTAACGCTTGTACATGTATATATATATATAAAATAACAGTTTTTTTAAATATAAAGTAAACAAAACTTGCAGTTCACAGTATAATAATTTGAATGTGTGTGATGTTAAATTTTAAAATTTATAACCCTTGACACAAACCTTGTGCTTTAACAGAGCTCTGTTAGCGTGTTAACAGACCTTGGTTAAGCTATAAAAATTCGAATAATGCTTTTCCAAAGGACTTTTCCATTAAATGATGCAACCGAGACGGCAAAATTAATGCAAATTTATAGATAAGGTGTTTAAAACCCATGAATCTATTTCTGAAAAACAAGAATTTGAACTAAACATCGTCAAGTTTTCAACTTGGAATTTTCTGACGGTTACACACTTTTCTTGGGAAGGAGGCGATACGGGCGGAAAAAAGTGGTCACCTATTATGGACCACATAGTGTTCTGTAGTACAGGGTTGCGACCATTTAGTTAAATTAAAAGTTTTTGAAAGTGTTGTAAAAGAAAAGTATTGTAAACAAGTGAGTAGCAATTAAGACGAATTCATAACAGGTGGCTGCACTAGCGATTTTAGTCACAGCTGTTTTATTTTCAGTTGCCTCGGTAGCAATACTAAAAATTAAAGAACATAAAAGCTTAAAAGTATAACATAAAAATATGTATATGTGTATCATTATTTTGGCAAAAAAATAACCAAAATGAGAAAAATATTCACATCTCCACATTAAAAAAAAAATTACCACTTTTGGTTAGAAATAATCAAAAACGGCAGCCCTGCTCACAAGAGCAGCCATAAGTAAAGTGCTTTCCATAATTATACAACCACCACCCTGGTATTTTGAATTTCTAGCACCTTTGAAATGGCAATAGTAAGAAACATAGTCTGAACACCTTTGCATATCAAGTGAAAGTAGCAGCGTTAGAGGCTTTCTGCTGTTCGTTGCTGGACCAACGCTTTTCTTCTTCTTGTTTTTGTTGTCTATTATACTGCATTGCCAACAACTTTATGCATACTGATGGTATAATTATGAAAACCTCTGTATTAACAGTGATTTAATATTCAAGACACTAAGTGTCACTTAAATATACTCCCATGCAACCACCAACGACAAAGATAACAAAAACAAACAAAAAACAACAAAAACAACCATTCAAACCTAAAGACAACACCATAATATTTACACACTAACAACATGCAATAACAAACCACCACATAATTTTTCATATTTTTTTTCTCTCCAGAAAAAGAAAAAACAAGTGTACGTGGGAAAGTAAAACAAAAAATATGTTAAAGAAAAAAAGAAGGGAAAAACAAGTTTTAATTTGAATTAAATTTACTTGCGACCATGCGATCGAACGCATGTTACATGCATTTTGCTATTTGTTGTACCAGCAATTGCAAATCTTGCAGGGATACGTTTGACCGTCACTTACCTGAAAGTTTCAAAGACCAACGTTAATTAACTAAGTTAACTTAATGTATGTAGTTTTTTTCCTTCACATCTGATGTAAATGAGTGAGCGCAAATCTAGTAAGGAATGCGAAAATTGTGCGCAATGAAATACAGGATGTCCCCAGAAGTCATTTGGCACAACCTTTCAACTTTGCCGTTAATAAGAATGCAACGATTAAACTCCAAATTCACTGTCTATAGTTAACTCACGCCCGTGATTTAACTAACAATTTATCTTGTCAATCTAATGCTATAAACACAACTGGGACGAACGAGAAATTTTTTGGTGCGAACTTTCGTCATAAAAATTAAAACACATTTTTGCATATGAAAATTAACACAACACCGCCGTCGAACGAAATTCGTCGCGCGTGACGAACTCTGAGAAAGATTTATTTCTATTTTGCACGCCAACATACGACGAAAAAACAATGTTCTCTCTGTCACTCTCTGCTTCTGAACACACAACCAGTTGTGTTCCTATCATATCTCTACAATTGGAATAATCAGGATCATTAAATTTTATGTGGGTGGCTCTAAGAAAAAATTGCATGTTCCAATAAAATCTTAGCGGTATAGAAGGGGGAAATGGAAAAAATTATTATTATTTTCCTTATATCTTCAGAACTACAATCGTCAGACACACTAAATTTGATGTAGATAACTCTTACAATAAACTGCATGTTCCAACAAGATCTTGGTGGTATAGGAGGGGGAGACGGGTACCCCCATAAAAAGTAATTATTAATTAATTAATAAAAACGATTTTTTTTGTTATATAAGATAAACCAAAGCAGAAACAAAATACATATGTATAAACCACAAATGTTTAACCAACAAAACAAGCAAAAAATTCATGCACGCTCCCAATGAATTGCCTGCCATTGAATGACATAGGTTACTGTATCCAAAAAAATTTACGAACTCGCGTGACTCACACGTGACTAATGCGTGACTCTCACGTGGCTAATGTGTGACTCACGTGTGACTAATGTGTTACTCACATGTGATTAATGTGTGACTCACACGTGAGTAATGCGCCCAACCAACAAAACAAGCAAAAACTCATGATTATTTTATTCATGCACGCTTCTGACGAATTGTGTGCCATTGAATGACTTCTAATCATTATTATGCATAAATAAAACTACAGGCATGCGTGACTAATGCGTGACTTATACGTGACTAATGTGTGACTTGCACGTGAATAATTCGTGACTCACACGTGACTAATGTCTGACTCACAAGGGACTAGTGTGTTACTCACACGTGACTAATGTGTGACTCACACGTGACTAATGTGTGACTCACAATGTGAGTAATGTGTGACTCACACGTGAGTAACGTGCCTAACCAACAAAACACGCTTCTGATGAATTGTCTGCCATTGAATGACTTCGAATGCGACGTTAGCTAAAATCACATACGTTACTGTTTTAAAACATTGTGTATAAATAAAACTACGAGCATGCGTGACTCACACGTGACTAATGTCTGACTAACACGTGACTAGTGTGTTATTCACAAGTGACTAATGTGTAACTCACACGTGGGTAATGTGCTTAACCAACAAAACAAACAAAAACTCATGATTCTTTTATTCATGCACACTTCTGATAAATTGTCTGCCATTGAATGACTTCGGATGCGACGTTAGCTAAAATCACATACGTTACTGTTTTAAATCATTATTATGTAAAAATTAAACTACGAGCACGCCTGACTAGTGCTTGACTCATACGTGACTAATGCGTGATTCACACGTGAGTAATGTGTAACAAATCATGACATTTGTATATTTCTAATGAAATAATAAAACAATGACAAAAACAACAAAAGCAAAAGTGTTAGCGAAATTCGTTTCTCATTGGTAAAAAAAAACGCGTGACCAATGTTGCCAGTTTTTTTCTAGAGCTTATCCCCAATTTTTGATTTGTCATCCACAAAAATCCCCAAATCGAGTTTTTTGGATTGAAATTTTTCTTTTGTGAAAAAATAAATTATTTACCATTTCAAAAACTTCACAAATAGGTACTTGCATTGCAGCAGAAGGATTAAATTTGTCACAACAAATTGAATTACTTTTAAAGTGTGTGTTTATTCTAAGAAGTGCTTCCAACAAGTCGTATTGCATTTTTTTACGTATTTTTGTTTTAGTATTGTTCGTTAGTTAGTTAATCTGCCTCGATACTTCTTCTTTATTAGAAACCATTCACTATAAATAGTAACACACGTTTTTAGCATTGCCAGACGCATATTTCTTAGTTCAAAAATCATTCTTGTTACCATCAGTTATAAAAAAATATCCCAAAATATTCCATAAAATGTGGTTATCATCTCCAACAAATCCTCAGATCCTCAATACGAAATTTTTAACCCCAATCGTGGAAAAAATCCCCAATTTGGGCACAAATACCCTAAACTGGCAACACTGTTTTAAAATAAAATTAAAATCTGTCCTTAACTGTGTCACACTTATAACTTAGGTTCACTTATGCCGATTTCTTGACTTGGTAATCAAACTGTAATTATTTTTAAGTTCGAATTAAATACGAAATTGTGTTTTTGAGTGCATAATTAAATAATAATTAAATGTCCAACCTTGTGTAATTAATTATTATTTAAGTTTTACGAGCGCACCATATGTTTTTATGCTTGTGTGTGTTCATTGAAAACACAGACATGACATCAAGTGGTCGTATTGGGAATAATTTCGTTTAATTTTCATAAATATATAACAAATACAATTCATAGTTTCAAAAATGATTCTGATTCTTCTTTGATCAGATGCTCGTTTGATTTCATAAAATGTGCTTTTAGGCAATTTTACTTTCTGCATTTTTGTAAACTAACTTTTTTGTATATGGTAAACAGCTGTTCTTTGGAAAGCTTTCCATAATATTTGGAAGTTTTTTAGTGCTGCCATACTTTCAACGTAATTTAATAAGAACTTTAATTAACCACTGAAAAAATTAAATCGTATTTAATTACAACTTAATTTTAAATAAAAATTAGATAATTATACATTTAATTATTGAAACAAAAAATGGTGGTTAAACTGAGAAAATCAATTATTTTTCTTGCACTTCTAATATAAACATTGAAAACAAAATAACTTGCACAAATAATTTTGATAGCAAGTTCAAGTAAAACATTTAAATAAATACTTGAACTTAATGGTTTCATAGTTAGATTATTATTACTTTTTCAAAATTACTTAAGATAAATAGGATTTAATTGAAATTTTTTTCTGCTTAATTTTTCAGTTTTCTCTCACATCGTTATCTATTTGACATTTATTTATTTTTTGCCTGGTGTGGTAGAATTTTATGCACTTTACTCAAGAACTTGTGCGCCGACACACCACATTCTTATTTCCTTTAGTTCCTCTTAAATGTGTTTTCCTCGTTGCACTGTATTTGTTATTCCAGATAAAGTAAGCAAATCATTTTTAACATGAACATTAATTGCTGTTGAGATTTTAGATGTTTTACCAAATTGCAGTATTAAATATTTATATGTTAGAAACTGTAGACGTATGATGAATGTGAAATTTTATATTGCAAAAAAAAAACAAGTATACGAGCACATGAACTCTAAAAATATGTTTGTTAGCAGATTATTAATGATTTTTAACGGGTCATAAAAATTTAATAACTATGCAAAGCAAAGATGATTTAATAAAGACAACAAGATAATATTTTTACGATAATATAAAATTTTGAGTGACTGATTTATTAATTAGTTAGGGATGCTTTTACTCGCGCGAGATGGCAATTTTTAAGAAGAAACTCCTGCCATTTGTGTAACACAAATTTAAAGAGGGATTACTTCTAATTTTTTTATTTTATTTTTGAAATTTCCTGAACAAAAAATATAAAATTTGCCCTTGAAGCCATTTATAAATAGAAAATAACTTTTATGAAAAGCAGAATGTAAATCTTTAGTATGTTTCAAGGAATAATTAGAACGTCAAAAACAGGCTTGCTAAAATATGTCACTTTAATGTAAATGTTTTTTATCAGAAATAATTTCTTAATTGGGCTTAAGATCAAGTAATTTCAATTCTTATTGAATGAAATATTTTTATAAATCAATGTGAGTTTCTAAAGAAGATAAGAAAAATTAGACTAGACTTTATTAAGCCCGATTAAGAAATTATTTCTGATTAAAATTCACTACAGTTCAATTAAATCTAAAAAAAATGTTTTTTATTAATAAAAAAAAGATTTAAAAATATGATAGAAACCCTTAAGTATCCGAATTCACAGTCTTAAGTTAAATTAAGAAATGTTTAACCAATGACATGTGTTTGAAATTTAATTAGTTAAATTACATTAACGTCCCAATGTATGATTAAGAGTTAACGTGAACTTTAACTGACAATTTTCCAAACAAAAGTTGCCGTTAAAGTCCCTGTTAGCTTTTAACTGTATATTGTGAAAAAGGTCGTAAGGCCGACTTTTTGGATTCGAAATTAAGATAAGTTTCTTTCTCTAATTAGCTAATCCGAAAATTAACTTAATCTCACATAATTGAGTTTGATATTTTTGAGTGGTACTTTAAACTTGTTACGTGTAGTATTGCCATACTGAGGAACAAAATAGTGGCAACAATTTCTGTGCAAAAGTCATACATGTTGTCAACACACTTTAATTTATTGCGGGAAGTAGAAGAAACTGCCATATTTTATTATTTATAAGTAAAATATTGCGCGTGTTTAAGGAAATATATATGTAAATAATATAAAATACATTTATTTATTTATGTGTTTTTACATTATTTTTAGAATTTTTTACAAAAGTTATATGTTTCACAAGTGCTTGTTGTCAATACTTAAGCAAGACTAAACCACCACGATTGGTCGCTTAAACTGGCAAGTAAAACCATATTATAGACTACCCAAAAATCACAAATAAAGATTAAAGTTAATTTAATCTCTAATCTTGAAGTGAAAAAGTTGCAATAAATCATTAGTTAACTAAATAATTGGTAGTAAAATGCTAAAGAAGGTAGTTCAAATAAAAAAAAAATTAGTGCAACTGTTAAAATTTGCCAGATGTCGACGACAATGGTAGAATTATTCGATATGTATCGTGAGTTGACGGATCAGCTGACACAGTCTGTAACATAAATAAAACATGTTGCCACTTATTTAATCGTAGCGTCAGTCAACAGAAAATAGATTTTTTCGTTCACTTCTATCTTACATACACACGTATAAAGCAAAGGAAAATATGTAAAATAACAGCTGACACGTTCGCTGCTAGCATCACGTTTTTACTTACTAACATCCAGAATTAAACGATACGCGACCACTTCAAAAGTAACACGATACAAATCGACTAATTCTACCATAACTGTGTCATAATACTCGTATACATATCAATGTCCAAAAGTAATTGCATAAATTTGTGTGCCTGTAAGTTTGCGTGCCAATGTTACAGATTGTCCAGAAAAATCCTCTTAATACACATAAAATATTGAACTATGGTGTTTTTAAACATACACACATACATAGATACGTATTTGCGTTGTATTAAAGCACATAAAACAAGCCCTTGTGTACTCGTATGCATTAGCGCACTCATCCACTAAAAAGTATGCATTCAAAATATCATATCTCATATTTTGCATTTCACAAATTTATTGGTAAAGCATAAATCCCTAACAGTGAATCAATTTGACATCGTATCGAATGATCTGAGCGAAAACCGCAAACACATTAGGATTGTTGTTGTTCAATAATGTGTGTTACCGTGAGTGTTGCCAGAAAAAACTATTAAAAATTAAATTCTTTCAAATAATCGGCATATTTTTGTTCCATATTTCAAGGGAACCAGAGAGAGAGAGAGAGCAACATTCTTAGAAACAGCGTTGCCACAACCAAAATATTTTTGTAACCAATATATGTAAAAGTAACCTAAATTTTTAGGTATTTAATATACTGACTTATTTGTACTTCAGTTGAGAAATATATATCGGACGTTTTCACGCTAAGGGATCAAAAGGCTCCGAAGCAAGATTATACTCAGCTAAATAAAGCTTAATTTGCTTAAGCAATTATTCCATATAGCCACAGATATAATCATTATAAAATAATATTATATAAACTGAACTATTACATTTACATTTGTAATTTCGTTTCTCAATTGTGTTGAGCCTTATTTTCGATTTTGCCGTAAGCAACATGTAATCGAAAATATACTTTTTATTGGAATTAAAATTTTATTGGCCTACCCGTAGTTTATAATTATCAAAATGCCATAATTTTGATAACTTTTTAAGAAACGGGCCGTAAAATTTGAACAAATTTTAATATTATAAAAAAACCTTCTCCCGAAAACTCAAATTTTTGTCGCTTACGATTGAATCGAAAAAAAAATAAATATAAATAATATCAAATTATTATTACAATAACAAAATAAATAAGTTCTTTGTAACAAAAAAAATTAAATTTTATAACATTCGTTATCCAACTACATGAATGTATAGATAAAGTATTAAAATATATACATATATATATTATAGAGTTGTTATTAACATCCAGTTCCCTGCATTAGTTTTAATTAAGCATAGCTACGAAAATATCCTTTCAGAAGCCGATGAGCTGTGTGGCAATCAATTCATTTGTCTGTTTGGAAACTCTGTCTCAAAATATATCCATATCAATACTTAATGAGAGCAATTACGAACAAAATTCCGCGGGAAAATTTTCCCGGGAAACAATTCCAACTAATAGAAAATGATAGGGAAAACAAAAAATTATAATTGGAAAAGGGAGAAATTTCTCGCGTTTATTTCCAATCGTGAAAATCTCAACAATTTCTACTGTGGGATACAATTTCTTCTTCCTTATCATTTACTAAATTTGGAAACCTCATCAAGATTTTTTTAGGTACGAAATTCACAAAAATGTGGAAGAGCATCACGATATGCAAATTTAAATACCGTATAAAAATGGTTATTTTTGTGTTAAAAAAGTAACCAAAATAGAAAAAAAGTACACAAGTACGCATTGGAAAAAAAGTAACCAATTTTGGTTAAAAGTAACCAAAACGGCAACGCTGCTTAGAAACTCATTCGTTCAATAAAAAAGTAAAGTTTAATAAAAAATGTCTAAGGATTTTCTCGAAGGCACAAATATCGACTATCGATATTGCTTTTTTTAATTTCTGAATAATGGTTTATTCAAAACTTTCTTTAGTTGTTGTATTATAAGCTCAGCTGTAGATGCTTACCTCGATTTAAAAATTTAGTTTTTTAATTTTTTATTGGATAAGAAATTTGATAACATTATTATTATGTACCACTATGCAACATGTGTAAAACTCATGCTGGCTTTGGCTGAAGTAGTTAGCACGTTGACTACAAAACCGAAGGACTTGGGTATATAACAGTCATTAAATAACAACACCATGCATTTTTCTGATGTGCATTAGTGTCCCTTTCTATCAGTTGTTGTAGGAAAGTTGAAGTGATGAAGGCATAGTCACTGGTCACTGAACTATACCGACTTCAGCAAACACTAATCCTAATGAAACATCAGAGCGCCCTTCTTCGTTGTGTAGCAGAATCATCGGCGAAGTAAAATAACCAATAAAATTGCTACTAACCTCAGTTTCAAAAAATTTAATGCGCCTCATTTAACACCAGGGGCGCTGCAACACTGCACTATTAAAAAACACGTGCAAAAAGCAGAATTGTAAAATAATGTTTTCTCTGTCTTCTCTATCAAGGAGTCTATTTTTGACTACGGGCGTGGCAATCCCGCTGCCGCAGCTAATGTAATATGGCTTTTTCCATTGACGTACCTTTGGTATATTACCCACAGAACTTATGTGTTACTACCCGATCTCTGAAAACAGAGGAAAGGATGTGCACATATTTATAAAAGGAAGACAGGTCGTGTTGATTTCAGTTAGGTGCAGCGTCACGTAGAACTGCCCCTGAGTTCAAAGACAATAGAGATAAAGTCCTTGTGATGGAACTTCGAGGTCTCACCAGAGGCTACTTCTGGTTCCACGGGTGCCGGTTACCCGACAGTCGAGCTGCTCTGAAGTTTTGAGTGCATGTAGCGGTCGGTCAGTTTCCTTTGCTAAAATGCCGAGTTCGTCCTATTCCACGGGGTTTAAGGAATGATTTTGGTATGTGTGGAGTAGGCACTGGATATTTGGCGACACAGGCATGCGTTCAACTCCGATCAGTGGTTGAGCTGTGCCGGCAATGGCCGAGGAATTATCTTGGGATCCTCCCTATGGGTGTATACACAACACCTTAGCGTGGAAGCCGAAGAATTATCGTGGTTCCTACTAAAATCGCTGGGAGAATAGCCTTGGCTTCCGAGTGTTAAATCAAAGCTAGTGATTGGCGTGACGCGGTCAGCCAGACACTATTCTACGTGCTGTTCCCATTCAACAGAAGCTGCTATGGGCATGGATATAGCAGCAGCTATGAATGCGATATAGCAGCAGAGTTTAGATAGCTCAAAGTACCTCAGCAAGGTACTTGAATGTAGTACAGCGATAACTATATATGTACAAATATTGCAACCTATGTACCTTTATGGAGTGGACATAGGTTCATTCTAAAAAGGTGCTCATTGTCTGAGTTGTTGAAAATACTTTTTTGCTTTCGGTTTGCTTTGTTCATAATTACATTTTTTTTAAATATTGCTTAAAATTTCAAAATACTATCTATAGTTAAAAAAGTTATTCTATTATTTTATACATTTTTTTATATATATTAAGAAAATGGTTCGCTTTTTAATTGCAAATTACAAAAAAAAATATTTGTGATTTGATCAGGCTAAAGTTCGTATCGCTTTGCAAGCCAAGTACACATCTGTGATGTCACGAAATATTTTCATTCAAAACCAGTTCGATCATACCTTAAAAAAAATAAAGAAAACTAACTCTACCTCTATCTAAGTAGTTCAGTTATATGCCTCTCCTATAAAAAACAGTTAACGGGACTAGTCTGGTTTAGTTCGCCAGCTTTACAATTGTAAATATTCTGACAAATACGTAGTTGAACGGAACAATTAGCTGTTTTCGAAGGCCACTAAACCTTCATTATCAGCGTTCTTTTATGTGTTTGCTCCACTGTGTGTGGTGTCAGTTGATGTAGATTTTTTGGTTCACCGTATTTCAATTTGCTGAAAGGTGTTTTGTAATGAAAGCTCAAAATTTACCATCTCTAAATTTACAACAGTCTTGCCATTGTCGTTTGTTCTTTACTAGTTATGCACGTGTTAGTTAATTTGCGTATTTTTGTGTTCTACTTAAGACAGACTTTTTTGGTTTGTTACTATTAAGCATATTTATTTAATTTTTGCCACAGGCCCATGGCTATTATTATTTTAGTTAATTTTTAATTAATATTGTAAAATTTAGATTTTGATAATTAATTTTAATTTCTTTTTTAATTTTCTTAGAAACTTACTTTTTAAATGCAACTTTGCATACATTATATGCATTAAGGCGGTTTTTACTAATAATGGATATTAAGTTCAACGTTGTATGTTATTATTATTATTATTTTTTTTTTTTGAAATATTAGTTATTGAGCATGTGGGCGGATTGCGTAGTTAATGCTAAATATAGAAAAAAACCTAAAGCAAAATCGCTGCTTAATTCTCTTCCAAGTGTTGCATATAATATTGGGGGTTGTGTTTTTCTTTTCCTAATACATATTTCATATAAAAGCATACTTACAGAAATAAACATTAAACAAAAAACTAAGTATTTTGTCTGATTTCTTCTCTGTGCAGGTATGTACTCGTACTTGTATTTTAATATCTGATTGATGCTTTGAACTAAAATATTATATGTATGTAGTCGTATGTAAGTATGTATTTTATTTGTTGTTTTCTATATAACTGCGTAATTTACCAGAAAAAGTTCCAAAAAAAGCTATTCCCAACAGAAGCAGCCTTTTGTTCATATTACAATAATGAAACCAAAACAAAACAACAAAATTTATTGAATTTTAGACAATATATCAGATAAACACAACGTATGTACTCGTATATATTTTAATTTAAAATATTTTTATGTATCATTAATTCCTTCAGAAATCATATGTATATGGAAAGATCAATGGACATTTTTCTTCTTTTTATTTAATTTTCACACACACCTTTTTTCAATAGAAATTGAAAGTAATTGGAAAAACATGTTGCTTTTAAGTGCTCTTATATTATTTTTTTAAGTATTTCGCGAAATTTTTTATGGATTTCAATTAAAAAAGTGATTTTTCGGCGAAAAAGTATCTTTTAACAAACTATCTTCTGAAAATAGTGCCTTTTGAATTAGCCTTGGAAGAAATTAAATTTTAAAGAGTTGATCTTATTAAACATCCATTTTTAAAACGAATACAGTTAAAAAAAAATATATAATTTTCATGAAGTCCCTTTCGAATAAAGTAATTTCTAAAAAAGTTGTCGGTTGACAAATTATTACAAAAATGCATGTCAAAAAGTACTTTTTGGAAAATTATCTTATGAAAAAGCGAAGAAAGCACTTTGCAAAAAAAAAAAATTACGTTTTGAAAAAAATATCTCTTGAAAAAAAATAACTTACGAAAAAGGCGCATTTTACAAAATTTCTTTAGGAAAAGAGAAGTATCAGTTGAAAAAGTATTTTTTGAAAATAGTACCTTTTGATAAAGCACTTTTAAAAAATTGTACTTTTTGAAAAAGTACTTTTGGAAAAAAGTAGCTTTCGAAAAAGTACTCTTTGGAAAATAGTACCATTTGCAAAAGTACTTTTCAAAATTTGAAAAAGCAGTTTTCGAAAATATGTAGTACCTTTTAAAAAAGTACCTCTTGAAAAAGTACTTTTTGAGAATAGTACAGTTTAAAAAAATACTTTGGAAACTAGTACCTTTTGGAAACGTACTTTTCGAAAATAGTATTTTATGAAAAAGTGCTTTCCGAAAATAGTACCTTTTGATAAAGTACTTTTCTAAAATAGTACCTTTAGAAAAAGTACTTTTAAAAAATAATACTTTTTGAAAAATTAGTAGAAGTGCAGTTTAAAGAAAGTACTTTTGAAAAAAGTACGTTTCGAAAAAAATATTTCTTCAAAAGAATAAATTTTGAAAAAGCACCTTTTAAATAAATGTCTTTAGAAAAAGAGAAGTACATATTTCTTGAAAAAGCACTTTTTAAAAGTAGTAGCTTTTGAAAAAGTACTTTCTAAAAATAGTACCTACTGAAAAATAGCTTTTTTATAAAAGCACTTTTCGAAAATAGTACCTTTAAAAAATTACTTATCGAAAATAGTTTTGTTATAAAAGTACTTTTCGAAAATAGTACCTTTTAAAAAAGTAGTTTTTAAAAATAGTACCTTTTGAAAAAATTACCTTCTTGAAAAAGTGCCTTTTGCAAAAAGTAAAAAATATTTCTTAAAGAAAGTAGGTTTTTTTAAAATTTCAGTTTGAAAAATTTGCTTTGAAGAAAGCACACTTTGAAAGATGAGCGTAGGAAAATCTAATATAAATACTTACATACATACCTATATACATACATATATGTATGTATGTCCTATTCTCTTTCCACAATTTTGTGAAGGCACTTAATGACATAGAAAGCTAAAATTTGGCACACTTGTGAAATTGTGCGAAAGATCGTTTTCAGTCTGTGGGCGGAGGGCATTGCAGGGACAGGCTTTTTAGCTTGTATCTTATATAAATGTAAAAATAACTACATATTTGCCAAATATTTTAGTTTATAAAATGGCTTAAAAATTCGTGCTTGCTTAAAATTATCTTTACTTTTATTATATTATTAACAACTTATTAACAAATATACTAGATACAGTTGTCCCCTTCTCGCCGAACCTGTGTCACAGCTGATTTTAGCTTTTTCCATAACTCATTCATTTTCTTCATCTCTGTGTACTTTGTGGTTGATTTGAGTTGATTGCGAATGCAAAATAAGACGCACAAACTGTCATATAAACATATTGAGAAATCGGATAGTAGCAGTTATTTATTTTATTAAAAAATTTAACTAGGAAAATCAGTGCAAATAATTTTATAATATTTAATTTTCGCAAAAAATTGAGATTGTCGAAATATGATATTTTTATACTGCATAAAATCACTTATGTACTCAATTTCCATTTAAACTTTCATATAATTTTTTTTGTTTTGCTTAAAACGCCAATCAAAATAAATAATTCACATTTATTTTTATGCGTCCCTTTCAACAAACGTTCAAAAAAATAATGAATAAATAATTCTTACAATAAAATATACTTTAAATCATACCAATCTCTTTTGAATAAAGGAACGATAACTACAACAAAGAAATCGATTCATTGATATAATTACAACAACGTTCAAATAAAAATTGAAAAATTTAAATTCATGGACACACACACAACGCGCAAACAACTTGTTTGTTTGCGTATGTTTATGAAAATGTTTGGTGTATGAGTGTGTGAGCGACTTGACACACAAATAAACTCAATTTGCAACAAATTTACCCGAAAATTGCTTTATTCGATCGTTTGTAATAAAAAACAAACGAATAAAACTTTAACCTGCTCTCAATTAAAATTGTTGTTTCAGATTTTTAATAACACACACATATACACACTAACACATACTCGCACTCAGGCACATGCACATCGAAATGCCAATAAACTTTATGGCCAGGAAATTGTAGCCTCTTTTAAGGGGGGCTTGTAATAAATACAAAAAAAGTGCATAAAATGAAATTAATTTCATTTGGCCAATTAACTTGGCTAAATATTTTTCTTCTTAATAAATAACACCATGCTACGCGGTTGCAAGATTTATCGAGGGAAAAGTTCTAATGAATTTAGGATTCCGTACACTAAATGTTGAAAGGAACCCTATTCAGAGAAACAAGTCGATCGACTTGAAGACGAAATTTTATCTGCTCAAAAAAACAAATTTCGGCGCAAAAAATTTTGAAAATCGATTTTTAGTTTAAATTTTTATTTTCTCTTTAAATTTTCATATGCTATTTGAGCCGCCGACAATTCTCTAGGCGCGCCGCCGCCGGTCACAAAACTACTGCGCCAATGCCGCCGATCATTTTCCTCGACTTGTTTCTCTGACCCTGTTGCTTTCGATACGCTGTCCGTCTGTCTGTCTGTCCCTACGATTACATTAATGTATTTATATGTTCGCTCTTCTGTGCTTAAAAACAATACAAAAATAAATTGAGCAATCGTTCTCATTGTTTTTATTTTGTGCTCGTTTCACTCACTTCAAGGAACGAAACATTTTGTTTCGTTTATTTTCGTGCTCTGCTTTTAAATACAAAGAAATCAAAACAAAAATAAATTTTGTAACTGTAATAGTGTCGATTATTTTTGTTACGAAAATCATATCCTAGCTGCAGTGTCGCGGCAAAAAGAGCATAGATATAAAAATCATTTTTTTGATGTTATAATATTTAGTTGGACTTAGCGCAGAATATATTTTTTTGCTCATATTTTCTTTTTTAATTTTCCATTATCCATCTCATCAGCATTAACTTTATGTTACTTCGATTGTACATTTATATACACATACATACATACGAGTTCACACATACATACATACATAAAAATTTATTATTTTTTTATTCATGCTTTTCTTCTAAGTGTTGTGTGGCTGGTTGGGAAGAAGAAAAACTTTATGCCATTTGCTACTTTAATGTGCCGGAAATTTTCCTCAAGCCAACAAGAAATTTGAAGGGATATTAACGTTTTGTGTTGCGCATGAAAGTGTGCTTAAAACTTTTGTTTTAAAAACGCGACAAAGTTTAAACTTTTTTTCTTTTAAATGTAATAACTTGAATATGTTTCAAAAGCGAGATTTATTAGAAAATGTGTGTTATTCCTCGATCCTTGATAATGACAGCAGTTTAGAGATGAATTTAACATAAATTTCAATATACATATATATTTGTTTTCACTTACATATATTTGAGATTTGTATTGATTATTATTATGATTTATATTCGTATGAATACAAAAGTGGGCCGGTATATTCCTACAATTCCTTTTTATTTGATTTTATGACATTTTACCTATTTGATTGTTCTGAAACTTACCCAACAGCACAATATCGAAGTTGAAATAATGGGCGGAGCCACGCCACGATTTTTTAGAATCTTTGCAAATACCTTGAGCTGTAAAAAAAAAGACTTGCAATAGGCCATGCCTATTAAATTTTAATATTATATTTTACGTGCTTCTACTTGATCGATTTTTAAGAAACTTGGCAAAATTTTGTATTCTATAAAGTGGGCAGGGCCACGCCCTATAAAGTTTTGTTATATTTCAAATGCTTTTACTTTATTGATTCTTACTACATTTGGACACACCTTGAGCTCTGAAAAATACTTAATCTTGCATTACAAAAAGTGGGCGGGCCACACCCCGTACTGTTTAATATTGTATTCCACGTGCTTTTACTTTATCGATTTTCACTAAACTTGGCACGCACCTTGAACTCTAAAGAATACTTAATATTGTGCTAAAAAAAATAGGCGTGGTTACGCCCTAAAAATTTTAATATATTTCTTATGCTTATACTTTATTGATTTTTTACTAAGCTTGGATACACTTTGAGCTCTGAAAAGGACACAATCCTGCATTCAAAAAAGTGGACGGGCCACACCCTATAAAATTTAATATAATATATAACGTGCTTTTACTTTATCTATTTTCACTAAACTTGGCACACACCTTGAGCTTAAAAAAAGATACAATCTTGTATTCAAAAAAGTAGGCGTGGTCACGCCCTTTAAAATTTAATATTATATTTCACGTGCCTTTACTTGATTGAATTTTACTAAACTTGGCACACATTTTGAGCTCCAAAGAATACTTAATGTTGTGTTAAAAAAATGGGCGGATCTACGCCCATGAGTGGTTAGCATTAAATTATATGTACTTTTGCTTATCCGATTCTTACGAAACTTGGCAAACAGTTTCTTTGCTTCTTATAATCACATAATTTTGTATTTAAAGAAGTGGGCGAGACCATGCCCTTTAAATACTGATATTACATTTCACGTGCTTCGACACGACCCATTTTTATGAAATTTGGCACACACCGTGAGCTCTGAAGGTGACGTTATGTTGAATTTAGAAAAGTGGGCGGACACTAATAAATAAAACTTAAAAAATTTTTTTCAAAAATAAGAAATAAAATATTTTTATATGTGTTATCAATAATGATATTTAATGTTGGTGACAGTAACAATGATAACTAAACGAAGACTTCGAATATTATTATAGATAACAAATATACAAATATTTTATTTAAATGAATCTAAATATTTTTGAAGTCGATTTAATTATTTTTGAAGTTTTAGTGCCATTATTATGGCTTAACGATAAACTTTCATATAGTTAATCCTAATTTTAACAAAACTGAACTATAAAGTGACCTTTAAAATTTCCCATTATTACAACTGTCCGATACAATAAATAATATAATTCAGTCGTAAAGCAGCTCTGGGTGAGTCAACATCACGCGTCGTTGGCTATTATTTCTTAAATGCAACCAGGCCACTGTTGTTTATTGGCCTTCGAGATTTTTGCGTCTCGCTCGCACTAATTGACTGATCTGCCACGGATTACTGTATAATCTCGCGGTCGGTTCTTTTGCGGAATTTTCTTAACAACCACGTTGCTACTTTCTTTGTGAAAGCATAAATCGTGTACAGTCAGCCACAAAAAATTTTTAAGAATACTGTTAATAACATCATTGCGCAACCATATTCTGCAAATTTACTTTGTAGAATATGTAATATAAATAAATAAATAAATAATCCAATTTTTGCTTGTTGGCAACATTTCTGTGTATGATGTGGATATTGATTGTTAAAAATACTTAGTGCAACTTGCTTTTATTTATTTGCCAATTTACAAACACAATGAAACAATTTTTTGTCAATTTTTTTCTTTTGTATTATTATATGCTTGTATTATATTGTTTTTGTTTTGCGTTGTATTTTGTTCAAATAAAATTTGGATGTAATGTATAAAGTAGAAGCTGTGGCAACGCATGAAAACGTGGCAACTTCAAATGACTAAATCTCAAGATAAAAGTTACAGCTAGACTGAACTTGCCTTTAATTTGTAGAGAATTTGAAATAAAAATGCTTTTATCCATCCAATAAAATCCTACCTTTAACTATCGACAAGTTATAATAATGGCCCTCATTTTTTTTTAAGTGAAGTGACACTCAGGCAATGAATGGCTACTAATGGTGGTGAAGAAAGAGATAGAGGAAAGCTTCTTTTTCTTTTACAGCTCTACGTTTTGCACGTTATAATGCAGAGTTGCAGCGCCTCTGGTTTCACTGAGGCGCATTAAATTTTTGAAGCTGTGCTTAGTAGACATTTTTATTCGTTATTTTACTTCGCCGAAGATTCTGCTACACAATACCGACGAAGGAGATCGCTCTGATGTTACATTAGGATTAGTATCTGCCGAAGTCGGTATAGTTCAGTGACCAGTGACTCTGCCTTCATCACTTGAACTTTCCTACAACAACTGATACAAAAAGACACTAATGCACATCAGGGATTGAACCCAGGATTGAATCCAGGATCTTCGGTTTTGTAAAAATATATACAACGAAAGTGTAATTTTAAACGCAGTTGTATCTATATCTAGATTAGGTTGAATAGTTTCAGTTGGGCAGCAATTATAATTAATTTTTATAGGTTGATTCGAAGAAATTTCGGATATGTACTGGGCTCTGTGCACAATCTTAATGCATTTATCAAAACTCCTCTCGAATGAAAATCCTTTAAATGTTTTTGTCTTTAAATTTCTTCACACTTCGTTGGGCGCCTCAAAGACTGACCTAGAAAATTTTCGTTGTCGCTGAGAAATATTAAACTGAAGCAAATTGTTATAAAATGTCTGTTTTAAAGTTTTTCCTCTTTATCTGTGAGAATAAAAGAAAGAAAGAAAAAAATTGGCAATTTATAGAATTTTATTTATTTTGTCACTTTTTCAGCTTTTTTCTTCCTTTCTCCTTCACTTTTTAGACAAAGAAACAAACATTGAACACAAAGAAAGAAAATTCTTTAAGTTGCAAAGTGTTGTGCATACAAGTAATTTTTTTTTATTACAAATTTGCAAATTGTTTAAATTTATTTCTTAATTTTTTTGTTTTTTATTTGTTTGTTGTACGAGTATAGAAATTTTATTTATTGCTTTAAAAAATATTATTCAACTTGCAATTTGGCGAATCTATAAACTTGTCATTTACTATAAAAAAAAATAAAAAAGTGAAAGGAATAGAAAAAACTTTGGCAACTATCAAGTAAGTAAAGTAAGCAAAAAGCTACATTTGAATAAAATTTTATACTCGTATATTTATTTGATGTCAATAGATGTGTTTCGTATGTACATACTTCAGGTACTCGTATTTACGGTTGTACCGTACCTTCAAAGAAAAGGGGGAAAATGTTTAACGAGTATTTGTCTAAGAAAAATTTTATTTATCAAAACTCTTGGGGGAATTCCCCTTAAAATAAAATCACAATATTTACTTAACTTTTCTGCTACTCATACTTATTAATTATGTTTGTTTGTTTGTGTGCGTATTTCATCCTTTTTATTAAGCCATCTCTGTTGTCCTTGTTAAATGTTGAAAGTTCTTTGTAGCTTGAACTTGCAGTTGTCGGTGGCCTGGTAATGGGATGTATTTCATTTTCCTTTGTATTACTACTTGACTTAATTTGTTATTATTGTCACGCATTTGGCTTCTAGCTTTTGCAACAGTCTGTTTACGGCATTAAAAGTTGTTAAGAACGCAATAAAAGTTTTTTGTTTGGTCTACATAGAAAGTGAGGCCCAAGTATTTTTGTAATTTTTTTTAAATGTTTCTTATCAAGGAAGAATTATTGTTGAAAAATATTCATTAGAATTTTCTTTACTACATATTATGCTTTAAGCTTCCCGGTTGATGAAGCTAATTTTCCAATTCCTCAAGCAAGCAAAATTTTTTTATTGTTCGTATTATGATTGAATAATGTGGTTTTCAAGTCGTAATGACATCGCTGATAATCGTTATATTAATTTTATAACCATAATATTATCACGACGAAAAACTAATAAAAAGTTTGTTGATAGTGTTGAAAGTTGGAATAAAATATTCTATTATAAATGAGAACAACTTAAAATACAATAATAATCCACTAACAAGTCTACATTTGGTTGTGTGTCCTATTGTCCAGGAGGAGTTAGAGTATGGTGACTTGGGCCGAAGTAGTGTGAGTTAGGTCGAATTGGATATATGTATGTATGTATGTATGGTAAATGGTTTTGAAACAACTTTTGATTCAAACGCTCTTAAACTAGTTCAAAAAGAACTAGTCTAATGTACATATATGAACAGCTGTTTTGACTGATTGTTCTCACAGCGGGTTCAGACGACTCATCGGCTTCGGTTGACTATTCTCACAGAAGTTTAGGCTGAATATTCTCACAGTGACTTCGACTGACTGGTCTCACAGTGGCTTATGCTGACTGTTCACACAGTGGCTTATGCTGACTGTTCACACAGTGGCTTATGCTGACTGTTCTCACAGCGACTTCGGCTGTAACTGATCCCACAGTGGATTATGCTTACTGTTCCCACAGTGACTCATGCTGACTGATCCCACAGTGGGCTATGCTGACTGTTCTTACAAGTGACTTCGGCTACTGTTCCCACAGTGGCTTTGGCTAACTGTTCTTGTAGCAACCTCAGCTGACTGTTCCCATAGTGGCTTTGTCTGATTGTTCCCAAAGTGGCTTATTCTGACTGTTCCCACAGTGGCTTATGCTGAATTCCCACGGTAGCTTATAGTGACTGTTCCCATGGTAGCTTATGGTGACTGTTCACACAATGGCCTTGTCTGAATGTTCTCACACTAAGTTCAGCGTACTGTTCCCACAGTGGCTTATATTGAATCTTCTCACAGTGGCTTATACTGTCTTTATACTGTAACGTCTTTGGCTGACTGTTCTCACAGTTGCTTTGGCTAACTGTTCACACAGAGACTTGGACTGACTGATCTCACAGTGGTTGGGGTGACTGTTCTCACAGTGATTGAGGTTGACTGTTCTCACAGTGGTTGGGGTTGACTCTTCTCACGGCGGGTTCAAATGACTGTTCTGCCAGCTGCTTCGAATGAGTGTTCTCACAGTAGCTTATTCTACTGTTCCCAAAGTGGCTTTTGGCTGAGGCTAGGCTAAGCAAATTTTTTTCCCCATATTATATTTTCCCTCCACGTTTCGTTTCATTCCCATGGGAGTTACGAGTATCTTTGGAGGAAGTTATTTTCGAGAAATTTTGTTGCAAAGAGAAATACATTCCCTGAGAATGTTTATAATTGCCACCTAGTTGGCTCACTTCTTCATTATCTTCTACTCTCTAGCTACGTTTATACGGGCGACTTATTCGCAAATAAAAATATTGCAAATTGCAAAAACTTTGCGCATAAACGGCGAATTATTTTTTTTATTTGCAAATAGCTAACTCCCAAACAAAATTCCTTGCTTGAGGTTAACACGCTTACAAATGTTTGATAACAAAAAACAATAAATGGATGAATATTGCACAAAGAACATTGATAGAAGAAAGTGATGACAATTAAAATATGTAAATAATTGTTTAATATTTTTTACATTTACACTATTTTTTTTTTGTCAGCATAACATAAGCAAGTTTTCTATAGAAGTGCTACCAAGTTTGTGTACTATGATATGCCTTATAAACAGTGAGCTAATTTATTTGGAAATAAAAATACGTATAAACGTAGTATCTGACCCATTAGCTCAAAAGTTGCGGAGCAAACATTTTGCGTAAATGAATGTAAGCTTTGCATAAATTTTAAAACTTAAGGAAGACAAAATTAAAAAAAAAACACAATTCAAAAGAAAGAAAATGATGGGAAGATGTTACCAAGTACTCAAAGGCGAAAAAGACCAAACAAACTTAAGAAGTTTTGAAAAAAGTATGGTGCTGTGCAAATACGGAAACAGCTCTTAAAGCCAGAGTCACCCATACTCATAGAATTATTACAAGTTCTAGACAAGCTGTCTAAGGGTTTTTAAATATTTTCGTTGTTGTTTGATATTTGAATAGAAATGTTCAAATAACGAAAGCGTTCCTTTATGGCTCGCAAAACAAATTTTATGGCTTTAATCTGATTTAAAGCAAATTTTTTTCTCATTACAAAAATTAGCCCGAAATTAAATTAGAAATGTCAAAAAGTTTTCGTCAACTTCATTTAAACTCAATTCTTTTTTGTTGGTTAAATTATAATGCGTCATACTAGCATTAATTTATTCGGAATTAAAAATAAAGCATAATAAAAAATTTTGTAATATCACAACACGTTTGCTAAACAAGTTTGGCTCTGCCAACATACACAAACATACTCTTTACATACAATTTATTTAAATATATTCCTGCCAGCTGTAGTTGATTTTGCAACGCTTCAAAAAAAAATCACTTATCTAATTAATGCGCTCCCGCACTTTCTAAGCACCAATTTTTAATTATTATCAGCTGTATTTTGATAAATATTTAAAATGTTCGTGGCTGTGCTAAAATTTTTATGCTAATTTTTGGTTCGACTCATTTGAATGCATATTGCATCTAGTTATTTTAACTAACGCTAACAGTTCTCGCATTTACTCTTACAAAATGCAGAACATCTGTATGCAAAAATTGCCATTCATTGCCATTCTATGCACCAGGCCTTCATTGCCTTATGAAAATTGTTTTTGGTGTGTTGGGGGGGTGGGGCGGAAAAAATTCTTAAATCCTTTTTTTCACCACTGTTTCCTTATTATTACACTTTTTTTTTTTAATTTTCCTACATTACTAATCTAATTTGCGTTGTGCGAAATACAATTCTGGGCTTAAAGATAGTTGAAGCAACAAGGGCGGGCGCCTAGTGAACTGGTTGAAGAGTAGAAAAGACAATGTAGTCTAAAATTGACTTAGCAATTAGACTCAGTTTTGTTTTAATTTACATGTTTCTTGTACTACTTTTTTCTTCTTTTTTTGCACAGTTATTTGTATGTTCTTTTATATTTTATGTCAGCTGCTGGTATTATTCTTTTCAAGTTTAACATTACGCGGATGGTTAAAGAATTTTATGAACATTTCTGAAAAAAATTTATGTTTTTTGTATAAATTTTCTTTTCAACTCATCGCTATATATACTACAGGGGATAAATGATGGGGCATTAAAGCACGGGCAAATAAGTATTGAGTAATATCACTCAATATTATTTGTAAAAGCAAAAAATATTCAAACATTAAAGCGTTAAGGCAGACGAGTAAAATCGGCAACCTCATATCACTCACTTGCTTCAATAGTGTCATAAGTCAAAAAATGTGTTTTTGAGTCGCTAAAATAAAAAAACGGTATATGTGTGGAAAAACTCGTTGAAAAAAATATCCAAACCGCCAAGAAAATCAGGTCATTAAAACAAAAAAATAACAAAACTCACTGGAACAGTGCAAATTGGAAAAAAAATATATCCAGAGAGGAAATGTTTCGCTGATACAGAAAACACATCTAAAAAATCGTTAAAATAAAAAAATCTTTAAAATAAAAAAAAATATTAAATTAAAAAACTCGATAAAATAAAAAAACCTTTAAATGAAAAACTTATTAAAGGAAAAAAATTGTTAAGATACAAATTAATCGTTCAAATAAAAAAAATCTTTAAATAAAAAAAATCGTTAAAATAAAAAAAAAATCGTTGAATAAATCGTTTAAATAAAAAAAATCTTTAAAATAATATTATATTTCAAAGCCTACTAAGCTTATTTTGTCTTTGTGATTTTCAAAAATATTATTATTCTATGAATTCTCATATAGTTTCTGAAAGTCTGTGCATAAAGTAAGAGGTTTGTGACTGTTCAAAATTTGTGGTTGAAGTCTACTGATGATTTGGTTTAAGCGCCAATGAAATACGTATATAGACCAAGCTAAACCACCAGCAAATAAATTTCAAATTAAAATATAATTATGACAATATGTCGAATAATAAATTTCTTAAATATATCTATACATAAATATAAAATAAATAATAATTTAAATATAAAAAAATCGTTTAATAAAACAAAATCGTTCGAATAAAAAAAGTCGTTGAAATAAAAAAATCGTTGAAATAAAAAAATCTTTAAAATAAAAAAAAATTATTAAATTAAAAAAGTCGATAAAATAAAAAAACCTTTAAATGAAAAAATTATTAAAGGAAAAAAATTGTTAAAATACAAATTAATCGTTCAAATAAAAAAAATCTTTAAATAAAAAAATCGTTGAATAAATCGTTTAAAAAAATCTTTAAAATAATAGTATATATCTATACATAAATATAAAATAAATAATAATTAAAATATAAAATCGTTAAAATAAAAAAATCGTTTAATAAAACAAAATCGTTCGAATAAAAAAAGTCGTTGAAATAAGAAAATCGTTAAAATAAAAAAATCGTTGAAATAAAAAAATCGTTAAAATAAAAAATAGTTAAAACAAAATCTTTAAAAAAAAAGAAAGTCGATTAAATAAAAAAAATCTTTCAAATAAAAAATCGTCAAAATAAAAATTAGTTTAAATAAAAAAAATCCTTAAAATAAAAAAATCTTTATAATAAAAAAATCGTTAAAATAAAAATAATTGTTTAACAAATCTTTAAAATAAAAAAATCGTAAACATATAAAAAATCGTTTCAATAAAAAAATCGTCCAAGTAACAATATCGTTCAAATAAAAAATCATTGAAAAATAGATAAAATAAAAAATTTTAAAAAATCGTTAAAATAAAAAAATCGTTTAAATAAAAAAATCGCTAAAAAAATTTTAAAAATTCTTTAAAATAAAAAAAAGTTAAAATAAAAAAATCGTCAAAATAAAAAAGTCCTTGGAGATAAAAAATATCTATAAAATAAAAAAATCGTAAAAATGAAAAAAATTATTGAAAGAAAAAAATCTTTAAAAGGAAAAAATCGTTAAAAAATTTTTAAAATAAAAAAATCGTTAAAATAAAAATTGTCAATATAAAAAATCATTCAAATGAAAAAATCTTTAAAATAAAAAAATCTTAAAAAAAATCGTTAAAATAAAAAAACGGTTAAATAAATCGTTAAATTAAAAAATCGTTAAAATAAAAAAATTTTTAAAATAAAAAAATAAAAAATCGTTCAAATAAGAAAATCGTTGAAATAAAAATCGTTATAATAAAAATAAATTGTTTAAAAAAAATAATTGTTTAAATAAAAAAAATTAAAATAAAAAAAATCGTTAAAATAAAAAAAACGTTGAAATAAAAAATCGTTTAAATAAAAAAATCGTCAAAATAAAAAAATCGTTAAAATAAAAAAAACTTTGAAATAAAAAAATCGTTAGGGTAAAAAAATCGTTAAAATAAAAAAATCGCTGAAATAAAAAAAATCATTAAAATAAAAAAACGTCAAAGTAAAAAAAAATTTTTTAAATGGAAAAAATCGTATCAATAAAATAAATTGTTTAAAATAAAAAAATTGCCAAATATGGAATCACGAACATTGCAAAAATCGCCAAAAAGGGTTTAAGCTCTAAAATAAAAATTTTTCAACAAAAAAGAGTTGAAAAGGGAGAAAATCGCCAGATGAAAAAAAGTTGCCGTAAGGGGAAAAAGTCGCTCGAACCGAAAAAAAACTTTTACCCTGCGCTGAATTTTTTTGTTTCGACAGAGGTCTGAAAAAAATTATATTAATTCAAATCGGTAACAGCAAGTACAGAACTCCAGACTATGAAACGGTTTCAGTAAGCGCTGAAATCTAAATTTGTCAAGCCTGGTGGTTGCGCTTCATTTGCAAGCAAAAAATCTCAGTTCAAGAAATCATATTGAGAAACATGTCGTAATATTTGATTGTAGTATTAAATATTTCGGAGCCTGACCTCGTATATTTCAGTTATCGTTTGCATAAAACCTTCAAGTGCATAACGTTACCTTAATATGCAAAGGCCCTAACTCATTATTTTTTCAAATTCCAGAATTTTTGCATTTTCCGATATATTAGATGTTGTTCTCAAAACATACAAAAAAAACACGATTTAAAAAAAATAAATGAGTTAGGGCCTTTTTATAAGGCAACGAATGCTATATATTTGTTTAAATATTTCATTGCAAAATAATTTCTTTCTTGTAGCTTTTCAGTGTTCCGCTAAACGTTTGATGAAATATTCAACGGCAAAACTTACATATTTGAAATCGTAAACCATTAAAAATGTTTTTAATTATATTTTTACAAAAATTGAAAAGCTAAATGTGAAGGAAATCAATTTCTTTTTATAAAGTTTCAGCTGAAGTAAAAATATTTTTTTATTAATCTTTTGTAATAGTCGTAATATCGACAAATATGTATGTAGTTCCTTTCTATGAAAAAAAGTGAAATAAAAAATACAACAAAATAAGTTTGAAATATTTATGAAAGAAAAAAAAAAAAGAAAAAGAAATATTGCCATCATGTTGTGCCAGCATAAACTGCTACAACCAGATGCTACGGAACGTCAACAAATAAAGTTGAAAACTCTTTCAATACCCTGCCAGTATTGTGTGAAACCTTTTGCGAAAACCTATCAGCAAATCAAAGAAATTGAAAATCCAGCAGCGACACCAACAAAAGCTGCAAAAAAATATCATCGTATATCACAGCAAAGATTTAAACTTAAAAATAATAATAGCAAATTTTATAACTTTTTAAAGAAAGGTAAAAAAGACTAAAAAAGATGCATTTTTAAATTTATTAAAAAATTTTAGTAAATAATAGAAAAGCTCTACAGAGAATTCTTATATTTAAATTTTGTTAACAACTAAAATATTTATTTATTTATACATTTACAATTTAAATTTATTTATATATTACATTTACATTACAAATATGCAATTGAATGTTTGTTCTTGTGTGAAGTATTAATTTGGGGGGCAAGACATTTATTCGTTTCAGAACTGTTTAAGAATTTTTACTTCGATTGTTAGTGCATATTTTTGCATATTTTACCCTTTAAAGCATGTTTTTGCATATATGTATTATATATTCGAATTTTTAGAGCATAATTTACGCTTTTTGGGCATATTTTGATACTTTATAGATGTTTTTATTTTAATCCACTTGGAGCAAACGTCCTTTTAAAAGGACACTCCCTCCATTCCAAAAAAATATATAAAAATTTTGTTTCTAGAAACTTATTAGAATTTTATTTTCAAAAAAAAATTTAAGTTTTAAAGAAACAAATTTGCGGCGCTATCTGGCTCAATATGCTTAGAAGTTAAGGGGTTGGTCGAAATTTCAATTTTAATTTTTTGCCATCTAAATATTTGTTCCAATGTTCCATGTAGTCTATAAATTTTTCTTATACTCCTATATTACTCAGTTTTACGGACGTTAGCTTCAATACAAGTTCAGTTTGTGACGGACTCTGCCCCGAGTAGACGTTGAAGGAACAATGTATAAAAGTTTATTTAGATGAAACAGAAACAATTTTTGTTTGACATTTTTTGTTTGACATTTTTTGTTTATTGCAATAAAAAATATAAATAATAATAATAAGACAATATATTTATCCAAAATACAGTTCCAAAGCCTGAATTTTGATATCGTGATCTTATGGAATTGAAATTAAATTCTTATGACAGCATCCAATAAAAATTAATTTGTATTATGTATTTGTTTTAATCAACATTTTCAAGGTAATTTTGTTTTAATCTGCTCTTCAAACCCAGTTATTCTTTTAATTTTTTTTCCTTTTTTGTTAATAGAAATATATAGAAATATATTTTCAATTTTCTGCAATTTTCTTAAGCTCAAGGTCTCTTGATTTTGTAATTAAATTTTTGTATTTCGATATTTCGTCACTCCTTTGTGTGGTTTCTTCAGAAAAAATTTTAATAAAAAGAGGTAAAAAAATTAGAAGAATTAAATAAATAAACCAATTTATTTTATTTTTAAGAGCATATTTTTTTCCATTTTATTGCATATTTTCAATATTTTACTGCATATAACCCTTTTGCATAAATCACCATTTTTAAAGCATATTTCCGGTTTCCCTGATAATAATAATACTAAAAATTAATCTTTGTGTTCTATAATGAAATCAATCGTAAATAAATTTTATTTCTCCCTCTTCTGTTATTTGTTGAAACAAAATATGCGAACAAACAGCAGCAAACAACCAAAATACAAAACCATATTCGTTCATAAACACGTCAAATGTTAAAATTTATTGGCATGTGGCCAATGGCTCAACACTGTTGTGGGTCATCGGGTGTTGGCCTTAAAGTCAGGGTTTATTTTATTTTATTTTATTTTTTCCTTTTAATCGATACATTTTAAAACTAGAAAAATAGTTACACACACACACACACACTCCACATAGAAAGGGAATTTTGTAATTAATGTTAAAAGTATAAAATACAAACGAAATGAGTAGAGACAAAAAAAAATATTGAAATGAAATAAAGGAGGTTGGTTAGTAGAAATTCCTTAAATTTAATATACATGTATTTATGTTTATTTTGTTTAATTTCCTCTTAATACAATGGTTTAATATTCAGACTACTTTATATATTATTTTCATTATCATAGTGGCATTTTGAAATTGCCATATATAATACCAATTTCAGTTGCATTGCCAGTTGATAACTCAACTGAAGTACGGTTGCCATTGCGAACTATAAATCTTAAATAATCACTGGTTGGAAATATTTCATAAGTGTTTTTTTTCTCCCTTTAGCAGTTTATTATTATTATTTTAAATTACATTTCTTTGCAATTTCTATAAGGTTTTACGTAATTTTTTATAGAATAAATTTTTTTTCAATTTCTTGTTAAATTTTTTTTTGGTTTGTTGAGTTTAGACTTCTTAGTTTGACAAAAAAAATTTGAAGTGCATAGGATTTTTTCAAATTATACAACAAAACAATATAATTTTTATGTAGGGAGACCTTATAGCAGATCTAAATTATTATCGCACTTCGTGAACCACTGTTTCTATTTCAGCATTTTTGAAGTTAAATTTACACTTTTATGTTGATTAAAACTCATATATTTTATTTAGCATATGGCATACTTTTTTTTTAGCATTTATCAGTTATTTATTTAGCATTTCATTAGCATGTACTTTAAACTAAATTATTTCGGAAATTTTGATATTATTTCATATGAAAAATGCACGCCATAACTGAGCCTGATTGAATGTTCATATTATACATTTTATAAAGCGATTACAATAATAATTTAAAGTACAAAATTTATAAAAATTTTATGGAAATTAAGAACACATTTCTTCCGATATCTGGAAGACTAAAATTTAAATGCAGCTTTAACTCCAAAAATTGCTGGCCTATTTCCCAACTGCGAAAGAAAACTTTCGACTTACAATTTATATTGAAAACAATAGAAATTGTAAGTCGAAAGTTTTCTTTGGCGGCTGGGAAATAGGCCATACATATTTTTTTTTTCAAAGTTCGAAAATTTTATATTATCTAACACACTTTCAATTATAAAAATTTAAAAACTGCTAAACAAATTGATTGAGAAATATTTTAAAATTTCGCTAAATTTTATTATTGAAAATTTTCAAGTAAAATTTTTTCTGTCTAATCGTTAAATATTTTGGTTTAACCCCTGTTCCCACAGCGCGGATAGTCAGCCGACTTGAGTAGAAAATTTATATGAAATGCATTAATTTTTTTGAGTGATTTTCCTGCAAAATTTCTAGACGAGTCAGTCGCCTGCCTGGTTTTTAGAAAAAGTGGGTTACATTTATTTCAGCCATAATTTTAAATTACAAATTTAGAAAAATTAAGAATTACAATTCCTCTAATCTGTTCTTATACCGTTTTCCTATGTGTGTAACACTTTCGAAGTTAAAAATGAATGTATAATGGGAAAAAAATATTTTTTGCCAAAAAATTTAAATTTTTTTTTAAATATCATAAAAAATCAAAAATACAAGAAAGTGTGAAATCAAATTAAAAAAAAAGGAATAAACAAAAGGGTATTTGATTTTTATGACTGCGAAGCAATAAACGCTAATAAATGTGCGTGAACAATTAAAAGGCAAAAAAAGGACTTTTAATTATTTGGGGTTTTCCGGTGACTACCTGAATGATTTTTTTACAGAAATTGCGCCCTCATTCATTATTTTGAAACGTACAAGTGCTGAATCAGGTATATGAAACATGCGCCCATTTATAAGTACCTGCCAGTAAAATATTGAAAAATACGTAGTATTTATAGTTGATCTATTTTTGTCATTCAGCCAGTGCTGACGAACGCGAACAGTAAAAGTGATTTTTCTTCAGTTTTTTAAAAGTGAATAACAAGAAAACATAAAATATATAAATATGGAAAATAACAAGTGCCCAAAATTGTATAATTTTTGTTACTTTTGTGGTCAAATCGTCTTAAAAAAAAACTATCCACACAATTTTGTGTACTGAGGAACTCAAAAAAAGCGTATTGTGATTTTTTTGATGAAGCAGATTTAAGTGGTTCAAATTTTACGCCGAACACAGTGTACAAAAGTTCTTATAATACCCTTGTAAATTGGATACATGGAGGAGGTGCAACGTTGTCTTTTATGAAGCCAGTAATTTGGGTGGAAGACTCAACTGGACATGATGAATCCAGGTGCTACGCATGCATAAATTTTCGTTTTGGATTAAACAGACAACAATTGAAAACAAAAGTATACACTGCTGCATTTACTGCCACACTTCCAGTTAACGTGAATGATGTGGATTGGACACCAGAGTAGCAAGCCGAGCAAAAAATTTCGGCGGCGGCTGAAAGACAAATATTTTCTCGCGGAATTTTATTCATGATTGCCTTCTACATAAATTTTATTTAGGCTTTCCGATTGAATTAAAAATTAATTACTTTATTAAAACACTGCTACGGATCAACAAAAAAAAAGCTTTGAACAATTAATTATCAAAAAGTCGCCTGATTGCTTAAACAAAAAAGTCTATGTAAACGTGCATGTATTTAAGAATGGACTCCAAAAGAGAACGTAAGTGTTGTCGCAGCTACGTTACTATTCACATAAACATTTTCTTTTTATGTGGAAGCAAAAATAACTATTTTTCCAGGACGCTCGCTATCATATTAAATACGAAATTTGAAAAAGTATAAAATATAAAAGACAAAATAACGGCTGAGTACTAAGCCGGCGATAAGCCGAGTGGTTCGGCGGCGGCTTGGCTTGTCGAAAAAAATCGGCTGACTGGCTAGCCGCCAGCCGCGCCGGTGCGGCTTGCTGCTCTGTTGGACACCCGATATTGAAAATAATACAGGACAACCGCTAACACAAATTGAAATGGATTACATTATGACCAAGCTCGGAATATCACAACAAAACTCCGAATAGTTGACGTCATTTTTGAAGAGAAGAAAACTCACACAGCAAAATGTCAGCGCAACATCATACCGACAACGCCAAGCTGATTTCCAGAAATTTTATTCCATTGACGAAGCAAATACGTTCACGTTCCCAGGCTTAGTCATAAAAATCAAATAACCTTTTGTTTATTCCTTTTTTTTAATTAGATATGACACTTTTTTGCATTTTTGATTTTTTATAAATTTAAAAAAAAAATTTAATTTTTATTTTGAAATTTATTTGCTGGTGGTTCAGCTTGGGGTATATGCATTTCATTGTTGCTGTAACAAATGATCAGTAGACTTCAACCACACATTTTGAATAGTCACAAACCTCTTATCTTATGCACAGACTTTCAAGAACTATTTGAGAATTCACAAATAATAATATTTTTGAAATTGCACACATGGGAAAACGGTATAAGAACAGATTAGAGGAATTATAATTCCTAATTTTTCTAAATTTGTTTCAGCTAAATCGGACTAGTGGTTCTCGAATTATGTCAAACAAAAGAGCCTAAAACGTAAAAAATTCCCCTATACGATAGTTACTAACTTCAAATCGATATTAAAAATATTTTAGCAGGTAAGAAGACAAACCGAATGATGTACAAGTTCTTCATTTTGGGCCTACTTTCACGTGAAATTCTCAGAATTGAGTCCCGAATCAATGACTTCAAAAATGTTGTACTGTGTAATGAATATTTTTTATTTGTTTATTTTTATTGAAAGCAAATAAAATATCTATGGCCTAGGAAATTATGAAAAATAAATTTTTTTTAAATTCATAAATGTCTTATGCTTTAGCATTATTTTGTGTAGCCTTTAGTAAATTACTAAACTTTGCCCTTCCATTAGCGTTACTGAATCTTTAGCTGTTGGTAACCTCAACTTCTCAAAAGGTGTCGATGTGAAATTCTCGTGTCTAAAGTTAACTAAAGCTTAACATTTCCATACAACTTTTGCTGCTGTCTCAGCTACTGTCAAGCACAATTTGCTAGATTATGCCGGACATTTTTACTTTACTCAAATAGTATTTGAAGTTTTTCCCTGGTCCTGTGGCAAAAACATTTACCTCATTCAAGACATGCACTTATTATAATTATTAAAGTAATTTTTTTTGTTTTTTTTTGTATGTCCTGAAACTCTTCGAGTATCATTTGAAAATGTTTTAGCTCTTTTAGTCTTTTGCTATTATCTTTAATGAAAAACCCTTTACCCAAAGCTAATCTATTGTAAATACTCATGTTTTTGTCAGTTGTTTTTTTTTGTTTTCATTCCTTTTGCTTTCTTTTCTGTAGTTTCGCTCTACAAATGTATTTACAATTAGTTGGAATTAATTTCACTTATTTTCAATTTCTCTATAATGGTTTTGTGGTTGATTGGTTTCTATATGGTATCCCACCGAATATATGTACATTCTTAGACCGATGCCGAAATGTACAAAGTTCATAAACTTTTTTTTAATCCAGCCGAATCAAAGCCGAACGTTACTTATGCAGCCCATAAATAAAATAAATAAAAATGCTCGAAACAAATGTCTCGATTTATCATTTGATCCTGATATAAATATAATTGTCTCCCTTTGTCCTACGCTTTAAGAAAACATAAAAGTATAAAAAAGGGGAAAAAAACATTGCTAAATTTTCCCAAGCAATGAAACAGCTGATTCCAAAAATTTATTTTCCCTCTCCCTCTTTCTTTTATTTAAATTATATTTAAATAAAAATCGATAATGAGATAAAAGTCTATTAAATTCCTTGACTAAATAATCGTTTGTACATTCTTCATCTTTGTTTGCGTTGACATATACGAGGGAAATTATTTATATTTCGGGAACTGGCAACACTAATGTCAACACTAATTCCTAAAATCTGGCAGCACCATAGCAAAGTTTGGCAATTTTTAACATAAACGTACTCCCAACGTTTTGATGTACAAGTGCTACTTGTTTTGTTTACAGTGAGTTCAAAAAGTCAATTTAAAGATAAGGTGTTCGTTGGATTATTTTTCACAACTTTCAACGTGAATCTCAACAAGACTGAAGATGAACTCAGTTCTTTGAATGGTATATCGCTGGTATAGTGAATTCAATCGTGGTCGTAGTTCCATCGCCCACGAATTCCATGAAGGTCGTCCCAAATCGGTTGTTGTGCCAGAAAACATCGTTGCAGTGCGTGAACTGATACTGGAAGATCGTCATGTGATATATTGTCAGATATAGCCATCCTTGCACATTAGTTCCACTTCAATACATTAGATTTTGCATGAACACTTAGTTGTAAAAAAATTTGTTCTCAATCGCTCAAAAAAGGCTCGCGTCACGTGGCGTAAGAAAATTATTAAAAAGTTCAACCGTGATGATTCAAAAGATGTGTATAAAATACAGTTGTGTAGCTGATGAACGAACTAATTCAATTGAACGATTCACTTAACTGAGCGCTGTGAGCCGTTCAATTCACTGAGCGCTGTCAGCTCAGTACTGAGTGGTTTCTACATTTGTATCGAAGACTTTCAGTAGCTCGTTTCAGACACAAACCTATAATCAAACCCATTTATATAACATGTGGACTTATTCAGCAGCTCGTTTTAGACACAAAGCTATGTAATTTAAGTGGGTTTGTGCCTAAAACGACCTAATGAAAGAGTTCGGTACAAGTCTTGTGCTTTTTCAGCAAATTTTTTGTGTCACACAAGTACATACATAAAAAAAGTATACATATGTATGTACATACATACATACTCAATAACCTATTTTACTTTTATCTCTTTTTATACTTCATCTGCCTTGTTTTGCAATGTATGACACACACACGAATACACTCTGTATAAATTTGTCACTTTTTATGTTTCGGTTTTCGCTCTTTATTTATGCTTGAAAAAATGTTTCACTACAATTGAACTGAGCTACTGAGCTAAATGAATGAAATACTTCAGTAAAGTGAGCTGAGCTGAAAAGAGCGCTCACTCAAAAGAGCTGATAAGCACAACACTAGTATAAAATATGAGCCGGACACAAAACAGCAGTCGACCCTGTGGGTATTCCAAGACGAGCTAAATCCAAAGTTGTTCGTGAAAGAAGCACAGCGAAGCAAACGGTCGGCTGTTTCTTCGGCCGATTGGGTCATGTGGCCACTGTTCCGCTTGAGCAACACAGACCTGTCAATTCTAAGTGGTACACGACCATTTGTTTGCCGGAAGTCTTCGGGAAAATTTCTAAAACTTACCACCGAACACGAATCATTCTTCATCATGATAATGCGAGCATTCACACATATCGTCAAACAAGTAAATTTTTGAGCAGTCAAAACATCGAATTGATGAATCATCCGCTGTACAGTCCTCACTTGGCACCCAATGACTTCTTCTTGTTCCCGAATATCAAACGTATACCGTGTGGTCAACGATTTACGAGCGCCGAACAAGCACTTGAAGCGTTCAAATATTAAAAGTGTATTGATCATCAAAGGGAATATTTAGAAAAATAATAAAGCCATTTTCGTTTAAAAATGTTTTCTATTATTTGCTTTTTCCGAAATATAAATAATAGCACGCGTACTACGTTTATACGATCATTATTTGCAAATAAAAATATTTGTAAGTAAATTAGCTAGCTCTCTGCTTTATACGGCATAGCAAACGTACGTAAGCTTGGTAACACTTCTAAAGAAAACTTTCTTATGTTGACAAAAAAAAATAGTGTAAATGTAAAAAATATCAAATAATTATTTATTTTAATTGTCATTATTTGCTTTTCTATCAATCAATGTTTTTTGTGCAATATTTATCAATTTATTGTTTTTTGCGTGGCAACCTCAAGCATTTTATTAGCGAATAGTGCGTTAATAAGGATTAAATTAAAAAATTAAATCCCCGTTTATGCGGCAAAATTCTTGCAATTTGCAATATTTTTATTTGCGAATAAGTGGCCCGTATAAACGTAGTAATAAAAACTTCCATTTGTTTGTTTGTTATAAAGTGTGTACAGTGTTGTAATGAAAAAAAAAATCTTAGAAATTCTGTGCACATGTCATTTGAGCCCGTTACACTAACAAACAGAATTTAAAAAAAAATCGCCCATTAATCATTTTTTAGCCGAAGGAGAAATCAATAAATCGGTGGGACACTATTGTTTTCTTTTCTTCAATATTTTATTTTTATTATTTCTTAATTTTTATTTTTATTTATTTTGTACATCTGCTTTAAGAAGTTGCAATGCAAAATAAAACCAAGCAAAATTAAAAAAAAAACAAACAAAAAAAAAACGAAGAAAATAGAGCAAAATTCATTAAAAAAAATTATAAAATTTCGTCGAATTAAAAGTAAAATCATTAAAGTTTTTTGTAATTTAATAAAGTTTAGACGTTAAAGTGCATTAAAATATTAAGAAAGAAAAAATTAGTTCAAGGCAGCCGTGAGTAATTCTTCTTCTCTCGATGATCTATACGACGATACTTAAGTGTAGCATTAATTATCATGCTCAAAGGGAATTTAAAGTTTCTACGTTAAATTTCTCAGGTCTACGCCCTTTAGTTTTGAAATTGGGAATGATGTTATCTCTTACTTTGTCATGAGTAGTAAAGATCCTTCTACATAAGTTAACTAACTCACTGTTTATACGCCATTGCAAAAGTGCAAAAACTTGGTAGCACTTCTATAGAAAATTTACTTATGTTTACAAAAGTAATTACAAAAAAAAAACAAATAATTATGCGTTAATCAAACGCACTATTTGCAAATAAAATTTTTGCTAACCTTAGAAATATTTGCCAATAAAAAAAAAATAAATGACAATTAAAACAAATAATTATTTGTTATTTTATACCTTCAGTTGTTTATAAAAGTGCTACCAAGTTTTTGCACTTCTGTGATGCCGTAAAAATAGTGAGTTAATTTATTTGCAAATAGTTTGCGTATAAACGTAGTAATAGAAAGTTCTAGGCCTTGAGCTCTGCAACTTACAATATATGCCCACACAATGATTTCAATTTTTGAGAGAAGCGTAGCATGCAAGAAACTTTGGCATGGACTTTCAATTTCATGCATGCATAATTCACTGCAATCATTTAAGTTTTGCCCATCTCTGCTCTCAAACGACCACAAAAAATTAAAAATCAAACTGTTGGTCAGTCCTGCAGTTTTCTAAACTAAAATATTCTCAAACGTATTAAATGTCCTGTGGAACTTTTAATGCCAAATTTTTTTATTCTGGTCATATATATATTTTGTTTTGATGGCAAAGAAAGTAAAACATTAAATAAAAAGAACACACACACACACACGCACACTACTTAGAGTGTGTATTTGTGTGCGTGTGTGTACGTGTTATTGTGTATATTTCAGGATAGTTTGGCAGTTTCGTGTTTGGAAAACACTTAACATAAAATTCTATTTCTAGTTGTAGTTCCAATTCGAAAAACAAAATGTGATTGTTTAACTTTTGGGGTTTAATTTAAGTTTGTTTTTATGGTAACTTTTCTCATGCAATGCCAAACATCAACTGAATTCGATTAGAAGTGAACAGAATGAAAAAAAATAAATAAAATATGGGAAACTATAAACTACATATAAAGGAAATTTGAAGGCTTTACCTGAAACTCCAATTTTTAAGTACCAAAAAATTTATGTGTAACGAAAATGAATTTGACAAGAAATTCCGTAGTAATAAAATACAAATAACTACATTAACATTTTTTGTTTCGCAAATTTTCGACTGAATTTAATTTATTTTTTATATCACAGACTGAAGAAAAATCATTTTGCTCCCCTTGCTCCACCTAAAACTTTTCCAAATAGATAATCAGTTTAATAGTTTTCGAATAAAGTTTTTGATTTTCCAAAACTGCGTTTGTTTTTATTTAGCACGTGTTCCCAAATAGAAAAAAGAAAAAAAAAGAACTGCTAAAAAGTGCTTTGGTTGGAAGCAATAATTGGTTGCAGCTAAATAGTTTTTCTTTATTAAATTACTACTACTACGAGTAACTAAACTTTTAACTTTTACAATCAGAAAAAAAACTCAAAACAAACAAAAAAGTTCTATAGTACAAAAATTTAATTTATTTTAAATGAAATTAACAAAAACAAAACTTAGAGCCATGAAATTAGTGTTATTGTTAACAAGCTTTTACGATTAGAATAAATAAACATACAGTAAAGTGCGTTTATAGCATAGTGTCCACACCTGGTGAATTTATATCATGATGAATGTCAAATTGATATCATGATGAAAATTTATCACGAATAGACTTAATTTATTAATATTATGGCAGCGTTATGATATAATCATCAGAGCTCACGGCCTGATAAATTCATCTTCATATCAAATGTCATTTTAACGTTTATTTATTAAACAAATTTCGTTTAAAAAATGCGTCACAACAATTATTTGTTACCAAAAAATTAAAGAACACGCAAATTAGATATTTTTGGCAAGTATTTTGCAAATATTAGTTTGATTCATCATAATATAAAATCATCAACGTCTACCTCTTTGTGTTGATATTAATGAAAAATGACAGTTGCTCTGCCGGCGTTATATTATGAGTTCTGATATAAAATCATCAGGTGTGGACACTATGTAACGAACACTGCTATAATTTTAAACCAGCTTTAAGCAAACACATACATATACAATATGAAAGGGAGTAAAATGCATGATTGTACGAATGTACGTAAAAATAAGAGCATAACAAAGTGCATACGGGCGGCCTTTTGCTTAACTCGGCTTAACGTGCACGCCAGTATTGCCAGAAAATGATGATGAGAGCATGCTAAATCGGTGGAAAAAGTCTGCTGAAATGTTCTACAGAAGAAAAGGATAATGCCAGATTTAAATTTATAAAAAATAGTTTTGAATTTAATGTTTGCACAAACTTTTTAGTATCTACAGGTATTTTTATAGCACAAACAAATATAAAATAGTTATTAATTGGTGTTTTTTGGAATTATTTTTTTATGGCACTAATAATCCCAAATTATAATTTTACTTATTCAGTAAAACATTTTTTTTATTAAAAATATATTAAAATTGATTATTGACGGAAAGCTGGAACCTTTACCCTAAAATAAATGTAGATTTATGAGAAGAATCCTTTATACAGAAGATTTTTTTTAACAAATTAAGATTTTTTATTTTAAACAAATTCTGCCAGAAAGCATTTAGCAGAATTTTTTAAAAGTTTAATGCTTTTTAACTAATGAAAATGCCAGATCTAGCAGTGAAAATGCTAAAATGGTAAGAATGGTCCACGCAATATATTCTGAATTTTGCATTTGAGGTAAAAAACTTTGAAAGCTCTTATATTTGTTCTTGCTTCTTTAGAAAGTAAAAACAATCATTGTTGTCGCCGATATCTGATTGGCTGTTGTGCTCTCTTGTGCTATCGTCGGTGTAAAAGCACAAAATCTCTCTTGTAAAAGTTTCCATATTATTCATATGGCCTGGACGTAGCTGCTTTAAAGATATTTAACAGATCTTAAATGGTCTTTCCAAATGAAAAATCATACGAGAAACCTAAAAATGATTTTCAAATACCTGTCGAATGATACCCATTCGGTTATAGCTCGCCGACTTTTTTTCCATTCACAAAATGGCGTCTGTTATATTGAGTTATATATACATATACGTATGTACATATATATTTTGAATTTCACTTAATTTCGAATAGTTCTTTTATTTTAGAGATACGAGTATTTAGCACTCGATCTGAATTCGCGTTTAAGATGATACTTCTTTTCAAATGTTATAAGTATTTAAAAGAAATTATTTTTGCAGCCTGAAAGTCGCCGGTTTTGCAAAAGTTTATAAAATTTTTTATTGTAAATTTCCACTTTATTTCTCATATTTATTTAAATGCATATTTGTGTTGAATTTTTTTTTTGTATTGTTTCTCCACTTGTATTGTTCATATTCTCTGTTTTTATTGTTATGTTACGTTTACAAATGCGGACAATGTATGCATACAAAAGCTTTTATGCACATTTTCTATGGACTGTCATAAATAAAACTGCTGCTGAACGCTCATATACTCCAATCGGTAAAATGCTAAACGCAATAGATTTAATATATCGAGGGTTTATATTCAAAAAGTGCTATCTGCAAGGCTTGAACATTTTAGAAGAGCGCAAAAAAACTGTTTTTTTCTCAAAGTGCAAAGGCTAAAAACTAAATTTTGATGAATAGTACCATTTACAGAAGACATCTTAATCTATTAATGTTAATCAAATACAGCTATTGCTCTCGGACTTAGAGAAAATAACTGTTTTATTTTGTCTACTAAAATATTCAAGAATTGCAGATAGCACTTTTTTAATGTATAAACCCTCGATATGTAAATGTCTCATATAAAATTTCTATGTTAGGAAAAATTCTTCATAAAGTTTTTTAAGCAATTTTTTTTAGTGACAATTTTTAATGATCTCATTCCTTTTCACTTTTGTATCAATTTGGCTGTGTTATTTTATTTTATTGTACATTTTTGCACTGTTCTACATTTAAACTTTATAATATGACTGGGTCATAATGGATTGTAGTAATGCAAACATTTCCATATATATGTACATATTTTACACTAACAAAAATTTTTGGGCGTACCAAATGTAATGCCGGCTAAACACTATGACATTTTGTGAGATCGCAATAGTGTATACTGGTGTCAATGTTTTTCATTTCTGACAGCTACTTTTTCCAAATGCTTCCCTAAACAATAGGTACTTTTTTCAAAAGGTTACTTTTTTTTTTTGAAAAATTACTATTTTCAAAAGGTACTTCAAAAGGCTTAATCAAAAGGCACGTGTTACAAATGCTTCCACTAACAGGTACTTTTTCAATAGGCCGAAATTGTACTCTTTCTAAAGGTACTTTAATGATGTACTTCTTTCTAAAGTTACTTTTTCAAAGGTACTTTTTTCAAGAGATACTTTTCTCGAGAGTTACTTTTTTAAAAGCACATTTTTATGCGTTTTTCGTTTCCTACTTTTAAAAATATATTTTTGTGGTACTATTTTCAAAAGCTACTTGTTTTGAAAATTTACTTAATTTTTTAAATTTACTTTCTAGAAAATGTACTTTTTGTAAAATTTGCTCAAAAGTAAACTTAATCAAAAAGTACTTTTTACAAATGCTTCCTCTTATAATCGGTACTTTTTTCAAAAGGTACTTTTTTGAAAAGGTGCGTTTTTCATAAGGTAATTTTCTCTAAAGGTTTTTTTCTCTAAATGTGCTTTTTCAATAGGTACCATTTTTCAAGGGCAGTTTTTTCAGAAGGTGCTTTGTTGAAAATAAACTTTTTCGAGAGCTGCTTTTTTCAATAAATACTTCTTTGATAATCATATTTTCGAACGGTGCCCTTACAAAACGATATTTATTATATTTTTAACTGTGCTGTTTTCAAAAGATACTTTATTTTTAATTTTACTTAAAAAAAACTTTACCAAAAAGTACTTTTTCTTCCCCTATACATATTTACTTTCTTCTTTTTAACGGTGCTGTTTTCAAAAGATACTTTATTTTTAATTTTACTTAAAAAAAATTTATCAAAAAGTACTTTTTCTTCCCCTATAAATATTTACTTTCTTCAAAAAGTACTTTTTTACGAAGGTACTTATTCCCAAAGGTAATTTTTTACAAAAGTACTTTTTGCAAAGGTGCTTTTTACAAATGAACTTTTTTAAAAAGATACTTTTTTCAAAAGGTACATTTCTCCAAAGCTATTTTTTCAAAAGGTACTTTTTTCAAAGGTACTTTTTTAAGGAGGTAAGGAGGTACTTTGTTGAAAAGGTTCTTTTTTTTAAAAGATACTTTTTTGAACGGGTACTTTTTTGAAAAAGTGTTTTTGTGAAAATGTACTTTTCTCCAAAGGTACTTTTTTCAAAAAAAATTTCTTAAATTAAATTTGTTCACACAGAGGTTTTTTCATTACGCACTGTTTTTAAAGTTATTTTTATAGAATTTTTTTTTTAAAGAAACCTTTCAAAAGGTATTTAGTTTCAACAAAAAAAAAGTATCTTTTTAGCTGTTAATGAGTTGGTAAACTTCAATAAAACTCAAATGCTAAATTTAATTAATAAAAAAGAAGATGTTTACAATTGAAAAGCAAGAAGAATAATAATAAATTTCCCAAAAATAAAGAAAATTTTGTACACGAGTTTCAAAGTTATTATGGTTGAAAAATATTTTTTTTGCAAAGTAGTTTTTTTAAGGTGTAAAATATTTAGTTTTTATTATTACTATAAAATAAGTACGCCACACTTTTGTCCGATTATATTTCTGCGAAAAGTATCTATTTAAAATGTAAGTGCGCTACTTAAAACAAATTGTGTAGTTTTTAAGAAACGTAATTTTTTCAAGAGTTGATTTTTTCATAAGTACATTTTTTAAAGGTAATTTTCTTAAATTAATTTTTTTCAAACAGACCTCTTTTCCAGACGTCCTGTTTTAAAAGATATTTGTTTACGATACTTTCTTCAAAAGGTACCTTTCAGAACGTATTATTTTTCAAAATATACTCTTGTCAGATTTTATTTCTTCCAAAAAAACCTTTTTAAAATGTGAGTGCAAAATAAATTTTTTAAAGTACTTTTTTGAATTATATGACTTTTTCAAAAACAAACTTTTTAAACAATAATTTTATAAAAGGGACTTTTTTAAAAGGTAATTTTTCAAAAACGTACTTACATATGTATTTCATAAGTGTTCTTTTCTCATAAGTAAAAATTACAAAAGGTACCTTTTCCAAAAGATACTCGTCTTAAAAGGTTTTTTTTCCAAAAAGTACTTTTTCAAATATTTTTTTCAAACGGGGTATTTTGTTGCTAAAAGTACTTTTTTCAAAAGTTAATTTTTTCAAAAAGCATTTTGTAAAAGATATTTGTTCAAAAAGGAATATATATAAAATATTTTTTATTTTTTATTTTTTTATTATCTTTTTTGTGAGGTCATCCCGTCACAAATAACGGAATTTGTCCAAATTACTAAAATTATGTTTTTAACACTTCTAAGAAAGCAAACAAATTATTTTTGACGTTTGCTTTGACATTTTATATAAAAATTTTTTGGTAACAATGTTCTACTAAGCAAATAAGCATTTTGCATATTCTTTTTTGCAGTGTATAAAACCATATCATTCACTTAACATTTCTATACGCGTATCCATATAAATGTATGAAAGTATAATTTTATCAAAGGAATTCTTTTGGAATACGTTGAACAAGAAACATATTTTAAATGAAATCTATTTTATGCTTTTGTTAAAATAAATAAAATCAAAATTTAAAAGCAATTCCGATATAAAACAAAAGTTTATTGTTACATTAAATATTAAAATTAGAGGCATAATTGTGTAAATATTTGTATTATACATTAAATTGAAGTATAATAATTTAAAATATTCTCGGGGAAAATTTTAAATCTTTTTAATAATTTTTTCTGCAAAAAATGGCACTTAAGGGTCACTCAGACTATCATACATGTATAAAGACTTTACGATGAAGAAATCTAAAGACATTTCTTATGACTGTCAAAAAATCTAAAGTAAAGGGAAATTTTGTGTTACACCATCACACCTCATTTTACATTAAAAACACAAGTATAAAGCGAACAGCTGTTGAGTATTAACATTCCTACATTAGATGTTGACTTCCGGCGGCAGAGTAATGTCATTCACGCTACGGTCGTGCCGGCATTTGAAAATAGACGGCGGATAAAGTAGTTGATTTAAATAAGATAAGGAAAAAGAAAATACGATAATAACGTTTATTTTCAGACATGGCTTGCACAAAAAATTATTCAATACGATAAGCATATTCAATGTTTATAGCCAGTTTCAGACGAAGACATATACCTTAAATGACGGCACGGCAACGGCGTCGAAACAGACGACTTGTTGGTTTGGATTTCGTAATGATGCAACTCTGATCAGATGCAAATTATTATCGTTAAGAAAATGTTCAAATTATGGCCAAGTATTATGGGATGTCAAATTTTTATCGTATTATTTACCACTCGTTGTGACATTTTGCATTCACAATATCGCACTTGCCCGTATTATTTGAATTTTTGACATGTATTAATACAAAGTATAATAGTCTGACTGGCCCTTTAAGGCAATGAATCACTATCCTACAGAATCTTACGACTCATATGATGAATTGTTATTGTATTTTGAAAATTTTTAAAAGCTCAATCATTCATTGCCTTTAGCAATTTCTTTTAGATTTCCCTGAAGTTTACAAACAAGCAAATATTTCCGGTTATTTTGAAATAGAAATTTAAATATTTTGTGAGTTAATTTAGAATAGCAACATAAATATTTTAGGCTTTAATTTTATGTGTTAAAAGAAAGTATATCGAAATACTTTTACAGAAATGTTCATGTGATAAATGAAGAAGCTGGAACCAAAGCGTTACGAGCTTGGAGAATATTATTTATTTAGCTTTCGTTCATATTTTGTAACAAACTTTGGAATTTGCAAGTAATTTACACTTAATTCAAATGTAAACTTATCGATTATTAACAATATTTCACTACACATTTTTTTAAATTTTATAACTCCAGGGGAAAAATTACGGCATTAGATATCGAACGAAATTTGCATACAAACGCAATTAAAATTTTATAAACATTTTTACGATATCGAATGCCGCAATTTGAACCCACTAAATGAAAAAATTTATTTTTCAGTGATAATTTCTTAATCGGCCTTAACTTCAGTAATTTCAATTCTTACTGAATGAAATATTTAAATTTAAATTTTAATTTTGAATTTATTTATTTTAAATTTATTTAAATTAAAATTTTTTAGAATTTAAATGCAGGCTCTAGTGTATTTTATTGAAACAATAGAATAAATAAACAAAATAATGTTTTTTAAAGCCTTATTAGAAATTTTACAAAATGTTGCTCTAAACTTGTTAGCAAGCAAGCATCATTAAAATTAAATTTAAACATTATTAAGAAAGAAAAAAACTACAGTACGTTGTAAAAAACAAGACAACATTGCAGGACTTAAAGGACTTGTATTGTCTTAACTTGTATTTGCTTAATTTTTAGCTACTCCAATTAACATTTGATTGAATTAGTTTATTTTGCCAAATAAGTGCTTCACTAAAAATTAATTTTCTTTAATAAATATAAAAAAATAACGTTTGCCTTAAACCTTTTAAATGTTGGCCATTACTGTTATTGAAGAGAAAATAAAAATAATGGAAAAATTAAATTCAAGTCGCATAATTGTTTGTTGTGTGTTTGTATGTTTGTATGTATGTATATAGAGATAATTGGCCTTGTTATCTCTCAAATATAATCGACCACTACATAGTCGTCGTTCTAGTACATACTTGTTTATCCTTTATTATTAGATTGTATTTTGTTTGTGTTTCTTCATCTTGTTGGTTTCCTTCAAGTACATAAACTAAAATAATAGATGAACAAGATTCCTTATAAGAAGAGTGTCTTGTTGTAAGCAGAGCTTTTAAAGAATACATTCAGCATAATTTGTAATATTGTAAAGTTCAAAGGGAAATAACAGAAATATACTTTTTTGTGTAAATTGTGTAAATTTAAAATTTTTCTCTTTGTTTTAATTATGATGTTTAATCGTTATGGGAAACCATGACATCTATGCCTTTTAGCTGCAATATGTGTTCAGCAATTTTATGTAAAATTTTATGCGAAAGATTTTTGTCCAACATTGTGGCCCTCTAACTCTCTCGCAATTGGCTCTTTTTGTGCCTTTCGAAAAAGAAAAGAAAATTTCATTTATCAATACATTTTTTATAGAAATAAATCGAGCCTTAAAAATAAATAAAATATAAATTTTTAATAAATAAACTTTTTTATTGAAATTAAAACTTTATGAGCCCACCCATAGTTTAGAATTATCAAAATGCCAAAATTGTTGATAACTTTCAAGATACGGGTTGTAAAATTTTATCCTAAGCGACAACTTACGTACAAAAACATATCGAGCACTTTTTTCGATTTTATCGTTATTGAAAATTTACTTTTTTATTGATATTAAAATTTTATGCCCTTAGGGCCTGTTTCTCTAAATGCGAACGATAAATTCGTTCGAACATTTATATCAAAAACAAAAACAAAAAACTGAAATTTGTTTTTGTTTCCAATACTAATATTCGATCGAATATATCGTTCGCATTTAGAGAAACATGCCCTAAATTTTAATATTTTAAAAAAACCTTATCCTGAATCGAAATCGAAAATAAGGCTCGATATTTGAATATTTTAAAATAAAATTTTCCTGAAAAATTTACTGGCTTTTTTATAAAAACTATTAAGACTTTTTCTAAAAAACCTTTTAAAAGCCTTAATAAGTTTTATAAACAAGGCTGTTAATTTTTATCGCTTACGATTAAGTCGAAAATAATGCTCGAAATAAAATAAAAATAACTAAATATATGTATGTATGTATGTATATTCGATAGAAAATTTTGTTTGTCAATAAATTTTATTTATCGATAAATTTTCCTCTGAAATTTTTAGTAATCGATAAATTTTCTTTAAAAAATTTTAGTAATCGATAAATTTTTGTAGAGAATTTTTGAAATTTTTAATTAAAAATTTTAGTAATCGATAAATTTTTAATGAAAAATGTTGGTAATCGTTAAATTTTCTATAAAAAATTTTTGTAATCGTAGTCGATACATTTTTCATAGAAAGATTTACTAATCGTAATCGATAAATTTTTCATAGAAAATTTTAGCAACCGATAAATTTTTGTAGAAAATTTTAGTAATCGATACATTTTTAATAAAAAATTTCAGTATCTGAAAAAAATTTAGTAAAAAATGTTAGTAATTGATAAATTTTCTTTAGAAGATTATAGCAATTTATAGATTTTTGAAGAGAATTTTAGTAATCGATAAATTTTTGTAGAGAATTTTAGCAATCGATAAATTTTTAATAAAAAATTTTATTAATCGATAAGTTTTTAATGAAAAATTTTGGTAATCGTTAAGTTTTCTATAAAAAATTTTAGTAATCGTATTCGATAAATTTTTCATGGAAATTTTTAGTAATTGTAATCGATAAATTTTTATAGAAAATTTTAGTAATCGATACATTTTTAAAAAAAATTTAAAAATTTTTTATAGAAAATTGTTGTAATCTATAAATTTTCTTTAGAAAATTTTAGCAATTTATAAATTTTTCTATACAAAAATTTTTTCTATAAAAATTTTAGCAATCGATAAATTTTTATGAAAAATTTTACTAATCGATACATTTTTAATAAAAAATGTCAGTATTCGAAAAACTTTTAGTAAAAAATGTTAGTTTGATACATTTTTTATAGAAAATTGTTGTAATCTATAAATTTTCCTTAGAAAATTTTAGTAATCGATAAATTTTTAATGGAAAATGTTGGTAATCGTTATATTTTCTATAAAAAATTTTAGTAATCATAATTGTTAGATTTTTCATAGGTACATAATCGATACATTTTTAATAAAAAATGTCAGTATTTGAAAAAATTTTAGTAAAAAATTTTAGTAATTAATAAATTTTTTATAGAAAATTCTTTTAATCTATAAATTTTCCTTAGAAAATTTTAGTAATCGATAAATTTTCTTTAGAAGATTTTAGCAATTAATAAATTTTTGTAGAGAATTTTAGCAATCGATAAATTTTAAATAAAAAATTTTAGTAATCGATAAATTTTTAATGGAAAATGTTGGTAAGAATTTTTCTATACAAAAATTTTTCTATAAAAATTTTATTAATCGATAAATTTTTAATAAAAAATGTTAGTAATCGATAAATTTAAAGGAGGCAAAATTTGGCTTTTGCTTTTTGTCGGTTTCACTTGTTAGCTTTGGTATTTTCACCAGGTTAAAATAGAAGTGGAATTCACGATTGGCTATTGTATACCATTTACTTCTTGTAACTTTGGTAAAAGCTACATTTTATTGTTGCCGAGTTTTAAATTACCCAGACGCGTAGCCAATCGTGAATTCCGTTAAAATTTCATGGTGAAGAGAGGCTCTATGCCAAAAATTCCCATGTAGGTAATTACAAAGTTTAGCACTTAAAAATATTTAGGATTTTGACTGATTTCTGGAGCTTAAATTTAATTTAGAGCCTTAGTATATTCAGAGACTCGAATATTTGTTGAAGCAAATTTTAATCCATTTAAGAATTTATGTTTTGTATCCTTTTTTTCGATAGAAACAACATTATCCCAGTCAGTTTCAATGTGAAGATTAAAAAGTTAGTACCAAGCCATGTGCACAATGTGCGCGAGCTTTTGCAAAAAAGCTTTGTGCTTTCACACCGAAGAGAGCACAGCAGCCAATCAGATACCGGTGACAGCAATGCATGCTTCTTACCTTGCAAAGAAACAAAAACAAATTGTAAGAGTTTTCAAAGCTTATTTGTAACTGAATTAAAATCCCTCAAAACTTTCAAGGAAATATTTAAATTAATTAGAACTCAGAAAAAATATTTATTTAACAGGCTTCTAAGAATTTAAGTTCAACTCTGAATATAAAACCAGATGACGTTAGAATCTAGTTGCACAATAGATTCCTTTGAAATCTGTTGTGTTTATATTTTTTTTTAATCAAAAAATTTTCTGGTTTTATCTTTTACTTGTTGTTGACTTGCTGGATGCTGCTTGTTTGTTACGTTGAATGGTTGTATAAATAGTTTTTATTTTCTTTAAACAACTCTTTGACAGGAAAAAACTCTATAAAAGAAATGTATGTACATATGTCCATGCATAAAAAATAGAAAATAACAACAGAAAAAATAACAATAAATAATAGGAAAAAGTGCATTAGTATTTTAAGCTGCAGGCGTTGTAAGGTACTGAAGGATCAAAAAAAACTGCAACAGCAGGCTTTGGTTTTACAATCACCAGAAAAGTAGAATACAATTGAAACACAACGACAACAAGATTAAATACAATTCTTGAATACAAAACGACTTTTCTGCAGCACAATCGAAATGTAATGAAGTTGGCGAAGGGATTTAAAGAAATGTAGCGAACAGCCAACCAATCTGGAGAATCGTGCAAATGCAACTCAAAGTGTACTAAAATATTATAAATATTTATTGCACACTTATTGGACATTACACGTGCCTTTCAGTAAAAAGTGTTTTCACATTTATTAAACTAATTGTTAAACTACACAACATCATTGAAAATGCATTAAAAAAGAATTTCTCAGAAAAGAAGAGCAGGAATGTAAACATTTTTCTTTCAAAATCACTTGTTGCTCTTTTGATGATTCTCCAGATTTTACTTGTTTGCAAAACAGATTTTTTCAAGCCAAAGAGTTAAAATAACAAGAAAAAGCTGTTCACTGAATTGATTGACTTTTTTGCCACTAAGTATTTGTGTGAACCCCTTTTGCAAATACTCGCAAGCATGTCACACACACACATACACACCCAAAGGAAAGTAAATCATTCTTTCAACCTTGTTTTTTTACGTTTGCTAAATGAAATGAAACTTAAATTTGAATTGAAATCCTTTTAGACTTTTGCCTTTTTTTTTCTATCTACAGCATCATTCTATTATTTTCTCTTTACCTTTATTTACATTTTTCTGCAAAAAAAAAAAATTAATTTGTCACAAAAGGGATTTATACAGGATATTTTTAAAAATCGTATGCTTTGGTTTGACAACTAAATTAAAATAAATAAAGTGTGTCGAATAGATGGCAACAGGATGTCTAATTATAAAATAATTGAATATCCTTAGGAAAAGCTTAGTGAAATTTATAAATAGACTTTTTACAAAGTGACCATCAAACATGTGTAGAGGAAACATAAAAAAGAAATTTGTTCACAAATATTGAAAAAAAAAACAGGAATATGAACTTGCAACAAATGATTAATCCACGGTGTTTTCGTGCAGTCACCAAATGACTAAAAAGTCATTATGGTAAGCGCCAAAGTAACTGTTATGAATTAATTTTGACCATTAGTCACAGGAAACGTTAAAGCAATTGCCCTGTATCAAGCGTTATGAATAATATTATTTGCCTGCAAACATCTAACAAAAGTTTATTGAAAGCGAACATTTGTAAATTTTTAAAACTTTGGCATGATTAATTTGCTAGAAGAAAAATTTAAAATAAGAAACTCTTAAGTACGAAGAGAAGTGATGCGATATTAGCAGCAAGGAAAGCTAGCCCACTGGCATTTCACTAACAAAACCAATCAGTGGATCGCCTTGCGTCTGTACAGCATCGATAACAATGCCCATCATTATAACTGGTACGATCACTAAAGCAATAGCACAAATGTCACACTGTGCTCGAACAGCTGATAGCAGCTCCAGCAAACTTATTTAATTTAAATAAAAAATCAGCAACATTCTGTGAAAAATTTAAAAAGTTAAAGAGAATAAAGAAAAAATATGTGTGTGAAGATAGATATGCCGAGTTAAATATGTTTCGACGTAAAGACTTACGTTACAACATATTTTAGGTGTGAAGATAAATATGCTATGACGTAACGACATGGGAGTTAATTAACTATTTATATGAAAGAAAAACACATTTAAAAAGGGTTTCGCTCATTTTTATATTGCATTATGTCGGAATGTAACTATATTTAATAAAAATACAATTCTAAAAGTAGATTTCTGAAACGTTTTAGAAAAAGTCGCCTTCGGTAATAGGAATGACCTCGGAGGGTTTTTGGCCAAACCGGCCAAATGAAGTATTGGCATGCAAATCCACCTATTGGGGAGTAACAACCAGGACACTAGCTACAAAACGCTATATTTAGAATTGCTAAATAGAGTTTGTGAAAAAAGTTAAAGCTCATATAACGTCGCTTTTGGTCCAAAAAACCTCTGAGGGATTTTGGCCAAAGTGGCCAAATGAAGGCTTGGCATGCATTGCCACCTAATGGATAGTAACAACTAGGGCATTAGCTATAAAACGTAGTAATTAGAATTCCTGAATTGAGTTTGTGAAAAAGTTACAACTAATATAAAGTCGATTTTGTCAAAAATTACCTCTGAGGGATTTTGGCCAAAGTGGCCAAATGAAGGGTTGGCATGCATTGCCACCTAATGGACAGTAACAACTAGGACATTAGCTATAAAACGTAGTAATTAGAATTCCTGAATTGAGTTTGTGAAAAAAGTTACAACTCATATAAAGTCGATTTTGTCAAAAATTACCTCTGAGGGATTTTGGCCAAAGTGGCCAAATGAAAGGTTGGCATGCATTGCCACCTAATGGACAGTAACAACTAGGACATTAGCTATAAAACGTAGTAATTAGAATTCCTGAATTGAGTTTGTGAAAAAAGTTACAACTCATATAAAGTCGATTTTGTCAAAAATTACCTCTGAGGGATTTTGGCCAAAGTGGCCAAATGAAAGGTTGGCATGCATTGCCACCTAATGGACAGTAACAACTAGGACATTAGCTATAAAACGTAGTAATTAGAATTCCTGAATTGAGTTTGTGAAAAAAGTTACAACTCATATAAAGTCGCTTTTGGTGAAAAAATTACCTCTGAGGGATTTTGGCCAAAGTGGCCAAATGAAGGGTTGGCATGCATTGCCACCTAATGGACAGTAACAACTAGGACATTAGCTATAAAACGTAGTAATTAGAATTCCTGAATTGAGTTTGTGAAAAAAGTTACAACTCATATAAAGTCGATTTTGTCAAAAATTACCTCTGAGGGATTTTGGCCAAAGTGGCCAAATGAAGGGTTGGCATGCATTGCCACCTAATGGACAGTAACAACTAGGACATTAGCTATAAAACGTAGTAATTAGAATTCCTGAATTGAGTTTGTGAAAAAAGTTACAACTCATATAAAGTCGCTTTTGGTGAAAAAATTACCTCTGAGGGATTTTGGCCAAAGTGGCCAAATGAAGGGTTGGCATGCATTGCCACCTAATGGACAGTAACAACTAGGACATTAGCTATAAAACGTAGTAATTAGAATTCCTGAATTGAGTTTGTGAAAAAAGTTACAACTCATATAAAGTCGATTTTGTCAAAAATTACCTCTGAGGGATTTTGGCCAAAGTGGCCAAATGAAGGGTTGGCATGCATTGACACCTAATGGACAGTAACAACTAGGACATTAGCTATAAAACGTAGTAATTAGAATTCCTGAATTGAGTTTGTGAAAAAAGTTACAACTCATATAAAGTCGCTTTTGGTGAAAAAATTACCTCTGAGGGATTTTGGCCAAAGTGGCCAAATGAAGGGTTGGCATGCATTGCCACCTAATGGACAGTAACAACTAGGACATTAGCTATAAAACGTAGTAATTAGAATTCCTGAATTGAGTTTGTGAAAAAAGTTACAACTCATATAAAGTCGATTTTGTCAAAAATTACCTCTGAGGGATTTTGGCCAAAGTGGCCAAATGAAGGGTTGGCATGCATTGCCACCTAATGGACAGTAACAACTAGGACATTAGCTATAAAACGTAGTAATTAGAATTCCTGAATTGAGTTTGTGAAAAAAGTTACAACTCATATAAAGTCGCTTTTGGTGAAAAAATTACCTCTGAGGGATTTTGGCCAAAGTGGCCAAATGAAGGGTTGGCATGCATTGCCACCTAATGGACAGTAACAACTAGGACATTAGCTATAAAACGTAGTAATTAGAATTCCTGAATTGAGTTTGTGAAAAAAGTTACAACTCATATAAAGTCGATTTTGTCAAAAATTACCTCTGAGGGATTTTGGCCAAAGTGGCCAAATGAAGGGTTGGCATGCATTGCCACCTAATGGACAGTAACAACTAGGACATTAGCTATAAAACGTAGTAACCCTTCATTTGGCCACTTTGGCCAAAATCCCTCAGAGGTAATTTTTTCACCAAAAGCGACTTTATATGAGTTGTAACTTTTTTCACAAACTCAATTCAGGAATTCTAATTACTACGTTTTATAGCTAATGTCCTAGTTGTTACTGTCCATTAGGTGGCAATGCATGCCAACCCTTCATTTGGCCACTTTGGCCAAAATCCCTCAGAGGTAATTTTTGACAAAATCGACTTTATATGAGTTGTAACTTTTTTCACAAACTCAATTCAGGAATTCTAATTACTACGTTTTATAGCTAATGTCCTAGTTGTTACTGTCCATTAGGTGGCAATGCATGCCAACCCTTCATTTGGCCACTTTGGCCAAAATCCCTCAGAGGTAATTTTTTCACCAAAAGCGACTTTATATGAGTTGTAACTTTTTTCACAAACTCAATTCAGGAATTCTAATTACTACGTTTTATAGCTAATGTCCTAGTTGTTACTGTCCATTAGGTGGCAATGCATGCCAACCTTTCATTTGGCCACTTTGGCCAAAATCCCTCAGAGGTAATTTTTGACAAAATCGACTTTATATGAGTTGTAACTTTTTTCACAAACTCAATTCAGGAATTCTAATTACTACGTTTTATAGCTAATGTCCTAGTTGTTACTGTCCATTAGGTGGCAATGCATGCCAACCTTTCATTTGGCCACTTTGGCCAAAATCCCTCAGAGGTAATTTTTGACAAAATCGACTTTATATGAGTTGTAACTTTTTTCACAAACTCAATTCAGGAATTCTAATTACTACGTTTTATAGCTAATGTCCTAGTTGTTACTGTCCATTAGGTGGCAATGCATGCCAACCCTTCATTTGGCCACTTTGGCCAAAATCCCTCAGAGGTAATTTTTTCACCAAAAGCGACTTTATATGAGTTGTAACTTTTTTCACAAACTCAATTCAGGAATTCTAATTACTACGTTTTATAGCTAATGTCCTAGTTGTTACTGTCCATTAGGTGGCAATGCATGCCAACCCTTCATTTGGCCACTTTGGCCAAAATCCCTCAGAGGTAATTTTTGACAAAATCGACTTTATATGAGTTGTAACTTTTTTCACAAACTCAATTCAGGAATTCTAATTACTACGTTTTATAGCTAATGTCCTAGTTGTTACTGTCCATTAGGTGGCAATGCATGCCAACCCTTCATTTGGCCACTTTGGCCAAAATCCCTCAGAGGTAATTTTTTCACCAAAAGCGACTTTATATGAGTTGTAACTTTTTTCACAAACTCAATTCAGGAATTCTAATTACTACGTTTTATAGCTAATGTCCTAGTTGTTACTGTCCATTAGGTGGCAATGCATGCCAACCTTTCATTTGGCCACTTTGGCCAAAATCCCTCAGAGGTAATTTTTGACAAAATCGACTTTATATGAGTTGTAACTTTTTTCACAAACTCAATTCAGGAATTCTAATTACTACGTTTTATAGCTAATGTCCTAGTTGTTACTGTCCATTAGGTGGCAATGCATGCCAACCCTTCATTTGGCCACTTTGGCCAAAATCCCTCAGAGGTAATTTTTTCACCAAAAGCGACTTTATATGAGTTGTAACTTTTTTCACAAACTCAATTCAGGAATTCTAATTACTACGTTTTATAGCTAATGTCCTAGTTGTTACTGTCCATTAGGTGTCAATGCATGCCAACCCTTCATTTGGCCACTTTGGCCAAAATCCCTCAGAGGTAATTTTTTCACCAAAAGCGACTTTATATGAGTTGTAACTTTTTTCACAAACTCAATTCAGGAATTCTAATTACTACGTTTTATAGCTAATGTCCTAGTTGTTACTGTCCATTAGGTGGCAATGCATGCCAACCCTTCATTTGGCCACTTTGGCCAAAATCCCTCAGAGGTAATTTTTTCACCAAAAGCGACTTTATATGAGTTGTAACTTTTTTCACAAACTCAATTCAGGAATTCTAATTACTACGTTTTATAGCTAATGTCCTAGTTGTTACTGTCCATTAGGTGGCAATGCATGCCAACCCTTCATTTGGCCACTTTGGCCAAAATCCCTCAGAGGTAATTTTTTCACCAAAAGCGACTTTATATGAGTTGTAACTTTTTTCACAAACTCAATTCAGGAATTCTAATTACTACGTTTTATACCTAATGTCCTAGTTGTTACTGTCCATTAGGTGGCAATGCATGCCAACCCTTCATTTGGCCACTTTGGCCAAAATCCCTCAGAGGTAATTTTTTCACCAAAAGCGACTTTATATGAGTTGTAACTTTTTTCACAAACTCAATTCAGGAATTCTAATTACTACGTTTTATAGCTAATGTCCTAGTTGTTACTGTCCATTAGGTGGCAATGCATGCCAACCTTTCATTTGGCCACTTTGGCCAAAATCCCTCAGAGGTTTTTTGGACCAAAAGCGACGTTATATGAGCTTTAACTTTTTTCACAAACTCTATTTAGCAATTCTAAATATAGCGTTTTTTAGCTAGTGTCCTGGTTGTTACTCCCCAATAGGTGGATTTGCATGCCAATACTTCATTTGGCCGGTTTGGCCAAAAACCCTCCGAGGTCATTCCTATTACCGAAGGCGACTTTTTCTAAAACGTTTCAGAAATCTACTTTTAGAATTGTATTTTTATTAAATATAGTTACATTCCGACATAATGCAATATAAAAATGAGCGAAACCCTTTTTAAATGTGTTTTTCTTTCATATAAATAGTTAATTAACTCCCATGTCGTTACGTCATAGCATATTTATCTTCACACCTAAAATATGTTGTAACGTAAGTCTTTACGTCGAAACATATTTAACTCGGCATATTTATCTTCACACACATAGAAAAAATTACTTCAAGTCCATTTTTAAAAATTATCATAAGTAGTATATTCATGTATGTTCTGGCTTCCAAGTTGTTTTCACATGTTTTCTGGTGAGTTCGGGTGTTAAAAAACATGTCACACCTGCCAAAGTTGAAATTTAGAAAATACAAATTAATTGTATGTGTTCTAGCATCTCAATTTAGAAGGAAAAAATGAACGAATCAAAATTTTTTTTAACTTGTATTTTTTCATTTGTAACCAGTATTGTGAAGTAAAACGAAACAAAAAAAAATTAAGAAATTTTAAATACTATATACAGATTTTTTTATTCTACATTTGGATGCTGGAACACATACAATTAATTTTTTTTTTTCTAAATTTGAACTTAAACAGGTGTAGCACGTCTCGCAAGAAATGGCGTAAAAACGACTCAGAAGCTAAAACATAAATAAGCATCAATATATAAATATCCTAACGTTTCCACAACCCAAACGATCGACTTAAGTAGAATATTTATGTACATATATAAAATATACACTCAGGGAAAAGCTGCAACTTAAAATTAAGAACGCGCCACATTTATTCAATAGTTTTAAACAGAATAGAAAATACATATTAATATACTTAAAAAGTTAGCAGGCTGGTGGTAAGGAAGGTTGAAATTTAGAGTCTAGCTCACTTGGGTCTAATACAATGGTCCCTTTTTGATACCTGTTAGTTGATAGAGATGATAGTGAGAGACGGGGTGCTAGGGAAGGGATAATAATAGAAAAGAAGGGTTTTTGATGGAAGAGATAGAGGAAAGCTTCATTTTTTTTTTTTTTTTTTTTTTTTTTTTTTTTTTTTTTTTTTTTTTTTTTTTTTTTTAAATAATGCAGTGCTGCAGCGCCTTTTGGTGTCCAATTAGGCGAATTAAATTTTTAAGCTTTATTTACTAGCCTTAGGACTAGTATCTAGCATCTGATGAAGTCGGTGTAGTTTTTAGTGACTAGAACTTTTCCCACAAAAAATTATACAAAGGACACTAATGCACATCAGAAAAATTGGTGGTGTTGTTATTTTTAATGACTGTCGGAGACCGGGATTGAACACAGGACTTTCGGGTTTGTAGTCAACTTGCTGATTACTTCAGCCAACACCATCCTCTACTTAAAAATAAATAACATTAAAAAATTAATACTGTAAATTAATATGTTTCCATATTAGAATAAGAAATTTCAATGTGAATAGAGTTTCGGTAATGTTTCTTTTTAATTCAATATTATTTTTATTGGTTTAAGCTGTTTTTTCTCAGGGTGTTGTTATTAATTTTTCTGAGTGATTTTCATAAAAGATTTCTAGACGAGTCGACTGATTCGCTTGTGAAAACAGGATATAAATAAATTTAACGGATGTTCTTTAACTGCACAAACGTTCTAACATTATGGAGTCATCAGTTCTACACGAACTTTAGAAGTATTTATATAATAGAAGCTAAAGAAAATGGCAAAATTTTTGATGTTGGTAAAATAACGTCTTATTAGTTTCATATGTATAGTCGAACTTCCGCATTACGCCCCTTTTTGTTTGATTATTAGATGGTAATATGTGTTTTGAATTAGCACAATTTAAAAAAATTTATTTGAATTAAAACTAAAGTCCATCATAATTTTCATAATCAAATTCAATTGCTCACGTGCACAAGCACACACTTGGGGGATTCAAATTGTGTCATAGTGTCATAATGTTTTAAATTATTTTAATATGTAATTGATTTTGTTTTTGTTGTTGCTTTTTTTCAAACAAAAAAAATTTGAAAACATTATGCTACTATGACACTTAAGACTAGAGTTTGCATACCCCAATTGTTTTGCCTCTCAGTAGTTTTTGTCTCATTTACTTACTTATGTTTTTTTTCCATATTTAGTTTTCTCTATTTGCAGTTTAATTTCTTTATTAAATTTCACTTTTCTTAATCCTTTCACTTCAGCACACATTTCTTCTCAACGGTATCAACCATTTACACTTTTACACTTCTAAGAAATGTGCAAATGAAGGAGTTAAGCGGCATAAAAAAAATAAAATAACAAATTGCTTAAAATTAAAAAAAAAAAAAAAATCATTGCAACTGAACTATCAAGAATGACAAATTTAATTCGTTTTAATTTATCATGAAATTTTTGTATATGAGTTTAATTAAGATTTTGCATGTGTTTGCTTTTTTGTTTCTGAGCCAGTTTCACTTTTATGAAAGTTTTAATTAAACAAAAAAGAAGAAGGAAAATAACTAACGAAAAATTATACTTTATTTAAGTTTTTTTGCAACAATGTCATAACTCAAACAAAATTTTAATGTCTCGATTAAGTATGGCAAGCAAACTTTAGCGACGTTGCCAGTTACCAAATAAATTTACGTATGGTAACTACAAACTAACAGCTGTTAATTTCTATTGCCAAATTGCAGTAATTTGGGCAGCCACAATTTTTTAACTGCTGCATAATTTTTAAAGAAATAAAAATGTGGTAAAACTAAAATAACTTAAAGATAAAATTTTTTTAAAACTAAAATAAACAATAATATTAAGCCTTAAGCCGAGATCACACTGTCGGCACAATGTACCGATTTTCGTCGGCTCACTGAAATAAAGTCATAAGTAAAGCAGCAAAATGGCTTTATTTCTTTGGGAGTTTTTAAATCTATTGATTAATTTTTTAAGAATATTTGAGGCTATCAGCTCAAAAGTGGTGTAACCCGAATTAATTATTTAATTGCTCCATTACTTTGCTATATTATGTTGCGTGTAGAAACGATTTTTCAGCTCCACAGCTTATTTTGAATACTAAACGGTAGCTTACACATTGAAAGTTGATAATGTAAAGAATGTACATATTTATTATCAGAGCAGCAACAAAATAAAATGTGGGTTGCACCATCTTTGTGCTGAAGGCCTCAATCTTATATTTTCGCTTTTCAATAAAACTGATGAAATGACACAAAACCACACCAAAAATTTTTTTTTTCAGTGTAGCAAAAGCTTTATAAAATTCACAATCGGAATATATGTGTGGTTTTCATGAATAACAACCTAACTTACATATATAAAGGGTGTTTTTTTTTATAGAGTGACATAAGTTTATATCATAATAAAACAAGGAAATATATTTTAGTATAAATGAAATGGGCTTTATTGGAAAGAGAACTTTATGAAATTAATGTTTAAACAGGATTTTTGCCATGTGGCCGCCACGGCTGGTGCGTAGAAAACGCAATCTGGAACAGCAATTTTCATTAACTTTTCGCAGCATTTGCGGCCGTATTTCAGCGCTAACTCTTCGAATGCTAATTTCCACTTATACAATTAATTGTGATTTATCGACGTAGACAAGTGACTTAATATAACCCCAATGAAAATAATCCAATGACTTTAAATCTTACGATCTTGGTAGCCAATAAATTGGACCATTACGTGAAATGATTTTTTCATCAAAAGTTTTTTTGATTAAATCAATTGTAGCGCCCGCTGCGTGGCATGTGGCTCCGTCCTGTTAAGACCACATATCAGAAAGATTAATGCCACATAATTGAGGTACGAAAAAATCTCGAATCATGTTCCCATACCGTTCAGCATTGACAGTAACATTCCGACCAAACAGTAATTTTCTGTGAATGCAATGGTGTTTCGACAAAAGCCTGTGAATTCTCCTCACTCCAAATATGACCATTCTGCGCATTTACGTACCCAGTCAACCAGAAATGGGCTTCACACGATGAGCTTGACGAATGGAACAACTATTTTGATAAAAAATTTCAACAATTTGCAAGCGTTGCTCTGCTGTAAGTCGATTCATAGTGAAATTTCAAAGCAAACTAAACAATAAACTCAGTAAAGTGCGAGTTTGACCCGCACACGAAGGGTTCCGTACGGACACGAAATATGTAATTCAATACGAACTTTAGCCTATATAAAATATAGTTTTGGCATTTTTTTAATTTTTGACGTTTTTTTAATTTTGGCGATTTATTATTTTTGGAGATTTTTTTAATTTTTGCGATTTTTTTTGGTTTTGGCGATTTTTTTTTGGTTTTGGCGATTTTTTCGGTTATTGGAGTTTTTTTTCATTTAAGCGCTTTTTTAAGTTTTGACACTTTTTTTTTCTCATTTTGTCGATTTTTTTCGGTTTTTGGCGATTTTTTTAATATTGGGGATTTTTTTCATTTTAGCGATTTTTTTTTCGTATTAACAATTATTTTGTTTTACTGGAGCCTTTTCGCGTTTGGCGATTTTTTTCGGTTTTTAGTGCTTTTTTTCAATTTTGCGATTTTTTTCATTTGCACAATTTTTTTCGTATTAACAATTATTTTGTTTTACTGGAGCCTTTTCGCGTTTGGCGATTTTTTTCGGTTTTTGGCGATTATTTTCATTTTGGCGATTTTTTTCATTTGGACGATTTTTTCGAATTTTGCGACTAGTTTGGTGTTGGAAATTTTTTTTTTAAATTTTGGGATATTTTTCGTTTTGGCGATTTTTTTAAATTTTTGGCGATTTTTTTTGGTTTGGCGATTTTATAATTTTCAGATTTTTTAGTTTTATCGCTTTTGAAAATTTCAAGAGTTTGCCTCTTACAGTTTCCAAGATATAGCATGTTGTCAAAATTACATAGTCAAAATTGCATTAACTGATGGATCACCCTTTAATTTAACTTGTTGTAGTCTATGTAAAAATACACTAATTTTACAAATTTCAAGTGTCAGTATACATATGTACATACAATTGTATGTATATTACATAGGATTTTAGCATTTTTCGTTGCTCGTTTTGGAACACCCTTTAATTTTTAATTCCCATGTATTTGTTGTTGTGGCGGCCAAGGTTCTACATACTCTGTCCAAATTATAGGTCCGTAGCTCTTACGGTTCCTGAGAAAATAGCGTGTAGAGTCTGTGCGTCTGTCCGTCACCTTTGGTGTACTGAACCCTAAAAAGCAACTATCAGCTGTTAAATGGGTGCTCAAATAAATAAAGTAGTGATGCCAAGTCAAAGTTGTAACACTCTAAAAAAAACACCCTTTATTTTTAATTTCGAGTTAATGATGTCTAATTATTATATTTTAAAGGTTTTTAAAGACGGACTGAACAATTTTTGAAAAAATATGTACGTATGTATGTAAATACCTTTTTTTAAACAACGACATAAGCTTCAAAAAGAACTTTTTTTGGTTCTACCTAAAAAAATTAGATTTTTTGACTTACACTGTTAGTCCTGAAAACCGCAGATATACCCGTAATAAGGATTAATTAGTGATGGCGGTCATTTTTATATGTATATAAAATGAGATTTAAACTTTTAAATATATACTTAAGATTAACTAATGAAATGCTAAATAAATAAATGAAAAATGCTAAAAATTATGCTAAACAGAAAATTCGCGGCTAAATCGAAATAAAAAAAAATTCCTTATATAGCAAAAAAAAAAAAATTAAATAATCAAAAGTTTCTTGCAAAGTTTTGTGCTCTACTGTTTATGTACTTGAAAAATGTCACATATCTACAAATTTTGCTTAAAATTAAAATAAAATACATTTATTATGCATTCAGCTGTATGAGAGAGAGAGAGAGTGCAAAATTTATGCATAAATAATTGTCTGTCTTATTTGTTCTGATTAATTAAAAATGTCATTCTTTGAAGCGCAAAATGTTTTTTTTTTTTTTTTTTTTGCTTTCGAGTGTGAATGATAATTGCTCGAAGAAACTGACAAATCTTGAAATTAAAATTAAAAATGTTTGTGTTGTTGTAGTTTTTTCTTTCTCTTTTATTTCTTTAGCTTTAGCAAATTTAAAGTTTTAGTGAAAGGCTTATAATTATAAAAAAAAATTAAATAAATATTTTCTTCTTTATAATTTCTTTTTAGGTAAGTTTTGTCGTCACACATGCATACATACGCCCATTTCTTTGGTTCTTGCTTTTTTCATTGCATAATGAAGGTAAATATTTTATATAATTAAAGCATACTTTAAGGCGTTTTTGTGTTTCTTGCATTTACATAAGACGATGAGGTTTGTTTAAACGAGTCAGCATTTGAAAGACTTTAAATTGTTATAACTTTTAAATTTATTATATAAACTTTAAAGAAATTTATTATTTGACATATTGTCAGAAGTGTACATACAAATTTTTTTTAATATATTTGTTGGATTTTCAGCATTTATCCCATAATCATATAAAGGACTTTTTACATTTATTTGAATGGACGTTCATAAGTCTTCATATTTCTTTTCTTGTTTTTTTTTCTCTGTCTTATGAGCACACATTTAAAATGTCACATAAAGTTTCTGTTTCTTTCAAGAATTCCCGTTAAAAATGGTTTTACGTTAAAAATTTTGTTATTTATATGAAACATTTATGTTTTCTGCTGTAATACATTTTTTTTTAAAGTAGTGGGGCAAAAACAAAATTTAAGTACAAGTGTAATTTGTAATTTTTCATTTCTTATTTTTACGTATTACTGAAAACATATTGTGCAAGAAGTTTCAAAAATATTTTAAGCCAATTAACTTATAAAAGATTTATTGTTCGAATTTTTTTTATTTATTTAAGAATTTTATTGTTTGAAATATTGTCATAAATTTCGTTTTGTTTTTTTTTTAATAAATAAAAATAACATTTTATGTATTTTTATGCTCTTTGACAAACTTTGCTTTAATATGTGACATGTTAAAATTGCTACCAGAAAGCCATGATTTTTTGCATCGCAAGCAAAAATATTTAAATTAAAAACTATGTATTTTAATTTTATTTATTAAAGCTCAAATTCACAGTCTTTAGTTAACTAATGAAGCTGGTGTAACCAATGAAATTGATAAGAAAAATCGTAAGTTAAAATATGGGCGTTGGTTAACTATGGACTGTGAATTTGGGCCTTAATGTAAAAAGGAACTAACTTATTATATTTTTTTTTTGAAATTGAGATTCTTGAATTTTTCCAGACATAGTTATTCTTCTATTGAAATATACAAAAGACTTGATTAAAAAATAATAATAATGATTTAGGGCCTTTCTATATTAAGGGAACGATATGTAGATATGCTCCTAAGATATTTCTCTCTATATCTCTAGTTGTGTTTTTGGCTTTTAAATATTTTATTTTTCATCGCTCTCTTCCCACTGTTCAACGTCTGATTGCAGCAAAAATATGAAATGTTGCATTTATGTGCAAAAATAACGAAAAGTTGCAAAAGATAAATACGTTTTCAAGTTTTTTATTTTATTTTTTTTTTAATTCTCTATTTTATACAATGTGTAATATTTTTTATAAGCAGTTGCGGTTTGGAATTAAACTTAAAAAAAAAACTGGATTTGAAGATAAATAAAAACTATCATAAGATAAGTTTTGTGGTTTGGAAGATTTTGATTAAAAAAAAAAACAAACAGAAAAACGTCGCCTTACATTCTCTAAAAGCGTTTTGACTTCCACTAAAAAAATAACAACTATTTGTAGCTCATGAAACTGAAACGAATTGATAGCTACAGCTATGCGATACAAAGCCAAAAGTAGAAAGCATGATTTCTCCGGTAGGGGGTAGGGCGGTGAGCGTTTGAAGGGAAGAAGCTTTTGACAAATATAACGCATATTTAACAAACGGAATGGCGTAATTGGATTGGATTTCGCAGAAGGATTTCAGTGGAATCAAAAACAGCAGTTTTTCATACACTGAAAGAATTTTCGGCAGAAATTCTATGAATTTCGACACTAATCCAATGAAAAATTCATTAAAATTCAACCAACGTCACGCTTCGTTGAATTAATGAAACCAGTTTCGTTAAAATTATTTTATTGAAAACTTCATCAAAACAATAAAATAATTTGATGAAAAGAATGAAATAACTTAAATATAAAGGGGTTTCTTAATAATTAGAAAATATTGTTGTCATAAATCCAATAAAATATTCTAACGAAACCAGAATATCAAGGAAGTAATTCCAATGAAATTGTTTCACAATATTCATGAAATTTTCATTGGATTTGTAAAATTATCATTATATTTGTGAAAATTTTTTAATGCAATTGTTTCATTGGATTTATGAAGCATAATTCTTTCGGTGTTTAAGATGCTTGAGAGCACAAATGATTGCCCTCATAAATAAAATTCCGCGGAATAATATTTCCTCGGAATTTAATTCTCACCTAACATAACTTTTTCTCGAGAAAAAACTCCTCCAATCATAAATTGCTTGAGAACAAAAAAGAACAATACGTGTCATCACTGCAGTACGAAACTCGTTGTTTTGCTCGGTTGTTGACATTTTGTTTCATCACTTCTTTTTTGTGTGCAAGCATAAACAAAATTATTGAAATTCCACAATTTCAAAAAATTAATTATATCAAATTTTCAAATGATGCATTATTTATGTTTTTCGAAATACAAGAACTATAAAATATTACTTTGTTGTATATAAATTTTGGTTTAATGGATTATTAAGTGTATTTTCATATAAACTTCCCTGTTTCCTTGCAAAAGAAAGATTTTTGGTGAAAAAGGCAAATTCATCTGTGTTCATAAAACCTATATGTTTCCCTGGGGAGTTTTGTTTATTCCCGTATTTGGTAAAAACAGAATAAAAACACAAATTCATAATAGGAGAAAGGGGAGAAGTGAAAAAACTCGCGCGGAATTTTTGTTCATCATCGAACTGAATAGCCAGAAGTAACAGGGAAAACGAGAAAATTCGAATTGAAAAAGAGAAAAATGTTTCGCGCAATTTTATTCATGATTACCCTGAAAATATTAATGTCACACAATGTTAATGTCAAATAAATACACTGTACATAATTTTTGTAATTAAAAAAAAAAACAAATTTATTTTGGGGGGGGGGGGGAGTTAAACTTAAAATTTTTTTAAAATGTTTCCTTTTCTGATGCTTAATATCATTGTTAACATCATTTATTACTCGTAAACGACTTTCTGATTGATTAAAGCAATTTGATGATTGAAATATTTTTTTTTGTTAAATTTTGTTGTGAGTTATTCAAAAAAACTCAAATACACATTGTATCCTTAATACCTGCGTTGAGGGTGTTACTTTTAATTTTGAATATTTTTTAGATGAAAAATTCCGTTTTGAAAAATTATAATACTTTACCAAGTATGAATAAGTGCAGCTGTTGAGTAAGTAAAACACTTGCAAGTAGAGAAAGTCATACAAACTACCACGCACGCACACACACGCACGCATGCACTATTGCATGCATAAATATACACATACAAACAATAAACACACACGTATATTGCATTCCACTAATACGATGGTGGTCCCAAAAGCGTACCAAAAATCGTAATATATAACGATGTATTTATTAATTTGCAAAAACTGTAATGTTATCAAATAAATTCTTTTTTTTTACGACAGTGGACTAAAGGAAATTTTACCCATTTTGGGGGCATAATTAATTATATCCAAACGGCAGTAGTGATACTTATAAATGTGTTTACCAAAGGTAAATCAATTGTATACACAACAATCGTTTCTCATATTCCGTTCATTGTACATTTAAGTTAAATAGCTGATGTTAACAAGAATCTCTACCCAAGTAGATAGACTAGGGTGCTGATGAAGTGCTTGACTGCACAGAAAAGTATCGGTATTTCCCCCAGCTTAAAGTCTAAGTTTAATTTTTCTTCTCTTCTTTAGATACTCACATTAATTAATAAAAATATTTCATTCAATAAGAATTGAAATTACTGAACTTAAGCCTGACTTAAAAATTATGTCTGATTAAAAATCACTAAAAGTTCAATTAAAAAATTTACAAATGTTTCAATTATTTTTAGTTTCATAAGTTTACCATAATGTCACTTCCATAATTTCCATTTAAACGAACACACACCAAAGTTGCGTTAAATAACAAAAACAAAGAAACCACTCACTTAGGACATTATCTTAGGATCGGCCGGAGGTCTAAATTAGACCACTTGATATGTAGTACGTCTTTATTTATTATATACACGTGTGTGTACAAAACAAAAACAAAAAAGAAAGTTGTGTTTCTTCAAGCGAATTTAAATCCCTTTGTACCACTTTTGAACCAATTTAAAAAAAAAATATTTATATTTTGCACAAAAATAATTTTTATTCGAACAGAACCACGATTTTCCAAATTAATTTGCACAATTTGGAAGGGTTGTTCAGGCGTCCGTCTTATTCATGTTGAAATGCAAAAAAACATTCAGTGAAGTGCAACTTTGACCCGCACACGAAGGGTTCCGTACGGACACAAGATATGTAATTCAATACAAACTTTAGCCTTTATAATATAAATTTTTATTTTTTTTGTTCGTTTTTGGATTTTTTTCTGTTTTGAGTGTTCTTTTAGTTTTGGCGCTTTTTCGGTTTTTGGAAATTTTTTAAGTTTTGGCGCTTTTTTAAGTTTTTTCATTTTTTCTCGTTTTGAAGTTTTTTTTTATTTTGGCGTTTTTACAGTTTGATGATTTTTTTCATTTTGGCGATTTTTTTAGTTCTGGCATCTTTTTCGCAGTATGGCGATTTTTTTCGGTTTTTGGCGTGTTTTTCATTTTGGCGATTTTTACGGTTTTGTCGATTTATTTTAGTGCTGTATTTTTTTTTATTATGGTGCTTTTTTTGGGTTTAGCGATTTTTTTTTGGTTTTTTGCGATTTTTTCTGATTTCGCGATTTTATAATTTTGGGATTTTGTAATTTTACCGTTTTTGAACATTTTAAGACTTTGCCTCTTACGGTTTCCGTAGCTCTTACGGTTCCTGAGAAAATAGCCTGTGACGGACAGACGTACAGCGTACCGAAAACAATAGGGTTCCTTTTCGCATTTGGTGTACAGAACCCTAAAAATAACATAAATCTCTTGACATCTAACAAAATGACAGCCAGTTAAAAAAGTGTTGTCAAGTCTTTTAGTTTAAGCCAAAAAAAAAGAGACTGCCATAGTGCCGTGTTCTAGTCATCATTTAATTTTATACCATGTGGCATTTCTGTATATAAAATATCAAAATAGGCCAAAAGATTGAGCTTATAATTTTACTTTTTTTATAAATATGATTATCGTAATAAAACTTATTTCCAGGCACTGATGTACAGATGACGGCTATAGTTTGAAGAAAAGTATAACTTTGGCAATATTTTACAAAATGTTTTCTAAGTTTCAAGGCGCCACGTTAATTAGTATTTTAATTGAAGCTGTCAGAAATAAAATAAAAATGGTTTTGGGAGAGCCCTCGTAGGCATGACATGACTTGTTAAAAAGTCTCACGATTTTCAAAATGATTAGGAAAAGGAAAATATAAAGTATATAAGTGTTGATTTTGGCACATGAATTTTTCATGTTATTCTCTTGCACATTCTTCAAACATCCATACATACTATACATACTTATTTATAATGTGATTACTTGCAAAAAAAAAAACGTACATATCGCTCATTTACTACAACAATGTAATAACTCAATAAATTATGCAATATCAACCCTCATATCTTTATATTGTGTAACATTTTCAAACAAATATCATTCATATACTCAACGCTTGAGAGAAAAATTAAATTTTCTTTTTCCATTAAGTTGTGTGAAAATTTAATATTTTAAACGCGTTTTCCTGCGAACTACTATTTTTTTTTTATGACGTTGTTTTAGTAAATGAGCGATATTTATGTGTATGTAGATGTTGCGAAAATAAATTATTTTAAATTTACTACATTTACTGCTTGCAGCTGCAATCAAGTGCTTGAGCGAGAGCCTGAGTAGAAATATACATAAGTATAGTTTTTTACATTGTATTATTCTGTTTTTGTTTTAACACAAACTTCACTCACACACACACACGAACGCACACTTGCATACTTATGCAATTTTACTCTCTATGTATTTCTCAATACATCTTCTTCATCATTGCCATCATCAGTACTGACAGCAACACTTCCGTTTCCTGTACCACAAACACGTATGCCTGCATCTGTGTGCATGTTTAATGTTCATTAATACATGTAAATAAATGTATGCATGTGTGTATGTATATGCGTGAGTGTAACAGCACCACAAGGTTGTGTTCTGTGCTGTGGTGTGTTCTTTTTTAGTAGCCTTGCAAGCTGTTCGATAGGTGACTGACTGCTCACAAGAATTATTTGTGTTTGTGTTTGTTTTACTCGTATTTGCAGTTGCTGCGCGTGTGTGTGTTAAAGATTATCTTTTTTTTATTATTTCTCTAACAAAGCTTTCGATGCTTTTATCGTTAATTTTTTTTGTAATTTAGTTTTCTATAACACATGTAAACCAACATTTGCTTCTTGCATATTGTATAGATGATGCTGCTGCAGGCTTCTTATTTGATATTTTTTTTTTAATTTTTTCTTCTTCTAACATTAGTAGTGTTGTTGGCTTCTGTGTGGTTTTCTGTTCATGTAAAAACTATTTTTTTTTCTTGTATCTTCACAACATGTGTTGGATATACGAAAAGAGAAGCATTATAATATTTCTTACATTCGTTGAATTTAGAAAGAAATAAGAGTGTCCACACGTGCTTCTAGTTAAAATGTGTTTTTTTAATTCTACTTTTAAAAAAACTCATTAGTAGCTTTTTGCATAAAATATTAAAATATAAAATTCATCTATAGGTTAGGTTAGCTCGCACAGGGGTCTCCTCCGTAATTCGAAACGAAAGTAAATGTTTTTTTAATTTTCGCGCTATTAACATACATGTTGCTAGTTTAAAGTTCAAACTAGCCCGCTTGGGTCCTAGTTGGTGGCCCCGTTGCGTTACCTGGAACGGTGACGTAAAAATAGGTAATCTATAATAAAGAGATAATTTTTTAATTTGTAATAAATGATGACATCAATTGGATAAATTTAAAAATTAAGAATCAATTGCACTACTCGACGAAATACACAGAGAAAACAGTGCCTACTAAATACCTCATAAAATAGAACAAAATTAACAAAAAATCTCTCGGGTTTATTTTTCAATAAGGAAATCTTATTCATTTCATAGAGAACCCCTTTTTGAAAAAATCAAGAAGAAATCTTGTAGTTTTTATGAAGTTATCTTATTGATTTTTTTAATAAGGTTTTCTTCTTATGTCTTTTTTCTTTGTGCTTTGCTTATGTATTTTCATTTAAATTCTATACCCTATACTTATATATGTATTTAGTATACTGATAGACTTAGTGACTGATAGACGGACAAACACTCTAGCCAATATGCTAACAAGCAGTCTGAATAACCATTGCAATAATTGTGCAAACATGCTTATACAAAAACGAAAAAGATAATGAAAAAAAAATTGTCTGTATGTCTATTTATAGATTATGAAATAACAAGACACCTCATAAAATCAAGAAGATTTCCTTATTAAAAAAATTAATAAGATGCTTTACACATAATCATATATGTAGGAACCTAATAAAATCAAGAAGAAAACGTTTTTCGAAAAATAAATAAGGCAACCTAATAATAAAATCAATAAGAAATCCCTATAGTTTACAATTTATAAGAAAACCTAATAGAATCAAGAAGATTTTCTCTATGAATTGTTTTTTTTTTTGGTGCCAAAAATAACGGAAATTGAGTTAAAAAAGTTGTGAATAATAAGATTTTTTCTTGATTTTTCTTGATTTTATGTGGTTTTCTTCTTGATAAAATTAATAAGATTTACCATATAAAAACATTAAGGAATCTCTATGAAAAAATATTCTCGTCTTTCTGCTGGGATACCCCTTAGCCCAAAAACGTTTCATAGAGAAAATCTTCTTGATTTTATGAGGCAGTTCTTTCTCTGTGTAATTATTTTCTCTTTTTTTTTTTTGATTAATAGAAGTTAATACTTAAGGATTTAATATTTGCAAAAAAATATATTAAAAAATTATTTATATTAAAAATTCAATTACAATTTACCAAGGTAAAGTGTAAGTGTATACAGACAAATCTCTGTATAACGAACGATATAATGTCAGGCCCATTCGATACTATACCGAAAAATTCTTTATATCGCAAAGTTTTTTAAATATTATTTTAAATATTGTTATTATTAGTCAGGCTTAAGTTCAGTAATTTCAATTCTTATTGAATGAAATATTTTTATTAATTAATGTGAGTTTCTAAAGAAGAGAAGAAAAATTAAACTTAGAGTTTAAGCTGGGGGGTAGACATTCTTATTAACATGAGTTATTTAACTTAAATTTACAATGAAACGGAATATGAGAAACGATTGTTGTGTATACAATTGATTTACCTTTGGTAAACACATTTATAAGTATCACTATTAATTTTCTGTTTTTCCATTTTTTCATTTTTCTATTTAGGTTAGCACGAAATTATATTACTCTACCTAAGTATGTTTAACTAAAAGATAAGCAAGAATAGTTTCAATAAGAATTTAAATTACTGAACTTGAGCCTGACTATGAATTATTTCTGATTAAAATTCACTACAGTTCAATTAAAGAATCTAAAAATTTCTCAGTTAATTTTTTTCTTCATTTGAGTTAATTTTTATTTTTAGTTAAAAAAAAACTTTTAAAATGTGTATAATAGATGTATTGAATAACTTAAAAAATAAAAAAAAATATTCCAAATCAAATAATGATAAAAAAATTAAAGTAAAAAATTCTGTTGACCAGTATAAACTAAAAATTATATTGAAGAAATTAATATATGCTGCATCGACTATATAAAATAGTGTCTAATGGCAAATCAGTAAAATGAAACCTTATCTTTTTATACAAAAACTCCAAAGACATAAATGAGAATTACTAAATAACTAAACATAGCAGGCTAAAACACAAACGTTAATTTTTTAAGCACCAATTAATCTAATGATTGGAGAAACAATTTATATTTCAGTTTTTTTTTTTATTTTCAGTTGTTGTATGAAATTTTTTATTTATTAATTAGAAACATGAAAATTGTAATTAACACAAGAGTACGTTCATTAAGTTAGAATAGTGCATTAGCAAGTAATAATAATAATAATATATAATATATATAAATAAGTTTAAGCGATTTTTCTTTTTAAATAAAATATGGAATTCAAAATACATAGTAAACACATACTAAAGAAGATGTATACATTTAATTAGTTACTTAAGTAACTGAAGTTTACAGCAAAAATTAAAAAAAAAAAAAACATTTCCTGGCTTAAAGTTTGTATTATAAAGAAACAGCTTTGGGCTTTTTTTATGAATTGTCTGGCAACGCTGCCCATGTTAAACAAAAGATCAAATGATAAATTTAATAAGATTTTTTTTTATTTCCTATAAGCGAAATTCACTCTTCGTGGCATATTTGTATTTTTGGAATATGGCCGTAGCTTGCCGAAAGTTACAAAGTGAGCAGGTTTTTTTTTGCGCTTACTGTAACAGTTGTCGTTTGACATAAATAAAGCCGCCATAAGCTAAGCCGCCGCCAATATTAATGAACGCTAACGCCGCCGCTAAAAAAGCTTTAAACTTTTTTACAATTTTTCTTAAGAAAAATTAATTAATAATTAATTAAATTCATTCAAGTTAAATGTTAATTTTTTTATAATTTTTTTTTATAATTTTTTTATATATTTTTTTATATATTTTTTTATATATTTTTTTATATATTTTTTTATATATCTTTATATATATTTTTTTTTCTTTGAACATTCTTAGCTGTAATTTTAGCGTTTGGCGGCAAAACAAACAAAACTTTTGTCTTAGCGTTGCAAAAATTTGCACACGTCTCGCTCTACAATGGCTGCTTGGCCTGCATACATATACATATGTATGTGTGTATATCCATATGTACATATACGTATAAGTACATATGTATGTATGGATGGGTGTAATTTCATACGCTTTGTTCTTTTTGTTGTTGTTGTCGTTGTATTGCAAAATGCAGCATAAGTTTTTAGACTTTGTTACATCTCAGCAACATCATCTGCAGCAGCAACGAAGAGTGATTGCCGCTATAGAGTTTGAAATTAATAAATAGTTTAAATGTCTAAAATGCAAATGAAAAGAGAGTGATTTTGGGACTGATAATGTGAATGTATTAAAAAATAGGAGATTTATGGATAAACTAAATATATAATTTCAGTATTGCTTTTTTTTTAACTCCGAGAAATGTCAGGATCATTATCATGATCAAATAAAGTTACATTCCTGGTGCTTGCAACTGCTTCGGTGTTATTCTGGTATAAATCAAGATCATAATCATTTGAAATCTGTTGTCCATGGCCACTACAACTCCGTGCATGCCCGTCTCCACACCCAACTTCTCTTGCTGCAGTTAATTTATAATTATTATATAAAATTATAAAAAAAATATTATTATATTTACAACCACTTACCATTGACGACTTCCAAAAAGGCAACGAAAGCAATAAGTGTAATTAGAATAATATTTAATCGTTTCATATTTTTGCTTACTTCCAACTACAGAACTTACTACGAACTTGCCTTTTGAAAAGAAGTGCGTAATGGGAGCTGTTAAGCAGGGGTTTTTATACTCAAACGTAAAAATGAAATTTTTTAAACCACAATTACATATATAAACTAAGTATATATGTATTTGTATATACATACATATATACTTGTTTATTTGCTTTACTTCAATAATAATAACAATAAAAAAAATAACTCAAGAAATATTTTAGATAACAAAAATAACTTTATCATAAAAATAAGTCCTTCACAAAACAGCTGTTTTCAATTCATTCTAGATTTTGTGCTAAAACAAAATAAAAGTAAAAAAATATTTCAAATATTTTTTATGTAAATTAAAAAATATTAAGTATTTGTCAACATAAAAAAAAATTCTCTAAATAAATTAACTAATGCGCAGTAGTTAAAGATATTTAACACAAAGAGTTGTTGAATTACAATGACGGCAGTTAAGTTACATAAAGCAACCTTGGCAGAGATGGGCATAATGCACTATATTTTTAGTGCACTAACAATTTCTACTACTATTACTAAATGGTTAGTGGTCGTGAAACATCAAATTGCACTACCACTAACCATTTAGTGGCACTGAAATGTTAATAGCACTACCACTTATTATTTAATTTTTAGTGCACTAAAAATCTAGTGCAATATGCCCATCCCTGAACTTTGGCAACCTTTCTTTAGTGTACTGTCTCCCTACTGCATATCCCCACCTGGAAAAGTACTCATTAATTACATAAATAATGAGAGAAATGATGTATTGTTTTGCAAAGCAAGACAATGCATTCCCCTAGAAATGAAAGGGTAATTTAACCAAACACAATAATTACACATTGTTTACCACGTCTGCAGAAAAAGAATGCATAGTTTTTGCTGGTGACTAGTGTGATGAATTATAGAATTCGGAAATATTAAAATAATTCCTTACTTTCCTAGGACATGTTCTATCCCAGCAAAAAAATTTAAAAAAGGTAATCGGGTTTGGAATTTGGAATCATTTTTGGTGGACGCTCTTCCCTACTACTTTAACAACTTAATGATTTTAACACGGCGTGAGACTAAAATAATCGATTCTTAAGAAGTACTTATTTTTTAGGTGAAAAGGAACCCTATTGTTTTCGCTACGCTGTCTGTCACACGCTATTTTTTCAGGAACCATAGCAGCTACGGACCTGAAATTTGGACAGAGTATGTAGAACCTTGGCAGCTACAACAACAAATACATACATGAAAATTTAAAATTAAAGGGTCGTTTTGGAACGAGCTACGAAAAATTTTAAAATCCCATGTAATATACATACAATTGTATGTGTGTACATATGTAAATTAACACTTGAAATGAAACTATATGAAAAAATATCGCCAAAATTAAAAAATCGTGAATATAAAAAAACCGCCAAAATTAAAAAAAACGTCAAAAACCAGAAAAAATGGCCAAAACGAGAAAAAAAGTGCCACAACTAAAAAAGCGCTAATAAACCCAAAAACCACAAAACTAAAAAAACGCTTAAAACCGAAAAAAACCCAAAAACGGAAAAAATGCGAAAACTATATTCTATATGGGCTAAAGTTCGTATTGAATTATATATCTCGTGTCCGTACGGAACCTTTCGTGTGCTGGTCAAAGTCGCACTTCACTAAATTTATTTTTATTTGGCAACCTGTTCTAAAATAACAAAAATTTAAAAAACCCCCGAATATATCTATAGAAGATGTGATATCTTCTAAGCAGCTGGACCGATTTTTTCTTCAAACATAGCTTAGAACCCAATCGATCAAGTCATCTTTCAAACAGAAAAAACTAAATCAAAATCGGATCAGCCGTTTGACATGTACGTGGACATGGACAGACACACAGACACACACTACAAACTTATAACACCCCTTTTTTTAGTCGGGGGTTAAAAATTCTTCTCCTCATTTAGCAGCTTGTACATAATTTTTTTTAAATTTTATGTAATGTGATTTGTAAGCGACAAATGAAATTTGGTAATCGGAAATGTAAGTCATTATATGGCAAGTAATGCTGATAGTAATGTGTATTTTTTTGCAGGTATGTTAAACAGTAATAAATTCTGGAATGAAAAATTATACATACTGTGCATTACCTTCTCCTTCACTATTCATTACCTTTTCCCACAAGGTTGATGCAGACTTGCATTCAAAATATATTTATACGATTATCGTAATAAAAGTAATTGAATCCAGCTACAGAGGAATGCAACTTTTATATTTCCACGACTTAAGAAAGGAAGTAATATTTTTGCAATCGAAGATGCATCAGATGTGGTATGTATGGTATGTGTGTCGTATGCCACTATGGAACTACCACCTTGGTATTTAAAATAAAAAATAAAATTACGACCATGCTCCAGTTCTTTCTGCAGTGCTGTAAATCAGTGAATTTGTGACCAAAATGTATAACTATATTATCCGCATTCTATTCCCTCTTCTCTTCAATATCGTTCTTCATGCTATTGCACGTATTTCTCTACTCGAGTACAAGATACGTTCGTAAAAGCATTTATAGTGTACGTCTGCAGCATTACGAACATCTAACGTTCAAACATGCATAAGTTGGCAGCACTGTTTAGCGTCTAGCGTTTTTTTAATATATGTAAGCGGCCTACCTGCCGCAAATCTTTGCAAATGGCGCAATAAATTATTTTAAGATTCAATAAGTTGCAGTGGAACAATAAATTGAGTATATGCACGTATTTTGTTATGTTTTTACAAGAAATGGCCGCTTTGCAGTTCGTTTAAAAATTTCAACTATGCACAGGTGTTGAGCAGTTGCAAAGCATGTGCAACATCTAATCACGAATACGCAGTAAAATTTGGCAGAATTGCTGCATTTACGAACGTACCCGCACTTACACTTACACGGATGGCGGTAAAAATTACCAAATCTGTTAAATGATTCGAGATGGGAAATTTGAGAAAATTTGGGGGAAAAAATGTTTAAATTTTATTACTCCTGCGTAATCGATTTTCGATATAAATTAATTTTTTTTCACTCAAAAAATTAATTACAATTTCTATGTTATTTTTTAACCGACTTAAAAAAAAGGAGGAGATTATCGATTCGTCTGTTTTTGTTGTTGTTGAAATTGTTGCCTCATAACTCGCTACAGTTTAGAAAGATTGTTTTGTCTGCGAGTGTGTGGCTTCCAATTGTTCCCATAGTAAAAAAGTGGGCGGAGATACGCCCACAATTTTTTTTATTTGATTTTATGATATTCTACTTATTTGATTTGTTCTTGTTATTTGTTCTTGTAATTACACAATTTTAAAGTTGGCAAAAATGGGCTTGGTTACGCCCATTAAAATTTACTATTTTATTTTAAGTGGTTCTACTTTACCGATTTTTTCGAAACTTACCACACACCTTAAGCTCGAAAATAAACACAATCTTGCATTTAAAAAGATGGGCGTAGCCACGCCCATTAACATTTCCTTTTTTATTTTAAGTGGTTCTGCTTTAACGATTGTTACAAAACTTAACACACACCTTAAGCTCTGGAAAACACGCAATCTTGCATTTAAGCCAATGGGCGGAGCCACGCCCATAAAAATTTAATTTTATATTTCACGTACTTCTTAATCAACAGATTTTCATAAAAAGAATTTTTTTAATGAGTTTACTTTCACTTTGGTCCCATAAATTAATTTCGAAAATGTTCTATTTAGATCTTTGCATTGAGGTTGGTTTTTTATTATTAGAAAATCTTTAGGTCTAGTTGCGTTATATAAAAGCAAAAATTATATTTTTAAAATGCTGTTGTTTGCATACAAATTCTTTACCGAAGAAAAGCAAACAAATTCAGACTTCCCTTGGCCTTACATACTTTTTAGCATTTGTATGAAAGATAAAAACATATTTTTAAAATATTGTTTAAATTTTCATGTAAATATTACTTTGTTAAAATAAGGCTTTGGATTCATTATTATTTATTTTTTGTTGTTCTTGGATCAGTCAAGAAAAAAACCTTTATTTATTATGTACCTTAACATATTTATCGTAAACTAAATTCCTCTCTATAATAAATTTAACTATCTAATATATTAATCAGCATTGTCATAAAATTGTAATACATAATTAAAGTTATCTTCTGTACGTACGATGTACATAAATGATAAACGTTTTCTATTTTAATTTTCATATCGTTTATCTGCCATCAATTTTCGTTTAAATTATACTTGTATCTCTTTATAATAATAAAATAATAATAATAAAATAATAATAATAATATTGCTTTTATATAATAACGTATATAAGAATATTAACAAGCCATAAAATATTCACTCAAATGCTTGTTTAGTTAGTTACAATTCTTGTCAACGTGTTGTCCAACTTATAAATGTTAAGGAAACGGATGTTGTTGCTGTGTTGTGCCATTGTTGCGCTTGACATTTATACAGCGCACGTATTTACCGTTAAACAAAAAGTTAATCATGTCAATAACATAAACACACCGTAATACATATTAAGAAAGAATAAGAAGAAAAAAACACACGTGTGTCAAGCATCAAACAAATACATTTTCTATTTATAGAATCAAAGAATCAAATGTATAGTGTTTTTTTGTGCTTAAAAGTTTTAATATCTTTTTTTTTTTTGTTCAACAGTTATTAACAGAGTTCAATATAATAATCTGAAAGTTTTTATTTTATTTATAACACACTCATAGTTTGTGTGCTCTAAAGTCCTGCAGAAGAGCATTTATAAGGACCCTTAAGAGGGATGAGGGATTTTTTAAATGCTTTAATACAGCGAAATCTTTTAAAAGAAACGCTAAACAACACTGTTGGCAAAAAATTTGTGGTTTCTGTTATTGCAGGTATTGGAGTAATGAAGAAAATACTTCGTGACGCAAGAATTTGCTATGCTTGCTTCTTCATACGCGTGGGCGCATATACAAACGTCAGGCATGTACATACGCACACAACTTGTGTGTATGATCTTTTATTTTTCTACACACATACAAATGCACACATGTATTGACATTAGTTGCGTGCGCTTGCTTTAAAAAAACCTCCCTTAAACACAATACCTTACCGTCTGCATCTTACACCCACACACACACACACACACTCAAACGCACAATATGCAAAATAAAAAGCATCAACACTACTGCTTTTGATTGTTTGTTATGAACCAGAAGTCTTCGCGGACATCGCTTGTTAACACTCATATGCACGAACACCAATGCAGCCATCATCGTGCTTCGCTTATAATAAGACAGCATTTATTATTGGTTTATTATAATACATGCCACGAGAATACATTTAAAATAGTATTTATATTTCAAGACTATTTACGCAGGCCTCTAGTGTGCTCTTCTTCTAAAGGGCGTCCTTAAATTCTTGCTTTAAGAGAAATCCTTGGCTTTTTGCGCTCACTAATACCAAACAAATGTCTGCTAGTTTAGGGTTGGTGAAAATATGACCTTTCAAATTAAGCAGTTAAGTGTTTTCTATTCTTAGGCAAACAAAAGTACTCAGTGATACTATTGGATTGATCTGAAAATGCTAAACGTAAGTAAGGGATGTCCAGCATCGATTTGCTGTCATGCAGCGTGTGCAAATTAACGGAATATTTCGCAAATGTTTCTAAAAAAGCTAAAATCCCTTTTTTTAAGTCAGTCTAAAAGTATGTTTTCGCTTCTGACATTAATGGTAGCTAAGAGATTTTCTTGACATTAGCCGACATACACTAGCCGCGGTAGATATTTTTGTTCGGTAGCCGCCGCCGACAAGCCAGCATGGGCTTCGTTCTCTGATCTCATCTTTAATGGCAAATCGCTTGCGGCCCTTAAAATTTAACCGCCTTTTAGATTTTAAGCAAGATTTTTCCTCTCTTAATTACCGTTCTTTCATGTAGACGACATGTTATGTTTTTCTCTAAATCAAGTGAGAATATTTAGCCACCCGTTATCACTCGATAATACACAATACATAGAGGTTAATAACTCACTTGCAGGCAGATGATTAATTTGTCAATTTACTTTTTGTATCTTCATGCTTCATTCATTAATGATGCCACATGATGTGTGATGTATGTAGTTGACCCATCACTTGTCATTTGTAGGAAGTTTAATAAAGGACACGTTTATATGTTTTTATTTTTAATAAAGCAGCATCATAGTAAATATATACATACATATGTACATATATGTATGCCTTCTGTATAATATTAATTATAATATTTTAGTTTGCTTTTATGAAAAGTTTAACAATTTCAATAAACCCACAGCTAATAGAAAATATTCAATTATAAAGTGTAAAATATAAAAAATGAGTTCATAAAACGATGTCGTACTAATTAATTAACTTGTTAATTAAGTTATCAAAACTATTGCACAACATCTGGCCACTAGCATTGTTTTTAAAGGTTTAGTGTAAACAGAAAATTTCTGAAGCTTCTTATGGCTAGAATGCAATTGCATCTATCCAAAATATAAAATAACAAACATATTAGAGCGGCTCAAAAAAAAATATGTTTTATTGTCACTCCCAATTAATAGATTGTTTTTGTATTTATTTTGCGGGAATCGTTCGGGAGCTGGAACGCTTTTAAAAAAGAATAAATTGTAGTAATTTTTTTGCATTTTGCCGCCTTATCTTGCAAGACCACATAAGAAAATGTTTTGCTTTAACGTACACTTCGAGCACAAACTTTTTTAGAGCAAAAAAATTAGAAGTAGCTTTTGAAAGGTAAGTCCCCAATTTTCCTCTCCAAAAATCTGGCTGAAAGATACGGTATATCTACGGTATATCTAGCATTACTAAAAGGTACTTTTTTAATTTTAATTTTTTTTAAAAGTTGATTTTTAAAAGATGCTTTGTTTAATAAGGTACTTTTTTACAATGCACTTGCTTAAGTTTAGTTTTTAGGAAGGTACTTATTTAAAGGTACTTTATTACAATAAATGCGCTTGTTTAAAAAAGTAATTTAATAAAGTATATTTTTTAAAGCTAGATTTTTATTAAGATACTTTTTATAAAGGTACTTTTTATATAAAGGTACTTTTATTAAGTTACTTTTTGTAACGGTACTTTTTATGAAGGTACGTTTTTATAAAGGTACTTTTTTATAAAGGCCCTTTTTCATAATGTTACTGTTTTACAAAGGTACTTTTTAATAAAGGTACTTTTTAATAAAGGTACTTTTTTGTAACGGTACTTTTTATGAAGGTACTTTTTATAAAGGAACTTTTTACAAAAGTACTTTTTTATAAAGGTAATTTTTCTAACGGTACTTTTTTATAAAAGTGATATTTTAGAAAGGTACATTTTTAGAAAGGTACTTTTTTATAAAAGTGCTTTTTTAGAAAGATACTTTTTTATAAAAGTACATTCGTTTTTATAAAGGTACTTTGTTAAAAGGCAATTGTTTATTAAGTACTTTTTTAATCGTATTTTTTTTAAAGCTACTGTTTTCAAAAGGCACTTTTTTGAAAAGTCAATTTTTTTTTGATAGGAAGTTTTTTAAAAACTTCTTTTTTAATAAAAAGTACTTTTTTAAAGGCCCTTGTAAACGTACTTGTTTAAAGAGTAGTTTTCGAAAAGTCGTTTTTTTAAAGTAGTTTTTTCAAAAGGTACTCTTTTAAAAAGGTAGTTTTTATAAATGGTACTTTTTTTTGAGATATAATTTTTTTTTAAACATTTTTGAAAGATGCTGTTTTTAAAAGGTTCTTTTCTTAAAAGGTACTTTTTTAAGAAGTGCTCAAATGCACTTGTTCAAGGGTATTTTTAAAAAGGTACGTATTAAAGGATACTTTTTCATAAAGGTATTTTTTTATTAAAGTACTTTTATGTGAAGGTACTTTTTAATAAAGGTTCTTATCTATAAAGGTACTTTATTATAGAGGCACTTCTGTGTAAAAGAATTATTTTAATATCTTGAAAGGTAAAATGAATTTATTTTGAAACATGTTTTTTTAGAAGGAGCTATTTGAAAAGTTTTATAAGATATCTATTATTTCAAAGGTACTTTTTTAAAAAGTACTTTTTTTAAAATACTTTTCTTAAAAGGGCTTTAAAGAACTTATTTAAAATTAATTTATTAAAGAGAAGCTTATTTCTGAGAGCTTCTAATGAAAAGTAATTAAAAAAAGGAATTACTTAAAAAATAGTATTTTAAAAAATATGTTTCTAAAGTTAAACTGCCGAGGTACTTTTACTGAAAGGATGTTTTAAACGCAAATATTTTTGTTGTTTTTTTAATACTTTATATTAATATCTTTTTTTTTTAATAAATATTTATTGAAAAGTATAATATTTTTGACTATCAAGGTCCCACTATGTATTTCTAGTCTTACAAATCAAACCTGCTGGAAAATTGTTCAAGTGTTAATTTTAAATATTGGTTTCAATTCAGTTGATTTAATTAAGACCAAAAACCAAGAAACAAACTTTCTTGCAACACTCCGTCTCTTGTTGGAAATAATTTGTTTCGAGGGACTCCTACTGTGAAGTAAAGTGAAATCTGTAAGACAATTTTAAAAATGCTAAATGCTTCTTACATTTATTTATAATCAAGAAAATATAAATTCATTTACGTATAAAATGTGTGCGTAAAATTATTTACTTATATCCTGGCTGGGTTGATGATTAATTTGTTTTTACTTCTTGGCGCAGCAAAGAAGGGTTATCATATTACACATACATAAATACATCGATAAATGAGAAGGACTTCTCGTGCTTAACTTTTATTATTTATTATATTTTATGAGTTGCAAATAATGAAAAATGTTTAAGTTTGAATAGGGGTTCGATTGGGAGGCAATTTTGAAAATTGGAGCCGCCAGAAAAAGGAGCTGTAATAGTTCTTAAAATAGTTCTTTGTGACTGTCATAAAAGTAAATGCAGCAATTTAAGTTTATAAAAGCGTGTTCGCCTTTTTAAATATTTATTATTTTTATCTTCTCTATTTGAGAGGCAAAGAAAAGAAAAACGATAAACTTTTGATTAACTTGAAGTGTGAATGAAAAATTAAATAAATCCGCAAGAAATGCAAGAGTGTGAAGTGTGTATCCTCATCATGTATGTAAGTGACTCCAAGGGCTGCTGTAAATGTGTTCTATATGTGTATGTCTTGTTAGTTTCTTATAAAACAAATAACCATTTATTAACATTTCTACATTCTTCATTCTGCCATTTGAATTTACTAAATGTAACCGTAGTTTTTATTCTAAAGCAAATATATTTTTACGTTTGTGTAGGTGGATGATATTGCAAACAAACCCCTCAACATTATCTCATCTATATTCCACTGACATCATCGTTGTCTATTCAAGTAAGTGTGGAGCAGCAGTTTCGAGTTCAATTTAAGGATTAAAAGGATTTCATTAAGTGTTGATACGTTTGTTTAGAAGGAAAAAATATAAGTTAAATAACAATTTTTTTTTTCACAATTTTTCATGTTCACAGGATATTTGTCTTAAAAATGTGAAGACATAAGTTGTGGGAAATTTTTTTAGAGTTTAATTTAAATCTAAACTATGAGTTCATATTGTAAAAAATCTGTTTTAGCTGCTATTTTTCCACAAGATACCAGTCAGCGAGTTTAAATATTGAAACTTTTCTTGCAGCAACTCTTACACGGACACTACCGGCCTGGCCCCCGATGTCGACAAGAAATTATCTGTTGCTTAGTTATATTGAAAACAAAAACAAAATAAAGAAATTTGTTTTTGTTTTCAATATAACTAAGCGACAGATAATTTCTTGCCGACATCGTGGGCTTAATAGAAAAAAAGTGTATCTAAATTTTTTTCGAAATAGCGTTTTTAAAGCTTTCTGGGAGACAACGTAGAATTGCATCCACCTTAAATATCTTAGTACGTTACAGTTCAAAATCAAGTTTGCAGAAATTTTCTACAAGAAAAATTTCTTGTTTATAAATAAAATTTCATAAAATTCGGAAAAAATTAAAAAGAAATTCCTGGAAAAGAGCAAAATTTACTCTAGTATTATTTAAGCCTTTATCTAATTTGAAATTGCTTTTGAAAAAAAAAGTTATCTTACAGACTTTTATGCTTATCATGATATAATGACTTCAAATCATGTAAATTGATAAAATAAATGTGATGAGAAACAACATATTTATTTGCAGTTTTTGCTTTTTAATTAAAATAATTAAAATGCTAATTAGTCACTCAGGCGATTTTACAAAATGAAAAATATACATATTTATTTGACTACAATCAAATAAATATTAAATTGTAATCTTCACTCAGAATTGTATATGTATGACTTAACAACATCTCTCTCTCTCTCATATTGTTTTAATCAATCTTTTTACAACAAGTTAATGAACATTTAAAACAATTTTTACACTAATTAGTATTAAAGGTGACCTTGTCCAAAAATATACAAACATACATACACACATACATGTATTGAATGTACTATACATCACCCACACTTGCAATTACTAATTGCCAAATAAACGCACACACCTTTACTTAAACGGAGATAATAATGGGAAAATATAAATTAATTTACAACTATGAGTGAGTGTAAATGAATAAATTACATTCATACATACTTACATGCATACATATCAGAGATCAGCATTGAATCGTGTTTTTGCTATTCATACTGACTCATGAAATTTTAAATATAAATGCGTAGACATGGTTTAAACTCAACCACTCTGATGTTTACATGACATTAATATATAAATAAGTTGAAATAAATATGAATGCGACGTTGACATTCATATTCATACCACACTCACACTTACAAAGCACCTCAGTTTGTTTTCTAATTTCAAGAAAGTACTTATACTACTCGCATTGATTTAACTCATTTAGATCATGTATGTTTTTTTATTTAAAAGTTTAGTCATCAAACAGTTTGCAAGTAGTATACAATAGTAATAAATAGGGTTGTTTTTCAATTCCAGCAAAAGAAAAAAAAAACAAGCAACAATAAGCAACAGAGAGAAAAACACACAACCTCGTAATGAAAACTTTAATGTTCGTATGCGAAGTTCGCATTGTGAGTCATACTTATTTATTTTGCGTCGTCCATACGCATTGAGTTAACAGAGTCGAAATCAATAATGTCGTAAATGTTGCTATGTATGAGTTCGATGCTCACTTCAAACTTTCGAGTGATGCGCTTCATAGACAACACTGCAATAAATATGAGCGTACATTGTGTACAAGGAAGTTTAAGTCATATTTAACTCTATTCACTTTTTCAATACTCATTTCTGCTCTCTGATACATATCTGACAGCCAGTAGATACTCTTGTCGTAGTTGTACTACGTGCTAAAGTCCTGCACAAGACCACTCATAAGAACTTTTAAAGACATGAGGGATTTTTAAATGCTTTACTACAGCGAAATCTTTTAAAAGAAACGCTAAACAACACTGTCGGCAAGACATTTGTTTCGGTTATTGCAGATATAGGAGTAAAGAAGAAAATACTTCGTGACGAAAGAATTTGTGAACCTTGCTGCTTCATACGCATGGGCGCGTATACAAACTTCATGCATGCACATACGCACTCACGTTGTGCGTATGATCTTTTATTTTTCTGCGCACATACAAATGCACACATGCATTAACATTAGTTGTGTGGGCTTGCTTTAAAAAAAACTCCCTTAAACAAATAATGCTCGTAGCTTACCATCTACATCTTACGCACACACACACAAAAAAGTACAATATGCAAAACAACAAGCATACACGCATCAACACTACTTCTTTTGATTGTTTGTTATAAACAAGAAGTCTTCGCAACATCGGCTTAGCACTCATTTCTACGAACACCAATGCAGACATCATAGTGCATCGCTTATAATACAACATCATTTATTATTGGTTTATTATAATATATGCCACGAGAATACATTTAAAAAACAATACGTATTTAAATTTCAAGACTGTTTACGCAGGCCTCTACTACGTAGTACGTACTACACTTTTCATTTGTTGTAAATGACAAAATTACTCGAATTAAAATTAATTTGAAAAAAATGTTTAAAGACTGCGACCGAATGAAATTTTATATACGTATATGTAAAAAAATATCTGTGGCAAAAAGGATAAAGTGCTTTAGTCGAGATAAGCTGATTTTGAGTTAATGATACTTCCGCAGTCCGCATATTTGAAAGGACCTCTGGTCAAAATCTCAATTAATTTGTGTGATTTTTCGGGAAGTTATAGCACTATGACTTGCGACTTATCGTCTTTAGACTTTTAATCTCATTTGGAATAATAGCTTAACTTAGGTTATACTTTGGTATTTTTCAACTTAAATGTATTACTTATAGTGTGTAGAACCATACTTGCTTAAAAAAAATGAGGTTTAAATGGGAATTTCCCAATTTCTTTGTAAAAGAAGTAAATTTCTGAAAATCGACTTGAACGCTTAAAAAAATTGCTCTCCTGCAAAACAGTGAAATATGACTTAAGCACTTGTTCCTTACTGCCAAAGATATATATGTATACGTATGTAGAATTTAATTGTTTTTATTATTTATTTATTTTAGATACATTTCGTTGCTGCTAAGCAACACATCATGTGACTTGCTTAGCAGCAAAGAAATGCATCTTACACTTGCTAAACCATTAACAAATAAATCTTGTAACGCGTTAAAATTAAAATAAAATATTGCAAATAAATTTAGTAAAATAAGTAAAAATAAAGCAGTAAAATAAAATTACCAAACTGTATTGCTTTGTACGTTAAGTTTAATCTTTTAATAAGAAAATATTTTTTGCTAATATTATGTCCCGCAAATTATGTTCAAAAAACGCTAAATATGTTCATAAAATAACTAAAATGGCAACAGTGTTGCGAGTTGCGTATGAGGAAACTTCTTTGGCACTAAATCAAAATATCATGGGCATACTTTTAGGAGCAAGAAATAAATATTTCCTCGTTTTTTTTTAAATTAACGACCTGTCCAACGATGTCAACAGAAATTTGATTATTTATTTATGCATATTAAAAGAAAAAAAATTTCTTCTTTTATTGTTTTTTTCAATATAAGTTGTCGATCGAATGTTTTGTGTCGACAATGTGGGACAGGTCGTTATTTTATTTTTATTTTTATTTTATTTGTAAAAACATGAAGAGGTAAAATATCCAAACGTTACCAAATGTGTGTTTTTTGTCTAAAAATGTTTATTATATTTTGTGTAATTTTTTTGCGCGTTTGGTTTTCAATTAATTATGCATTAAAGTGCGTAAATTCAGTGTATTTTTTTGTATAATTAATTACAATAATTACATATTGCTCGTTTACTCCAACAAAGTGATAAGTCAACACATGTACATATAGCTCATTTATTCAAAGAACGTGGTAAATTCCATTTTTGAGTTAGTGATGCAGAATTAATCCTAATCCATACAAATATCTTGTTTAATCAACTCTGGACAGAAAAATAAAATTTTTTTTCCATTAAGCTGTGTGTAAATTTCTGACAAACTTATTTTTTGAGATATGACGTTGTTTGTATAAATGATTATACAAATTGTAATAATAATGGGCTTATAATTTATGATGCATGACCAACGAAATACAAAATTGTACTCGCATGATACAAGATACAAAGATATGTATGTACATAAATAAAGGCTTTAAAATACCAACATAATTAATGGAGAAGAAAAATAAATTAAAATACACTAATTTATTTATTTAAGTCCATACTAAAGGACTGCATCAAAACATTCATTTGTCATGTTAGACTCTATACAAATTTTAATTGGAATGAGAAGTAAAGAGAGTTAAATTACTTTCAGAATGCATTAGGGCCTGTCCCACGATGTCTACAACGTTCGGCTTGTCACACAGTTACATTTAATTTGTTTTTGTTTTGAATGTAAGTGTGGGATAAATCGAACGCTGTCGACATTGAAAAGAAAACTGTAATTTTACGAATTCTCAATCGTTTTGAATGACTTAATAAACCTGCCTTTAATTGTACTAAAATGCATTTTAAAAAAGAATTAAAAAAAAAATAATACTTCAAACAAATTACTGCAAAAAAAATCTGCACAAGTTGAAAAAATTTTAACTTTATTTCTATATTTATGATTTGAACGGACTAATGTGTTATATAAATACAACTATAATGCTTGATAAGTATTTTGATAGTGTGTCGTCCACTAACTAAATTTCAATATTTTTCCATCACAAATTATATGCATACTATATACATATGTATGTATGTATGTATATTTACTAATTTATAAATGGTTTGCATTATTTAATATTTGCCTACATTAATCAAATAAATCATTATGAAGTGTTTCAGCAGCCACTTTTACTTTCATGTGACTACAAAATGCATTTTAGACATGCTTTTTCATCCTTAACACGAAAATGTAATGAAAATGAGGCAAGACAAAACTTAATTTTGTATTAAAATTAACAATGAATCTTATTAAGTTGTGTGGTCTTTAAACAATAATATTGTGCCAACATGCTAAATTAGCTAAAAACGTCAAGGCAAATAGCAAAGCAGATTGACAATCAAGTTAATAACCTGCAACGCATTTTCGTATAGACAATATAAAATTATTACGGAAGGCTATTTGCCTTGAAATGTAAAACGTTTTGTGCTTTGTACAGAAGTTAATTAAAGAGTAAGAAAAGAAATTTGTCCAGCACAGCAATATGAAATGAAAAAAAAAGAAAAAAAATTGATAATATAAATTCTCTCGCAAATTGTAGGCAGCGTTGCCGTTGTGACACTAAAGTATCGTGCCAATGCCACTTTTTATGATCCTATTTTCAATTTATCCCTTTTGCAGGGATGCCAACTCTACCACTTTTGGGTATCTCACTCAACTCTACCACTTTTCGAGAAAAATCTACCACTTATTTAGTTTTTCAACAATAATGCTAAAATATAGTTACACGAGTTTTTTAATCTAATACAAGCTAGAAGTCCAACTGACATATATTTTAGCAATGCATGTAAATAACGCTGTGTTGACTACACTATTTAAAACCTGCTACAACCTCAAATATTTCCTTTACTGGGCCAGTTGTGAGAAAATAGAATAAAAAATCGATGTTGGAAGTTAATTTGTTAAAAATATTTTGTAGAAACAATCTTTATTGCTACTCTCAGACGAGCATTAGAAATTATTCAGTTATTATATTCATTCCTTTAAATATGAGAATAATAAAAATTTAAAAATTAATTAAAATCATAAAATTCCTTATAAAATATTTCTTATCGAAACGAAATGTTGGTTAACATCAAAAATTTTTGTCTAAGCTGTTTCAAATACCTTAAAACATAAATGATGTAGATCTACCTCTTTTTAAAGTAATATTTGTTGGAAACTACCTCTTTTTCACATCGAATCTACCTCTAAGAAAGATTTTGGGTTAGCATCACTGCCCTTTTGTATCATTTAAAAAAAAGTGTGCCGTAGGGCAATTATATGCTCAAAAATTGGACGAAGCACGGCCTAGCATATTAGGAAAAAGAGCTGTTCGTCCAGTTGGTGATATTTGGTTCGGTGGTATCGATCATTTTACTGCTTTGGTCGATAGAAAAGCCAATAAATAGTGAAAAAATTGCAAAAAAAATCTCACACCCAAATCCCTGATTCGAAATGCAAATTATTTCTGGGAATAGCACAATAAAAAAATATTTATTGTAACTTACTTTCATCTTTAATCTTAATAAAACTGTTTATAAATAAATTTTAACTTTTTTTCATTACTTGCAAAGCAGCAAGACCGTTTACAGACGGTCTGTACTAGAGTTGAGCGATATTTTGAAACCTGTTCTTTTTTCACAGCGATTGAAAAATCACTAATCACAACTTTGATTCAGTTTATCAAGTAACAGGTTTTGGAAATATAGTTCTTTTATAAAGATTGTGATTGTTCTTATATGCTTACTTAACATTAGATAAGGCTGCCACATGAATTTTTTTATACCACATGTTCATATTTGCAATTTTTGTCTCTCTGCCTCTTATACGAACATCTCAATATTTGGACGGGGTTGATTGATAATTGTTTGTTCTTGTCGCTCTTCTTATTAATATTTATCAAAATACCAGTACTAGTAAATACTTTTAAAGCACAGACAGTCACAGTTTAATTTCACTGCTGCTCTTCTTATTAGATTTTCTTAAAATAACAGAACTGCTACAAAAAAAAATACAGCTAAGCTGTGATCACAGTCACAGTTTAAAAGAACAGTGATTTAGAAATCACATTCACAAGGAGCAACATTATTAAAAAATCGCATTATAGCTCTACTCTACTAGTCTGTACTATTCTTTACCTGGCGTTTGTTCCTAATGTTTTTTTCACCTGCAATTTAAAACTTACGGCTCTTTTGACTATATCGCCTTTAACAAAAAATTATTAGCTTCATCCGATCATTTTTATGATTTGTCCAGGTTAGAGGGTTAATATTGATTTATAATTAAAGTATGTTAATTAATTTTATTTTAGTATAATATATTTAGTTAATTGTTAAAATTATTGTGTTTGTTTTTTTTATAAATTGAAATAAATGTTATTTTTTTTGTTCAGAACAAACATGACCTTATTTTACTTTAAAATACCCTTTTTGCCCCTTTTTAAACACCCTTTTTATGATACCTTTTCGAAATTTTCAACGGTAACCCCGTTTGCAGGTATGTATGAAGAATATCCTTTGAAATATTTACTCGATGTGCTATTGAAATGTCATTAATTTCCTTAATTTATTTTGCTCAACCTCTATCTATCTCTCTTTCACTCTCCCTCTCTCTCTCTTTCTGTCTTCACTGACAATCTGCCTCTTTGTGGGTGGCTGTTTCTAACAGTATGTAGTTTGCTTTGTGCTCAATAACTTTAGCATCAGTGTCAGTGAATGCTCAGCCCAGTTATTTACAAATCTCCAATTTTCTATGCAACATGTCGTTGTCATTAGCCAGCCTGGTAAATGGGCTTATACTCGTAATACATATTTAGTATTTGCTGGCACAATTGAATACAGTGAATATGTATGTTTCACCTTGTTACGAGTCTTAACGACATCATGTTGTTCATGTCCCATTGTAATTATATTGCCTTAATATTTTGGGATAATCATTATAGTTCATGTCGCTGCATGTCCCTGCATGATAGACGTAAGTTGTTAAAACGTAATGCAATGCTGGCGATTGCATGAAAACCAAATTTATTTTTCTATTATCTATTCAGCTTATTGTAGGAACAGATAGAACAGAAACCTTTTGAAATAAAAAAATAAAATTATGCAACCGAATTGAAAATATTCTTCTTCTTCATCGAAACCCCTTATTTTTTGAAGTCGATTGAAAAGGGTGGAGGTTTTAAATTCGGCTTTTTACTTCATAGCTTCCTCATATCTTAACCAATTTAACAAATTCTTTGTTTGTTTGCAAATTGGTACATAATATCTGTGGCAATAAGGAAAAAGAGATTAAGTCATATTTTATTTTTTTTCAGGAGAGCACTTTTAAGCGTTCAAGTCGATTTTCAGAAATTTATTTCTCTGTTAAACAAACATCGTTTTACACACTTTAAGTAATAAATTGAAGTTGAAATATACCAAAGTAGTATAACTTAAATTAAACTATTATTCCAAATGAGATAAGAAATCTATACCCTGAAAAAAAACAGCCTAAATCAATAAAAATCATACTGAATTAATAAGAAACATTAACGAAAGTCTAATCACACTGCAAATTCTTATTTCAATATACAAAAATTTTAATTTAAAGTATTAATTTATTAATTTTATTTATTTTTATGTACCTCAATATATATTTTCTATTATATTGAAAATTATTGAATTGGTGTGACGCGTTCTCATTTTTCAGTTGCATCTTTTCCCTCAGTGTAAAAAAGATAAGTCGCAAGTTATAGTGCTATAACTGACTATAACCTGACAAATTAATTGAGATTTCGACTAAGGGTACTTTCGAATATGCAGATTACAGAGGTACCATTAACTCAAAATCAGCTTATCTCGACTTAAGCAACTCTTAATTTTTTGCGATATTTGATATCATTTCGCATGGTAAAAAGTGCAAGGAGCACGCCCATCTAAAAAAAATGGGCGGCATCACGCTCTTTGAAATATAACATAATCTTTCACGTAATTTTATCTGGCCATTGCTTGGGAGACGCATTGTGTTTTTCTAATGACACAATCTTGCGTTTACGAACGTGGGCGGTGCAACACCTATTAAAAGTTAATAATATATCTCAGGTACTTAAATCAAACAAAATGTTTACTACCGATTTAGAAACTCTAATGTTCCAGTTTATTGTATTCGTTATTACATATTTTCTTTCTCAAAGAAACCAGGGTCACCGCCGTTAAACTTTACCACAATCCCTTTTATTTATCGGGGGTAAAATGCGAACAGTTTGTTTACGTGAAACTTTGGTTTTTCCCATACAAAACATTAACATTTCAAGTGAACAAACTGCTCGCTTTTTATTCTCGATAACAGCCTATATTTTAAATACATATTTAAATACAATAGATTATAAACAACACTGATCTTTTATATTAACACGATATAATAATATTGAAATAAATTAAAGTAATTATGTCCAACAGATTTTTAAAAATTTTTGGTTCTTGTAATGGCACAAACTCCGATTTTGAAAAGTGGTCGTAATGACGCCCATTTTAAATTTAATATTTTTTGTGCTTCTACTCAGCCGATTCCAAGGAAATATTTTGGCGTTGTAGCGACACTGTCTTGCGTTTGAATTCCTATTATAACACGATCTCGATCGTAGAAAAACAGGCGGGCCACGCCCTTCAAAATTAAACGCAATATTTCACATACTTTTATTCAACCTTTGCTTAAGAAATTGTGCAAACGAAATGTTATAAGGTCGTGTTAAGAAAATTCAGTGGAGTCATGCAGTTAAACACGCAGTAAACAGTTGAACATAATAAAGTTACTATTCGGGAAAACGCGTCGAAGAAGGGAAACTTTCCATTAAATCAAAAACAATGTTTCAAAAATTATTTTTGTTTAACATTAAATTCTAATGCTTGAGTTAATGTCGACGTCGTCGACGGCTTCAAATATCAAAAAAATTTTGAATAGTATGAAGTTGTATGAGAGCAGTTAATCTCAACGCCGTAAGAAATTCGACGCCGAAAAAGTTAAAATAGATTTGACTTTTTCGGCGTCGAATTTCTTACGGCGTTGCGGTGTTGCTCAATGTTGTTGTATATTCAATGTTGTTGTATTTTCAATGTTGTTGTATATTCAATGCTGTAGTAACAGCTGTGTTAACGTCGTCGACGGCGTTTGCATTAACAGCAGAATGAAATTTTACGACAAACATCACAATTTCGGCTTTAAGACGCCGTCAACGACGTCGACATTAACTCTAGCATAAAATGTAATGAACGGGAGAATTTCAACGCATTTTTCTCTCTTTTAAAAAGGGTGAATTTTGTATGATAAACAAAAACAAGTTTTTTGCATTTGTGAAGTTTTATTTTTGTTTTACGTGTAAGTTTCACGTTTTCATATATATGTATGTTAAGAAAACTTACACTCTTTAGTTTGTACAAATAAGTTTAACACATTAACACTTAAAACTCTCCCGTTTGCTAGACCAGATTAATACACAATAGTCCAATTCACAAACTTGTGCAAATGGTCTTGCATCGTATATACATATATACATTCCTTTATTTATAAAATTTACATTAATTTTGTAAATTATATAAAAAATTCACGAAGAACATAGGGCGTCTTCATTTTCATTTGTAGACGTTTCAGTAATAGTGTTTTTTTACAAGATTGGGTTATTAGCCCAAAGCTCAACCTGCTTCAGTTATTGATACTCACCACTTAACAATTCTTAGTGGTGAGTATCAATATACTATACCATTTTGCACATGCTACGATGCAAGACCATTTGCACAAGATTGTGAATTTGGCTAATAAGTTTAATTGCACAAGCGATTTTCCTATACTAGATTATAAGACCTCTACTGCCACCCCTCTTCGTCCTGGCCGACTATACCTTTCCCTTTTCTTCACTCAAATTCAAAATTTTTTGATAAATGTAATTAAAAAATAAAACTATAAAAATGTTAATTATTGAGTTCTAGTTTCAACTATGATATTAGCTGAGCTTCTCGTTTGTTTCAATGACAACTTAACATAATACCTCTAGTTGTTCTAAGAAAATTTTAGATTATGTAACCTGATAAGCTGCATTAACAATAATGAAATGCGCTTTGGATTTAGTTAACCCCTTAATAATCAACTTCAATGTATATTTGAGAAACTGAACAAAATATCAAACCTTAATATAATATTTTTCGTTGTGTAGAAAAAAAAAACTAATAAGCTCTACATTAATTGGCCATCTCTTACTATAAAAGTTAAAAAAGCTTAAGCAACACTTTTTTCTTCCTTTCTTTCCATTATTATTCCTGTTGTCACAATTGCTGTCGACACCAAATAATTGTGTGATTTTAAATTAATGATTCTGTCTAGTTTTGTGGTATATTCTATTTTTGCTAATTTATCAACAACTTGTTTTAATTCCTCGGTTTTCATTTATCTCTGTCGTTGTGTCCTTCTTGTTGTTGCTTCTCTTTATATTTAAGCAACATTTCGATGTATTTGTATGTACATATGCAGTTCGTAGTCGCCATGTTAGTTAGGATTGTAATGCCGCACTTTGTGTGCCTTGGCATCCAGAATCTAGATTCCATCAGTAGAATGTTGCAGATTTGTTTGTGGTCACTTGGCAAACATGCAATATGTTGTAAGTACAAAATACATACATACATATGTAAGCACTAAAAGTTGATATTGTTAATTTTGTACATTTTGTAATTGATTGGCCGAATGACTGATTGGCTCACTGACTCACTGAGATGTACAAAAGTTTGAGCTTTTCTTGAATTATTCTTGTTGCTGGTGTTTTTCCTTCTTCCTTTACCACATTTATACAATTATGTATAAATAGCATAATGAATGCTGGATAGTTAGAAATTTTATTTAAAATTTCATCTTATTAATTTTTTTTGTGAGCAATGACAACGTTTTTGCTTTTAATTTGACATTTTTTATTTAAGAAAAAGTTGGGGTGATGGTAGTAAATCTGTAGGAGTTAATTTTTAATTTTTTTTTATAGATAAATTGTATACCTATTAATCAGAAATAATTTCTTATTCAAGCTTAAGTTCAAAAAGAATTGAAATTTACTGCACTTTACAGCCCGAATAAGAAATTATTTCTGATTAAAATTCAATTAAATCTAAAAATGTCTCAGATAAATTTCATACATATTATGTATGTACATATACATACATATCGTTAGTTAAAATGCAAAAAAGCGTAGCTACCAAAAATACAGGGTGGCCCAGAAAGACCGAAGTGGTGTAAATTCCTTATAACTTTTTATTTAAGACATATTTTATTAATTTTTTGTTTTTTAAATGCAGTAAATTTATAGGGAATATTTTTAAATTAGTTATTAAAAATGATATCCCGCAAGTAGTGGACATTTTCTGCTTCGCACAAATGTGTTCTTTCCATTTCCATTATTCATAACTTAGTTATGAGTGACGAAGCCTCGTTAACAAGCAAAACTTTAGGATATGGGCTAAGGAAAACCCGAGAGTACTTCATCAACGACACTTACACCCAGTTAAGTATACTGTTTGATGCGGTGTTTCTTCAGAAAGGATCATTGGCCCATATTTTTTTGAAAATGAACGAGGTGTCGCCATTTCCATCAATGGTGATCGATATCAGGCCATGTTGGAAAATTTGGTAAAGCCAGCCGTGGAAAACCATCCGCAAATATGGTTCCAACAGGATGGACCCACAGCGCACACATCCAGGGCCACAATGGCTCTTTTACGCGACATCTTTGGTGAAAAAATAATTTCGCGTAGAAGCAATTTTAATTGGACTCCGCGTTCCCCGGATTTAACTGCTCCAGACTGTTTCCTTTGGAGTTATTTAAAAGGGAAAGTTTATCTTAATAAGCCTAGGACTATTGAGGAATTAAAAACCAATATTCGAGACGAAATTAACAACATAACACCGGAAGTTTTGCGAAAGGTCATTGAAAATGTGTTGGAAAGAGCACATATGTGCGAAGCAGAAAATGGCCACCACTTGCGGGATATAATTTTTAATAACTAATCTTAAAATATTCCCTATAAATTTAATGTATTTAAAAAACAAAAAACTAAAAAAATATGTCTTAAATAAAAAGTTATAACGATTTCACACCACTTCGGTCTTTCTGGGCCACCCTGTATAATTTTACAGGAGAAGCAAAAAACTAAAACGAAAACTAAACAAACTTGTAGTTAAGTCCTCTTGTTTTTGTTATTTGTTATTGTTATTTGAGAAACGTGAACACTCGGATCGCATTTAGGACCCTCCAGAGTACCACACCTTTATGGTGTAGTACGTGTGCTCTTCCATATTTTATCCAAATGACCACTAATATTCTCAAGAAAATAGTGTTTTCTTAAATCTGTTTTATTGGCTCTACCGGACATATTTTCAGCATAATACTTTTATTATTTTATAAACTACATTTTGGAGCAATTTTTCCAAAAAAAAAAATTATCTATCTCGATCCAGTTCCAAGTATTTGGAATCATAATCCATTTAGCGATTACTGTTAAATAGCTAACAGTGCTCTGTTATGTACTTAACATGCTATGTTAGAAATGTTGGTTCCTGTCTCTGCTAGTTAAATTCGAATTTATCTTCACACACAAAAAATTTTTTATGAAAAATTTTAAATAAAATAAATTTCAAATTCATTTTAAATCTTATGAATATGAGGGTTAAACTTTTAAGCTTAAACATCAAAAATTAGTCCGAACTTAAAATGCGTTTAAGGGTTAATTGTGTAAAGATATTGTTTAATTATTTTATTAAATTATTTCTGTAGAAAGTTTTTATGGCTAAAAGTTTCATGGTGAGTTAATACTTTGGCATAAAATATTTTTGTGACTCTCCCGTAAGGAAACAGTTTTTAATTTGAATTTAATTTAATTTTTTTAATAACAGCCCCATTGTGTATCATTTTTTATTTCTTATTTATTTTAAATAACTTTATTCAATAGCTGGTAGTTTGTAATTTTCCAATCAACACCATTGTTAAACGTTTCATGGACAAAGAATTCCTTTTAACTAGTAACACTGGGTATACATTTTTCGTTTTACATATATATATTTTTTATTTACTTACTTAACTTAAATTTTCAAACAAACAGAAAAAGCTCTTAAACAAAAATAAAATTCACTACAATAACTGAAAGTCCTTTCAAGCCATCCATCAGCAGCAGTATTAAGTAATCAACTACTTGCGCAAGTAGTATCCAGCAGCATAAGGATAAGCAGAATAAGCTGAATAAGCGGCTGTGTAAGGAGAGGCTACATAGGAAGAACTATAAGGATAAGTCGAGTAGGCTGAGTAGGCTGAGTAGGGTGAGTAGGCGTAAGGAGATGCGTAATTAGCGGTGTAGGCAGAGCTGTAAGGATAATAGCCAAAAATGTTAGCTTGGGCAGCGGCCATAGCCAAAACAGCAAATAAGCACAGAGCAAACTTTACACAAAAGAAAAAAAGCAATAAATTATTTATTAAAGTCCTTTCCACGCTGCGTTATAAAATTTAGTTTGAAAATTATTTACAAATTATTTGCAAACACTTACGAATTTGAACATTTTTATTTATTTTGTTGAGAGGTTGGTTTTGTTTGGTTTGTTTTATCAAATGATTTAATTAAACTGATGAGAAATAATTCAAATTTCCCGGTATTTATAGTTTAAATAAATTATTATATATTTCTAAATTGTTTTGTTGACAAATGTTTAAAATATTGATGTAAGTGTTTTTGAGTGTGTGGTTAGTTGTAAACAAAAATATTATTATTGTTGTTATTAATAATATTTAATGTTTTATGCTGAATTATAAAAGCTGTTACTAGAATTTTAAGTTGAAAACCGATTTAAATTTATTCTAAAGTTATACACACACAAACGTGGTACACACTAAATATGGTACACATGAGTACACACACACACACACACACACCGAAACATGCTGTCATCTAAATTCAGCTGTATGGATTGATTGTAAATGTGTACACATTGTTAATTTGTTTGCTTAAAATAGTCAGCTGTTTGTTGTATGATGCCTTTCAATATTTATCACGGTCTTAATATTACAATAATAAAAAAAATTAACTGAATGCAAATGTGTTTACAAACAAACTTTTTACTACATATTTTAACTTTTTAAATGGTGGTTACATTAACATAAAAAGTTTGCCTAGAAGGATATAAAGCTCCTATCCCTACTCTTTGTTTTAAAAAAAAAATCATTTAAAAGCTTTCAGGTAAAGTAACAATAAGTAGAAATAAAATAAGCTAAATATATTTTAGCGCACTGTGTTTTTAACTTGACCACCGTCCATCCTATTCTCATCAGCATCATCATCAACACTTTGTGCCAATAACCTGGTCAAAACAATTACAAAAGGAAGGACCTTGAAAAGACCAAAAAAACCTACTTAAATTTAAAATTATGTAAAAATCAGTGTTAGTTTCCTTCTTTATATTCATTTGCCTTTTATTATTTCACTTCGCTGTGTGTTTTTGTTTTTCCAATAACTTTTTAGTTGATTTGCTTTTTCAAGATTTTATTTTTTATTTGTTGCTTGAGCCAATTGTGTCACTATTGTTCAATATACCATTTTATTTCCCTTGATACAATTAGACGACCATTACAGCCCCAGCCATAATTTTTATTCAGTTCATACGGTCTTTAAGTATTGTCTACCGGTGGCGTGGCTTAATATGAAAAGGCAGCTATAAATACAAATATTGAAAACAAAAAAAAAATAATTTTAGTTTAGTGACATTATAATTATAATGCCAGCAAAAAATTCAATATATAGATTTTTAGTATAATGTTTAAGCTCTAAAAGGTAAAAGGGCAGGAATTTAGTTACAAAATTTCTACAAATTTCTGTAAAAAAGTAAAAAAAAGTAAAAAGTAATTTTTTTTACAAAACTTTCCTGCTTTGTAAAAACTAAATTTTTAATAAAGAGTACCTTTATATAAAAAGTAAATTTTTTATGAATAGTACCTTTTTTTTAAAGTATCTTCTTTTTTATAAAAATTACCTTTTGTATAATAAGTACGTTTATTTTATGAAAAATACCTTTTTTATAAAAAGCATTGTTAAAAAAAATGTATTTTTTTTTTAATGAAAAGTACTTTTTTCATAAAAAGTACTTTTTTCATAAAAAGTACTTTTACATATTTGAAAAACTACTTTTCATACGTTTACAAAAGTATCTTTTATAAAATTTACCTTTTGTAGAAACTACTTTTCCAAAAAGTACCTTTTGAGAAAAACACCGTATTTATTTATTTAAAGGTACCTCTTGAATAAAGTACCTTGTGTAAAAATTATCTTGTGTTAAAAGTACCTTCTGTAAAAAGTACCTTTTGTAAAAAGTACCTTGGGTAAAAAGTACTTTTTATTAAAAGTACCTTGTGTAAAAAGTACTTTTTATAAAAAAAACATCTTGTTAAAGAACCTTTTCTAAAAAGTACCTTCTGTAAAAATTACCTTTTGTAAAAAGAAACTTGTGCAAAAAGTACCTTGCGCAAAAAGTACCCTTCATTAAAGGTACCTTTTTTAAAAAGTACCGTCAGTAAAAAGTACCTTTTGTAAAAAATACCTTTTGCAAAAAGTACCTTTTTCTTAAAAGTATTTTTTGAATGAAGAACTTTGTGTGAAAAGTACCTTGTATAAAAAGTACCTTTTGTTAAAAGTACCTTCTGTAAAAATTGCCTTTTTAAAAGGTAGCTTGTGCTAAAAGTACCTTTTGTAAAAAGTACCGTTTGTAAAAAGTACTTTTTTAAATTAACTTGTAAAGAGTACCTTTTGTGAAAGTATCTTATGCAAAAAGTACCTTATGTAAAAAGTACTCTTTTTAATAAAAGTACTTTTTGTTGAAAAAAACTGTGCTAGAAAGTACCTTTTGTATAAAAATAAAAAATAACCTTTTATAAATAGTTCCTACTAGTTTATTTATTTTACAAAAATTTATTCTATAAAAAATAGTTTTTTAAAAAAATGTGTGTATGTTTGCATATCGTCGGGTGGTTACTGGTTTGCCGCTGTATTAATGTATTCTTAATATACTGTGCGGTAAACCAGTAACCACACAATGATATGTATGTATGTAAGTTTAGAAATTTAACAGAAATTCATTCGAATGTGATCATAGAAATCGATATAGTGATATTTTTTTATATTTAAGTATTCGAGGAAAAATATGCAGATTAAATTGACTATAATATTGAATTATAAATTAAGAAAGGACTTCAAAAAGGACATGCTAATTTCCTAAAAAAAAAATATTTAAATTTTTTTATCTCTAACAGATAATTTTTAGCACTCCTTCTCCATTGGACTTTTTGTGCAGGTTCTAAAACTGGATATGTTGTTTTAAATTCAAATAAAAAAAATCCCAAAGTTTTGCTTTGCTCCCTTTTGATTTTCACTTATTACTAGTTTTGTGTATCTTTAAGTATTTTGAGTCAATGAAGTAAACAAGATTAAAAATATGCTTAAATTGTATATGTGTCCTTAATTATGAAAGTGGTCTAAGTCAAATATTTTATTGGTGGAGATATTTAGTAGATTGCATTTGAAAAAATTAAAAAGTATTTTTATATTATACAACATTTTCATTCAGACTTTTACTAGTCTCGATTTATATAAATTGATTTAATATTTTACAAAATATAGAAATGACTTAGACCACTTTCATTATTAAGGGCACACAATTTAACTTGTGTGCTTTGTAACTTCTGGGTTGTTTTCAGGATTTGATCAAAGATAACAAGTAGATTTACGTTGAAAAATTAAAAAGTTTTTGAACAAATAAACACATGCACACTCATAGATTAAAAAGGACCAGCGCACGTGGAGTTATTTTAATAATTTTTTAACAAACACACGCCGACACACATTTAAATATGTTTATACTCATACTGAAGCACAGGGATAATTGTATATAAAAAGCAAGAAAATTATTGTATAATTTTGCATAATAAATAAGAAGGGTTGAATAATTTAGTCATATAAATTACTTAGTTAATAATACAAGGACATGCTTGAAAATATTTACAATTAATTTTGAGAGAAGCTAATGTGTTTTTCTTTAAAGGATAATAAATTAACTTAACTCTTTATCAACCAATAGAAAATTAAATTGGATCCATAACAAATTGGAATGCAATTTTTAAATAAAACTAATGCCCAAATTCTGTTTGACGATTGTATCGTCTTGCCTATGGACGAAAAAAGCCGCAGTTGTGATTCTTTAAAACAATTATTACTTACTGTCTATGCTAGAAGGTTCGTGTATTTGCTTTACGATTTTGTTCCAAATATTATTTTTTCATATATTTTTCAAACTATTGTATAATGCTTTAATTTAATTTTTATTTTTCATTATCAAAGACAACAACCATTTCTGGAGACAATAATTTAGAGAATTCAGACACAAGAACTCAGAAGTATTTTCAAACAAAAACGTCCTAAATCTTCTTACTGAATTAGGGCATAAGAAATTTTTTTTCTTGGAAAATTATTTTTCTTTTTTTTGTTTTAAAATTAAATGCCAAAAAAGGACTTAAAAAATATTTAATTTCAAGCACTTGAAATTTAACTGAAAATAAAGTTCAATTCAAGTTATTTTCATGTAAATACTTTTCAAGTTTGAAAATATTTTGTGAAAACAAATACGTGTTGTATGAATTAAGGAAAACTGAAATTATGCTGAAAAATATTGAAAATATTTAAGAAATTTATTATTCGACATATTGTCATAATTATATTTTATGAAATACGTATATAGACCAAGCTGAACCACCAGCAAATAAATTTCAAATTAAAATATTGAAAATAAATAAATAAAAAAGTGAATACATAACAATTTGAGTAAAATGGTGAAATGTTAAGAGAAATGCGTAGAAAATTTTTGAAAATGAAAACCATCGTTTTTTTAAATTTTCCTTAAAGTTTTTGTAAAGTCGGTCTAACGTTGTCTTTCGACATTGTGCAACAGATGCTTTGTTTTCATTTTAAAAATAAAATAAATAAAAAGAAAATAAGAAAAAAAAAACGTTTACAGTTTCTATTTTTTCATAGACTTCAAAAAAAAGAGGAGGTTATCAATTCGTCGGTTTTTTTTGACATTTTTAAAGTTCTTTTTTTTTTGTCTGGAATTCTATAGCTTTCAATGGGTCCCATTGTAAAAAAGTAGGCGGGGATATGCCAAAAAAATTTTTATATGATTTTATGGTATTCTACTTATTTGATTGCTGTGAAACCTAGCCAATTCCTTTGGTTCTTGTAATTACACAGTTTTAAGGTTGAAAAAATGGGCGGGGCTATGCCCATTAAAATTTATTATTATATTTCACGTGGTTCTAATTAACCGATTTTTACGAAACTCACCACACACTTTGAGCTCTAAAAGAGACACAATCTTCCATTTAAAAAAATGGATGGAGTCACGCCCATTAAAATTCAATACAGGCAAATCTCGGTATAACGAATCTCGCGATAACGAAAATCAGATATAACGAACGTCCAACTTTTTGACATTAACAACCTTATATAGCGAATAATAGTCTAGTCTAATTTTATACTGGATATAACGAATGATGAAGAAAAAATCGCAAAATATAAAACAAAAACTTGCTAGGAACATATTTCTAAGATTTTGTTCTACTTTGTATAGCGAATATTTTGATAAATGTCTGCTCTGTATAATGAACGGCAAAAAATATAAAAAAAAAATCTACAACAGCAATGCAAATGCAAAGAAAAATGTGATTCATTTAGTTTGTTTGGATAGCTTTTTTGAAAATGAATTACTCTTATTCTTTTTATTGTATTTTATCATGTCTACAACAAAAATAATTAAAATAACACTTGTAAAAAATCTTTGCGATATAACGAATTTTTCGGTATAACGAATGGGCCTAACATTATATCGTTCATTATACCGGGACTTGCCTGTATGTTAATTTAAGCGGTTCTACTTTACCGATCTTTACAAAACTTAACACACACCCTGAGCTTTGAAAAACACACAATTTTACATTTAAAACAATGGACGGAGTCACGCCCATTTAAATTTAATTTTACATTTCACGTGCCTCTTAACCAACAGATTTTCAATATTTTTTTGGTCGAGTTTTTTTTTTGCTTCCAGTTTTTAAAGTCAATTTTTTTGGCACAATTATTTAACATAGAATCTTGCTCTTTTAAGAACAATAAAATAGTTTACAAACTCATAAAAAACTTTAAGCCAAATATCGTCGGCTTATAGTGTAAACCTGCTAATTCACTTCCAGCAAATTTTACAGGAGAGACAAAACACCTTTAACGGGTTTTATACAAAGCTCAAAAAATTAGCTCCATACATTAAGTTTATTCTACATATAGAGATTTAAATTAAAATAAATATTTAAGCAAATCGATGAGGCGTCGAAAATGTCATTTGCTATAAAAAGTGTATTATCAGGTTTACACTCTAAGCCGACGATATACAACTTTTCACTCTCATCTCTATTATTTTTAATAAATAAGTGCTCGTATGTGGTACAAACGTTTTTGGTGACTACTTTATGTAAACATATCGCTCATTTATTCAAACAACGTCAACGTCAACGCAAGAAAACTTGTTTGCTAGAAAACAAATTTAATTTTTTTTATTTTTTTATTTTATTTTTTTTATTTTGCTTTCAAGAATTCAGTAAAACAAGATATATGTATGAAATTTTAACGCAATATGAAGAACGATATGAGGATTAATTCTGCATCATTAACTAAAAACTTAAATTTTTTGAGTTATGCTATTGTTTGAGTAAATGAGCGATATGTTTATAAACAATAATTTTATTGAAATTAACAACAACTCATGTAAGAAGAACTGTAACTCCTAAATTAGGTTTTAAATTGACTAAATATTTATGTAAGTTCTTTAGCTTAACATTCTACGGAAATAGCATACGAGAATTTTTTTTAATCAAAATTTGTTAGTCATGTGCTGCCTGCCATCTTTCTTCATGCATGTATTTGTATTTAGAAATGACCTACACACAAATGCCTTAAAATACTTGAACCAATGCCATGGCCAAGAAGTTCTCTGAATTTTAAACAAAATATGTTCTACAAATTATTATAATTAAACCATCAATCAATTCACATGTAACTCGTTTTTTTTATAATGTACATACATACTAAATTTAGCGTATGCCAAACAATTATATGAAATCAATATGCTTTTTATATATTTTTCCATTAGAATAAATAAATGAATTTAATTATGAAATGCTACCAGAATATTTAATTACGTTGAAACATATAAAAATAAAAATAAAAATCAAAAGCCAAAAAGCACACACACACACGCACACAAGCACACAAAGCAGCTACACCCACACAACTTAAGCAAAATGTCACTAGCAGTGTTTGTATTTTTTTTTTGTTTAGTTATGTTAAAAAAAATTTCATTGCAAATGAAAACGAAATTAAAGCCAAGTTTACACTAATTTAAATTTTGACACAAGACAACAGACAGCCGAATGAATGAATGACCTTCAGCAGGAAGACGTGCTTGGCCGCAAAACACAACTAAATACAAAAAAAAATAAAAATAATAATAATAATAAACAGCTGATATTATTTGAATTAATTGAAAAAAATAAACTTAAATTTAGTATAAAAACTAAAACATTTTAACAAATTATTATCAGTGCAATTAGTTCTGCTAATAAAACGTAAACTTCTAGAAAAACACAACAAAATGTTCAAATTAGTAAGTTTTAAATGAAAATTTAATAGTTTTTATAAAAAAAACAAATAAATATATTTTTTTAAATAAATTTCTAGTTCGCTTTGTGGTTGTTCGCTGGTGTTGCCTTGGCTGCCGCTAAGCCTGGTGTTGTGGCTCCTCTGGCCTACTCTGCTCCCTTGGTAGCAGCTCCTTACACTGCCGCTTACACCGCTGCCTATACCGCTCCTTATGCCGCTGCCTACTCATATCCTTATGCCTCTTCTTATGTAGCTTCTCCTTATGCCGCCTACTCGGCATATCCTTATGCCGCTTCTTATGTCTTGGCCAAAAAATAGAGTTTTTTTTTGTGCTGACCACAATTGTTAAAGTGTTTTTTGTTGAAATATTATAAATAAATAAAATATTTTTAGTCATGCTGAAAAATTAAATTTTTTGTAAGATTATTTAATGTCATAGAAAAAAACCAGTTTGCCAGAAAACGATTTTAAAGTTTTCAATACACGCAGAACTTTATGGAAAAAGAAAATTTTATTTTCCTTTCAAGAGTTGATTAAACAAGATAGTTGCATGAAATTTTGTACACACAATATGAAGAATGATATGAGCATTAATTCTGCATCATTAACTTGAAAATTATATTTTTTGAGCTATGACGTTCTTTGAGTAAATGAGCGATATGTATGTATGTATGTATGTATATTAGAGTAACATTGATCACTGCTGGACTAATTGACTAATATATCATTGCCCCGTCCCAACGAAAAAGTCCCAAAATTTAAGAAATATGTAGATCCACTAAGAGAAGGTATACTTATAAAATCAAATTCAAAGAAATTAACTAGTAAGTAAAACGGAGTAAGAACGAATAAAGTTGTTAACCTAATATCTCTGGAACTACATACATCATAACTCCTTCAAAATGTATACATATAAGCGGACGGGTGTTTAGTAATTTTTTTAATATTTTTATGTACTTTAGGGTATAAACTTTCATGTTTATTTTTTGTCTACTCACAAAATAGTGCATATAGGTAATACATTTTATTTGAGAGCTTCTCATCTTGAAAAAAATTCTCGTATTCTTTTTTCAATTTTTTTTTAATAATAAAGTAATAAATGAAGCATCAAAATGCTAATCCTTTCTGGTACTTTTACTACGCAATCGCTATTTCTAAATTACTCAATGATTTGCATAATTATCTTGCAGCCACAAATGAAATTCACAAAAAAAAATAAAGCAGCTTGGAAAAATCGGCTAAACGAAAAAATTTTCAAAACTAAAAAGTCAGCAAAACGACATTCAAATCCACAAAAAGAATGATTAGCCAAACGGGCAAAAATTTTTCGCAGACGAAATAGTCAAATAGTCGAATGACACCCATTTTGAAATAGTCCGCCGACTTTTTATTTTTTTCCTATTAGCAAAATGGCTTCTGTTGGCCGTCATATTGAATTTTGACAATTGACATACATATCTTTAGTGGTTAAGACAAATCGATTGACGTAAAAATCAACAAAATGAGGCCACGCGTTCGTTTTATATAGTGCCGCAAAGGAACACACATATATACCTACATCCATACATACATAGACTGATATGCAACAAGGGAAAAAAGCCAATACGGCTAAATCGTCAAGCAATGGACCTTAAAAAATTTAGAAGGGGAACAACTACAAAAAAAACCGTCTGGGGTATTGGGGCATATTGTGGACATTGAAGATTTTGGATTTTGGAAGTTTTCAGGCATTTTTAAATTTTTCTTCCGTATTTTTACGTTGCAAGTTCAGGAGTTTTTAGGAGAACTATATCAAAAAAATTCAGTATAGTGCGACTTTGACTCGCGCACGAAGGATTCAGTACGGACACAAGATATGTAATAATATATGAACTTTAGCCTATATAATATAAAGTTTTGGCATTTTTTCGGTTTTGAGCATTTTTTTTTAGTTTTGGCGTTCTTTTTGTGTTTTTTCAGGTTTGGCGATTTTTTTCATATAGGCGATTTTTTCGGTTTTTGGCGTTTTTTTTTCATTTTGGCATTTTTTTTGGTTTTAACACTTTTCTCCTTGTGTTGGCGAATTTTTTCGGTTTTTTTTAGCGATTTTTTTCGTTCTGGCGATTTTTAAATTTTGACGATTTTTTTTTCATTTAAGCGATTTTTTAGTTATGTTGATTTTTTCGATTTTTAACGTTTTTTTATTTTGGCGACTTTTTTTCATTTGGTGCTTTTTTAGTTTTGACACTTTTTTACAGACATGTAGTCACGGAAGAGATAGAGGACAGCATCATTCTTTTACAAGTCTGCTTTTTGCACTTTTTTTTAATAATGCTGTGTTTGCAGTGCCCCTGGTGTCAATGGGGCATATTAAATATTTGAAAATGTGCTTAGTAGCCTTTTTATTGGTTATTTTACTTCGCCCATGATTCTGCTACACAAAACCAACGAAGGAGAGCGCTCTGATATCACATTAGCATTAGTATCCTTTAAAGCTGGTGGTATTTTTTGCGCTAATATTATTTTTAAATTTTAAAAGTATACTTTATTTTGACTATGAATATGAGCCTTTGTTTTTAAATACAGTTATACATATATATATATATATATATATATATATATATATATATATATATATATATATACATATATATATATTTGTTCCTAATAACGTCTACAAGGAGCATAGGACCAAAATACAATTATTTATGTATAAATATTCTTCTTCTTGGTAATATCTTTTTTTAATGATTTACCCAGCACGTGTACCCAAAAAAACTCCAAAACATTTTGTTAATCATTTGCTACATATTTTATTTATTTATTTTTTCCTTAATTATATATAAAAAATAACTATTTTAACAAAATTTCCCTCACAACAACAGCCAAACAAGCAGTCCTCTTTAATTAACAAGAATTTTTTTTATTCTACAAAATTTACTTGCGCAACAAGTAAGAAGCAGTGTAAGGATAAGTCGAGTAGGCAGCAGCATAAGGAGCAGCAGCTACATAAGGAGAGGCATAAGGATAGGCAGAGTAGGCGGAGTAGGCAGCTGTGTAGGGAGCAGCATAAGGATAAGCGGCAGAGTAAGCAGCAGCGGTATAAGGAGCAGCAGCTACTACGGGAGCAGAGTAGGCCAGAGGAGCCACAACACCGGGTTTGGCGGCAACCAAGGCAACAACAGCGAATAAGCACAAAGTGAACTGTAGTAAAAAATTTGAAAAAAATGATAATAAAGATTATAATATTGATATTTTGTCATTTATTAAGTCACACTTACGAATTTGAACATTTTGTTTTTTGGTTTTAGTTTTAGTTTTTAATTATTTTGCAGAACTAATTGAACTGATAATATTTGCTGGACAATTTTTGGTTTTTATAGCAAAAATTTGTAAAATTTTTTTCCTTTGATAAACATTAAGTTTTTGAAATCATTTAACTAGATTTGCATATTTTGGCCAAGCACGTCTTTAATTGCGTAAGGTCGTCGCCACAGAGTTGTTGCAAAAAGTGTTAATGCTCAAAAAAAAAAAGAGAACGTTCGTTCGTTATGTTAATGTTGTATCATGATATTTGCAGTTTAGTTTTGGTATTTTTTTAAAAGTTGATAACAATGCATTTTTTAAACTAGTACTAGTTAATATTAAAAAGTATTTAAAATACTTCCTTTAGTAAGTGGATTAAAAGTTTCTAAAAAGATTGTATTAGCCATCGCATTCTGCTATTATTTTTGACTTCTTGGGATAAAAATAATTAAATTTTTCTAAAAGTTTTAAGTTAATTTTTTTTACAAAAATTAAAATTCTGTTAAGCTAGAAAAAGCAAGAAAAAAACAAAACGAAAAACATATAAATACACACAAAAAATACCAAAAACTGACCTTCCACACAAATAGTTAAATATGCTAAAGCAATAATTGTCCCAATTATGCAAATTCTTTTGAATTTAATTCGTTTAATAAGTTTTGTATAAAAGCTGGACAATTTTGTCAATCAATTGTCAGTTCCGTAAGCTCTACAAAAACCTACACAAATACACCTCAAAATGTTCAAATACGTAAGTTTTAAAGAATATCTTTTTTTAATAAACTAATTTCTATTAAATAATAATTTTAATTCTAGTTTGCTTTGTGCTTGTTCGCTGTTGTTGCCCTGGCTGCCGCTAAGCCCCATGTTGTGGCTCCTTTGGCTTACTCTGCTCCTGTGGTAGCAGCTCCTTACACCGCCGCCTACACCGCTTCTTATGCTTCTCCCTATGCCTCCGCCTACTCATATCCTTACGCCTCTTCCTATGTGGCTGCTCCTTATGCTGCCTACTCGTCATATCCTTATGCTTCATCTTATGTCTTGGCCAAAAAATAGAGTTTTTTTGCAGACAATTGTTAAAGTGTTTTTGTTGAAATATTAAAAATAAAAAAATTGTTTTAGTCCTGCTGAAAATTTGAATTGTTTATAAAATTATTTAATATGGAATAGAGATTGAACTGATCCTTATCTTTATACATAGGTACTAATGAGGCCGTTAGGGCCTAAGTGGTGTAACCCACTTATTTTATTTGGTTGCTGGTTTGGTGATAAATGCGTTCTTTATATTACCAATTAAAAACAAAAGTAGAGTAAGCTACCTTATGTTATCCAGAATAAGATGGAGCTGCAAAACTGTCCTCAGCTGGGAAAAGTAGACATTAATTACATAAATAATATGAGAAATAATGTATTATATTCCAAAGCAAGACAATGCATTATTCCCTTAGAAACGAGAGGGTAATTTTATCAAACACAATAATAACCAGGGAAACCACAAATATGCAATTGCATGTTTTTTCTTGTCTGATATAACAATGCGGAACTAAGATATTTATCCGTTTCAGAACTTTTTATGAATTCTGGCATCGATTTGTTAGTGCATATTTTTGCATATTTTACCCTTTAAAGCATGTTTTTGCATACTTCGGTCTAACACGCATATTTTGAGCATTTTTCGAATTTTTAGAGCTTATTTGGCGTTTTTAGAGCATATTTTGATACTTTTTAAAAATATTTTATTTTAATATTTAAAAAAAAGTTTGGTAAAAATTTCTACTTTTTTGCGTCAAAATTTCATCTTGTAGCGAAAGAAACAGTAGTATGGGAAGCAATATTTTGCTACCATTATGAAGTTATACTTTAAAAAAGTTGAAATTTAGAATATACTAATTATTATTATGTGTTCTAACATCGAAATTTAGAATGAACGATTTAAAACTTTTTAATTTTCACTCACTAAACAGTCTTGTGAAAGAAAAAGGAAACAAGAAAATTAAAAAATTTTAAGTCGTCCATATCCAATTTTTTTTCTGCTAAATTTTAATGCTGGAACTAATACTATTGATTTTTATATTCCAAATTTCAACTTAAACTGGTGTAACACATGTTTTAACATCCTCACTGGACGCTAATTTCAATAAAAACTTGGTTTGGTAATTTTGACGAACGCTGCCCCGAATATTTTCAATGTATTATTAAGATGTGACAGGCGTCGATTTTTGTAAAAAGCTAAGTCAAAAGTTTTTCTTTATTGCAATAAGAATTATAAATAAAAAGCTTATCTTATTATTCAAAATACAGTTCCAAAGTCATAAATCTGATATCGTGATCGTAAAAGTAAAATTTTTTTTCTTAATTAATTTTTTTATTGTTGCCTTCTGTTTATTTTATTTTTGTCTTTTTTACAGTGAGATTACACGAGACATAAGTTTGGAAATTTTTGTGCTGGCAATTGTCAATTTCTGTTGCTAACACAAAAAATTACTGTGTAAACCGTAAATGTTAGTGTTCGAACGCATGTTTGGAAATAATTGCTCGAACATAAGTCTGGGGGGTTACTCTCTATTGCGATGCGAAAGAAAAATGCTACGATATCGAACGATTGGTACTCTCCAATGCGTTTGCGCATTTGCTTTTCGCATCTGTTTTTTTTCGTTCGCAAGCCTGGTATCACCGCACTCTGTAATGCGAAAGTGGCTGTCAAAATCGTTCGATAATCGCAAATATCTTGCGATAGCTAAATAGCAAACGCAAAGGGAGAAAAACATGTGAGTCGTTGAAAAAATATTTATTTTTGATATTGAAATTGTTATTTTTTTAATAAAAGCAAAAAAATATATATTACATATTTTTATAACATACGTATGTATCTAAAAATGTAAAATCAAGGTGAAATATAATTAACCAAACCATAGCACTGATACTGTGGTGCAATTTCCTGTTGAAGTGTAAGTGCTTGTTTTTGGCCGGTCTATCCGTTTGTATGTGGCTACCATCTAATCAAATTTGATATGCTTGGAACATAATATTGTCTCAATGCCACGCAGATATCTTTTAAGCAATGTGACATAGACTTCTGCGTTAGTTCTAAGTAAGATCCTGGCCAATTTGATGTTGGTATCTGCCTTGGCAAAATAATTTTAATACGGCGGCTAGTTTTATAATAGTTGGAATTGATGTGGATCTCCTTAAAAGTCTTAGCTCGTGTTGAATAGCGTTTAGAACATGAAGAAATCCTTATTCAAACGGAAATTTTGAAGAGAGTATATCGGACCTACATATCTCTTAAGACTTGTTCTACACGGTCTTTTTCCTCATCAAACCATAACGCTACAGACTAGTCCCTATTTTACTTTTAATTAAACACTTACCCATCACTTTTTCTTAACTTTCCTTTTTCGAAAAGACGTTTTTTTTTACATAGTTTGACACTTCATTAATGTCATTCTTTGCCATATTTTCTTTTGCAAAGTCAATGTTGCCACTTTATCAAATAATTTTGCGAAAGGACTTGCGAAAGTAATAGAGAGTACCAAATTGGCATCTCATCGCATTTAGGTTTCGCATCGTAATTGCTTTCGCATCGCAATAGAGAGTAACCCCCCTGAGCAATTATGTTAGAACACAAGCTGTCAAATTTACCTTTTTCGTAGAAAATAATGGCGGGAAACTAGAAATAATAACTTTATTATAAAAAAATCAAGCAGAAGCATAAAATATGTGTTTCTTGGCAGAATTATTAAAAAATCAAAACTTAAAACTCGCATTTTGTATAGATACGACAAGCCCAATTTTGATTTTTAACATTATACGTCTAGCCACCCCTTAAAATAAGTTTGAACATAAACTTTTTTCTGGCGTCATTCTGCCGACGTTAGTTCTTATGTTCAGAGATAAAAATTGTTCGTCTATTCGTACTGTTGTATGTAAATTTTATTGAATTGCTGAATTACAATTAGATTTTCATTTCCAAATAATCCAATTTATGTTATTTTTAAGAGCATATTTATTGAGTTTTAAGTGCATATTTCGAAGTTTTAAGTGCATATTGAATGCGCATAAAACAATTTTTTTGGAGCATATTTCTGGTTTCCCTGATAATAACACATTGTTTACCATGTGCATTACCACATTTGCAGTAAAAGAATGTACATATAGTGTTTGCTTGTTACAAATGTTATGAATTATAGAATTCATTTCTCGAACGTATTAAAATAATTCATTAGTTTCCCAGGACATGTTCTGTAATGTAAACAGTAATCAATTCTGTAATGAAAAATTATACATACTGTGCATTACCTTCTTCTTTACTATTCATTACTTTTCCCACTGGAGCTTTTGCCCAGAACATAATATGAAAATATAATAGAGTATTTAAAGAATTAAAGAGAAGAATTAGTAATTTAATAGTTTGGGATTAGACCAATATTGCGCTAATAGCTTTCATATATAAAAGAGTAACATTGTTGATTAACTGACTGACTGACTGACTAATTTTTCGAGAACCGTAAGAGCTACGGACCTTGAAATTTTCTTCTTTAGCCGCTACAACAACAAATATATGACAATTAAAAATTAAAGGGTGTTTTCAAAAGCGAGCAACGAAAATGTTTAAGTCCTGATGTAATGTACAAACAATTATATACATATATATAAATATATATATATACATATATATAGATACTGTAAATTATCAAAGCTAGTGTATTTTTATGCAAGCTATGCCAATTATCACTGATTAAAAAACTGAAAATTAAAGGGTATTCTAGCAGTTAGTGTAATTTTTACAATCTGCTGTATCTTGGAAACCGTAGGAGACTAACTATTGAAATTTTCTGAAAAGCTTTAACTAAAAAATCCCAAATTAAAAAAATTACGAAAGGAAAAATCAAATTAAATTAAAAAATGCACAAAAAAAAAACTAAAAAATCGCCAAAACAAAAAAAAACGTCAAAACTTAAAAAAATCGCTAAAACTAAAAAACAACCGAAAAAATCGCCAAAAAGAGAAAAAAGACGACAAAATTAAAAAAAAAATCAATAAAAGTAAAAAATCGCCAAAACGAAAAAAATCGCCAAAATGAAAGAAACGCTTAAATGAGAAGTATCACCAAAAATAAAATAAATTGTTAAAAATCCAAAAGAATCACAAAAAGTTAAAAATGTTGCCAAAAAACTAAAATATCGGCAAAACGAAAAAAAATCTTCAAAACGAAAAAAGAATCGCTAAAAAAAACCAAGCAAACCTTCGTGTGAGACTCAAAGCCACACTTTAATCAATTTATTAGATATTGTTGTGTATTTTTTTGGACTGGTAAAAACGAGTAAATACTGCATTCTTACGGCCCTATGTATAAGCAAAAATTGGCATGAAGTTAGCTTAAGTGACGAAATTAAATTAGGTGTTAACGAGTTCCTCCATAAAAGTTGACATTTAAAACTGTACCATTACCTAATTTTAATCCACGTCGTAAGTCCTAGAATGATATTTAATGTGAAGTGTCATCGCAAAACTCTTTAATATCATGTTCAATTTTGCCACTTATGCTAACTTCATGCCAATTTTTGCTTATACATAGGGCCGTTATTGTTTATCTACGGCCAAGGTACTGAATGTAGATAATCAGCCCAATCATGAATAACAATTCCGTGCGAGTTTTTTCATTTATCCCTTTTCTCCAATCATGAATTTGTATTTTTCCTTTTTTACCAAATGCGGGAATAAAAAAACTCCCCGGGGGAAAACGTAGGTATTATGAACGCCGTTGAACTTGCTTTTTTCACTAAAAATCTTTCCCTTGCAAAACAGAAGGGAGTTTACATAAAAACATATTTAATATTCCATTAAAATACAATTTATATTCGTAAACTTGTAGTTTATAGTTCTTTTATGTGGAAAAACACAAATAATGCCCAAATAAATCATTTATAAACTTATTTTTACATAATTTCTCATGTTTCATAATTTAATAATTTTGTTTACACACTCTCACTCAATAAAAGGGAGAAACTAAATGTCAACAAACAAGCAAAACAACGAACTTCGTAATGCGGTGATGCCAATTATTACTATTTTTTGTTCCCAAAGAATTCATGATTGGGGTAATGTTTTCTCGAGAAAATTATTTTCCGTGAGCTACTAATTCCGAGGGAATATTCATAACTGGGCTGAATATATTTTATTTGGGTTCTTCTCATCGTTAACAAAAAACAAAAAAAAATTATTTTTCATTTTTTTTTGAATTTTTTGCATACTGTTCAGAGGTCGCGGGTTCCATTACCGCCATAGACCCTATTTTCTTATTTTATTTTATTTTTTATTTATTTTTGACGTGTTTTCGTTTAAATAGTTTTTCCTAGTTAGAATTGTTTACAGTATTGTCGTCGATCATTTTTGAGTTGGAGTTTTTTCCATGATTTTTTTAGTGTCTCAGTGATTTTATCATCTCAACGATTTTTTCAGTCAGTCTTGGCGATTTCTAATTGTTTTGCCATTTGGCGATTTTTTTTAATTGGTAATTTTGGTTTGTGAAATTTTAATGGATTTTTGAAATTTATTCCTTGTGGGATATTTATTTATTTTTTTAGCTTTGGCGATAGTTTTCTATTTTAGTGACGTTTTCCGTCTTCTTGAGTACTTTTTTTAAGTACGTAATACGTAAAAAAAACTCCAAAATATTTCGTTAATCATTTGCTACATATTTTATTTATTTATTTTTTCCTTAATTATATCTAAAAAAAACTATTTTAACAAAATTTCCCTTACAACAACAGCCAAACAAACATTCCTCTTTCATTAACACTAATTTTTTTATGCTACAAAATTTACTTGCGCAACAAGTAAGAAGCAGCATAAGGATAAGTCGAGTAGGCAGCAGCATAAGGAGCAGCAGCTACATAAGGAGAGGCATAAGGATAGGCAGAGTAGGCGGAGTAGGCAGCTGTGTAGGGAGCAGCATAAGGATAAGCGGCAGAGTAAGCAGCAGCGGTATAAGGAGCAGCAGCTACTACGGGAGCAGAGTAGGCCAGAGGAGCCACAACACCGGGTTTGGCGGCAACCAAGGCAACAACAGCGAACAAGCACAAAGTGAACTGTAGTAATAAAATTTGAAAAAAAAGATAATAAAAATTATAATATTGATATTTTGTCATTTATTAAGTCACACTTACGAATTTGAACATTTTGTTTTTTGGTTTTAGTTTTAGTTTTTAATTGTTTTGCAGAACTAATTGAACTGATAATATTTGCTGGATAATTTTTGGTTTTTATAGCAAAAATTTGTACAATTTTTTCCTTTGATAAACATTCAGTTTTTGAAACCATTTAACTAGATTTGCATATTTTGGCCAAGCACGTCTTTAATTGCGTAAGGTCGTCGCCACAGAGTTGTTGCAAAAAGTGTTAATGTTCAAAAAAAAAAAGAGAACGTTCGTTCGTTATGTTAATGTTGTATCATGGATATTTGCAGTTTAGTTTTGGTATTTTTTTAATAGTTGATAACAATACACCTTTTTATACTCTAGTTAATATTAAAAAGTATTTAAGATATTTCCTTTAGTAAATGGATTAAAATTAAAAAAAAAGTATATAATCAGGTATATGTTGAAAAAAGATTTAGACACAAAAACAATTTTAAAACGATAAAAGGTGTAATGTATTTCCTAAAGTCCCTTTGTCAATAATTTTAGAACTTGTTTTTAATAGTTTTTCCAAACATTTTTGTCAAATTTTTTTCAGAGTCCTATTATATGGTCTATATTTTATCTTCTAGTGTGGTTTTAAGCAGCCAATAGCTTAAGATCATCATCAATATTCAGGTATGTGATGGAAACGATTGTTTTCCATCACATACCTGAATATTGATAATCATATTCTGTTCTTGTTTTTGACTTATTAGGACCAAATTAATGCTAGGAACACAACTGGGACGAACGACGAATTTGTCGGTGCGAACTTTCCACATAAAAAAAATAAAACACATTTGTGCATATGGAAATGAACAGAACACCGCCGTATAACAAAATTCGTGGCGCGTTGCGAACTCTGACATAGATTTATTACTATTTTGCACGAAGATGAACGACGAAAAAACAAAATTGAGAGAAAATTCTCTCTCTCTCAGTTTTTGTAAACACAACAACCAACTTTATCAAATATGAGAGAAGAATTCGGTGTTCGGAATTCAGCAAATGGTTATCGACGAATTCGTCGACGTAGACGAAATTCGTCGTTCGTCCCAATTGTGTTCCTAGCATTATTTCTATTTTGTATGCCAACGAACGACGAAAAAAAAAATTTCTCTCTCTCACTCTCTGTGTTTGTACACACAACAACCAACTTTATCAAATATGAGAGAGGAATTCGGTGAGTAAATTCGTCGTTATTGTGCTTCACTCGACGAATTTACGCAGCGAATGCTTATCGACGAATTCGTCGACGTGGACGAAATCCGTCGTTCGTCCCAGTTGTGTTTCTAGCGTAATTTATTTTTTTTTATTTATTTATGAAATAGATTATTAGGTCGCAGCTGAAGTAAAAGCAGATTTTTTTGTAATTTTTGGGTACAATTAATAACGTCTAGTTGTGTTAAAATAAAATCGATGCAAAAAAATCTATTTATTTATTTTTGGCATTCTGAAGTAAAATTAAATTGAAAATAACTTTTAATTTTAATTTAATCTTTTTTATTAATGATATTCTACTTGTATGCTTTTCAAGTCCCAATTTGATACGTGATTCAGCTTACGGACAAACAGACAAAAAGACAGACACTCAATTTCAATTATTGGCCATAGAAAATACACAGAAGTCACTTCTTTTACGGAAGTGCATATTTAAATGACAAGTGCTACAAGTACTTTGAAGTACATACTACTGAAAAGTCGCCATTAAATTTAAATTGTTAAACAATAAATTGTACAAAACATTGCGTTAGATTGATTTAGAATAAAAAATGAAATTAATTTCCTATATACTACATATTTAGTGGAAATATGTAGATTTACAGGGTGTCCCAAAAGAAATTTTAAATTTAGATGGATTGAAGTTCGATTAAACTACTAAGTATTGCTGGAAGATATTTATCGAAACAATGTTTATTACTTATTTAAAAAAAAAACACAGTTTCGGAACTCATTTATTAAAAAAAAAAAATCTGCCTTATCGTGGTTGGCGTATTTCAAATACGGCTACGACTGTGTGGTAATAGATTAAAGAAAAACTGTTGTAGTCTTCTGAAATACGACAATCACTATAAGGCATAGTAACGGCGAAATCTAAACTCTCGCATTAGGGGAGCTCTCCTATCATCGAGTAGTACAATAAATTATAATAGAATGGGGTTAGTTATAGCAATGGCTGTTTTTCACGATGAATATTTTATTTAAGAATTTATTAAGATTCGAGACAGTCCCCAGAATCCAATTTATATCACCTCATCTCGATATTAATTTTCTACACACCGAAAAAATTCATATTAAAATCTAGGAAAACAAGGTTAATTTATGATTTTCTATATTAGAGTCATGTTAATTCAACATGTTTTACAAATAAAGAAAATTTTTTCTTTTGCAATAAACTTATTTCATGTTGGTTTAACATTCCAGTATTTTTAAAGCCAAATGAAGGATCATGTTAAATCAAAACTATTTCAAGTTAAATCAACATGAATTTAATTTAATGTAGTCATTATATCAAAATTATGTAACAGCATTTGTTTATCGGGGCCAAGCAAGGCTATTATTTATTAAAGCGTCGAAGCAAATTTAACTATTGCATACCGATTGACAATAGTGTCAAATGAAATGAGAAGTGTGACAATATATGTATGTGTGCGTTAAAGAGAAAACAACGTGTAAAGTGTTCTAAATTATTAACATTAATTTAAAAATCAAGAATCAAAAATAATATCTTTCATCATGGGTATATTTGTAATTAGTTTTTTTTTATAACTGAATATTTAATAAAATTTTGAGTTTGTGAAATAAAGTATGGTGCACTATGAAGTGTAGACACAAAAAAAAAATACCAATGTTAAATCACCATGCCAAAAAGGTTGATTCAAATTCATTCAAATCACATAAAGTTTACAAGAAATAATATTTTGTTGAGTGTGTTGGTGTTTATTTGGTTTGTTCATAGCTGCAATACACTTTTGTGCTCAGTTGTGTAGGTTGTTTTTGTATTGTTGTTGCTTTTTTGTGTTTGCAATCAGCCGACAAACTGCTGCAGGCTGGTAGGCAGTGTACTAGTCTTGCATTCGGAGCATCGCAGGTTCGAATTCTGGAGTCAAGTCAAAGTATTTTGTATTTTTTTAACAAAAACTTTTCAAGTCAAAGCATTTTGTTTTATTTTATTTTTTTGACTAAAACTTAAACTGTTCAAATAAATTGTATGTTAAATGATAAGAAATAATGTTTAGTGTGTATCTTAAGAATATTTAAAGTTGTTGTGGCGTTGACTACCACGCGATCAGTTCCGGGTTAAAATCTTGGCCAATTAATTTATATACAAAAATTTTTCTGATGTCTATGTAAACCATACGTAAGATAAATAATTAATTAAATACAAATTACTAAATTAAATTCATGTTGATCTAACTTGAAATAAATTTGATTCAACATGAGTCCTTATTTTGATTTTAACAGTGCCAAAATGTTTATTCAACGTGAAATAAAGTTATTTCTCGAAAGAAAAAAATTTCTTTGACAATTACTATAAATCATGTTAAATTAACATGAAACACATAGGAAGCAAAATCATTGCCGAAAAATATTAGATTGATCATGTTTAAGTAGATTTTAAGTTGAAAATTTTCTGTGTGTACAATAAAAATGTTGACACAACTGTTTGTTTGTTTCATTATTCTTTACATTTGCTTTAGAATCAATTTAAATTATTACTACAAAATAAAACAATACTGTGCACTTGAAGTGTGCACTTATTTAGCTTAACATCTATAAACTTTGTTTTAAGACACCCTTTAAAAATAATTTTTTTTAAATTAAAATCAAACGAAATATGCTGACAACGTTTAACTTTAATTTACTTGAAAACATAACAAGCAAGGCCATAAAATAGGAAAAGTGTCGTAAGTAAAATATATTGAGGGTGCAATAAAAATATATTTTAATAAAGGCTGAATGTCAAATAAAATAAATTTCGGTATTTCTTGTATTTTAATATTGTTAATGAAAAGTAATTTTTTTTGTCTTAATTGTTAAAAGAATTAAGTAACAGTTTTTCCTTCAAGCAGAACTGCCAGCTTTATAGAATTATGAGAAATCTATAGGCTAATCTAAATTTTTAGCGTTTCGCGCATTTCTACAAACTCAAACATTTCCCTTAGCAAATTTTTTTAAAGCATAAAAAACCAGACATTAAAATCATAAACACTTGCTTGCTAAAAGGTTTTTAAGTTAAACAAAATGTTATAAAAATTTTTATAACAATTAAAATTCTGTCAGCATATAAATTAAAAAAAAAAAATATCAAAAAAATACATTATTAGTTTTTGTGTGTAACTGACCTTACACACCAATATGCCAAAGCAATAATTGTCCCAATTATGCAAATTCTTTTGAATTTAATTCGTTTAATACGTTTTGTATAAAAGTTGGACAGTTTTGTCAATCAATTGTCAGTTCCTTAAGTTCTGCAAAAACCTACACAAATAAAACTCAAAATGTTCAAATACGTAAGTGTTAAAGAATATCTTTTGTTAATAAATTAATTAATATTAAATATTAATTTTAATTCTAGTTCGCTTTATGCCTGTTCGCTGTTGTTGCCCTAGCTGCAGCTAAGCCCCATGTTGTGGCCCCTTTGGCCTACTCTGCTCCTGTGGTAGCAGCTCCTTACACCGCCGCCTACACCGCCGCTTATGCCGCTCCCTATGCCTCCGCCTACTCATATCCTTATGCCTCTTCTTATGTAGCTGCTCCTTATTCTGCCTACTCGGCTTATCCTTATGCTGCTTCTTATGTTTTACGCAAGTAAATCTTAAGTGAAAGGATTTTTAATAGCTCAATTGTTAAAGGACTCTGCTTGTGGATTAATATGAATTGTTGGCAATAAAAAATATTAATTTTACTCTTATAGAGTAACATTAAAACAAAGAAAATAAAAGACGAAACTGAAAAAATTGTCTAATTTTTTTTTTGCGAAATCTGTTTATCTTAGACTCCTTTTTTTGAGAGTTGATTTAACCGAATTTTTTGTCTATTCTTAAATCTAATATTTGGATTCTACCATACATATTTCCATTATTCTGCTATTATAATTTTTGTTAAATAGCGATTTTTTCAATAGTCCTAATACTCTTAGCAGCCATGCATGTCATGACAGAAATTCTGGTTTCTGTCTCTGCTATAGTAAAATTAATTAATTAATGAACGATATAAAAATAATTTTAAATAATATAAGTATTAATAAAAAGAAGGGCTAATTCAGTAAGAAATTTTAGGGCGATTTTGTTTGAAAATATATTTGAGTGCTTGGTTTTGAATTCTCTAAATAATTTTCTTCAAAAATGGTTGTTGTCCTTGATAATAAAAAATTAAAATTATTATTGTTTTGTTGAGAATTTTTACAATTTACGTTTAACTTAATCCCAAATTATTATTAATATTTTTTCTAAAATACATTGAGGCAAAGTCATAGTCAAAATAATGTAAACTTTAAGAATTTAAAACCAGTATTCCCATACAAAATACTGGTTTTAAACTCTTACAGTATACTTTGTTTTGACTATTACTTTGCCCCATTGAATTTTTTTTAAAATACCTTGAAATTGATTATTAAGCCAGCATTATGCAATTGCGAGTTTGTGTTATTAAAACAAACAAAAATTAATAAAGTGCGATTTGACTCGAACACGAAGGGTTCCCTACTAATACTACATGTCGCTCATTTACTCAAACAATGTCATAAATCAAAAAAAAAATGGAATTTTTGAGTTACATAATTAATTCTGATATGGTTCTTCATATTGTGTAAAAATTTCATGCATATCTTGTTTACTCAACTCTTGAGAGAAAAATAAAAATTTCTCTCTCTCCATTAAGTTGTGTGTAAACTGAGAACTTTAAACTCGATTTCTGGCAAACTAGTTTTTTTATTTATGCCGTTGTTTGAGTAAATGAGCAATATAAATACTTGAATATTTTACCTGATGTAGACATTTAAAAAATTTATTTTTGCATTGGACTTTTTAAGTTTTAGCGCTTTTTTTCACTTTGCCGATTTTTTTCGGTTGTTGGCGTTTTTTAATTTTTGCGATTTTTTACTTTAGGCGATTTTTTTATTTTTGGCGAATTTTTTGTTTGTTGTTTTATTTTTATTATAGTTATTTTTTGGGTTCTGGCGATTTTTTCGGTTTTTCTAGCGATTTTTTATTTAGCGATTTTTTTTAATTTTAGGGATTTTTTTATTTTGTGTGTATTTCTTACGTTTTAGGTGGTTTTTTCTGTTGTTTTTTTTTTGTTATAGTGATTTTTTAAGTTTTGGCGATTTTTTCATTTATATTTCGATTTTTAATTTTAACGATTTTTTTTATTTGGGCGATTTTTTTCCTTTTTGCCGATTTTGTTCGGCTTTTGGTGATTTTTTCTGTTGGTTTTTTAGTTATAGCAATTTTTAAAATTTTGACTATTTTCTGTCGCTGCGGCAATTTTTTCAGTTTATTATACTTTAAGCGATATCTTTTTAATTTTGGCCATTTTTTAATTTAGGCGATTTTTCTTTATTTTTGGCGATTTTTTGTTTGTTTTTTTTTTGTTATAGCTATGTTTTGGGTTTTGGCGATTTTCTGTTATTCTAGCGATTTTTTTTTGGATTTTCTGCGATATTTTATTTTTAGCAATTTTTTAATTTTGGGGTTTTTTTTATTTTTGGTTATTTTGTTCTGTTTTTGTTTTTTTTTTGGTGTAGCGATTTTTTAGGTTTTGGCGATTTTCTGTCGTTTTGGCGATTTTTGAATTTTTTTTTACTTTTAACGATATCTTTTTCATTTTTTTTTGATTTTTCTATTGTTTTGTTTAGTTATAGCGATTTTTTAAGTTTTGGAGATTTTTTATTTTTAGCGTATTTTTTTTAATTTTGCCAATTTTTTTTCTTTTTGGTTGCCTTAATACTTTTAAAAAATTTTTAAGTTTTAGGGTTTTTAGTTTTTCAGCCACCTTCTTACTTTTGGTGTTTTATTTGCATTTTAGTGGTTTATTTTATTGCTGCTGATATTTTTCACTCGAACGCTTTTCTATTTTGCAGATTTTTCGTTTCGGCATTTCTTAATTTTAAATTTTTTGTTTTTATCAGTCATCTTGAAAGTTTCAAGAGTTTGCGAAAGAGGTTTACAATATACAACAAGTTGTAATAATTGCATAGTCAAATTTATATTAACTTGTATAATAAATACCCTTTAATTTAGATTTTTTTAATTAAATTATTAATTGGTGTAGTCTGCATAAAAATATACTAAGTTTTTGTTGCTCGCTTTAGAAAACCCTTTAATTTTTAACTTCATGTGTTTGTTGTTGTTGTGGCCAAATTTTTACATATCGTGTTAAAATTTCAGGTCCTTTACTCTGAGGGCTCTCAAGAAAACAGCGTCTGATAGACAGACAGACAGGCGGCCACTGATGAAAAGCAATATTTTTTTCTCAAAAAAAAAATTAAAAAATGAGGGATAATTTAGATCGACAGATTCCTCAAAAATCAAACAAAAGTTTCAGTTTCAGTTTCGTTTTCTTTTTTCTTTATTTAAATATTACTCTATAAGAGTAAAATTAATATTTTTATTGCCAAAAATTCATATTAATCCACAAGCAGAGTCCTTTAACAATTTAGCTACGAAAAATCCTTTCACTTAAGATTTACTTGCGTAAAACATAAGAAGCAGCATAAGGATAAGCCGAGTAGGCAGCATAAGGAGAAGCTACATAAGAAGCGGCATAAGGATATGAGTAGGCGGAGGCATAGGGAGCAGCATAAGCGGCGGTGTAGGCGGCAGTATAGGGAGCTGCTACCACAGGAGCAGAGTAGGCCAAAGGAGCCACAACATGGGGCTTAGCGGTAGCCAAGGCAACAATAGCGAACAGGCACAAAGCGAACTGGAAAAGAAATAGAAATTTAAATTATTATGTATTTATGAAATGTAGAAATTTTATAATATTTCTTTTTTCTGCGTTGTTCTTGAGATTAAAACACTTACGAATTTGAACATTTTGTTTACTTTTAGGTTTTGCAGATCTTATTGAACTGATAGTTTTTGTATAAATATTTTAGCTTTTTATACTTTCTAGACTCAACTCTGTCTTAAAGTCTTTTCAATAAGTTATGCGTCAAGCGCCAAGCACGTCCTAAAGCTTGAGGCCACTTACTTTTAATATTTACTAAGTTGTTTTAACTTAATTTGTTTTTTTTTACTTCTGAATTTAACAATGACATTAATGTTAACTGCTTCTTCCTCTGTACTTGTATAAAAATAAAATAAAATAATTAATTATTCTTTTAACATAAAATAAGAATGTTCAATTTTGTCAAGTGTAAATTCTTTATTACCTCGAAGTGTTATAGAAAAATCTTAAAAAAAAACTACAACATTGAAAGAAAAGACGTGACGCGCTTAAAAAATACAATATGCAAAATATTTTTGTTTTTAAAAATTAAATCAGTTCAATATTTTTTTTTCGAGTATAAATAGTTGCTTCAAAATTTAATTTTTATCAGTTCTATTTGCTTTGCAGACAAAGTAACTAGAAAAAAAATAATATCAAAATGTTCAAATTGGTAAGTTTTAATTTTTTATAGTTCTGAAAATTTTTATATAAATTTTTATTTAAATTTTAACTCTTTAGATCGCTTTGTGGTTGTTCGCTGGTGTTGCCTTGGCTGCCGCTAAGCCTGGTGTTGTGGCTCCTTTGGCCTACTCTGCTCCCGTGGTAGCAGCTCCTTATACCGCCGCCTACACCGCAGCCTACACCGCTCCTTATGCTGCCGCCTACTCGTATCCTTATGCCTCTTCTTATGTAGCCGCTCCTTATGCTGCCTACTCCGCTTATCCTTATGCTGCTTCTTATGTTTTGCGTAAATAATTGATAATGAATTAGAGCCTGTTTGTTAAAGTTAAACTGAATTTGTTGAAGAAAAAATGCTAAAGAAATAAAAAAAAATTATATATTTTTACATAAAACAAAAAAAAAATTTAAATTTTCTATTCCAATGCATTTTTCACTTGATTCAAACCTAAGATGGCGTTGGCTGAAATAGTCAGCACGTTGACTACAATTACGAAATTCCTGGGTTCGAGCCCGGTATCCAACAAGTCATTAAATAACAACAGCATGAATTTTTCTGATGTGCATTAAAGGGAAAAACTTTGTATCAGTTGTTGTGGGAAAAGTTCTAGTGATGCCTACTGAACTATAGCGACTTCAGCAAATACTAATCCTAATGTAATTTCAGAACGCCCTCCTTCGTTGTGTAGCCGAATCATTGGTGAAGTCAAATAACAAAATAAAATGGCTTCTAAACAAAGGTTCAATAAAATTTAATGTACTTCATTTAACACCAGAGGCGCTGCAACACTGCATTATTAAATAAATTCAGTAAAGTGCGACTTTGACGCGCGCGCACGAAGGGTTCCCTACAGACACTAGATGTGTAATTCAACACGAACTTTGGCCTATATAACAACACCACGAATATATATTTTCAGATTTTTTTTCGTTTTTGCGGTTTTTTCGGCTTTGAGCGTTTTTTTAATTGTGGCGTTTTTTCGTTTTTTGGCATTTTTTTCCTTTTCTAATTTTGGAGATTTTTTTAATATCAAAATTATTTTCATATAGGCGTTTTTTACTTACAGCGACTTTTTCGGTTTTTGGCCTTTTTTTAATTTTGGCGATTTTTTTGTTCATATAAAAAGTTTTTTTATTTTTGGCGCCTTTTTTGCCTTATGGCGATTTTTTTTTTTTGGTTTTTGGCGTTTTTTTCATTTTGTCGATTTTTTTCGTTTTGGCGATTTTTTTCGTTTTGGCGATTTTTTTAAATTTTTAAAATTTAAAAATTTTGGAATTTTTTAGTTTAAAAATAATTGATTTTCAAATAATAATATTTGAAAATCATTCATATATTCAAAAGTATATTTCCCTAGTACTCAGATAATTTTAAAGGCATCTGAATCTTCGAATTTTCATTGCGTAATTGCAAAAGAAATAGTTTTCAATTCACCGACATTTCTGCTTCATAAAAGTGTAAATAAATAAGAACTCCAAAATATTTTACTTAAACAATTATTTACGGTCTTAATGTCATTCATCATTTCGTTGCAATCGTTATCATTTTTATCATGTTTCCCTTCTACAGCAAAGTATCCTGTCTGTCTGTCACTTGTGTTGGTTGATGGTGGTGGCATTTCTTATTCATCTCTGTTGCATTTTCATTGTATTTATTTAACGTAAAGTTAAATTCAGGCTCTTATTCATGTATGAATATTTTAATTTTTATTCACTTGTCATACGCACACACACATCATGTACTCATTCATTTAGCATTCTTCATTCATTCCTTTATTTACTTTCTTATTTTCTTGTTGTGTGCAGTGTGTGCACTTAAGAATGTCATCTGCACAATACAGTGGGAGTGGAGTGCATTTGCCTGTTAAATTGTTTTGATTGCTGAAAAGTGGCAGATGCATTTTATATGTTTTTGGGAGCTTTTATAGTTTTTTTTCTTCAAAACGAAGAGTGTGTTAGACAACGATGTGAAATGAACACATATTTAAAAAAAAATGTTTTACGAAATTTATAAAGAGTTTTTTAAAAATATACGAAACGGACTTTTTCATCAAATTACCGTTTAGAAGAAGTATGTTTTTAAAAAAGTATTTAAAAATAATTTTAAGAAACGTAAATATAAAAAAATATCTTTTCAAGAAAGTAACGTTCAAAAAAACAATTATTAAAAAAAGTACCTTCTTAAAAAAACAGTACGTTTAAAGAATACCTTTTCATAAAGTACATTTAAGGGATGTATCTTTAAAAAAATATTTTTTTTAGAAGGTAACCTTAGGAAAAAATACCTTCCCGCTAATCATGTTTCATCGACTGCGGAGTTTTTGTATTAAATTAAACAAAAAATCGCAAAATTTTTTCTTTCATCTTTAATCCAGTAAATGTTGTTGTCGGAATCGAAATACGTCTACCACAATTAGGCCGAATTTGGAAAAAGTATTTGATGAAAAATATCTTTAAAAAAAATCAACTTTAAAAAATACTTTTTGAAAAAGTACCTTTTAAAAGGTAACATTTTTTTTAATGATACACATATTTAAAAAAATTCCTTTTTAAAAAAATAAACTTTATTAAAAAAATTGTTCATTCGAAAATACTTTTGGAAAAAGTTTTTTTTAAAAAAAATGCATACAAAAAGTACCTTTCGCAAGAAATTACATTCTAAAATATTACTTTTAAAATATGTTTTGAAATAAATATTTTAAAAAGTACCTTTTGAAAAACGAATTTTTTTAAAATATATTTTGAAAAATATATCTTTTAAAAAAAGGTACATTTCTATATAAAAAAGTACCTTTCTGAAAAAGTACCTTTTGAAAAAATTACCTTTAAAAAAATACCTTTTTTAAAAGTACATTTTAAAAAAAAGTACCTTTTAAGAAAAGTATGATTTGGAGAGATTACTTTTTGAAAATAATAAATTTTTAAGTAAGAAACTTTTTTTCAGAAAAGAAACTTGAAAAAAATTTGTACTTTTTGAAAAAAAAAATACCGATTAAAAAAATTAGCTTTTTAAAAAGTACTTTTTAAAAATACTTTTAAATTACTTTTTTGTTTAAATATGTATTACTATTTGCAATAAGTAATTTTGAAAAAAGAATTAAAAAAACTATTTTTTTACATATCGAAAAAAGTGTTTTGGAAAAATCATTAAAAAAATTGCCTTTTCAAAAAAGGTATCGTTTAATGAAAATATCTTTGAAAGAGTTAATTTTATAAAAAGTACATTTTATAAAGTACATCTTGTAACGAAGGTAGTTATGAAAATATTCTTGTATTATAAAAAAGTACTTTTTGAAAAAAGTACCTTTAGAAAAAAATACCTTTTGAAACACTTCATAATGGAAAAAGTGCCTTTACAAATAAGTATTTTAAAAATATTACCCATTAAAAAGTACTTTGTGAAAAAGTACCTATTGACAAAAATACCTTTCTCAAAAAATACGTCTTCGTAAGAGTACATTTAAAAAACTATGATCTGGAAAAACTGCCTGTAAAAAATAAAAAATTTTTGAAGTCAGAAATTTCTTTCAGAAAAGTTCTTAATTTTTGAGAAATAGCATTTTAAAAAAGTACTTAAAAAAAGTTTTAAATATGTTTCAATAAAAAACATATCGAAAAATTAGCTTTGGAATAAACTATAATTTGAAAAAAGTTTAAAATCTTCTTTTTACAAATTATAGTTTTCCCAAAGCAAAAAAAGTACCTCTCGAAAAAAGTATGCACCAGCGCTGTAAAGAAAATATTTACTTATATTATATAAAATAGTACCTTTGAAAAAAGTACCTTTAGAAAAAAGTACCTTTTGAATAAGTAGCTTTTGAAAAAAGTACTTTTTGGAAAAAGTACCTTTGAAAAAGTTCCTTTTGAAAAAAGTAGTTTTTGAAAAAAATACTTTTAGAAAAAAGTACCTTTTAAAAAAGTACTTTTTTAAAAAAGTACCTTTTGAAAAAAGTACTTTTAGAAAAAAATACTTTTAGAAAAAAGTACCTTCTGAAAAAACTACCTTTTGACATAAGTAATTTTAGAAAAAAATATCTTTTGAAAAACTACCTTTCGAAGAAAATAATTTTTGAAGAAAAAATATGTACTATGTATTGAAAAAGGTAGCTTTTGAAGAAATTATCTTTTGAAAAAGTACCATTCGAAAAAGTACTTAAAAAAATTATTTTTAAAAACGAAAAATACATTAAAAAATTAAATTTGGAAAAAGTACCTGATATAAAAATTACTTTTTGCAGAAAGTACTATTTTAAAAAGATACCTTTTAAAAAAAGAGTAGTTTGTAAAAAGTGTAGTATCTTCTAAACAAAAGCAGTACTTTTTTGAAAAAGTACTTATTGAAAAACGTATTTTTTGAAAAAAGTACTTTGCAAAAAAGTATTTCTTGAAAAACGTACCTTTTGAAAAAAGTAACGCTTTCAAAAAAGATTCATAAAAAAAGTTTTTTAAAAAAAAGTACCTTTTGAAAAAAATACCTTTTACAAGACTATCTTCTGAATATACTAGTACGTTTGTTTAAGTATCTTTTTAAATAGTATCTTTCGAAGAAAGTATTATGCAAAAAAAAACAATTAGTTTTGAAAACATTGTTGTCCAAAAAAAATATCTTTTCCAAATAAGAATTTTTTTTCTTCCAAAAAGTACTTTATGAAAAATTTGATTTTGAATAAAAGTTTGTTTTATAAAATAAAGATTAAAAAAATATATATGTTAAGATAATAATAATATTTGCAAAAGAAGCCTATGCGTAAAATAATTACTATTTATGAATGTATGGATTTGTGTCTTAATAGTTGAGTTTTATATATAGGCGGCCCGTTCTCGGAGAAGTTTCATTAAATTTACACATCTTTACTGTTACACTCTTTGCATTTGCAATTTCACTTATTCATGTTTGCATGCTGGTAGTTATTCATTCATTCTATTTATGGAGCGAGCGATGCTGATGATAACGACAATGATATTTATAGCAATGTTTATTGTATTTCCAGTGACCCATGAGTAGTCAGTTGTGGTGCGACAAAAAATAACATGTACGAGTATGTATGTATGCATGCACTGGTATTTAGTGGAAATTAAAGAATCGTTTAATAAATTTACCAAAATAATAAAAACAAATGTAGAGAAATCGTTGAAAGCAAAGTATATTCTAATTAGACTGGTTAGCAAGGTAAAAGCTTTATTTTAAACAATGAGGCTTTAAAATTTAATTCGGGCTGAGTGGGACCAGCAGAAAAAGAAAAATTGCTTCAAAATGTGAGAATTTGAATTTTCATAAATTTCGAATAACTAAAGCTTAAATTAGACGTGCCATAGCCACAATGTCGCATCCATAACCAAACCAAAATTCAATTGGTTTCTATGTCAATGGCTTTGATGGCGTTATGGCGAGTCACCCTAAGTTTGGTTCGAACAGCTGTTTTGTATGTTTATGGTTATGTCACGTTTAATTTGAGCTTAAATTCTGCATCATTTCGAATTATTTTCAATCAGCAAACTTAAAGAATTACTAATAATAACTAACACCTTCACTTAAGATAATTTTCTCTCACAACAAAAATCTACTCATCTTTTCATAAGATTTGACAAAGAAACTTCACTTTCGAAATTAACTCCGAGTATGGAAATTTGAACATTTGGGGAATTTTTTTGTTTTGCTTTTGCTGCCAGTTGAGCTTTTGAATAAGTTCTCTGCAAAAATTTTAAAACTCGAAATTGAGTTCGAATTTCTAAAAGTCACTTAATTGTCTGTCAATCACTTTTTTCAGTAAACAAAAATAATGTGTAAAATTTTTTCAACACTCTTTTATTATTATGTACGCGTATATTGTAAATTAATCCGCTTAATTTAACAAATTATTTTGCACTTAAAAAAAAACTTTGCGAAAATCATTAAACAGAAATAATTTAATTGAAAAAAAAAATTAAAAGAGTTAATTTAAGCACTTTAAAATTATAAATAGTTTTTAAACTTTTGCGTTGTTATGATGATACTCGTATAATTGGAAATTTTTTAATGTTATTTAACAGAGATGGAAGCGTGAGTAACTTTTAGCTGAAAGTCAAGCACATTGGTGAGAAACAAATTAAGCTCAAGAAAAAATAAAATAAGTTAACAAAATATTTTCTTTATTTTTACCATGAATAAAACAAATCGCTCTTTACTCGAAGAACGTTATAACTCAAAAATGCCATTTTTTTAGTGATGCAGAAATAATCTTCGTATTGTGTAAAATAATTCCAAAAAATATTGTCAAGTCTTGAAAGCAAAATAAAATTTTCTTTTTCTATGAAGTTTTGTGTAAATTTGAAATTTTTTAATTTTTGACATTGTTGGAGTAAATGAGCGAAATGTTGGACAACTTTTGGGACTACACAGTAATGTCCACTTAAGTGATCTTCGCTTAATTGTTTTCAAAAATTGTGCAAATTGCTTTAGTGAAGCATTTAAAAGAGTTTCGCCTTACTGATTTAGTCTGATTATTTGCCTCAATAACTATGAATTTTTGATGAAACATTTAAGTGGATATTACTGTACTCTCTTTTTTTTTAGAAAATTCCAATAACATTTGAGCACATTTCTACTTATTATATGATATAGTTGAGCAAAAACTTTGGCAATTTATTTATACTTATACACTTCAAGATTGAATAGACTCACGCTCATGCTTGACTCACGCCAAACACTGAACTCATAGTTAGTTGTGAATCATTGTTTAATTTTACATTAGATTACGAGTATTATTTAATAAATTTTTAATGTATCGCAGTAAAATATATAAATAATTTTGTTTACAGTAAACTATATTTATAAATAAGAATAAATAATTATAATAAAATTTATTTACTTTATTGAGAATTAATTATATCATTAACTTAATAATAATTTTAATTGAAAAATAAATTTTCTATTTTTTCTTTTAGGTAAGTGAAGCAAGCCAATTATTTATTCCAAGCTTAATAATGAATGAACTTTTTAAATGTAAGTGCGCATATTTAATATAATTATTTAAATATATTTAAATAAATTTGTGTATACATACATGTGTACATATACATATGTATATATGGTTTTGAATTAAAATTAAAGACTTAAATGTGTATTATAAAGAATTTTCTAGAATTTTAAATTACTTTATTTACTCGTATTTAAATTTCAAACTAACGCTTAAACTGCCAGCTGTAGCAGTTTGAAAGCCGTTGCTGTGAAGCAAAACAAAATATCTCTCATGCTACAAAGTTGTGTTAGGAAAAAATAACTGGAACTTAATTTCTTAAACTTTTAGCTTACATGATTTTTCTCCTTTCGCTCTTTATGTGTTTCTTGTTTGTTGCTTTATTAAAAATATTCTTACCGGTTGGGAGAAGAAATAAAAAAATGTGTTTTACTGAGTTTGCGCCTTTTGTAATAAACACCGGCTTTTTTTGCATTATGGTTTGTCATATAGAATTTTCATTGAAAAAATAAGTTTATTCAATACTTTTTTCACAATTCATTAATTTTTAAAGTCTTTAAAGACAAAACTTTTTTATTATGCTGGAATTAAGCAACTTCTTTTCTTGTTTCTTAACTTCTTCTTAAAAGCCTTTCAATAGTTTGCTACTTGAGGGTTGCAAATAAGAAAAAAAAAATTCCTATCACATGCTGATTTTTTTCTTCTTTTTCTTGACAAAAGTTTTAGGGTCATTGCTCTGGGTAAAAGCAGAGACAGACAATTGGGTTTACCATTTTAAAGTTTATGTGCTCGTGTGTTTCGCGGTTTCGTCCTTAATTTCACAAAAAGGAGCAAAAGTAAAATGCTTAGACAGTAGTAATAAAATTCTTAATGAAATGGGATTGTTTTTGCAAAAAAAAAATATATTCTTGAATGTATTATGGTATTGCCATACATTAGTCTAAACTTGCATTTGCTTCTTTTTAATTAAAACACGCTATAAAATAATACAATTTAATAATTTTATATATTAAGTGAGAAATTTTTTAGATATTTAAATTGAACTGTATTGAATTTTAATCAGAAATAATTCATAGTTAGGCTCAAGTTCAGTAATTTCAATTCTTATTGAATGAAATATTTGTATTAATTAATGTGAGTTTCTAAAGAAGAGAAGAAAAATTAAACTTAGACTTTAAGCTGGGGGAAATACCGATACTTTTCTGTGCAGCCACGCACTTCATCAGCACCCTAGTCTATCTACTTGGGTAGAGATTCTTATTAACATCAGCTATTTAACTTAAATCTACAATGAACGGAATATGAGAAACGATTGTTGTGTATACAATTGATTTACCTTTGGTAAACACATTTATAAGTATCACTATTAATTTTCTGTTTTTTCCAATTTTTCATTTTTCTATTTAGGTTAGCACGAAATTATTTTACTCTACCTCAGTATGTTTAACTATTCTAACTTATCTTTTTACGATCATCACATTAATTATTTTTACTTATTCGATGTACCATCGGTACATGCATGTAAGTATTTTTGTAGTGGTCTATGTTACTTGTTGTTGCATTCTACAGTTTTATAAGATAAGTAAGAATAGTTAAACATACTGAGGTAGAGTAAAATAATTTCGTGCTAACCTAAATAGAAAAATGAAAAATTGGAAAAAACAGAAAATTAATAGTGATACTTATAAATGTGTTTACCAAAGGTAAATCAATTGTATACACAACAATCGTTTCTCATATTCCGTTCATTGTACATTTAAGTTAAATAGCTGATGTTAATAAGAATCTCTACCCAAGTAGATAGACTAGGGTGCTGATGAAGTGCGTGGCTGCACAGAAAAGTATCGGTATTTCCCCCAGCTTAAAGTCTAAGTTTAATTTTTCTTCTCTTCTTTAGAAACTCACATTAATTAATAAAAATATTTCATTCAATAAGAATTGAAATTACTGAACTTGAGCCTAACTATGAATTATTTCTGATTAATTTTATATATTTTAAAAAATCTGTATTTCATTGTGAGATGGCAGCAATCTTTTTATTTGAACAATAACTGAAAACAACTTTTATTGCAGCATCATAAACAGGGAAACCGCAAACATTCGAATTCGGGCATCTACCTATATGCTGGTGCATATTTTACTTTTTAAATCATATATTTGTATATTTCAGTCTTATACTCACATTTTTAGTATTTTTTTTTTCGAGTTTTTAGAGCATATTTGACGCTTTTAGGCCATATTTTGACAGTTTAAATGATTTCTTTTATTTCAAAATTTTTATTTTAATTTTTCGCCATCTACATCTCATATCCCGTGGAACATATATATATATATTGTATTGTCACCTAAAATTCAAAAGGCCGTAACAATCAAAAAATAAAAAAAAACTTTTTTAATTGATTACACAGGTCAACACTATTTTCAAGGCCGGTACTTTGATAGTAAATTTTCGTGCATATGATACTGAGCTAAAATGCCTATAAATTACTTTTTTTGAATTGGCTCTATATCTCGAGATTTTCCGTTATTAAGAAAAAAAGAGGATGCTGCATCACATAATTTGCATTTACTTAAGAACCAGTTCTTTGATCAAATAAAAAAAATACACAGAAGGTTAGAAAAAGAATCGAACTTTAAATTACGTCCTTATTAATTTTTTAACAGTCTTATAGTTTCGGAGATATTTGGAAAAAAAATAAATTTTTTCAAAAAATTGAGAAAATCGTTCTCTAAAGGACTCATTAAAATTTTAAACTGAAGAAAATTTTATATTTTATTATTAATTGTGATACATTCATATGTTATAAATAAAATGAGCCACATTTATAAAAAATCATTCCATTAATTCTGAATTTATTCACAATTAAGTGGTTGCATATGTATATACTAGTATTACAGCTTTTTTTAATTTTTTTTTTAAATTTAAAATAAATAATAATTAAAAATTATTTCTATGCATTTTTTTATTAAATCAAAGAACTGTTTCTGAAGTTAATGCAAATTATGTGATGAAGCATCTTCTTTTTTCTTAATAACGGAAAATCTTGAGATACAGAGCCAATTCAAAAAAACTGATTTAGAGGGATTGATACACAGTACTTAGTGTATACAAATTGACGACGAAAACTTTGACCTTACGCAATAAATTTCATTTTGTTGACCTGTGTTATGATGTCATTAACCAAAATGCATTTTTCCTTAAAATTTTACTCTCATACATACATATGTTCAAAAATACCAATTTTATTCATTATTCAATTTGGCACCTAACAAATAAAAATAGTCATACATTTATAAGGTTTATTGCTTTTCCAGTAAAAAAAAGTAAAAAGTTTATTTACGGCCTTTTGGATTTTAGATGACGCTATAAAATTTTCTTGTTTATTACGGCAGTTATTATGGACGTTAGTTTAAATAAAAATTTGTTTTTGATAATTTTGATGGAATCTGTCGTTGAAGCAACATTGCGAATGCATAAAAGTTTATTTAGATTTATTGCCATAGCAATTATAAACAAAAATCTTGTTTTATTTATCAAAAAAAAAAAAAAAAAAGAACAGTGCTAAAGAATTAAATCTGATGCCGTAGTCTCTTTTAAAGTTGTATTAAATTTCTACAGCCGTATCAAAAAAAATTATAAATAATAATAAATATTTACAACTAACTTTGATGTTATTGGTTCATTAATAATTATCACATGTAATTTGGCTTAAAAAAGCGATACGAACATTAGCCCGTTCAAATAAATCATAAATATAGAAACAAATTAAGTTCGAAAAATAATAATTAAAAAATAATAAATATTTTCAATGCGCATAAAACACTTCTTTAAAATCATATTCTTAATTATCACAATTATGCAGGAAGTTTTCGAAAAAAAAAATTCTTTCGATAAAACGAGTAACAAAAAATAATAATGCCTATTAAAAAGCAAAATTAATGGTAAACAACAAACAACAATGACAAGACTTTTGTAAATTTAAGATGGCAAATTTGGGGCTTTCATTATAGAAAAGTTTTCAGCAAATTGTGGTGCTATGGATCAAAACAATTCACAAATTGCACTTTTACTGAAGAATAATTAAATAGTGTTGAAGTTTACAACAATTGAACATATACACAGTAGACCAAACACATATACATAAGTCGATAATGAAGGTTTGGCTACCTTTGAAAACAACTTGTTGTTCCGTTCTACTAGTGTTTGTCATAATAATTAATAATTTGTCTTCACTGGAATTTATTCCTTAAAAATTATCACATGTAAGTTTAATCGAATCATAAACAGAGAAAGCAATAAGGTCTAACAAAATAACTAAAGCCTTTCTTTCCTACTCCCTGTATCCACAATCCAGTCAGTCAACTTGAGTAAAAAATTTATATGAAAAGCATTAATTTTTCGAAAGATTTGCTTACATATTTTATTTGAGCAAATTTTAATTTTTAAAGCCAAACAACATGGTTTTAAATTCTAATTACGATTTGTTAAGCCAGTCATACATGCATACATACATGTGAGTGCGTGTATGTGTCATTTGTTACAATTCGCTAAAAAGCTGTTTTTACAATAGTTTTATAACTGTTTTAGCATTGCAGTTTGACAATCGCTAGTATCCTTAAACATTTTAATGTTGGCAGTACCATTTATACCAAAGTAGCATGCTACATTTTTTATTGCTTCTCACGCACTCTATCCCATACGTAAACAATAAAACTAAGCAGTGTTGCCAAACATTTTTTAAATTAAATAAACATCTATTCCTGACGAATAGTAAGTAGAATAAATCTGGCGTAGCCAGAATCAAAATAAGGTGGGAAGCAGTTTTTTTCTTAATATTTTTTAAGTGGGTTAATCATAATTGATTTCGAGATCATAGTTTTCTATTAAAAGTTTAACTTAATTAGAAAATAGTATTATATTTACATAAAAAAATATATTATTTTTGATATATTTTTTATCTTGAAACAACAACGATACCTCCTGTGCTGCAATGTAATGCAGGAATTCAAATAAATAAATACTTGTTAATAAAATAAAATAAATATCTCTCATTGTTTATTTTCGTTTGGCAGGGGTTCAAACCCCTCGGTCGCCAAAAAGAAATTAACGCCGGCCGAAAATTACCATTGACGATGCTGGTGCCGCGTAGTAGCGTAATTTCTGTAGGCTGATTAGCGATCCTGAGGCTTATTTTTCTATTCACAAAGAAATAATAAAAAGTAAATAGTTTTACTTTCATATTTTGATACTGTTATGGGTATAAAATAAACATAACGTAACGTGACTTCATTTTGGAAGCCGTAGGGAGCAGCTGTCCCCTGGCCCTACCTGCTACGCCAATGGTTGATCGAAATATACAAGAAATGAAGGTAATGTCCATTTAATTACATTGTACAAACAAAATCTAAGATTCGAATCCATAAAATATAGTGCAAATGGCAATTTTTTTATGAAAAATTATTTAACAAGAAACAGTTTTTGTATATGGATATGTCAGAAGCTAAAACGCCTAACTTCACAAAATATAAAGTTGAGTAAATTAGTAATGTTTGGCAAATAGATTTCCAAAATGTATGAAAATTATAAAAGGTATAAAATATTTTTATGAAATTTAACAGAGAAAAACGAGGGAAGAGAAGATTTCTGCGTAACAGATACATTGAATAGTCTTATTAAATTTCATAAAACATAGAAATTTCGCTTGATTAAACCAATGCCTTTAATTAAAGTGGAGTTAATTGGAGATGATTTTGAAAAAATTCAAATAAGATTCATAGACGATTTTTCATGTTTTTAATGAAAATATCTAAATAATAGAAATTTCTATAGAGTTCACAACTAATTAGATAGTAATATAACAAAATTGAAAAATGGAGTTAGGGCTTTTAACGTCTGACACATCAATTTGTAGTTTGATGTTCCACGTTAACTTCTGCACAAGTTAGTGTAATGGCAATTTTTGCTTTCACAGTGCGCTACAGCGTAGTATTTTTATTAAGTATAGTATGCAAACAAAAATATTTTTTATCATAATATTATAGGGAATTCGGTCAAATGTAGCCGTGAACTAGATTTTAATTTGTTTTAAAAATTAGTATATTTTATTTTTTGCACAGTTTATTTGCTTCATTTAAGCTTTTACGTTTCCATTCAGCTAGTTTTTATGATTTCTTCCCCTAATATTGCGTTATAAGGTACATACATTTTAAAATTGTTCAGTAAAACTATAGACTATAATTTATTTCATTTGCGTATAGTTCTTGTAAAATAAAAAAAAAATTAGCTTGAGATAAAAAGGAAGATATAAATATACTTGAACTGTGAAACAAAAACTTAATTGTATAGACAATAAAGCAGTTTTAAGGGGAAAACTGACGAAAGTTTGGCAACAAAAGTTGTGTTGTGTGAACGAACTAAGCTAAAAGCAACTAAATCTATACTTAGAAGAAAAATTTCGGTTTTATAGTTTCAGTATAGTTTTTTACAGTGTCTTTTGACTTACAACTTAACCTTTTTAGATTAAAAAGCATTGTGCATAATTATTTTATGGCGTTCAAATGATTTATACCTAAGTGCTTTAAAATATTTTTCTTTCAACAAGTTAATTTATAGGTTAAAACTCATAACGAGAGGTTAAAAAAAAGTACAGAAAAAATAAACTAAATTGCTGATTTTATTATATTCCCCGGAAAAGTGCAAAAAATTATAAATCTTCACACTTTTTATTATATTCCCCGGAAAAGTGCAAAAAAATTATAAATCTTCACACTTGGTAACGCTGGTTGGGAATGAAAATGCTGAAAGAAAAACAGACGAAAATATTGTTTACATTCTGCCTTAATAAATTTGGCTGCACTTGTCTTCTTCCACTAGGTGGAAGAGAAAAGAGAGCCGTATTATGAGGATTGTCTTGTTAATACAATGGCACCACTTTAGTAAATATTCGTACGTCGTTAAGTATAGATTGCGTTTTATTAGTGTTTTTCTAAACGGATGGTCGCGTGCGTGTGTTTGTTTATAATTTTTTACAAAAAAATTTATAAGATTTATGATGTATACTGCTAATAATTAATACTTGCCGCTTAGTGAATAGAAAATATTTTAAAAATAAGTTGTGAATTAGATCTTGATCAAAGAAAATTAAAATCATATAAAAACCAATATGTATGTAAGTGTAGAAGTGGAAGAAGTATGAAATAATGGAATGGAATAAAAGTTAAAATGGTGTTTTCTATAAATTAGTAAAGATTTTCAATATTGAGCGCTAAATAGAAGATATTTTATAATGTGAATTTAAAACACAAAATTATGTATGTATGTGGAAATGTTAAAGAAAAAAAATAAGAAAATTCCTTTAAATTCAACCACCTTAAAAAGTACAAAAAACTATGATAATATAAAAATCTTCAAAAATGTCTATTGTCGTTCGTTGTTGCTTTTGTTTGTTTGTGAAAGAAAAAAAAAATTGCTTTTAATATCAACTAAAAAGGTTCCAAAACAAAAATTCCGGTTTAACCACTCTGGTGTATTTGTGTGCATGTGTTTGTGTTTCTGTCTGGTTGAAGTTGTTGTTTTTCTTTCATTTATATATTTTTTTATTTTACTTTTTTTACTTGTGTTGTAATGTTTTATTTTATCAACCTTTGTGCCTGTTTTTTATTTGCCCTAAGCCTAATGTGTGTGTGTGTGTGTGTGTGTGTGTGTTTGAATGAATGGTAGTGCAAAGATAAAAAGCAAAAGCAAAATTTAAAATTGAAAACACAACAAAAGCAAACACAATTCCTTGCCTTTGTTCTCTTGCTCTCATGCTCTCATGTAACTTTACAAGAGTATTTTGTTCTTATTGTAATAAAAGGAAAGATAACAAAAGCAAACAGATTCAAATACATTAAAAAAATTGTGGCTTTTATTTGTAACTCCCTCTACTATGGTTCTTTATTCTGTTTTACTTTCATAATGGAGTTTTTTTATCTTTTGAATGAAAAGCATATGGATATTCTAGTTGTAAAAAATAGTGGGGAAAAAAACTTGGAAACGCCAGACAGCACACATTTTTAACTGCACAGGTGTTGAGAATCGTTTTTTTTGGTTTAAAAATTGAAGAAAAAAATAACAAATGAAAAAATTGTGCTCAAATTTCAGAAGTAGCAACAACAACAACAACAAGCACGTGAAAAAAATAAAATTTAAAAATTAACTACCGGAGTTTTTAGTGTAATTGAATGTAACAAATTTTAATTAATAAGTGTAAAAGGTTTTTATTTTATATTTTATAGGTATGAAGTCAAGAAAATGTTTTTATAAATAAGGCCTTTTAGGTATAAGGCCTTTAAAATTTAATTTTCTTACATATCGTTACCTTAATATAGAAAGGCCCTAGTTCATTATTTTTTTGAATTCGAAATTTTTGCATTTTTCGATACACACAAAAAACTTGATTCCAAAAAAATAATCAGTTAGGGCCTTTCTACATTGCATTGTGGAAAATGTTGTTGAATATGTGTTGTTTTTCATAAATTCTATTTAATTTTTCCAATGAAAAATAAATTTTTAAATAAAAATTGATATTTATGTGTAGTTTCCACGATGCAAGCATGCAACTTGTCTGGAAAAAATATATGAAAAGCACTCAAGTGTTTGAGAGATTCCTATACAAATTTTCTAGACAAGTCTCTTGCTTGCATTAAATAGAATTGGTGAATTTGGCCCTTAGTGTAAAGAAATTTAGGTTTTTCAAAATAGTTTTGAAAATAAATATTTAAGGCCCAATATTCACCGAAGTGGAAACAAAAATTAAATTTTAAAATTGTTTTTGTTTTTCATATAAATTCATCCTCGAAGAAACTTAAATAAATTCAGTGAGCAAATAATGCCACTCGATATCGGTCGAAACCTCCTTACAAATACATACAAATAAAATTGTATGAAAATGTGTTGGATATCGGATGGCCGTAATATGGCCCCAGAGGGCAAATAACGTCATTCGATATCGATAGAAATTTTAAAATACATATGTATTTCTATATCAAGACTATTGAAACAAAAATTGCTAAAATTTGCACCAGGTTTTGGCCTTTGATAACATTAATTATTATGTACTATGTATGTACTAGTGATGTAACGAATGTCAATTTTTGATATTCGCGAATACGAATACGAATATTTGAAACGATATTCGCGAATACGAATACGAATATTATATGCAATATGAAATATTAAAAAATAGTAATGAAAAAGGACTTCACACTCTTTCTTGTTGGCGTACTTTAAAGTTAATAAAAAGTACCAAAAATTTTAATGATCGTCATTGAATAATATTTGAAATTTATTTAAATTTTGTTTAAGGTTTATGCATTTATTTATTTAATTTCTTTGGAAAAATATTCGTATTCGTATTCGACTGAATACGAATGTATTCGTATTCGCCTGAAAATGGCCAAATATTCGTGCATCACTAGTATGCACATATACACATTAGGGATATAACTTTTTAAAAAATTTTTAAAATATCGACAGAGCATAAAAAACTATAAGGGAACGTAAATATACATACATATGTATGTATGTATATATATTTTCGCTTCAAAAAAGTTCACACACAAACCGCGATGATTTGTAATTTTTTTATATATAAAAAAAATATATAAAATTATGAATATTCAATATTGCATTAAGAAAGCCTCGAAATAATTTTTGATTATGTAAAATAATATTTTTGTTAATTCAAGTCCGTGCCTTAAGTGTTCCAAATTTTTTATACACCTGTTTAGAGAAACCAATTGGTGAGTGAACTTTTTTGAGAAAAATTACAAATAAAGACGGTAAAACCTAATAATAACAGTAAGCAGTCATTGTCTAACTGTTACTTATCTTTTTCCGTGCCAATATACAGACCAAACGGCTAGACCGATTTTGATTTAGTTTTTTCTATTTGAAAGATGACTTGATCGAGAGAGTTTTTAGCCATGTTTTAAGAAAATCAGTCCAGAAGTTATCGCATCTTCTCTAGATACATATATTCGAGGGTTTTTAAAATTTTTAATTTTTAGAGTTGGTTTGCCGTCACTGCCCGTCTGAGGGAAATCATAATCAACTTAAGTAAAGGTGCAGTTAGCTGACTGTAATGTAATGTAACTGCAACAGTAGGAAACAGCTGATTGATATTGTTATGTGAAAGTAATGAAAATGGTTATACAGATGTAATATGTATAACGTAACCTCCTTTTCATATAAAAATATCGATCAGCTGTTTCCTACGTTGCAGTTCCATTCCATTACTGTCGGCTAACTGAGCAGCGTTGTCAACTTGGTGCTCTTCGCACCATTTTGGGTGCTTTTTGAAATTTTTTGTGCGAAAAATTCCAACCAACGCAAATTGAACACGAAGTGGGTTAAAACTTGAAAATTTTTGTTGTGAAACTTTTACCAACTTCCTGATAGTGTTAATTACTATATTAATGGTAATGATGTTTACAAAACATCATAATTTGAAATGAAATCTTTTTTATGACCCTATGATAACAATAATGATAAAAATATTAGCTTTATTAATTTGGAATAATAAATAAAATAAAGACAATCTAAGCTTGGTGCGTTTTTTTTTTTGTAAATGGCGCGCTTTTTTCTCCATTTTGGTGCGTTTTGAAATTTCAAAGTTGACAACGCTGTAACTGAGCCTTAAATGTCTTCATACTTTACATAATAAATATTTAAATCTGAAGCAGCATGTGTTGCCCACCGCTTCCGTATGACAAAAAAAAATAAATTTTGCAAAATATTCATACACAATTTTTATGCCAACGTCATTGTGACATGAAAGAAAAAAATTCAAGAAATAATTTTAGTCTGTGCTAATTTATGAAAGCCGTACAACAAATAACAGGTATGTTACAACAATTGGCTGTTTGTCAGGACATTATTTTCAAAAATCCAAAAAAAATTTTGCTGTTTTTGGTGGTGTGTTTCTTTTTTCTATATATGTACATACATACATACATACATACATAAGCATACTTCATTCTTGAGAAAAGAAAAAAGAAGCATAGAACTTTGTTTCAAAGAACATATGTAAATTGATAAACTTAAAAACGACTAAAGGGAATTAAAAATCTAGTCTGGTCGAGTCTAGACGTTCCTTTATTTACAAAGCCAGCAAAAACATACATATTTACATATGTATGTATGTATGTAAATTTTTTTACACATAAAAACTATGTACATAAAAAAATTGAAAATTATTATTTATTTATATAAAAGATGCTTGTTCTTCTTCTTGATGTTTGTATATACGCATAAAGCAGGGTTGGAAAATCTGCTGCCATTGAAGTCATTTCACTGACAATTAAAAAGCTTTTATATATATTTAAAAAAAAAGCAATATATTAATTGATCAATGAATGAATGAATGAAAATAAGTGAATTAATTACAAAGTGCAAAAAAAAAAAACAAATTTATTCTGACAAAACAAGGTCTTTCTAACGTTCTAATGCTAACGACTAAAAAATGCAATTTTATCATGCTTTTGAAAGTTTGCATCTAATCATTTCGCCCTATAATATAACTCTTCCTTGTATGAAAATATCTTGCCCTTTGGGGAAGGGAAACAATAATGGAATAGAATGGCCTTAAGTGATCTGAAAAAATATTTGACATACAATTTTAATTTAGTGGACGTATTGAAACCAAAACAAAATAATTTGTAAAATTCTTCAAATCCAAGTTATTTTTTTGAATACGGCAGTTAGTCTCCAAATACATTAAAGCTGAAAATTTAAATGCCTTTGATTGTTAATTTCGGTGTAGTATGTGTTCAGAAATTTTATTTAAAATAGCACGAGTAATATTTTTGGCGATAATTTTATCACCTAGAAGGGTTACTACGTGCTGAAAGAGGTCATTAAAGTATCCTTAAAATTGGACCTAACGGACTAAGATATTCTACAAAAGTATTCAACATAAAATTTTTGCATAATTCCATAAATAGCAGAAATAAATCTAAACTTAAAATGTAATTGTAGGTTAATTTCGTATTTAGTTATGATTGGTCCTAGAAAGTTTCACAAAACCGTATGTTGTTATTTTATAAATATAGGAATTTGAATTATACGATAAAAATAGGGCACTGCCAACGAAAAAATCATGACAGTAGCTAGAGCATCTCACCTACACCTCACCCAGAATCTCAAGATTCCCACTGATTCTACTTTTGACAGTTGCCCAATTGGCATTACATTCTGTGATTGGTTGTACGTCCCAATCATTAGCTTTGCTTGCCTCAATCCAGCGGGATTGTTCTCTGTTATTATTGATCTCCATTGATATATGTATGTACACGCAAAATCGTAATAATTTTGTAATATCAATTAATATATTTTTAATATTAATTAAAAAATTAATTAAATTTTCATCCATTCGATTCAAGTGCAGAATACGTTTCTGGTCCAATAATCGGTGTGCTAGCCGAAGTGCTCATTTTCATTATCCGCCCCTGCGTGTCTGTGACTCCAGCAAAATGTTCCTTTACTCGTGACGCTTAGTTAATTTACGGCCCTGTTTTGTAAAGAGAATCCGAGTAAATTTCTCGTTTTTAAAAAAGTAATGAACGTGTTTACAATGATACATGATAATTTTCTTTCAGATAAGATTTTTCAGAATCTATATAATAAAAAAATTAAAAAAAATTCCAAAAATCGGAGTCAGCGAACTCAAATCTATCGGTTTACAGAAAAGGGCCATTTTATACGCGATTCACAATCTCACTTAGAGATTAACTAAGAAGAAAGTTCCTTAATGGTAGCCTGACTAATCGAAAAGATACATCTATATTTCTCTTCCAGGCGCTACGAACCCTATCGAGATTAAGTTTTGTAGGACTAATTTGTATAACATACTTTTTTTCGCAGTTTTTTCGAAACATTGAACTCAACTGATTTTATTTTTCAAGTCCAAAAAATTTAATGAAGCGATAAAATTAGTTCAATTAATTAATTGATTTATTGATAAAAAAATATTATAATTTCGTGCTAACCTAAATAGGAAAATGAAAAAAAATGGAAAAAACATAAAATTAATAGTGATACTTATAAATGTGTTTACCAAAGGTAAATCAATTGTATACACAACAATCGTTTCTCATATTCCGTTTCATTGTAAATTTAAGTTAAATAGCTGATGTTAATAAGAATCTCTACCCAAGTAGATAAACTAGGGTGCTAATGAAGTGCCTGGCTGCACAGAAAAGTATCGGTACTTCCCCCAGCTTAAAGTCTAAGTTGAATTTTTCTTCTCTTCTTTAGAAACTCACATTAATTAATAAAAATATTTCATTCAATAAGAATTGAAATTACTGAACTTGAGCCTGACTATGAATTATTTCGGATTTAAAAAATATTTTTTAAAAATTTTTAGTAATTGGTATCTCTTCCAATTTTTCAAATCGCGTTAAAAGCATTTTCCGAGCTATTTCTGACACTGTTTAAGTTTAATAACCGTTTAAAGTACGTTTTAAGAGTTTTAAAGTAATTTAAAAAAGATCTTAAATCAAATCTTAATTAATTGGTAACTAGATTTAAGTGAGTCTAATATGGGTTAGTCCATTCTGAAGTTATTAGAGGGTTTCACACATACAGGCATACATTGTCGTAAAATGGATAGATTAACTTCTCAGAAGTTTTCAATTTACGTAAAAATTATGCGCATGGGATCAGTAAAGAGTATACATAAGTATGTATGTAATTTAAACAAACTGTTATATTGTTTAAAAATTTTGAACTGTTCCGGCAATAAACAACTATTTATTGTAAAATTTTCAAATCGTTTGGGCGGTTTGTACTATATTCCGTTGGAATTTTAATGTGATAATAGTGGATGTGTCCATCTGTGTACTTACATTTGTATGTACTTATGTATGTTCATATTTATTTTTTATATACATTTTATTTATGTTTAGTTCGTGTTTCTTTTTAAACTTTATGATGTTTTAACATATTACATGGTCTCGTGTGCGTGTTTGTGCGGTGGAGAAGGAGTACAAAGTGCGCAATTCCATAATTTTACATGCCCATACTTGCACACACACGCACACACACAGACATTTTTATGCACTCGCACGTCTACAACAACTTACATACATATGTATGTATGTACATATAAATTTCATATAAAGTACATTCCTACAAAAACATTTAACACGCTCTGACAAACCCGAATTCTTTTTTTTCTTACTAAAGTAAAATAAAAATAATAAATTAAAAACAACGAAACAACAACTAAATAAAAGCTTGAAAGCAACAACATACAATTGCAGCAGCAAAAAATAAAAACAAAACACTTTCTGTTTCTAACCCTCCGCCACCACCACCATCATCTTCCACACTAAAAACACCCTCTCTCTCGCTCTGTCATCCTCTCGCCCAGTGCTCCCCACACTCACAGTGGGTTGCCGCCCGAAAGAACATTTGCCATGTGATGATGGGATGGGGGCCAAACAACAACCACTTTTTGTGCCAACTAACATTTGGTACCGTATGCATGCATGCACGTCTGTCTGTCTGTCTGTCTGTCTGTTTTCTCTTCTCATGTTGTTGTGGTCGTTGTTGCTCTGCCTTTGGCTTTTATGCCGGCATCAATGCATTATTGCAACGCACTTGAAGAACGTGCATGTAAGTTGTTTATCTTTATGTTCTTGTTGTAAATGTGCAGGGGATTTTGTGTTTTTTGACTTTACAAGTAAATACACATAGTTCTTTGTCATCTCTCAAACTAAAAAGAAAAGAGAAAAAAAACAAGCATAAGTTTCATATGGGGCTTTTTGCGTAGGAAGAAGAATTCGAGCGGCAGATCTACACAAGTAGTGAAAATTTAACCAAAATGCGAGTATCTAGAAAACTTTGAATTCAAAATTTAATAAATTTAAGTAATCCTTTCGGCCGCACAGTGGGTTGGTTTCATACATTATTGTTGAAAAAGTCTAGGGAGTATAGATCATTGAAAGTTAGCACGGAGTAAGAAATAAATAGGAATTTCATAAAATTTTCGTACAAACAATTCCAATTCCATTATTTTGTACCTCCTAGTGAAACTTAAAAACTCTCGGAACGGGGTCATGTGAATAGGGTCGATTTTAAAACTTGTATGATTACACATAGACATATGACCGAAAATCTTGCTCAATCTGTAATTATGGGTGGTATACGAGTAAATATTGAGGAATCCGAAGTTCATGATGTTTTTGTCATCAAAATTCAGTGCGATGTTCGATGAACTGAATACATTTTTTTAATCTCAAAAGAAGCATTCAAATATCTAGGATTTCTGAAACGCTTCAAGCGATACTTCACCCCATCGGATCTCTTTATGACCGTAAATGGAATACAACTCAACTCTCGGAGCTTCAAAGTCTATTTTGGAGCTGCTGCACCGTGTACAACAGAGGGCGAAGAAGCTCATCGGTAACAGTAGGTTATCAAACTCTATTGATTCATTGAAGCATCATTTTTACTTCGACTTTGAATATATAAAAAGTGGTTGAATTCCCAAGAAAAATTTCTAAAAACACAAACCCACGCAATTTAATTCACTTTCGAATATAATGTACAAGCTAATTTTCCCTTTACTGCGGTCGTATCAAGGGGATGTTTTGTAATAAAATTTGGTGGCTTCTTTAAACTCACGTTGCGGAGTTAGACTCACAGATTTTCTCATATGCCTAAAAACAATATTTAACTGGAGGCTTTGAAACTCAAACTCCATAAACTTCTCTGCTCTCAATTGTGTGTGTGTGTAAGATGTGTGAAAATATTTTTTTTTTTTCAATATTTTCGGTTTCATTACGAGTATTGTGTTCACTCAGACGTTCTTAATTTTTTTTTCTTTTTTTTTAATATATATTTTTTTCACATATTTTTACAAGTCGTTTGATTTCAAGCACCACTTGAATTTCCAAAGCAAATTGAATTAAAGCAATAAAACCTCTGCCATTTATTTCATGACATTTTCATTCAACTTTATTTCATATATTACGTATTTGAGCTGTGGTACGAGTATTTTGTGTATTCTTTGTCGCAGTTATTTATACAGATACTCTCGTATCTGCTGCAAATCAACGATATATTGACATTGGCAGGCATGTGTGTAGTTTAGAAAAAAAAACACGACATTGTTCAGAAACATGGGAAACGTGTTGGCAAAAATATAATTTCAAAAAGTTTGGCTAACGTTTTGCAATATGTTTGAAGATCTTTTGGATCTTCAGTGAAGTAGTGAAGCAACTTTGGGTATTTTTTTTTTCAAGTTTTAAAAGGTTATGTATATATTTATTTTTTTAAATTTGCGTATTGTCTGCCAGTTGAGATGGAATTGCACCTTTCAGACACCACTTTTAACCCATTTTATTTACGTTTAATATATGCCAAGAAAGGGATATATTGTAAGATGATTTTGCATTTCATCTTACAATAAACTAATTTGCTATAATAATGATCAATGAAATCAGTAAAGTGAGACTTCAAATCAAACACAAAGGGTTTCGTATGTTTTTTTTTTAGTTTTGGCGGTTTTTTGAGTTTAAGCGTTTTTGTCTGATTTTGGCGATATTTTTAATTTAGTTTAAGCGATTTTTTTAGTTTAGGCGTTATTTTCAGCATTTAATGATTTATGTTATTTTTGGCGTTTTTTTTGGTGAGAGATTTTATCAGTTTTTGGAGATTTTTTAATTTTTTTTTTTTTTGGTTTTGTGATGTATTTTTAGTTTTTGGCGATCTTCTGAATTTAGTTGTAGCGATTTTATAGTTCAGGTGATTTTTCGGCTTTAGAGGATTTATTTTATTTTTGGAGATTTTCGGGTTTAAGTGATTTTTCTCGGTTTTTTGCGATTTTTTTATTAATGGGGATTTCTTCGGTTTTTTTTTAAATTTTTTTCATTTTGGCTATTATTTTATATTGGAAATTTTTTTGTTTGCGTTTCTTTTTAGTTTTTGGTGATCTTTTTACTTAAGTTTTCGCGATTTTTTTGTTCAGTTGATTTTCGCATCTTTTGAGGATTTATTTTATTTGTGGCGATTTATTCGTCATAGTGAAATTTTTTCGCATATTAGCGAATTTTAATTTTTGGGGATTTTTTCCGTTTTTAGCAAATTTTTTAACTTTGGCCAATATTTTATTTTGGTGATTTTTTATGTTTGCGTTGTTTTTAGTGATCTTTTTTATTAAGATTTAGCAATTTCTTTAGTTCGGCTTTTGTGATTTTTTTCCGCTTCTTGGCGATTTTTTAATTTTGGGAATTTTTTTCCGTTTTTGGCATTTTTTTCGATATGCTGATTTTTTTTTGGTTTTGCGATTTGTTTTTGGCGAATTAGTTTTAGGAATTTTTTTGTTCAGGTAATTTTTTCGGCTTTTGAGGATTTATTTTATTTATGGCGATTTTTTCGTCATAGTAATTTTTTCGCATATTGGCGATTTTTAATTTTTGGGGATTTTTCGGTTTTTAACAACTTCTTTTTCTTTTTTATTGGCGATTCTTTTATTTTTGTGATTTTTTTTTATTTTTGCATTTTTTTTAGTTTTTGGTAATCTTTTTAATTAAGTTTTAGCCATATTTTAGCTCAGGTGATTTTTTTTTAGCTTTTGAGGATTTATTTTATTTATGGCGATTTTTTCTTTACAGAGATCTTTTTCGCTTTTTGGCGATTTTTTTTATTTTGAGGATTTTTTCGGTTTTTAGGCATTTTTTTTTCAATTTGGCCATTAATGTTGTTTTGGTGATTTTTTTTATTGTTGCGTTTTTTTGGCGATTTTTTCCATATTGGTGATTTTCTTTGGTTTTGCGTTTTTTTTAGTTTCGTAAATTTATTTTAGTTTTACTATTTGGTTTTTGTTTTTGGCGCTTTTTTCTTTTCGGCGATTTTTTTCGTTTATGGCGTTTTTTTTTGTTTAACGCTTTTTTCGTTTTTAGAGACTTTTTTCAGTTTTGGCGATTTTTTTAATTTTAATGACTTTAACGGTTTTTGGCGATTTTTCTCGGTTTTGTCGATTTCTTAGATTTTCGTTTTTTTTCTTTTGGCGAGTTTTTTTAATGTTTGGAAATTTATTTTAGTTTAAATGATTTATCTTAATTTGGGCGATTTGGCTCGGTTTTTGGGGATTTTTTAGTTAAGTCTTGCTTACCATGATTTTTTTTGCATTAGCGATTTATTTTATTTTAAATGATATTCTTCTTTTAAGTGCTTTTTTACATTGAATTTTTTCGTTTTGATGGCTTCTTCGGTTTTTGTGATTTTTTTTCATTTAGGTGATTTTTTTCGGTGTTTGGCGATTTTTTTCAAATTAGTGCTTTTTTGGGGTTTTGGGAATTTTTTTAGTTTTGTTGTCTTTTTCATTTCGATGATTTTTGTTGTTAAAGCGGTCAAAGTTTTACATATTCTGTGAAAATTTCAAAGTCCGGGGCTCTTACGGTTCTCGACAAAATAGCCTGTGACAGACAGACGGACGGACGTAAGGACGGACATCAATCTTTGGTGTACGAAACCCTAAAAAAGGTAGAAAAGAAGCGAACTTCCCTTTACTTAAGGCCAAGAAGTAAACTTTTAAACTTAAATAACTTTTTTGTTTTGGTCTTCTTTACCAAAATAAATTTCTTTTACACATTTGTAAAACATCTGATTTTGTTGCACGGTGTAACAACGTTTATGCAAATTTTTTTCATTGTCAATTTGTACATACTACATAGCAAACTTGTAAGACTTTTCAAAGTTCACGTTTTCGATTTATTATTATTTTTCCACACAGATGGATACCTTTTTCAGTTAATTTATGATTTTTAAAATTTTATTCTCCTTTTGGTATCTTCCATCCTTCCTTTTGTGTGTGTTCTATTTTTTCTCAATACGCTTCTAACGAATTATTCTGCTATGCGTTGACAAAATTTTGAAAAGTTAGCCGGATTCATTCGTAATTTTTTTGGGTACGCCTTTCTTTGCGTCTTCTTCCCTTGCTTTACCCAAATTAGGTTTATTAGCATCTTATTTTTCAGTCTTTTTATATTTTGTGCATTTGGTTTAAGTGTTTTTTTTATCATCTTCTCATGCTATTTGCTGGAAGTTAATGGCCTTTTTGACTGTCTGAGCTTTTTCTACTTCAAGTGCGTTGGAGTGTCGGTTTGTGTTTTATATTTTTTATTTTTATTTTCATGATTGAATTATGCTTCTCCAAAATAAAATTTAACAGGCTGTTTATTTACTCGTGGCTTTAAGACTTTGTTTCAGTGTTAAATTATTTTTGTTTCCCAAAATTTGACTAGGGCATTTTATTTAGCACTTGCAATGAATGTATTTTTCATTTTCCAAAGAAATTGTAAAACTTTTTTTTGGTAATTTTTAGATTAAAAATTTTAACGATTTGTGTGTATACGCTTTTCTTGATCAGACCTTTTGGGTTGGTGTTTTTTTTTGTTTTAAGAAAAATGTTTTTATTACACTTCAAATAATCTGCCAACAGATTAGAATAATAAATAGTTTTGAATTTTTGGTTAGAAAGATGTAATGACAAAATGTTGTTTTTAAGAGAAAATTTAGAAAAATTCTTTTACGTATTGTATTTATATATAAAATTTATGGCTCTGGTATAACTTGCACACGTGACTTGGTTTTGAAATAAGATACGAGTAAGCTTAAGGGTCACACGAGTTAAGAAAAAAAACAATTAATTAACAGGTTTTAAGGTATCTTTTTTTTATTACTCATAAGTGTGCGTGTCAGGTGTGTCACATGCATCAAATTCGTAAGACAGTCTAAGAATAAAAATAAACTATTTTTGTGTTTTGTATTCTAATTGCATTCTACTTGCAAGAAAAGAGGAAACCATATTTTAAAGACCTTCAAATGAAAAAAAAAACTAAATTATTTTATATATTACTTTTGTGTATTAAAAAAATAAATGTGTATATTTAATGTTGCAACCTAAAAGCTTTGAAGACTTTCGGCAATAAATTTTGAATAACAGCATAATTGATACATGAGGAATTATTCCTCATTATAAAAGCTTAGTTTTCATAAAAATTCTTTTATGCAATTGTTTAGTAAAACAAAAATACCGACGAATTGATAACCTCCTTCTTTTTTTGAAATAAAAGGAATCGATTCCTAAAGCCACCAATTCCCGATTTCATTAATTGTCTGCCTTTATGGTCTAGTCTATAACGATTTCGCGCTTCTCAACTTCACAGAAATAAAATTTTATAAGAAAATTTAAGCAATTTAAACGATAAAAATTGCATCAACCAACGAAATTTGTTAAATAATAATAAGAAGCAGTTAGTTAACTATTTCCAAAAAAATTATTTGTCAATACAAACTCTGAAGGAACTTGACTATCAACAAAAAAATTCCAACTAAATGAACAAAAATTCTTAAGAGCAAATATAGCAGTATTGCACACTTCTGGAGGAACGGTCCATCATCCAGCCTTTCAATCCATCCCAATCTATACAAAGTCAATTATAAATATGTTGAATCAAGACATGTCATTGTATGTTTTTAGTATATTATTATATAGGGCGATTTTTTAAGAACTTTCGTATTCGATTAAAAAAAAACGCATAAAATTTTCAGAAATATACGAAATCTTTATTTGCTTCAGTAGAACGATCTATATAGTTCAATTTTTAAAAATTATTTCATGTAAATTTTGACCGCGGATATGTCTGAAATGGTTCATACGCTGGTTCCAATTTTTACATAATTTCTCCATCATCTCGTCGGTATTTCACGAATAAATTCTTTAATATTGTCTGCCAGTGAGTCAACCATTGTGACCTTGTCTCTATAGACATGAGGCTCAACATAGCATCACCAAAAATAGTATAAAGGCGTTAAATCTCACGATATAGGCGGCCACTTGGCCGGCCCCAAACTTGAAATAACCTGTTCACCGAACTCGCCTCATAATTGGGCCATTGTTTCGCATGCTGCGTGACATGTGGCCCCGTCTTGCTGAAACCACACTTCAGTCAAGTTCAGCTCTTCCGAAGAAGAAGAAGGCTATCTTAATTTTGTTTTGTTTAATTTAGCCATGTATTTATTGATTTAAACTGTTTCCAATCATGTTGGATTCTATAAAATTGTCTATTAGTTACTATATATGAAACCTTGACTTACAGTAAAATTAACCACTAAAATTGGTTAGAATAGCCTACTTTACTTTTCTTAATTGAGTAAGGCTAAAGGGCAGACAAATTACATATGATAATTTTGTTTCAGGAACAAATTATTGTACACCAAATTGAGGGGACTTTTAAAGACCGCTACAACTTCTTTATCAGTTTTCACTTACTGCGTTCATTTGTGTGTTGTTTTAATTTTTTTGTTAAATTATTTTTATATAAAAATTTTTCAGGATTCATCGCGCTACAATTTACTGAAAATCAAATTTTTTGCAATGAAAGTAGCACATTGATATCCAGTAGCCTAGGATATCAGTGTGTAGGGATCTATGAAACTTTTCCCGCCAATGACGAAAGTCTGCATCACTAATTTATATTGATTGAAAATTTACAAATTTAAAATTGGTTAAGTTAACCACGTAAATAGTTAAGTTACCTTAGGATAGATTAGCAGGCTGCTGGCAAGGGAAAGTGGAAAATTAGAGTCCAGCTCACTTGGGTCCATTACAATGATCCCTTTGTGCTACCTTCAAGTTGAAGAGAAGTTAGAGAGAGTAGAGGGTGAGAATGGTTGAAGTAGTAAAGAGATAATAGTTATTTTGGAAGAGGTGTTAGGAGGTTAAACAATTTATAGGAGGGGGAAGTCAGTGTCTATACCAGCCACTGTTCCTAATTTAATGTACCAAGTTTTTGAGCTCAAACCCCGATAGCTAGTATAGGCTGCTGAAGGATATTCTGCTAAGGACAAACAACAGAGTAGATGCAGGATACTTTATTCCTCTTCCTCATCATTGCAACTGTAGCAGTATTCATTACACGGGAGAGCCATACCTTTAGCATTAGTTCCGAAGACACAGTGGTCACGAGGTTTCTCAAGTGCTTTCTATTGAAGTTATTAAGATTTTTGTTCTATGGGAGTCTAGGCGAGGCCAGATGATTCTCTCTATTGCATAAATGGGCCCATTGCGCCATCTGAACAAATAAAGTACAAAATTGGAAAAAAAATAATAGTTTTGAGCATTGGTTGTTATACTAAAAAAAAAGTATGTAAATATAAAATATTAATCCGTCTTATTCTGTAACTATTTGTCGACTTTGCGTTAATACTCGTACAATACCAAAAAATTTACGTTTTTCTACTCGTTGTCGAAAATTGCTGACTGTTATTGACGGGATTATATTTATTTTCTATACTTTCAGGTAAACCAATAGACTTTCAATACCATAAAACTGTTTTCGGGAGCGAGTAGACAAGTGGCAACTTTTTCGTATTGTATTGACGTGAAGTCGACTGATAAATTTCAGAATAACTGAAAATAAATAAAAATAAATGATAAACTTCAACAATTTATTTCTTTAACCAACTCAAAAATTATTCTAATTTTTAACTGATTTCAAAAAAGGAGCAGGTTATCTATTATTTTGTCCTTTTTTTTGAAGAAGGTTACTTTATAATTAGGTTCGTATTAGACCGATTGTAAAAAAAAATTTATTGTCTGAAAGGGTATAGATTCCCATTGGTCCCATTGCAAAAAAGGGCAGGGAGACGCCCACAAATTTTTTTATTTCAAGTTATGATATTCTACTTATTTGATTGCTGCGAACCCGAGCAAACACGATTGGTTCTTGTAATTACACAACTTTAAAGTTAAAAAAATCAGGGGGTCTATGCCCATTAAAATCTGCTATTATATTTTACATCGCTCTACTTATTAGATTTTTACGAAACTTTGAGCTCAAAATAAGACACAATTTTCTATTTGCAAAATGGGTTGAGTCACGCCCATTAAAATTTAATATTTTATTCAAAGTGGTTCTGCTGCACCGATTTTTACAAAACTAAACACACACCCTGAGCTCTGAAAAACACAAAATCTTGCATTTAAAAAATGGGCGGAGGTACGTCCATTAAAATTTAATTTTTTTTCGATAATAAGATCATTGCATAGAAGTCAATTATTTGGCAAAATTATTAAAAAAATTTTTTGCAATGTCCATTTCAGTAACTATTTCAAAATCAAACAAAAAAGTTTTTTGTTGAGCTTAATCATAATAACAATTTGCTTTGAAATGAAGATAAAAAATATTAACTCGTTAAATTAATCAAACAAGTTTGGGTTAATTGCAACAACAACAATTTACCAATCACAATTGGTTAGATTAACTGAAATTTTTCTGTAAACAAGATCTAGAGTTAAGTGGAATATTTGGCTCATGAGACAAGACTTTTTTATTCCATTGCGTTCAAATTCCAGAGAGTCTATTCTGTAATTCGAAATGAAAGAAAATACTTTCGAAATTACATGTGTTTTCTGTCTACTCGAATTACACAGTGGACTCCCAGATACGGGTATTTTCATAATACTTAATAATTAAAATTTCACTTTTTCTGACAAAAAAAAAAAAAGAAATGTACCTAGGAACTGAAAATATCTTTATGCTTATCAATTACGGTTACTTGAAAGCTTTTTTTTCACCTGTTCATATGGTTGGCTTTTTCAATTATCATAAATTTTTTTTTAACTCATACAACAAATTAAATGTGATGTGATGATGGTCTGTCTGGCTTTTGTTATTTAATAAATTTGTTTTTATTTCAATCCATCCATCAATTCTTCTTCCTCACCCATACAATATTTCAAACTGTATAATAGACGAAGAATTGTGGTAGTTGGCCAGTTATTTTTCATTTTATTTTATTTTTTAATTCTGAAAAGCCTCATCGGAAAAACAAGGAAATTAGTGCAAAAAAAAAACAAAAACATAAAAGCACAGATTACGTTTTCCATACAAAATGTGAACGAATAAAAGAATGAATGACTTTTTAACTAGTGAACTAGAAAAGTTCATTGTACTAAATACGGTTTAAAAGCAAGTTACCAAACAAAAACAAAAAAAACCTATTAAAATTAAAAATTGCACAGCAACACAAAAAAAAGGCAGAAAATCTTTTGTTTCATAAAAAGTTTTACATTTCTCACCGCAAAACAACAAACAATGAACAATGCGAACGAACAGTATCCATAAAGTGGTAGTACGATTAATAAATTCTCACCAACTGTCAGTTCTGTGAATATTTTACTTTTTTCGTTTTGCTTCTACGTACATAGGGCTCGAGTAGTTTAGTATATTCGTAATAGTAAGTGGCTTCTATTAAAGTAGTACAGCAGGAGTTCGTCCACACTTGACCAAATTTTATACTCAAAAATCTACAGGCTAAATTACTTTCATTACTTAAAGGTAGATGTTACAAATCAGCTGATTCATTTCATACATACATACATATATGCATATATGAATTGAGAAATATATAACATACGCTGTTATTAATCAAAAACACAGATATGCATTTCATTGGTGCTTTACCAATTCATCAGTAGACTTCAATCACACGTTTTTAAGAGTCACGAACCTCTTATCTTAGTCCCAGACTTTCAAACAAAATTTGTGAATTCACAAATAATAATCGGATCTGTTCTGTAAACCGATCGATTTTAGAAAACTAAATCCGACAATCGGTATTTTATTTTAGATTTTGTTTTTAAATTTTTTATTATATAGATTCTCAAACATCACATCTGATAGAAAATTATCGTATATGATTTTAAACACGTCTGCAGGACCATTATTAATTTTTTGAAAACGCGAAATTTACTCGGATTCGGTTAAAAACAGGACCGAATATTTTTGAAAATCACAAAAGAATAAAATAATTGAATTTCTTTTAAAATAAAATTATGACAATATGTCAAATAATAAATTTCTTAAATACTTATTTTTTTATTTTCAAAATTATTCTTTTACTAAAAAAAGGAATCTTAAAAAAATAATTAAATTTGAAAAAAAAGTTTTTCATAAAAAAGTACCTTTTCAAAAACTCTTCTTAAAAGAGTCCATTTAAACATTATTTAAAAAAAATTTAAACTAACTAAAAAAAAGCTGGAAAAGTACCTTTAAAAAATTCGAAAAAAAAAACATATTGAAAAAAGGACGTTTAAAAAAAAGTACCTTTTGAAAAAAAGTATCTATTAAAAAAGTTCTATTTAAAAAAAGTATCTTTTAAAAAAGTGCGTTTTAAAAAAGTACATTTTGAGAAAATTGCGTTTTGGAAAAAGTACTTTTTGAATGAAAAACGTACCTTTTAATTAAAGCACCTTCTGAAAAAAATAGCGTTTTAAAAAACATTATGTTTGAAAAAATCACTTTTTGAAAAAAGTACCTTTAAAAAAAACGTTTTGAAATAAGTACCTTTAAAAAAAATCACTTTTTGAAAAAAGTACCTTTAAAAAAAAGTTTTTAAAAAAGTGACTTTTACAAAAAGTACCTTTTAAAATAAGTACTTCTTAAAAATATACTTTTTTTAAATACTTTTTTAAAAAGGTACCTTTTAAAAATACACTTTTTTAAAAAGGTACCTTTTGGAAAAAGTTCGTTTTGGAAAATTACATTTTAAAACAGTACCTATCAACAAAAATATTAAAAAAATACATATTAAAAAAAGTACCGTTTAAAAAAGTACTATTTGAAAAAATAGCTTTTGAAAAAAGTACCTTTGAAAAAAAAAATAAATTTTAAATAAGCACATTTTGACAAAAGTACATTTAAAAAAAATACGTTTAAAAAAAGTACCTTTAAAAATAGTACATTTTAAAAAAGGACCCTTTGAAAAAAGTGCGTTTTGGAAAAATTACTTTTTAAAACAGTACCTATTAATAAAAATATTTAAGAATATAGTACCATTTGTAAAAAAAATGTGTTTTGGGAAAATTTAGTTCTAAATAGGCACATTTTGAAAAAAGTAACTTTTAAAAAAGTACCCTTTAAAATAAGAGCGTTTTGGAAAACTTAATTTTTAAAAGTACTTTTTCAAAAAACATAATATTCTAAAAAAAATACATATTACCATAGTACCTTTTGAAAAAAGCTTTTTAGAAAAACAATTAATTTTTTTTTCGAAAAAGTATGTACATATCTACCTTTTGAAAAAAATATTTTTTAAAATAATACTTTTTGAAAATATTAACATTTGATATTAATAATATTTTTCAAAAAATATTTTTAAAAACAATTTTTTTGAAGACGGCATGAAGACATTTTTCGGTAATTTTTTTTTTAATTATCTCTTTAGAAAAGGAATATCTTTGGAAAAAATGATTTTTGCGAAAAATTACCTTTTGGAAAAAGTACCTTTTACTTTTATTTTTCAGAAGGTACATTTAAAAAAACATACAAATTTCGAATTTTACTTAAAATAGTTATTTTTCCAACTTTTTTTCTGGTTTAAAAATTATATAATAATTTTACTAAATATTTATGTATGTATGTGTGTCGCATTTCATTACATATTTCTCTTCCATTATTCTTTAAACATGTTTTATTTTAATATTTTTTTGCTGCTCCGGTACATTTTTATTGTAAAGGTTTTTTTTGTATTTTATATAAAAGTAATTTTATACAATTACAAAATTTTTTTTTGTGTAAATTTATCAACCATTTTTACCAGCCTCGTTTTGATGGTTGACAACATGATCATCATGATGATGATGATGATGAGGAGATTATCATGACACTGGTCGGGCGTTGGGGTTGATTTGGTTTGGTGTTCATTTGTTAAAATTCAATTGTACTTGTTTGTTTTAATTTTTTTATATATTTCCTTGTTGTTGTTGTTCTTAGTGTAGCTTACAATTGTTTTTTATATACTTTTGTATGGCCAATAGAGGGTGGGTGGGTGGTTGGTTGCTGATGATGGCATACAAATTTCTTTAGGGGTAATCTAAAAAGTTTAAAAATTATTTAAGTGGCGCCGAATTTATTTACTTTTTTGGTTTGCTTTATTATCTGTTTGTACATAAATGGGTTGAGCTATTTACAAACAGCAAGATTTTGATATTAAATGAAATGGTGTTGTAGGTTTTTGTTTTGGCTTTGGTTTGAATTATTGAAGGGTAAATAAGGTTAGAATATGTGGTATTACAGCCAAAAGATTTTTTGGTTTCCATTCGAGCTTTTTCCTAAAACTCAACTCATATTTATTATTATTATATTTTTGTTTGTTTTTGAAGCAAAAGATTTCATGAATATATGAAAATTTCGTACTCTAATTATGTATATAACAAAAAAATGATACAGGAAAATCAACATTTAACGTGTTTAGAATATTTAGCAGTATATTTTGTTTAAGTCTTCTTTGCAAGCCATTCAAGCTGGTGCGAGTAAAAACTACAATTTTATTCTACTTATTTATTTTCCTTATTCGCAAAGACCATTGAACTTTATCCTTGAGTGTGGAAGGATATGCTGTTATAAAATAAATTGCTTACAATAATTAATAATTATGGTTTGAGAGAATATAAACGAATAAAATAACTGCTGCATGTGTCTTATGTTCATGTACAGTGGTCTTCAAGGCGAATACAATCAGATGATGTCACACTACAGCTGATGGATGATCAGCTGCGAGTTGCTGTAGGAGAATTTTGTTTGTTTGATTTCTTATATTGGTTCAGTTTTATATAAAAAAATACAAAAAAATTTCATAGCGGTACGTTATGTTTTAGGGTGTGTGTCCGGCCCTCAAATAAGCCCTAAAGCTTATATATTCAATGTTATTTTTTTAGTTTTCTTATGCTTATACTTAATATATGTATGTATGTATAAAATAATTTAATAGATATAAGCTCTTATTGTAAACGCTTACTAAAATAATGGAAAATATTTAAATAAATGCAATTTTTGTATATATAATTTTTGGTATTTTGATGGCTATTTTCTTCACTATTTCTTAAAATATTAATTTTAGTAAAAAACTTTCTTTGAGACTAATGTTGTAGACTATAAGAGCTAAAATATTGCCATATATCATATTCTTGTTAAATGATTTTTTTAAAAGATAGTCATATGCAAACAAATTACACAGAAAAATGGGCTTGAATGCCAACTTTGAGGGGCGGACACACCCCCTAAAACACTTATCTTATCGGTATAAAAGTTTTTTGTATTTTTTTTTACATAAAACTGAACCAATTTGGGGTTTGAGAGTATAAGAAATAAAACAATAAAAAGTAATGGTATAGATTGCCGACCACTGATCCAGACAAACGAACAAACCAACAAACGAATTTTTATAATTCATATTAATGAAAATATATTTTTAAAAAATTTAATTTTTTTTTGCCATCATATTAAAAGACATTTTTGATTTTTGAAATATTTTTTAAAGAATTTTTGCCAATTCTTACACCTTGTTTCCTTAAGGCAGTCAGCCGACTAGTCTAGAAAAATTTATATAAAAATCACTTAAATAAATTATGGTTGTTGACTTAAATTTTCTACTCAAGTCGCAAATATGGTTTGTAGAAAAAAAAACGGTTTAAATTATTTGTTACACCAATTTCTTCTCACCAACAGCCCACTGTGCATGTTGTTTGCTGGTACATACTTTTTTTTATTTCTCATAAGCAATCATAATAAAAATATGTACACGTTATTTGGATCTAGAGTCTATATTATAGACAGATAAAAGCCTCAATTGTTTTATACAACTTCCTTCAATTAAATATTGCGTTTTTTGTTTAAATAATTTTGTTGTTGTTGTTGTTTTTTGAAATTGCTGTTGTTTTGTGGGATTTTTTTCTTTTCAACTGTATAAATACATACACACAATAACTTTGAGAGCCGGCTGTTTGTTGTCTGTCAAGTGGTTGGTTGGCTGCCGAGATGGAGTTCTAACATCCTTAACTGAGCTCCTCTACCTACCTGCTCAGCTCCTTATTGTTCTTATTTATTACATTCCTTTTGTTATTGTATTTCCTATTTGCAAAAAAAAAATTAAAAAGAATTCTTTGATTTTTATATTTTTAACAAATCTATGTTGAATGAGAGGGCAGGGTTTTATTTCTATGTAGAATTTTACAAAGCATGAAAATAAGTTTTTTAAGGATATTAATTTTGCTTCAGTTCTTCTTTTTGTCTGCTTTGTGACTTGGCAACGTTGCTTTAAACGACTGCATCAATAATTTTCTACATAGTTTTTTTTTCAATCATATATTCTGCTTTATGTCTAATGCAAATTTATTGCAAATATTTTCCTGTATCGTTATGCTTTAAGTATTTCATACCGTGTCTTGGTATTTCATTCATCAATTCATGATTTTAAATCGTTTTCCGCCCCAAAGATGGTTACGAAAAAACATAAATTTATGCTCTTATATGCACATGTATGCATCATCATATGTTAATTCCATTTAGGGTGCAGGCATACTTGAGCTGTCTGTCATATTTTTTTTCAATTGTTCGCTTGATGGCTTTTAGATTGCCAACAACATGTTGTTTGTTTTAAACTCCTTCCTTCTTTCTTCTACTGCTTGCAGACAATTTTGCTGACTTTGCTTCTTTTTAAAAAAGAATTTAAAACATTTAAGTTAATGATACTTGTATAATGTGTCTCTTAATATGTGTTTTAAAAAAATGTGTCTTTTAATAAAATGTTAAAAATTTTGAACTCAAGTGTTGATGAGATAATTCTCAATGATCTCCTGCAGGAAAAAAATTTTTTATAAAAAAATACACAATATAACAAATAATACACAAAAGAATTACAAAGTTTTGTTATACATGGTATGAAAGAAAGGCTTATTATTAGCCCAATTGACATATTAAATATAGGAAAAAAATTATTGCAAAAAATTCAACAATAATTATAAAATTTTGGACACGCTAGTGCCCGAGTCGTTTGTATAACTTCAATTGTATTTGTATAATTGTTTGGGATACATTTTTAAACTGAATTGTATTTGCAATGCGAAACATAAGGCGAAATTAAAAATTACATTTTGAAGAAAACCCTTTCGCAAACAGTACCTTTAAAAAAAGTACTTTTCGAAAAATATGTCTTAACAACAAAACCTCTAGACAACTACGTTTTAACATAAAATAATTACTTTTTGTAAAAATTAACTTTTCAAAAATGTACAATTCGCAAAACTTACCTGATGAGAAAACTACCTTTTATAAAGAAAAAAAAATTAAAAAAGAAGTATCTCTATGAAAAGAGGAAATTTTATAAATCTTATGAAAAAATACCTTTTGATAAAAGTACCTTATAAAATAGTATCTTTGGAAAAAGTACTTTTTTAAAATCAGTATATTTGGTAAAAGTACTTTTTAAAAATAGCACCTCTGGATTAAAGTATCATATAAAAATAGTACCTTTGGAAAAATTACTTTTCTAAAAATTGTAAATTTGGAAAAAGTACTTTAAAAAAAGCATTTTATAAAAATACTACATTTGGAAAAAGTACTTTTATAAAAATAGTACATTTGGAAAAAGTACTTTTTATAAAAGTACCTCTTGAGGTTAAAGTACATTATAAAAATAGTATCTTTGGAAATAGTACTTTTTTGAAAAAGGGTTCTTATAAAAATACTATATTTAGAAAAAGTACTTATTTAAAAACGTACTTCTAGATTAAAGTACCTTAAAATAATGCATTTCATAAAAATTATTGTATTAAAATAGTACCTTTGGAAAAAAATACTTTTTTAAAATATATAGTATAGGAAAAAGTACTTTTTTTAAATCGTATCTTTTGAAAAAATACCGTTCGATAACAGACTTGTTCGAAAAAGTAGCTGCTGATAGAAAGCACATTTTAACAAATTGTCATTAATAAAAAAGTACCTTTTGTAAATCGTACCGTTTGAAAAAGTCTCGTTTAGAAAAAAGTGGCTGCTGAAAAAGTAACTTTAAAAAAAATTACTTTTTCATAAAAACACTTTTTGAAAAAACAAAATACCGCAATAGACAATTGCTGCTTGAAGTAGTTTTCTTGAAAAAATATTTCTTGGAAAGAGTACATTTTAAAAAGGTACTTTTAAAAAAAGTATATTTAAAAAAAAGTACCTTTCAAATAAGTATATTTTACAAAAGTAGATTTCAAAATAGTACCTTTCACAAAAGTACCTTTTGAAAAAAGTACTTCATAAAAAAAAATTAATTTGAAATAAGTACCTCTAGAATAACGTACTTCATGGAAAAAGTACATTTTGAAAAAAGCACTTTACGGAAAAAGGACTTTTCGAAAAAAAATATATTTTGAAAAAAGTACTTCTCGAAAAAAGTACCTTTTGAAGATAGTTCTTTTTAAAAATTTACTGATAAACGGGGAACCTTTAAAATAGTGCCTCTTAAGAAATTACCTTTAAAAAGTAACTTAAAAAATGTACTTACTTCGAAAAAATACGTATTTGTAAAAAAGCTTTTTAAAAACATGATTTTTGAAACAAATGTTAATTTTTTTGAAAAATTACTTATAAAAATAATTTAAAAAAAGCGTTTACTGTGAAAAATTTAAAAATTTATTTTGAAATAATACAAAAAAATCTCCCGAAAAAAGCTTTTTGAAAAAAAAAATGTTCTAATATATTTTTAGGATAAAAGTACTTTTTAAAATGTGCCTTTTGCAAAGTACCCTTGTGAAAAATAAATTTTGGCAAAAAGCATGTACATATGTACTGATAAAAGTGTCTGTCGGAATTTTTTTGCGTTTTGAGAAAAATTAACTTTCAAAAAGGGATCTTGAAAAAAAAACATCCCACAAAAAACTATCTTATAGAAAAAGTATAATATACCTTTTGGGGAAAGTACTTATTAAAAAAATTATCTTTAAAATGAGTCAATGGAAAAAGTAGTTTTCCTAAAACAAACTTAAATGTTAAATATTTCTTTAAACAATTTTGATTTAATAGACTTACCTTATTTTATTTCTGATTAAAAACTTCTTATTGAAGTTGATTTTAGTTCATAAATATTACAGTGAAGAGTCCCTAAGAGCAGAAAAGTTAAAACGCTATGCGCAGTAGTGAGAAAAAATAGTTTCCTTCTAACAAATTTCTTTCTTCCTCATTTGAAATCATGTTTTTTTTTGTCTTCAAACCTTGACTGTCTGCCCAAGGCCAATCTAAAGAATTTTTGTAATTAATTTCTTTTATACATAAAAATACTAGTCAGTATAAGAACGCCATAAAAAAATTTCTTTAAAATTCAAGTGCTAGATATTATGAAAATTTAATTAAGAAAAGCATTTTCTGCAAGACTATTATTTACAATTGCAAAAAAAATTAAGAATTTTAATTATTTTGGTAAACGATAAATTTTAGATTAAAGATAACATTTCCACTTAATTTCTACAAATATTGACACCGAAAATATTTTATCACAAATTTATAAACAGTAGTGACAACAACACAAAGAAGAAGTGAAAACAAAAACGCAATAATGAACTTGAAAATGACAACAGAAGAGATCACAATAATTCTTAAACAAATATGTAGTTAAAAATAATGAAAGAGAAAATAAATTGTTGTAAGTTAAAAACTTTTAAATCTTACATTTAAGTGGCCGTCAAGAAAGGTTGGGCAACTCAGAGTTTTACTAATTCAGTTGCTAAGTTTATCGTAACAATTTTGTATGTCTTTTCTCTCAACTAAAAATAAACTAAATGTTTCGTGCTTAAAACAATTTCAAACTACAACTTGTAAACCTGTTGAAAGCAATTAAACAATTTGCACCTGCTGCTTGCTCCCTTGTTGTCATTACTTTATTTCACATGCCATTTTGATTGCAACAACGAAATAATTGTTTAGAAAGTAAGAGAGCAAAAAAATAAAAATAAAAAAAACGAACGTGAATACAAAAGAAATTTAAAAAATTTTTAGTCAACATGTCTATGCGTAGTAATAAACTGAATATACCCACAAATTTTGTACAACAACAAGCACAACTAGTGCAGCAGCAACAGCTACAACAGCAGCAACACCAACAGCAACAACAACACCACCAGCAACATAAACAGCCACAACAAGAACATGTACAGCAGCAGCAGCAGCAACAGCAGCAATTTCTACCACCGCCTCAATATCAGCAACAACAACAGCAATTATTGGCTCAACTACAGCAGCAACATAAATTCCAACAACAACAGCAGCAGCTATCACAGCCACCACCCACACAACAGCAACAGCCAAAGAGCACTCAACTCATAAATAATAGTCGCAATAATTTGGCCTCTCTGGTGGCCGCCATCAATGCCAATGAACATCACACATACGGGTCGGCTGTTGGCGCCGGAGCTGGCGGCCTTATTAAGCCGTCCTCTCCCTCACCCCTCAACCCACCGCCTTCTTATTCAGCTGCGATTGCCCAAAATCCTCCATATCAATTTTTAAATCATTATCAAACGTCAGCCAGCGGCCATGTTCAGGACCTAAATCATCCCAATAACAATGCTTTAGTTTTGGCCACCCCTCTTACCGAATGCGAAGAGCCGGAGGATGACCAGCATGCCTTGCAGTTGCAGCAACAGCAACAGCAGCAGCAGCAACAACAATTATGCGTTGTAGCCAAAATGCAGAAATCGGTAACAATAACTGTCACACCGCAGCGCAGTAATTCAATGGATTATTTAAATTTTGAGGAGAAACGGCAATTGATTGCCTCCTCGCTGTCCTTGTCCGATATATTACAGTGCAATCCAGCAAATAACGTTCCAACAGCGAAAGAAACTTTAACGGGTGAGTGAGTAGACTTTTTAAGTTTTAAATGAATTTGTTAAACAATTTTTTAAGTTCAAAAAAAAGATGAGAGGTTTCTGTCTTATGACACCCAATTATAGCTATGCTGCTTAGCTACATACATACATATATATAAAACAAACTTAGTGTGTTACGTAACAATGCAATAAAATTATATTATACATAGATGATGTCAAATTAGCCGCAAATATTTCAAAACGTTTCCATTTATTTCCCATTATATTATTTTCTAACTGCATACGATTAAATTACGGTATTGCTTGTGGTCGGTGGCGTCTGTCGATCAGCTGTGTTCCCTGGTTTGAGCTGATATGCAAGACATTTGTTTCAGTTGTTTGTCTTGCCAACAGTGTTGTTTAGCGTTTGTTGTAGAAAATTTCGCTATAGTAAAGCATTTGGAAAATCTCTCATGTTTTGAAAGGTCTTATGAATGGTATTGTGCATGATATTAATGTGCAAAACAATACAAAAACAAATTGAGCAATCGTTATCATTGTTTTTGTTTTGTTTTTGTTTCACTCACTTCAAAGAACGAAACAAAATAAAATTGTTCGTATATTTTCGTACTTTGATTTTAAGAACAAAGAAATGAAAACAAAAAAATTAATTTATAACTGTATTAGTGTCCATATGCGCAATAAATAGCATAGCTATAAAAAAATTCTAATGAGAAAAACGAACTTCAGCTTTTTTTTTGCTAACGAAGAAATTTTTCGTTAAGTCCGAACTTTAATGTATCGTCATTTGTTTCTTAAATACAAATCTTATGTTTCAAGGATTTTGTGATTGAAAAGGATAAACAGTATTCCTAATTGTGACATTTTATTTCAAACATAGAAATAAAAGAATTAAAAACAATAATGATGTCTGTTAATGGCAAATAATGTGTCATCTATAACTGACAACTTTTACGATTATTGAAAGAAAATGTCTAAAGTAGAGATGGGTGAAAAGTACACAGTTTTTGTGACACACATTATTAAAATGACACAGTAATAATGTGTTAAGAAATTTTTTAATTTAACTTGAATTGCGAAATAGTGAAAGTAGCTTTTAAAAGCTTTTTACTAAGTCTGAAAAAAATAAATTATTTTATTGTAACATTAATTCAACTTTAACTCCAAGTTCAGTACATTTGAACTAAAGACTTTGTAAAGGCCAGCCATAGAGACAAAAAATTTATTTTCTATTGCACTATAAGTACAGTCTGTATTAAAAAAAAAAGCACAGGTACATATATTTATAACTACAGTGACACTACACACTGTCTGCTTGTTTATAAAAATACGAGTATGTATCTGTCTATTATTATTCTGTTTGCAGTAGTCTTGATGTGTCATTGTCCTTTGGCTCATTGATTTTTTATGAGAGAAATTTTCTTATATTTTCTTATATTTTCTGCACATATTACATTATACGACATTACATTTTCCTTTGTCTACGCTCATATTTAATGCAATCAATATTCCTGTATCCACTTTAAATGCCTTTAAGTGCAGAGAGCGACACCAAAAAAAAAAAAATAAATAAATAAACTGTTAAAATACCACTTCATGGGAAAAGTGATAAAAACTTTATGTGTAGATAACTTAGTCCTTTGAGATTTTAAATTCATACATTTGAATGAAAAAGCAAAAAAAAAAACGTTACAAACTGTAAACGAAAGACCATTGATTTGAAATATAAATCTGCTGAGAGCCAAATAAGTAACATGGCACAAACCTTCGTTTATACTTAAATGAGATATCCATATAAAAATTGAACATATGTAGATAAAAAAGTCTGGAGTAAAGATCTTCCTAAAATATGAAATAGGTTTAACTGAAAAATAAAAATACTTTTGGTTCATTTTACCAAAATTTTTCTTTTATCAATTTACAGCCCTGGAACCATAATTTTGATTTTTCTGGTTTTTAATACTAATTTCTTTCTTTCTAAAATACAAAATATATTTAATTACCAAAAAAATGACTAGTTTGATTCAATTAGTTTTATATATCTATGCCAGAAAAAGTTGAAAGTTTTCCAAGTCTGATGCCATGATTTTTATTTTTCTATTCCAAGACCTAAAGTACATCTGATTTGTAAGCAAAATTAAATTAATTGACCTAGTAATTTCTATATAAAAAAAAATAAATTTTCCAACCCTGGAATCATTCTTTTATATTTTTCTGACTCCTTACACCAATCTAGTTCTTTAAAATATGTAAAAATTATGTTAAGTTAACAAAGAAAAAAGGAAATAAGGAAAAAATTAGTTTTATTTAATTATTTTAATATCCAAAAAAAAGTTCAAATTTTCCAGCTCTGCAGCTGTGGTTTTTATTTTTCTTATTTTCTACACCAAACTTTTCCTTCCATAACATAAAGTATAACTAGGGCTTATATTCAAAAAGTGCAAGGCTTGAAAATTTTAGAAGAGCGCAAAAAACTGTTATTTTCTTAAAGTGCAAGGACTAATAACTAAATTTTGATGAATAGTACCATTTACAGAAGACATCTTAATTCTACTAATGTTAATCAAATACAGTTATTGCTCTTGAACTTCGAGAAAATGACAGTTTTATTTTTTCTACTAAAATATTCAAGAATTGCAGATAGCACTTTTTGAATATAAACCCTCGATATCTAATTTATAAAGAAAAAGAAAGAATTAATTAGCCCTTTCTACTTTTATATATCACAAAAAGTGGAATTTTCCCAACCCCGGAATCATCCTTTTAGATTTTTCTGATTTCTTACACTAATGTTATTCTTTTAAGAATATAAGATATGTTTAATTTATATAGAAAAAGGAAAAATTAATTTAGTAGGTTACTTTTATATACTAAAAAAAAGTTAAAGCTTTCCAAGCCTGGAAACGTTTTTATAATTTTATAAAATTTTCTTTCTGTTTTTAGCTAGTTTCTTTTAAATAAGGCAAAATAAAGTTTTAAGTTTTCCAGCTCTGAAACTGTGCGCTCAATTTTGTTGATATTTTGGACCATTTCGGATACACCACTCCAAGACCGAAGTCTCTTGCTTTTCTGGGAGCTTCAGAAAACCGATTTCACGTACATCATATGGACGGATGGACAGAAGACCGCCCGTGGGCACTTCGTTATGCTCTTATTTTCACGTATATTCGTACAATTATGCATTTTACTCTCTTTAATATTATAAACTATATGTATGAGTTTGCATAACTCTGAACTAGAGCAAAAAAATTGTTCTTACAAAACAAATAATGAATGCATATGTATACGTATGCACTCCACACGTACTTCGGTGTAGGATATATAATATTCAGCACATCCCAATATAGCTCTCTTACTTGTTTCACTTCAAATTGTCTCAATACAAGTTCAGTCTATCAAGTTAAATTAAAGACAGTCAATTCAAATTAATCATCATACTTCTCTTTACCACTTCCGCCGTCCTCTTAAATTCCTTTTTTTTTTGTTTTACTTCGTTTTTAAAATATATCTTTTTCAATTTAGATGTGCTTTTATTGATTGTATTCGCTTACTTCACATTTCACATTTATCTCGAAATATTGTACATACATACATATAAAAAAAAGCAGATGAAAATTAATTTTGCCTCTCTTCTTTAGGAAAATAATAATTATCCGTAATTAGTAATCTAGTCTAAGTGCTTTTTTTCACTTTGTGCAAGGGTCTGTCGGCAGATTGTTTGTATATATGTGTGTGTGTGTGTTTCATCCTTCTTATTTGTTATATGTTTAAAAAGAGCCTCTGGTCTCTTTTTCTGGAATTATCTGTGTTTTAATTGATTGTTTAATTATAGCAACAAAAATAACAAAACAAAATGAAACGAGAATTTTAAAAAGAAAATCTACATATCTGTCTTATATTGCACTATGGGAAATTTCGCTCATTTTGTGGCCCTAATTAATTGATTGCCGCAAACAAAAGAATCGATTGAAATGATTTTTTGCAATCAAATTTTAAAAGCCTCCCTCTCAAGACCCTTAATGTTTTTATCACTTAATTTCAGGAAGAAAAAAAATTTTCTTTCACTCACGCTCTTTTTTTTTTGTTACGCTGAGACAACTTTTGACTAATATTAATAATACACTCGTTTTCGAAATTTTTTTAATGCCCTGATTCAGTAAGAAGATTTGGGATGTTTTTGTTTGAAAATACTTTTGAGTTCTTGTGTTTGAATTCCCTAAATTATTTTCTTCAAAAAAAGGTTGTTGTCTGTGATAATGAAAAATAAAAATTTTATTGCCATGCTTTTAAAAGATAAAATTAAATTAAGGTATTATACAATAGTTTAAAAAAGATATAAAAAAATATGTGTTGGAACAAAATAATAAAGCATATACACGAACCTTCTAGCATAGACAATAAATAATTATTGCTTTCAAGAATCACAACTGCGGTTTTTTTCGTTTAAAGATAGACAAGACGATACAATCGTCGAACAGAATATTTTAAATTTTCAAAAAATATAAATTTTTACTTATGAAAAGCTTTGATACACTCCAACCTTATTTGAAATCACACCTTTATTTGCATATTGTTCTAATATCAATAAAATAGTCTGCAGTTGTCTCATTTTATGAGTTACCTACCGGTTTTTATGGGCACAAAAAAAAACACAGGCCAGTTTATAATGATTAGTCATTACAGCTACAACTGATCGCTATTACACGCTGATATGTCAAACTCTCTACATTCCAAATCATTTTTCATTTTTATTTTATAAAAATTCTTTAATTCATTTTTGGTTTCATTAAATTGTAATGCGGTCTCGTTTTTTTTCTTCGTATATATTTTTTTTCATTTCCCACTGCCAACATTTCGAAATAAATTCCTTTTATGTATAAATTTATATATTTATTACCATATTTTATATTGAAATTCTTGAATGTACATGTTTTTTTTTTATTCTGACGTATGTATGAAAAGTATTTCTAATGTTTGTATTTGAAATAAACACACATGAACTTGACATGTTGGCGCTTTTAAAGCCACAAAAATTCTTTTCAATTTGTAAAATATATGTACATTATCTTTTTTTGTTTGTTTGCTTGTTTGTTTCAAAATAAACCATAAATTTATACTAATTGCCCATAATAATTAAAGCAGTCATATAAAAAAGCGAAACAAACAAGTTTTTAATGGCCGAACACACAAAGGCCCCTGCATTTACACCAGCCAATTTCATTAATTGTAATTATTTATAGAAATGCCTTGCGGTGATGGGTTTATACAGCAGGTGGAAAAAAAACTATAATAAAATTAGTCACAATTAAATATTTTTTAAACTTTTAATACGTAGAAATAATTAGTGAGATTTCGAAATCTGCTAACAAAATAGTTTGTAAACAATAAAATTGAAATGAACTAAAATTATTAAAATTATCTACTTGACATTTTCAATCCTTAATTAAGGTGGTCCCTATACAAGTTTTATAAATATATTCTGAAATCCGCTCACACCCTTAATATCCATCCAAAAAGTTTTCTCAATACTTATTTTAGAAAATATTTACTTTCAGTTGACTTGTCGAACTATTTAAAAAAAAATATGGCAACAAAAATTAAACTTATTTCTATTTCTGTTTTATGACCAATTTAGATTGTTTATGTTTTTTTAAAAATAAAAATTCTCCTAAAGACGTCGGAAAAAATCTGACGAAAAGTCGAGAAAAAGATGAAATAAATTGGTTTTATTTGCATCCCAAAAATAAAGTAAGCTGACCATAAATAGCAAATATTAGACACAAATAAAAATATAAACTTATTTTTCTTTGTTGTTGGCAACAATGTTCAAATCAGTGCTACCAATATAATACAAAATGCGGAGTAAATGTAAAATGTGTCTATTTGGAAATGCTGTGATTTCTTTAATAACAAAAAAAAAAAAACAAATTTCTCTTTGATATGGCTTATAAAGGGTGATTTTTTACCAGATTTCGGATTTTATTAAAAAAAACACATAAAATTTAGAGGAAAGTATGAAATCTTAATTAGAGTCGGTAGAACGATCTATATAATTCAATGTTTAAAGATGATTTCATGTAAATATTGATCGCGGCTATACCTGAAATGATTCCTACGGTGGATACAATTTTGCCATACTCTCACCAACATATCGGCCGGTATATCACGAATAAATTATTCTTCAGTATTGTCATAGACATGAGCCTTAAAGTAGCCCCAAAAAAAATATTAAATGCTTTTAATCGCACTATCTAGGCGGGCAATTGGCCGGCTCCTAACCGTGAAATAAACTGTTTACTAAACTCGCCTCTCAATCGGGCTATTGTTTAGCTTGATGTGTGGGATGTATAATCATCTTGCTGAAACCACTTGACACCCAAGTTCAGCTCTTTCATTTTGGGCAAAAAAAAAAAAAGGAACAGAGGCGCAATTACTGCGAAGGGCGCCGAATCGATAATTCACTGCAACTGCAACAATACTGCTGGATACAGCTGCGATATATTTCTCTGTCCGCACTCTACGTATGCGTGTTGATGGCTTAATGTTCAATAATGTAATTTTGGCGCCAAAGTTAGTCGCAAGATTTCGTATAGTCTCTCAGAAGATCGCCCAAACTGACCATAAAATGGCAAAAGTTTACCATACAATTTCTTAACCGAGCAGGAAATTTGATAATAGAATATAATAATATGCAAGCTTTGTTCATTTGCAAGTTGATTCATGTTTAAATTATAGACCAAACTGATCACATGTTTAACAGTAACATGAAACGCGAAACAGCTGAAATGTCAAAAACAGTGTTGCCAAAAAGACAGATGCAAAAAAAATCACACTTTGGTACTACCTTTTTTTGGAGAAGTTATTTTTTGCAAAAAAAAACACAAAAAAAATTATAAATATGAAATAATTAACGAATTTTTATTTAACAAAAACCAGAGAAAAACATTTTTTTTTTTAAATTAACTTTGGAGGTCTTGCAACAAATTTTTCCAAGATATTAATTTTTTTTATATAATCCATGATATTTTTTTTTTGCAAATCGCTAAAGGTATGACGTCTTCATTAGAAAAAGAGTGGACCCCAGTAAAAAATAATTCTTTAGTTGAATATTTCCTAAATTTTTTTAAACCCTTGACTAGGAATCCCAAATTTTTGTTTTTGACTTTTCCATAATCTTGAGCTGATTTACATCCTTAAAAAATATAAAATTTTATAAGTATCGAACGGCCAGTTTAGAAACAGCGATTATTTCCATATATAGTATATATTTTTTTCCAAAATTCTCCACTGTACATAGTGAAGATTTTTCAATAGTGTGCTTGGGAATGTTTATTCGCAATAAAACCGAGCTTTGGCGTGGATTTGTAATCATGAATCATGGGTCCCCACGACTTTGCACCTGGGGGAAAGCCACAGTCAAAGCTGTGGACTGGAAAGCGATAATCGTGTCCTAAAATCTAGTTAAATAAATTTTATGAAAATGTAAATAAAACATTTGCTATAAAATCAAATACCTGCGAACTTTAAGTAAAAATAAAATAAAATACAATCACTTTATTATTTATGACCGAAGTGTAAAAAATTCCCAAAAAGCACATTATCCATTATGGGGGGGGCCTGCTCTAAAATTCAAAACTTGCCCACATTTTTATTGCCGATTTCAATGAATTGTGATAGTTAAACAAAATTAGTAATCGTAATATTAAAAAGGCCTGTTACGTATGTAAAATGCGGGTGTATATAGTTTTTTTTTTTTCTATAAATAACTATAACAATAATTGTTTGAGAAAAATCATTAAATTTGCCCTTTTGAAATTTTTTGCTACAAAACATTTGCATTAGAGCGTTAATAATTTTGTGTATTCTTTCAGATGTTAAATTCATATTAATAATTATGTTGTTTAAATATTAAGTTCGTTGGCCGTCACTGCTGTGTGTAATCTGAATGGTTTTGTTAATAGATATCATTACTTCTAATCTAAGATGATAGAAAATAGAAAATAATATGTACAAAAATAATCTTTTTTGTCCTTAAAATTATCAGTAGAAACTACGAAAAAAAGACAGTGATTGACTGATACTTTCATTAAACTATAATAATTGTTTAGTTTGACGCAAAAGACACGTATAGTTATATATACATACATGCCTACAAATCAGAGAACTGTATGAGTTGATTCACTTTCGCTCTCCAACCACTTTTACAATGCTTTTGTATTGTTCTTTAACATCAATATGTACTAATGATATTGCTTGCAGTGTTGCTTCTTTAACAACTGAATGTCATTAACTCACTCTCTTTTTTTAAGTAAAGATGAATAAAAAATTCGTACTGTTGTTTGATTGTTTTGTGTAATAATCAAATAACTCACAAAATCACGTTGACTAGATGAAGTCTTAAGATAATAAACCATGGCGTTTTAATTAATAGTTTTTCTCGTATTAAACCAATTTACAAAATAAAATGTGGCTATCTATTTTATTTTATATTATTACATAAAACTATGTTTATTTGTCAGGAGGGGTTTTAAGAAGTATTAAAAATAATCATACTGATTCATTGGTTTAGGGAATCATATGAATGAATAGAAATCGCAAGCAGTGGCATGCACATATTAACAACAGTCTCATTGATTGAATCATGCAATAGCATCATTAATTATTTTAATGTTAAGTGCCAGCTCTGAATTCATTTTAGAAAATGCAAAATTATACTGTTTGATTCGTAATCCTACAGATCTCTAGTACAAATATAAAAGGTCTTTCGTTAAGTGCTTCCTATGTTTAAATTTAACTTAAGTAAAGAGTGTGTGTTCAATAGTTTCGAATATTTTTTGTTATTAATTTGAATGCCTTTGGTGAATGTTTCCGCCAAGGCTTTGCTGTGTTACAAACCAAACCTATTAAATTTTCTATAACTCTGGCGCGTAAATCATGATGAATTGGTCCGATAACATAGTTTATGTTAGCCCTTAAAGTCGAAGTGTTTTGTGGCTTATTTTCATACAGCTGCTATTTAAGAAAGCTACCCTAAAAGAAAAAGTGTCACGAGATAAAATCGCTCGACCTTGGTGGGCGCAAGTTCACATCAGAAAGTGACAATGAATATCTACACAGAAAAAAATATTCCTGCAATAAACAACTTTAATTGAAAATAACACCAAAAATCAATTAAAAATGAAATTGAGTCAATTACACTTTCTAATTAAATTAATTTTTAAACAAAAGTTTAATTGACTTAAATACATTTTTAATTGATTTTTGGTTTTATTTTCAATTAAAGCTGCTTATTGCAGGCATACATATGTATTATTTTCTGTGTACACCAAAAAAATTTACATGAGTAAATAGTCTTAACTTTAGTAACTGGGTACAAACATCATTGTAGCACAAGCAATTCGTACGCTCACATATTTTCTCGCAAGCAAATATGACATTGACTACTTCGTTTATGCGATAAACTAAAATATGCTACAATGAAAAATAAAAAAGCACGATATACGATTGATACTCGGGATATTTATTCATCATTCGCAATCTTATATATACCTATGTGTATATAAAATGGAATGGAAATTGTGTGGTTGGATGTGTGTGGCTGTTTGACAAAATGCTCTAGGTGTGTGTAAATATAATAGCCCTGTATATACGCATATTTAGCTGATTAATAGTCAGAGTATTTTTATACTCATGTCCAAGTCCAAAATATAATCAAACGGTTTCTTCTGAGGAATGATTGGGATAGGTGCAAATTTGTTTGTTGAAGAATTCATTCATCCAGAAATGGGTATAATCGCTGCAAATGTGTTTTCATTGAACATTGGGGAAGGTTGCTTGAATAGATCACCCAAATTGGTAAAACAATTTGATTGTTTTTACATATTGTTGAACGCTATATGCATTTACAATAATTTGGCAAAACAGACTGAATAACTGACATCCAATTCCATAGATGTAGTTTAAACAATATGACCGCTATCAACTACAAGTTTGATAGGTCCTATTGCTGGACCATTGACATCCCTACATACGTGCATACATACATACATATAAATTTTTTGTAATTCTGCTCTTACCAGTAAAATTTAATTTATTTTCTTAGATGTTTCACTTTGGTTACACGTAAATATGACGTCAAAAGAATAAATATTTTCATTTAAGATAATTTGTTGGGATGAATGCTTGCTATTGGGCTTAATATTTTAAAGGACACTGAAGGTTAAAAAAAAAATATCGAAATTTTTACAATGTACGAGGCTATAAATTATCATGAAGAATATTGTAACATTAATAAAAATAATTATCATATGCTATGAGAAACCTAAATTCCTTTTGTTTAGGTATTAAGCTAAACCAAGCAGAAAATTTAACAAGAGTAATGCTATAAACACAACTGGAACGAAAGACGAATTTTCGGTTATGAATATTCTGCGTAAGAAATAGAGTACATGTGTGAATATGAAAATACACATAATCAGTACTTTGGACGAAAGTTGTTGTGCGTAACGAACTTGCGATTGATTTATTTCTATTTTATACGCCGACATCTCTCTCTCCCTCTCTGTCTTTGTACCAGGGAAGGCATTGAGAATTTTAAAATTGTACCAACAACTTAAAAAAATTGTACTTTTTAGACCTTAATTGTACTATTTTTTTTTTAGTTCAAATTACATATTTTTATTTGTTTTTATTAAAATAATCGACTTTGTTCTGGCTACCGAATCGTTTTCACAAATTTATTCGTAAGCTACACCTGTTTAAGTTGAAATATAAAATGTACAAATTATTAGCATGTCGTCCAACATTCGATGATTTGGAAATGAACTAGTTCACATTGGTTTCATTTTCTTGTTGCGTTTTGATTTTGCAAGACTGTTTTCAAGGAGAAGCATATGAGTTTCAATCGTTTGAAAAGAAATACGGAGTGAAACTGCGGAGATTCCTTAAATGTACTAAATTAGTCATTGGTGTACTATTGTACCTTCCGAGCTTAAATAGTACAAAAAAAGGTACAATTGTACCAACTTTGCCATCCCTGCTTTGTACACACAACAACTAAATTTATGAAATATTAGAGAGGAATTCTGCGAGTAAATTCGTCGTTATTGTGCATCACACGACGAATTTACGCAGCGAATTCGTCGACTTAAACAAAATTCGTCGTTCGTCCCAGTTGTGTTTATATCATAAGTATTTCAGTACAGAAAAAGTGTTTTCCTTTTTTTTAATCGTGTTCAATTGTAGTTAACAAAATTTTTGTTACTATTGCCGAATAGCAAAGAGAGTCACAATTCTCTATAGCAAAATATTTATGGTCCTTCGAACCGCCAGAAAGTTGTTAACAGTTTTGCAAACGCAAATTATTACCATAACTAATTGCTGTGACTTTTTTTCAATAGTCCAAAACACGTTGAACTTGCTAAGATGCAAGGAAAGGCAGGTCTTATATTTAAGCCTAAAAGATAAATTAAATGTTTCACTCATTTCCTAGCGATAAAATGTGACTATAGTTGATATTTTAAGCTGCAGTATCACCAGGGCTATTACGGATTCAAAGTTGTTGGCTGAAAAAACAACTCCCAATAAAATGATACTTTAAAAAAACTTAATGAGTCCGATCAAAGTTTAATGCAATAATCCCTAAAAAATTTTTATTAATTCCAAAACTCACAATACGGGTAGAATAATTACCAATTTTTAAGATTTAGTTTTGTAATCCAATAAAAAAACATTCGCGTGCATAAATCAAGTAAGTCCCAATGAAATAAGAGTAGATTAAAAATTTTTCGAATCGTTTTTGGACATATGATGCATGAGAAAATTCTTGCCTCAATACACAGATTTTTGGACAAGTTTAAAAAGAAGAAAACTCCTAAATCAAACACAAAAAAATTCCAAAATACCAAAAAATTTTTATTGGATCTCATTTCAAGTTTTATTAAGAAAATAGATAAATTTTAGTATCTTTTTGTTTCTATTTAACGCGCATCAAAATTAATACAAATTAAATTTTTTTATTTAGTGTTTTTATGGGAATTTTTAAACTTAATTTTTTTTATTTGCTTCTTGTTTTGTAAGCAGCAGCGAAATGCATCTAAACGTGCTTAACTAACAATAAGCAAAATTAAAAAAATATTAATTAAACTTTAAAAATTTTTAGGGTTTTTTCTAAACGAAATTACTTCCAAAATACATGTACTATTTTTGCTAGTTTTAGTTTTTAGTTACATAAATTTCATGCAGCCAAAGTTCTTTAAGGTCCTTCGCACCGGCCATAGCCGATTTATATGATTCCACATTTTTGTTGCAATTAATTTTATTTTTTGGCAAATGACAGTTGTTTTTTTTTTGCTCAGCTTATCTGTGTCATCTTTATTACCTTTTAGTGGGAAATCCAATTGATTCTCAGTTCAAAAAATAATGATACTTTATTTCAAGAGTTGTTATATGTGAAAAAAATACAAAAAAAAACAAGTAAACACCTTAAACACAATTGAATAAATAATAGACAGGTGAGTCATAAGCAAAAAAAAACACAATAAATAAATAATTAAATGAATTATTCAAACGTTGTGCTCTACAGCAAATTGAGCAAGCAGCAATAAAAAAAATTAAGTCAAACTTTAAAACAACAACATAAATTTTTTGTATAAAAAACCTGCACTTGGCTAATAAATGAGATCTTAGTGTCGTAAAAAAGAATTTAAAATTTAAAGCAGGACTTTTGCAACCAATTTGTAATAAAACAAAGGAAATATCTGATTGTATATTGTTTGTTGTCCTTCGTACCGTATGAGGATTATTTTGTTTGATGACAGCTAAGTAAAAATATTGTAGTTGGATTGTGAATAAAGTAACGGTTCTGTTCACCTTCAACTTAAACTACGTTCAAGGTATTTTACATATTTCATAAATTCTGCACATTCGTCGTTTAAAATTAAATATCGCTCCTTTTTCCGCAGCATCAATAGCATTCCCAATAAAGTAAAACTTGGCATCACTGAACTTCAAAATCAGCTGAGTTTGCAAAATTAGAAAGTGAAGTAATTTGAACGATTTTCCATCATCCCATTTGAATTGTTAATTAATTAATTCAAGGTTTCTAATCTTTGAGTTAATGTGATTTTCCATTCTAAATAAGCAAAAAAATATAATTCTTTAAATAAATTTTTAAAAATCAGAAAGTTGTACAGTACGAGTAAAATTTTTGGCCAATGATCTTTATTTATAAAAAATATTTCAAATTAAGGATTAAATTTAGAAAAAAAATAACGTGTTTTTGAAAGGAATAATAATTTTGAAAGAAATTTGAACCGATAGACATATTTGTGATTTTTTGAAATGTTTGTATGGGGAACCCCTAAGGGGTGGTTCCAGGACGTGTGCCACTGGCATAGGTGGGTCGGTCCTCCAAAATTAGCGGGAGTCGGTCATACATTTTGACTCGATTGAGGAACTCTAAATGGGACAAAATGAGATTTGTCAAAATTTGACCCTTCGGATAAAAAGTCGGGACATCAAAACACATTTAAGAGGTATGGTTCCTTGGGAAAAGTTTCTTATTTTTATCCCTGGAATACGATTTTCCTTGTAATTTGAGCGATTTTTTTGCCTCCATACAAATCGACCCGCCTTAATGTAAATTTATAGCTTTGCACTCTACGTCCAGTAGTAGTCGAAACAATTACTTTTCTTTGAAAAAATTTAAATTTTATTAATCAAAGGAAAGATATTCTATAATTTTTTTCCAATTTTACACTGAAAGAATTTTCGGCAGAAATTGAATGAATTACGAAATTAATCTAATGAAAAATTCATTAAAATTCAACCAACGTCACGCTTCGTTGGATTAATGAAACCAGTTTTGTTAAAATTATTTTATTGAAAACTTCATCAAATATATTTAACAGTGTAATTAATGCAGTGCTATAACTTCATGGAAATAATAAAATAATTTCATGAAAAGAATGAAATAACTTAAATCTAAAGGGGTTTTTAATAATTAGAAAATATTGTTGTCATTAATCCAATAAAATATTCTAACGAAACCAGAATATCAAGGAAGCAATTCCAATGAAATTGTTTCACAATATTCATGAAATTTTCATTGGATTTATGAAATTTGCATTAGATTTGTGAAAATTTTTTGATGAAATTGTTTCATTGGATTTATGAAGTATATTTTTTTAATTGGATTCAAATGATATTTGTTTACGCCCCAATCACGAATTTTTTTTATTCAGAATTATTTTTGTTTTTCATAGAAATTGCTAGCGTCGCTTTGGTGAAATGATGCCCTCCTCTTGAAAACAAAAACTTTTTACTTTAAATATTCAAGCCCATTTCTTTGCCATTTTATTTACAAAAAAAAAAATATATGTAAATGCCAACTGCAAAAAAAAAAAACAAATAAAAAATAACAAATAATAAAAACCTTAAATTTATTATTTAAAATAATCATAAACGTGATCTAACCTTGACTCAATAGTTGCAGTAAATGATTTATTAAAGTTACAATTTTTACTTGTGTGTTTGTTTTTACTTGTTTGATTTTTTCTCTCTCTATTTTACTTGTTTCTCAGTTAAATAAATAAAACACGTAAAATTAAGTCTAATTTATTCAAAAATAAATAAACAAAATTGAACAGCGTAATATTTGTAGACATTAAAATCCATATATACTCTCGTACATACGAATAAGTAGTGTTGGGGATAAAATATGTGGGTATTTTTCTCTATTTTCTTTTCAACTATTGACAATACCGCCCAGCAGATCTGAAAGTGTCAATGCACTTACTCACAAGTTTTTTTTTTAATTTTAACAATTGGTTGTTGATGTCAATTGTTGTGCTCATATACATAATTATTTTGGTAATTGAATCTTGGTAATAATTAATTAAATGATAAACATAATATACTTAGAACAATCATAATATAGTAATAATCTGATATCGGACACCATAATAAGGTTATCACATCTATTTTAAATATATTTTTTTCTTGTTCATAATCTAGATATATGTATTTATCTTGTTCAATTGCACATGTTTTGCAATTATGATTACTATAATATTATTATTGCTATCATATATTGATAATCATAAAAAAAATAAAAAAAAAAATAAATTCAGTCGAATGCGTGTGAGTCCCTCCTTATTGGTTTAAATATTTTCCTTAGAGGTTTAACACATTTTTCTATACACAAAAACGAAGCTCACGAACTAATTTGTGGCAGCGACGTACGGCAGTACCTGGAATATGTATAAAGTAGTCAAGCCATATCGTTTAGAAAGAGAATCGTTAGAAAGAGACGGTAATATCCAGGCATCAGCAGAGAGCATTAAACTATTTTTTAAGCCAGAAATTTTAATTAGAAGCAACTCTTAATCTTAGACTGTGGTCGATATGGAAACCAGGGGGCAAATTACAGCATTCGATATCCATCGAAATGTCCATACAAACGCAATTAAAATTGTATGAAAATTATTGCGATATCGAATGCCGTAATTTGCCCCCTGAATTATTGTTTTGGTGCATATTGTTTAGCCAAATTAGGAATTGGATCTTGTGCTATTTGCTGACAGCAACTGAATGATTTCGACAACTTAAGAAGACTGGGGGCAAATTATGGCACTGGATATCGAACAAAATTTTAAATATATGTCAATGTAGTTAAAACTCGTATGTAAATATTTTAAAATTTCGTTTGATATCGAATGCCATAATTTTCCCCCTGATGCCTGTATTTGGCTGCCAGCCAGGGTTCCCCTTGAAGATCAACGAAACTGCAGGGTAGTTATTTTTAAACCTGCACATCCTCTCGTATACAAACACTTGCACTCACCCAAATAATAATGAAATAATTTGAAATATTATTACTGGCACGACAGTCGTCATTTATTTGAATTTGTTTGTTTGTTAGTTTGTTTGTTTGCTGGCAGTGTGTTCAAATTAATATTTATGATGATCATTATTGTGTTCATTATGATGATATTGATACGAATACAGCCAGTCATTAGTATCACTAATCATGTTCGTTGCATTTTATTTATGTAACTTAAAATCTGGGTGTGGTACGGAATGCGTTTTTTTTTCATATATAAGGAATTAAAATCCATAGAAATGGATGTTTAATTTTTATTTCAATTTTGCATAAGTGTGTAGTAAATTATGAATATTAAATGTTAAAATATATTCTTAAAAATTTTCCATAAATTCCATAAATCTTTATGGAAATAAATACGTGTAGGAGTTTTTTTTGGCTTAAAAAAATTTTTAGCTAAAAAAAAAGGAATTTTGCAAGCTTTGAAAGTATTTTTTTTTAATATGTTTGTATTTAAAATATTTAAAAATAAATTCAGTGAAGTGCGACTTGGACCCGCGTATGAAGGTTTCCGTACGAACACTAGATATGTAATTCAATACGAACTTTAGCCTATTATATCAAATATAGTTTTGGCATTTTTTGTTCGTTTTTGGGTTTTTTCCGGTTTAAGGCTTTTTTTAGTTTTGGGGTTTTTTAGTTTTGGGGTTTTTCGGTTTTGGCGATTTTTTTTTTATTTTGGCACTTTTTTGTTTAGGTGTTTTTTTTTTGGTTTTTAGCGATTTTTTAACTTTTGGCGATTTTTCTAATATTGGAAATTTTTTTCAAATAAGCGATTTTTTTTTTGGTTTTTGGCGATTTTTTCGGTTTTTGCCGTTTTTTTTCATTTTGGCAATTTTCTTTAGTTTTGTCACTTTTCTCGTTTTAGCTATTTTTTCGGTTGTTTGTTTTTTTTTAATTCTGGCGATTTATTTCTTATTGGCGATTTTTTTTAATTTTGGCGATTTTTTTCATTTAGGCGATATTTTCTATTTATGTAGATTTTTTTTTTGGTTTTTGGCGTTTTTTCATTTTGGCAACTTTTTCATTTAGGCGCTTTTTAGTTTTGACACTTTTTTTCGATTTGGCGATTTTTTTCATTTTGGCGATTTTTTTCTTTTTGGCGATTTTTTCATTTTAGAGATTTTTTTCATTTAGGTTTTTTTTTCATATAAACAATTATTTTGGTTTTTGGCGCCTTTTTCGCGTTTTGACGATTTTTTTCGGTTTTTGACTTTTTTTAATTCTGACGATTTTTTTCATTTGGGTGAATTTTTCGAATTTGGCGATTTATTTTAGTGATAGAAATTTTTTTAATTTTGGAGATTTTTTTCTTTTTTTTTAATTTTTGGCGTTGTTTTTTTGGTTTGGCGATTTCATAATTTTCAAATTTTTTGGTTTTACCGTTTTTGAAAATTTCAAGAATTTGCCTCTTGCGGTTTCCAAGATACAGCAAGTTGTCAAAATTACATAGTCAAAATTGCATTAACTGATAGAACACCCTTTAACTTTTTTTTCAATTTTAGTGTTTATTGTTGTAGTCTGTATAAAAATACAATAATTTTATGTCCATACAATTTTGTGGGGTTTTAAAATTTTTCGTTGCTCGTTTTGAAACACCCTTTAATTTTCTCATGTATTTGTTGTTGTAGCGTCCAAGGTTCTACGTACTCTGTCCAACTTTCATGTCAGCACCTCTTACGGTTCCTGATAAAATAGCCTGTGATGGACATGCGCAGCGTAGCGAAAACAATAGGGTTTCTTTTCCCATTTTGTGTAAGGAACCCTAAAAATCATATTCTCGGTGCATTTCGTTTTCCGTTTAACAGCGAATTTTTTTTCTTACATCTTGAAAATTTTGGAGTTTTTTTATTAAAAAATTCCATAATTTTTCGTTCTTTCCTTAAATTAGAATTTTAAGTATTTTAAAGTTAATGTATTGGTAAATGTATTATAACCATTTCTTTCTCATGTTTTTGATAAGTTTAAAATTATCTGATAAGTATAAGTAATGGCTGATAATTATTAAATATTTATTATACACACACACACACACAGTATAGATAAAAGTGAACAAATATTCAATTAACACGGGGTCTCTAATTAATCGCCGATATCAGTAGCAAAAGCGCACTTGTTTTAAAATATTTGACATGTTCTACAGTATCTCTTTCTCATTTTTAGTTTTGGGGTTTTCGGTTTTGGCGATTTTTTTTTATTTTGGCACTTTTTTGTTTAGGTGTTTTTTTGGTTTTTGGCGATTTTTTAACTTTTGGCGATTTTTTAACTTTTGGCGATTTTTCTAATATTGGAAATTTTTTTCAAATAAGCGATTTTTTTTTGGTTTTTGGCGATTTTTTCAGTTTTTGCAGTTTTTTTCATTTTGGCAATTTTCTTTAGTTTTGGCACTTTTCTCGTTTTAGCTATTTTTTCGGTTGTTTGTTTATTTTTAATTCTTGCGATTTATTTCTTTTTGGCGATTTTTTTTAATTTTGGCGATTTTTTCATTTAGGCGATATTTTCTATTTATGTAGATTTTTTTTTTGGTTTTTGGCGTTTTTTCATTTTGGCAACTTTTTCATTTAGGCGCTTTTTTAGTTTTAACACTTTTTTCGATTTGGCGATTTTTTTAATTTTGGATTTTTTTAATTTGGGTGAGTTTTTCGAATTTGGCGATTTATTTTAGTGATAAATTTTTTTTTAATTTTAGCGATTTTTTTTCTTTTTTTTGTTTTTTTTTAATTTTTGGCGTTTTTTTTGGTTTGCCGATTTCATAATTTTCGAATTTTTTAGTTTTACCGTTTTTGAAAATTTCAAGAATTTGCCTCTTGCGGTTTCCAAGATACAGCAAGTTGTCAAAATTATATAGTCAAAATTGCATTAACTTTTTTTTAAATTTTATTGTTTAAAAATTAAACTTTAAATTAAATTAAATTTTAGTCTGTATAAAAATACAATAATTTTATGTCCATACAATTTTATGTATATAACATGGGATTTTAAAATTTTTCGTTGCTCGTTTTGAAACACCCTTTAATTTCCTCATGTATTTGTTGTTGTAGCGGCCAAGGTTCTACGTACTCTGTCCAACTTTTAGGTCAGGAACCATAAATAAGGTTCCTGAGAAAATAGCCTGTGCGCGCTGTCCGCCTGCAGCGTAGCGAAAACAATAGGGTTTCTTTTCCCATTTTGTGTAAGGAACCCTAAAAATCATATTCTCGGTGCATTTCGTTTTCCGTTTCACAGCGAATTTTTTTCTTATATCTTGAAAATTTTGGAGTTTTTTTTATAAAAAAATTCCATAATTTTTCGTTCTTTCCTTAAATTAGAATTTTAAGTATTTTAAAGTTAATGTATATTATCTTCATTTCCATTTCTTTCTCATGTTTTTGATAAGTTTAAAATTATCTGATAAGTATAAGTAATGGCTGATAATTATTAAATATTTATTATACTCACACACACACACACACACACAGTATAGATAAAAGTGAACAAATATTCAATTAACACGGGGTCTATAATTAATCGCCGATATCAGTAGCAAAAGCGCACTTGTTTTAAAATATTTGAATTGTTCTACAGTATCTCTTTCTCATTTGCTCTTCAAAGCCCCCTTGCGAGAATGCGAGATTTGTATTTTAGATTTTAGAATTTAAGGTAAATGTTTGATGTTCACCAATTAAGTTTTATTATGGCTGCCATGATTTTGGCTCGATCGCGTTGAATAATGAAAAAAATGCATTAAAAGCTCTCATTATTGAATTCACAAGGTAATAAATAAACTTTTCATTGAAAAAAAAAGAAAGAGAAAATAATAATGGTAATAATTTTATTTACTTATTTAATTACCAGTTTTCCTAGTGGGCTGTTAATTCATTTTTATAGAGTCATTGATATACAGTGAGGCACAAAAGTGTTAATAATATTATAAAAAAATTTAAATTACGGGAAAAAACTTGGGAAATAAAACTTGTTAATTCTTAAACATTTTTTACTTGATCAAAGCAATTCGGTGAATTAGTATTTGAAAAAAAAACAATGTGAAATCTGTAAATAAAATTAAAGTTTTTTGAAACTAGTTGGGCAAGAAATTTTTTTTTTTGGATTAATAAAAAAAATCGAAAGGAAAGTCTTAGATCGAAAGCAACGGAATAAAAGTCAGGAAACAAAGGGATTGTATGGAATATGTTAGGACAGCTTGCACAATTAACTTATTCACAGTAATGTCAAAGTATGTGCTACGAACTGAATGTAATAATTTACAAAACTATATGGATTTGAACGAAGAACAGCAGAAGTTTTTGTAGCTATATAATCTTAATAATAAGCAAATATACATATATGTTTATATTAATACACTCAGGGTAAAGAACGCGTTATATTTATTCAATAATTTGCATTATAATAGAAAATACATGTGTCAAGTTTTAGACTTCGCAGTTTTTCTTGAAGCAGTTCTTTTCAATTCTCTTTTAAAACTGCTCGATTGTTTTCACTTGGACGGTTCTTTGCTCAATTTTCCTACTGTTTTGTTGCAGCGAATGAAATAACAAAAGAGAATTGAAGTAACTTTTCTGTACAAGCAAGTCATTACCCCTCTTGTTTCTTCTTGTGCTTGTTTTTTCAAAGGAAACGAAATATTTTTTTAACTTTGTTATATATTTGTGTGGGCTGTCAGCAGCTCTACGTTAGGTAAATTTTTGAGAAAAATCAAGTCACGTTGTTAAGAAATACAATGTTAACTGCTTGCTGGCTGAAGCAGTTAGCAAGTTGACTACAAAACCGAAGGTCCTGGGTTCGAGCCCGGTCTACGACAGTCATTAAATAACAACACAACGTACTTTTCTCATGAGCCTTTATGTACCTTTGTGTCAGTTGTTGTATGAAAGTTCAAGTGATGAAGGTATAGTCACTGAACCATACCGACTTCAGCAGATGCTTATCCTAATGTAATATCAAAGCGTCCTCCTTCGTCTGTATTGTGTAGCAAAATCATCGCCGAAGTAAAATAACCTAAAATAAAATAAATGAAAGTACATCCGAAGCTTCAAAAAATTTTTACAAAAGAGAAATACATTTTTTTTTTAAATTTCAATATGAAAAATATTTTATTAAAAAAATTCTCTGAAATCAAATTTAAAAATAGAAAAAAAACTATTAAAAATTGTGAAAAGTGCTAGAAGTTGCAAATTTTGTTAGTGGTAGCTGCCGTGGATAAATTTTTTCAAGATTATATGAATGATTTTTATTATTATTGTGTTACAACAAATTCTATTTTTGATGTTTTGAATAAACTAAAAGCTATGTTGTTGTTAGCATTTTTATATTTTTTCATTTTTCTTGTAATCCTAATACGACCAGGAAGCAAATGCGCCTTGCTTACCTCTATCTCTTCCTTCACCAGCTGTTTTCTCTGTCATTATCCCTTAGCACTTGGGCCGGGTTTACATCTGTGTGCCAAATGCCACACATGCGTAAAAAAGCGTAACCAACTAATTACTAATGGAAAACTATTTGATTCAGACATGTATTTATTGAGTTAAACAGTTTCATACATAATTAATAGACAATTTTATAGAATACAAAATGATTACAAACTGTTTAAATCAATCATTAGTAATTAGTTGGTTACGTTTTTTTGGGCAAATGACACACAAGAAATGCCAAATGTAAACGCAGCCTTATTAATAGTAGTTGGCATTAATTGCCTGAGTGCAATAAAAAATAAAAATACAAATACAAAAACCAATTGAGCAATCGTTTTCATTGTTTTTTTTCACTTCACTTTCACGAACGAAACAAAACAGAATAAAACATTTTGTTTAGTTTATTTTCGTACTCAAAAATAAATTTATAATTGCAATAGTGTCGATTATATTTGTTACGATCACGTAACGAATCACGTTCTAGTTCTTGTGTCGTGGCATAAAGAGCATAGCTCTAAAAATTCATTTATAAGTCGAAATGAAAATTTCGACTTATAATTTATATTGAAAACAATTACAAATTTTCATATTTTATGGATGTTTTCAATATAAATTTTCGGTCGAAAGTTTCCTTTCAGTTTTCTTTCGTTATTGTAAAACAGGCCATTGATATATACTTTTTATATTACAATAATGTTGGTATCACACCAATGTAAACCCAAAAAATTTTCCGCTTGTCTAATCGCTCAAGAGAACATTTTTATGCGCAACATCTGTAAGAACTTGACAATATTTTTGAAGCCAACAATGTATAATGTTAATTTGAAAATATTTGATAAAGTCTCACATCCAACAGGGTCAGTCAGTCAATAGATTGAATGTGATAAAAGCGCTCTTTTTCGATCGATAATGTAGTGTAAGATAAGAAACTTCAATCAACTAACTAACTAGCTTGCTAGACCAAAGGAGTTTTGGAAAGCGAAAATTAAAAAATATAAAGAAATAAAATTAAAAGTCTCATTTTCTAAAGCGCAAATCTAAGGGATGATAAATTTTGTATTATATTTTTTTCATATAAAATATATCTACGCGCTGAGCCTTGCGTTTTACAAAATAATACCCTAAATGTTATAAAATATAATTCTTTCTGCCAAAAAAAAACCGACTTCCATGCAAAGATCTGATAGAAGAATATAAGAAAGAAGCACGTGAAATAAAAAATTAAGTTTTAATGGGCTTAACTCCACCCCTTTTTTAAATGGAGGATTGTGTCTAATTTAGAGCTCAAGATGTTTGGTTAGTTTCGTAAAAATCGGTTAAGTAGAACCGCGTGAAATATTATAATAAATTTTAATAGGCGTAACTCCTCCTCCTCCTTTCAGCTTTCAAACTGTGTAATTACAAGAACCAAAAAAAAGTGTTTTCTATGATATTCTAGGTTTTTTGTGTTATAAATAAGCTTTAACCATTATTTTGTTATTTTGCCATACAGTAGTTGTGGTCTTGCATGACGTCATGCGCAGTATAAAATTATTTTCAAAAGATGTAATACACCGTCTGCGTTTGTTGCTTCCTGTGTATATGCCTGCTTTTTTAACGAAAAATCATTCTTTAATTTCTTATTTTACAATTAAGAAAGTTGTTGTTTGGAAGCTTAAAAAAAAGAAATGTAACATAATAAATGCATCAACAGTTTTGTGCTTCACTGCCAAATATCATCACTCGTAATTTTACACAATTCATTTTATATACAATTCTGTTTAATTATTATTTGAAATTGTGTATAATTATTTTATTAATTTGTTTGTTAACAATTGCAAAAATAGTTGGTTATGAAATGAAATAAAGAAAAAAAAATAAAATAAAAATAAAAACCCAGAAGCAAATTGTATACGAGTATTAACAGCTGCCATTATTGTGTTTATTACAAAGGGTGTCTTTTTTGTTGTTGTTGTTGTTCAGTACTAAGTGATTCAAACATATAAACAACTATCTTAGAACTACTAGAGTTATTCAGCCTTATTATGAATTCCACAGGTGAAACATTTCTGAATAAAATTTTTGGTTCACATGGATTTTATTTTCGTATCAGCAATTCCATCACAATCGTATGAAGTTTTTTGATACCAATTGTTCACACGTTCGGATATTTCCATATGAAATTTTATTTATGATAAGCCTGATTGTTTTAAACTTTCATTTAAACAAATGAGAAGTTCAACTTATATCAAAGTTTAAACAAGAATTCAATAATCAACATGTTTTTTTATTTTCTTAGTTTACCATTGCTACATTGGCTCACTTTTTTTCAGCTCGAAATGTAGTTGTATCATAGAAGTATCATTCCTTTTAGAGACGCAAAGTTTTCTTTGCAAAATCTTAATTCAGCTGGCAGAAAGACAGAAAGAGAGAGAGAGAGAGAGAGAGAGTATTCCTGCCTTTGATTTTCACCCAGCTGAATTAAGACTTTGCAAAGTAAACTTTGCGTGTCTAAAAGGGGTATTATTATTAAATGTAAATAATTCCCGTTGCACACACTTCATCTTTTGTTGATCAACTCGTAATTAAGAAATACAAATATTTTTTTTCTTACAGCTGAATTACGAATTGAAGCGTGTAAACCGAAACTAACAAAAACAGCTATGAGCCAATTTAGATGAAGGGTGGCCTAGCTGCGACAACGCCTACGTTCTCTTTTGGAGTCACTTCTTAAATCTACGCACGTTTACATGAAGACTTTTTTCTTGCAATAGTCAGGCGACTTTTTGATATTATTCTTTTTATTCTCTCATTCGTAGCAGTGTTGCCGTACAGGAACTAATTATTAGTTTGGGAAATGTACAATTAATGTGTCCATATATTTTTTTTTTTTTAATTTACTACCAAAATACAATAATTCTTTTTCTCTCCTTGCTTTATTTGTTTATAATTTTTATATTATGACTATATTTTTCATGCATGTTATAAAAACAATGGTCTAACTGGCAACACTGCTTGTACATAACATACAAAAAATACGAGAGAAAGAACTATGTGAGAGAGAAGAGCTAAATTTGTCGCTTCAATTCCCAGTAGGTGCGACTTTTGCTATCCCGCAAGCTTCTCCTCTTTTCTCGCCTACAAACACGAACCGCAAGCGATGTGTCGCAGCGAGGCCACCCTTCATCTAAACGGCCCCTATTCAAGAATACAGTGTTGATACACGAGTATTTTTGACCGGGTGCATGCAAATTTATAATCACTTTTTCTTAGGAATTATAACAATTTAAGGGCCTAATTTTGCAAAACACAACGCTTAAGGTTGTCAAATTCTTTATGTATTTTGTTTTTGTAATTTACATTTTTTCCATATAAAATTTTACAATGCTTGCCGTTGCGTTTTAAAAAATTAGTCCCTAAGTTTGACATTTGTTAACGCACTCATAAGCCCATATTATTATTTAAAAAAAGTAAAATTATATTTTTTAAAGAATTTAAAAATAATTTTTAAATACCATAACCCTAAAAACAATACCCTGTGTGTTAAAATTACAAATAAATTTATCAAGAAGAAATCTATAAGCAATAATAAAAATTAAACATTGAAAAAAAATCATAATTTCTGTTGAAATTGCAATCAATACATTCCCATCGTTCAAATGAAAAGTGCAATTTATACATTCAGACTCATTTGCCAATCATTCACTGATTCGGTTGTTCATGCAATCAAACTCATGCCAAAGAAATGTATCAGCAACAGAAGAAAGAATGCAACTGTGGGTTGGTGGGTGGGTGGGCGTTGCCATTTCTATCACATGTTGTAGGGTTGTATTTTGGTTATGATGTTGATTGTTGGTTGAGCGCACTAAATGATTGAGGGATATTGTGGGCTTGTTGTTGGAAAATAATGAGCACTGGGTAATGCTGCTACAACAGCTGCTCTTGTTGTTGTTTATTACTTGTATTATTAGCACAACAAATACATATGTACCCTTACGCGAACTTATTGTTTCAGCATATTTGCAATATTGTTGGAATTTTAAAGCTTAAATATTTTATTAAATATTATTATTGTTAATAATCAGGGAAAGCAGAGTTTCCCCTATGTGTTTTTGATATGTTACAGGAGTTAAAAGGAAATGGTTGCTTCATTTTTAGGATATTGGTGGACGGTAAAGGTAAAGGGAACCTTATTGTTTTCGCTACGCTGTCCGCCTGTTCGTCTGTCTGTCACAGGCTATTTGCTCGAGAACCGTGAGAGCTATGGACCTGAAATTTGGACAGATTATGTAGAACTTTGTGACTTAAAAATTAAAGAGTGTTCCACAACGAGCAACAAAAATGTTAAAACAAAAAAATTCCAAAATTATAAAATCATCAAACCAAAAAAAAATTGCCAAAAATCTAAGAAAATCGCCAAAACGTAAAAAAAGTGCCAAATTAAAAATATTTTCTAAAACTAAAATAAATCGCTAAAAACCGGAAAAATCGGCAAAATGAAAAAAATCACCCTAGCAAAAAAATCGCCTAAAACTGAAATAACGCCAAAACGAGAAAAAGCGCCAAAACGTAAATCAATTTTATTTTTCAAAGGCAATGAACGCCTACTATTATTACTAGGTGTTGCCTTCTTTAGGAAAGCGATACTGATGGAGGAGTGCAGGTGGTGAAGGAAGAGATAGATAGATACAACTCTGCGTTTTTGCACGTTTCTAATAATTCAGTGCTGCAACGCCTCTGGTGTCAATGAAGCGTATTAAATTTTATTGTTTATTTTACTTCGCTGATTTTTCTGCTACACAATACCGATGAACGAGGGTGTTCTGATGTTACATTAGGATTAGCATACGCTGAAGCCGATATAGTTTAGTGATAAGTGTCTTCATCACTTGAACTTTCCTACAACAACTGATACAAATGAACACTAATGCTTATCAGAAAAAAAAATTCTTGCATAGAGTAGTCATGACAACTGTTGAAATGGCAGGCTATTGAAAATTAAAAATCTTATTGGAAGACCCTGTATATAAGGCGGTATTCTGTCCTTCTATGTTCTTGTGAAAATTCAAGTGCTAAGAATACTAATTTTTTTTTTTATAAAATAAGGCCTCTACAGCAGCATTTAATTAATTTTATATCCACCTCTTGTTGTCTGCACTCTTCATGTTTATTTTTTAATGAAATATTTAAATAAAATTTACATCTGTACATATTTACACACATACATATAAGATCATTATTTGCTTTTCTATTTAACACTTTAATTGCTAATATCAATTTGGTCTTTTTCTGTTTCTTTTTTAGGTAAGTTTGAAGTGTTTGAAATGCATTTGCTTGTATTTTGGAATAGACGGATAATCAATAATTGATGTCTGGTATGTCAATGTTAATTGAATAAAGTTTATAAATATTATTACAACACAATTTGAGTTATTTTTAAGTTTATTTGCTTACTTTAAGTTACAAATATTTAACCCTTAATGCGCAACATCGAGAAAATAATTTTTCTGATACAGATTCTAGGAGCTAAAAAATTTTGTTCTAGGACTTTTTAAAAATTTAATTTATTGCGGGAAGTGTTATGTTATGTTATGTTGCATATATGCAACATAATGTATTAAAGAAGTGTGGGGCAGACACAATACACTCACATATGTGTCATATGTGCTAGTGTGGGAAGCAGCAAAAACGACGTTTGCTTTACTTTGACGAAATGATAACAAAGCAACATCAACAAAGAAGCTTATAGTGTACGTGTGTCAACGTAGCGCAAGCAGAATTTTCTTCCCGAACACGCGTGCATAGGATTTCAAAAATCTGCCCGACACTGAATTAAAAGGGTTAAGAAAAAACATTTCTAATAGTTTTGCAATAGTTCCCGTTTTCGATTTTATTTATATTTATTCATACATGCAACAAGGTGGCGCAAAATTAATAACGTAATGTAAACTGCCTGCCATTTTGTTATAAAAGAAAATCTAGCAAAAATGTAAGAAAAAACCAGAATTCGACCAACTTTAAACCGCTCAAGATACTAAATGGTCATTCAAAATAAAAAAATCATAAGAGAAACCTGAAAATGATTTTCAAATACCTGTCGAAGGATACCCATTTTATTTTTTTCGTATTTACAAAATAGCGTCTGTTGGCCGCCATATTGAATATAATAGTAATCCCAGCATTAAGACAATCGATTGACGCAAGAATCATCCAAATTGCCACACGCGTTCGGTTTACATAGTGCCGCTAAGGAATACACTTACATACACTTGTGCGTAGTAGTGGTGTGCACTAAAGTCCTGCACAAGACCATTTATAAGACATTTCAAGACATGATAGATAGAAACGCTGAACAACAACACTGTTGGAAAAACAAACAACTGAAACAAATGCCTTTCCAACAGCGTTGTTTAGCATTTGTTTTAGAATATTTCGCTGTAGTAAAGCATTTCTTGTGCTAGTGTGTTGCACAAAACATTTGCTTGCTTAATCTTCATTATGTATATTATTAAGTTGTTCTCTTTTTAGTGCTGTTGATTTTACTAGAACACTAAAACTGCTATTCGTTTTTATCATAAGAATGTAATGCAATAGCATTTGCTCATCTGCCAAGCAATAGCATTATTTTATTTATAGTGTCGTAGCAAATTTCACTATTGCATACCGATTGACAATAGTGTTAAATGAAATGAATTATTGTGTAGGTGTCAAAGAAAAACACATAACGGCATATTGGGTAAGCATTCCTGTATTAGTTTGCATTTGATGATGCTGTTATAATTTTTATAATTTATTAGTTTAAGTTGTAAAAAGTTGTTTTCTTATCATTTATTATAACTATGAAATATATAATAAATATGTTGCACACTTGACACAACTGCTGTTAAACGATTTTGTGAGTTTGTGTTTTTTATTCTTTACTACATATCAATTAATACTACAAATAATGTTCGCTCTTTAAAAAAAAAATATGTAACTGTGGACTTTTTAATGTCTTGTGCTCACCTCTAATACATATGTAAATTAGTGATGAGCGAAACGTGATTTTTTAATAATGTTGCTTCTTTTGAATGCGATTTCTAAATCGCTGATCTTTTAAACAGTGACTGTGATCACAGTTCAGCAGTATTTTGTTTGTAGCACTTTTGTTATTTTGAGAAAATTTAATCAGAAAAGCAGCAGTGAAATTAAACAGGGACTAAGAACACATTTCAGCTCTTCTGCTTTAAAAGTATTTAGTAGGATTGGTATTTTGCTAAAAAACACTAATAAAAACAGCGTCAAGAACAAAAAATTAGTAAACAACACCATCCAAATATTGGCAATTGTCGTATAAGATGCATAGAGACAATAAAATTGCAAAGACAAGAATGTGAGAACTATATATATATATTTGCCAGACGATTTTTTCTCGACAAAAACTGCAGGTATAAAAAATAATTAATGTGGTTGCTTTATTTACTATATTTCCAAAACCTGTTACTTGATAAATTCAGTCACAGTTGTGATTAGTGATTTTTCAATCGCTGTGAAAAAGTATCAGGTTCCCAAATATCGCTCATCTCTAATGTACATACATACATAAAGTAATTACATACAATACCCCCTTCTTTGCGTCGCTCAGTCGGCTTAAAAGCCATGAAATGTTCACGTGACTTTTCCAGGATATGGAGGACATTTGCCTCATTTTGCAAAATGATTTATAATTAATATTTACTTTTTTACCCCACTGTCCAACGCGAAGAAGTGTATGTATTCCTTTGCGGCACTATATAGACTAAAGGCGTTTACCGATTTTGATGATTCTTACATCAATCGATTTGTCTTAATCCTGAAGAGTGTCACTAAAGATATGAAAGTAATCAAAACTCAATATGGCGGCCAACAAACGATATTTTATTAATACAAAAAAATAAATAATAAGTCAGCGAACTATATCAAAATGGCTGTCATTCGACAGGTATTTTAAAATTATCTTTAGGTTTCTTTTATGATATTTAATTTAGAATGACCATTTAGGATCTTTAACGGTTCAAAGTTGGTGGCAGTGGGGTTTTTAAATTTTTTCTAAACAACAAATTTTTGATTTTAAATATTTAATGGAAACAAACGCCACTCTTTCTTTTTAAATGGTTTCCATTGTTTCATTTGACACAATTATTATTGTCATTGAACCGAACAACAACAACTACAAAGAACAGTCGTCATTGAGTTCATTCAGTCATTTATTCCTTCCATCACATTCGTTCGTCTGTACACTTGCAGTACAACTGCCAGTCAGCCAGCCAGCCAGCCATGTTCAGACACACAGTTCATGATGTACACGTACTAAGAGTATATACATACATACATATGTACGTCATTTGCCATGTCATTTATATCAGGTACTCCTCGATTTCATGTTCATTTTTAACATTTCTATTCGTATATTGAGATTTGAATATTTTTATGCTCTTTTTATTTTCATTGCTTGTTATTTTGCATTTCATTATTGCAAACAAAAAATAATTAATAATTGGTGGAGAAAAACGTATAAAAATCCTATTTATTTTTTTGTCAGCAAATGCTATCAATTTTTATAGGACGAGCGAAGTTTTTGTTTTAATACAAGAAATGATTTTTAATTAAAAACTCTTTTGGTTTTTTTAACGCTTCGATATTAAATTAACATTGATTGTGTTTTTTTAAATTCATTTTGAAATTCTAGCAAAAATTTCAGTTTAAAGTGAATGTATAAAAATTTGATGTTAAGAATAATGATTTCAAAATTTTGAAGAAAATCCATCAGTAGACCAGGCTGACTATGTCGAGTGTTTTCCATCGCAAGCTTTCTAAATGGCAAACAGCTATTTTGCTGTCATGCATTTTAGGAACATGCAACCAGCAAGTTTAATGAAAACCAAATCGTATGAAGAACGGTGAAAAATTATAACTCATTGAAGATAAAGCTACATATTTATATTAAACCGAGAATGAATGCAAAATTTTTTATTGCTCATTGCTGAATGAATTATTACATTTTTTTTTACTTTTTACTGAAGATTTTTATTAAATTCCTTATTTACAAAAAATATTCAAACAATAATAATAATAATAACCACAGCATGTATTTTTTATTACAAAAGTTTTCTTCAAGTGTAACTTTATTATACTCTAATTTTTCTCACCAATACAAACATATTTTATTTTGCGTATCACTGAAATAAACAAGTAATATTATACCTTAGTAAGAAATATACAACCACACAAACACAGAAGCCAATGCAGACGCAAGGCTATAATGCTTCTGCAGCCATGCTTCTTCAAATCAACTGAATGAAAGAACCAATGGCGTAATCAGTGTTACCAAATGTAAAGATTTATCTTATTTTTGAAGTTTTTAGACATGCTAAAGATTTGAAAAAGATTTCTTTTCTAAAAATAAAATAATGTTTAATAGTTAACTGGAAACAAAATAAATTTAACTCATTTTCATTCAATAAAATAACAAAAAAGATTTTTTTGTTCGACTTGAAGATTTTTGAAAAATAAGTATGGCAACACTAGGCGTAATCAAAAACTAGTATTGAAAGTCTGTCAAATGTTCTGAGGGAGACTTTCAAAATGTTGTTAAAATTCTTTTCTTAACAGCTATGCATCCGCTAAAAGAACAGCAAAGTTAACATCGTGGTATTCCAGTAGTGATTCATTTGAAATTGTGAGTTTTAAACCTCTTATTGTCAGTGTTGCGTAACTGAAATCTTCTGATTTGATAAGAATTATACACTGGGGCCTTTTTTATTTAATTAAAATTTTTCGAATATTGCAAATGCCGTTTTCACGTGCCGGTGTGGCTGAGTGGTAGCGATGCTAAGCCTCTCAATCCAGGGGTCATGGGTTCGAATTTCGCCATGGATCCTGGGTGTTTTCTGTAGACAAGGTAATCGCTTGTTTCAATTCGTAATCACTATACACCTATCCTTCTATTTACACGATAGATGCTCTCCTGAGAAAGTTTAAACTTTTGTATGATAAAACGTGTAAATCGAAAATGAAGGCAGAATCGCGTAAAAAATTGATTTTATTAATTATTTATTTATTTATTTTTTTAAATTATTGTGAGAACACATTGATTTAATAAATATGGTAAGAACTCACTCGAACATCCTATAAGAGAAAAAAATATTCAATAAAACACATAAAAAATCGTGTAAATCGAGGTATTTCATAAATTTCTCAATGTACATGAAAACCAAAATAATCGTGTAAAAGTGAAATTGTGTAAATAAAGTATCGTGTGAATTGAGGGATAAGTGTAAATGTAATAAAGTCTACAACATGGTGGATACAATTAGCGGATATGTGAATGTTGTGTTTGTTATGGATACAAATATTTTTATACTACTACCATTCGTTGTAGCCGTAATCCACTGTATAAATATAGCATACTTAAAGGCTTAAAAAAACATGAAATTCAGTTTAGAATGAGTTCAAATACAGCATTTTTAGCTGAGCAAATATTTTCCTGTCTGCCATTAAATCAAAACTTGCTTCACAAAAATTCAAAGTTTTTCACAGATTCAAAGAGTGAATGAAGCTATAAAATTACCCAAAAGTATGCAACATCAAATGTATCCATCAACGCCTGAACTTATGCTTTAGCCTCTTACAAATGTTGAATAAACCAGCAGCTTCTTTATGAATGCAGACATACAATATTTTTAAGCTTTTGCTTCCTTCTAACACTTTCAACTCAACTTTGACCGACAGCTGCTAATTAGAAATTCTCATTCTCCATAAAACATTTGCAAATTTGAACACAATGTTGGTTGTTTGTTAGTTGCGCATTATGCCAGACTGAAGTTGGTAAATGAAGGAATAAAAAAAAAATAAAATTAGAAACAAACAATAATAATAATGCTGACAAGCTGGCTTGCAGTTGAAAGACTTTTTGTCTCACTGCAAACAACAACAAAAGCAAAAAATAAATAAAACAAAAACTTGTGTATACTCGCTGTTTTACTTCCGTGTCATTAACATAATTTCCGGTTAATGGCAAGCGCTGCCAAGCAAAGTCGTGCAAGGAGGCATTGAATGAAACAGCATTTAGCAGAGGAGCCGAGCCAGAGAATGAATTCTATAGACATACTGCTGCAGTTTTCTAATAATTCTATTTTATTTCCTGTACTTGCAATGCAGTACAATGAAATTAGAAATTCTTTGAGAATATTTTTTAATATTTCTCACACACTTGGCAATCGAATATTTTTAAGTGTCAAGTTGTTTAAATGGCAAAACAGGTGTTTAACACAGACTTAATATTATTCAACTCAAAAGACGTGCCAAAAGGAACTTTTGCTTCCCCTTAAAAAGTAAAATTATTAAATTCATAATCACTTTTTTATTCTCTAATAATAAAACTTATGCTAAGAACTTTATTAAGTTGAAGTTGCAATAAATGAAGCATACCTTAGGGTGTTGTATGATTATAATTTTTATTGCCTATTTGCTATGAAAAGTTTGTCTTACTCGCTGCAAAACTAAACTGCATTATTTTTTTGCTTTTTCTTCTTTCTAAAGAGACTAGACACTTTATATTGATTTTTGTCTCATACTTTTTTATTTTGTAATCACGAGAAAACCCCTTAGAGTATATTTTTCTTATTTTTCCTCGCTTTAAATTGGCTCTTAGCCAAAAGTCGTGCAAGCGGGAATAATGCTAAAAGGGAAAACAAATATTGGCAACAAAAGTCTTCATTAATCATACATACGAGTACATATGTATGAGCAAGGTACATTGCACGAGCTAGAACTAAAACGAATTTATGAAAAGGTCAACAAATAAACCGAACAGGCTCAAATTTGCCAATTTATTTAGACGATGGCACCAGCAGTCTACACAAATTTTAGTAATTTCAATAAAAATGTAGAGAAATAAAAAAGATATATTTTTAAAAGCAATAAGAAAAAGTGTTTATTTGTCATGTTAGAAAATTGCTGTAGTTATCAAAACTATTTCATGGTATTGTGCAATAGTTGTTGAAAGTTTTAAAGTCGAGGAATTTTTTTTAAAGCAATAATCCTAAACGTAACTAAAAGTTGTTGCACACATTCATAAAATTGTATACGGCAAATAGATTTTATTACAAAAGTTTATTTAAATATGTGTATTTATTTTATAAAAAAAGTGCTGGCAAAATTTTGTTGAAAAACTTACTTTAAGCAGAACTAATGCAAACATTCAAAGCCTGTTAAGTAAGGCTAGTAAATCCGAGAACGATATGTTTTTCAAAAAGTACTTTTTCCCCAGAAAAGTACTTATTACAAGATCTACATGGTTTCAAAGATACTTTTTCAAAGGATAGTTTTTTAAAAGGTACTTTTTTAAAAAATTTTCGTTTTAAAAACTGGTACTTTTTCCATAAGGTACTTTTTACATAAAGTACCTTTTTTAGAACATTTTTTTCTAAAGAAATTTTTTGTGCTACCGCTTTTTTCAAAATGTACTTTTAAAAAAATATTATTTCACGAAGTTCTTTTACTAAAAGTATTTTCTGAATTTTTAAAAGTTTTTTTTTGAAACATGGATGTTATTAAAAAAAACTTTTTTCAAAAGCAATTCTTTTTTTTTTCAAAAATTTCTTGTTAAAGATAATTATTTTTAGCAAAAACTTACTTATACCAAAAAAGTACTTTTCTCCAAAAGCAATTTCCAGAAAGTACTGCTGTCAGAGTCCTATCTCGAAACGTATTTTTTTAAGAGTGCTTTTTTAAAAAAGTACTTTTTTCCAAGAGTGCTTTTTTAAAAAGTACTTTTTTCCAAGAGTGTTTTTTTAAAAAGTACTTTTTCAAAGAGAGCTTTTTTAAAGAGTACTTTTTTGTAAGTGACTATTCAAAAGGTAATTTTTTCAAGAGAGTCAAAAAGTACTTTTGTTCTAATATTGTTTATTCAAGAAGTACTTTTTTCTAAGAGTGCTTATTTAAGAAATTTATTATTCGACATATTGTCATAATTATATTTTAATTTGAAAAATTAAATAAATTTCAAATTAAGAGTGCTTATTCAAAAAGTACTTTTTTCTAGGAGTACTTTTTAAAAAAGTAAATTTTTCTAAGAGTAATTTTTCAAAAAGTACTTGTTTCTAAGACTGCTTTTGCAAAGAGTACTTTTTCAAAAACTGCTCTTTCAAGAAATACTTTTTTCCAAGAATGCTTTTTAGCAAAAGGTAATTTTTTTAAAGAGTACTTTACATAAAGTACTTTGTTTTCAAAGAGTACTTTTTTCAAAGATCGCTTTTTGAAAAAGTACTTTTTTCAAAAGATATTTTGCAAAACATACTTTCTTACAAAAGATAATTTTTTCATTATTTCAAAAGGTACTCTTTTTAAAAATCAGTACTTTTTCAAAAAGGAACTTTTTCAGAAGGTACTTGTTCAACAAAATCTATCAATTCTTGTTCCAAAAAAAAACTTTTTTCAAGAGTTTCTAATTAAAAAAAAATACTTTTAAAGCGTACTTTTTCAAAAGGTACTTCTAATAATAATTTTTTCAAAGGTACATTTTTTATGTGTACTTTTCTCGCGTTGTTAAAAGGTTTCTTATTTCTTATTTATTAATTATTAATTAGGGCCAAATATTTTAAAATGAAAAATATAAATATATATAAAATAAATTCCCAAAACAAAATACATATAAAATTTTGTCAACGCTAAGCGTTTTCGTTTTACAAAGTTAAGCCCCAAATATTTAAAAAAAAATTTATTTACATATATATTTTATTTAACAGGTTTTTTTTACGATAAGGTACTTTTCAAAAAGGACCTTTTTGTGATAATAATATTTGTTGATTTAAAAAGTTTTAATTAAAATTGTATTAAAAAATAATTACAGTTCGAATAATTTACTCTGTAATCTACATATTCAAAAGCAATTTTTTCCTTATTGCCACAAAATTGTCTAAAAGCAAAATTTCAAAAAGCTTTGTTTTGAATTAAGGAAATTTTCATTAATTTAAACAATTTTTGTTATTCACATAAGTGTGTATCTATACTTAAATTTTACACATTTCCTTTGTTTATCTATAATAATTTATACATAGATAAAGTATTAACTACAAAATTTTTGAAATTATTTTGCGACATCTACAAAATAGACGTGTTTTTAATATTGACTGACTCATTTTAAGAAATAATAATAAAAAAAACACAATAAAACAAAAACATCGCACCTAGAGTAGAATATCAAAAAATAAATAAAACTGTTAATTAATGCAATACCACATGTTTAAATATTTGTTTATAAATATTTTAAAACTCATGAATCACAATAAAAAAAAGTTCTAAAGAAGCCTACAAGAGCTTTTAGCCATAAAATATAAAAAATACATACATACATATGTACGTAAGTATGTCTGTGTTCTATTTATTTGTAAAATCAAAAAAAAGGCAAAAAAATTTCCACTGTGAATTGTCGTTTAAAAATTGTAAAATAATAAATAAATAAACAAACATGCTTGTATTAAAATTAATATTAAGTTTAAAAAAAAAACATCCATAAAAAACAAACATCTTTCAACACTTTCAGTTAAACAACACTTTTAGTTTATTGATAAATTAACCCTCTTAAATACTATGTATTAAAAAACTCCAAACAAAAGCAATAAAAAAACCTTAATAAATATTTCATTTAAAATTGTACCCACTCATACAGACACACCTCCCTCCCATGCACGCACACACGATCAAACACGCAAAAGGAAAAGATAAATTCATGGTGTTTGTTGTTTTGGATTTAACTTTAATTACTGTTAATTGTTGGCGGTATTTTTTATTGTTTTTTTTGTTGGCTTGGTTTCGTTTTTGTTTGAATTGTGAAAATATCAGGGGTATTCAGGTATTGTTTGTCATGTATTTAAGTTAATTGTTATATTGCTTTTGATTAAGTTAGAATGAGAGTTTTTTGAGAATTTTTAATATGTATGTATAAAAAAATCCCATTTGTTAAATTTAAAATTCCTTCCAAAGGAATTTCATTCAAAAATATATTTTATTAATTTCTTAAAATAAAATTCTTATAAATACATATTAAAATCAAAATAACAATAAATGTAAATACTTCAATCAATTGATTAACAATACCTGCTTTTATCAAAAGTATTTTTTTAAAAAGGTTTGAATTTCCTCCCAAAGGTAGTTCACAGAAGGTACTTTTTGAAAAAATATTGTTTTCATATAGAACTTTTTCTTAAAGGTGCTTTTTTAAAAAGGGTAATTTTGTTCAACAGATATTTAAAAAAAATATTATTATTAATAGGTATTACTTTTGCAAAAAGTACTTTTTAGAAAGTACCGTTTTTTAAAAGTACTTTCATCAAAATATATAGTTGTTTCAAAAGATGCTTTTTTTGAAGTAATTTTTTTTAAGTTACCTTTCTGAAATTTTTTTTTCTAAATTAATAGATTTCTAAAATTTTTGTAGCAAAAGTTAAATTTTTCGAAAGTACTTTTTTTAAAGGTACTTTTTCAAAACTTTTTATTCAAAAGGTACTACTTCTTTGAAGAGTTATACATGTTTTCAAAACGCACTTTTTTCCCAACTTCCGTTTCTAAAAATCTAAAAAGTACTTTCATCAAGAGACTTTTTTAAAATTTATAAAAATGTATTACCAGAATGTATTTGTTTAAAATTCCTTTTTAAAATACTTTTTCAAAAGGGTTTATTGTAAAAAAGTCTTTTTTTTCATAAAATTCTTTTGTCAAGAGACTTTTGAAAATTTTCGAAAAGGTATTTCTACCAGAAGATATTTTTTAAAAGTACTATTTTTTAAATACTTTTTCAAAAAGGTTTCTTTTCAGAAAGTACTTATATAAAAAGTACTTTATTTATAAAGTACTTCTATAAAAATGTACTTTTATAAAAGTCACTTTTCTTCCTTTTAATGGAATTTTTATGAAAAGGTACTTTTTTTAAAACTTCTTTTATTAATAAGTACTTTTTGTTGAGGTTTTTTACTTTTCAAAAGGTATTTATGTTTCAAAAGGTACTTTTGTTGTAAAAGATGCTTTTGTTTCAAAAGGTACATTTGTTTAAAAACGTACATTTGTTTCAAAATGTACTTTTATTTCAAAAGGTTCTCTTGTTTCAAAAGGTACTTTTGTTTCAAAAGGTACTTTTGTTTCAAAAGGTACTTTTGTTTCGAAAGGTACTTTCGTTTCACAAGTTAATTTTGTTACAGAAGGTAGTTATGTTTCAAAAGGTACTTTTGTTTCAAAAGGTACTTTTGTAGCAAAAGCTTTTTTAGTTTCAATAGGTACTTTAATTACAAAAGGGACTTTTGTTTCAAAATGTAAAAATTTAGTTCTTTTTCAAAAGGTACTTATGTTACAATAGGTACTTTTGTTTCAAAAGGTACTTTTGCTTCAAAAGGTTAATTTGATTCAAAAGGCACTTCTTTAACAAAAGCTTGTTACGTTACAAGAGGTACTTTTCTTGCAAAAGGTACTTTTATTACAAAATGTACTCTTGTTTTAAAAGGTACTTTTGTTTCAAAACATACTTTTGTTTTAAAATGTACTTTTAATTCAAAAGTTACTTTTGTTTCAAAAGGTACTTTTGTTACAAAAGTTACTTTTGTGTCGAAAGGTACTTTACTTACAAAAGACACTTTGTTACAAAAGGTACTTTGTTACAAAAATTACTTTTTTAAGTTTTACCTTTAAGTGTAATTTTTGAAAGGGTGTTTTTTAAAGGTAGTTTTTTAAAGGGTTTTTTTGAACACGTATTTTTTAATAAAATTTATACCAAAGGTTTTCTTTTTCAATGCCAATTTTTTTTTTGAAAAGGTACTTTTTCAATAGAACTTTAAAATTCTTTTTTCCAAGGTACTTTTTTTTTAAATTATAAAAATTTTTTTTCCAAAGGTTAGTGTTGTCCCAAAGCTTTTTTTTCAAAAAGTGCTTCTGTCAAAAGGTACTTTTTGCAATTTTTTAAGAAAGTACTACGGATTTCTAAAAGTTACATTTTTATATTTTTTATTTTTAAAAAATACTATTTGGACAGATATTATTGCTTTTGCAGTAAAAAAAGTGATTTTCCTGGAAGAAAGGGAGACAGACAGAAAACTTGATTGCGGAAAGTTTGAAAATTATGAGAAAAGCTGGTATTAAAAGAAGCAATTGTGATGGCAAAACATAACAAACAAGCAGGTTTTTTATGTTTCTGGTCCTCTTAGTTTTACTGGTCTATAATAATATAATACTTTACACAGATACTAATTTTTTAGGCTTCTGTTTGGATTTGTTGTGGTTGTTGCTAATTTCGGTTTTACCTTTTACTCCATCATGGTTGGCTGACTGAATCTAGGTTTACATATTTCGTTATATGAACACTATGATGGTTTTGTTTGTTTTGTTTTTTCTTTCGTAAAAGTTTTAAGGGATTGAATGAATGTTCATCGCAAAGCTTTTTTATACGAGTAGTTTATGGTGTTAGTAGTGAAACTGTCACCAGGTAATTAATTTTATACATATGTATATGCTTGTATGTTATGACAGATACATTAACTTTTATGTAAAAATGTTGTGATGCATAAAATAATGTAGCTGATATTTTTATTTCTATTTATTTTTATATATTTTTGTTTATAATTAAACTTTTTAAGTGTGTGTGTGTGCGGGCTTAGACTTGGTTTCACACACTTTAGAGGAATATGAGCAATTGAAAAAAAAATATGTAATTAAAACTACAGTTGAGTTGCTTTCCGTTTTATTATTAGAAATATTTAATAATACTTTCATTTGTTAAAAATTGTTTTCGTTTTCTTTTGATTAAATTTTTTTCTTAATGGATTTCTTAGAAAACAAACAAATTTAACAGTTCATTGATTAAGTTTCACAAATTGCAGCAGTACAAAATTGTTGAATGGAGTAAATAAAAAAAAACTGAAGGAAACTTTTTCAATACATGGTATATTGTATAGTGGATAACGTTAAAAGAGAATGTATTGAAGTATTTGAAAAATTTGTAATATGGAAATAAGTGTAATAAGATCCACATAAAATTTAAATGTTAAAAATAATAAAAAGCTGTTAAAAAAATAATGTCGAAACTTAAAAATAATATTTTTTCACAATTTTCAATTTCCATAAGTATAATATATTATGTATGCATATAAATTTCTAAGGCCGTAGAAAATAATGAACATTAAAATATTATATCTGCGGTAAAATCAAGAAGTAATTAAACAATTTTCTACTTCTTTAAAAGATGTTACTTTCGTAAAATAAATGGTCTTGAATATACATTTAAAATATTTTAGATCTGAAGTCGAGTTAAGATTTTATTCCAAAAGAAATCGCGCATTGAAATAAAATGTAAAAAGAAGAAAAAAGTATAACAAAAGTAAAAAAATCAGTAATAATTATCACATGTAATTTGGCTTACAAGGCGATACGAACTTTAGCCTGTAAATATAGAAACAAATGAAGTTCGAACAATAATAATTAAATTAACTAAAGAAGCGACTTTGACTGGCACGCGATTTTCTCGCTTTCTAGCTTTTGACGTTTCTGTACTTTTAGCGTTTTTTTTTTCGTTTTGACGATTTTTTTACAATACATATTTTTAGTTTAAGCGATTTTTTTAGTTTTTGCGTTTCTTTCGTTTACGGGATTTTTTTTCGGTTTTGGCGTTTTTTCTTGTTGGCGATTTTTTCTGGTTTTGGCGATTTATTTTATCTCTAGTGATTCTGTTTAGTACACTTGTATTCATTTTGTAACCTTTTTTCGGTTGTCTTTTAGTGTTGGTTCATCTTCGGTTTTTGGCGATTTTTCTTATTTTTAGCGATTTTTATCGTTTTGGCGTTTTTTCTATTTTCGGCAATTTTTTCGGTGTTTTTTTTTAATTTAAGCGATTATTCTAGTTCTGGTGCTTTTCTCAGGTTATGCCGATTTTTTTTAAATTTTTGTTCACCTTTTTACTTCAGTGATTTATATATATTTTTTTTGCATTTTAGTGATTTATTTATTTTTGGCGATAAAATCATTTAAGTGCTTTTTTCATTTTGGCGATTTTTCGTTTCGGCATTTTTGTAATCTTGGGATTTTTTTTAAATTTCAAGAGTTTCCCATTTACGGTTTCCAAGTTATAGAAAGTTGTAAAAATTAAATGCTCAAAATTACATTAACTGATAGAATGAATATCCTTTAATTTTTATTTTTTTACATTTCAGTTTTAATTTTTGTAATCTGCATAAAAATATTCGCACACTAATACCTGATTTACATTCAGCATTTTTTTATAAAATTAGTTGCATGAAAATTTTTTATTTCTCAATAGGAGGCCTTGAAGAGAAACTTATATCAAAAGCATTACCAAAAATGCATCAGAGATTCATTATACGTCCATTTTTATATAACATTGTCTTTTATACCGCTACAATTAGCAAATAGAAAAAGTTGCGTGCAACAAATCAGGTATAACTTTGAAAATTGCAAGTGTCCATCTTTACATAAATTTTAGCTTAAGTCGACTCAAGCTTTAAGCTTGCCTTTTTGCCATATATATTTCATTTGAAAATAAAACAAGACTCAATAATAATAAAAATGTTTACTACAGACCTTATTTATAAAAATTATTAATTGAAGGTTTGTATGAAATTTGTTTTAGAAATCCATTAATAAATTCTAGCCCTCTTTCTCTCTCTCTCTCTCTCTCTCTCTTTCCTCAAATATTATACATACCAATGATGCCAACTTTTTTGGCTCTAAAAGCACATCAAAATTTAAAAAAGCACTAAAAAGCGTAAAAAGCACTAACGTGAAAAAACTAGTGAAGATCCAAACGAGCGTAGTTTAATAATGTTGAATAACACACTGTGAAAAAAAATACCTGCGAAGTGTTGCTGTTTTTCTGGTAGGTATTGTCGAGTACAACAACAATCTGTATTTGAAATTTTCCAAACACCTCCATAATCTTCAGTTACGTGTACAAAACCGGGTTTTCGCACCCGTAAACACTTACGTCCCTATTTATAAGCAAAAATTGGCATGAAGTTAGCATAAGTGGCAAAATTTAACATGACCTTAAATAGTTTTGCCATGAAACTTCACATTGAAAATCATTCTAGGACCCTGAGGTGGATTAAGATTATGTAATGCGACCATTTTTAATGTCAAATTGTATGGAGGTACTCGTTAACACCTAATTCAATTTCGTCACTTTTGCTAACTTCATGCCAATTTTTGCTTATACATAGGCCGGTTATCAACCTCTAACTAAGTTGAATATCAACCAATTTTGTATTTATAAATGCATTTAGAAAGAAGAGACTAAGACCTTTCGAATCATATGCATATTGTTTCAGTAAATTTCAGATATATGTCTGTATTTTAAACCAAATATAATTTTTTCGGTTTTTTTCGACACTTTTCTACTTTGGACTCTTAGGCCTTATTTATTTTTGTGCTGGATCCATAATGTTTATAATTTTGTTTATAAAGCATATTTGATTAAGAGTAATTTGCAAGTTTGTTTTAAAAAATAAATTTCCTCGAAATTGATTGGTTTGTTAAAACTTTTATTAGAAAACATTTTGTTAAAAAACTACCTGTATGATGTATTTAGCGTTCTATTTATACGCTTTTTGTGTATTTAGACTTGAAGGATGATGAAAGTACAATTAAATAGACTTACATATATCAACCAGGAGTAAAAAATTGGTACAACAGTGGTCGCCAAACTTTTTTCTCATGCAGCTCTGAAGAAAAAAAGATTGGGGACCAGTTTTGTGTAAATTTTGTACTCTTTGTTTGGAAAATTTCAATTACAGATTATTCTTATACTCGACAATACCTATCAGAAAAATAGTAACACGCCCCAGGTATTTCGATTTCATTAAAATTTGTCACACAGTGTAATGTTTAATATATTTTAAACTTTCTCTTTTTAATGAAATATATCAGACAAAAAAAGGTATGCTTTACACTGAAAAAATAAATACACCAAGTTTTTGTTAAAGTAATTTTGAGAATCTTTGCCATTATTGTACAGGTGGCAATGATTTAACGACAAAACAAATTAAGTCTACTAGATATTTTATTTTGGAAATAAAAATACTTACTGGCAAAGTTCAGCAGCTGTCTTAAATCATGGCACCAATTAAAAAAATAGGTTTAAATAGTTTCTTTAAAGAAAAAGAAAAATGTTTTTTTTTCATTCCAGTTAAAGCGATTTAAATTTTCAGTTACAACTTGCGACCCATTTGTGGTTGGTTTGTAATGAATACCTACCATAGAGTCTTTAAAACTCAATTCAAAGCAAATCACTTTCTATATACGAGTACATATTTCTCTCTTGCCACAAAAGCTTAAGAGCTTAAGGAAATGTGCATTTGAACAAAAAAAAAACAGAAGAAAAAAACTACATAGATATAAGATTTCATTTCAGTCACTTTTAGTTTTCATTAAGAAGAGAAGAGAAAAAACAACCAAACTGTCTTAACTATTATAATGATGATGTCAATTATAATGAAACTATAAGCCGAACGAACAACATATATTTTATTTCTAAATATATTTTATTTAACACATTACATCACTTAAGTAGCGAGATTATGCTTTTATTAGTGTGTGCTCGCTCGTGTACGTGTAATAAAATATGAATATTAAATAATTTTTTTTATATATATTTTGATATTCTATTTTTCAAATTTAAACACGACGATCAAAACTCCCACTTTAAAGTTTAACTGAAAGTAAAATTACTGATATGTATGTATGACAATTTTCTGTTTTTGGTGAGTGAATGAATTTTTGTTGAATTTTTTTATTAATTTTTTTTATAAAAAATTTTTTAAATAAATTTTTACACAAAAATTTACAAAAAAAAAAGCAATGTGAGTTCGATCACAGGGGAAGATGTGTAAACATCTAGTAATGAAAATTAAGTAAAATAATATATATATATATATAAATTTTTGACTCTACTGTTTTTAAAAATCTATGAAAAACTGCATCTATAGAAGTGGAATTATTAGTTGTGGGCGTTTGTGGAGAATTGCTCATATGCAAGTGGAAAACGTCAAATAAAAATTTTTATAAAGCTTGCGACTGTGGGTTTTATAAAGACATTGAAAACGCTCTTTTATGTAAAAGTTTATATTTATTTTATATTTTTAACATTTTTAACAAAATTATCCCCACTGGCAACACCATTACACTTCACAAGCAGTTGATATTAAAATTAACATTGCTCCTAAAAGTATGTTTTAAAATTCGGTTGAGTGTATTTCTATGCAGCTGTTAAGTTTCTCTGTACTTCTTGTTCGTTTGATTACACTAATACTCTCATACATAGCTCACACCGATTTAATAACGCTTTACGATCTTACTCAAAATTTGTGATTGTATTGGGAAAAAGATTTTTACACCCTAGAGTATAAATGTTTACACATCAAAAAACTCTAAGACAAAATGTTGTAAAAAGTTGGAAGTTACTAGATTGTCTGTTTTTTTTAAAGTCCATCTAAAAGAAAGTTAATTTTTTTTATTATAATTTTCCTAACATCCCTCGTTAAATAATGGCATAAATATGAAATAAGTCCAGACCCAAAGATCATTAGTAATTTAACTAGACAAAAAAAATAACATTAAACATTTTTATGAAAAAAAAGAGTCCACATATAATAGACATTAAAGTAAATTATGACTACAACTTCCGGAGATTAATGAGTGAATAAATGAACAAACGAAAACTGTAACACTGAGTTGAGTGGTGACTGAGTTGTAAAGCTGGCCTCAAAACAAAAATTATATACAATTACATACAAAAACAAAACTATAATTTGTAATACTTGAAAACAATAGCCCAATTCACAATCTTCTGCAAATGGTCTTGCATCGTTGCATGTGCAAAATGGTATAGTATACTGATACTCACCACTTAACAATTCTTAGTGGTGAGTATAGATACCATTTTGCACACGCTACGATGCAAGACCATTTGTACAAGATTGTGAATTGGGATAATGTATTCTTTTTTTTTCAGGAAAAATGTACGTAATCAATTTTTCACAAAGCACTTGACATTTTCAAATAGTTTTCTGTTCTGGCAAGGAGATAGATAATACATTAAATAAACTTAATAAAAGGGAAGAAACTTGACTTGGGTAATTTTATTTCCACCTATTAGCTGTCATATGCTTCGGCAATAAGTTCGTATTCAGTCACTATCCTACACAATCGCACGACTTAACGAAAGAATACAACCCTGATCTGAAGAATTGTTATTGTATTTTGAAAACTTTTATAGATTCCATCATAACAGGGTTGTATTTTCTACAAAAAAAAATCGCAAAATTGTGTGGTATATATAGTGAATCTTATAAACCAGATCTATTATTATTATTAATTAGCAGGGAAACCAGAAATATGCTCCAAAAAAAGTATTTTTTGCGCATTCAATATGCACTAAAAACTTCGAAATATGCACTAATAACTCAAAAAATATGCTCTTAAAAATAACGTAAATTGGATTATTTGGAAATGAAAATCAAATTTTAATTCAGCATTTCAATAAAATTTTGCATATAAAACAAGACAAAAATATAATAAACAGAAGGAAACAATAAAAAAATTAATTAGTCCTAATTTACATTATGCCAGTCTTATTGACAAGCTGATTATTTGTGGGAAAGAGAGACGAGGGGAATAGAACCGTTTCTATTCCCCCTGTCTCTCTCCTAGCAATCTAATAAGGACTTAAGAACAAAAATTTAAATTTTACTTCAAAAACGATCACGATATCAGATTTAAAACTTTGGAAATGTATTTTGAAGAATAAGATAAACTTTTTATTTATTATTGTTATTGTAATAAACAAAAACTATTCACTTATCTTTTTAAATAAAAATCGACGACGGTCACATATAAATAAACTTTTATACATTGAAAATTTTCTCTTTTAACCTCAACTGATGTAATCGGGGCAGCGTTCGTCACAATTACCAAACCAAGTTTTTATTGAAATTAAAGTCCAGTGAGGATGTTAAAACACATGTTACACCTAATTAAGTTGAAGTTTTGAATATAAAAATCAATAGTATTTGTACCAGTATTAAAATTTAGCAGAAAAAAATTAGATATGGATGAATTAAAATTTTTTTATTTTCTTGTTTTGTTTTTCTTTCACAAGACTGTTTACAAGTGAATGAAAATTAAAAAATTGTAAATCGTTCATTTTAAATTTTTTCTTCTTCTAAATTTGGATGTTAGAACACATACTAATAGTTAGTATAGTCTAAATTTCAACTTAAACACGTGTAGCATGTGTTTTAACATCAGAACTCACAAGAAAACATGTGAAATCGATTCGGAAGCCAGAACATACACAATAGCATTTTTTAAAGTCTAACTTCATAATGGTAGCAAAATATTTGCTTCATCATATTACTGTTTCTTCCACTACAAAATTAAATTTTGACGGAAAAAATAAATTTTTACTAAAAATTTTTTTTTAAATATTAAAATAAAATTTTTTTTAAGTAACAAAATATGCCCTAAAAACGCCAAATATGCTCTAAAAAAATCGAAAAATGCTTAAAATATGCGTGTTAGATTGAAGTATGCAAAAAATGCTTTAAAGGGTAAAATATGCAAAAATATGCACTAACAAATCGATGCCAGAATTCATAAAAAGTTCTGAAACGGATAAATATCTTAATTCCGCATTGTTATATCAGACAAGAAAAAACATGCAATTGCATAGTTGTGGTTTCTCTGTTAATTAGTTAAGACCCGGTGTACTTCGCTACAACATATACCTTTTTGTGATAAACAAAAAAAACTTTTATTTAGTAGAACGGAACAACTAGCTGTTTTCGAAGGCCACTACACCTTCAAGAACGCTGATTATTCTTTTGTGTTTGGTTCACTGTGTTTGGTGTCAGTTGATGTAGATTTCTGCTTCAGCTTTTGCAAATGGAATATTTGAATTGTTTTGATTCATCCTATTACAAATTGCTGAAAAAAAAGCTTTTTTGTAATAAAAACCCAATTTCGACATCTCTAAATTTACAAACAGTCTTACCATTGTCGTTCGACAATGGCTATTAATTTTAGTTAATTTTAATTAAAGCAAAAATCTACATCAACTGACATCACACGCAGTGGACCAAACACAAAGAACACTGATGATGAAGGCGAAAATAACTAGTTGTTCCGTTCTACTACATCTTTGTCTGCATATTTACAATTAACTTTGGTGTTATTTGTTCATTAATAATTATCTCATAGTTATTTCGGTTTTCAAATTTACATAAGACTCAATGAAGATATAATAATATTTTCCTTTCTCAAAAAGGACGTGTGTGTGTACGAGACTTTTGTGTGATATATTTACAGAAGATTAAATATGATATAATAATAATTTTTTCTGCACCATCAACTCCAAATGCGCAAGTTTGTAGATTTTTTAATTACTTACAAATAGTTTGCATGTAGCTGCACTGTGTGGTGACTAGAGATGGGTGCGTGTTGTGTTTTTTCCAAGACACGAACACGCACGACTCAACACGAAGTGTTCGTGTCAAAAAAACTGATTTCGTACGTGTTCGGTTCGTTTCGTGTTGAGGAAAATTGACACGAAAAACACGACATTATTTTAGATGTAAAATCTGTATGAATTAATTTCTAGTAGAGAACAAATTTAATAATTTGTATCCTCAAACACACAACACCAGCATATTTATTGATATTGTATGGTGCTATGAAGATTAAAATTCTGTACGTTAACCGATAGTATCAGCTGTGGTGGCAGATAGTAACAGCTGGCAGTGCCAACTCGGTGCCATATTTGGAAAAGCAACTATCAAATTTTCTGATCTTCAACACCATACCAATAATATTTCGTGCATGCTGTGCAGTATCGTAATAACAAAATTTTTCGCGTGCGTGTTGAGCGTCTTGGTATTCGTGTCGTGTCGTGTTGGACACGCGCCCATCTCTAGTGGTGACAAAGTATAGTCTGACATTTATAGATATTCATGACAAGTTTTGCCAATTAACCTTAATGTCACCTATAAACATGCATGTTTGTTTCTTTTTTTTTGTTTGTTAAGAGTGACAAGAACATTTTTGAACTTTGATGGAAATGCAATCTTTTAAAAAACTTAATTAGTTGAAGTATTCTTCTTAAGCTGTTTTTTTTTCAATATAACTAACTCAATGCCCATTTAAAATGTGTCTCTAGCAATTTAAAATAATAAAGCAAAAATTAAAAAAAAATGTTATAAAGCATGCTAATAATTATTTAATTAAAAAAACTGCAAGCTCACTCAGACACTAACGAATTTATATATAAATTGAATGCAACACGAGTGACATCAATGTGCAGCTTTCACTGTGTCTCCACAGCAAATTGCTTTTAGGTTCATATGACTTTTTATTTTCTTTCTTCTTTTTTTTGCAAACATAATGAATCTTTAGTTTAATCGTTTTGCCTATATCTTTTTATTTTAGTTTAAGCAACTGAGTACTTTAAATGGGTTTTAGGGTTAAAGTATTGTTGCCAAGTGAGTATCGCACTCGCTTTGTTTAAAAGTTTTACTAATATCAAAAAGTAAACGTGTTAAAAAGGAGGAATAGAGAGAAATCGGTTTTGTAATTATACCCAAGAGACTGCAAAGAAATATTAACAACGAATATGAAGCATACAATTATGACACTTTGAAATATAATATCTGTAGCATATATTAAGGCATGAAAATAAAATATAGACAGTATAGCCTTGTATAGGAAGAATTCAACAGTTAAAATATAGCCATAGTTTTGCCAGCACTACTTGGCACACGGTTTATTTCTTTTTTACTCATTTATATTATATTTATCATCTGAAAATATTATTTTACTTCGCCCTAAATAACGAAACCTCAAGTAGGTTAAACCAATATTAGGCTTAAGCCTTGAGATAAAATTAAAATAATTAAAAAGTCGCCACATTATGACAAACCATTTTTGTGAATTTTAAAAATCATCAACTGCCACACAAAGTACTCGTACTAACAGGAAAAAAAACTGGAATAATACGAGTACATACATCAGAATGTATAAATGTATGTACATATGTACAGTTGACTCTCGTTAATTTGACATTCAACGTACTTTAGATATAGTTCCAATAATCGTGATAAAAGCTTTTGTTTATTTTTCAGTCTTACGTCCCTTTTTACAATGTACCATTAAGAGTTAACATGAACTTTAACTGGCAGTTATTCATACAGAACTTGCCGTTAAAGTCCCTCTTAGCTTTTAATTGTACATTGAGAAAAGGGCCGTTACATATATTTTTAATTTAACTGCGACAAACAATTTTCCAAGTTGTTGCACATGCCAAAAGCATTGCAGAGACACTAAAGCTACCACAATGACCATACAATATTATTGAGTACTTTATTGCTATTATTATTGTCATTCTTTACAGTGTTGCCATTAATGAAACATTTGGTAATTTATCAAACCTAATAGAAAAATTAAGCAAACTGGCAACAGCGCTTATAAACAATAAGTGAGAAAGTGTGACTGCCATATTTAAAAATGTTCGCCATGCTTTGTAATTAAAAAATCAAATTTTGACAGCGCCTTAACTAGTAAAATTGGCGGTTAAAAATTTTTTTATGTTGTTATTATAGTTAAAAAGTAATAACAATTTAGCTATTTTTACGTGCATATAGAGGCTTACCTCCATATTTTATGTTAATTTTGTGGCTTTAATTAAACCACATAAATTAACATAACTAATGACGATAGTAAGAGAAGAAAATTTAATAGTAGTCATAGTCTACACAATATTTTTGAATACGTTATTGCTATTATTATTGTCGCTTTGCTCCACACTATTCAATAAGTTGCACAATATTGAAAATAAAATATGTCGAGCAATGTTTCTTACAATTTATGTAAAAGTGAATAAAAGCTAAAGCTTTCAAATTAGGCTTGAGCAACTATAAAAATACAAAAATAATTTTTTTGGGGGCACACTAGTATACATATCGTTAGTCTCAAGTAGAAAGGCCCCAACTGAAATAATTGTAACTTTATAGGAAAAACTCAATTTTATAAAAAAAAAATATAGATGGGGCCTTTCTACTTGAGACCATCGATATTCTTATAAAAACTGGGGTTGGCCCCCACGATGTCGACAACGTTCGACTTGTCGCACACTTACATTTAACACAAAAACAAATTTTAACATTTTATTTATTGCTGTTTCAAATGTAAGTGTGCGACAAGTCGAACGTTGTCGACATTATGGGATTGGCCCTTCAACAATTAAACAATTTCGCATAAAATAATTTGAAAGTTGAAAAAATAATGTAAGTTACATAAGCGGTGGAAAATCATTATTGCACAACGTTGTCAATAAATTACAAAAAAATTCCGTTTAGCGAAATATTAATAAAATGTCTTGATTTTTTCCAACATAATTTGTCACTTACTAATGTTCTTATAATAAACACAGGTAATATACATTATTGCACAAAAATATTGCACAATATCCATTATTGTACAATAATATAGCACTATATCCATTACTGCACAATAACACTGCACAATTTCTATTTTTGCACAATATCCATCATTGCTCAATTTTATTGCACAATATCTATCATTGCACAATAATATTGTAAGTATAGGGATATATGAAGCAGTTCAGCCACTTGCAAATATAATTGTGCATTTTTTCGTATTGTACAATAATAACGTCAATGTGTATGCCATCTGCGAAGGTGGCACAATGTATTGGCTAACAGCAAAAAACTTTTAATTTTTATTGTACAACCAAGACAATTGTGTAATGTGGTGGCAATATTGTTATCTTTTATTTACTTTCTTCGCTGTCAGGAAAATTGGGCAATATTTTTTTTTGGAAAATATTGTGCCATTTATTGCATAGTATAGATCAAAACGACAATAATATGTACAACACCATATGTAATAAAGCATATGTACATATATATGAATATTTTTATTTGTTTAAAAAGCACGAACCCAATCATAATACCAGCTCAAATTATGGAAAAGACAAACGTCAACGTCAGTGCGCATAAAATAAGATTCAGAAATTATTTTTCGTTTAGTTTTTTTTTTTAATAAAACAATGTAATGTATTTTAGTAGTTAAAATTAGTATTGTAATGAACAGTTTGTACACAAATTAAATTCACACCCTGTATGATAGTTCCTATACAAGGTGTTACAATAGTTTTTGTGCACACAATTCGGACGAAAATGGTAAATTATAGGGGGTCGACAAACATGATACCGATATTCCTATAATCTCAAATTACTGAAATATTCGAATTATTTTAATATTTGCCTTTTTATTGAATTGTTTTCAAGGCACCTAGAGCAGTTGAAATTAAGAAGATATTTAAACTAACGAGCTTCAAATTATCGATAGCCAACTGTGTGTTATTTTTAATTTTTGTGGTTTATCCAATCACTGTTGGAAAAACGACATGACACCAAAGTAACCGCAAAAGAATTTAATTAAAAAAAGATATTATAATTAGAACGAAAGGGTACACTCTACGGTTGGTTAATAAAAACAAAAACAGCCATTACGTTTTTTTTAAACACAAACACAGTTGCTGCTTAAAGTGCGTGGAGAAGTTTTAAAATATTATTTACATACATACATATATATTATATAGGCCCAAATCCACAGTCATTAGTTAGCTAATAGCAATGGTATATACAATATTTGATTGATTTTGTTTACCATTAGTTAAACCTACAAATCTCGTTGGTTAACAAATAGTAACAGCATATAACCGATAGATGTATAGATTAGCTACATTGAAAACGGAAGAGAGGTGTCCTAGGACAGCCAGTTAGAGCTACGCTGCTTAGCTATATAAAACAAATTTCACTTGTTAAATAACAATGCCATATAATTATATAACAGATGATGTCAAATTCGCCGAAAATATTTCAAAACGTTTTGATTTATTTCCCACTACTTTCTTTTCTAGTTGCGTACGACTTAATTAATGTATTGTATGTGCTCATGTGCAAAAACAATACAAAAATAAATTGATCAATCGTTCTCATTGAAATTTGTGTGCTTGTGTTTCGCTCACTTCCGAGAACGTTTGTTTTATTTTCGTCCTCTGCTTTTAAGTACAAAAAAATCAAAACAAAATTAAATTTGTAACTGCAATAATGTCGATTATATTTGTTATGAAAATCACGTCCTAGCGTCTGTGTCGTGGCATAAAGAGCATAGCTGTAATTTTTTCTTTCTTGTTTTCTTTTCCGGAAGCTCATTTTATGTGCACTCAACTCCATAAAGAATTGATTAGTCTTTGGTGGCCTCAATTTGAGTGTTCGTAATCGTGATAATTTATAAATATTTGACGACCACACTTCAAATGAGGGTTAAGTGTAGTGAATAGGATAAGAGATTCGAAATAAAAAAATAAACTTGGGAGCAGATAATTAATGAATATCATATATTAAACATTAATAGCAGTTCGTAGCTTATATCCCTTTCAGACACGGAAAGTTTACAATGCAAAGTTTTAATTCAGCTGTGTGAAAGACAGAGGAAGTAATATTATCTTTTTCTGTCTTTTTCCCAGCTGAATTAAGACTTTGAAAAGTAAACTTTCCTTGTCTAAAAGGGGTAGGTATTATTTCCGCGAAAATTTATACACATGGCCACCGATGAAATGCGTATTCGCACAGCACAGAAAATGATCATTACAAGTCTTGCCTTCTTAAAAAAAAATCACTTCAATTAATAATAAACATTTTATTTAAAAAAAAATTAATTAAAAAAAGGATTTAAGAAATATGAACTTGAGCCTCATTGAAAAATTATTTATGTATCTGGCACATAAAAAAATTGAGCCTGATTAATTACAAAAATCCTTGTACATATTTTCTGTTTGATTTGATTTAATGCGATTATTAAAGTCGTTATTTCAAATTTTAAAGAAATTGCAATTAATTCCCATTCAAACTCTTTTTATTAGTTGTAATTTGTGCTATTTAAAGAGATTAAAACAGTTTGTCTTTTCTTAATGCAAAATCTAAAGAAAATCTCCGCCGAAGCGGTTCAATGAAACTTGTATAGCGCGCACACACACATGCACACCGCTCTGCACACACACACTTGAACAGTCGCCACAATGCAATTGAGAACTCTTGTAATTTCCTATGAAATCACCACTTTACTTTTGAAACGAGAGTCAGTTAAAGAGTATAAAACCAAATATGTACGTGTTGTTATTATTATTGTTGCCATGTTAAATTATTGCACTTTGCAAATAGACTACAGCAGCAACAACAACAGTAATAATATTATCATTATCAACATCTTTATATGCACACATACACACACACACACATTTACTCTTATGTAGACTTACATACTTATACTCGTACTGCAAACATTATCGATTAACTTGAGTAGCAGTAATTTACATATGGGCATTTCTCCGAAAAATTCCAGTTTTTTGTCGCATGCGACAGCAAGCAATTAATTGTGTATTTCTGAACAACGTGAGACGATTTTTCTTAATATTCTACCTAACGTAAAGCTGCTGACGGCCGCCTACAAAAATATATAAAGAAGTAAAAAAGACGTTTCGTTTTCTTTGAAAAAAACAAGCATATATAAGTTAACATTCCTGTGGAAATGCCCATATGTAAAGCGTAACTAAAATAGATCAACAAGGCACAACAATACATAAATAAAACAGTAACAACAACAGTATCAATTTAAAAATAAATGGACTCAAACAAATGTATGTACATACATCCATACAAATATGTAAATATGTATGAATGTGCATAAATATTATTGAAAACAATCATACGATATGACACACGAACAAGCGCACATGCATACAACGAGGGGACAGACATACATACAAATCGCGCCAGTAGTCAATGCAAGTCAAGCATGCATGATTTTGATTGTGTGTACGAGTGTTTTACAATTTGCACGAGTGCAATTCTCTGTTCATATTCATGTTTGTGTGCCTGTGGCTCTTACATGCACTTTGTGCTTAAAAATGTTTTTGCCAGTCAGACTTCTGGAAGAGATGGCACGACTCGACTCGACTCGACTGCACTCGAATCGGTGTTATTTTAATTCTTTGTGTATGTGTGTGTGTGTGCAATTGACCACAGCTGTTTTTAAATGTAATTGTGTCTGACAATTTTTCTTTCTTTTATTTTTCATTTTATTATACATATGTATGTACATGCATTTTAAATGTAAGTCTATATATTATTTATTCAATTCAAAGATCTTGTTTTGTTGTTTTGCAATTTTTCTTTGCTTGTGTATTTATTTCTGTTTCTTTTTATATTGATGGCATACATAGATGATTGGAAGCAGTAGCAGCAGTTCGTTCGTATCTACTTTTATTTGCACAAATAGTCATTTACTTACTGACACTAAGACACTTGTTAAATATCAATTCTGATAACAATTCAACTGAACAATTTCGACATTCAGCCATTCAGAGATACATACACACACAGTAGGGGCTGGTTACTCGTATACATGTACATATGTACATATGTATGTACTAGTGATGTAACGAATGTAAATTTTTGATATTCGCGAATACGAATATTTGAAACGATATTCGCGAATACGAATATTATATGCAACATGAAACAGACCTGGGCAAAATGCATTACTTTTGCATTAGCATTAAATTAAAAAAAACCAATGCAAATGCAAATTTATTGAATTAACACTAAATCGTATGCTTTTAATGCATTATTTTTTCCATTGAATTAAAATCCCCTCAAAGTAATGCATTAATATTGCATTGGCATTAAATTTGATATTTTTAATGCACTATTTTTTGCATTGAATTAAAATCTCGTCAAGGCAATGCATTAATATTGCATTGGCACTAAATCACACGTAAAAAATGCACTAATTTTGCATTAGCAATAATGAAGTAATGCAATATGATTCCATTGTCACTAAAACATATTTTTTTTTTTTTAGTACATTTATTTATTTATTGTATCTTCAATTATGAACTAACAATAAGTATTCAAATCTTAAATCTAAAATATAAGTATTAGGCCCGACCACTGTCGGACATAAACTTAGTGATAGTTATAAATAATACATAAGTAGTGATAATCAAAAAAAAAGAGAAAAAAAAATATTTTCAAGCAATCCCATCTGGAGTGTTGAGTAAAAGAGCCCTTGTGTCCTTCTTTTTCAAGCGAATGTGGCCAGTAAAATTCAAGATGTTACGAGCAAGCGGATTAGGATGTGACTCGAGTTTTGTTAAATATTTGCCTGCGTATTTTGCTATTTCTTCAAACACTAGTGGCATATTCAAATCACGATGTATATTTGAGTTTTTGATGTACCATGGAGCCGATGTTATCAAACGTAAAATTTTGTTTTGCCTTCGTTTTATTCTCTCGACGTTAGAAGCTGAAGCAGTGCCCCATAACTGAATTCCGTAGCACCATATTGGCTTCAAAGGCGACTTGTATAATAAAAGTTTGTAGTCTAGGCTGAGTGTTGAATTTCTACCAATCAGCCAATATATCTGAGTTAGTTTAAGTTTCATTTGTATTAGCTTTGAGTCAATATGGTGTTTCCACGTAAGTCGTCGATCAAGGCGTATACGTGTGAATGCTGAGGCGTTACGTGTGAATGCTGAGGAACAACTTGATTGTTGATTCGAATTGTGGAACAAGTATCTCTTCGCAGGGTAAATGTTACCTGAACACACTTTTGCTCGTTTACCTTAATTCTCCATAATTTTAACCATACTTCCAATTGTGTAATATGTTTTTGTAGATATCGGCAAGCCTCATGAGGATTTTTGTACATACTTAGGCAGGCTGTATCATCGCCAAACGTAGATGTATGGATATTACTGCTCAACGGCATATCACAAGTATAAATCAAATACAAAACTGGCCCCAGTATGCTCCCCTGTGGCACACCGGATGATATAGATTCGGACACACTCATGAATTCTCCTTCCACAACCGTGAACTTCCGGGTAGTAATGTAACTTTCTAATAAATTCACTAAATTTATTGGTAGATATGATTTTAATTTTAAAATTAGGCCTTCATGCCACACTTTATCAAATGCCTGCGAAACGTCAATAAAGAATGCAGAACAGTACTTCTTTTCTTCAAATGTTCTTCTTATACATTGAACCAATCTATGCGTTTGTTCAATAGTGCTATGCTGACTTCTAAAACCAAACTGATGACTAAAACATATTGTGCACACAAAATTAAATAAAGGGTGAACAAAACAAATGAAGATTAAAGAATACAGTAAAGTTTACATTGAGGCCACCTACATATGAAAAATATTCATTGAACATACATATCGCAATTACGCCCTTTTCAGAATGTACAATTAAAAGCGAAGAGGGACTTTAACGAGAAGTTTTGTATGAAGAACTGTCAGTTAAAGTTCACGTTAACTCTTAAACATACGTTGTGAAAAGGAAGGTTAATCAACAATGGAGTATTAAGTCAAAATTTCAAAATTTTCAGTATAGACGAAAAACCGTTTGTGGTTACATTTTAGGAAAATTTAAAAATCCAAATACATCACGGTGAGCAAATTCCATTTGAAAATATATGTACATTGTTTTTATTTTAAAACCTTGCAATTATTATATAGGAATATCTATGTTTTGAAAAGAGTCGCAAATCAGAAAAAAAGAAATTGAGCAATTTCATCATAAAAACACTTACATTTCGTATTAAAATCATAAAGTAAAAAAATTTTATCAACAAAAGAGTGATCCAAATACGTTGAAATTTTTTCAGTAGATAGATATTGGTGTTGTTAGTTGGTTTCCTGCAAAAAGTAACATATCAAAAATTTTGACTTAATACCCTCTTTTTTAATTTTTATTTGCTTTGTTCATCCTGTGTTTAATTTTATTATGTACAATAGGTTTTAGCGACAATGCAATCATATTGCATTACTTCATTAGTGGTAATGCAAAATCAGTGCAATTTTTACTTGTGATTTAGTGCCAATGCAATGTTAATGCATTACCTTGAAGTGATTTTAATTCAATGCAAAAACTAGTGCATTAAAAATATGAAATTTAATGCTAATGTAATATTAGCGCATTACTTTGAGGAGATTTTAATTCAATGCAAAAAATAGTGCATTAAAAATATCAAATTTAATGCCAATGCAATATTAATGCATTACTTTGACGGGATTTTAATTCAATGGAAAAAATAATGCATTAAAAGCATACGATTTAGTGTTAATTCAATAAATTTGCATTTGCATTGATTTGGTTTAATGTAGGAAAATGCTCAATGCATTACCTTATTTAATGCAAATTTCCCAGGTCTGACATGAAATATAAAAAAAAAATTTATGAAAAAGGACATCACACTCTTGTTGGCGTACTTTAAACTTAATAAAAAGTACCCAAAATTTTAATGATCGTCATTGAATAATATTTAAAAATGATACAAAGCACAAATTTCTATAAAAAAATTTATGTATTTGTACAAACTAAAATTTTTAGTCATTTATTTAAATTTGGTTTGGGATTTATGCATTTATTTATTTAATTTCTTTGGAAAAATATTTGTATTCGTATTCGCATCCGGATGAATTTAGCGATTATATTCGTATTCGCCTGAAAATGGCCGAATATTCCACAATTTGAATACGAATACGAATATTCGTGCATCACTAGTATGTACATGCACAGAGAAAAATTTTAGATTAAAATCTATGAAAAAGAGGCTAATTTAAAATTGTTCCACAATGATTTTGCTGCATATGTATGCCATGTTAATTCAACATGTTTTACAGTAATGACAGTAGAAATCTAAGAAAATTTTCGTTTTGAAATATTTTTTTCTCATGTTAATTTAACATTCCAGTACTGTTAAATCAAAATGAAAAATCATGTTAAATCTAAATTGCTTCAAGTTGAAACTACTTGAATTTCATATTGCAATGACACGAAGATTTATGTTTAATTAAAGTTATTTTAAATTGAAACACCATGAATTTAATTTAATGCAGTCATTGCATATTATTAATTATGTTACTTACGCGATTGTATTTGTGTGTGTTGTTGGCTTCCTCGGCCAATATTGGAACTCGAACTACGAGTGAACAATTTCCTTTTAATTTGATAATTAAAATAGGTGCATAAGGTAATTTTTATGAATTTTTTAATAAGAAATAAATACACTTCGGTATTCTTACAGTTTTCCTTCATACCATTAATTTATTTACCATGTACATGAAGAATTAACTTTTTGTTAGTTTTACATTTGTTTGACTGTACACTTTAACATCTTTGAATGTCCAATATGAATGCAATAATGATCATAATCACTTCAGCAAACGGCAATTTTTAGCACATGCGCTTCATCAAATTGTTTTTTTTTTTGGTTTTTTGGACATGTCTTCAATTATACGATGACGGAGTGAGTACATGACCAATTTCTTTTTATTTATTTCTCCTGTCGCCAATCACTACTGGTAGCAGTTTTTTATTGTGGCATCATGCTGTTATTTTTATGTTGCAAATATTCGTATAATTTTCAAAATGACTGACATTAAAAAAGACTGTTAGTTTAATTTAAAAATAAAGTGTATTTGAAAAAATTAAGTTGCAATTATTTTTTTTCTTTTTGATTTTCACAATGATAAGTCGGCAAATTATCGCACTTTAAATGTTGCTTTCGGTTGCTGTGAATGGAAAGAAAAATAAATATTACAATAAAATGCTAATAAAGCTTTATTTTTATACTTAACTTTAAATTGAAAGATTTTTTTCATTATTTTATATGGGCATATCCACCGACATGGTCTACCGACACCAAAATACTAAAAGTTCTTGAAAATACTCTGCATATTTGCATAGAGAATTAATCAACTTTAAGTAACGGAAAATATTTTTATATAAACTATTTCGAGATATTCGAACTTCTTTCATTTGAATAATTCGTTCGCATCTGTTGTATTGATAAAAGTTTTTAAAGGGAGGCCTTATCCATTAATTTTTCTTTCTCCCTAAAATTTTTCTGAGGGTACAAAGAGTAAAAAAATAAATGTAAATTTTTTCTTTGCAAAATTACATATACATATATGTATTTCGATGTCACGTGCGACATTGCACAACAATATATGTATGTTATGAGTGCGTCGAAAGTACGTACAGAAAGCTCATCCAATATTCACTACAAACAGAGATATTTAACAGATTTAAGAAGTTTATTATTCGACATATTGTCATAATTATATTTTAATTTGAAATTTATTTGCTTGTGGTTTAGCTTGGTCTATATACGTATTTCATTGGCGCTTAAACCAAATCATCAATAGACTTCAACCACAAATTTTGAACAGTCACAAACCTCTTACTTTATGCACAGACTTTCAAAAACTATATGAGAATTCATAGAATAATAATATTTTTGAAAATCACAAAGACAAAATAAGTTTGGTAGGCTTTGAAACTCATACAAAACCCAGCCAATAATTTAGTTTTTGAAAGTCTGTGCATAAAGTAAGAGGTTAGTGACTGTTCAAAATTTGTGGTTGAAGTCTACTGATGATTTGGTTTAAGCGCCAATGAAATACGTATATAGACCAAGCTAAACCACAAGCAAATAAATTTCAAAAAGATATTTAACAGAATTAAAGCAAAAAAAAACTTTGCTCGATAATATATAGATCTGTTTTGTGGTCACGTGCGAAATAGTAAGTTTAAAATTAAAAAAGAAGTTAACCCAAAAAAAATTTTTCATATTTTTTTTTACAGAAAATTACTTTTCTTTTAAAGAAAATTTACTTTTACAGAAATTTTTTCAAATTTGTTAATTATATGGAGACAAGCACTCATATAAAAGCTCCTGACTCATTTTTTTTTTTGAAATCGAGATATTTTAATTTTTCGATGTATTAGATGGTATTTTTTCTATCGAAATATAAAAAAACTCGATTTTAAAACAATAATTAGTTAGGGTATTTCTTAATTTTTTTTGGAAATATTTTTTTTTTTTGAATTATTACGGTCTTTGAGTAAATGAACGATATTTTAAAATAAATAAGTTGAATACTACTGTCATTTATTTAAAATTTCATAAAAAGAGCAACAGAAATCATGATGGAAAAAGATGTCACGTGCGACTGTGACTAAAATTTAATTTAAAAAATATATAAATCATTCAAAAATCTTTTAAAGAGACATTAGTGCTTCAGCTGTCGCTGAAATCAGTGTCTTAATCCTTGGCTGTAAGAACAGCTTCTGTTATTGTCACATGCGAATGCCTTGATTTTTTGCTATTACCTTAAAAACCAAAAATTTCGCAAAATCAAATTACATCAATTACAGGAGTTATTTAGTACCATAAATTATTTTTATTTTGATATTTTTTTAATTTAGAATTGTACCTTAGGTCCCGTTCGACATCAAATAAATTAATAATTTTATTTTAAATATTTTTTGAATATATTAATTTAAGAGGTTTAAGTGACACTTTTTTGCTTTCTTTTTAATTACGTAAAAAGAGCAACGGATACAATATAAATAATATGATGGAAAAAAGTGTCACGAGCAACTGAGATGAAAACTAACGGCTGTGACTAAAATTGAATTAAAAAATCTATAAATCATTCAAAACTACTTTGAAGAGACATCAGTGCTTCAGATATCGTGGAAATCAGCGTCTTAATCCTTGGCTGCAAGAACAACTGTTTCTTGTCACATGCGAATGCCTTGGTTTTTGTTTGTAATATGGAATAATAAAAAAACCAAAAGCTATAAGTTATTTTTATTTATTTTCTTTTTCAGTTTAGAGATTTGTGGTACGGCCACGTTTGACATCATAGAAATTGACATATTATATTTTTAAATATCTATTTGAATATTTTAATTTAAGGGGTCTTAGTGACACTTATTACTTATTTTTAATTTGGTAAAAGTAGCAGCAGAAACAATATATCATGATGAAAAAATTTCACGTGTGACTGTGACTAAAATTAGATTTTTTAAAATATATAAATCATTCAAAAGTATATTAAAGAGACATCAGGGCTTCAGGTGTTGCAGACATCAGTGTCTTACTCGTTGGTCGCACAAATGGCTTTTCTTTTTGTCACATGCGAATGCTTTGGTTTGTTGCTATTATCTGAAAACCCAAAAATTTCAAAAATCAAACTCACTACCAATTATAGGTCTAATTTAGTGCTATAAGTTATTGTTTTATTCTTTTTTACTTTACAGATGTAAAGGTTGGTCACGTTCGACATCATGTAAATGCACATACTCTCTTTTTTAATACCTATTTGAATACAGCAATTTAATAATATTTTTTTTTATTAAAATTCATTTCTTAAAACACTTTTAAGTAAAATCTCATAATACGTATCGTCACCTTAACATAGAAAAGCCCTTAACTAATTTTTTTTAAATCGAGTGTTTTTGTATATTTCGATAGAAGATATCAAAAAAAAAAAGAATTAAGGCCTTTCTATTTTGAGGTAACGATATTAAACTTTATTAGCTTATAAGACTTGTGAATAAAATTTTCTTTTTAAATAAAAAAAATGAACAATTAAATGATGAAAATGCAATCAAACTCATACCATATTTGAATTAATTTTGTTTTCTTCTAGCAAATTTTGCCAGTTGCAATGTTGTTTGAATTTTTTAACTTTAGTGTGGCTTTTTGTAACTTTAAAAAAATTATTAATGGTTCTTTAAACAAGTAGTTCCCCTCTTCTCAACCCCCCTCTCTCTCTCTCTTTATCAATTTATTAAAATATACAAAATATTTTTTCATAGACCATAAATTTTACAAAAAATTTTCATACACTAGTTCACATTGTTTGTCACTGTTATTTTTTTCATTTATTTTTAATTTCATAAATAAATTTTCTCTCTCTCTTCTGATTTTCAAAATAATTAATTAAATAACTTTGTCTGCAAATTATAAGAAAATTTATTAATTGTTTTTCTTTCTCTATGGCTGCGGAAAATAAATTTTCATTAGCTGTTAATTCTATAAGCAGTTCATAGTATTTCGGTTTATTTAACACACATTTAAGCACACACACACACACACACGAAAATAAAAGTATGTAGAGAGAAATTTATTGTTCCAGACCGCTAAATTGCCATCGCATTCACGTGACACTTTCGCATAAATTCATAAATTCACATTTAAGCAGCGAAATACGAAACAAACACTCACATGCAATCATTTATGTATTTCCCAGTGGAGCGACAAAAACGAAAAGCAAACGCTGTTAGCACGTAAAACTGTCTTTTGTGTTATTTTAAGAGTTTTTGTTATACCAACAATGGTAATGAGGGTGGGGGAAGGGGAAAGGGTGCTTTTAATAAACTTAAAATGAGATGCCTAATTTCCTTAAGAGAAAAAAAGTCATACAGAAATTTCAATAGTTTATTTTTTTTAATAAAAATGTATAGCACAATGGGACGTAAACAAAAAAATTTGCTAAAAATTTTTACGAATATCCTTAAATAATTATTTATTTATAGATACATATATGGAATTAATTTTTAATTATCCTGACTAATACGATTATTATAAATGTGAAAGTGAAATTGTTTTCATTCCCAAAACACTAAACTGATTTAGGAAGTTCTTCCACCAATAGAAAGCTGCATTAGGCTATTTTTTATCCGGTTTGGAACCGGTTTTTTATATTTGGTATGGATTTTCAAACCGCTAAACGGAGTTTAAAAATTCTTTCTTTCTTTCTTTGCTACGTTAGCAGCGTCAAACATATGTTATTTTATAACCGGTTTGGAACCGGGTTTTTTATATTTGGTATGGATTTTCAAACCGCTACACGGATTTTAAAAATTATTTCATTAATAAAAAGCTACATTACCAGCATCAAACATATTCCATTTTATATCCGGTTTGGAACCGGTTTTTTATATTTTGCACGGATTTGCAAACCGCTAAACATATTTTGAAAATTCTTTCATCAGCGCCAAACATATCCCGTTTTTTATCTGGTTCCAAGGTTTTTTAAATTTTGTACTTACTTGCAAGCCGTACGTACTTTTTAACCGGTTCGGAACCGGGTTTTTATATATAGTTCGGATTTTTTCCGAAAAAACACATTTTTAAGTTGGTAAGGGTAATTTTAGTTTCGAATTTGATTTTTTAAACAGTTTTAAAACCGATTTTTATTCGGTTTTTATATTTTTTCATCACCTTTTTATCGTTTTTTTAACATTATCAGTGAGTAAAAAATAACAAAACATCCATACATATTAAGTTAATTTTCCAAAATATCAGATGAATGCGAGCGGAGCCGTTGGTAGAAGCTAGTTTATAAAATAAATATAAATAAATTTGTTAGGAGTAAAAATGATTTATATTTGTATTAGTGGTGCACGAATATTCGCATTCGAATTGTCGAATATTCGGCCATTTTTAGATATTCGTATCCGTATTCGTATTCGCCAAATTCATTCGAATACGAATATATAAATAAATGCATAAATCCTGAACAAAATTTAAAAAATGGCTAAAAATATTTGTTGGTACAAATCCATTAAATTTTTGTTTATAGAAATTTGTGTTTTATTTCATATTCAAATATTATTTAATGACGATCATTGAAATTTTGGGTAGTTTTATTAACTTTAAAGTACGCCAACAAGAGTAGTAAGTCCTTTTTCATCACAATTTTTTAATATTTCACATTGAAGACGTAAATAGAACCCCAATTTAATGTTTATAAATTTTGCATATAATATTCGTATTCGTATTCGTGAATATTGTTTCAAATAATTATATTTGTATTCGCGAATATCGTTTCAAATATTCGTATTTGTATTGGCAAATATCTAAAATTGACATTCGTTACATGTTAATTTGTATTAGCAAATTTTTATCTTGATTTATTTTATTAATAATTTTTGTGTATTTTTGAAATTTTAACCCATTGTGCTTGATGATAAAACTAACTCCTTCCTTCATGTTCTTTTTAAGAAATTTTAAAGTTAATATAAACTAAAAATTATTAAGGCAATTATGAATAAAATTTCTCCCTTTTCCAATTAGAATTTCTTGTTTTCCCTATTACTTGCTATTAATTGGAATTGCTCCCCGGGAAAAATTTCTACCGGAATTTTATTCAAAATTGCCCTCTATATGATTTAAATGTATGCGATGCTCATTTATGTAATAACACAGTACAACAACAACAAAAATATTAGAGGGCTCTCACAATTAGTGCTAGTAGAGGAAACAAAAAAAAATAATCAAGGCTATCATGAATAAAATTGGGTGTGATATTTTTCCCTGGTAACAATTCCAACTAATGGCAAGTAATAGGGAAAACAAAAAATTCTAATTGGAAAAGGGAGAAATTTCACGCGTAATTTTATTTATGATAGCCCTGAATAATAACGCGAGTGTCGGGGTTAAAGTTTCCTGTATTTGGCCTGTTCGAGCAGCAAATCGGTATATATATTTACTCTTTACATCTGAAGTGTATGGTATAATTAGCAACTTTGTAGGAAACATTAAGGCAAACATTTTTGTGGAACATATTAACCCTGTAGCGGTAATTTTTTTTCTATTATAACAATCGCAAGAACTGAAAACTTGGTGGACAAAGGAAGGGAAGTCCCTTAAGTAAATTTATAAGACTAAAAATGGGCAATCTTGTATTTGACTGAATTTTTGCTGTTTGTGTATAGTCTAGAGATTTGGTTTATTCCGGCATATGCTGTAAAATTTTATGGCCAACATTTTTGTAGAACATTTCATGTCCACTACTTTCCCCCGATGTGATCTATTAAAACGCCAACGCACGTCGCCTCTATTAGAATCCATTGTCAGAACGCTTTAATTTTTGAGCGAAACGTTTGTTCAAATTTAGAGAACAGACAGGCCCTTAAACAAATTTCTAGGATTTCATATGCCAAATATTTAAAAATTTGTTATTGCCCATTACTTTTTGCTAAAGAAAGCGCCACTGTGCCGATCTACTAAGAATTTTTCCAAGTTTTCTATTACACCTTTAAATTTTAGAGCTTATAACTGCTGTTTCTACAAGATTTTCCCATTCGTGTTCACATCATCTGGTTTATGGCAGGTTGTTTGTAGCAAATTATTACCTCATAAAAAAATTACTTGTTTTTTTTAGTCACACATTCATTTTTCATTTTATTATTAGAAGAAAAAAAAAAACAAAAAAAAAATACCACATACCTACTGCACAATATTTACAAACAACACATGACTGTTTGACTATTCAGACTGTCCGTCAGTCTGTCTGACATTTATAACTGCTACTGTATTTAGCTGCAACAATAATAAATTACAACAAAAAAAAACATGTGTACAAAACCAGTGATGATCATGTTTGTTTTTTTTCTTGCCCATTTCCACTTCATTTATATTATGAATTCAGCTAATAAATGTATTGGGACGGGGCGTATGTAGTACAGAGAGAAAAATAATAACAAGAAGCCCATCTTTCCATCTTTCTTTGATTTTATGGCAGTCAGTGTGTTATTAAAACAAAACGCTCTACACAAATCGTTCACCTCACACACAGAGTAGGCTTTTACTGCATTTGTTTGCACATTCCAACAAGTCTAAATAAAAGAGAGAAGCTGGTAAAAAGCACGCACGCAGCACGCACGCCGTTACTCAAACATTGAGGTAGAAAATGAAATAAAAAAATATGTTTTACAACGTTTAAATACGGCCAAACAGGAAGTGACTCTTCAAACATGTTGATGATTATAAAAATAAAAGTGAATCTCAAAGATAATGATGACGTTAACGATGTCATTAGCCGCTTGATTTGTTAAGAGATGCAATGAAAGTAAAATTTTAACATTTAATATTTTATGCCTCTTTTTTTTTTGATAATTGTGTAAAATGTGTTTCCTTTCAAATCAGGTCGTTTAATTTGAAATACAAAAGAAAATTCATTGTGAACTTTTCAATATTTACACTTAAGTAAAACTTAGATTGATTTCTTTTGTTTCATTTTTTGAAAATGTTTAAAAATTAGATTTGGTTAAAAAAAATGATATTAAAATATTAAATTCTTTTAATACCCACTAAATGCAAATCAAACATTCTATATACCTTAGGGCTTTCACTATATCCATATATCATTGCATATTTTTAGGCGTGAATTTAATTAATTATTTTTCAAAAGTGTGCAAAACCAATTTGTATTTTTTGATTAGCTCTTCGTCAAACATGCTGCAAATTTACAATAATTTGCCCTCATATTTAACTAAAATGAAGAGTCCTGTTGAGACTGATATTAAATTATATTATTACATTTTTTTATATATATTATATATTTTATATATATATATTGAAACAGTTTTCATTAATTTAAAATTAATTTCTTGCTTTCCTCTATTTTATATCTTTTTAGCTAAAAAACAAAATGGTGCTGCTTTGCGTACAAATAGTTTAGGTTCTGGCACGCGCACTCCACCTTTAGAACGTAAAAGCAAATTAAGCGCTTTGGGGCGTTTTTTCAAACCTTGGAAATGGCGGCGGAAAAAGAAAAGCGACAAATTTGTAGCAGCCTCAAATTGTAAGTAAAAGAATATATAAAATAAATTTAAAAAAATTTCTACAAAAAAAAACAATTTTTTAAAATTCAGAAGGAAACTTTAAAAAAATATTTTTTGAAAGTTGGCTTGTTAAGAAAAATGTATTTTTTAAAGAAGCTGACATGTGGAAAAAGTACCTTTTAGAAAAATTAGCTTTTAGAAAAAGTACCTTTATAAAAAGTACATTTTGGAGAAAGTACTTTTTAGAAAGTGTACCTTTTCGAAAAAGTTTTTTTTACAAAAAGTACCTCTTAGAAAAAGTTGCTTTTTTAGAAAAGTCCCTTATTTGCAAAAGTGTTATTTAAAAAAAGTATCTTTAAAAAAATACTCTTTCGGAAAGTTTTTTTTTTTGCAAAACTGTTTGTTAAAAATAGTACCTTTTATACCACTTTAAAAAAAAGTGTCTGGCAAAAAGTACGTTTTGGAAAAAGTATCCCTTTTTTAGAAAAGTTTGTATTTAAAAAATCCTCGTTGAAAAAGTACTTTCATTTAAAGTGCCTTTCAAGTTCATAGGTACCTTTTGGATAAAGTACCTTTTTTAGAATAGAACTATTTTTAAGAAAGTGGTTGTTAAAAATCATATTGAGCAAATAGTACTTCTGTTGGAAAAGTCTTTGTTGCAAAATTGTTTGCTGGCCTTAAGACAAGGTACCTTTTGGAAAATTTACTTTTTCTTATATAAATCCTGGTTAAGAAATTGCTCGTTAAAAAAATTATCTTAAAAATCTTGTGAAAAATGTACTTTCTGGAAAAAACTACGTTGTTTTTAGAAAAGTTCTTTGTTTAAAAAAAGGAAGTTTTAAAAAGTGTATCGTGAAAAAGTATCTTGTGAGAAAATAATCTTTCAAAAAAAAGAAATTTTCGAAAAACTATAAATTTTTTTTGAAACGCTCCTGTTTGAAAAATACTCCTTAAAAAAGAACCTCCAAACGTGCCTTTTGAAAAGGTAACTTTTAGACAAAGCACCTTTTTAAGAAAAGTAAATACTAATATTCAGCATCTTGTGAAAAAAGTAGCTCTATTAAAAAATCCTGGTTTGAAAACTGTTTGTCTAAAAAAGGACCTTAAAAAGTACCTTTTCAAAAAAGTATCTTACCGAAATCTTGTAAAAAAGTAAATTTTGGTAAAAGTTACTTTTAAAAAAAGTACCTTTTGGAAAAAGTACTTATTGAAAAAAGGTCTATTTGGAAAAAGTATCTTTTTGGAAAAAATAACTTTTGGAAAAAGTACCTTTTGCTAATCCAATACATTTTGGAAAAAAGTACCTTTTGAAAAAACTATTTATTGAAAAAAGTACCTTTTCGAAAAAAGAACTTTTTGAAAAAAGAATCATTCGGAAAAAGTACATTTTAGTAAAATAATTTCTTTGAAAAAGTACCTTTAAGATGAAAATACCTTTTGGAAAAAATTACATTTTGAAAAAAGTACCTTTTTGAAAAAAAATATCTTATGGAAAAAAGTTCCTTTTAGAAAACCAAAACACTTTTTGGAAAAAGTACCTTTTGCACAAAAATACCCTCTGAAAAAATATCCCGTGTGGGGATAAGCACCTTTTGGATAAAAGTAACTTTTCGATAAAAGTTAGTTAGAGAAAATTACCTTGAGAAGCAAAGTAACATTTGGAACAAGGTATATGTTGGAAAAAGTACTTTTTAAAAAATACCCTTTGAAAAAAGTACTTTTTTAAAAAGTTATTTTGTTTTTTTTTTTAAAGTACCTAATGTAAGAAAGTACGTTTTGAAAAAGTACTTTTTGGAAAATAGTACCTTTGTGAAAAAGTACTTTTTCGAAAAAGTGTGTTTTTTTAGAAAATTTCTTGGTTCAAAAAAAGTACGTTATAAAGAAGTTCATTGTTAAAAAAATTACTTTTAAAAAACTATAATTTGAAAGATGCACTTCTTTTATAAAGTAATTGTTTTAAAAATTATGTTTTGAGGAAAGATTATTTTAAAATGAAAAAATACCTCTCTAAGAAAAAGCAGCTGTAGAAATAATTACGTGTTGTAGAAATTTCCCCTTCCAAAAAAGGCATATCTTTTGAAAAGAGCAGTTTTTGAAAAACTCTTTTACTCTTGTAATATTTTAAAGAATAAGCTTTAGAGAAGAACTTTTTAAATGTTAATATTTGTCTAAGCAAAGTAGTTATTTTTAGAAGTACATTGAAAGACGGCGTTTTAACAAAAGCATACAAAAATATAAATTAGCTCAAAAATTAATAAAATAAAGTTCTCTTCTACAAAAGTTGTTTTTCTAGTTGATACTGATGCTGTGTATATTTGTTAATATTTAATGATTTACTTTAAATTTGTTACTCTTTTTTTCTATTTCAGCCCTTGAACGCAAAATATCTGTACGTGCCAATCGTGAAGAATTAATACAAAAAGGTATACTGTTACCAGAAAGTCCGCTGGGGAACATACAAGAACCAAGTGAGTGAAATTGAAGTAAATTTAATTTTTATTTATTTTTTATTTTTAAAATAATATTATGTATTACTCAAATTAAACTTTAAACATTTTCATATGAAATATTAGTAATTCTATAATGCATACGGTGGACATTTCTTGCATATAAAAACTTTAACATAAAAGTCTGTAATTGAGGATTAATTAGTTCTTGGCTGAGAGGAAATGAAATGTTAATTTTTTTGGCTCAAAGCATTCTGTTTTATAAATCTGTAAACACTTTAAATAGCGCCGTTCAAATTTTTGTCAGTTATTAGTATATATTATTTTTATTTTTTATTTTGCAAGAATAAATTGTCTTCTTGAGTAAGTTACTGCAGAGTTGGAATTATTGCTCAACTACAAAAACAAATTAACAGACAATCATTTATTAAATTTACTCATGCAAACCAAACTGTCAATTAAACTATTATCTGTGGTCAGTTACTGCTGCATTGTGTTTGTGTATGCACAGATAGACTTTTGAATCATTTAAAATTCAGCTCAAGTGGCCAAAATAATTATGGGTTGGCAATGACATCCACACACCGATGTAAATATGCACATGGTAAATATTCGTACACACATGCATACATACACACACACATGTATGTACAGCGAAGTAAACAGAAGCACTAGAATGCAAAAAAAGCGCCAATGTCTTCTAAGACTTCTTGCTAAATGGTATTTAACATTTCAAAAGGCAATGTGTGTAAATAAAGATACGGTCAGACGGAGCAAAGGTACGATATCGCGTAATTTGACCGATTAATTCAGCTTGTATTTAAGATCAATGCGCTTAGATTTTTAGGTAGAGCTACTTATGCTTCTCAAAAGCACATAAAGAAATAAAGAAAAATTCGAATTTTCTCTGAATTACAAGCTTGATTGATTGGTCAATGTACGTGAAATCGTATGTTTCATTCTGTGGAATTTCCCATATGTAAAATATGTCTGCTCCTGGTATATATAACGGCTCAGCCGAAAAGTACCATTTCTAAAGAAATAACTTATATTCTTATTAAAATGAAAGTTTATTTTTGGAATAAATAAAAAATCAGTACATTTAAGAATACAACCAAAATACTCGTATTAGGGAATTTACTTCTTCTCAGTATATTTGAAATCTTATTTTGTGAATTTATTCACATCTTTTGAACAAAAGTTGTTATATAAATAAAAAAGTAAATATGTATGTAAGTAATTTAGATAGAATTAATAACTCTAAAGGTGTCTTATAGTGTTTTTACACTGAAAGTTAAAACCTGGTTTTAACAGTTGATTTTGCATTCACACTGCAAGTTTTTTAAATTCAGGTTTTTACTCACAGACTGTCTAATAACTTTGTTCAAAAATAAAATAAATCTATTGCAGAAATGCGTATGTTTGTTGTTGTATTCTTTTTCTGCTTTTTGTAACAATTATTTGACAAAATGTACAACTGTTTTTGTTTGTATGAAAAACTCAGAAATTTTACAATGCGTTGTAAAATGGAATTTATTTTATATATTTTAAATAAATTTTGTAAATAAATATTTTAAAATTATGGAGGTAGTAATACAAAGTGAAGAAATGCTGGTAAATCACGTTATTTTATATAAAAATGCAAAAACACATCACAAAATAAAACTTTTTTATCGGCGGACCGGTCATATCGTATATTTTCACTTTCCAGAGGTCAATGAAAATATTTTCGTTGATTTCTTTCCAAAAAACTCTTATTTTTCGATGATTTTTTGATTATTGTTGCTGCTGCATCCATTTTTAAGCAGAAAATCTTTCAAGCGACATCTATTGTTATTAACTGGCATAAGCATTACCAGCTGCTTCCAGTCATTTTAAGTTGGCAGCACTGAATTTAACACAGCGAAAACAAGGTTGCATTTCATAAAACCAACTTAAATCCAATTCAAAAATTGTTTTAAGTTGGTTTTAACAAAAACAATTTGTATGGTAAAACCAGGTTTTAGCAGTTGGTTTTAACGTTAAAACCAGCTTTTATTAAAACCATATCACTGTTAGGCGGCTTCCAATGTACATTGGGGCAAATGCATATAAAAACCAAAAATATTTTTGAACCAGTTCTTTTGGAATTTACTTTATAATTATATAATTTTGACGTATACTTCATATAGAATTGTTCGCCTTTTATATAACGTATACGCTAATAATACGGAAGGTCGGTCATCAGTTTGTACGATTCAATAACTTATTTTAACGATAACTAAATCGTTCATAAACAATAAACCACATGCGCTGTTGTCTTAACGATAGCAAAAGTTCATTTAAAAATAAGTCATTTTTTATTTGTTGAGCTTCTCATTTGTTTAAATGAAAGTTTATAACATAATGATTCTAGTTGTTTTAAGACATTTTTGCATTTAGTTTCCCTAATGATCAGCATTAGCAACAGTGAAATGCGCATGGATCCAGCTTAACCCCTCAATAATCAATTTCAATGTATTTTTAATTAAAAAAATATTTTACTTAATAAGTAAGATAATAATTTGGGATTATTAGTGCGTTAATAAGTGTTAAACATAAAATTGTAACAATTGTCACCCCCACCCTCCCAAAAAAAACACTAGTACGTTCTTGAACCTCGTTAATCGGGACAGATATAATTTCGGCCTTTGTCCTGATTACTGAATCGTCCAGAGTACATTTAAAAATTTCACTCCATAGTTTGAATTATTTTTTATTGTCGAAAAATTCGGTTAACCAACTTAAAGAAAACAGATCCAAGACCGAATATTACCAAGATTTCAATAAAGTTTATTTTTTGCTTATTACTGTCCCAGAAATTGCTTATTTATTATTTTATTTATGCTTTACAACTTCTTTTTTGTTAATGTTTGAATTGAACCCAACCCTCTCAAGAATTCATGGCATTTTTGTGAATAAACGTATTTACTACTCAGCTAATGCATCTCACACCAGGGTTGCTAATTTTTTTGTTTTAAAATTCGCCTAAAGTCGCCAAAATCAGCTTTATGTATTTTTTTTTATATATTTGATAATAAATTTGTTTTTATATAACACTTTTTTAACATAAATTTTTATGAAATAATCGCATAAAAATTTCTCACAAAATCGCCAAAAGTAGAAATAAAATCGCCAAAAATTATTTCATTTAAATTGTTCGCAGACTAGGATTTCTTTTTGAAACTAATCCTTCAAAAAACTAATTGCCCTGAATTACAAAAATTTTTAAGCTCAATTTTGTTAAAAAAAATAGACATAAAATCGCCAACAAATTTTTTATCGCCAGAAAAATCACCAATCTCCAAAAAAGCGACAAGGCGAGAGATCGCCATATCTGACAACCTTGCCTCACACTATCTTACTATGGACCTATTATTAAGAACAAATCCCTTGTTCGGTATTTTGATAGCTATACATAAATAAAAGAGAAGGGGGAAAAATATTGGAACTAATAAAATAACTCTAAAGTGCATAAGACATTTGGATACAGTACATTTAAAGTTTTTTTTTTAGGGAAGTGACACTCAGGCAATGAATATCTATTACTATTACTGTGTGTTACGCTCTTTTAGGAAAGGGATAGTGATAGAGCAGACAGGTGTTGAAGGAAGAGATAGAGGAAAGCTTCATTATTTTACAACTCTGCTGTTTGAAACATTACCTTTTAAAAAAGTATTTTTAAAACAGTACATTAAAAAATATTTCAAAAGAAAAAAATCCATTTTTTAATTTTTAGATTACTAAAAAATTCAGTGCGACTCGCGCACGAAGGATTCCGTACAAACACTAGATATGTAATACTATATGAAGTTTTTCGTTTTTAAGATTTTTTCGGTTTTGAGCGTTTTTTTAGTTTGGCGAACTTTTTATGTTTAACGATTTTTTTTTAGATTTTTTTCTTAGCGCTTTTTTAGTTTTGGCGCTTTTTTCTAGTTTTGGCTATTTTTTTCGGGTTTTGGCGTTTTTTGCGATTTTTTCGCTTTGACGATTTTTAAATTTTGGGATTTTTTAGTTTTACCTCTTACGGTTTCCAAGATACAGCAAGTTGTCGAAATTGCATTAACTGATGGATCACCCTTTAATTAAAATTTTTTACATTTTAGTGTTAATTGTTGTAGTCGGTATGAAAATACACTAACCTTAAAAATTTCAAGTGTTTATATATTTTAAAATTTTTCGTTGCTCGTTTTAGAACACCCTTTAAATTTTAACTCTTACGTATTTGGTGTTGTAGCTGCCAAAGTTCCACATACTCTGTCCAAATTTCAGGTCAGTAGCTCTTACGTTTCCTGAGAAAATACCGTGTGACGTACAGACGGCCAGACGGAGAGCGTAGCAAAAGCAATAGGGTTCCTTTTCACATTTGGTGTACGGAACCCTAAAAAGGTACCTTTTAAAAAGGTTGCTTTAAATAATTGCGCCGTCTGAACGTTCCCTAAATATTTCTCTTATTTCTTTTATCGCTTGTATGGGGCTATAATACTTTGTTTTGTGTTTATCTTTCGTTTGTATTATGAAACGAAGTATTTTTTCTTTTGTATTCCTAATTCGCTTTAATCATATTTCGATTTAGTACGTACGATTATTTTCTTACTAAATGCTGCTGATAATAGTATTTGCTTGTCACACCAACTAGAAAGAAAAAGATTATTATTGATAGACGCAATATTTACAATACACATCAAGCATATCTGATCAAAGATATTTTTATGTGTGTATGTATGTATTTTTTCTTTTTCTTTTTAATTCTATGGTTATAAATAAATAAAGATAATTATAAATATGTGTGTAAGCTGAAAAATGTTAAAAATATTTTAGATATATTGAGACCTTTTTTCGATTTAATCGTGACCGGCAACAAATAAACTTTTTTATTGAAATTAAAATTTTATGGGCCTACCCTTAACTATCAAAATATTAAAACTGTTGAAAACTTCTTTTAAGATACGAGCTGTAAAGTTCTATCGCAAGCGACAATTTACATACGTACATATGTATCTATGTATATAAAATATATTTGAATATTTAAAAGAAAACCTTCTCGTGAAAACTTTCAGGCTTATTTACAAAAATTATTAAAAGACTCAATAGGAAAATTTTTATATAAAAATTTGTTTTAATTTTTGTCGCTTACGATTAAATCGAAAATAAGGCTCGATATATACCTATAATTTTTTAAGTCACAATAGATTGAGGGAACAGTGCTAAGGTGTTTAGGTATGTCAAGGTTTTTTTTTGGAAGATATACTTCGCTGCATTCGGTATATTTACTGATTTATAGTTTGTAGGATTGAAAGTAGAGATGGACACGAATATGAATACCAAGTCGCTCAACACGTACATACATACAAAACACGCACGCGAAAAATGTGGCCAACATGTGCACAACGCGCACGAAATATTATTGGTATGATATTTGAAAATCAGAAAATTTAATTAATTTTTTTCAAGGGTCGCTTTTCAAAAAATAAAAATGTGGCACCAAGTTGGTACTGCCAGCTGATACTATCTGCCACCACAGCTAATACTATCGGTTTACGTACAGAACTTTAAGCTTCAGAGGCCCATAAAATATCAATAAATATGCTGGTGTTGTGTGTATGTGTGTTTGACGATACAAAATATTTGGGGTATTCAAATGGTACTCATAAATTAACACGTTTTATACTAATATAAAACGAAAAAATGTGACTGCTGTGAGCAACACCTTATAATTTATAATTATAAATTTGTAGTTATTTGTATTTTGGTTTTAGCACCTTTGCACATTGCTTAATCTCTCTATCTCTCTCTCTCTATCTCTTCTTCAATTCCTTGGGTAAACTCTCACATATTTCTACATGTAGTTATGACGAACAATAAACATATCTGAGAAAGTCTTATTACTTTATGACCTTTTTGTTTGAGCCAACACAACAGTTTTTTTTAAACTATGTTAAAATGTTAAGACATTGTGACACTTACGACACTAAGGACATCCTTGTGAATATCCCAATTAAATTTTTTCGCTACTGGAAATTTATTGATACATGTGGTGTGTGATGGTGATGATGAATTGTTATTGTCTGTTGAAAATTTAATTTTGAAATTAAGCTCGAAAATAATGTCACTTAACCTTTTTTTTTGCAGTTATGGATCGATATATAAAATTGTATACCTATTTATATGGCCCCATTTTTTTTTTTAAAAAAAAAACAAGCTAAGAAATTCAAAAATTAGAAGGCTTAAGAGCACATCACTGGTATTATTCTAAGAACCAAATTTTTAAAGATGTTTGATACTACACCTTTTCCAGTTGTAATTCAGAAAGCGTCAATTGTAATTTACACTTATCAATTTTAATTCAGAAAACATCAATTTTAATTTGGAAAACATCAATTTTAATTCACAAAAAAACTAATTTTGTTAACTATGAATTTGTTTTAATTTTATTATAGAAAATAAAAATTTTTGTATAATTTTTTCCTCAATTGATTCCTTTACAATAATTACTATTCTGAAGATAGAGCGCGTACTATCTGCAACAGTGGTGTATGTTTTCATATAATTTTTGGCCATACAATTTCTATGTAGTGATTTTTCTTTACAATTGCTTAATTCACAACAATCTTTATCGCGTATTTGTGTATCAACTACACATTTTGTTTTTTAATTGTGAACACCTTCTGTATAGTGTATTAATGTATTTTGTATTTTTAATGAAAAAGAAGAACAAGCTATGTTTAATAAATATAAATTATATATATATATATATATATATATATATATATATAATTATATATAAATTCTCTCAGAGATCCTTTCTTTGAATACAACATTTTAAAAACATATAAAATAAAAGTGTAATAGTGTATTTCATTTTTATATGAAAATTTCATATAACAAATGTTACACTCTTGTTTTTAATATGATAATACAATCGATACAGCGATACAAGAGGTTTTGTGACTTAAGCAAATATTTATTATTTACTGAATTATAATTGACGCTTTCGGAATTACACCTGGAAATGGTGTAGTATAAGAACATTGTGTTAAATTTAATTTTTTTTTGTAATCAAATTTTAATATTTGGAAACGTTTATAACATCAAGGCATGGAATTTACATTGCCACAAGATTTTGGCGACAAACCGCCTTATCTGGCAACACTCTTCAGTGGTGGTATAAAACAGTAATTACTTGGTATTACCAGGTTATATTCTTTGCTAAAAGCTGCTCTCTAATACCCACAGATGTCACTATAAAATAAACTTTCATTACTTAAAAAAAAGCTTTTCCCTATAACTACACCAATAACAAATAGCTTTCTCTGGCATGCATAAGCAAAGCTTTTTTACTTGCACTTAATGTTTTCTTGTTTTTGTTATTTCTCTTTTAGGTGACGAGTCATCATATTACAATAATTCCAACGCCATTAATAATTCCACCAACAATGCCAACGGCACAAGTCTCCCCCCAAACGTCCAAAACAATTCAATGCTTAATACTACCACCGGTGGTAGCAACATTGGCAATAGTATTAGTACTTCCCAACAACAGCACCAACAGCAACAGTTGCAGCAACAGCAACAGCAACAGCTGCAGCAACAGCATCAACAAGTTAACAATGCGTTAGCGATACAATTTCAAGCCAATTCCATGCAAAATGGCGGCACTGGCAGTAGTAGTAGTAGTGGCGGCGGTAACAGTCAGTCATCCGTTAATCCTGCCTCCAATACACAAAACAATAATGCATCGGCCGGCATGAATACGAACAACAACAGTAATAACGTCAATAGCGGCCATAACACTAACAACATTGCCAACAACAATGGCAACAATACAATATCCGGTAGCAATACAAATGAAAATTCCACATCCGGTGGTGGTGTGCCACATTCACTGTCGGCGCCCCATCAGTTGGGTGCTCAACAATTACAACAACCACCGCCCCTGACACCGCTGGCTCAGCATCATCAGGCGTTGGCGCAACAGTTGCAGCAAAGATTTGCCATCAGCAATAATAACGGTAAGTGTTGTATTTATTTTAGTAAACACTCACACATGCGAATGAATATGAAATTCTTTGAGGCATAATTTTTATTAGAAAAAACATATGTTCAAACATCTGTAATAGATTTTGTTTATGTGGTGAGAATATTTTTTAGAAAACTTTTGTTCTTCTAATGGTCTAATGCTACGAGTATCAAAAAGTGTATAAAAGAAAATTATATTTGTAGTTCATTTTTGGGAGCATTGACCAGGCCAAAAAATACACATTTTATGACTTACAATTTCTTTACTTTTTCTTTTATTGTCTTTATTATTATACATACTTCGTTTTATTGTTCTCCTGAAATTCTTGTTGCTGCTGTCCTGGCCTGGCCGGCTCCATTAAATCAACATGTTGAATAGGAATGTTCTATTTATTTTTTTGACGCTTTTGTTGTGCATTTGTGGCAAATTGTGACCACCCTCTGTGTGTCTACGTTGTAGGTTTTGGGTTGGACACATTTTTTCTTATTATGGTTTTATTAGTGTCCAATAAATAAGTTTTTTTTTTGTTGGACCTTTTTTTACTTTCTTCTTGATGACTAAAACATTAAGAACAAGCACTAAATACATAAATGCTATTAAATCTAAGATAATAATAGTAGAAGTAATATAAAAATGCAAAAGTTAGTTCTTAAAGCAAAATAAGAGGAAGCGAATTATTTAAACAGAAACAATTCTTAAAAAAATGCACTAAAGATTTATCGTTAAAAAAATTCCTTTTGAAAAAATTTCCGTTTCAAAAAAATATTTTTTGATGAAAAGTATCTTTTGATAAATGTACATACCTTGGCGGAAAAGTGCAGTTTGAAAAAAGTACCTCTTGAAAAAAGTACCTTTGACCTTTGACAAAAGGTACCATTTGAAAAAAGTACCTTTGGCAAAAAGTACCATTTGAAAAAAGTACCTTTGGCAAAAAGTACCTTTTGAGAAAGTCCAATTGCAAAAAGTACAATTGCTTTTAAAAAAGTATCTTCTGAGAAAAGTACGTTTTGAAAAAAAAATACATTTTAAAAAGGCTTATTTTGAAAAGTACAATTGCTTTGGAAAAGGTATCTTTCGAAAAAGTAAAGTTTAGAAAAACCAGCTTTTGAAAAAACTCCAATTGGCAAAGTGTATTTTCAAAAAGATTATTGCGAAAAAGTATATGTATTTAAAAAAAAAATATTTTTGTTATGAAAGAACTTGTTACTAAAGTACCTTTTGCAATTAGTACCAAATTAAAACGTACATTTTGAAAAAGTACTTTGTGAGAAAATTAGGTCTTGAAAAAGTATCTTTTAAAAATAAAGTACCTCTTGAAAAAGTTATTTTTTGAAAAAATAATATTTACTTTAAAAAATGCTTTTATAAAAAGCACATTTTAAAAAAAGCACTTGTTAAAAAATATATTCTCAAAAAAGTTCCTTTTGAATAAAAAGTACCTTTTAAAATAGTTATTTTTCGAAGAAAATGTTTTTGTAGAAAGTACGTTTTACAAAAGGTACCTTTTGATAAAAGTACCTTTTTGAAAAAGTTCATTTTAAAAAAGGACTTTTTAAAAACGTGCCTTTTAAAAAAGTACCTTTTAGAAAAGTACCATTTCAAAAAGTATCTATTAAAAAAGTACCTTTTAGAAAAGTACCATTTCAAAAAGTATCTATTAAAAAAGTACCTTTTAAAAAAATACCGTTTAAGAAAGTACTTTTTAAAAAAGTAATTCTTAAAAAAGAACATTTTAAAAAAGTACCCTTTGAAATAAGTACCCTTAAAAAAGTACCTTTAAATAAAGTACGTTTTAAAAAAGTACCTTTTAAGAAAAATACCCCAAAAAGTACCTTTTAAAAAAATTACATAAAAAAATAAAGTACTATCTTAAAAAAATACTATTTAAAAAAGTACTTTTTAAAAAAAGTACCAATTAAAAACGTACCTTTCGTTAAAAGTTCCTTTTAAAAAAGTACCTTTTAAAAAAATTACCTTTTAAAAAAGTACCTTTTAATAAAAGTAGTTTTTAAAAAAAGTTCCTTTTAAGAAAAGTACCTTTTAAATATAATTCCTTTTAAGAAAAGTATCTTATAAAAAAAAGTATAATTTAAAAAAGAATACCTATGAAGGAGTACGTTATCTATTTAAAAAAGTACCTTTCGAAAAACTAAAAATCGTGCCGTAACCGCCAAAGAAGCTTAAGAGACATAATTTTCGAAATTAATTTTTTGACAAAAATCGATTATTTGCCATTCTAAATAAACCATTTTCGTTAAGAGATGGAATTCCAAAAATATATCGCATAAAGTTTTTTTTAGCGTTTATGACTGTATATACATATGTATTTTGAAAAAAACCCAATGGAAAAAAGGGCTTTTAAAAAATTTCTTTTGGGGAAAAAGTAGCTTTTGAAAATGTACCCTTTAAAGAAGTTTCTTTTAAAAGCGTACCTTCTGATAAATTTATTTCTATGGCAAAAACTATCTCTTTTAAAAAGGAACTTTTGCAAAAAATAAATTTTGAAATAGTCCCTCGTGAGAAAAACATATCGCTCATTTAGTCAAACAACGTCACAACTCAAAAAAAAGACTAGTTTGCCAAGAAAAGATTTTAAAATTTGCAATTAACATACAACTTAATGGAAGAAAATTCTATTTTTCTCTTAAGAGTTGAGAAAACAAAATATTTGTATGAAATTTTTACACAATATGAAGAATGATATCAAGATTAAATCTGCCATTGTTTTAGTAAATGAGCGATAAGTACATAAATAAGGGGTTCTAACAGAAAATTATCTCATAAAGGACATTGAAATTTTTGTGAGGGAACTTAAAACTTTAGTATGTTTCACTACATTTCGCAGATAACCCCTTTTTTGGTGTTCAAAACAAGTACATACACACATATAAACATTTACACATACACATGTACATGCATGTGTATATACTTACATACATAAATCAATAATTTCAATTTTCTTGTCCCATTTAACATTATTACTTATCAAAAAAAAACTTCTAGTCTGAGTAAATTGTTATTGTTTTCTTTCTTTTTTTTAATTCTGTCTGCTCGTCAATAATCAAGTAAATTTTGTTTATTTAATGCACATGTTAAATTATTTGTTTTTGTTTGTTTTTCCTTTGAATTACATACATATTTGTTTAAAATGAACAGAAAAATTGTTGTTGGCCTTATTTGTTAACCAAATTTGTATGTTCTCTCGAAAGGCGGGCGGCTCTTTTGCAATTGTTACATATATGAAAAAAACAACAACAACAAAAACAACATCAAAGAGAAAATATTTAACAGTAACTTTAAAAGAGATGCCACATTGATGGAATTAAAACTGTCTAGAATATAATAAATAAAAGATTCTTAAAGCCTTATGCACGATGTGGCCAGAAAATTTTTCAACAATTACTTTATTATTTAATTGTTGTTTTCAAAACAGATTGCTTCGAATAATATTATTCGAATAGAGTTTATTTTCATTATTCTCTAAAATTATATCAATGAAAATTATTTTAACAAACTTTGAGTAAAATATTTAATTTATTTTCTAAATATCTCTCATTTATTTCAATAATGTCATTACTCCAAAAAAAGTTTATATTTCAGTTAATGATGCAGAATTAATCTTCATATCTGTGTTTATATTGTGTAAAAATTTCATAGAAATATATTGTATACTCAAACTCAAATCTTGAGGGAAAAATAAGGTTTTATTTTCCCATTAAGTTGTGTGTTAACTTCAAACCTTAAACTCGTTTTCTGTAAAACTAGTTTTTTTTTCGAGTTATGACGTTGTTGAAGTAAATGGGTTGGATATTTGTGAAGAATTAAAAATTTTCCGGAAACTTTGTTCAAATAATTTTTATTGAAACAAATTTGGAGAAAATTAATTTCTACTCGGACTTACATCAAATAATATCATTCGCTTTAAAATGTTATTGTAACAGTGCTAATAAAGGTTCAAGCTAGAGTAATCGAATGATTTTCTTCGAATAAAAAGCACAAATAATTTTATTAAATAAAATTATTCGAATAAAGATTTTTTTCAAGAAAGTTTTATTATTGAAACTAAATATTCTTTGCACTATTAGTTTTGATAAAATAATGTTATTCGATTTAGATTTATTGAAATAGTTCGACTAAAGTTTTTTTGGAATTATAGTAATCCAATAATTCTATTCGATTAAAGTTTATTGGAATAATAAATGAGGTTTTTTTTATTGAATAAAATCATACGAGTGGTGATTAATCGATTTAAATAGTATTATCTCAAAATGTTTTTTTGAGGAACTTCTACAAAAAATGCATATCGTTACCTTAATAAAGAAAGTAGGGATGCAACGATACGCCGTTTTGCCGATGCGATACCGATACCCAAAAAGAAATATCGCCGATACCGATACGCATATTGAAACTGAACTCAAGTTAAAATTAACAAAACTTTTTATTATACAAAATTATAGTGTAAGAGATTATTAATATTTAAAATTGATATTTAATTCATTCATTCAGAGAACATTTCACTACTATGGTTCAAAACAAAACAAAACAAACGTTTAATTTTCTGTTTAGAATTTATGTTCTGCTTTTAATATGTTATATTTCTTAGTTTTTATGCAAAAAAATCGTTGAAAATTCAATTGTTTGTTCAAAACAGCTCTAAAAAATTTAAAAAGTATCGTCGTGTCGACAGTAAAATATCGCCGATATCGATATATCGGGAAATCAGAAATATCGCCGATATATCGGAATCGGTATCGGTATTCGTTACATCCCTAATAGAAAGTCCTTAACTCATTATTATTTGAAATAAATTTTTTTGTATATTTCGATAGAAGCACATCTAATGTAACGAAAAATGCGAAAATATCGGTTTAAAAAAAATAATGAATTAGGACCTTTCTATATTAAGGTAACGATATATTCTTGGATTTAATTTCGGTCAAATAAAGTTCTTGAGCACAAAGGAAATATATAAATAATGTGCTTCAAATATCTTTCACTAAAAAAAATTTTATATGTTTTTTCGAACAAAATTAATTATTAAAAAAAATTTATTATTAATTAATTATTATTAATTATTTATACGAATAATTCTTTTGTTAATGTTTTTAAAATATCTTTCTTTTGAATAAGAGTAAACTTTTTTCGCAAAATAATAGGTGAATAAATTTTATTCGAGAATTGGAAATAATTAATATTTATTTAATTGAATTATTAAAAACTTTTAAAAAATGTTTATTGAACGACATTTCTAGAGCAGCTACGTCCAAACACACACACTGATATTTGCATTTGAGGAAACAGCTTTGAAAGCTCTTAAATTTGTTCTTGTTTCTTTGCAAAGTAAAAGTAAGGGTTGTTGTCTGTTCTGTTGTTGTTGCGGATGTTGCACTCTCGTCGTTGTTAAAGCACAAAAGCTCTTTATAAAAGTTTGTACATTGTGCATATGGCGTGGACGTAGCTGTTCTAGAGGAATAATTTTTATTTTTGCGATTAAATAAAGTTTAATGTTAAATCACATGTGTTCGATTGACATGGAAGTGAAAGATTTTGTACAGGATCTGAAGCATTTAACGTAATATTTTATTATGTAATGTGTTTGAAGAAACCTCATTCCAAACCTTTCTCCTCCCGTTGCCTTTGATTTTGAAATAAATCAAAAACTTTAGTAAGTTTCTTTAAAAAAAAATCTGGCAGCCATTTAAGGAAGTTAGCAAGTGAATTTTTCTCTTTGTTTGCATAAACAAATCTCTTCTCATTTCATTCGATTTCATTTGCTTCTCTACGAGCGAAATTTCTCTTCATTTAAGTTTCATTCATATTCATTCTTTTTTATTTATCGTGATTGTTTATAGCAAAAATTATTATGCGTTTTTTTCGCATACCCGCCTTCAATGAACTTTAGTTTGCGTTTATTATACGCAGCGTACGGCGGTTCATTCGTTAAATTTTTATACTCGTAATATTATAAATAAAAAAATATTAAAAAAAAATAAATTAAAATAACTGTGTAAAAAAATTTTGTGATAAACCATATAAATATGTATTGCTTATTTTTTAATTTTACAATACAATAATAAAGTGAATTTAATGAATAAAATTGCGCTGTAAACAAGATAAATATTTGTTCATAAGAAATTGATAAAAATAAAATGGAATTAAAACCGTATAGGGAAATTTTCTTAAGAGTTTAAGTAAATAAAATAGTTTAATAATATATTTCTAAAAAAAAATTACCTCAGCCAGCAGCCATTTAAGGCTTTAAAGTCTATAAAAGTGTTAAAAAAAACAGTGTAAAAAATACTTGTTTTTATGTGTGTGTGTATGTTTCACACGTGCCTATTGGTGTGTTTGTGTGTTGTAATTTAGAAGGAAAAGCTTTTTTTTCATTTACTATTTTTTTGTCATAAAATTAATGTTGGATTATTTTCTGAGCCGTTTTTATTTTGTTACTTTTACGCTGCTCTCCTTCTCTTATTTTCGTTGTCTGTTAAACATTTTTGTTTAACTACTTCATAATTTTAAATGAAGTTTATAGAGAGCAAAAAATTAGATTTTTTTTCAAAAATCTTCACTTTTGAGCGGAAATGTATGAATTGTTTTAAAATGTTTATCTAAATAAAACAATAGAAAATTTTATTGTTAATGCAAGTATTTAAAAACAAATTTTCGGTGTGTTTATTTAACAAAAAATGTTATATTTTTTTAAGCAACGAGGTCCAGCTGAAAAGGATTTTATTAAAGATCAACTATGGTGATACAGGAAATTGCTATATTTTGTGGATTATAATTATTATTGGTTAATATAAGATATACCGAAGTATATTTATTTTACCTAAAGTCTTTCATTTATTTGTACTTTTTTTGGTTAAGCAACGTTTATATGCATTTCGTTCCTGCTCAGAAAACTTTTAACGAGTTCCGTGTACAGAAACGAAATGAATATCCATATACTTTTTGCTTAACCAAAAAAAAAAAAAAACGCAAAAATTCCCTGTATTATTGATTAATGTTATACGAAAATAAAAAAATTAAATAATTGATATAGTGGGACCATAAAGCTCAATGTTTGTATTAAAATTAAAAATTATAAAATGATGTTAATTATGAAAATATTTAATAATAGATAGACAGTGGAATTCCTGCTCAGAATGTCCATTAAAATGCTGTGCCGGGTGTGACCTTGCAAATTTCAGTTTTTATAGAATTATTTCTTTTAAGACATGTATTTTGGTGCAGTAAATTGTTCAAAGTCATGTATTGATTGTATTAAATATTTACTGCCGGTAAAAGGAGATTTTATAAAAAAAAATTACTTAAATGTGACGGGTGTGATTTAGTATGAAAACTCGAAAAAAAGTTCAATGTCATTAGCCTGATTCTTGTGTAGCACCGGGTATTTTAAAGGATCTTCTTTAAAGAGTTGCCTAATAAGAGCGATTCTTTTTGCTGGACTACAAGGGACGGTTTAATTGGTTTAATTTTAATGACTGCCCTTTTTGTTGGAAAAAGCAATTTTAGATGTATTCAAAAGGCTTATAATATGACTTTCATCATTTTGTCGTTGTCTGCGGTTGAGTTTCCTTCTCCATAATTTTTTTCTTTTTTCTTCAAAGAATTGTTTCTCCATTATAAGTTTCTGAAAATTTCTTTTTTTCTTGACTATTTCTCTCCCTCTCTCTAAAGCCAAATAAAGTTCATATTCTTCTTTGATTTCTTTAAATTTGCTCCTCAGCTTCCATTTTCTATTGAAAAATAGTACTTCAATGCTGATGTGACGGGTGTGATTAAATATGTTTTCCCTTTAACTAAATATGATAGTTAACAAAATTTTATTTTGTTATTAATTGGGGCTACTTTTTAAATTTTTGGAAATTTACAATTTTTTGTTATTAAACTGAAGCAGAAGAAGACACACAAAGGCGTGTCGAAATATTGAAAAATAAATATGATAAATAAAGCTTAATGAAATAAATAATAAATAACAAATAATAAATAATAAGTAATAAATAAAAGAAAATAAATTATGAATAATAAATATAAAATATGAAATATTTAAAATACAAAATACAAAATATAAAATATAAAATATAAAATATAAAATATAAAATATAAAATATAAAATATAAAATATAAAATATAAAATATAAAAAATAAAATATAAAATATAAAATATAAAATATAAAATATAAAATATAAAATATAAAATATAAAATATAAAATATAAAATATAAAATATAAAATATAAAATATAGAATATGAAATATAAAATATAAAATATAAAATATAAAACATAAAATATAAAATATAAAATATAGAATATGAAATATAAAATATAAAATAATAAATAGAACGCTTTAAATTTGTACTGTGACGGGTGTGACCGAAAATTTTGATGTTTCAATTAAACCACAAAACTCTCATTATAAAATTTAAAAAGTCGAGTGTTCAACAAAAAGCAAGAGTTAACGGTTTTTATGACAATTAAAGAAAGCAATAAAAGAAAACTTAAAAGAAAGAAAAAGAGAATGCCAAAATAGAAAATTTCCCTTTTTTAAGAACTTCTAGATTTGCCTTCGCTTTGGCACAACAAATGCTTCAAATTATTAATGAAATTCTTTTGTTATTGCGTATGCTTTCCAATTTTGCACTCACACACACACCGCGTACACACATCAACACACAAATTGTATGTGTTAATTAATGAAATTTTTATCAAACTCATTAAAAATTGTTTAAGGAAAAAAAATATATGAAGGTGAAGAACAAATTAATAAAAATGCAATAACAAAAGTGGAAAATTGTTAAACCAATTTTAATCAAAATTTAAGCACTCGACAACAGAATAGAAAACATATGTTTTTTTATTGAACGCTTAATATTATTTATTGTTTTTTTTTTGTTGTTGACTCCAGACTGATAAAAATTTGAAATACATATTTTCTATTGATATACATTTTTTTTAATTGCAATAATATTGTAGGCAACGTCAATATGGCCTCAAACTGTTAAAAAAACATTTAATATTAATGTCAGCCAAACATTTATAAACGTTAAATAAACTTGATTTTCTATTGGGGGTATTTTATGGCTCTTTCGAAAGAGCAAGCGAGTATAAAGCACCCTTTAGCAGAGATATAATAATTTAAAATGTCCTTAAACATTTAACACATGAAATTCTACTATTAGTCTTCAAATATATATTCGAAATTAAAGTTACAACACCAGAAATCAGTAGAAACTTAAGGGTAAATAATTAATAATTAATAGTGTGGTACGATATCAAATGCCATAATCTTGGACGGAAAAAACGTCATCGAATCAGCTGGTTATCAAAAGCGACAATTAGACCCTGATCTGAATTTTTAAATTTATTTTATTTCTGCATAATATGCAAATAATTTTTAGTTTTCAATACGAATTTATTTTTAGCGTTTCAGCTATCGATATGAAAAACTTGAATGAAAGCTTTCTTTATACGATAGTTCTTTGCTTTGAAATTTGAAAATTTATTTAAAAAAAAGCAATCTGAGTCCGATCATAGGGGAAATGAAATTTTTTTTTTAATATTGGCTTATGGTAACTAAAATAAAATATTTAAATTTTTGACTCTACTGTATTTAAAAATCTATGAAAAACTGCATCTTTAGTAGTGGAATTATTAGCTGTGGGGGTTTGTGGAGAATTGCTCATATGCAAGTGGAAAACGTCAAATAAAAATTTTGATAAAGTTCGCCACTGTGGGTTTGCAAAATTTGTATTAAAATCTCCACCCATAATAATTTGCATGAGATGGATATTGTTACCCAATTGTCGTGCACCAGCGTCAGTGTAAGGCAACAGTACATAATGAAGATATGTTATAATATAATATTATAAATTCTTTATAAAGACTACTATATATCTTTTAAACAAATATTTGACATTTAAAATGCTCTTTTATTAATTTAAGTTTATTTATTTTATTTATTTTATATTTTGCAAACTTTTTAACAAAATTATCCCCACTGCCAACGCTATTACACTTCACAAGCAATATCTAGATTTTTACACATCAATAATACAAGAATTATAAAAAAGTCTACACACAAGTTTATTTGAATTACTTTCATTCAATAAAAGTTAAAAGAAAAAAAATTGTTTTCCAAATAATATTTCGTGAATAAATTATTGAAGGTGTGTGTTTTTTCAACTCGCCCACTAAAATTTAACCCCAAAATAATATTTTTCTAATAGTCTTTGAACTCTTTTCAAACACGCAATATTTTAATAAAAAATATCTTGTGAATAATTAATTATATTTTAAGCTGGAAAATTGGTTTATCTTCCCCTCATGTTCAGCCCAAAAATATGCTTTGAATTTATTTACGAGTCTGTTATTTGTCGCTTTTCTTTTACCAACTTGAGTTTCTTATAAATCAACTGTAAAACTAAATCTGTTTACTAGTCCTCAACACTCAATACATCTTTACTCTCATTTAAGTTACTTTATTTTCTCTTTGTCTCTCTCACTCTCTTACTCTCGGCGTATTGGTACCGTTTCCTTTTTGCTACTTTATCCTTTACATTTATTTCACTTCCCTTTTTTTAATCCCAATTCTTGCCATAAAATAATATTGTGTTGGTATGTGTGCAAGTGCATTATTCATTTTCCTTTGAATGCAGTTTATTTGAATTCCTGCAAAAATGTCACTTTTACAACTTAAAGGAAAAATCAAAAGTCTGGCCAAAATTTCCATATAAATTAAAATGTTTTCAACTTTTAAAAAAAAATATATACAATTTTTTTTGCACTGAAATTTGTTGTTATATTTCTTTTTAATAAACTTGAAATGTCATGATAAAATGAAACCAAACAACCAAACAAACAAACATTTAACATGAAAGCAAAATCAGTGTCTGAGGTCGTGAACCTCGAAATAAAAGAGGATACAATGAAAAAAAATAGTAAAACATATTGAAAAAAAAAAGAATCCAAATGGAAAATCTACTAGACAATTACACACACACACACACACACACACACACACACACACACATACACACAAATATTTTAATTGTATGTGTCTGTGCTTTTTCCACATCCACATTCAATGAAATTTCCCAGTGCTGAGAAAATGCATGTCTGTCTGTCTGTCTGTCTGTCTTTCTGTGTGCATGTGTGTGCCTTGTAATTGAAATTGAATTCATAAAGAAAAAATACATTTTTGAAAAATATGACAAATTTTATTTCGTGGTAAAAAAATTCTTGTTGGTATCTATCTCTTCCTTTATTAATTCAAGTGTCTGGCAAAATAACTAAGTTCCTCTTTTTTTATTATTTATACTTCTGTTTCCATAAAATTTTATTTTGTTTTTTTTTCATTCAAATCTTTGTAAGTGATTTTGAAACTGGTGTTAATGAGATTTTCCTGCCATAATTGCTTTAAAAATAATTGATATATTCATTAGAAATAACTTTTAGGATCATTGGTTCCTTAATTGGATTTTTAACCAAATTGATTTTTATACTTGATGGTATGTAGCAAGTAAGGGCCTGTCCAACGATGTCGAAAACGTTCGGTTTGTCGCACAGTTACATTAGAAAGAACAACAGCACTTTAAAATTTGTTTTTGTTTTGAATGTAAGTGTTGTTTTGAGTGTAAGTCGAAAGCTGTCGACAGGAAATAAAGTTTTAGTTAATATTCCAGTTAGACTTGTGCTCAACAGTTCTTTTTGAACTATTTTGAGAGCGTTTGAATCAAAAGTTAATTCAATTATTTTGTTCTGCTTAAGATAAACTTTGGTTTGTTACTATGAAGTATAGTTTCTTAATTTTTGCCACAAACCCATGGCTATTAATTTTAGTAAAGTTTTATTATTGCTCTTCTAACTTTATTTCTTTCTATATTTATGATTTTATTAGACTAAATTTCTTATCGCTTTGTAAGCCAAATTACATGTGGTAACTCTTAAATGAACAAATAACACCGAAGTTAATTGTAAATATTCTAACAAACACTAGTAGAACGGAACAACTAGCTGTTTTAGAAGGTAACTACACCTTCATCATCTGAATTGTGTTGTTTTGGTCCACTGTGTTTGGTGTCAGTAGATGTAGATTTTTGCTTTATGTACTTAGCTTTTTATTGCAAATGGAATATGTGAATTATTTGATTCATCGTATTACAATTATAGAAAATTTATTTATAAAAATTTTTTTCAAAGCATTTTTTTTTTCAAAAAGTAATTATTTAAAAAGTTACTCTTTTTAAAACGTGTTTGTGACAAAATGTACTTTTTTAGGGTTCCGTACACCAAAGGTGAAAAAGGAACCCTATTGTTTTTGCTACGCTGTCCGTCTGGCCGTCTGTCCGTCACACGGTATTTTCTCAGGAACCGTAAAAGCTACGGACCTGAAATTTGGACAGAGTATGTAGAACCTTGGCCACTACAACAACAAATACATGAGAATTAGAAATTAAAGGGTGCTCCAAAACGAGCGACGAAAAATTTTAAAATCTCATGTAATATACATACAATTGTATAAACATATGTATATTGACACTAGTAATTTGTAAAATTAGTGTATTTTTATATAGACTACAACAATAAACATTAAAATATTAAAAAATTTAAATTAAAGGGTGGTCCATCAGTTAATGCAATTTTGACTATATAAATTTGACAAATTGCTATATCTTGGAGACCGTAAGAGGTAAACTCTTGAAATTTTCAAAAACGGTAAAACTAAAAAATCCGAATATTATAAAATCGCCAAACCGAAAAAAAATCGCCAGAACCTGAAAAAAAATCGCCAAAAATTTTAAAAAAATCGCCAAATCGAAAAAAATCGACAAAATTAAAAAAAAATTCTAGCACTAAAATAAATCGCCAAATTCGAAAAAATCGTTGAAATGAAAAAAAAATCGCCAAAAACCGAAAAAAATCGCCAAAACGCGAAAAATGCGCCAAAACCAAAATAATTGTTTATGTGAAAAAAATCGCCAAAATTAAAAAAAAATCGCCAAAATTTAAAATAAACGCCAAAAACCGGAAAAAATCCTCAAAACGAAAAAAAAGTGCCAAAACTAAAAAAAATCACCTATATGAAAAACGCCAAAATTAAAAAAAATCGCCAAAATAAAAAAATCGCCAAAATAAAAAAAATGCCAAAATAATAAAAATCGCCAAAATTAAAAAAACTTCAAAAACCAAAAAAAAAAATCGCCAAAAAGGCAAAAAAAAATGCCAAAACTCAGAAAGCTCCAATAAATTCAAAAAACCCCCAAACTAAAAATAATCGCTTAAAACCGAAAAAACCCAGAAACGAAAACAATGCCAAAACTATAGTTTATATTGTTCGTATTGAATTACATATCTCGTGCCCATACGGAACCCTTCGTGCGCGGGTCAAAGTCGCACTTCACTGAATTTATTTTAAATTGAGCTTGCTTACTTAGTTCAAAATGTATTTTTAAAGTACATATGTATGTATTTGGTTTTTTCAAAAAGTCTTTGTTAAAATTTTTTGCATTCATCATCAGTAACTTATTTAATTAATTTTATTCTAAAGTTTTTTTTTTTTAATTCAAAACTTTCTATAAAATTCTTTGCAGCAATTTTTGTACCATATATTAATTGATTAAATTTATTAAACATTTTTTATTATTTCCTGCAGTGCCTCAAACAATAATTAATTATATTATTAAAGCAAAATATTAACATTGAGCTACAAAAAAATAAATAATGTATTTTAAAAAATCGTTGAAATTCTTTTGTATTTAAATCAAAGTATTGTAAGAGAATGCATCGCAAAAAGTCACAAGCATTTTTGATGACACAAGTAATAAACTGCGCTACAGTTGAGAATTTAAATGCTGCATACATACATCAAGTTTGTTTTCTAAGGCCCTGTGCCAAACGGTAGCAAGCTACTAGTGTAATTAAATTTTTAACACTTCTGAGCTGAATAAAATTTCACTAGCCCCTAGTAGCTAATATAATTTTTGACACAACAGATAAATTTTTGACAAGCAGCAAATAAGAAGCATGGTATCATAAAAGATAAAGCCACCGCCGTCGCTTCGAGCCGTCGCCCATTACATAAATTTTTACGTCCCTTAAATATAGTTAGACTGTGAAAAATTTTGCATCATGTATACGTATAAAGTTATATAATTTTCTGCTACAAGAATATTGTTTTATATAAAAATATTTTAAAAAATTGTTGGTAGCCGGCGGCTTGTAGTAAAAATTTTTCCTTCGCCGCCGCAGTAATTTCTTCATCACCTTCTCTTTATGCTAAATAGAGTTTGCCAAAATTATACATTGTCAAAAAAGATATCATTTGGCACAGCAGAAAAATTAAATTTTTTCCCCACAGGCAAGTATTTTTTTACCATAGTATTTTTCTACCGTTTGGCACAGGTCCTAAGGTTTTAATTTTATACTGAGAGAGAAAACATATAGCTATAGAAATGGTATATCGTCTGCTATAAAGCAGAAGCACGTAAGTATCAAAAAAAATTCAAAATCGCACTTTTATTTAATTAAAGAGTATTACATCGCAACTCATATCGCGCCGTAACCGCAAAAAAAGCTTAAGCGACATAATATTCAAACATAGTTTTTTTTTTATCAAAATCAATCATTTTCGATTATAAATAATTGTTTTTGATCAAAAAAAAAAAACGAGGTTACAAAAATTTTATAAAAATCAGCCGAATTATAAATGAAAATGAGGAAACTTGACTTCTACCACTTGAATAAATTTCTTTAGTTTGCTCTCTCTGCTTCTATAGAATTTAAACAGCCATAGTTATGAATCAAAATAATTCCAAAAAGCTGAAGCAGAAATCTACATATGTACATCAACTGACACCACATACCGCGAACTATAAAACAAAGAAGTATGATGATGAAAGTTCAGTGACTTTTTAAAACAGCTAGTTGTTCCGTTCTACTAATGTGTTTGTCAGAATATTTACAATTAACTTTGGTGTTATTTGTTCATTAATATTGAACTTAATTGATATTATTATATTGTTTGCTAATGAAAATTTAATAATTTTTTTTATAATTGATATTACGAAATTTTTCGGATATAATTTTTTTTTTGAGTAGACATTATGATTATTATATTGCTATTACTTTTCCTTAGTATTATAAAAGTTTTTTATAAATTGATTTCTATAGATTTAAGCAACAAAAGATTTTCTTAATGAAAAACTGATGAAACGTTTATTTTAATCACTTTGAGGACATGTGAATGTTATTTATGTATGTGTAGCGTATTGTTTGCGGCCATTGTGAACTTTTGTAGTTTAATATTGTTGTTTCTTCTTTCCAAAAACCAGTCGTCGCCGTCTGCATTACAGCAAAAAAAAAAAAAAAAAAAAAAAAGATGTGCAAAATATTCTGTAGCATAAATCAATTTCAATTAGTTAAGTTATTTGTAAAACAATTTATATTTATCCAAATTCTTTGCTGTTTTTTATACACTTTCATATGCGATTTCGTTCAATTGCCTTGCGAGGTCAAAGAACAAATTTTATTAATATAATAAACATGAGTTTTAAAGGCAAAGTGAATAAGGCCCTAAAGTAGTTTTATTTAGGCATAATTTAATATTATTTCTAGAGTGTTAGTAGATATAGGGAACTATTGTTCAGAGGGCAAACTAAGCCTTTAGATACCGATCGAAATTTGGAAATGCATTTCCAATCTACGAGTAAACTCTTTTGAAATATTTTCAAAATACTTAGGCCTTAGAAGTTGAAAAATTTTTTAATGCTTGAATACTATCAAATTGAAAAATGTTTATTAAATAAAAAACACACAGTGACACAGTGGCCCATAAAAACAACAATAAATATATTTATAATTAATTGAAATTGAAACAAAACAACCGTGGGCAGTTAAAAATAAAAGGCATATAATACGTTTTTTATTATGTATACAGAAAAGTATAAAATTGCAGGCAACATTGTATTTCATTTAGGGTGTGCATAATAATACAAAAATAAAAAATAAAACAAGCAGAAAAATATAACAATAAAAAAATCACACAAAACGTTGTTGTAAGCCGGCTCAATAATTTAGTAACTTTAATAGAGATTTAGGTGCATAAACGTGTGTGTATGCCTGTGTCTGCGTGTGAGTGTGTATGCGTGTGAGGATGTGTTGGTATTCTTTTCAGTGTAGACTCGTAAAATTTGCTTAATGCAGCTAACCAACAACAAATATTAAACGAACTACTGGTTAAATAGAAAATAAAAACATTTTTTTCTTGCATTTGTTTTGTAGTGCAATGTCTGAAAGTTTTTTGACCTCCAACCATTTAAGGGATGTGAATCATAAAACGTAGTTTTTATGTGTCTCTTCTCTTTTTTTTTAATGAAAGTGTATAAAATTAAATTAAATCATGTCTGGCTGCATTTTTAGGCGTAATTATCAACAAGAAAATATGCAAATATTTATGCTAAAATGAAACAAAGAAATTAAAAAAAAAATCTGTTTGTCAAATTAAAAATGCATTCAAGGCATTAATTTCAGTTTGTGTTGTGACCATAAAGAGACTTCATTAGTCTTTGGTTTTTTGTACTATATTTTTTTAAGCAAATGAAGGCGAAAGTGCAAAGCACAAACGAAGACAGTAATTTTATTTGATTTGCAGCATTAATGAATGGCCTTAAAAATCATTTGATTAAGAATTTACATAGAGTGGTATCATGGTGTAGCGTTGTTATTCGTATTCTTTGTAATTATAACATATTTAATCGGCCTAGAATTATATGGTTCGTTAAACCGGGATGCCACTGTAATTAATTTAAAAAAATGTGCCAGAAGTATTTTTATTTAAATATAGAGTTTTTTAGGAAAGTTCTGCCAAATCAATTTAAATCAAAACGGAGAATAAATAATTTCCAGAAATTGAGTTTAAGGAAAAGATAACACTATAACACTAGAGCTGAATACAATATCGCAGATGAGTATGCCGCACAGTGTCGTGATTTTATGTAACTAATCGTAAAAAAAATTAAAAAAAGTTATTATAAAGTGCTAAACTTTAATACAAATATTTAAATTAATAACATACAATCAGACGGAAAATTTGGGCGCGTTGTGGCTGCACAGTGAGATTTTGGTGCTGAAACCCCATTTTTGAACTACTCTATTTTAACAATCTTACAATGCAGTTTTGTAGGGAAACCTTTTAGCTATAAAATAGGAATTATTTTTTTTATAAAAATTTAATTTTAGATTCAAAATATTGAAGCAATGGACATGCTAGGATGCTAAGCAAAAAATTAAATATTTTCACTTAATTCATAATCACCCTTTTGGGTGATTTCCTAAAACTGTAATCGCCAATTCTTGCGTTGTTGTGGTGTCAGTGAACTATCCACCCTTATTCCAGTTGTCGACATCGACGTAAATTTAACACATTACAAAAAAATTGGAAAACAATTTTGTGCTACTGACAATTTATTTCCGGTCACTAAGGCCTAGAAAATAGCATAAACCTGTCAACAGGAGTCAGTTGTTTTCGACTACGTGTGCAAACAAGCCCCAATTTTTGGTATTGTGTTAAAGTGGCGTCGATGTCGACAACAGGAATAAGGTTGATTTTCTAATTTTGCTCAGCGTTTTTTTTTTGCTTGAGAAATGTTGCATGTGAACAAAATATTCGCATTTTATTCCCGATAAGGGTGAATATTCTTGATAACGCCATTCGACTTCAATATATTGAAAAAATATTAATATTTGGTGTATTAACAAGGGTGGGTTATGTGTCCTAAGTTTCATAATGTCTTAACATTTTAACATAGTTTAAAAAAATTATGTTGTGGCTCAAACAAAAGGTCATAAAGTAATAAGACTTTCTCAACTATGTTTATTGTTTCTCATTATTATGTGTTGAAATGCGTGAGAGTTTACCAAAGGAATTGAGAGAGAGTAAGCAATGAACAAAGGTGCTAAAACCAAAATACAATAAGTACAATATTTATAATTTAAAATTATGAGGGGTTGTTCACAGCTATATATATATACCTTTGCTGTAAAATAAAGTGAAATAGTAGGTCTACTTTTTATAATTATTTGCATCTTTAAAGTGGTATACGAACATGTCAGCTGATTGTGATGCACAGTGGTGCCAAGTTTTATTTTATTTTTAGTGTTGCCTTTGGCTTATCACTTGAAATGTCCACAAGCGTACAATGCCCTAACGTGGTAACGCCTTGCATCAACTTTAAGCAACAAGCGACCCTTAACGTGTTTTTAAATACTTCATTTCAATAACTTGATTTATTAATAAAAAAATATGCTATTAAATTTGATTTATTGTAAATTTTTTTCGTTTTAAAGATTATCATCCATATATGCAAAGCAAAAGCCATAATAAAAACATTAACATACTCCCCCTGAACAATTTAAAAATAAAAATAAATAAATTGCACAAATATTCGCTTTCATAAAATTTTACAGTCTTCAATTTTGATTAAAAATAAGATTTTCCTACACACTCGCCTACAGAAAAAAAATACATATTGTTAAAAATTATTAATGAATGACTAAAGAAATGTTTAAAAGTTTTGTTTATTATATTCTTGAGAAGAAAAAAAATGTTTCTTTTGAAACACACATTTTCTTTGAAAACAATTAAAACGAAATCTCACAAAATAACTTCCGTTCCGAACACAAATTTCTCGCATTTTTGGACACACGTTTTTCATGTTCTTGATTATTTTTTTAAATGTCTTTTTTTGCTTTGCAAGAAAATTTGTATAAAATTTATGACCTGCAATTAAAAATCAACAATTTTGCATTAATTTATAAACAACTTTCCACATCACACAAAAGAAAATTTATGCGATTTTTTTTTGTTTTGCAATATTTTTTTTGTAAATAAATTTTTGGTCATAAAAAAAAATAATAAAAAATATTCAGTATCATGCAAAAACTAGACAGTGTATACACATACATGTATCAAACAGTTTTGAAAAATATGGGCCAAGAAGAAATTTAATATATACATTTTTGGAGCAATTACTCGGTACCACATATTCATTTACTCGAAGAACGTAATAACTCAAAAAATGGAATTTTTGAGCTAATGCAGAATTAATCTTCATATCGTTCTTTATATTTTCTAAGAATTTCATATATACATGTATCTTGTGTTCTCAACTCTTGAGAGAAAAATAAAATTTTCTTTTTCCATCATTTTTCGTTTCTGTAAATCGCGCGTTTTGAAATCGCCTACTTTCCAGGAAAGAGCTGAGTTAAAAATAATAAAGGGGGCTATTCTGGAAAACGCGTCGAAGAAGTGAAACTTTACATTAAAACTAAAACAAATTTTCAAAAATTGTTTTTGTTTGCCATGCATTTCTTAAATGAAATAAACGTGAGAATTTTAACGCGTTTCTCTTTCTTTTAAAAACGGTTTATTTTGTATGAGAAACAAAACAAATATTTTACATTTACACATTTTTGTTTTCCAAGTAACTTTCACCAAGCCGACGCGTATTTCAGAATAGACACCATTATATTTTAGATCCTTAAGATATTTTATACGCACTTAACTTCGAATGCAGCAGAACACTGATTTTCGTTTTTGCAAATCGCACGATTTGGCTACGGAACAGCCCTAAATATGTCCTGTTGGTGAAACCGAAAAATTCGAAAGAAAAATTACAAGAATGTCTCACCCAGGATTTCTTGGTTACATTTATTGAAAATGATAGTTGTAATCTGTGAGTTGTCGGTGGCAATGTTTTTTGTTAATTGTGAACTCAGTTGAAGTTTGGTTGCTATCCGTAATCGACTCATATGTTGAAACAACAATACGTTCAATACGTCTGTTGTTTATACATATGTATATAATTTCGTGAAAAGAGCAAAGAAGCATTATAAATATCATGATGGAAAAAATGTCACGTGCGACTTTGAATATAAAAAATATATAAATTATTGAAAACTATTTTAGAGAGATATCACTGCTTTAGTTTTCGCTGAAACCACTGTCTCAATCCTTGGCTGCAATAACAACTTTTGTTTCTGTCACATGCGAATACATTGTTTGAAATTTACTTAAAACCCATAAATTTCGCAAAATCAAATTCAGTATCAATGACAGAGTGCTATAAATTATTCTTATATTGTTTTTTTAGTTTTGAGATTTTTGGGACGGTCACGTTCGACATAATAGAAATTAACATACATATTCTTTTTTTTTAATACATACATATTTGAATATAATTTGGTAAAAGTAGCAGCAGAAATAATTATCATGATAGAAAAAATGTCACGTGTGACCATTACTAAAAATTAATTAAAAAAATTTATAAATCGTTCAAAATTATATTAAAGAGATGTCAATGGTTCAGATGTCGCTGAAATCAGTGTCGCAATCCTTGGCTGCAAAAACAACTTTTGTGTTTGTCACATGCGAATGCATTGGTTTTTTGCAATTTTGTTGGAAACGAATAATTGCTTGAAATGAAATTCAGCATCAATTACAGTGATAGTTTAGTGCTATGAGTTATTTTTATTTTATTTTTTTCACACCTTAGAGATGTGTTGGACGGTCACGTTCGACAAAATATAAATTAACATATTCTTATTCTTCTTTTATAAATATCTATTTTAATATATTAATTTAAGCGGTTTTAGTGAAATTTTTTTAATTTAACAAAAGCTGCAGCAGAAACACCATAATATCATGATGAAAGAAATTTTCACGTGCGACTGTAACTAAAAATAAATTTAACTACTCAAAATTTTATAAAAGAGACATCAGTGCTTCAGGTGTCGCATAAATCAGTGTCTTAATCGCTGGTCGCAAAAAATGCTTCTATTTTTGTCAGATGCGAATTCCTTGGTATTTTTTTTGCTATTTTCCTGGATACGAAAAATTGCTTAAAATCAAATTCAGCATCAATTACAAGGCTAATTCAGTGCTATAAGTTATTTCTATTTTGTTTTTTCACACTTTAGAGATGTGTAGTACGGTCACGTACATTAATGCACGTGCTACTTTTTTCAAAATCTATTTCAATATACAAATTTAAGAGGTTTTAGTGTAAATATCGAAGTCGAAATACGATTAGCACGATTAGGTCCAATAATAATAAATAATTATAATTTAATACTTTTACACTAAAGAAGATAACATCCATACGTATCGTTAAGTTGATATTGAAAGGCCCTAAGTCATAATTTTTTTGTTAATCGAGTTTTTTTTATATGAAGATAGAAGAACATCTAATGTATCGCAAAATTAAAATGGCTTTAGTGTATATTCTATTAAGGAACAAAATTCTTGATCATAGAAATGGTTCGTACTTTAAGGCGCTCATCAATTTTATTTCTCAGTGCATTCCAAATACATTTGGCGCTCCTAAAAGTAGAATTCAAATTCTAGCTTAATGTTTATTTTATGTAAATTTTTGTTTGTTTTTGAAATCACATTCGTGGGCGGAAGGGCGTTATTTTCGCCCTTTTATTTCTTTCATACGAAATTGATTTCTATGACACTCCTGTTAAATAGATTTTTAGCTGATTTGGTCATTATAAAATCTGGGCAGGATGTGATGACAGCTTATGACTTTGGCTAACTAATATGTATAAAATATGAACTCCATTAACTGAATATAATACCATGAAGTGTGATTTCCTAGTGCCTTTGACTTTATTTCATCATTAATTTGCCAGCATTAGTTTGTGTTGTTTATTTTTTTTATTTATTTTCTTTTTTCAACTTGTTCAAGTTGTCAATGTAAAATTTGCGTGTTTACTAAACACTACACCATTTTCATTTATTTGCTCGCCTTTTATTTCAGCTTTCTTATGCTCCTTCTGCTTCATTTTATAGACGCCATTAAGTCATTAGAGGTCATTGTCAATAAATTAAAACGCACAACAAGAAAAACAAGAAAAAAAAAATAAAAAATAAGACAAAAACTGTCATTAGAAGTGACTCACTTCAATATTAATTTTAATATATTTTCTGCTTTTATGCTTTCTTTTCTTGAAATTTGGCAAAACTTTTTTTCGTGCTTGTTTTATTTTTTATTTAAAAGTAGTCTTTACTTTTTTTAATAACTTAGACTAAAGACAATAAAATGTATCTAATACACTCCTAAATAATAAATGTTAATGTAAAAGTCTAGTCATTTCAATAAAAAAAAATTTGCTTGGAAAATACTACGATTTGATTAAATTTAATTTAGCCAGAAGAGCGAGCCTTTTTTCATGCATTTTCCTTAAGGAAAGTAACATTCGCAGCTATATTTTTTACCTTCTTTGATTAGAAAAACGTAAAAGTATTAATTTTCAATAAGCGTGGCTCCACCCACGCATTTATATTAAGGGAAGTAACATTAGTACTTGGATTTGTTACCTTCTTTGATTAGAAAAACTTAAAAATATTAATTTTCAATGGGTGTAGCTCCACCCTTTTTCTAATCACAGGATTTATATCATTCCAGCAGGATAAAATGTTTGCAAAATCTTCGTAGTAATCGGATGAATAGAAGTACATATTATACAATATTAAAGATGAATGGGCGTGGTTCCACCCACCTCTTTAAAATAGGATTATGCCATTCCAAGAGAAAACACATGCTTAATTATTAAGCTTAACTTGTTTTACAATTCTGCTATTGTGTTCTGTGTTAATTTGTATAGCATCCTTACAGCGCCTCTGGTGTTAATGCGGTTAATCCCTTTATGCATCTTATTAGTTATTTTCCTTCGCTGACAATTTACTGCTACAAATATCATGCCATGAGAGCGCTGTTAAATGAATTAGCAGAGGCATTAATGCATACTAGAAAATTCTATGATGTTGATGATATGACTGAGTCTGCACTCGCGCTTTCGAAGATACATCAATTTTCTACTCAACTACACCTTCTAAATTATTTTTAAATATTTTTTTGCTTTTCAATAAAATATTTCTTAACGAACAATATTTAAAATATATACATGTATGTCGATCGAACGTCGTTGGACAGGGCAGTAATTTATGTGTGTTCTTACTCAAAATATTTTTTTTAACAAAGTATGCTTTAAACTACATTGATTAAACGAGCTAGAAAGTATGCAATACTTTTTAACATTAAAATTTTTTTGGCAAATAAACTGTTGTTTGTAATGTGTACCGTAGACTTTTAGCAGCTTGAATGTGATTTTTTTTAATTCTTAATATATATGCTGTCTAAAATATGAGATTTGCTGTCATAAATGCGGTCTTAATTAATATTTTATACATATTAATTAGCCAAAGTCATAAGCTGTCATCACATCCTGCCCAGATTTTATAATGAGCAAACCAGTTGAAAATCTATTTAACAGTTGTGTCATAGAAATCAATTTCGTATGAAAGACCGAAGGGCGAAAATATCGTCCTGCCGCCCACGAATGTAATGTCAAAATGAAATTTACATAAAATAAACAATAAGTCCTAATTTATTAGCAGAGTGAGACGAGGGGAATAGAAACGGTTCTGTTCCCCTCTTCTCTCTTTCCCACAAACTAATCAGCTTAGCAATAAGACTTGCATAGTGTAAATTAGAAATAAGCAAGAATTTGCAGTCTACTTTTAGGAGCTCCAAATGTATTTGGAATGCATTGAGAAATAAATTTGATGAGCACCAATTGTATGATTAAGAATTTTGTTTCTTAACAGAAGCAATAGTACGAAAATTTTGACATGCCTACAAACACACATACATACATACATATCGTTACCTTAGTATAGAAAAGCCTTAACTAATTTTTTTTTTTTGAAAATCGCATTTTGCATTTTGCGATTTATTAGATGTTCTTCTATCGAAACATAAAAAAATAGATTTTAAAAAAATTATAACTTAGGGCCTTTCAATATCAAGGTAACGATACGTATGGATGTTATCTTCTTTAAAAAAGGCATAGTGCAGAGAGGAAAGATTGTAGAAATATTAATTTATTATTATTTATTATTGAAACATTTGTAAATTTTTATTTGAACTTTTAGTGATTTTTAATCAGAAATAATTTTAAGTCAGGCTTAAGTTCAGTAATTTCAATTCTTATTGAATGAAATATTTTTATTAATTAATGTGAGTATCTAAAGAAGAGAAGAAAAATTAAACTTAGACTTTAAGCTGGGGGAAATACCGATACTTTTCTGTGCAGCCACGCACTTCATCAGCACCCTAGTCTATCTACTTGGGTAGAGATTCTTATTAACATCAGCTATTTAACTTAAATGTACAATGAACGGAATATGAGAAACGATTGTTGTGTATACAATTGATTTACCTTTGGTAAACACATTTATAAGTATCACTATTAATTTTCGTTTCTCATATTCTCATATGGAGAAGTCAAATCTTTTTCGATTTGGAAAAGAAAACTTATTATAAGCTTAGAATAAAATTTGTAACATTACAAAAAAATTAAAAAAAAAAATTTGGTATCAAAATCACAATTAAGTCAAAAGTTATCCGCAATCTCAATTAAAATTTTGAAAAAATGGGTTAATTAATTAAATAATTAATTAAAAAGCCCCATATTTTTAGTTATTCAAAAGGTAATACTATAAGAAATATTAAAAAGAATTTTTTGGTTTTAAAATTTGTATTATTGAAGGAACAAGATTGTTTCGAAATATAACTATTTTATTTTATTTAATGCCTTTTTTTTCTCAAATTACAAAGCTGTAACCAAAAAAGTTGTTATGCCACCTTAAGACAAGATATCTTTTTTAATACTTCCAAAAAAAAATAAGAGCAATACAGCAAAAATACTGAAAAAATCCCAATTATGGGATTTTGCGATTTTTTTTTGGGAGTTGCCGGGAACTCAAAATCAAATTCTTTTTGTTCTTACCTTACTTTCTGTGTATTAATTATATAATTTTCCACCTAAACGAGCACTTTTAGCTGAATTATTTTTTAACAAAATCCCCCACTATGTATTGGGGGTACTTTGGGCCCCACTAGGCACCAAAAGGCACCGTCCGATCGAGCTAGAAAATTAAGACCGTATTTGTGACAGTAAACCTTCATATTTTAGATAGCGCAGATATATCAATTAAAGAGAAAAAAAACTTTATGGATGGCTTAATATAAAAAGGGCATATCTAATTTTTTTGCGAAATCGCGTTTTTAACATTTTCTGGGAGACAACTTAGAATTGCATTCTCCTTGAAGATCTTAGTACGTTACAGTTCAAAATCAAGGACTTATGACCACTTAAAAAATTATTTATGCATGTAAATGCTGTAGTTTTTCTATAAAATATCGAAAATTCGAGTTACGCTTTTCTTATATTGGGCCATCGATATGTATTCAGTTTGATGGAAAGGTAAACAAAAATTAAAACAACTGGGGGCAAATTACGGCATTCTATTGGGTTCGAAATTTTAAAGTATTTCCATATAAACTCTATTGAAATTTTCGTAATTTCGTTCGATAACGAGTGCCGTAATTTGCCTCTGCACTCAAAAAAAAAAAAATTATTAAACTTTGGAAAATTGCTAAATTTAAATAAAAAAAAGTTGTCGTATGGCGCCAAAGCTGTTTTTTACTTGAAACCAGTAAAATATTTACTAAATTTCTAGTTTATTAATGAACTAGTTTAAAGTAATTGTATTTTCATATTAAAGTCAAATTTTCCTAAAATTAAGTAAAATTTTCCTGTAAAATTCGGAGCTTTGCAAAAAAATTTTTTCGTCTTTGATCTCAAATTTAGTAAATTTTCTAATTTTTTTGTCTTTAATTCTGGTACTTATTTTTATTTTTAATTAAATTCTATACCAAATGATATGTTATTTATTATATCTTCATATTATATTCTTAATTATTATTCAACATACATTAGTAAGTAAATAAATAAATAAATAAAAAAATATATATATAAATTCCTTGAGAGGAGACAAGTATTGAACCAGCAACCTTCTGATTGATAAGCAAGTACTCTAACCAATTGCCTAACAATGCAGCCTGAATAATCATTGAAATTATTGAGTTTTAAAATTTTATTTTATTTACAAAAAAAAATAAATTTCAAGTTCAACTATTCCTCGAAAATATGAAAAATTTACTTAGATTTTTTGCTAAATGCAAATTAGCAATAAATTCTATAATTCAAACAAAAAATACTTAAAACTAGGAATAATTTCCCTAAAATTTAGTATACCTTTTTACATCTTTTAAGTAAGTCAAATTTCATGAACTAATCAGGAGTAATTCATTTCCTAAAGTTTATTTGTTGATGTAAGACGAAATTGACTAGTCCTTAATATAAAATTTCCTTCAGTTTATAACCATTTTCCTACCCTTAGTAAATATTTCCTTTAAGTCAGTAAACATTTCCTAAAATGTGAGAAATTTATTGTGTATTTTTATGAACTATTTTTGAGGATATGAACTTTTTATTTTTTACTCATATTAAGTAATTTATACTTGATTTTTGTAAAAATTTACTTAAACTTAGAAAAATTTACTTAAACTTGGAATTTTTTTTACTTGAATTTAGGAAAAATATTTTCTTAATAATAGTACGTCTTTTTTTTGAGTGTGTTTTTTTAGTATTTTTATTCAATAAATAAAAAAAGTTTGTATTTTAAGTAATTCCTTTTTTTAAGTTTGTTAACTTACACAAGACCTAGTTTGGTCATTTTGTTCTATGAACTTTTTTTTTGGAAAATATGGGCAAAATGCTTTAATTTTAAAATAAACCATATTATGAATATTTTAATTTAACACATGTGTGAGTGCAATTTGCACTTCAGCCTGTAAATAAAAATATTGTATTTGCCATTAATTAATATTGCGAATTTTGCAGGTCTTTAATTGCTATGCCTATTATTTTTTTCTGATTTGTAAGTCAGTCAGAGGGCTGGCGGGTGACGGGTGGATGGCTGATTGTTTCTTCAACAATTTGTAAAATTTAACGTATGTTTGTTTTATCTCTTCCTTGTATTTTATTAAAATGTTTTTATTTGCCACATGTTCTCTTTTTTCATCTTACACAATACCACAGGGCTATTGTGTGACAGTTGAATGTCACTCAGCTTTTTACGAATGTGTGTGTGTGTCTGTCTGATATTTCTTTACTTATTTGTGTTGCAATAATTTTTACAGGGCTTTTTTCCCTTTTTTATTTTTTTACTATGATTTATTTGTGATTCGTTGTCATGGTTTGATAATCAAACTAATTGATTTCAATTTATTTTCATATTAAAAATTACATGAATTTGTTTGTTTTGTGTTTGTTTATTTTAATAAACAGCAAATTTTATTAAAAAATAATTTTTTTATTTTTTACACAAGCAATTAATGGCTTATAATTGCTTGGAATATAAAAGATCCATAGTTAATAAAGTAGACTTAAACGAACATCAAAACGATTTAGAAAAAAAATTTGTGTTATATATAGCTTTGTTCTAACTTTTTTGTGTAATGAAAGCTTAAATTTTAACTCTACATAAAAAGCTTTCAAATCATTGAAGTACGATGAATCAATACTTACTCGCATAATCTATTTCCATTGAAAAATACATATCGTTAACTTAATATAAAAAGGCCCTAACTCATTTTTTTTAAATCGAGATTTTTGGATTTTTCTTTAAAAGAAGATAAGATGTTCTTCTAGCGAAAATGTACAAAAAACTCGATTTCAAAAATATAATGACTTAGGACAGTTTTATATTAAGGTAAAGATATGTATGTATATTTCAATGCAAATGGAATATGTGAAATGATTTGATCCATTGTACTTAAATTTTTTGAAAGCTTTTTATGTGGTGTTGAAAATTGAGCTTTACATAAAAAGCTTGCAACAAAGTAGAGCAAGATTAATAAAAATAATTCACATATTCCATTTGCATTGAAAAATACATATCGATACCTTAATTTAAAAAGGCCTTAAGTCATTATTTTTTTTGAAATCGAGGTATTTGCATTTTTCGATAAAAGAAGATAAGATGTTCTTCTAGCGAAAATGTACAAAAAACTCGATTTCAAAAATATAATGACTTAGGACAGTTTTATATTAAGGTAAAGATATGTATGTATATTTCAATGCAATTGGAATATGGGAAATGATTTGTTTCATCGTACTTCAATTTGTTGAAATGTTTTTGTATGGTTTTGAAATTTGAGCTTTCATTACATTAAAAGCTTTCATCAAAATCGATTAAGACTAATCAAAATAATTCACATATTGCATTTGTTTTAAAAAATACGGATAAAGAGCTAAAGCTTACATCTGTGGATCTGTGCATCTGTGTGTTTGTACACGCCCACGTACAGGCCAAACAGCTGGACCGATTTCGATTTCAGTTTTTTCTGTTTGAAAGGTGACTTGATTCTCGATCCTAGCCATGTTTTAGGAAAATCGCTCCAGCCGTTTAGAATCGCATCTTCTCTCGATATAATCGATGGTTTTTTAAATTTTTAATTTTTGTTATTAATATAAAAAATATCAAAAAACTTATAGACATTTTTGTGCTGGGATGAAAATTAATAAATTTTAATCAGAAATAATTCATAGTTAGGCTCAAGTTCAGTAATTTCAATTCTTATTGAATGAAATATTTTAATTAATTAATGTGAGTTTCTAAAGAAGAGAAGAAAAATTAAACTTAGACTTTAAGCTGGGGGAAATACCGATACTTTTCTGTGCAGCCACGCACTTCATCAGCACCCTAGTCTATCTACTTGGGTAGAGATTCTTATTAATATCAGCTATTTAACTTAAATGTACAATGAACGGAATATGAGAAACGATTGTTGTGTATACAATTGATTTACCTTTGGTAAACACATTTATAAGTATCACTATTAATTTTCTGTTTTTTCCAATTTTTCATTTTTCTATTTAGGTTAGCACGAAATTATTTTACTCTACCTCAGTATGTTTAACTATTCTTACTTATCTTTTTACGATCATCACATTAATTATTTTTACTTATTCGATGTACCATCGGTACAAACGAATGAGACTTAAAATATTGATTGAATTAAAACATAAATAAAAAAATGAAAAAGTGAAATATTAAAGCGTAATTAAGCATAAAAGTGTTTGAAAAATAATAATTTTTAATTTTTTGCAGCATAAAATACGATTGTGAAGAGAAATGTTTCAAAAAAAAAAAAAATTAACACCAAATAAATTAGTTAAACAAATATTTTAGCACTTAAAATGTAATAAAAAAAATCGAAAAAAAAAATTCCAGAACATTACACGTATAACTAAAAACCTTTAAACATTAAGCTCCCAAACACTTAAACAAGTAAATCCCCGACTATTTAAATTTAAAAAAAAAATATGATAAGATGACGAAAACATGAAACTTACTTAATCACAAAAGCTTATCTCCAATGATTTCCAAAGAAATATGAAAATGCCAATAGTGTTTTTTAAAGAAATCAAAATAAGCAATAATAATAAAATTAAAACGCCTTAAAAATGTTAATTAACACGGTTTGTAACGAAAATGTAATTGATTAGCAACAAAGAAAACGAAGGTGCTAATTTTAATAAAATGTTTTCCATTAAATAAAATATATAAAATCATGTCTAATTTATCTAATGAACAATACAAATGGAAAACTTTTAAAAAATGTGTTTCATTAACAGCAGCCTCCTTTCTCTCAGCGTCCGTCAGTGGCGTCATTAACATTTATGTTTGACATTGAGTTTTTTTTTGTTGTTGTTCTCCTAAAGCAGCAGCCACAGTAATAAAATTTTCCAGCCAGCCTCGAATGTGTGCATTTATAAAACATCTTTAGTTTCCTGCTGCAGTTGTGTTGTTGTTTCCATTATTCATGTGTTTGAGTGCGACTGCATCTACAAGTTACTTTTCATTTTTTTTTTTAATAAATGACTTTCTTTTAAAAGCCAACAAAGAAAGCAAAAAAACATGTGGGCATATTTATGACTGCCTATTACACACACACACGCACATACGCACACACACACACGCAAACACTTATTCACTTAGCAATACCTACACACACACACTTTCTTACACTTGCACTTAAACTTAAACTAAATCATTGATGCATATTAAACAAAAAATAAAACTAATAAAAAAACTGTAGTGGTAAATAGAAATAAAGTGGTAATTTAAAATATAAGCAAACAAAAATTATTTAAAAAAAAAATAAACACATTAAGCCCTTTGCTGCCCCTTTTGGCCACTTGTTAAACGTCCTTTCCCTCATTGGCATTAAAGGCTGAGCTTTTGACAAACTTTACGCTGATGATGGGATACATCATGGGTTGTGCTTGTTTTAAAGGTAAGTTTGGCTCTAAGCAAACCGAAATATATAAAAAAATAAACACATTTAATAACAGTAACAAACATTTTTAAATAAAATGTAAGCTATTGTTGCCCAAAAGTAAAGCATACTTTCAGGCTCTGGTAAATAAAGAATTTTATTTATTTTAAAAGTGTTTAAAAGTGATTTTTATTTGTCCATAAACATCAAATTAAAATGTTTTCTCATCTTCAAAAAGATAAAGAAACAAAATAGCTCAAAAAGAATTTAATAATCCAAACGGCTAAGATAATTTTTACAGCCTGCTATAAAAATAAAATAATTTTTCTTTGGGAAAGAATGTGTCTATATAATATAATAAACATCAATAAAAAAAGATTGTTTTCATTTTAAATTATAGCAAAAATTTTCATTTTATTATTATTAAAATAAAAGGTTAGTTTATAGTCTCATTAAATATGTTTATTTTTTATAAAGTTGAGGAAATCACCAGTGAGTTCAAATAGCTTTCCTCCACCAAAGTTTCAGAGCAGCTAAAATTGCTTTAAGGAAATTTGGAAATACATTGTTTATGCGCGCTATCATGAATAAAATAACGTGAGAAATTTCTCCAGAGGCACAATTTTAAACAATAGCAAGTACTAGTGAAAATAAAAAATTCTAATTGGGAAAAGGAAGAAACTTCTCGCTGAATATTATTCATGATAGCCCCGTTTAAGTTTTAGTGAACAAAAAACAAAAAAGTCAGCCAATGTACTAAACTAAGAAAATAAAAAAAAAACAATTTGATTATTGAGTTCTTGTTTTAACTTTGTTATTTGTTGAGCTTCCCATTTGTTTAAATGAAAATTTATAACATAATAACTCTAGTTGTTCTAAGAAGTTTTGGGTAAAGGTTCCCTGATGATCTGCATTAGCAACAGTGAAATGCGCTTAGGATCCAGCTAAACTCCTCAATAATCAATTTCAATGTATTTTAAATAAAAAATTATTTTACTGAATAAGTAAAATAATAATTTGGGATTATTAGTGCGTTAATACAACACAGAAGAACGCTGGCGATGAAGGTTTAGTGGCCTCCGAAAACGGTTGGCTGTTCCGTTCAACTATGTCTTGTCAGAATACAACTAACTTTGATGTTATTTGTTCATTAATAATTATCACATGTAATTTGGCTTAAAAAGCGATACGAACCATAGCCCGTTCAAATCATAAAAAATGTTTAGTTTTGAAAGAAATTATTTGACAAACTGTATTTAATAATGCTCCGTTTCGGGTGCATAAACTTTTGAAAAAAAATATGCATGGAAAAATTAAAAGAATTGCTTTAACACGCAAGTGATAGCGATGAACTGTTTTATTTAAAAAGTGTTGCCTACCCTAAGGCGCTTGTAATTTAATGCAAATGTTGCATAAGTTGTTGAAGTTATATTTCAAAGTTGAACCAAAATTTTTTTTATATTAATTTTTTTCTTTTTTTCTCTTTTATTTTCAGGTGAGTTATACAAGAATAACAAAATCACTTTAAAACTTATTGTGAGTATTTAATTAAATTTTTTATTGATAAATGTTATTTAAAGAATGTAAGAGTAAAATTTCTTAAGACCAATTTCATTGCAAAATCCAAAAATAACAACACACAAGCAAAACTTTAACAAAATCGAAAGACGAGAGAAAAAATCAAGGTTTTTTTTTATATAACTGACATTGAAAAACTATTAAGTGTGAAACATATCTGCAGAAATATAATATGTATGTGTGTGTGTTGATGGAGCAACATTATATACAACGAACGCGTGGACCGATTTTGATAATTATTACATTAATCGGTTTGCCTTAATCATGGGAGTGTCAGTAAAGATATGAAAGTAGTCAAAACTCAATATGGCGGCCAAGAGACGCCATTTTGTAAATACGAAAAAATATGAAGTCGGCGAACTATATCAAAATGGGTATCATGCGACAGGTACGAACAATCATCAATCATACAATCATCTTTAGATTTCTCGTATGATTTTTCATTTCGGTTGACCATTTAGAATATTTAACTGTTCAAACTTACTTGTTCTACTTTTATAATGTGTATTCTGGAAGTCATATGCTGAAAACTGGTGAACACTTTTTTCAAAACTTACACAAGTAAAGTCAAAAACAAAAATTTTTTGATTTGTCTTTTTCTTTTTGCTTAAAAATCTCGTTTAATTAATGTTAGCAAAAACAAAATTTCTTCATAAAATATATTTTTGCCCAAAGAAAGTAGTCGTCTGTACCATAGTTCCACGTTAAATTCCATTGAAAGATTTCTTTTTCACTATCACTTAGTGCTTAGTTCGTTTCTCTAAAATTCCCTTTAAATAATTAATAAACTTCAATGTACTTCATTTAAAACTCATGCTTGCAGCGAGATCTATGTAGGTTTGTGGCAGTATTTACATTTGCATATTTTATATTTACAAACAAAAGTCTGCAACTATCGTACCTACCACATTTGTGTTTATAACACAGATTGCGTTCATTTACTCGAGAAACTTTATTCTAATTCTTAATCAAGTTGGTAATTTTTAAGCCCCAGCCTTGCACTTACATTGAGTCTGCAAATGTTTTAATGCGAGTATTTCTTTTTTCATTTCTTTCGTTTGCTTTTATTTGATTTTATTTTTCCTACTAAATTTTTCTATTTTGCTGTTATTGTCTGTGGCTTGTTAACAAAAATTTTATTCAAATCTCTTAACAAGTTGGCTGGTTTTTTTTTCATAACGTAGATTTTATTTTTTTTATATAATTTTTTTAAATTTTTTTGTGTCGTTTTTTAGTTTTCTTTTCTTCCATGCCTTCATTCATCTCACACACAGCGAAACTTGGTTGTATATACAAATATTTTGTTTATTTTTTCATAGTATTTTGTAGCATAGTTTTAGGCTAAAAGGTAGATGAGGGCTTTGCTTTGAAATTTCTTTTTTTTTATAATTTTTCTATGTATGTATGTATATATATTTGGGTGAAAAATTAAGTATATTTGTGATATATTTATACATATATTATAACATTTTATAATGTATCCAGTTTTGTTTATGCTGGCTGCACAAGCTTTAGTTTTTAAATAAAATGTGTGAGTGTTGAGGGGGAAAATATAAATTTTTCATTAAATAAATGATTTAATATTAAAATAAAGAAATAAAAGTTAATGTCTTAAAATGAATTTAAATATTGCAATAATTTTAAAAAGAAACTAAATACACTGTACAACAATTTAAACATTTTTCAAAACACGCTTGCCAAATTTCACCCCAGATGTCTATTTCGTGGACGTTTTATATAGTATTTAAAATCAATAACATATAAGTTTTATATACCGATAGACAGCTAAATAAGTGTACTTTTAAATTGAATAATGAATTAAAATCCTTTTAAAAAATAAATAAAGGATTTGACTGAAAAAATTAAAAAATAGCTGTCTGCATATTCTTCACATATATTTTTTTTTTTTTGGGTTAAAAAAATTCATAAAAAAGCCGTTTAATATATTACGAAAAATTTTTAATTTTTGTAAGAACTATTAAGTGCTTTAACAAATAAAAAAGAAATAAAAATTTAAAATTTTAGTTTAGTACAATTTTCATGCAGTTATATAAAATGCTTTTGAAAATTTGATTATTTTTGAAAAATCTGCTCTGCTGGCAAAATTTTTGAGCGGGTATATTACAATTAAAAAAAAGATTAATTACATTAAATGTATCTAACATAATTTGTAGAGAAATTTTAAATTTTCGTCATGCAAATTTTATTTCCTTAAGAGATTAATTGAAAACTTTGTGGAAAAATTCACTATATTCCTTTAATGCTGGATGTAGTGTGCATGCCTTAATTAATTTAAAATTTCAACTGCATTCTTTTTTAAAGTCTTTTCTTTTGGAATATTTACAATGGCAAGACTGTTGTCAATTTAGAGATTGTAAAATTAAGCTTTCATTACAAAAAAGGTTTCAGCAAATTGTAATACGATGAATGAAGAAAACAATTTACATATTCCATTTGCTATGAGGGCTGAATATATAAGGCAGAAATCGACAACATACACAGTGGAACAAACACAAAAGAACTCTGATGATGAAGGTTTTCCAAAACACCTAGTTGTTCCGTTCAACTATGTGTTAGTCAGCATATTTATAACTAAATTTGGTGTTTTTTTTTCATTATAAACAAATGAAGTTCGAACAATAATAATTAAAATTAACTAAAAAGAAAATATTTTTTGTTGAAAATTTCTTTTTTAAAAAAACGTTCCAAAATTAAGCTCTATTTTTGAAAAAATTTCGCCATTTTTCGCCCTCATTTAAATTTTTTTTATTTTGATTTTTTCTTCACGACTTTACGAATTGAGATAACTCAAGAATTTCTTTTACATGTTATCACGAATTTTATGGAAAATTATAAAATGTTTTTTGAAAATTTTGACTGTGATACTACTGGAGATATTGGGCCTAATTACGAGTATCTTATTTCAACTAAGACTACGATGATTTTGTTCTAGATTAAAGAAAAAATGTCACAATGTTGTTCAGTCTAATACAAAATCGTCGTAATCGAAGTCATAATACGACACTCATAATAAGGCCCATTTGAATTTGAAAAGTCAAAGCCAAATATCTTCGAAACTATTAAAAATACACTAAGGGAAAAGTAGCAACTTTAAAATAAGAACGCGTCACATTAATTCAATCATTTTCAATATAATAGAAAATGTATATGGAGACACTTAAAAATAAATAAAATTAATAAATTAATACTGTCATTTAATATTTTTCCATATTGAAATAAGAAATTTCAACATGACTAGACTTTCGTTAATGTTTCTTATTAATTCAATATGGTTTTTATTGATTATAAGCTGTTTTTTCTGTGGGTGTACTCTATAAAATAATCTGAGTTTTCTATGCTTATTTTGCAAAAAAATATAAAACCATTAAAATCAGATGATATTAAAAAGACTTAAAAGCCGAACAAAGTTTTTTTCAGCTACATCCGAATACACACTCTGATATTTGTAGTTGAGATAAAAAGCTTTGAAAGCTCTTAAATTTGTTGCTGTTTCTTTACAAAGTAAAAACAATAATTTTTGTCGTCAATATCTGGATGGCTGTTGTTATTTCGTCGGTGTGAAAGCACAAAAGCTCTTTTGTAAAATTTCGCACATTGGACGTATGGCTTGGACGTAGCTGCTCTAGGTAGTCAGTTTTGACACTCTGTATATCGCCATGTGTTTTAACAGGGTAATTCAAATTTCAATATTTTTAAAGTTTAAGTAGTCCTGTATAATTTCTGCATACAACAATTTGTTATCGCATTGCAAATTTCACAGATACAGATTTATTACTCTTTTTTTTTCTATTTGAAATCACTGTGCACCCTTGGACTTTTTGGACTCGCTTTGGCGAATAATTTTCTACCGTTGGAGCATTAAAAAACCAACATTCGTGGTCGAAAATTACCTCAAAAGGATCGACTGTTGCCACCAATATAGAGGTGGTCATTTAAATATCATTACATTATCATGAAATAAAAGTTTAATAGAAATCTTAGCTTTATTTAACTCGACTTTTGAAACCAAAAAATGCATAACCCCATATGTACATATACACAGAATTGTAAATACAACTAATTTATTTGTCAATACAATCAAAATATTATTTAAAAAGGCACCTTCAACAATTTTTGTAAGTACTAACAGTAATATGAACAGCCTGGAATCAAATGATATTTTAGAATGTGCGGTATTGATAAATATTGTATTAAGTTAATGTTAAATATTATTGAAATTAAAAGTTGTTTCAATAACATGGTTTTGTTGAACATAATTATTGTCGTAAAACATTTGTAAATTTTAATTGAACTTTAGTGATTTTTAATCAGAAATAATTTTTAGTCAGGCTTAAGTTCAGTAATTTCAATTCTTATTGAATGAAATAATTTTATTAATTAAAGAAGAGAAGAAAAATTAAACTTAGACTTTAAGCTGGGGGATATACCGATACTTTTCTGTGCAGTCACGCACTTCATAATTAATAATTATTGGGCGCATTCATAAGACGTAGCTGTTGAGCTCAACAGTTGTGAAACTGCTGGCAACTGTTGGCCCCAACAGCTACTTCTTAGAAACGGCTTGAAGTATATAATGTAATTGTATATCTTTATTTCGTTACTTCATTGCATTTGTAATGTAAAACTTAACAAATATGTGTTGCTGGCAGCTAACAAAGCATATAAAAGAAATAGCTCTATTTGACCAGCTGTTCAGGCTGAGCACAACGTGTAGCGAAAAAATTTTATGATGGAAAATTACTCAACTGTTGAGTGGAGCGGAGATACTTAACTATGCGTTTCCAAGACAAACACTCAACGGTTGCGCAACTGTTACGTCTTATGAATGCGACCATTGTCTATTTCTTTCTGTATATGACGGTATCAAAGGATCCTAAGCCTTTAATATAAATATTTTTATTGCATTTTTTTTACCAAAAAAAAAACTAACTGCATTGAATTTCTGCATTGAATTTCTTTAATACAAAGTCTTATGTGTATTTCTGCTAATTAAATTCGTTTTATATTGCAGTTATATTTTCTTAGGGTTTTCCTCTTTGTTTTTTTTTTAATTTACATTCATGCTGGTTTATAGAAAAAATAAAAATTTTACCTCTTTCATGCAACCAACAAATTTTTTTTATTTTTGCTGTAGAGCTAATTGTTCTTTTTCATATGAAAATTTTAATTAAAAGAAAGTATGTGCCACGGTACAGTAAATACATAATGAAATGTAGAAATAAGCATTATTATAAGGGCTGAATAAGAAGAAAAATATGCTTTAAGAGAAAATGTTTAAGATTAGCTTAAAGTCCCAAGGAGCTATTAAATTCAAAAATTTAAATAATATTTAAGATATGTATATAAAAAAACATTCACTAGAATGACTAATTTACTTGAGTAATGGCACTATTGAAGTAAATGGGCGATATATTTATTTGGCAAATGTGGCCAACTAATTGTAAAAAATTTGTGAAAAATTTAATAAAAATCGAATGAAAAGACATTTAGAGTGCGCCTACGTTCGAGAAAAATATAAAACTTACGGAACTTCGAGCTAAATCTATTGGATTTCCAGTAGATTTCCCATAAAAACAAAACCTACTTCGTCTCTATATTTTTTCGAAATCTAATTTAAATCTAGTAAAACTTAGTAATGCAGCTGATGTTTTTTTTTCAAAATTCTATGCAAAAAAACTAACTTAAAGCAAAAACTAAAACTTACTTGAACAAAAAAAATTATAGTTTTAAATTCATTTGTTATAAATTCTGTAAAGTGCGAAATTGAATCGCACACCAAGATTTCCGTACGAACACTTCCTACCAACTACATATGTAATACTATAAAAAGTTTTAGTTTTTAGCTCTAGCGTTATGCCAATTTTTTTATATTTTAGGCGATCTTTTAATTTTTGGTGATTTTTTTGCATGTGCTTTTTTCGTTGTGGCGAATTTTTCGGTTCTTGGCGATTTTTTTTTGGTTGTTTTTTAGTTCCATCGTTTTTTTAATCTTAGCGATATATTTTCGTTTTGGCAATTTGTTTTTCGTTTCTTAAATTTGTTTTTTGTAGTAGATTTTTTAGTTTTTTCGGCGACCTTTTTACTTTTAGTGATTTTTTTTAATTTTAGCAATTTTTTTCTTTTTTTCCTTGATGCGAATCTTTTCGGGTTGTAGCGATTTCCTTCGCCTGTTTCTAACTTTTAGCGTTTATATTTAGTTTTGGCGCTTTTTTTAGATTTTTCTTAGTTTTAGCGATTTTTTAGTTTTGAAGCTCAAGTTTCGTTCAGGCGTTTTTTTTTCGTTTTTCTTTTCCGATTTTATAGTTTTTTTTACGAGCTTTTTAGCTCTAGTGATCTGTTTTCATTTCGGCGAGTTTTTTTGGGTTCGGCGCTTTTTCCTCTTTGGGCGAATTTGTTCGGTTTTTAGCGATTTATTTTAGTTTTAGCGTTTGTTTTTAGTTTTGAAGCTTTTTTTCGTTTTTTCGTATTTGTTCGGTTCTTAGCGGTTTTTTTTGTTTTAGCTTTTGTTTTAAGTTTGAGGCAGTTTTTTTTGCAGATATATTTTATTCAAGGGCCTATTTTAATTTTAGCGATTTTCCGTTTCGTCAATTTTTTATTTTTGGCGACTTTTTAGTTTTTTCGCGATCTTGTTGCTTGTAGTTATTTTTTTCATTTAAGCGATTTTTTCGTTTTGGCGTGTATTTCCTTTTGGCAAATCTTTTCCATTTTTAGCGATTTTCTTCACTTGTTTCTTACTTTTAGCGTTTTTTTTTAGTTTCAGCCTTTGTTTCAAAGTTTTTGGCGCTTTTTCAGTTTTTAAAGATTTTTCTTACTTTCAGCATTTTTCATTTCGCTTAGGCGATTTTTTTATTCTTTTTAATCAGAAGATTTTTTCGGTTTTTACGATTTTTGTAGTTTTTAGGCGATATTTTTACTATGCATGATGTTTTGCATTTTAGCGATTTTTTAATTTTTTCGGTCACCTTTTTAATTTTAGTGATTTTTTGTATTTTAGCGATTTTTTGGGGTTGGCGCATTTTTTCAGTTTTTAACGATTTTCTTTCGTTTTTTTGTTAAATTTATCGTAAATTTTTTTTTTGTTTTTTTGGTTTTGACAATTTTTCTTAGTATTAGCAATTTTTTTTTTAGTTTTTTTGCCTTTCATTTTATTTTCATTATGCGATTTTTTTCGGTTCTATTAGTTTTAGCGATTTAAAATTTTTTTAGTTTTTGGTCGATATTTTTCTCTGCGTAATATTTTTACATTTAAGCGATTTATTTTATTTTTGGTGATATATTTCACTTAAGCGCTTTTTTCATTTTGGTGATTTTTATATTTTGTTTTAGCGTTTTTGAAAATTTCAAGGACTTACCGTTTCGGAGATACAGCAGTTTTGCCAAGATTACAGTAACTGATAGAATACCGTATGATTTTGAGTTTTTTAAATTTCAGTGTTAATTGGTGTAGTCTACATAAAAATACACTAACTTTGCAAATTATATATTAAATTAGGATTTAATTTTTAAATGTTATATATACGTTGTGATAGCGGGCAAAGTTGTTCATATTCTGTGAAAATTAGCTCAGATGAATGGACGGACGATCGGACGGACATGGTAGCGAAAACAATGGAGTTGCTTTTCACTTTTGAGTGTACGGAACTTTAAAAATGGAAAATCAATAGTAAATTTTCATTTAACTTGGAAAATTTACTTCTAGTGAAAACCTTAGTGAGTGACTAAGATTAAATACTTATTTTGCGTTTTAGCAGCCTTTTTTAAGACGTGTTATTGTTATTGTTGTTCTAATTGTTTTGTTTTCATTTAAAGCAACGTCATTAATTTCGCATAAATTTACAACAACAACAAACAAAAAAGACAAGTAATCATGTATAAAAATGTTTTCCTCTTTAACAACCGTCAAAACATTTTCCTTTTTTTTTTGGTGTTTGTTTACCCCCTGTCTCTCTCCCTCTCTCTTGCACTCAGGTTCTCCGAAAATCTGAAAGGATAATTAATGACGCTTTAAAGGAATGTGTATACCAGTTGGTTGTCGGTGTAACAGTATGTGTTGATGAGGGGCGGGCGAGTTTGCGGTATTTTTAAAATCAAGCTGCTGTTTTTCCTTAATTCTTTCATTTTCTTTTGTTTTTAAATTTAAACATTTTCGATTTAATAAACGTCATTTATTGTTGATTATTCTTTCATCGTTCAGTTCATTCAGGCTCTTTTGTGATTTGTGCGCATATGCTCAGGTTTTTTTTGGTGGGGTGAATTTAGCCGTCTGTTTTCTCTTTTATTTCCTTAAGTTCTCTTAGGCATCTCTTTGCTATAATTTTCCTTATTAATCAGAGATGTTGTGCCGGAAAATCTTTATGTTTTTCTTTTTGTTTTCCCTGTGCTATGATTTTATTATTTATATTTATATACTCGTACATACACACATTTTCTTTTTACCATTTTACTTCTTCTCCGTGTGATTTATTACTTTATTTGTATTTATTTTAATCATTTGTTCAGCGTTTTTTTCGTCTCTTTTCAGCGGTTTGTTTGTTTATGTTTAGATGGATTTTTCTTATGTGTATGTGTGCGGGTGTGTTTGTGTGTATGTATGATTTGCTATTATATTTCCTTCCTTATTCACTAATTTCTTTGCTTTATTTGTATATCCTGTGTGTTTTCCTGCTTTTCTTGTGCTTTTTAACTTGAGTTGAAAAATATGTGCATGACTTTCCGTTGAAATGGAGTTACATATCTTATCATGAAAAAGATATAAAAATTTACACACAAAGAAAATAAAAATATTAAAGGTATTCATTTAATTTTTTTTCCTCGTTGGAAAAATGAAAAAATGTAATTTTTTACAACAAACACAGCAAAAAAAAAATTTTAAAAAATTTTTGAATATTTTTTCCCTGTGTTTGTTGTCAAAAATTACATTTTTCCAACGAGGAAAAAAAACTTAAATGAATACCTTTATTGTTACATTATTTTTCTTTCTTCTTCGTTATTTTTGTACTCGTACATCCGAAGATTTGCAATTAAGCAAAAACTCCCAGTGTACATTTCGTATCAAATCAGAACTAATTTATGTCTGCGGCAATAAGAAAAAATTTTTGTGAGTCATATTTTAATGTTTTGCAGTGTTAAAAATGATTTTCGAAAATTTCTTTCTTTTACAGTTAAATTGGTAAATTTACTATTAACCTTTATTTTTTTCAATAAACATCGTACTACACACTTTAAGTAATACACTTAAGTTGAATTATACCAAAGTATAAACTAAAGTAAGCTATTATTACAAATGTGATTAGAAGTCTAAAAAAGATAAGTCGCAAGTCATACTCCTATAACTTCCTCAAAAATCTCACAAATTAATTGAGATTACGGAGGTGCCATTAACTCAAAATCCGATTTTCTCTGCTTAAGCACTTTTTCCTTTTTGTCACAGATATAATCAAGACATATACATATATTAAAAAGTTTTAAAACAAACTATGTTAAATTATTCCCTGCTGGAATACCACGATGTTAAATTCGTTATTTTTCTGATTTGTTTGCTTAGCATGGACATCACCCATTTTATACTTAAGATAGAGTTTTTAGAGGAATGTTAGCAACATCCAGTAAGTCACAGCGCATTCAAAATATTCTTACTTATAATTTTCGGTAACGTCATTAATTCGTGTTACAATTCTTTCTGTTGACTTGTGTATAATAGAGGACTGCGTAAACAGTCTTGAAATGTAAATACGTGAAGTTTACTAAAGTACTAAACCAATAATAAATGCTGTCGTATAAAAATCGAAGCACGATAGATGTATTGATGTTCGTGTAATTCTATATAATAATATATAATTTTTGTGAGAGCCCAGCTTATGTCAGAAGCATTTTTCGAAGCTTTTGTTATCAAGTAAGCAATACATTGCTTCCTTTAGTTGTTGGTGCTTCCAAATTAGAACTGTTTTTGCTGGGTTTCGTCTGCATTGGCTCGTGGGTTTGTAGGATTGTATATTTCATAACAAAGCATATAGCATAATATAATAGTTGCTGTTATGTTATGTTGTATACTTATGAAAGCATCGTCTTGCATGTTTGTGTGGTTGGTTATTTGTTTTTTTTTTTTTTTTTTTGTAAAAGGACCTAGTTAATTCTTCTTTTGTGCCAGATATTTTCATTGAAAACATTTTTATTAAATCATTGTCTCGGTAGTTTCTGTAACAATGTCTTTTAAGAGATCATAACATAAGAGGAGTCACATGATTGTGATGAGCAACTAAAAGAAATTTATTGATACATTTACTCAGATCTCTCGTAAAGATATCACCAAAGTTTTAAAAATTCAGGTATCTATTAATAAAATTATAAGTAATAATAATAAATTCAGTGAAGTGTGACTTTGACACGCGCACGAAGAATTCCGTACGGACACGTGATATGTAATTCAATACGAACTTTAGCCAATATATGGGTTTTTTTCGGTTTTAAGCGTTTTTTTAGTTTTCGGAGGTTTTTGCGTTTATTTGCGCTTTTTTTTTTGTTGGCACTTTTTTTTCTCGTTTTGGCGTTTTTTTTTGGTTTATGACTTTTTTTTAATTTTGGCGATTTCTTTTATTTTGGCTATTTTTCTAATTTTGGCAATTTTTTCATATACGCGTTTTGTTTTTAGTTTTTGGCTTTTTTTCGTTATGGCATTTTTTTTAATTTTGGCGATTTTTTCTCATTTAGGCGATTTTTTTATTTATATCGATTTTTTCGGTTGTTAAAGTTTTTTCAATTTGGCGATTTTTTTATTGTGGCGATTTTTTTTTAATTTTTACGATTTTTTTTCTTATAAACAATTATTTTTGATTTGGCGCCTTTTTTGCGTTTTTATATTTTATTGACGATTTTTTTCATTTGGGTGATTTTTTCGAATTTGGCGATTTATTAGTAATGTTAGTATTTTTTTTTAATTTTGACGATTTTTCTCGTTTGTCGATTTATTTTTAAATTTTTGGCGATTTTTTTTGTTGGCGATTTTATAGTATTCGGATTTTTTAGTTTTACCATCTGAGTTTCCAAGATACAGCAAGTTGTCAAAATTACATTAATTTTTTAAATTTTAGTGTTAATTGTTGTAGTCTATATAAAAATACACTAATTTTACATATTTCAAGTGTCAATATACATATGTACATACAATTGTATGTATATTACATGAGATTTTAACATATTTCGTTGCTCCTTATGGAACACCCTTTAATTTTTAATTCCCATGTATTTGTTGTTCTACATACTATGTCCAAATTTCAGGTCCGTAGCTCTTACGGTTGCTGAGAAAATAGCGTGCGACGGACAGACGGACAGCGTTGCGAAAACAATAGGGTTCCTTTTTTCACTTTTGGTGTACGGAATCCTAAAAATTAGCTCCTAAAAGTATGCACATCTTATTTTTTTTTAATTTCTATTTGAATAAATTCAAAATATGTGTGATTGTGTTTGTTTGTGTGTGTGTGTGTGAGTTCACACTTTTATATGAAAACATTATGATATAGTTAAATAAAAGACATATAGCATGTTTGCGGTTGTTTTATGAATTTAGTTTCTGTGACACATTATGATTGAATATGATTGATTAATCACAGTTTGTTTTGATAAATTTGTAATCTTGTACGCATAATTATATCATTTATATCTCTCGATTGTCTTGTGGTATAAACGCAATAGCAATTCGTCGTGTACATATCGGCGGTCCCATTCCAAAACATCCTAAGTCGTTATAGCATGTCATACCAAGAATAACATTTCTGAATTCATCCTTTATTAACTTAGGTTCTTTTAAATTTTAATAGTAATCGGACTATTCTATCAAATGTTATGAGCAAAAATGTAGTAAGCATAATTTTTCAAGTTTGAAAAACCTCTCTTTCTAAATGTTTTAATTACTTTTAGCCTGATTTAGTTTGGAATTAAGTAGTCAAAGAAAAAAATTAATTTAAATTTTTCTCCAAACTAAAATATGATATATATACTATGATGGCCATTGTAGGTGAGAAAGGGCTACCACAACGATGACAAGTCTACTTAGAGGACTAGGTAATAGATTTTTGTACAATCTTATGTACAATCAGGGAAAAGCTGCAACTTAAAAATAAGAACGCGTCATATTAATTCAATAATTTTCAATATAATAGAAAATGTATATTGAGATACTTAAAAATAAATAAAATTAATAAAATAATACTGTAAGTTAATATTTTTCCATATTGAAATAAAAAAATTTCAACATGACTAGATTTTCGTTAATGTTTCTTATTAATTCAATATGGTTTTTATAGATTTTAAGCTATTTTTTCTCTGGGAGTATTCAGTTGAAAAAAACTAAACAATTTCTATTGTAATTTCGTGCTAACCTAAATAGAAAAATGAAAATAATGGAAAAACAGAAAATTAATAGCGATACTTATAAATGTGTTTACCACACAGAAAAAATTACGCACAAAAGAATTTCAAAGAAATTTTTGGTTTGAAATAAAATTTAGTTTCAGTAAATACTTTTTATTGATCCAGTAAATTGTTTGTTCAAATTTTATTTGTGGTTTGTCGGCTACTTTTCGGCAATTACATGTATACAACACGATCAATCACAATAAACAACAACAATTGCACATCAGCATGTTGGACCTATCGACAAGCAAGATAAACACCAACACACTTAAACAACAAATTCTCTGAGCCGAATTGACTTAGATTTGAATTTTTATAAAATTGCTATCAGAATTTACAAAATTATTTGTAGAACCGTATTCATACAAAACATTTACTGATTAAATGAATTTGGTTACTGAAAATAAAATTTAGTTTTTTCTGTGCAAAGGTAAATCAATTTGTATACACAACAATCATTTCTCATATTCCGATTCATTGGACATTTAAGTTAAATAGCTGATGTTAATAAGAATCTCTACCCAAGTAGATAGACTAGGGTGCTGATGAAGTGCGTGACTGCACAGAAAAGTATCGGTATTTCCCCCAGCTTAAAGTCTAAGTTTAATTTTTCTTCTCTTCTTTAGAAACTCACATTAATTAATAAAAATATTTCATTCAATAAGAATTGAAATTACTGAACTTAAGCATGACTAAAAATTATTTCTGATTAAAATTCACTAAAGTTTAATTAAAAATCTAAACATTTCCCACTTAATTCTATTGTAGTTATTACAAAAAGTCTCAAGTTTCTATCTCATAACATTCCCCAGATATCATCAATAAACTTTCAAGGCGTTTATATCTTAAAACTCGTTTTTTTGGCTTAGCATATTTTAGAAGGAAACCGTCGATATGTACGAGTATGTGCATACATATATCTTTGAAAATATTCATATTCGTTATGTTTTTTTTTGTTTGATTGATTGATTTAAAAAAAAATAAAAAATATATCTAATATTTTTATTACAAGACTTCTTGAATAAAAATATGTAAAACATCTTGCCCTATTTTACTCGTAAATTTGCTCAAAAAAAATTGTGGAGAAGAAGTTCGCTTTAGCGAACATTTGATTTTTTTTTAGATTCGCGAACAAATATCTAACAATTTTATTCGAAAGTTCTTCAGCTTTAGTGAGCATTCGTTTATATCGAAGCGCAGGTCAGGTGGGTGGGTACAGTTGCTGCTGCTGTTGTTGTTGTTGTATGTTCATTAAGTATTTGTTGCCATGGCATTTTTTCATTTAATATATTTCTTTTTTCTCTGATTGTTCTTCCACCTTCCCAGTGAGTGTATTAAAGTTTATCTGTATTTTTTATTATATTTGTTTCTTCATACTCTTTCATCTTTCTTTTTTGTTTGTTTGTAAACTGTTGCTTTGCAAACTTCCGTTTGTAATGAGGTGTGATGTACAGCAGAAATATTGTACCTGTACAACTGCACGCAGACCGTTATTTACATCCATACACACAAATGCCAAGTATGCATGTATGTGTATATGTATGTATGCATGTATGTATGTGTGTGTCAGTATGAGTATGTGCATATATTGCACTCTTGCATATAAAACTTATAATTACAATATTTTGCATTTTTTGTATGTTTTTTCTTTCTTTATTTTGATTTTGATTGTTTTAGTTTCTCTTTATTTTTTTTTATATGATGTGTTACATTACTTGACACTTTTTTCAACTCATTGGATTTTAATTGTATTTCATTTTCTGATCATTAAGTATTTTGAAATGTTGCAAAAAAAAAGTTTGTTTTGAAAAATAGGATAAGCGAATATGAGCCAAAAAAACTTTAATTTTTAAAACCAGTTTTTCTGTTTTAGTAAGAAAAAAAATTAATTTCTAGGGCGTTACTTAAACAGGGCAATTACATATGTAAAAAGTTCCCCGAGAAATTTTTCGCAGCGAAAAATTCCAACTAATAGCAAATGATAGGGGAAACAAAAAATTCTAATTGGAAAAGGGAGAAATTTCCTGCGGATTTTTTTACATAATTGCCCTGAAAGTATAGTTTCAGGGGCGCAAAAATATAACTGGGCACAAATTAAGTCATTTCATATTCAAAGAATTAATTAAAAAAATACAAATAATCAATTCGAGCTTTGCTGTATTCAGGATATTTAGTGTTGAATCTTGTGAGATTTTTGTGCAACATTTTGAGCCATTTTATCGCTGATTAAGATTGCTTATTTTTACGATTTTTCCAAAGAGACTAAAAAACTCATTACTTGAGTTGTTTAGAGATTGAATAGGTTCCACAAAAATATTCCTCAAACGATTTTACCTAAAACTAGTGAATACATGTTGTTTCAAAGTTTTCCATGCATATTAACCTTAAAAAATTAAAGATTGGACGTAACTTCAACCCCTTTTATTGCAAAAAGCATTATATTTATATATATTTTTTTCATTAATTTGATTTACCACAATTATTAAATAGAAAAAGTTAGACTTTACTGAAAAGTGTAATAAGTGTCGCTCCCCAAAAATTACTCACTATCAAAAGAAAATTTATTTTTCCTTCCCAAAAATTATCCAAATGTATTTAAAACGTCAACGAGTTGTTAATCGGCCCTCTTCTGTAAACCGATCGATTTGAAATCTCACGATTTTGGAAAATTAACTCCGACAATAAAAATATTTTTTTCTGATTTTTTTTTAAATATAATATTTTTTAAAATTATCGTGTATGATTTTAAACACGTTTGCAGGGCCTTTATTAATTTTTTTGAAAACGACAAATTTACTCGCATTCGGTTTACAGAACAGGGCGGAATACAAATAATATATTAAGAATAGTATAAATATTTCTTTTAGTTTCAAGATATCTTCAATTTTATGACATTTTTGCCCAGTCACGGCCACTCACGTTTACTTACATAAGTGCTCTCACCTAGAAAATTTTTAAGCTAATGCTTCAAGTGAGATACTTGAGTGAAATAATAATTACTCACTTTCAGTCACGCCTACTCACGCACGCTCACTTACCTGGAATGTCTTTTGCTAATTAACTAGCGCAAAAGTTGGTGGTATTATAAGGAAAAATATTAATTTATTACCACGCTTGATGGCACTTGAAGCATGCTAACTACATGAGTGCTGCCTATGCGTATTGTAGTACTAAAAAAACAAAAAATTTAACTAAGTGATATTGCATGCTTTGGTTCTTTAAAACCTTTCACTCACTGTCTTAATCAGTCCTATTCTAATATGCTGGAAATTATTTAATTTTTTACTTCCTTCGAGAATATAAACTATGCTTTTATTAACTGTTGGGCAGAGAAATATTAACTAATAGACAATTTCGAAGGCGGTCTGTTTGTTTTACCTGAAAACTACTAAATGAAATGGCAAAGAAAAAACTCTCAGCAAATTACATATTATTCAGAGACGAAATGATAAAGTGCTTTAAATTTTGCTTAAATTTATAAAATAACATATTTTTATATTTTAATTGAACTAAAATTGATTTTTTAATCAAGGTATACATTAGTAATCGGACTCAATTCTTCTTTTAGGTTGAAATATTTTTTTTTGAAACAACGTGAAACTAAGAACAGTTAAACTAGACTTAACAGGGATAAATGGCTCATTTTTATGTGCCTTCAAGCACATTGTCATGCCAGCGAATATTAAACAAACAACATGCCTTACTCGTAATAATAATAATCCATGTGTTATACTGGACCTAAACTGATTTTAATTTTATCTGTTTTGTGTGTTAGAAATGTGTTTTGATAGCAGGCTATAATTCTAGCTTCATCTTCACACTAGACCTTTAAAGGCAAAAACGCCAGTTCTTATTTAAATAAAATATTTCACTTTGCACATCGATATTGACCTTTATGAAAAAGACATTTGAACTTTTCCCTCCCCCCCCCGGCACAACCAGCATAAGTAATTTATAAAGACATTTTTTTCTTCTATTTACAACAATAAATCACTGATTGCTAGTTATTATTCTATTTTACAGCATCATGTCTTTTGCTAATAAAAACTCATAATAATAAAATCATATAGAAAAATTTGCGTCAGTCATGTACTATACATACGAGTACATACATAAGTACATTCTCATCTTATGTGGTTGAAAACTTGTTGCTGCAGATAAAAAAAAATATAGTTATGCGTCACATATGCACTTATATATTGCTTTTGAGATGTAATTTTTCTATTTTTCTTTTTTCTTTTTGCTTAATGATAAATATTTATTTAAAAAAAGAAAACATATATTAATAACTTTAGTGTCACGATTCCACAATTTATTATAAACTGTTGTTTAAGTTCAATTTATGAAAAAATACAAATAAAGAGTAAAAATGTTGTAAAGATGTGATAAATTTGTTAGCAGTTATTTTTTTTAGAGATACATAAGTGAAATGACAAAGGAAGAGAATTTCAATAAACCAGAAAATTTAATCTGTGTTACTTCTCTATGCCATCTTTATTTAGACAACGACACGGAAAGTTCATATTTAAACTTATAGTCATAATGCGGATTTTGGCAATTTTTTTGTTTGTATTTGTGAAAGATGTGGAGATAAGTCGTATAAGAGGATACTGTTAGACGTGTCTAGCTTAATGTTAATGAGAGTCAAAATTCAACATCCTGATTTTGTAGAAATTATAGCAATTAAAAAAATTAAAATAAAATACAAAACAAACAATTTCTCAATAACAAAAGAAGAATCCTCTCGATTAAGTCACCTTTCAAACAGAAAGAAACTAAATCAAAATCGATCCTGCCGTTTGACGTGTACGTGGACACGGATACACAGATATACAGACACACCTAATTTTTAGTCGGGGGTTAAAAAAAATAATGTAAAAAACGACTTCGAATTTTTTTTCAAAGTTCATAAGTCATCAGTGAATATCTTATATTGATTCGAGGAAGACATTTTAAGTTATTATGAACTTGAATATGAATTACTTTCTGTACTTTTTGGGAAGTTTTGCTAATGGAGTTCCTCAGAGATCCTTTACTCACAAATTTCTTAGAACAACTAAAGATTTTGTTTTAAAGTTGAAATGATAATTTCAATTAATACAAGTATCAAAGTTGAAACAACTCAATATTCAATATGTTTTTATTTTATTTTCTTACTTCGCCATTTATTATTATTATACGTTAAAATCATTAACAAATTATTGGAAAGGTAATTATTTCTTTTTAAAGTTAAAAACTCATTGTCAAAGCAAAAGATCGAGTAATCTGTTTTTATGAAATCTACATTTCCAAATGAAAAAAAGAAATACCAAAGTACTCGTTTGTTTATTTGACATAAAGTCCTTACTTAATTAATATTTTTGCTTGTTTTTTTTTTTTGAGCTGAAGTTCCATAAGCGGCAAAGAAATGCTGATGAGTTCCATAAGCGGGAATGAAATGCCTATAGACAATGAATGGTTAACCAAATAAATTAATTCAGTAAAATGCAGACGAAGGGTTACATATGAATACCACATATCGAATATCTTAATTTATCATATGAAATGTTTTTTAAGTTTTTTCACAGTTACACTAAACCAGAATCGAAAGAGTTTATGAAAAGTTTTGTTCCGTTCCCCTTTTGTTAATATGAAAATGTATTTAAATTCTTAAATTTTTTCCACTGGACGGGTATCAGAAATGCTATGAAATCGTAAAAAAACTTTTCATTTCATTGTTTCACAGAACGAGAATCGACTACCTGATGTTAAAAAAAAATTAAGTACTCGGTAAAGTTTTCTTCGAGTTTTGACGATTTTTTTAAATTTGGCACTTTTTCTTATTTTTGACACTTTTTCTTTTTATATCATTTTTTTCGTAGTTTGGCGTTTTTTCATGTTCGGCGATTTTTCCGGGTTTGTCGATTTTTTCAATTTTTGAGATATTTTTAGATTTTTCAGTTTTTTTTGCAATTTATTTTAGCTAAGCGATTTTTTTGGTATTGGTCCTGTTTTCTCTTTAGTGTTTTTTTTTTAATTTTTGCGTTGTTTTTTAATTTGAAATTTTTTAGTTTTATTATTTTTACAAATTTCAATCGTTTGCTATTTTTTATCTTTGTAATTTTTTCCGTTTTGGCGTTTTTTTTCGTTTTGGCGTTTTTTTTCGTTTGGGCGTTTTGGCGATTTTTGGCGATTTTTTTTGTAATTTTTTCCGTTTTGGCGTTTTTTTTTTCGTTTTGGCTTTTTTTTTCGTTTGGGCGTTTTGGCGATTTTTGGCGATTTTTTGGTTTATTACGATTTATTTTTCATTTGCCTATTTTTTCGGTTTTTGACAAATTTTTCGTTATGGCGATTTTTTCGTTTTCTTGGGATTCGTTTTAGTTTCAGCGAATCTAAGCTTTGGCGCTTTTTTCGTTTGACGATTTTTTTAGTTTCAGCGCTTTTACTTAGTTTGGCGCTTTTTTAATTTTTTTGAATTTTGTTTCGCTTTTTTGCGTCAATTCGTTTTTGGCGATTTTTTTCGTTTTTTGGCGATTTTTTAGTATTGGCACTTTTTAGTTTAGGTGATTTTTTTTAAGTTTTGCGATTTTTCCGTTTTGAGATTTTTTCTTTTGGATTTTTTTTCAGCCTTAGTGTTTTTGAAAATTTCAAACATTGGCCTCTTATAATTTCCAAGATACAGCAAGATGTCAAATTAACATTAACTGATAGAATACCCTTTAAATTTGATTTTTTAAATTTTAGTGTTAATTGGTGTTGAAGGCATAAAAATACTCTCTCTATAATTGATTGTATATTACATTGGGCTTTCAACATTTTTCATTGCTCGCTTTAGCACACCCTTTAATTTTTAACTGTCATATATTCTATCGGGTAGTTACTGGTTTGCACCACAGTATATAAAAAATACATTATTACTGTGGCAAACCAATAACCAATTTTTTTTGATCTGTTGTGGTAGCGGCATACATATTTTGTGAAAAATTCAGGCACGTAGCTCTTACGATTCTTGAGAAATTACCCTGTGACAGTCAGACAGGACGGACATCGTAGCAAAAAAAAATAGGATACCTTTTCACCTTTGGTGTACGGAACCCTAAAATACAAGCAATAATTTGAAATGAAAAAAGTTTTACAAAAAATTAGCCACCTGTTTCCAAAACTCACCTGACTTGAGTAGAAAATTGCTTGGCTTGTGGAAACAGGATGAAAATTTTCCAAACTGCCTTTTCCAATAAGTTTAAAGTCGGAATGATGTAATTGTTGTAGTTAAAAGCTTCCTGAACTTTTGTGCTTTGCAAATATTCTATAGTTGATTTTTGAATTAAACATCTTTGTTTAAAATATTTATGATTTATAAGAAAAGTTTTCCCATATCATGTCGAGATAAATGAAAGAAAAGAAAAAGAAACTATAAATCATTTGTCCCTATAAAGAAAGCCTTAATGTAAAAAAATTAATCTCCAAACGCCAACATATAAAATAAATGAAAAACAAAATCTGCAGGGAGGCGCTGCTTTAAAAAAAGATGAATTGTATTTTATTACAATTTAAAACAATGCAAATATTTATGTGTTAAAGCCAACAGAGAGAGCCAGACTAGCAGGATTTCAAAGAAGTTAAGAAAAATTATTATTCTTTGTTTTTTTTTTTTAAATAAAAAAAATATAAAAAATAATAAAGGAATCAAAATGCAAATGCAAAACAACACATGACTCATTTTTCATTCATTCATTCAGCGCTGTTTCTTGTCTCGCCTGAATGAATGGCCATAATTTAGATTGCAAAAAAAATAATAGTTTTTGCGTGTTATGGAGGAATTTAAATTTAAACATGACAAAGTTACAAAAGAAAAACAACTTCTTATAACTTTATTAGATTTTTTTTAAAGCAAAAATAATTCAAAATTTAAAACGAACGAACGTATGAGCAATAATTAATTTTTATTGCTCATACGTCTTTAAAGCAGAGAGAAAATATTTACTTTGCTAATGTGTATAATAATAATTCGTTAGCGATATTGAAAATCTTTCAAAGAAATATAAACATAGTTTTTATTTAAATTTTTGGTATTGGCTTGCTAGCGTTAAGCAGGTACTCAACATTAGCCTCCTTAACTGTAATATTTTTTAAGCGCAGAACTTTAATTTGAAGGCCAAATTATAATGCAAAAGTCAAAAAGTTGTTTTAAAAATCCAAGTAATTTTAGTAATAGATTATTTAGTAATAGATTATTTTGATTATTTGCTGTCTTAATGTATTTTAAGGTCAGAATGCATGTATATTATTTTAAAATCTTTTGTAATATGCTACTGTTTTAATTATAAATTAAATTTTATCTCAAACAAAATCAATGCACATAGATATACATATATGTTCATAAATTCCCCTATGTTTCTTCTACAGCAATTTGTTTTCCTTTGCTACAAGAAAATGCACATATTTTAGGGGCATCACTTTTCCTTAAGCTAAAAAAAAATTGCATTAAATTTGTTATTTTAACTTTTCACTTTACTTTGATTTAGGAGAGCATATGAAGGGAAGGGAGGTTTTTAAACTGAAACTTATACTTATACTTGGAAATAAATACGCGCACACATGAACCTTTAATAATGAATCCATACAGTCTGGAGGCTGCTGTTGAGCTTTTATAGCTATTTTAAGCCACCAAAAAAAGTATAAAGTCTAGTCCCCAAAGCAGTCAATTTCATGCTTCAGCTGTTTTAGTAAGCGGAGAAGGAATTTTTTTTTACATAAAATAATCAAAAGCGGCCAAGAAAAAAAGTCATGAACATGAAAACGTTGCCGTTTTGGTTACTTTTAACCAAAAATTGGTTACTTTTTGTTCTAATGTGTACTTGTGTACTTTTTTTCCATTTTGGTTATATAAATTTGCATTTCGTGATGCACTACCACATTTTTAAATGAACTTCGTAGCTAAAAAATAAATATGGGTGTGGTTTCCAAATTTAGTACATTATAAAGAAGATAAAATTTTATCCAGTACATAGCAATTGCTCAGATTTTCCCAATTGGGTGCCACACAGCTCATTGGCTTCTGAAAGGTTATTTTCGTAGCTAAGCTTAACCAAAACTAATGCAGGAAACTGGATGTTAATACCAACTCTATAATGCTGATGTATATTTTATTACTTTATCTATATATTCATTGTGTTTGGATAACGAATGTAATATAATTAATTTTTTTTATTAGAAATAACTTATTTCTTTTGTAATTGTTGATTATTTGATGTTATATTTAACCCCCGACCAAAAAAGGGTGTTGTTATAAGTTCGTAGTGTGTGTCTGTGTATCGGTGTATCTGTGTGTCTGTACGAGTCCGCGTACAGACCAAACGGCTGAACCAATTTTGTTTGCTATTTGAAAGGTGACTTTTATCGAGAGGGTTCTTAGCAATCTTGGACCAATTAATAAAATTGGTCCAGCTGCTTAGAAGATATCACATATTTTCTAGAAATATTCGGGGGTTTTTAAAATTTTTAATTTTTGTTATTATTTATTTTTTTTCGATTTTATCGTAAGGGAAAAAAATTCGAGTTTTCAGGGGAAGGTTTTTTTATAATATTCAAATTTAGTTTTACATACGTAAATTGTAGATTACGATAAAATTTTACAGCCCGTATCTTAAAAGTTATCAAAACTGTGGCATTTTAATAATTCTACCCATAGACCAATAAAATTTTAATTCCAATAAAAAAGTATATTTCCGATTACATGTCACTTACGGTACAATCAGAAATAAGGCTCAATACAATTAAGAAATGGAATTACAAATTTAAATGTAATAGTTTAACTTATATTATATGATTTTATAATGATTATATTTATGACAATATAGAATTTTATAATTGCTTGAGCATGCTTATGTAAATTAAGCTTTATTACATTATACTACGCTCCAGTTGAAAGTTGGAGTGGTCACAATACCTACATGTGCAAAGAAAGAATCACACAAGAGTATAATCTTGCGTTGGAGCCTTTTAATCCCTTAGCGTGAAAACGTCAAAAAACAATTCAATTATTCCATACTGTCACAGATATATTTCTCAACTGAAGTACAAATTAGTCAGCATATTAAATACATAAAAATTTTGGTTACTTTTTTTCGCCTTTGGTTACTTTTTTTTCATATTTTGGTTACAAAAATATTTTGGTTGTGGCAACGCTGGTCATGTCGCAGGCTGCTGCCGACAATGAGTGTGTTGACATTTTTAAAGTTTTACGCACACTTTAACACAAATACTTATGCATACACATAAACACACGCACACAGCAATCAATTTTAAGCAAAAATTTCTTTGCACGCATGTTTTCTTAAAAGCAATGCATACTCTTATGTAAGGAGAGAAAGGAATGGGTGAGAGAGTGAGCTGGCGTGATTGCCAGATTTAGGCAATTCCTTTTGCCGTTTAAGAGTCTAAACACAATGTTTGCGGTCCGGTGCGATTTCTCGTTGAGGGAGAGAAAAATAAACATAATACAACGGAAGACGGCGCCGGCAATACTTGTCATTGTTTGTTTAAATTTTCGTTAATTTTTTTGTTCATACATTATTTATTTATTTATTAAACATATTAATACAAAGTAAATTTGCATAATATGGTGTTGCACAAATATGGGCGGAGTAACGTAGACCATATGCCCATGTTCATAAATTTTTATAACTAAAAACAAAAAATTATTAACATTTTATACATTCGTAGATATATTTGATATTTTTTTTAAACTTTTGTAATCTATGACAAAAATCATGTTTTTTTTTTACAAAAATGTTGTGAACACAGCCAATTATTCAAAAACTACGGCAACGTCAGCAAAAGAAAAAGCATCAAAAATTGAGAGAATAAGAAACTCCGCAAGGAAATTAAATTAGATTTTAATTTTATTCCGTCCCGCACTGCGGATTTTTACTTCAAAATCGTATGGAAAATCGCACCGCAATAAATAATCGCTACATTGTGTTCAGACTCTAAGTCTTCGTTTGTCGGCTTAGCGATTTTTGCAGGAAATTTTTTTGTGGTAAATTGTGCGATGAATAAGTTCAAGAGATGCAGAGTGAAAAAGAGCAGAAGCCAAGAGCAGGGTTGTCAGATTTTTCCGACCTATTTCGCCAAATCGATTTTAAAAATCGCCTAAAGTTGCCAAAAATTAGTTTTATGTAGTTTTTCTTAGTATATATTTGAAAATAAATTTGTTTTTACATAACACTTTTTTAAATATAAATTTTTATAAAATGATCGCATAAAAATTTAACAGAAAATCGCAAAAACTAGAAATAAGATCGCTAAAAATTATTATTTGTAAATTTTTCTCATCCAAATTGAAAACGCATTGATGACTATAACACAGGTCAACACGATTTTTAAGGTCGGTACTTTGATAGTAAATTTTCGTGCATATCATACTTTTTTTTGAATTGGCTCTTTATCTCGAGATTTTCTGTTATTAAGAAAAAAGAGGATGCTGCATCACACAATTTGCATTTACTTGAGAATTAGTTCTTTGATCAAATACAAAAGTACACAGAAGGCTAGAAAACAAATTGACCTTTAAATTACGTCCTCATTAATTTTTTAATGAGTCTTTTAAAAAACGATTTTCTTAATTCTTTAAAAAAAATTTTTTTTTATAAAACTTTCGGAATATCTCCGAAACTATATGACTGTTAAAAAATTAATAAGGACGTAATTTAAAGGACAATTTGTTTTCTAGCCTTTGTGAATGTGTGTATTTTTTTATTTGCTCAAAGAACTAATTCTCAAGTAAATGCAAATTATGTGATGCAGCATCCTCTTTTTTCTTAATAACAGAAAAATCTCGAGATACAGAGCCAATTCAACAAAACTGACTTAGAGAGATTGATACACAGTGCTTAGTGTATACAAATTGACTACTAAACCTTTGATCTTACACAATAAATTTCATTCTGTTGACCTGTGTAATTAATATAAGAAAAATCATCAAAATCAAATTTCTTACAGACGAGTTTAGTTGTGGTTTATTTTTTAAACTACTCCTTTAAAAAACAAATTTTCCTGAACTATAAAAGTTTTAAAGTTCAATTATGTTAAAAAACAGCCATAATCAAATATTTAGACTCCAAACAAGTTGAAAAATCGCCATGTTTGGGGAGAAATTGCCATATCTGGCCATGACCAGGGCCATGATTGCCAGATTTGTTTAGTTATTATGCTGCAATTACAGCAAACGAATAAATTTTTACTGAATCACATCAACAGCCATTTAGAGATGCATAGAAATTTTTGCAAAAAATAGACAAGAAAATAGAAAAAGTAATTGCAATTAATAAAAGCAAGCAAAAAAGAAAATATTTAAGCAAATGGCAAAAACATTTATACTCGTACTACAACCATTATAAGAAATTGCAAAAATGTCCTCTCATAGTATATTAAATATTTAAAAACACACATTTTCATACAATTAAACATGATTTTCTGTGAGTGTGTATCTGAGTGTGCATGTGCGTATTTTTCTTTATTCTTTTAATTTTTTGCACAATCAAATGATTTATGTCATGTTGTGTTTTAAGTATTTTGAGTGTTTAATTGACCATTTTGATAAGACTATTGAAATGTTGGATTAAGGCAGGTATATAAAAATGCTTGATTTTTAAGAATGTGGCATAAGAATTATATTTTTCTATAATAAGTGAATAGAATTGAGAATAAGAGTGTAAGACAATAACGACAACACAAATAAAAGGTGTGATTTTTAAATAAAATATGGGAATTAAAGTTACATTCAAAGATAATTAAATATATCTGTGGCAATAAAGGAAAATAGCATAAATCTAATTTAGCAGTTTTTCAGGACAGCACTTTAAAGATTCAAGTGATTTTTTTAAAACTATTCTATAAAAAAAATGTAGTTTCTCACTTAAAAATATTAAATATAAATTTATAATATACTCGATAGAAAGTCAAGTTTAGTTACTACGCGGGCTACTATTTATATTTGGGGAATACACTGAAAGAGTTTTCGGCAGAAATTTAATGAATTTTGACATTAATGTAATGAAAAATTCATTAAAATTCAATTCAATTAAAATGAAACCAGTTTCGTTAAAATTATTTTATTGAAAACTTCATCAAATTTATTTAACACTGTAATTAATGCAGTGCTATAACTTCATCGAAACAATAAAATAATTTCGTGAATAGAATGAAATAACTTAAATATAAAGGTGTTTCTTAATAATTAGAAAATATTGTTGTCATAAATCCAATAAAATAATCTAACGAAACCAGAATATCAAGGAAGCATATCCAATGAAATTGTTTCACAATATTCATGAAATTTTCATTGGATTTGTGAAATTATCATTAGATTTGTGAAAATTTTTTAATGAAATTGTTTCATTGGATTTATGAAGCAAAATTCTTCCGGTGTAGCAAATAATAAAAAATTTTTTTAAATGAAAATGGATTTATTGTTTTTCGAAATACTCTCCTTGATGATCAATGCACTTTTGCATTTGTTCAAACCATTTGTCATACAAATTCTTCCATTCCTCTTGAGACACCACCAAAACATGGTCTTCGAACACTTCAACTGCTTAGTCGGCGCTCGTAAGTCGTTCACCACGCAGTTTACCTTTGATATTCATGAAAAAAAAAGAAAAAGTCATTGCATGTCAAGTCAGGACTGTACTTCAGATTATAAATCATCAATTCGATGTTTTGACTGCTCAAAATTTCACTGCTTTGACGAGATGTGTGAGAGAGCTCGCATTGTCATGATGAAGAATGATTTGTCGTCTTCTGGGGTTAGTTTTACGAGTTTTTACGAAGACTTCCGGCAAACAAATGGCCATGTTAAGCGGCCCATACACTACAACAGCATGCATGAGCAATCAAGTGTTTGTGCCAGCGGTTGGGTCGTGTATGGGCATTTTGTATGATTGTACGTGTTGCTGTAGTGATGTCAAATAGAGTTTGATATTTTGCTGATGGTACAAGCTTGCTGGTGTAGTATATGGTGAAATTAGCTCAGATGAGCAAAGTTTTCATGGAGTAAACATGTATTTAAAAAATATAATTTATTGAAATATAATTTTTTTCAATGGAAAAGAGAATTTTAGCTCTTTAGTTATACATAGCTGCTAATTTTAACAAAATACCAATAGTAATTGTAAGAATTTTTTGTCCATAGACTGAAAAAAATAAATAAATTGTAGCAAAAACTGTGTCACTATTCATAACCACCCTTACCGCAATTTTGTAAAAAATGAATATTGTACCAGCTTGTTGGTATAATGTGTGCTTTGAGCATGAATGCTCAATCGCTTGATTGTGCGTACATGCTGTTGTAGTGTATGGGCCGCTTTACACTCAGAATTGACAGTTCTACGTTGATCAAGTGGAACAGTGGGGTGAGGAAACAAGCGACCAGTTGCTTCGGTGTGCCTCTCCTACGAACAACTTTTGTTGGATTTATCTCGTCTTGGAATACTTACTCGGTCGATTGCTGTTGCTTCCGGCTCATAAGTATATATCCACGTCTTTTGAAGGATCACGGTTGAATTTTTTAATAATTTTCTTACACCACTTGACGTTAGCCTTTTTTTTTGGAGCGACTGATGGTGGTTGGTTAAACCAGAACAATTTTTTTTTTAAGCTAAGTGTTCATGCAAAATCGAATATATTGAAATGGAACTAATGTGCAATATGTCACAATATGTCACATGACGATCTTGCATTGTCAGTTCACGCACTGTGTCGGTGTTTTGTGGCACAATAACCTTCAAGGAATTCGTCGTTGGACTGAAGTACGACTACGATTCAATTTACCAGAGATATACAATGGTTTTTGATGGTGCCTTTTCGCCATACAAAGAACTGAGTTCATCAACACATTCTTGTTGAGATAATCCACGTCAAAAGTTGTGCAAAATAATCCAACGAAAATCTTCTCTTGAAATTTAAATTTTTTTTTTGTCAAATTGATTTACTGAACTCACTGTAAAATAAATAAAAATCACTTGTACAGCAAAAAGTTGTAAGTACGTTTATGCAAAAAAAATAAAAAATTTCAAACTCTATTATGATTTCGCCATATTTTAACTATTGACTTTAGTGTCGCCAGCTCATGAAATATAAATGGTTGCCCTTGTATCCCAAAAGACATTCCATATTAAAATGTTATAAGTATTATTGCTAAGCTGATTAGTTTGTGCGAAAGACAGACGAGGGGAACTTAACCGTTTCTTTTCCCTGTGTCTCTCTCTCTCTCTATCTCTCGGCTAACAAACTAATCAGCTTAGCAATACAACTTGCATAGTGTAAATTAGGACTAAGCAAAATATAATTTTGCTGTAACTTTCTTAAATATCCCATAAAATGCACAGGGGCAGTTTTAAATTGTGAAATTATAATATGACGTCATTAACTAACCCAACTTAAGTACGTTTGCAACATACATGAAGTAAGTACAGGCGTATAAATTATAATTTTATTAAGTTTAGAAAAAAATTACTGATAAACCCTTTACGGTCTTTTTGTATGTTCATTAGGGATATAGCTTTTTAAAAATTTTTAAAAAAATCAAAATTGGCATAGCATATCGGACTGATAGAGCATAAAAAACTATAAAGCAACGTATATATATTTTTTCGCTACGGTCAAAAGAGTTCACACACCAGCCGCGATGGGGTTTTGAAAATTTTTAATTTTCCTTTTGGTTAAGAAAAATTAATAACTAGGGAATTCACATTGAGTAGATTAAATGTTTAGTGTGGCAATATTGTGCCATCTTAATTATTTCATTGTGAGCAGGCAACGATATAAATACGCATTCTGTGTATATAAAAGTCAGGCAAAAACACATACACACATCTTTGTATTATTTATATATTAGTGCATAATATGAGAGAGAAAGAGAATATTTTTCATCAGCTACAGCTTCGCTGACAGTTTTGACATATTGCAATATTGAAAATGACATGCCTGTTATACTTTTAAATTTGACATCTGGTAATAAATTTTATTTACATACAAAACAAAAATAACGAACTTGCCGGAACATATTAAAGTAATAGTATTAAATTTGAAACGTTGCAATATTAAGAAATTTTTTAAAACGCTATTTTGAACTCCCCAAATATGTTTATTTCAAACAAAAAATAAATAAAAAACACCATATAAAATTATGAATATTCAATATTGCATTAAGGACCCTCGAAAAAAATTTAAAATTATGTAAAATAATATTTTTGTTAGTTCTAGTCCGTGCTTTAAGTAATCCAAAATGTCTTTCGAGAAACTAATTGGTGCGTGAACTTTTTTTGAGAAAAATTACAAAAGATAAGATTATGATTTTCGTGGTAACTAGAATACGGTTGACCCCAAGGTACTCTGCCAAAACATTGGTTATACCCCTAATGTTCATATTTAATATAAAAAATTGTCTTTTTGTCAACTGCAAGTATGTATTTTTAATATTTAGGTTAAGTAGATTTTTGTTATTATTATTTTTTATTTGTATTTCTAGAACGTTTTATATTCTTTATTCATTATAAATTTTTAATTGCTAAACTAATAAAACATACAAATTCATACATACATACTTATGTATACAGTTGTATATTATATGTTAATTATCTCATTTTATATACAATATTTACATCAAATACTTACATACATATTTATATATTGAATTAATAAAAATTTTTAATATACTTAATTTATTCCTCATTCTTAATTTTAATATATACCCACAAAAATCTGCTTCATAAAACAAAGTATATTAATAATGACCACAAAAAAGCTCAGGCAGTATCAAAGTAAAAACAATATTCATAGACTGTATTAAAAGTAAACAAATAAACTTACATTGAAATATGAAAGTATATAATTAGCACTCAAGAAAATATTTTGTAAATACTCATACAACGATTGACAACAAATTGACGCACACAATCTAAATACTCGAAAGTGCTTGAAACAAGAAAAACAAAATAACAAAAATACTCGTAAATGATAACAAAGCAGTTGTTTTGGTTTTACTTAAACAGCTTTTTGGCTTTTTAGCCTTTTAATAAATATTTTTTTTTAAATTTAGCTAAAAATTCGTAGTTAGCTTGAAATACCTAAAAACTTGGCTTGATTAAGAAATTTGTAATGGCATTGACGGCTTAGTAGTGATCAGCTTAATAAAGCATATGGGCCAATCCAATGAAATGTTTTGTGACAGCAACAAATAAACAAAATTTCTTGAAAACACTTTGCTTATTATATTTTCATAGAGAAACAATAAAGTTTATCTAACTAATCGGTCCTAATCTTTAAAACGATCGATTTGAAGTCTCACGATTTTAGAAAACTAATTCCGGTAATAGAAATATATTGCCAAGAAGGGTTATGTTTTTCGCGCGTTTCTTGTGTATGTGTTTGTTTAAATTTTTTTATATACACGCAAAGAAAAGCTATGGTTGTAGAATGGTTGAAAAAACAATATTATGTTCTCAAAAACAAATGTGTGGTCGTTGAAAACAAGTTATTGTTATTTTAAACATTAATTTTGTTACGGTAAACAAAGTTATGTTTGAATTTAATATTTACATTATTATATGTGTTAAAAATTTATGACTGCAACATATTTTTTGTTATTATTTAAAAATAATATAATGTAAATAAAAATATAATGTTATCCAAAACCATACTATGTTAAGGTAAAAAAAAATCTTTTTCACAAACATCTGTCAGTTCAGCGTTGCGTTTGTAAGCTATCGGTATTGCACGCGTCGTGTTAAATAAATAAATAAAGTTCAAACAAACAAAAGGGTAGACAAATAAAAACATATACGTGCATATGTTTATCTCTTTATACAGACGTGTCTGTATTTCAAGCATACACACATACGTAAGCATATATTTCTACATATACATTTCATTTCAACGATACTAATTATTATATTGAATAATACTGTTGTCGTATTTAACAATATTATTATAATATAAGAACATGGTGTGGTGAGTCTCAATTATATTTTAGTCACATCTAACAATAGTGTTGTCATATTTACAATAATAAGATTAGGTGTAACAAAGTTTATTATTAACTCAGATAATAATATTATTAAAACTTTGCTTTTCTGTTGACAATAATATGATTTAACTCCAACTATATAATTCAATCATAGTATGTTGCTGTTTGATTATGGTTACCTCAACCATATTTTTTTTTACGTGTAGATTCTCAAATATGATATACATATGTATGAAGGAAAATTATGGTATACGACTTTAAACACGTCTGCAGAACCATTCGGTTTACAGAACAGGGCCGAATATGAAAATATTCATATTATTAAATAAATATGATGAATAAAATATTATTCATCCTCCTTTTTTATTTGGAACAATTTTTTTATCTTAGTTTTTTTTTTTTTTTTTTGATAAACGTTCTTAAAGATCAACATTATATCCATTGACTTTTGCTGTCTGAAATATTTCTAAGTGTTTAAAGAGTAGAATAGGGGAGAATGCATAAGAAACTATGCGATTGCTAATAACTGTAAATTTTTTCTTTTCAAAATCTTATATGCATATTTCGACGTCACGAGCGACATTGAAATCAAACATTGCTATCAGGGCGTCTATCCTGTGTCTTGAAACGTAATAAAATGCTTTGGAATTCGTAAATTATTAACATTACAATTCGAAAGCATTTGCTTCGAATTATCTATCGTCAGTTAAGGCCATAATCCACTATCCTACACAATCGCACGACTTATGAAAAAATACAATCCTGATATGATGAATTGTTACTGTCTTTTTAAAACGTTCATAGACTACATCAGACAAGGATTGTATTTTCTCAAAAATCGCACGATTGTGTAAGATAGTGAATCCTAGTCTTTAAAGAACCCTATTTTGCAGTCTTAGTGGTTTTTTTAGAAATGCTTAATGACGCAAAAACGCTGTTTATATTATTCAAGATATTTATCACCATTTTTAATATTTGATATGTATGTTTACATTTCACAAAAAAATTGCTTACGCAAAAAATTGTTATGTACACATATGTATGTTTGTATATCATTTAAATAGTTTAAGTAGAGTTTCTACGCGGGAGGAAAATCCCGGGAACTCTTTGGAATTATATTTTTATAAATCTCGCGAAACTTTCATGGGGATTTTTCAGGTATTAAATATTTACGTTTTGGAATTGCTGTTCATTGTTTTATTACTTAAAAATACAACTCTGTAACGATGCATAATATAAGCATGTTCAACATGAAAAGTCTTTATAGTATCTATGTAGATTGGCAGATGTTGATGAAACTCCCATCCATGCATATGAACGAATAAAGTTGTTTCGTTTTTAATTTCAATGTTGATGTTTTATCATAAAATTATATTTTTTTATTGAGGTCATTTAAATAAATTCATATGTTTTGAAATTCCCGGGAATTCCCGTAAAAAAAAAATTTTACTTCTCGATAGCAGGGAATTTGAAAGGTGCGGGAAATTAGAAAACAGGGATGGCAAAAATGGTACAATTGTACCTTTTTTTGGTAATATTTAAACTCGGAAGAAAGTACAATAGTAAACCAATGACTAATTTAGTACATTTAAGTAATCTCCGCAGTTTCACACCGTATTTCTTTTCAAACGGTTGCATGTGTCAATTTTCACTTTTGAACAATGAAACTCTTATTCTTCTTTTTGAAAACTTTCAAGCAAATTTGTGAAAACGGTTCGCTGGCCATAACAAAGTCGATTATTTTAATAACAACATATAGAAATATGTAAGTTAAACTTCAAAAAAAATAATTTAGTACAATTAAGGTAAAAAAGTTTTAAAATTGTTGGTACAATTTTAAAATTCTGAATGCCTTCCCTGCTAGAAACCATAAGTTTAAGGAAGTTCTTAACAATAACAGCTGGTCACCCCTTTTAACATAGCTTTTAATTTAAATTGCAGCAGCTTTGTGTGCTTTTATGCTGTTATAAAAGTTTATTTAACAGCAAGGAACAAGGTGTTCCATAAATAATATGAATTCGTTACATGCAATAAAGCTTCCATAAAGCTTAATAGTTGGACAAAGCATTTATTATTTGAATATATATGTTTTATAACATTCCTCTGTTAACAACATTTGTGTTAGCTCTTACCATTAAACAATAAAAACACAGATGGCGCTGCACTCATGTTAATGAAATTTTCTGCCATAATTGTTTATTTGGTTTGGTTTATTTTATTTTGTTTATTTTTATTGTATAGAAAAAAAACATGATTGGAAACTGTTTAAATCAATAAGCCCAATTTTTTTGACTTAATAATTAAATATATAATTAGCTAATTTTCATTTAAAATTAGGCTGTACTTAAATACAATTTAATTTTTTCAGTGGTTAATTAAAGTTCTTATTAAATTACGTTGAAAGTACAGCAGCAATAAAAAACGTCTAAATATTATGGAAAGCTTTTCAAAGAACACCTGCTTACCATAAACAAAAAAGTTAGGTTATAAAAATGCAGAAAATAAAATTGCATAAAAACACATTTTATGAAATCAAAGGAGCATCAGAATGCATTTATCTATTTATTTATACCATAATATGAAACTATGAATTGTATTCGTTATATATTTATGAAAATTAAACGAAATTCTTCCTAATACGACCACATGATGTTTTCAATACGACCACATGATTTCATGTCTGTGTTTTCAATAAACACACACAAGCATAAAAACATATGGTGCGCTCGTAAAACTTAAATAATAATTAATTACATAAGGTTGGGTATTTACTTATGCACTCAAAAACACAATTTCGTATATAATTCGAAATTAAAAATAATAACAGTTTGATTAACAAGTCAAGAAATGGGCATAAGTCATGTCTGAATCAAACAGTTTTTCATTAATAATTAGTGGTAACGCTGTTTTGTTCTTGATGCTTTGTTTATCGGACATAAGATTCTAGATACTACGGCTTCTGATATATAGGATACTTCTCTACAAATCAGGAATTGTTTTTGCTAGCCAGAAGAAAGCTCAAATAATAGCTTTGAAACTAAACTAATTAACATTTAAGAAAATACTTATGTGGCAACACTACGCAATGAATAGTGGTTTTTGTTTTTTACATTTACATATTTTCTTTAGAGACTTCTTACAACTACAATTCCAGCTGAAAGAAATTCAGCCAACGGTGAAGTAAGAAAATAAAAATCACATTAATAATTGAGTTCTTGTTTCAACTTTGATATTATTTGAACTTCTCATTTGTCTAAAACCGGAAGTTAAACTTAATGGGGCAAAGTCATAGTCAAAACAAAGTATACTTTAAGAGTTTAGAACCAGTATTTTGTATGGGAATACTGGTTTTAATTTTTTAAAGCTTACTTTATTTTGACTATGACTTTGCCCCAATATCTAGTTGTTCTAGAAAACTTTTGGGTAAAGGTTCCCTGATACATAATCTGCAGTAGCAACAGTGAAATGCTTATACAAGACCCAGCAATTAATTTTCATTCGATATGAATCTATATTATTTTTCTACACGTCTCTACTATTAGAAATCTAAATCTTAACATTTAAGAAATTTATTATTTGACATATTGCCGTGGTTGATGTCTACTAATTATTTGGAAAAGCACCAGAGAAATCCATATCGACATGCTTAACCACCAGCAAGTAAATTTTAACTCAATTTAGTAATTTACTTTTTTCATATAGTCAACATGTTTTTCTACATGGGAGTCGTGTATTTATAATAATTTTGCTCTACTCTATAAGTATTTTCCTCTCTCAGAAGGTTGCTCCCACGTCACAAAACTAACGTAACTAAACCATGTTCCCAATCCGATGTTTTATATTTTATTTCGCGGGTTTTTTTTTAAAGAGGTCAGTTTGCTTTAATTTTATTTAAAATTTCCGCAATAACTCTGAATGCAACTTCTTCTCACATTTTGTACTTACATATTTCTGTATATTTCTCATCTTAATGCAAATAATAAAAACTTGAAAATAAAATAAGCACCATCTTGCTTTAAATACTTTGCAAACTAAATTCGCTCGAACGCTGGTAATTGTCGTTGGCAAATTGTTGAATATTTCCTTCCTTTTCCCCGACATTGAAAAATTTGCATTCATGTATAATGAAAAACTTATAAGCATCATTAATCTTTAAGGACATTGCGGTCCACATAATTCTTTTGAGATTTAAAAGCACAATAGAGAAAAAATTTGTTAAATGTCCAACAAACAACGAAGGAAAATTTGTACGGTTCACTTTCTCTCTGCCTCTTTTTACGCGTATTAATCTTAAACTTAAGTGAAGTTTTGTTGCGGCGAAAATTAATGGCACTTGGGGCATTCTTAAGGCGAAACATCTTTTAATATTTGTTTACAAAAATTAATTTATTTACAAAGAAAAAGTTTAATTTAGTTTAAATTAAACATTCTCGTTGCTAAGGCAAGTGAGCCAATTTTTTTTTAGTTTAGTCTTACATATTTTATTTATACAGCAAAACATTGAATTTTTCCTTACTACACAGAAAAAATTGTTCTGCTATTAAAACTTTTAATTGAAAAAAGAAGAATAATAACCAATAAAAAATTTAATTTAGTCAATTAAACTTTGGTTTAAAAACTTATTTAATTAAAACTTTAATTAAGAAATATTTGTTTAGAAATATAATTAATGAAAAAAGTTTAATTGCCAAAATTAATCTTTTAATTGATATTTCTTATGATTTTTCTTTTCAATGGAAATGTGTCAATATATATTCAAAAGTATTCAATAGATAAGATTAGAAAAAAAATTATTCCAATCATCGATTATTCGTTTAATATAATATAAAAAAAATTCGAATTTTGCACACAACTAAAAAATAATTAAGAATTACTTTAAATAAACTTTATTCGATTCATAAATTATATGTTAAATTTTATTCGATTATTCCAATGAATAACAAATAAAATTTTTATTGAATAGTTGATAAAAAATGTAAATAAAAAACGAATATTATTCAAGTTTTATTTATTCGATTATTAACGAATAAAAAATTTTTACTGAATAGTTTAAAAAGAAAAAATACAAATAAAACGCGAATATTATTAATGTAACAAAATAAGTTAAAGATTTTTTTCATATTATTCGCCAATATTCGAATAAAAATTTCATTGGAATAAATCCAAATATTATTCGTTTTAATAAATATCATTATTCGATTATTCCACTATTTTTGTTCGACTAACTCCCCAAAATTCCATTAAAATAATGGAATGCGAATAAAAAAACTTATTCAAATCAAGAAAACAAATAAATACAAAAATTATTAGTTTTGATAAATTCTTTTCTTCGATTATTCGATACACAAATTATTTTTCTACTAACAATAAAATTTTTGTTTTTAAATTTGGAATCATCGATTATACCTTTATTATAATACTTCATTATTCAAGAATAAAAAAATATTTTTATAATTATGCAAAGGACTGAAAAATACTTAAGAACTATTTCAATAATACACTATTCTATTAATCAATTAAATGCTAAATTTTATTGGATTATTCCAGTGAAAAACGAATAAAAAGTTTTGATGGAATAGTGGAAGAAAAAAATACAAATAAAAGAATATTATTCAAGTAATCAACTAAGTTTTAGTTTTTGTTTTTATTAATCGCGAACATTCGAATAAAAATTTCATTCAAATAAATCCAATTTTTCGATTATTTGAGTTGAGCCCTTAAGAGGAACAAGTAAGATATTCGCAATAGGTTTGTACTATTATTTTTTCTAATCATCGATTATTCGTTTAATATAGTATGTCATTAATTGAATAAAAAGTCTTATTCGAATTATGCAAACGACTAAAATAAATAAGGAATTAGTTAACATACACTTTATTCGATTAATCAATTATATGTTAAATTTTATTCGATTGTTCCAGTGACTAACGAATAATAAATTTTGTTTTGAATATTTAACAAAAATACAAATAAAAGGCGAATATTTTTTAACTTAGCAAATAAGTTTGAAGTTTTAATCGATTTATTCACCAACATTCAAATAAACTTTTCATTCGAATAAAAAATTTTATTCGAAAAATGAAAACGTATAAATCCAAAAATTATTAGTTTTAATAAATCTTATTTATTTATCAAACATATGATAAATTTTATTCAATTGTTCCAGCGAATAACGAATACAATTTTTTATTGTATAGTTTAAAAAATACAAATGAAAGTCGAATATTATATAAGTAATCAAATGGGTTTGAAGATTTATTCGATTTACTTGCCAAAATTCAAATAAAAAATGTATGTGTATAAAAAATTTTATTCAAATCAAAATAAGAAATGAATCTAAATATTATTAGTTTTAATAAATCCCTTTATTCAATATTATTTTATCAATATGTGCATATGTATTTTATGTACATATATACTATTGACATCATTTTTCTATTAGCAATAAAACTATTATTTTTTTTTAATTTTCGAATAATCGATTATTCGATACATATAATATTAATTTATTTTTCTGCTGAAAAAAATTTATTCAAATTATGCCAGTGTCTAAAAAATAACTAAGAATTAGTTTAAATATACTTTATTCGATTAATCAATTATATGTTAAATTTTATTCGATTATTTCATGAATAACGAATATTAAATATTTGATTGAATAGTTAAAAAAAATACAAATAAAAGGAGAATAGTTTAAAGTTTGTTAAATTTATTCTCCAGTATTCGAATAATATTTTTATTCGAATAACAACTTTTATTAGATTAAAAACCAAACAAATTTAAAAATTTTATAGTTTTAATAAATCCCATTGTTTTATTAATCGATTATTCGAGTTGACCCCGTTAGGGGAACAAGTGCACAGTATGTACGATTGAAATTATTTTTCCATTAGCAATAAAATTATGCATTTTTAATTTTCTAACCATCGCGATGCATCGGTTATTTGTTTAATATATTTCATTATTCGACTAAATAAATCTTATTAGCACTATGCAAATGAATAATTAATTATTAGTTTAAATATGCTTTATTCGATTAATTAAATTAAATGTTAAATTTTAATCCTTTATTCCAAAATTTTGATTCAATAGTTAAAAAAAATACAAATAAAAGACAAATATATCTTAACTAAGCAAATAAATTTGAAAATTTTTTCGATTTATTCCCCAATATTCGAGTAAAAATTTTATTAGAATAAAAAATTTTAATCGATTAAAAATAAAAAAAATATAAAAATGATTAGCTTAAAATTTATTAACGCACTAATAATCCCAAATTATTATTTTACTTATTCAGTAAAATAATTTTGTATTAAAAATACATTGAAATTGATTATTGAGGGGTTTAGCTGGATCTCATGCGCATTTCACTGTTGCTAATGTAGATCATCAGGGAACCTTTCCCCAAAGTTTCTTAGAACAACTAGAGTTATTATGTTATAAACTTTCATTTAAACAAAGTTGAAACAAGAACTCAATAATCAACATGTTTTTTATTTTCTTACTTTAAAAATGATTAGTTTTAATAAAGGATTTATTAAATTATTCGATTATTTGCTTTGACCTTTTCAGAGGAACCAGAGCGATATGTGCATGTGCTTTTGAAATTCTTTTCTATTAGCAATAAATTGTTTTTTTTAATTTCTCTTACTAATAAAATATTAAATAACTCCATTATAAGATTTTCGCCTACATTTGGTTTTTCTCTAATGCCTGCCTTACAGCAAATTAAGCAATTTTATTTGCTTTTTTCTTTTGTTTTTTTTTTGCCAAAAATGCTAAAAATATTTTGTCTAACTGAACTTGCCACATTAAAAGGAAGCAAAAAGTCTGAGGGTTGTGCAGACAGTTCTAAAAATTGGATAAAAATTAATCCCCAGGCGTTACCGCAAATTTGAAAGTTTTTGTAGGTGGATTTAAATTTGTAAAAAGTTATAAAAAAAAAATACTTATGAAGGTCAGTTTAAGCTGCAAAAGAAAAGCAAGTACGAATAAAAAATAAAAATATTATAAGAAAAAGTAATTTAAAAAAAAAACTGCATACAGCTACAGTGTTGGAAAATAGTTTAAGGGGGTCGGCAGCATAAATAATTTAAAATCAATTCAGGAAATCAAGATTTATGTATAAACTGCAGCTAAAAATTACTCGGGTGTTTGCCAACCCTGTTAAAATCAGAACTGTGGCGTTTTTACAAAAAAGTTGAATCAGTGTATTTGTGTAATGCAAGTGACAGATTATAAAGTTGATGGCATTTCCTTTTCTAAAAATTGGTGTAACATTTTTGCTAAGTGTGTGAAACATCTGATCACGCATACGCAGTAAAGATTTACAGAATTGCTGCACACTTCCATAAATTTGCTGGCAACACTGGATAAATGTAAACAGTGGGGCATGGTGCGACAAAAACTCGAAGTAGAAAAATTCGAAGAAAAAAAGCTAAAAAGAGATAATTTATTTTATCGTAAAAATGGAGCGATATATTTACTGAAAATTAACGAGTTTATAGTAATGAAATAATAATTAAAATCGCCGAAAATGGCATGTATACTCTACATAGATTTTTTTGTATTAATAAGCGTAATCCATTGCGAGGTCCCCTACTTTTTTAAAGAAGAAACACAGAAAATTCAAATTTAATTAATAGAGAATGTTTATTATCATTTGAAAGAACATTATTTGGCATTTATTTTTGGAATATTATGTCCATCAAATGTTGACCGTTGCTGCGTCGCAGATGGTCCATCCGTTAAGTCCAATTTTTGATGACTCGTTCGATAATTTCGACTGGTAACCGGCGAATGACACCCGTGATGTTTTCCTCCAAGGCCTGAATCGAAGCGGGTTTTGAGCCCATAACCCTTACACTTTACATATCCACACAGGAAAAAGTCTAACGGTGTAATATCACACGATCTTGGTGGCCCAAAACGTGAAATTATGTGCTCACCGAAATGTTCTCTCAATAAATCCATTGATTGATGCGATGTGTGGGACGTGGCGCGGTCTTGCTGAAACCAAATGTCGCCGAGATCATGAGCTTCAATTTCAGGCATCAAATAGTCGGTTATCATGGCACGATAACGGTCGCCATTGACGGTTATGTTCGCCCCGGCATCATTTTTAAAGAAATATGGACCGATGATTCCACCGGCCCACAAACCACACCAAACTGTTGTTTTTTCTGGATGAAGTGGCAGTTCTTGAACCTCTTCAGGTTTCTCTTCGTCCCAAATGCGGAAATTTTGTTTGTTTACATACCCATTGAGCCAGAAATGGGCCTCATCGCTAAACAAAATTAGCCTCGAAAACGTCGGATCTTCTTGGAACTTTTCAAGATCCCATAGAGCGAAGCGATGTCGTTGTTCAGGTGTAGGTCTTTCCATTATGAAATGCCAAACAATACTAAACAATAACAACATGACAGCGTGACACGACTCACACGTGATCTCTCAAAAAAAAGGCTATTGAAAAAAGCATCTCTACTTGGATCACCCATTACTTTCAAACTTTCGCCCCCCGCTGTAATAATTCACTGTAACAAAAAATTAAAGCTGAAAAAGGAAAAAGAAATTATATACACTATTGAGTTACACAATATTTTTTTGTCAAGGGTAAGGTTAAGAAGGAAAGAAAAATAGTAATAATATTCAAGTCACAATTTTCAAAGGAAACCGAAAGCTGAAAAAAAGCACAAGCCAAAGGACAAGTAACATAAAAAAGGACATTGTACATGGTTTCTAGGGGGAGTATTAAAAAAATACAGTTTAGCACAGATGAATTGATAGAAGTGATTTTTCTTTTTCTCTACAAATTTAGCAAAAAAAATTAACTCAATATGGCATAAATAAAACCTCAGCTTTTACTGAGTTAAACAAGGATATTATAATTCTTTTTTTTTTGTAAAATGAATATAATTGAAATTCTTAAAACTTGAATTTTTTGTGAAGGACTTTCAGTTTGCTTTAAAACTAGTTAAATAAAACATGGAATCAAAAAAAAACTTTTTTATGAAAATCTGTTATATAAACCCTTCATAAAGTCTTAATAATTTTTATAATTAAAGCTTTAAGAATTTGGTTAATTTTTAGTTATGATTTTTAATGGGTTACAATGTAATGTGTTGTACTTATTTATCACATTACTTTGGCAGTTATAAAACCTTTTTGCTGTTAACGAATGAAGGGCTGACTTCCAAAACTTTAAGTACTTTGCCTTTGAAGAAAATTTAAAGTTTCATAATACCGCACAGTGGTTCAGAATCATTTTTCATTTGCCCAAGAAAAATAAAATAAGGATTTTTTTCAGTTAATTTTTGTACATAAATAATAATGAAAATTCCTTAGTCGGGCTTAAGTTCAGTATTTTCAATTCTAATTGCAGTTCCATATAACATTTCAATAGATCTAACGCAATAATTAACTAAATATTTTGTATATAAATGTAAACAATTGTAAGCTTTGGTTTGATTGCTTCACCAACCTTAATTGACTTCGTAAACTTCATCTGTTTGATATTTAAAATAGATAAAACCGGCAATTAAAAACTGCTCGTGTGTTAAATTTTGTTTGACGATGTAAGTGTGCAAACTTATATTTTCAAGAACATTAAATTGCTTAACTAAACCAACAAATATGCTTACACCTCTCGATAAAAAAGTTTAAAGTCTCCAGAAAAATATAAATTTTTTTTTTAATATAAGTATGTGAGTATGTCTGTATTTATACTCACACTATCGCCTTAACACGTGCACACATGCCGTGATTATTTTAGCAAAAAAAAATAAAAATAATAATAAAAAATATTCTTGTTCTAGGTTGAGGAAAAGAAACTGCTGATAAGAAAAACAAGCTAAAGTTGTTAAAGAATAATCAAAGAACTGTAGGTAGCATGAGATGATGTGGAAAAAAAAATTTATATAGCTAAAGATAAAAAAAATCTGTTGGAAATAAAAAGTTTATTAAAGGATTTACTTACGCTAAATATTATGCGGTGTTATGCGAAACTCTGTCAGTTTATCATAACACATATAAAAATTATTTAAAGTGATATTTGCATAACTGAACATGGTTGTGTGGATTCTTAATACTTAAAGGTAAAATATTTTACTTAAATAAAATAGAATGCTATCACAAACATTATAAAATAAAATTCATATATGTATTAAACACAAGTCTTCAAAGAAAGTTTTATAGTTCTTTTTATTATGAAATCTTATTATAAATTGCTGCTCTAGAAATGTATACTTTAAAATAAAGGATATATGGGAGTTAGTTACATTTTTGTAGCAAACGAATTGAATTTTGTCACAGTGATTTGTCATGTAATACCAGAAATAGTTAAAAGTCCTTAGCCACATTCTGATAATGATTGCAGCTAAAATTTTACTTTTGTTAAATTAAGGACATATGGAGGCAAACATGAACTTGTGCCAATCGAATTGAAACTCAATTTTAATCTTCAGTGTATAATTCTAAAGTCTATTACGAAACTGTGCTACATTTTGATCATACATAAACCAGAAATCGAATGTTTAAAATAAAGGATATATGGAAACTAGTTACATTACTGTACCAAACGAGTTGAATTTTTTCACATGGATTTGTTATGTAATATTAGAAATAGTTATAAATCTCTGCCTGCTTTCTGATTATAATTGTAGCTAAAACTTAAATTTTTTTAAATTAAGGATATATGGGATTTATATTAGAACTTGCAATAATCAAATTGAAACTCACCTTGCAGCCTCAACGCATAATTCTTAAATCTATTACCAAATTATGCTACATTCTGATCATACATAAGCCTAAAATCGAATATTTAAAATAAAGGATATATGGGAGTTAGTTATATTCTTGTAGGAAACAAATTGAATTTTATCACAGGGATTTGTTATATAATGCTAGAAATAGTCATACGTCATTACCCACATTCTGATAATAATTGTATCTAAAATTAATTTTTTTCTTGAATTAAGGATATATGGGAGATAATATTAAACTTTTGCCAATGGAATTTAAACTCATCATAAAGTTTCAATGTATAATTCTTCAGTCTATTATAAAATTATGCTGCATTCTGATCTTACATAAGCCTGATATCAAATTTATTTTTAATTAAGGATATATGGGAGATGTGCCTGTTATTACAACGATTGACTTGCAATTTGTGAGAAAGCTTAACTCCGCGCATACAGTAAGGGTTATACATTTTATTGCATATTCTTAATTTTTTTTAGCTGAAATGCAATTTTCTTAAATTAAGGATATACGAAAATTAGACATATCCTTGCTTTAATTAAAATAAAATTTGCGTTTAACATAATTTTGAAAATTATCAATATGATCAGCATTTTAATCATAACGAGGTGTTAAATAAAATTTTCAAAATAAAGGACATGTTGCAGGTGAGCTTAAACTTACACTGATTGAACTGAAAATTGGCACAAAACATATGTATGTAATATCATAACTTGTACTAAATTTGTGCTGCATTCTGATAACAATTGTAGCTGAAATTAATTATTAAAGTTTAAGGATAAAAGGATATGAATCATATCCTTGCTTGAATTGAAATATAATATAATTAATTACTAGCAAATTTAAAAACAATTCTCAGTTTGTGCTTTAAGCTTTTTATAATTGTAGATGAAACTGATTTTTTTGTATATTAAGGATACGTGGCAAATAGCTGTATCCTTGCTTGTAAAAAAAATTAGTGCTTAGCTTGTTTTAAAAATAGTCTTCAATTTGCTCTACATTATTATTATAACTGCCTGCTCCTGAAATGCAATATTGAAAATAAAGGACATTTGGTAGTTGGGCTTGTCTTTAAACTAATTGAACTGAAATTCGATGGACAGTATAACTGTGTAATGTTATTAGTTTTTCTATATTTTAGGCTTACATCCTAATGGCAATTGTAGCTTAAATTAAATTTTAAAAATAAGTTATTAATAAAAGGATTCACATCCTTGCTACGCTTGAAGCAAAACTTACCTTATGGCTAATTTTAAAAATATCAGCTATTACGAATTGTATTCGGATGTTATTGGAAGGCGAATTTCAATTTCGAAATTTAGGAATATGAAAATTAAGGATTCTTGCGCATGGGCAAAATATATTTTATATTGTTTACACACAAAATAATTGTTAAAATTTCTGAAATGTTTACAAACAACGTTTGTCAATTTTTTTCTATTATTTACCCTTTGTTATCAAATAACAAAGCGACTATTTTCAATTAAAATAATCATTGTGTTTAATCCTTTCAATAGTCTACTATACTTTCTAAACCTTTGTAGGAGCAAAAAAAAACAAAAATTATTCTTTTGTCAAACAAGAAACATTTTAGGAGAAAAAAAATATGTTATACTCGTATCCTAAAGTTTGATAAAGCTCTTGAGGTTTCAAATACTGTTTTTTTTTATTCCATTATTCTCTGGTTTTTTCCTGTACTATTTAGATTTTGCGTCATGTTAGCAAAAGTTTAGCCAAACTACTTAAAAAGAAGCAAGAAGAAAAAACACAAACTACTAAAACTACGACTCATACAAGCACTTGATTACGTGCAACATGAATAAGCATGAAAAAAATTAAAAGAAAAAAAACAAGGACCCACCTCAACAAACAACCAGCAAACATGTGCTTGTGCAGCAACCATTGTTGTAACTTTAGTGGGCGATAGAGATTTATGGCAGGCAAGAGGAGAACTGAAATGAATGAAAAATGAACAAGCAGGAAAATAAATGTAACGCACATTAAGCGCGATATTTGAATGTCATCAACAAACAAATTCCCTTACTTTCGTTTCCCTGCGCACTCATACATTCTTTTTTAAATAAATTTTTTTTCTAAAGGAAAGGACAACGCCTTGAAATTAGGAACACAAACAAAAATCAGGCATAAAATTAAAACAAAGAAAAAAATTTACAAAAAAAAAATTAACAGACAAAAAAATATTTCTTAACACAAGAGTCTCAGGGGTAGCATATACAAAAACCCTGGCCTCTTCCTTCCCCTTCTTATCCCCGCCCCCCGGCACATATGTAGTAACATACATTTTAAGACACATCTACGTTCTGCTCCAGTACTGAAATGTGCTGTGTATGTGTGTCTTCTTGTGTAGAGGGAACAAAATTGGCCACTTTTTTCGTTGGTCTTTTATTTTTGAAATGCTCCAAAGGACACTCACTACGTTGAGATTGAGTTTTTTTCATTAAAATGTTTAAGCAAACCGAGCAAGTGATAATAGGAACAATAACAAGGACCCTGTCAAGTAAAATAAACTTAAGTAGATGAGCAAACAATGATTACAGCGCTTTAGTTTTGTGAGATTGTTGTGGTAATAATGAGGTGATAATTAAAACAATGCTGATTAAGCGTTCCCATTACTAAAAGCAACAAAGAGAAAAATTTGAAAAGGGGAAAATAAAGTTTTCTTGTGTCTTATAAAACGATTTAGAATAAGCATTTTTTATTACTTTTTATAAATTAAAAGAAAAGAAAAAAACTCTGCCATAAATATACAAATTAATGTTTTATTTTTTATGTTCTTGATTGATGCTATTTATCTAAAGACAGTCGTCTCAACACAGATCTTTAATCATAAACAATAAGAATTAATTTTTTTATTTGTTAGTTAACCGTTATAAGACTCGAAACTGATTCGGTTAATCGGAAGCAATTTTAAAAATTTAAGCGATTAATAATCGATTAAAAATTTTTTATTCGGGAAATCGTGTAAAAATTGCTTATTCGAATAATCGTATATTACTTCTGCAGTAATCGAATAAAATTTCTTAGTCGAGTAATCGAATTTAATTTTCTATGTAAATAATTGAATACAATTTCGATATAATCGATTAAAAATTTTTGTGCGTCTAATCGAAAAAAATTTTTTATTGGAATCGTCGAATAAAATTTCTTGATCGAGAACTCGATTAAAACATGATATATGAATATTCGATAACAATTTTCTTTTAGCTGGCATATTCGAATAAAATTCCTCATTTGAATAGTCGAATCAATTTTTTGTTCAAATAATCGAATAAAAATGCATATTAGAACTATCGAATAAAATTTATTTTTCGGTTAATTGAATAAAACTTCCTATTTGCATAATCTAATATTATTTCTTATTTAAATAATCGAATAATATTTCTTATTCGAATAATAGTATAAAGTTTTTTATTCGGGTTGTTGAATAAAAACTTTTTATTTCCATAATTTACAAAAATTTCTTGTTCGAATAAAAGTTCTTATATGAATTATCTAGTACAATTTAATTTAATCGAATAACATTTATTGATCGAGAACTCGAATAAAATATTATATGTATATGAATAATCTAATAAAATTTTCTTTTTGTTATAATAATCGAAAAAAAAAATTATTTGTAGAGTCAAATAATATAATCTCTTATTTGAAACATTCAATAAAATTTCTCATTCGAATTATAGAGTAAAAACTTATTTTTCCAACAATCGAATAAAATATCTTGTTCGAATTATGGAATGAAAACTTCTTATTCGAACCATGGAACAAAACTCTTATTCAAATAATAGTATAAAAATTTCTTATTCGAACAAGCGAATAAAAATTTCTTATTCGAATAATCAAATAAAATCTTATTATATGAACAATCGAGTAAAATTTTGTATGTGAATAATCGAATAAAATTTTTTATTTGAATAAGGGAGTAAAAATTTCTAATTCGAACCATTGAATAAAATTTCATATCCGAACAATCCAATAAAAATTTCATATTCGAATAATCCAATAAAAATTTCATATTCAAACTTTCGAATAAAAACTGCTTACTCTAACAATCGAATAAAAATTTCCTATTCGAACAAACTGAATAAAATTTTTTATTCGGATAATCAAAAAAAATTTATTACAAAAATCAAAAAAAAAAGTTCTTATATGAATAATCGAATAAAATTTCATATTCAAATTATTATATAATTATTTTTATTCGGGTAATCGAATAAAATTTACTATTTGAATGCTTGAATAGATTGTTTTATTTGAATAATCAAATATTATATAATTGCCTAAGAATCGAAAAAAATATTTTATTCGAATAATCGATTAAAATATTTTATGCGAATAATTGAATAAAACTTTTTTTTAATAATGGAATAAAATTTCCTATTTGAGCAAACGAATACAATTTCCTATTCGAAAAATTCATTAAAATTTCCTATACGAATAATCGAATAAAATCTATTATTCGAACAATTGAATAAAATTTTTTTATGGAATAAAGTTTCGTACTTAAATAAATGAATTAAATTGCTCCACTTGCATACTCGAAGTCCTTATTCGAATAAAAGAAATTTTTATTCAAATTTTACGAGTATTTTATTGTACTATTTGGTAGTGTCCGATCGTAGTTTATACCTTTTTCTGTGGATGTGTTACCCATCATAATGAACATAATCTATGGAAATGGTAAAATTCATTGCCGTGTAAGAACAAAAATTTATTCTGATGTTTTATTTTATAAATCATTCTAATAGTAATTTGTATTTCTATTGAATTTTTTTCTCATTTCATTTCCACTGTGCACCATCGAATATTATGCATATTATTTACGGTGTCTTTCCTGTTACATCCTTTTCTTTCTCTTCATAAATTTCTATATAAATATACTTTTTTATACGTGAGGGATCTCGTTATCGTGATAACAAGAAATTATTGGAAGTCGTATGCACCATGTTCCCAATACCCTTGTGAATTTTTAACAGTTTTTGTTTTTGCTCTCGTTTTTTTATGCACTCAGCCTTGATGGAAAAATATTTAAGTTGTTCGTCTTATATTTTATTGTGTTATTTGCTCTTTTTTATTTTCTTTCTTTAATTTTTTTTTTTGGAGGCAGCAAACTACATAAGTATATTATCTTGTTTTAAGGATGCCAATAAAACACGTGTGTGAACTCCCAGTCTGTTTTTTATATTTTTTTTTTATAATGCAGGCAAGTGTAAAGTGGATACAACACGTGGATAGAACTTGTATGTGATAAAGTTAAAATGTGTTTAAATTATAGTTGAGTATAAATGTGAAGACACACTTAGTGCTTAAAGCTTAAGGCTGGTTAATATAAATATCTTAATGTCAAAGAGTTATTAGAATTAATGGACACACTTTTTTTTCTTTTGTGGTAATATATAAATAACAACAAATTTAAGGAATGGGAAGTGAGGACTAAATAACTGGCCATCAGATTTTAAGTTAACTTCGTGGTATATTTTCAGTAAATTTATGCCGTAAAGGGAAAGTTTCAAATGGGTATTTTTTTATAACAATTGCAATTAAGAGGGATAGTGGCGTTATGTAAAAATTATGCTGCTAATAAAGTCTCAGTAAAAATTATAGAATGTACATATTAATTAATAAATAAGTATCAATAAAAGACTTTTTCTTACTGAACATGTTAACAATTTATTTCGCCATGTAATAGATAGAACAAAGTCGAATACGAGTACTCACGAGATTTTGGGCAAAACCTAATAGATTTCCCATACAAAATAAAACCTACTTCCTCACTGGATTTTTTTTAGAAATTTGCTTTAAATTTTAATACATTTTAAAATAAAATTTTGTATTTTTGTATTGAAATTTATAATTTTATTTACAAAAACAAAACGTTAAAGAAAATTTTTTAATTCGCCCCAAATTTATTGAAATAAAAATAAATGAATTGCAGTTGCTCTTCTTTCGAGATTGAAAGCGCATTTTTTTCATATTTTTGTTAGGTCATTTTTTTAAGTTTGCATATTCTTTACGCTAAACTACTCGTATATGCTCGATATTTTTAGTTTTTGATAGTAAGCCCAATTATTTTCTGTGATTTAAAATTTTTTTTTCCTTTGAGCTTGACGCAATGAAAAAAAAAATGTGTCCATTATTAAAAATTTTTCCACATAATTTAACTTTATCCTTAAATACACAAGCCACCACACAATCCTTAAAAGACAAGCAGTGTGAGAGTCAGTCCTTTGTTCAATTTTCATAGCTTGCGGTATTTGTTTTTTTTTTTTTTTGTGAACAATTTTACGAGTTTTGTTCGCACAAAAGACTTGTAATACTGGTATTCATTGTCATTTTTTATATGCAAAATTTACATAAAATATCGATTAAAAAAATATGTATGGGTATGAAACCGGAGAGGAAAATTAAATTTATATGTTCTCTGCTGTTCAGTGTTAAGGCTGAAAGAAAAAAATTGCATTTCATACTTCAACTTCTGCCTGTGGCTGGCGTAAGCTTGTGCTTGTGCTTGAGCTTGTGTGTGTGTTAAGCACAAGAATATTGACAGAGAATAACAAAAAGCCATCCTTAATATACAATTTGTAACACACATTTTTATATTTTTTATTTTTATTTCTAAAATATTTTTTTTAGTTGAACTTTATTATTTCTGTGTCTCTAATAAAGTAGAAGAAAAAATAAGTTCACTTAGAAGTGAAAGTGGAGCAAAGCATGCTGTTATCTACTTTATTACATACGTCAGCTAATTTTATGTCGTTAGCAAAATTTTTTAAAAATATTTTTCTTCACAAATTTGCAGAAATTTGTAAGTAATTTATGTGAAGAACTCTTGCTTTTCTAAGTTTGTCTAAGACACTGCTTCATAAAAATTTAATGAAACATCAATTTTGGAAAATTGGTAAAAGAAAAACAAAATCATAATAAAAAATATATGTATATACATATGTACACATGTATGTATATATGTAAATACATACATATGTATGTACTCAATTGATGTAAGGCAAGCTCAACTAATTTATTCATATATTCATTAAATATTTTTATGTTGTGGACTTGCTGCTGACAATTTGAGTAAAAGGCTGCTATATTTATTTAATAACAAGTATGTTTGTAGCCATGTGTGTGTGTGTACTTATGTATGCATACGTATTAAAGTCCTGCACAAGACCACTTACAAGAACTTTTAAGACATGAGGGATATTTCAAGTGCTTTACTACAGCCAAATCTTGAAAAAAAAACGCTAAACAACACTACTGTCAAGATATTTGTTTCAGTTGTTTGTCTTGCCAACAGTATTGTTTAGCGTTTGTTTTAGAATATTTCGCTGTAGTAAAGCATTTGAAAAATCTTGTGCAGGACACTAGTATGTATTAGTGATGCACGAATATTCGTATTTGAATTGTAGAATATTCGGGCATTTTCAAACGAATACGAATGTATTCGTATTCGCTAAATTCAGGCGGATGCGTATACGAATATATTCGAATCCTAAACGAAATTTAAATCAATTACTAAAAATTTTGGTTTGTATATATACATTAATTTTTTTTTATAGAAATTTGTGTTTTGTATCATTTTCAAATATTATTCAATGACGATTATTAAAATTTTAGGTACTTTTTATTAACTTTAAAGTACGCCAACAAGAGAGATATTTCATATTGCATATAATATTCGTATTCTCGAATATCATTTGAAATATTCGTATTGACATTCGTTACATCACTAGTATCTATGTATATTAGAGTGGCCGTTAGTTGTATGGAGAATTTATTTTTTTTTATTTCTTAAATTCTCTCCCCCAAATCGGTTCAGTTTTATGTAAAAAAATTAGAAAAAATTTCATAGCGATAAGTTGTGTTTTAGGAGGTGAGATCGCCCCTCAAAGTTAGCCATCAAGCCTATTTATTCAATGTATTTTTTTTTAGTTTTCCTTTGACTATATGTATGTGTAGGAAATAATTTAACAGATATAAGCTCTTATTGTACATGCGTAATATAAATAATTTCCATATATGTAAATATAATTTTTGTATATAAAATCTTTGGTATTTTGTTGGTTACGTTCTTCATTATTTTCTAAAATAATAATTTTAGAAAAAAAACTTTCTTCGAGATTAATGTTCTTTTAAAAAGATAGTCACATGCAAACAAATTGCATTGAAAATGGGCTTGAAGGCCAACCTTGATCGGCGGACGCAACCCCTAAAACACAACTTATCGCTAAGAAACTTTTTTGTATATTTTTTACATAAAACTGGGGGACAGAATATAAGAAATCAAGAAAAATATTAACGGCCACTCTAATGTATATAGGCGTTTCTCCGAGAAATTCCACTGTTTTGTAGCGTGCGACAATTTCTTGAAATTGTACCTACACAAATACATACATATATAAAGAAGTAAAAAGGTTTCGTTTTCTTTGAAAAAAACTGGCATATTTGCTTGGTGTCGCATGCTACAAAAAGTTGAATTCTTGTGGAAATGTACATATATGGGCATAGTTATGTCATGGTGTATTTGGTTCATGTGTAAATTAAAACATACTGCTTAAACACTACCCTTCTTTAAGTAACCCTAACCGAAGCCATACGGTTATTATTGCTTTAGTACAGCCTTACAAGGGAGTGTTTTACAACTAAAACTTTGCCATTTTTTGTCTTGTTTTGGTATGAAATATATTTAAAACGTTTAACGCCAAAGAAAATTAATTACTACCAAGTGTATTTCAAATGTCTTGCAACACATTTCTCCAAAAAAAATGTTGTACTTCTATTGCACGTTTGCTACTCGTATCGTCGTCTTCAATATTCGTCGGTTTTATCGAAAGTACCCTTGATAGTATTATATCACTATTTGGTATGACAAGTGGCATACGTGTATACAAAGTCAATAGACTGGCAGGTCATATTTCAAAAAAAGATAACGTGCGAAATTGGCTTTATAAAAGTTCTAACAGCGAAGCAATATGTTTTTCTCTTTATTTTACAAAATAAAAATTTTCAAACTAACTAAATTTTTAATTGAAACTAATTTTTCCCCCAACCAATAAACAATGAATTGTGCTTGTCAATTTTTTTTTTTTTTGCATGAAAACAACCTTACCAATGCATCATAAATGTATTACATACGTGTATTACAAAAAGTTTTTATACAAAAGTAAAAAGTTTATAAAATATTTATAAGCACACGTCAACAGCTCTGAACGCAGAGAACTTGCACACACGTGCATTTTTATATACTTTCACATGCACACAATAACATACACACACATAAATATGTATGTGTGGTAGAAAACACAATAACGTAGAGGTTTGCTTGTTAGTTTCCGTTTCTTTTGTTTTAAAATGTTGTGAAAGTCAAAAATGCAAAAAAGAGAAAATTGTACACACACAGACACACAATACACACACACGTGGGCTTGATTGTGTTTGCTGGACTCACATTGAGCAACAGTAAAATGTTAGTCATTCTCTCCGTCAGTCACATAAGCATGGAATTTTTGTTATTTTTTGTCAAGTTTTGTTTTGTTTTGTTTTGCTTTCACAAATCCTTAGAGGTCCTTTGTCATACACCAGGCATTAGTGTTTATGTATGTTCGTGTGTGTGTGTGTGTGTGTGTGTGTGCTTAGTTTAGAATGTCTGATTGGGGACTAAAGTAGTAAACATAAGAGTTTTTATTGTTCTTGTGCACAAATACAAGAGCACAGATTTCAATGGAATTAACAATTGTTACTCCATACATGCAACACACACACACACACCCATACATTCATCCATACGTGTCTGTAAATTTATACGTGTGTGCATGCTGTTTGGTGCAGGTGACTTACGGTACAAAATCCTGTACGTTTCTGATAGAAATCCAGTCAGCTGTATTCTAAATACACCAGATTATGAGTTAAAAATTTATAAACGCAACAAAATTGAAAAATAAAAATACAATAGAAAAAAAAATAACTTAAACTAAATAACGAGAATGTGCGATAAGTTCTACTACTACGCTATTGTTAATGTGAACTGAGTTTATTGCAAATATAAAAAAAATTTAGTCATGAATTATTAAAGCGAGAATACATGAGTGGGCGATTCTAAAGTTCACAAAATTAAGGTTATAGTAAAACATTACAGGCAATATTCCCAGCGTAATATTAAATGTTTGTAGTAAACACTTTTTTATTATTATTTGTTAAAAATATTGTTTAACAAAAGAACTTTTTGAAAAAAGAATGTTTCTATAAGATAATCTCTTGCAAAAAAAGCAGCTTTTATGAAAAAGTAGCTTGTGTGAAAGGTTAGGTGCCTTTTTTTGCATAGCAAAAGTTCCTGTTATAAGAAAGAAATTTTGGAGAAAAAAAACTTGTGTCAAAAAGTACTTTTTAAAAAAGCATCTTTTGTAAATAACTACGTTTTTAAAAAGGGACCTTTTGTTGAAAAACTAAAAATACCTTTTGTAAAAAAGTACCTTCTGTAAAAAAGTACTTTTTGTAAAAAATGACCTTTTGGAAAAAACTACCTTTTGCAAAAAGTATCTTTTGTAAAAAAGTACCTCTTATAAAAATTTACCTTTTGTAAAAAAATACCAATTGTAAAAAGTACCTTTTGTAAAAAAGTAGCTTCTAAAAAAAGTATCTTTTGTAAAAAAGTACCTGTTTTAAAAAAGTACATTGAAAAACTTTTCTATAAGAAAGTACATATACATATGTATGTATGTATATTGTAATAAAATAATATTGTAAAAAAATTTCTTTTTTTTAAAAGATACATTTACAAAAAGTATATTTTGTTAGAAATTATCTTTTGTAAAAAAGAACTCTTTGTAAATATGTACCTTTTGTAGGAAAGTTGCCGTTTCATAACGGGTTCCTTTTTGTATAAAAAGGATGTTTTATAAAAATTTGTTACCAAATATGTAAATTAAAAAAAAAAACTATAGAAAAAGTACAATTAGTAAAGGAAAGTAAATTTTTTAAAAAAGTGCCGTATGAAAAAATTACTTTTTAAAAAAAGTACCTTTTGTAAAAATGTACCTTTTGTAAAAGAGTACCTTTTGTAAAAAAGTACTTTTTGTGAAAAAACATTTTGCAGAAAAGTACCTGTTGAAAAAAAAAAATACATTTTGTAAAAAAGTATATTTTGTAAGAAAGTACCTTTTGTAATGGAATACTTTTTGTAAAAAACTTGTGTAAAAAAGTAACTTTTTTTAAAGTACCTTTTGTAAAAAGTATGATTTGTACGAAATTTTTTCGTAAAAAATATTTTTTTGTGCGAAAAGGACTTTATTTGTAAAATTGTTTTTTTAAGTAACTCTTTTTAGAAAGTACCTTTTATAAAAAAGTACCTTATGTTAAAAAAGTGCTTTTTGTAACAAATTAGCTTTTGCAAAATAGTAGCTTATGTAATCTAATATCTTTTGTAAAATATAATTTGTTGTAAAAAACCTCTGCCAAAAGTACATTGCAAAAGTTTTCTATAAAAAAGACCTTTTATAAAGAAGTACATTTTGTAGAAAAAAAACTTGTTAAAAGGTAATTTAAAAAAAGTCCATTTAAGAAAAAAGTCTCGTGTGAAAGAAAGTACCTTATGTAAAAAAGTGTGTAGTGTAAAAAATAACTTTTAAAACGTACACTCAAAAAGATTTCTATAAAAAAATACTATTCATAAGAAAGTGTAACTTAAAAAAAGTACCTTTTTAAAAAGTACTTTTTGAAAAAAGTATGTTTTTGCAAAAAGTAATTTTTGAAAAAGTATGTTTTATTTTAAAAAGTACTTGTTTGAAAAAGTATGTTTTTTTAAAAAGTACTTTTTGAAAAATTTATTCTTTTTATAAAGGTACTTTTTGAAAAAAGTATGTTTTTTAAAAAAGTACTTTTTGGAAAAATTATTTTTTTTAAAAAAGTACTTTTTGAAAAAAGTATGTTTTTTAAAAAAGTACTTTTTGAAAAAAGTATGTTTTTTTAATACCTTTTGTAAAGAAGTACCTTATGCAAAAAGTATCTATGAAAATAAAGTAACTTTAACGAAAAGCACCTTTCTAAAAGTGTCCTGTAAAAAAGTACCTGCCTAAAGAGGACCTTAACAAGTACATTTTATAGAATGTAGCTGCTGAAAAATTGCTTTCTAAAGAAGATTATTTTTTATAAGTAGGCTGGCTATCTTGTGTAAAAAGTCCTTTTTTTAAAAAAAATACTTGAAAAATAAATAAATTTTTATAAGAAGATTAAAAAAAACAAAAAAGTAACCTATGCAAAGAAAGTACATTTTGCAAAAACGTATGATTTACGAAGCAAATTGTTTTATTATTCCAAAAGAATAATAATTACCCTGCATACAGACATATATACATATACATATATGTGGTATATATATGCTTAAACTGTATTTCGAAAATGTGCTAAAATTTCTTTATTAAATTAAATTCATATAAATATGAATGATGTACGTACATATGTATGTATATTCACGATATTTTTAAGTTTGAACCGTGTGTTTTTATGCTTTTTTCTGTTTGAAATACACATATTTGCACAAATTTTTCAAAAATGTGTTTAAGTACAATAAACACAGTCCCGGGCAAATTTAAAATTCAGTTTATATCTTCATCACACACAATTACGCCACAGCGAATGTGCATAAATAAATTTTCCAGCTAAATGACGAAAAATATAGCAGCCATAAGGAAACGGAATTGATGGTTGTTGCATTTATGTGTGTGTGTGCGTGTGCAACTTTTCAACTACTGTCGTCATTTTACAGCCAAACCAAACAACCAACCAACCAGTCATTTACTCATTTTATACCTGAAGTCAGTCAACGCATAATTACAGTTTATAAATGTTAAATGTAAAATAAAACAAAGACACACAAGCATATGATAAAGTACGATAAACATAAAAGTACAAAAACAAAACTTGACTTGCTGTAAGCTGTTGAATATGAGAAAAAGCTTTTTTCGCTTTTTTATTTGTTTTATTGTCATTAAGCTGCTTGCAGGCGTTTAATGAAATTTAATGACTTTAATATTGTCGCAAGTGAGAATTTCCAGCCAAAGTATATAATTATGTCATGATATTATTGCTTTTATTTTTAAACGTTTAAGCAAATGTAAGAAAATTAATATTCATGATTTACATTGATTGTTGCAATGAGAAATATTAACTTTAATACGAAATTTAACGATTTCAAATAAGTTTTCAGTAAGAATTTTATCATTAAATCATAGTCAAAACAAAGTATACTTTAAAAATTAAGGGCCTGTCCCACGATGTCGACTACGTTCACACACTACAGTCACGACTACAATTACATTCCATTGCAGTCAGCTAGCTGACCCGCTAAACCCATTTAAAATTTTAACTAATTTTGGTTTTTAGGTTTAATTTAGAGCTTTAGTATATCGAAAGATTTCTTATAGAATTTTATGGCGAATATTTTTGTAGAACATTTTAAATCGCTTTCCGCTTTCTCTAAACCAGATACGTCAAAGTCATATATATTAAAGTCCTGCACAAGACCATTTATAAGACCTTTCAGAGACATGAGAGATATTTCAAATGCTTTACTACAGCGAAATATTCTAAACCAAATGCTAAACAATACTGTTGGCAAGATATTTGTTTCAGTTGTTTGTCTTGCCAAAAGTGTTTTTTAGCGTTTGTTTTAGAATATTTCGCTGTAGTAAAGCATTTGAAAAATCTCTCATGTCTTGAAAGGCCTTATAAATGGTCTTGTGCAGGACACTAATATATATGTATGTGCAATGTGCGAGCTTTTAAAGAAAGAGCTTTGTGCTTTCACAATGACGTGAGCAGAACAGCCAATGCAATGTCGGCGACAAAAATGCTTTCTGGTTAGTTTGAAAAGAAACAGGAACAATTAGTAAAAGCTTTCAAAGATGTTTACCTCAAATATAAGTGTATGTGAGCTTGGACGTAACTACTCTTAACTATCAAAAATTATGTTTACGGAGAAGGGTTATAGGGTTAGTATATTCCACGAAAATGCTCTTACTTAAAGCTCTACTTAAAATTTTAATTTTAACAAATGTAGAGAGAAACGCCCTGAAAAAGTTTAATATTATATATCACATGATTCTACTTAACCGATTCTTACGAAACATATCACACATCCTTAGCTCTGAAACTAGCAAGACATTGCACTTAAAAAAGTGGGAGCGGTCACGCCCATTAAAGTTAAATATTATATTATTTTATATGCACTTTTATTTATCCAATTCCCACGAAACTTGGCCATCAGTTTGGGCTCTTATAATAATAATCTTATGCTTGAAAAAGTGGGCGGGGTCGTGGCAATTAAAACTTAGTATTATACTTACCGTGCTTTTACTTGACCCATTCCTATGAAACTTGACACATACCGCGAGATCCGAAACTGACGCAATCTTGCATATATGTATGTATATAAAAGTGTTGGAGGACACTAATATTTGCAAGAGTGAGCGTAATCACGCTGCTGAAAATTAAAAATTGCTAGTAAAAATTTTAAATATTTTCCAAAATTTCTGAGGTCCAAATTAACAGTATATAGTTAACTAACGTCCGTGGTTTAACTAACGATGTATCTTATCACTTTCAATTGCAAAGTCATTGGATAGCTAATAGCCATAGTTTAACCAATAATATTTGATTGACAGCTTTTTGTTTACCATTAGTTAAACCTCAAAATGTCATTAGTTAACAAATAAGTTAGACAACAGCTGATTGCTTGTAAACTTTATTAGTATAAATGTTTTGTAAAAAAAGTATAACATTTATTAACACACTAATAATCCCAAATAATTATTCTTAGTAAAATAATTTTTATTAAAAATAAATTGAAATTGATTATTGAGGGATTTAGCTGGATCCTATGCGCATTTCACTGTTGCTAATGCTGATCATCAGGGAATCTTTACCCAAATGAGAAGCTCAACAAATAGCAAACTTCAAACAAGAACTCAATAAACAACATGTTGTTTATTTTCTTACTTTTCCTACATTGGCTGACTTTTTTTCAGCTCTAATTAATTTTAGTTGTAAAATTATTTAAAGAAAATAAATGTGGATTACAAATCAATTTCAATGTATTCTTAATAAAAGTTATTTTAGTAAATAAGTAAAATAATAGTTTGGGCTTATTAGTGCGTTAATAAATTTTAAACTTAAATTGTAACAATTCCCAATAAAAAACACTAATTATTATTTTGTAAAAAATTTAGACACATTTCACTCCAACGTACGAGTGAAAGCATCTTCTTTGTATTTACATGTAACACATTTCAGCAATAATTCAATATCTTGTACGGCATTTTTAAAAAATAATCAGAGGTGTTCTGTAAATCGTGTGTTTTGAAATCGAACGATTTCCAAAATCGAGAAACAGTGTTCTTCTGATCGGACAATTTAGTGCAATCGAAATTAAGTTCGTATAAAATATCTGAAGCATCTAAAACATTAAACCCAATTAAAAATCTGCAGTCAACTTTTTAATTGAGCTCTTTCCTGAAAATTAGGCGATTTCAAAACGCGCGACTTACAGAATACCTCCGAATATAACAATTGTAAACATAAAGCATATGGTATAGCAGAGCTGCCAATACTGAAACTTAATAGTTTGATAGGGTTACCATTCTTTGCTCATATTAAGAACTTTAGTTAAACAATACACTGTGAATATGAAGTATGTATTAGTTAAACTATAGTTATCATTTTAGTTTACTATTAATTAACTAAAGACTGTAAATTTGGAACTAAAGGAAATTAGTGTTTTGTTTGATCCTTTGTTTGACTTGTGTCAACAGAAAATATTTATTTCTAAATATCTGTCAACAATTAATGTTATGTAAATCATTTATTAATTTTTTGTTTGTTTTTATTTCATTTCAGGTATGTTTTAAACAATATTTCTTTGTAGCAACTACAAGTAAGTTCAAAGTTTCTCTTTAGTCATAATATTTATTAGGAAATTTCTTTAATTTCTCACATTAAAAATATACCAAGCAATTAAGTAGTAAAAGACTTGCACAATTTTCCCTAAAATATTTAGGGCATATTCCTCCAAATGAATGAAAATGATGGATCCGTTCGAAAATTTCTATTATAAACAAAAAAAAAACGTCCAATTTGTTTTTGTTTCCAATATATATATTCGATCGAAACGTTTGTTCGCATTTAGAGGAACAGGCTCCTATATTCTTTTGCATGTATTTTTACCAGAGCTCGAAATAATTGGTATTTCTTGTGCTTGTTGTCAGAAAAAAAAACCTCGTCAACTGACACGATGCGAAAAAAACCCGTCAAACTTTGTTCTTCTTTGGCTTGCACTTCGCTCAACCAACGACAGTTTTTTTTCGATCGTTCGGCTCATGTGTTCACTCGAGACCTTTTATTTTGTAAAATCTTGCCAAACGTTCTTTTGTGTGTTGCGATTTGTTGTTTTTACGATTTTATTTTATAAACATTATTGAACAAAATACATAAAGATTAATTTTGTTTTTTTTTGTACACATATTTGCCTTTTATTTTACATTTACACGTCGTTGACGAATAGTTTGATTTACAGACATTTTTATTGTTGTATATTATTATCTTCTCCCTTCCTCTTTAATGGTTTGCCTGTGAAGAAATATCTAAGGCAACAACACAAAGCAAACGCAACGCAAAAATAAAGACATTTGCTGAGCAACGAACGATTCTGTTCGCATCATGCGGTCAGTAAGAGACCGATTCGTGTGTTAAGCTCAACCCATAACCCGGGAGCGAGAACACGATTGAAACGAAAAAGAGGGTTGCTATTCAGACACTGAGTGATTCCGTCTCATTTTTTTAGGTCTTTTGAGTGAAAAGACCGCAAAGAGAAATTTGGTTGAGCATATTTTGCGAGCTCTGGGGGCAAATTACGGCATTCGATTCGTTTCGAAATTTTAAAATATTTCTATATAAACTCTATTGAAATATTTTGTAATTTCGTTCAGTAACGAGTGCCGTAATTTGCCCCCTGATTTTTACTTCTAAACAATGACCCATAGTGCAGAGTACATAATTTGTTTCTCTTACAAATTACGTTCTTTATACCTTTCAGTGATATTAAAAGATTTAAATTTTAATTAGAAAAAATAATATTTATATATTTTTATAAGGAAATTCCATTTAATTCGATTTGCATCCTTAAACTATTAAAAAAGAATTATAATATATATTTGTTCATTTTCCTTTCCCGTTCGCCAAGAAATAAAGAGAAAAAAAACGATGACACGTGGAGCAAAAATATTCGTATCTTTGCTGTTTACCTTCGTGGCAAGAGTTGCATAAATCAAGGTCAGTTAAAACAATTCTTTGACTGGCGTATTTATACTCGTACACCGGGTAGTTGTTGTTCTTGTTGAATAAAATAAAATGCTAATGGTAATTCCGTTTTTAAATTTGCAAATCGTGCTGCATGCAACAAACTAAACCTGCAGCCGTAATATGCCAACAAGAAATGCAAAGCAAAAAAAAATCCCCCGTATGGAAAAACATCAAAGGAATAAAATTTTATTTATGTAGTATATAGAGATTTCCAACTAAATGGAAAATGTAAAAATTCACTCGATTTATTATAGCAAAGTCTTTGCAAAACAAAAATATTAAAGAAAATTTATGAAAATCGTTATAAAGTTGAAATTATCTCGTTATGTTTTTTTTTCGCAAAAAATTTGTTTGTTGCATAAAACTTTTTTTTATTTTTTTTGGGCATGCGGCCAACATTTGGTGTTTATTTGGCTCCCGTGCTGCAACAATTACATGCTGCTCGTTGCAGCATTTTAATTATATTGGTCGGTCTGCTTTTGGGGTTCAGCGAGCGAAGGTTACAACATGCCATGACTGGCCGTAGTTGTAATTATAATATTAAAAATTTAAACCAAAATACAGACATTTTTCTTAATGGTCATTTTGTGTTACACAAGTTGTGGTAAATGCGAGTAAGACACAAACTAAAAAATGTGCGGGTAAAATTTTCGTTTGTCTTTGCCAAATTATTTTCATTACAATTGATGATGCTCGTGCAGCCACCAACTGACCCACCGACCATTACCACAAAGGGAGTCAGTAGTCGGTAGCAGAAAGCAACCAATAAATGAAATTTAATTACAAGGACCTTGAAACCAGTTTAAGTTACCAAATTCATTAAAATGATTTCTTTTTTTGATAATAAGTATTTGTTTCATATCTTTTTTTTTTTTTTTTTATATCTTTGAGAAAGATTCCAACAATTAATTTTACGCTACAATGAACTTTTTGCTGTTGACAGGAAAAAGCAATCCACATCATAACATTTGACTTGAATTTATACGAGTATTATTTGAAAAGATTTCTATTTTTCTTATACATCCCAAAAGTATGCAAGAGAAAATATTTATTTGTTTTTGTAGAAAAATCAACATGCAAGTCACATATGTAATTTGTGATGACATTTAATTTTTTAGAGAAATGTAACAAAATTTTTTTGAGTGCAGATCATCGTTGTAGATATGCCATATTTTGAACGAAAATTTATTCGGTTAATCGCAGCAATATTTTTTTAACGAATGATATTTTTTAATTAATGAGATGAAAATTATTCGACTACTTCTTGTTAAATACTCGTACGTTTTTTTATTTAGCTCTTAGATGCAAATAATAAAACCCATATTTATAAACAAATAAAATGTGTTTGAAGCCCATTTTAAGAAAATTTTTTATGAAAAAATTTTAAGTAAAATTCATTTTAAACTCATTTTAAATTTTATCAGCCTTATTTATAAAACTTATTAAGACTTTGTATGTAAACGCTTTTTAAAACGAATTTTCATACAACATTTTTTTAAATACGGCTGTTTATTTTTAACGAAAGAGTAACCTAATAAATTCTCTTTATTCGAATTAGTTATTTTATTCGTTATTTAAATGCATAAGATTTGAAACTCATTCATATAATTGAATGCAATTTTAGACTATCATTTATTTGAGCAATTAAATAAAATTTTAAGCGATTAATAAAAAACTTGTTATTTGAATAAAATTTTTATTCGAGTAAAAAAATTTTCGAAAAAATTTCTATTAAATTTTTTGTAAAAATAATTCAATATAAATAAATATATATAATATCTTTATCAGAATAATAGAATATTTTTTTATTCGAATAATCCAATAAAAATTTTGTCTAACCTAACGAATTTTTTAAAAGAAATAAGTTAATGAAATTTCTTATCCTAATAATCGAATAAAATTCTTATTCAAAAAACAAAAATGACGACTTCATTCGATTACTCCAGTGAAGAAATTTTTTTATCTTTTTAAGGGATAAATTTTTTTTATTGGTGTTAGAAAAATTATTGGATTAGTTGTTGTTGAATATGGTTTATTAAGCTATTATATAAAAATTCGTTGTTCGAATTAATTATTTTATTCGGTAATTAATCGCATAAGTTTCGAAGCTTAGTTAGGTAATCGAATGCAATTTTAAACTATCATTTATTTGAACAATTAAATCAAAATGATTAATCAAAAATTTTTTATTCGAATATTTGAATACATATTTTAATCGAATAATTCTTTTCAAATAATCGAGCAATATTTTTAATTTGAATAATCGGATATATATTTTTTTAATAACCAAATATTTTTTTATTCTTATAATCGAATAAATGTATTTCCTTACCGATCTACCGAACGAATTTTTTTAAAATAAATCACGTAATAAAATTTTTTATCCGAACAGTAAATTAAAATTTTTATTCAATAAAAATAATAACTTCATTCGATCACTCCAGTAAAGGCATTTTCTAATATTTTTATTTAATGAATAACTTATAATTAGTGGTGGAAAAATTAATCGATTAATTTTTGTTAATTATTTTTTATTTATCTCTTAGACGAAAAATAATAAATGCTTTTGCATTTATTACTCACATATGGACGTATGTACTAAAATATATTTTTAATAAAAGGGTAAACTCTCGTTAATGGAATTAATTTCTATATGCTTTATGAAATCGATTAACTTCGAAACTAAGTATTAAGTGCGATTTTAGACCATCTTTTATTAGAGCAAAAAAAAATTTACGATTAATTAAAAAGTTTTTATTCGAATAATCGATTTGTTTTTATTTTAATAATCCAATAAACGAATAAATTTTTTCTTCGAATAATCGAATAAATATTTTTTAACCGAGTTAATTTTTTTAAAGAAATAATGTTAAAAAAATTTTATCCGAATAATCGGATAAATTTCTTATTCAAAAAATCGATTAAGCGAATACAAATTATAACTTCATTCAATTACTCCTGTAAAGACATTTTTAATATTTTTCGTAACAAATAATATTTGTTTTATTAATGATAGAAAAATTATTCGATTAATTTTTTTTAAATATATTTTATTTAGCTCTTAGATGAAAATAATAAATGCTTATGCATTTTTTATTTTTATTTTTTTCTATTTATTCGTAATCATTTTATTTAAAATATAAATTTATTTAACTCTAAAAACTTTATTTTCTTAAACAAAACAAATTATATGAAATCTTATTTATTTTATTACCGTGATTAGAAAATTTTGCAAATAATTCTTCAGAAACCATTTTGTGTCTCACCAAGCTTATGTGCTTTCTCTCTTTGTCGCTTCCTATACATAGAATCTAAATTATACACAACAACACAATAGTGAACGAAACAAACGTATCTGGATACGTTGAAAACCACAAAGTGCATAAATAAAGTTTTATTTATTTTCCATTCCAACTACTTAAAAGCTTTTTAAAGCCAACAACTAAAAAATGAAAAAATATAAAATAAATTTCTCTGCAATAGAAACTAACATAAAATGAATAATAAACTACGGGAAGAGGTAGAAGAAAATAAAAACAAGAAAAATATACAAAAAAATAGCCACAACCATATTAACCAAACTGGCATTTTAAATCTTTAAGTATGAATATACATACACTGCGAATCACTTAAATAAGGAAATATAAGGCATAAATAAAAATATTAAATTTCATTGAACTCGAATGAATTAAATTTTAATCAGAAATAATTTCTTAATCGAGCTTATGTTCATTATTTTTTTTAATTCTTATAGTATGAAATAATTTTATTAATTAATGTTTGTGTAATGTCTAAAGAAGACCAGAAAAATTTAACTGGACTTTAGCTAGGAGAAAATTGTTTTAAAAACTAAACCGCTATACTTAAAAAGGTGAGTGAATTAGCTATTTTACAGTTGCTTGGTTGTAGTTTAGGAAACATTTTAGTCAATGGTTTTTGATTTTGGTACGAAATTTAGATAATTGCCAAAAAGAATTAATGTAAACGTTATAGATTTACATAGATACCAACGGTTTTTCGATTTGAAATTTGTATGGAAAAAATATTTTTTTTTTTTAATTTTCGTTATTTTTCATACAAAATTTGAAACGCTTAGAAACGATTTTTTTTTACACAGTCTGCCTAAAAGAATTAAAATAAAGTCTATTAAATTTCGTGCAGTTGTAAATTTCCTATAAATACTTCTCTTGTTTTCCAGTGTGGCAACTAGTTGCAAACATTTAGTGAAAAACGATGATGGTCTAAGAGTCGGATATAAATTTTAGCGTTTTTTTTTTTTTTTTTTTTTTTTTTTTTTTATTTTAACAAACACAATCCGCAAAGCGATTAGCTTGTCTGCAGAAAACACCCAGAGTCTATGGTGGGAATCGAACCCACGACCTCTGGACTGAGAGGCTAGCATCGCTACCACTCAGCCACAGGGGCACCTATAGATGTAGAAAGTTTTTGTTTTCGTAACTTTTATCAGGAACATTTCAATTGAAGTCTGCAATGAGTCTTAGAAGCGGAAACGAAAGGCAGTTATCAACAGAAAATAAAACTTCTTCTTAATTCTTCTTAATAATTGTATATCTTTTTTTTTTCTTCGACCTTATTTGATATATGCTTATTCAAAATTTTTGAGCTTAAGGTAAGGTAACTTTTTGTAAAAATATTTATTTTTATGTTTCCAAAATACTCCGTTGTGTGGCTTCTTCAGGGAATATTTTTTCATATTAAAAACGTTTTAAAATTTAAATTTTTTAGCAGTTACAATGGAGTGGCGAAATATTGGAAAAATAAAAGTAAATATGTTGTTTACAAAAAAATTTGCCTCAAGCTCAAATATTTAATATCAATAATAGATAAATTTAAAGAAAATCTATTCATTTAAATGAAAAAAAACATCTATTCACAATTTTAATCAAATTAACAAAATATTAATGTAGAATTGCAGTTTACACCTGATATATTCGTTCAAAATTGTTAAAATGAAATTGCCTTATTCAAGTAATTCGCAGTGTGCATAGACATACACAAACACACTTTCAGTAAAATTACTTATAAAAGCATAAAAACCAATTATAAAAGAAGTGTAATCACAGGAAATATTTACTCAATTACACTTTAACTTATACATATGAAAACACAGACCCACAAACACTCTCTATTGGTATGTACGTAGTAAAATAATCTCGCTTGACTGCTTGCAATTTTGCAGACTTCATTCAACATTCGTTTGAAAGGACTAAATATACTTTAATAATTTGAAATTTATTTGCGGGTGGTTAAGCATTGTCTATATGAATTTCATAAATTTAAATACTTTCTCAAATATATTTTATTAAATTTGAAAAAATAGCATTTCTTCTTCATAAATTATAAAATAACACACCCTTAAGAAGATGTGTATGCCCAATTCTATAAGCCTATAAAAATTAAATTATATTTGATTTTCAATGAAAAAATATATGTATATCATATAGCCCAACTTTCCCAAGCAGTTCTTTAAAAAAAGTTACATAAGATACGAACATAAGCTTTGAATTAAAAAAATCCTATACGCTTCTGCTAAAAGTTAATAAAACTAAGAGAGTATTATTACAAAAACTGTTGCATATTTTTGGGCCAGGTATTTATTGTTCATTGCATATTAGAGCCCTCTACATAAGACCATTTAAAATAACTCTCAAGCCATGAGGAATTTTTTAAATGCTTTACTGTAGCCAAGACTTCAAAAACTAACACTGAACAACAGTGTTTGCAAGAACTTTTATTTCAGTTGATGTAGGTATAGAAGTAAAGAAGCAAAAAACATCATGATGAAAGAATTTGTGGTGTTTACTTTCTCTTAAGCATGGGAGTGTACACAAAAATCATGCATGTACATATATGCAGATAAGTTGTGTGTATGCTCTTTTATGTGTACCTTCAGCTATCACTGCCACGAACCACTTATCTATGTCACGAATCTCCATACTGGAGATTCCCAAGAAATAAGCTAAAAATTCATTGTATTGATTAAAAACTCCATGAAGAACATTTAATGTAAACATCTTATTGCCTGAATGAATAATTTATTTTTTGAATAAAGCCTGCAAATGTAACTGATATATTTAAATTAAATTCTAAAATAAATTGTTTACTTTATTTATTATTATTTTAGCGGCATTAAAATGTTATTAAAAATAAACTAAATAAACTAATTAAAAATAATTTGTAAGCTTACGCAATTAGAGTGTAATGATATAAACAAATTTTATGATATTTATTAACAACATTGAATATTTTGCATTTATTATTCCTAAAATTTCTTGCTCTGCATAATGGGTTAGGAATTGCATATTATGGAAATAATTAACTTATTTGAATATCAAATAAAAAAACTTCGGACTACCATTATTTTTAATATATTTTGCCCAATTTTCTTAACGATAAATGTATATTTTTTATTTCAAATTATGATTAAAAGAAATTAAAAATTTTTTAAAGTTTGTTAAACCTTTTTTTGCATACGAGAAGTTTGCTTTGACGAAGTCTTTTAAACTCTTTCACTTCTGTAAACGAAAAGCTTCTTTTGACAAATGAAACGAAGGTAGAGCAAAGCAACTTTTCCAGCGCAACAAAGTCTATATTCAATTCCATTATTTTTTTCCGTTCTCTCCTTCAAACTACAGACTTCGCCAAGTAAACTTTTGGCTTCTTCAGTCAAACCCTATCGTCTTACGTTTTTTGAAGTTGCCGTGTATCGTTGAAGTTTGGATGTTAGTTAAGCCCCGTTCAGATTATTATACAAGTATTAATACTTTTGTGAAAAATGCAGCTCTGACATGTTGAGTTGTTATTGTTTTTTTGAAATTTTTTAAACAAATATGAGACCAGGGATGCATTTTCGTCAAAAGTATTAATACTTGTATTATAGTCTGAGTCGCCCTTTAGTAAAAACGTGAGGCAGCCGGTGAATGTATCAGCTGTTAATTTTATATATCTTTGCTTTATGTATGTGTGTGTATATATATGCACTCGTATAAAGCCAGAACTTGACGTTTGTCACGTAAAAATCTATCTAATCAGTAGGCTTTTACGTAGCAAACTTTGTCCATAGATTTTCAATAATCATAAAAATTTTTATTAAAGGTTACGGCGATTGTCAGCTGAACGATACGAATACTTTTTTGTTGCGTCGGACAATTTTCTTATTATTTTGAGACCAATTTAGTTCAGATGTTCTTTAAAATTTTGTATAATATTTTACTGGTATCTAAAAATACCATGAAAGTGGCGTAGGCTGAAGTAGTTAGCACTTTGACTACAAAACCGTAGGTCCTAACAATACCACGCATTTTTCTGATGTGCCTTAGTCCTTCTTTGTATCAGTTGTTGTAGGAAAGTTCAAGTGATGATGGCATAGTGACTGGTCACTGAACTATACCGACTTCAGCAGATACTAATCCTAATGCAACATCAGAGCGCCCTCGCTCGTTGTGTAGCAGAATCATCGGCGAAATAAAATAACAAATAAAATGGCTACTAAACACAGCTTCAAAAATAATTCTTTCAGCCAAAAAAACCGACTTCAATGCAAAGATCTGATAGAAGAAGATACGAAGTACGTGAAATACAAAATTAATTTTTAATGGGCGGAACTCCGTTAATTTTTTTAACTTTCAAATAAGTAGAATATCATAAAATTATATTAAAAAATTCTGGGCGTGTCCCTGCCCATTTTATTATTATAATGGAAACAATGTGAAGCTGTGCCCTCTCAGACAACAAACAAATTTACAATCACTCTAAAATGTACTGAGTTATGAAGATACACACCTAAAAAAATAATAATAGAGACGAATGGTAAACCTCCTCCTTTTTTTGAATTCGGTTAAAAAATAAAATACTAGTACTCCTCTTTTAACACCAGAGGCGCTGCAATACTGCTGCATTATTAAAAAAAACATTCAAAAAAGCAGAGTTGTAAAATAATGAAGCCTTCCTCTATCTATTCCTTCAGCACTTGTCTTCTTTATGAATATCCCTTTCCTAAAGAAGGTAACGCCTAGTAATTCCTTGCCTGAGTATTACTTCTCTTAAAAAAAAGTATATATATTTTAAGCAACTCATGTGCACAGTAAAAAATAAGCATGAGCGAATTCGCCTTGCAAACTTTAACTCGAATACTCTTTTAGCAACTACATATAAAATTTTATGCCTATCAAACCAAAACCAATTTAATTTACTCAAAATATTACACATGTATACTAAATATTTCGCTGCTGTCCCATAGTGCAGCTGGCTTTAGACATCTTTTTACATAATTAATTAAAATTCGGGTCACAATACTGAGAAATTTATGCTAATGCTGCTCCTGTTTTTCAGAATCTGGCTGTCCTCACTTTCGAAAATTTATTCCTTCTGCCGTATTTGTAAATATAAAAATTACTTTAAAAGTATTTGTTTTGAGTTTAAATATTAAAAAACATTTAATAGGTTAATTCAAAAAATCAACACTCCTCTAGTTAATACTCATTTGCATAAAACTGATTTTTCCTACATTATTTATAGCGCATAAAGCTAAATGTCGTTTAAACAATTAAAATCTCTATTAGACTCGTTCGTTGGCTTATAAATATTTAAAACTCTCACAATCAAACAGTCACAAAGATAACGTTGTTTATTGCTTTCCGTGCCAATGCCGTCGTAGTCTCACTGCAGGTACATAAATGAATGTGTGAATGCGTGCAAATGTTCAGAATCTTTATGATTTACGTCAGTTTAAATGATATCGTAAATAAAGCAAAACAAGAAAAAGAAAAAACCGCCCATTTGAATAGCAGTTGACAGGTAAGCTTGCACACACACTCAGACACATACACTTAAAACCACACACTCACTCATACAAATGCAAACAATTTTATTTATTATACTTCAAGCGGAAGTTACTGCACAGCCGCACTCAAACACTTATACTAATGCATTCATATTCATTTATTGTGGAAATTGTATAATGCTGCGGTTATTTTGACTATGGAAATGGAAAACTCGGCACGTGTTGGCTCACATAAAACACTTGCTAACCAACACATTGACAAGCATTAACTCTGATGCAATTTTTGTTGCACTAATGTGCAGGAACTGCAAGTATGTATATGCGCGCGTGTATGTATCTGTGTGTTGCTTTAAGCTGTGTCAAGTTCAAGTAAAATTGTCCAAAGACACACACACACACACACACACAGAGACACACACATGCTAGCAATTCAAGTTCATTTCCAAGTACGCACATTCTACTTTTAACACTCATACACATAAACATAAATTCAACTACACACGCACACATACACACACACAGCCATACGCACACACACACACACACATATATATATATACACAGAAATAATTTAACTCTTAGCTTTAGCCTGGTTTAAACATTTGAACATTTTAAGCAGATGTATTAGTTTTGTGCAGGTTTGCTGTGTATAGTCCTCAGGTTTAGGGAATTATAAGGAATTATTAAAATTCGTTTGTGATTTAAAAGCAAAAAAAAAAAATACCTTTTCTAATAGACTCTGCTTGTTGTAAAGAATATCTTAGAAAAGAGGAATACAAATTTTATATCCAGGATTGCAAAAAAAACTTTAAATTTTGCTAAATGATTTTTTTTAATATTTACATATACATTCCTGTTAGAAACAGCAACAGTGATAAACAGGGGAACCAGCAATAGGTCTATAGTTGCATATTTTTTTTTTGTGGCCATCTTTAGAAAAGAAAAACATTCCCTCAGAGTTGTCTATACTTAGTTAAATTTGTTCTCTTCTGAAACGTGGTGATTGTCAGAAGATTAGGAGGGATTACATCAGAGAACAGATTGAATGCCTTATTTTGTTGCTTTGAATATAATCACAAAAAAAACCTGCACATTGTTGCCAATCCACAACATTTGAAAGGAACAAGGCATGGCACAAGTGAAAGAGATGAGGGCGGCGAATTCTATTGCGTGCATATCTTGTTTTATATAAATGTTCACTGGTCTTGTCAAGAGCAACGAATACTCAGTGAATGGTGCGAATACTTTTTACTGTGATTGACCACAACGTAGTCTTTGTACTATGTGCTTGTATAAAACTCTTACATTAGTATTCATAAAACATGATATAGATTTCAAATGTATTTTATGTAAAATTTTATATAATAAACAGTTATTTGAAATACATTTCAGATCTATTTTTTTACATTTTCCAAATTAAACTTTTTGTATTTTCTATTTTTCTAATACCTAAAATATCGGCATTTATTTTTTTTTTTAATTTGCTCCTTCACACTGCATCTTTTTTTATTTATAACCATTAAAATCACTTAAAATAAACTTGTTATTTAAACGTGATATACAAAAGACCAGCGAATACTGAGTGAATGGTATGAAAGAAATCCATTATTTCATGCTGCATCATTTCATTTCGCTGCTTGTCTTATATCGGCAATGTAATAATAGAGTGCGTATGAGCACTCAACAAATCGCAATGAATTGTATCACAGCAATTACATTTGTTATTGTTGTCGAATAAATGCATGGCAAAAGCAATGAATTTATGAATTAATAGCAAATGCGAATGGTCTCATTCTGTTCTCTGGATCTTAAAATTTAATATTCACCCTTATTGCAGTTGTCAACATCGACGTGACGTCAACACAATACCAACAAATTGGCGTTTGTCTAACCACTGTCGAAATCAGCTGACCAATATTTACAGGCTCAAGCTCCTTTCTAGATCTTAGGCAACAGAAATAAATATACTGTCAGTATTCCAATATTGTTTTCGCTACCAAGTAGACAAGCTTCCATTTTTCGGTATTGTATTGACAGTAACGTGGATGTTGACAACTGTAATAAGGGTGATTATATATTGTAATTTTCTAAGCAATCTATTCTTAAGATAATTTGGCATCCACCTTACAAGCTTCGAAGTACACAAGACGGTGTTTGAGAAAGAGGGCGGGTCACGCCTCTCCAAACTTTAAAATCATATCTCGATTTCTACGAAAATTCGGCACGCACGATCTCGCCATGACCATAAAATTTAATGCAATCAGCAGTGTGATGGAAATTGATTTCGACGCCAAATCGACAAGAGATGTGTTGCGTTTTTACTGTTGTCGTTTTGTTGTGTTCATTTCAATTTTAATTTTGTTGCGTTTCATTTTTGACATGTGATGCATAACAAAAATTTCAACTTGAAATAATTTTTAAATTGTTTTATTTTTAAACCCCGACTAAAAAAAGGGTGTTATAACTGTGTAATGTATGTCTGTGTGTCCGTACGTGTCCACGTACAGACCAAACGGCGGAACTGATTTTGATTTAGATTTAGAAAATCGGTCCAGCCGTTTAGAAGATATCGCATCTTCTCTCGATATATTCGAAGGTTTTTAAAATTTTTAATTTTTTGCTGAATCCATTTTATGTAAGATATGACATTTTAATGCCGTTCGAAAGAGAAAAATACGTCCCATCGATTTGTTAAAATATTAATTTTAATTTGAAGCTCTAGATGTCGAAAAAACTTAATGTATTATACTAATTTCGTAAGTTTTGTATAGAAACCGTTGGCAGCATTTGGTCTCTCCTGTAAAATTTTTTTAAAGTGAGGCTTACACTCTAAGCCGACGATATACTGAAAGCTCCTATTGCCGTTCTAAACGACCGATTGAATGAGTTCGAACCACGTCTTGTTGTCTGAGGGTCAACCCAACTTACACATTGGTATTAGACTTCGGTTGAACTCGTTCACTAGTTCATTTTTGCCACAAAATGGAGTTTGTGTCCAACAGTTCTTTTTGAAATAGTTCATTCTGTTGAACACAAGTCCGGTAAAAAAATTTGTGTAAATTAAATGGGTTTGAAACAACTTTTGATTTGAACGATCTCAAAGTAGTTCTAAAAAAGCTGTTGGACACAACTCTAGCCAGAAACTTAGGCCGGGTTTACATCTGTGTACCATGTATCACACAAGCGTAAAAGAAGCGTAACCACTAATTACTAATGAAAAACTGTTTGATTCAGTCACGCATTTATTAAGTTAAAATGTTTCATACATAACTAATATATAATTTTATAGAATCCAACAAGATTGGATTGGATAAATACGTGTCTGAATCAAAAAGTTTTTCATTATTAATTAGTGGTTACGTCTTTTTTGGCACATGGCACACAAGAAATGCCAGATGTAAACTCAGTTTTATGATAATAATAGTAAAACAAACAACAACAATTTCTTTCAGCAAGCTATTAAATACGCAATAGAGTCCTGCCTAAACAGTCTTGAGATGTAAATAAATACGTCCTGTTTTTTAAATGTGTTCTCGTGTCATGTATTATACTAAACAACTAATAATAAATGCTGTCGAAGCACGATAGATGCATTGGTGTTCGTGTATATGAGTGTTAACAAGCGATGTCGCGAAGACATGAAGTAACAACGCCAGTGATGTCAATTTTTTTGGATCTAAAAGCATATCAAAATTTAAAAAAGGCACTAAAAAGCGTCTTTTTGAGATTTTGAAAGGAAGTTTAGTAATGTGTAATAATGTTTAATATATTCTAAGCTATTCTCTACTTAATAAAATATATCAGACGAAAAATTAATTATTTACACTGAGAAAAATAAATACACCAAGTTTTTATTAAAGTAATTTTAAGAAATACACAAATTTGTTGGCGTTTTAAGTCTTAAAAAAGACGAATTGATAACCTCCTCCTTTCCTTGAAGTCGGTTAAAAACATTGTAAAGCTTTTTTTTAATCCAGTAACAAATTGTTGTAGTCAAAACGAAGTACGACACTCGTAATTAGATCCATTATGCTAGAAACACAACTGGAATGAACGACGAATTTTTCGGTGCGAACTTTCGTCATAAGAAATAAAACACATTTGTACATATGGAAATGAACACAATACCGCCGTAGAACGAAATTCGTCGTGCGTGACGAACTCTGAGATAGATTTATTTCTGTTTTGTATGCCGACGAACGACGAAAAAAAACTTCCCAGGTCTTCTTTATAACAATCTGAAAAATTAAAAAAATCATGCTACTAAAATGAAATTATAAATCCTTCGAATCCCTTCGTTGCTTTTTGGGCCATCTTGTGCTTCCATGCTGTTTGATGCTGCAAAGTTCTGTCTTATTTTTACTAAAAATATAAAAATGGTTTTAATTAAAGGTGTTAATATTTATTCTTGCTATAAATACATATAATTATTTTGTATTACAACCAACAACGTTGGTATTTTTTTTCAAAGGCAAAATTTTAATTTATTTTAATTGTTTTAATTTTATTTATAGTGATGATTATGCTTTGACTGCAGCAACTTCCTTTTTTCACAATAGATTTATTGTATTGTTTTGTTGCTGTTGCTTAAACGACTGCTGCTGCTGCTGCTGTTGTTGTCCTTTTAAGTATGAATTTCATTTAGCATATTTGCCAATGACATTCAAGGTTACGTTGAAGGCTAATTGTTTAAGGATATTCTTATTTTTGTTATATAATTCAGCATTTTTTTTATTACTAGTACGAAGCGCACCAATTGTTTTCATAAATCATCCCAGTAAATTTTTTTAAGCACATACATATATTTTCAAATTGGTGCATACCCAGCAAACAATGATGAAATTTGTTTTCCAGTTATAAAAAAAGAAATTTATTGTCTCAAGTTGTGACTATTCCAATATTAAACTGTCGAGGCAACGACCTCTAAGGGCTGTCCTATTTCAAATTTTAAACGGCCCACTCGACCGTGCAATTTTTCGTATTGTACAATAATATATGCAATGTGTATATCATATTCGAAGGTGGCGCAATATATTGGCAAATATCTAAAAAACTTTTAATTTTTATTGTAGAATCAAGACAATTGTGTAATGGGGTGGCATTTACTTTTTCATTTTCAAGAAAATTTTGCAATATTTTCTTTGAAAATATTGTGCCATTTATTGCATAGTATAGGTAAAAACGTCAATAATATGTACCCCAACATATGCAATAATATTGTATAATGAGTGGGCCACTTTAGTCCCCAACATTTGCCTTCATATGAAAAAGTATTCATAAAAATGTCTTACATAATTGTATAGCAAACATTTGCGCTTCTATTTGTTGACTGGGTAAGAGTGAGACAGTGAGTTTCTTTGGTGTGCGTGTTGTGTATATTGCGGTTTAGTTGTGTATTTTTTTTATGTAAGTATATGTGTGTGTATCTTTTGTTTATGATGATGTTAATGATAACGAAGGTTGCATTAGATTGAAATACATACATACATAATTTGTTGTAAAGTACAAGGGCATTAATTTTCTTTATTTTTATTACAACCTTATATTGTTGCAAGGATATTATTATCGTGATATTATTTCAAAAAATAAATCATATAGCCATTTTAAGAGAAATTGTTGCGGTTAAATCACCAACAGCTTCCAATACATTGAGCACGGAACTAGTTCATTTAGTAAAGTTGCATGTCATTCTGTTTAAAGTTTGTATTCTATAAGTACCAAATTGTAATCTAAAATTGTTTAAAGCTCTTCTGGGTGTCATTAGTGTTAAATTTGCAATTTTTAACGTTCGCATAAATAAATTGTTGAGAAAACATGTGTAGTTTCCTTTTTACCCGGCTGCGCGACGCAAAGAAGGTTATTGTGTTTATCAGGCTAGGTAAGTATGTACATATGTATTTATGTGTGTTCTTTTGCGTCATTATATACACCGATTTGGACTGATTTGAATGATTCTTACATCAATCCATTTGTCTTAATCCTGGAATTGTCACTTAAGATATGACACTAGTCATTTGGGTGTTAATTTTTTGCCGAAATCTCATGATTCTCTTCAGATCACTTTTGATGATTAAAAATATCAGTGAAGTGCCACTTTGACCCGCGCAGGAAGGGTTCCGTACGGCCACGAGATATGTAATTAAATTCGAATTTAGCCTATTTAAAATATGGTTTTTGCATTTTTTTCGTTTTTGACGTTTTTTTTAATTTTTTCTTTTTCTTTTATTTTGGCGATTATTTTCATATAGGCGATTTTTTTTGGTTTTGCGATTTTTTCGGTTATTGGAGTTTTTTTTATATTTGGCAATTTTTTAGTTTTGACACTTTTTTTTCTCATTTTTTGCGTTTTTTTCGGTTTTTGGCGTTTTTTCAATTTGGCGATTTTTTTTTAATTTTTGTCGATTTTTTTCAAATGAACAATTATTTTGTTATTGGCGCCTTTTTTGCGTTTGGCGATTTTTTTCAGTTTTTGGCGCTTTTTTTTCATTTTGACGATTTTTTTCATGTTGACTATTTTTTTGAATTTTGCGACTTATTTTAGTGTTAGAATTTTTTTTTTTAATTTTGGCGATTTTTTTTGTTTTGGCCCATTGATTTCTTGAAAATAGGGGAACAAAATGCAAAGAAACCGCAAAAAAGTGATTTAATGATTTAACATTACCAGAAAATTGCTCAAAAATTAAACAGAAATACCATACCAGTACCATTTTCTCACAGCGGGAGTATCATTGATGATCGAAAAATGTGCTCATATGCGGTTATTTTTGCCGTCAAGCTGATTCGGAAAAGATACGATTATGATATAAAATGCTAGCTGGGAATACTCAGTATGGCGGCCAACAGACGCCATTTTGTAAATACGAGAAAAAAAATAAAAAGTTTGCGAACTACATACATATATCAAAATGGGATCATTAGACAGGCTTTTTAAAATCATCCTTACATTTCTCAAATGATTTTTCATTTCGAATGACCATTTTGGGTAATTATCGGTTCAAAATTGGTCGCAGTCGGGTTTTTTTAATTTTTTTTTTCAATTACTACTTGTGTTATTATTTTTTATAATGATTTTTGTTTTAAAATATTTTGTTGTAGTGGGCATAATAATAAGGCATGCTTTATGCATGTTTTATGTTTTAAGTTTATCTTTCCTCATAATCATCCTAAATAAACAAATACATCGCATTCAATATTTGTTAAAATTTCTTTACTATCGGCATAGAAGAAAAGAAAAGAAGAAAAAAATATTGCCTTACAGATTATTTTTATCACTTCTAATTAGGCTCTGGATGTCTTATATTTTTGTGTTTATTTAGGATGTTTTAAATTAAATATTTTTCATATATTCTGCTAAATATAAATATAAATTTTGTTTATGTAATCTTTTGTCCCGCAAATATGGTTGAGCGGAAAGTTTTACGTTGCAAACAACATAAAAAAATCTTTTGTACCAGTTCATCCTCAAAAAATGGTTTCGTCAGTTTTTGGCCAACAGCTAATGTGGTGTAAAAATAATTCTAAATGTAACTACTTTTACTTTTAAAAGCCTTCTTCTTTATTGTTTTTGGTTCGTAAAAAAGTGTATAATTTTTTTCTTTTTAATTTTTAAACGAATTTTTTCAACATTAATATTCGAGATAATTTCTTTGTTTTAATAATAAAAAAAGCTTTTGATGAAATCTTTCAGCCAATATTAAATCAACGTAATACCTTTAGTCGCTTCGCTTAATCACAAAAAATATTATATAAGAGGTTAAAACCGAAAAAAAACATAAAAAAGCATCATTCTCATTTTCTTCACTTTCCTCACTTTAGCAGTGTCTCAGAGCTAAAAATCACCTGTTAAAGTCTTCAAAATTTACAATATGACATACAATTTTGTTGTGTATCGAAGATTTTAAAGATTTGTTTAAATTAATTTTTGTCTTTTTTGGTCAAATACTCCCCGATTCGACTTGCATTTCTTTTTTTAGTTTCCTCAAAAAAAAACTTAATATAGCTAACGCAAATGAAATTCCCAGATCGTCTGGCTAGATGACATATAAGTGGATGAATCTATTCGCAAAATGGCTCAATTGGCAACAGTACTGAGCAAGGAATACTATTATTTTATGTTAATATACTCGTAAGATTTCTTATTGTCATGCCTTTACACACTAGCCCTATTATTTTACCTTATTTAAGAAAATATTTCCTGATATATGCACACACAAAAAAATAGTATAGCAACACTGGTAAAAATATTTACGAGTTGATGTATGTACATCATGCATTTATGTGTGTCTAACAGTTTAATAATGCTGAAGACTGAGAAATATTTAATGATACGTAAAAACCATATTACGAGTAAGATAACACACACGCTGAACACTAAATGAAATACAAACATCTTAAATATAAAAATATTTTTTTTTGTTCACAAAAGAGCCAACAACAACAAAAATTAATTCAATGAATAATTAATGAGTCTAATTTAATTTTGTGAATTTTCTCTTATCAATGAAAAAGTTTTTCAATTAATGTTAGTTGAAGAAGACAGACAGCATAAGATTAATTATGACAGCTGAGAGTAGGAAAATTTTCTATGCCATCGAACTCTCATGTTCTTTAACTTGAACATACTTAATTAAGAATACAATAGATCAAATCGAAGATTCAATTAGTATGCAGAACGAAACATACATATACACCTTTTCAATTGTGTAATCACACATTAGTTTTGTTACTAAACAATTCATAACTCGAATTTTTTATATTTCAAAGGAAGTGAAAAAAACTGCATAAAAACTAAAGTATTTGTGAAAATTACAGGTCCTTAGCTCTTACGGTTCTAGAGAAAACGGTCTGTGACAGACGGACATCGTAGCGAAAACAAAAATGTAAATGATCTTCAAATAAGAATTGTGCCTGCTTGCATAAAATTTTGTGATTGATGAGTTTATTTGATCGTGTCCAAGACACGTAACAAACATTTTCCTTAACTGTAAACTTGATAGTTAAAATTAATTAGATATATTTCTAGGTATTTTACTTACTTCCTCTTATTAAATATTCTAACTTTTTATAAGAAAGCTCAAGTCAACGATTTGTTAAGGTGATAGATTTTCAACGATTGATATTTTGGAACATACAATATTAAAACACTGCAATGGGGAAATAGATGTCAGTAACAGTTATCAACAAACCAGGATTTATATTAGAATATAATTCATTTAAGTTCCACTTAGTTGTTATATAATTTGCACTAAAAATCAGATTTTCGTATTTAAATGCAATTTAAAGTTAAAGGACATTTAATTACGAAGTATAAAATTACACCTTGGCTTAGACTTTGTTTAATGTTAAATGCATTAAAAGTGATGTCGAGTGTAAATAATATCGCATGACTATTTGCAACATTACACTACTAAACCTTAACTTTGTGCTTCGATTGTTTACATGGAAAGTAACTCATTTACATAAGAATTATAAATGAATTTGCCGATACTCGCATAAAACACCACCAATATTACAGGAACTCATATGCAAATGAGCCTTGTAGTTCGGAAGGAACTGATATGGTAATATAACTAGATCAGGTTGAAAAGAGGGGCAATCAATATTGACCCAATCGTATAACTAGATTAACAAGTCAGTGCGATTGCAGAGTATAATAATTGTATACGAGTATATTTAAAATTCAACAAATTTCCTTTGTTTTTAATGCTGGATAACAACTATTTGTGTAGAGTTTGCTTATTCACGCATTAAATGTTAAATCCTTGATATCTTCTGGGACCAGTGTGTGAATAAAGCAGCAATATGTGTAGTTTTCAAGCTGCGAACTGGAGAATATACATATATGTATACGTATATATGAACTACGTTTCCTAATAGCACATGAGAATTTTTTCTGCGTAAATATCCAAAAGAAACGAAAATAAAAAAGACAACTCCAACAACATACTCGTACATATATAATTGCCATTTTATTTTTGTTGTGTATTAAGAGATACGAGTACAAGCCTTATTCTCAGTAATGTCTTTCTGTAATGACACTATTTTTGTTTCTTTAATCTTCTCAGCACAGCAAAGCAATAAACGAAGAATGTAATGCGAAGCTTTACATCCTTCAGCTTAATATGAAGTAAAAAATTTTATACATGTATGTATCTTAAGTGGGAATGTGTTCTAAAGGTCCTTGTGAAAATTAATATCTTACGAGTATAAGTAGATACGAGTATCAATATTTATTTATTTCTTCTAATCGTTTGCAGTTTATTTTTAGTTTTTAATCCATCAAATATTGATTATTTTTTTAACTTTTATAAATCAATTATTTTATTGAGAAATATTGTATAAAATTGAATTCGCCAGTAAAATTTATATATTTTTCTATTTATTTTTTTTAACTGTCGGCTTTATGGTAAGTTTGCTACAAACAGGTGAAATTTCACTATGGTGGTGATATTTGGCTTGAAATAGTTTATCATAATGGTGTCTATTCTAGAATATTCGACGACTAAGGCGGATTCAGTATCAGGTGACCTCTTCTGTTAGAAGATGTCTAAGCAAATTTTTACATTTTGGTTCGAATTGCTCAATTTGCCATCAAAAGCTGATTATCAGCCGGGCTAAAGAGGCCACATAGTTCAATATTGCCACCTTCAAATATTTCGCATTTATAAAAATTATATTATTATTTCAAAATGTACTTATATGACGTAAAAGTATAAAAATGAATCAATTTATTCTTTAGATCAACTTTTGGTTATTGTTTCTATTAAATAATATGAAATAATTGTACGATGTCACTCATTCAACATTTTGTATTATGCTGGTAATACTGAATTTTTTCATTGCAGCCAAAGAAATAAAAATTAGTTTAATTGGACTACAACGACAAAATCAGCATAGACAACAAGCTGCCGCGATGTTGCCTTGCTGTCTTCAAAATAATCATTCTCATATAAACACGTGTATTCTATTTTTGACATTTCGTAGTCGGTAGCTTGCTGTGGTGAATGTGTTTAGTGATTAAGTCCGCAACTTCAGGAAAAAAACTCTGTCAAATTAAAAAAGCCCATAATAAAATCTACGGCAGTAACTTTAAATGTTCTCTAATTTTTATTTCATTTTCTTTTGTGCTTATATTTCTTTGTAGTTTTGTTCAGAAAATGTATGCTACCATACATTGTTGAGAGAATGAGTATTTATATGTGAGAGCATTTTAAATAAATTCAGTAAAGTGCGACTTTGACCCGCGCACGAAGGGTTCCGTACGGACACGAGATATGTAATTCAATACTAACTTTAGTAGCCTATATAAAATATAGTTTTGGCATTTTTTTTTTTCGTTTTTGACGTTTTTTTTTATTTTTGCGATTTTTTTTTAATTTTGGCGATTTTTTTGTTTTGGCGATTTTTTCGGTTTCTGGATTTTTTTTTCCATTTTGAGCATTTTTTTAGTTTTGACTTTTTTTCTCGTTTTGACGATTTTTTTCGTTTTTTGTCGTTTTTAATTTTTTGGGGATTTTTTCGTTTTGGCGTTTTTTTTTTAATTTGGCGATTTTCGGTTTTTGGCGTTTCTTTATTTTGGTGACTTTATTCATTTAGGCGCTTTTTTGTAGTTTTGACACATTTTTTCTCATTTTTTGCGTTTTTTTCGGTTTTTGGCGTTTTTTCAATTTGGCGATTTTTTTTTAATTTTAGCGATTTTTTTCATTCGGAGGATTTTTTCGAATTTTGCGACTTATTTTAGTGTTAGAAATTTTGTTTTAATTCTCGGCGATTTTTTTTTGGTTTGGCGAGTTTATAATTTTCAGATTTTTTAGATATACTGTTTTTGAAAATTTCAAGAGTTTTTTATAGCAAGTTTTCAAAATTTCATAGAATTGCATTAACTGATGGACCCTTCAATTTAAATTTTTTTTAAATTTTAGTGTTAATTGTTGTAGTCTATACAAAAATACACTAATTTTGCAAATTTCAAGTGTCAATATACATATGTACATACAATTGTATGTATATTACATGGGATTTTAATATTTTTCGTTGCTCGTTCTTGAACACCCTTTAACTTTTAATTCTCATGTGTTTGCTGTTGTAGCGGCCAAGGTTCTACATAATCTGTCCAAATTTCAGGTCCGTAGCTCTTACGATTCCTGAGGAAATACCGTGTGACGTAAGAGCTACGGACCTGAAATTTGGACAGAGTATGTAGAACCTTGGCCACTACAACAACAAATACATGAGAATTAAAAATTAAAGGGTGCTCCAAAACGAGCGATGCAATTTTGACTATGTAATTTTGACAACTTGCTATATCTTGGAAACCGTAAGAGGTAAACTCTTGAAATTTTCAAAAACGGTAAAACTAAAAAATCCGAAAATTATAAAATCGCCAAACCGAAAAAAATCGCCAAAACCTGAAAAAATCGCCAAAAATTTAAAAAAAATCGCCAAATCGAAAAAAATCGACAAAATTAAAAAAAATTCTAGCACTAAAATAAATCGCCAAATTCGAAAAAAACCGTTTAAATGAAAAAAAATCGCCAAAATGAAAAAAACGCCACAAACCGAAAAAATCGCTAAAACGCGAAAAATTCGCCAAAACTAAAATAATTGTTTATGTAAAAAAAATCGCCAAGACGAAAAAAATCGCCAAAATTTAAAATAAACGCCAAAAACCCGAAAAAAATCCTCAAAACGAAAATAAGCAAATCGCCAAAACCAAAAAAAAATCACCTATATGAAAAAAACGCCAAAAAAATAAAAATCGCCAAAATTAAAAAAACTTCAAAAACTAAAAAAAATTGCCAAAACGTGAAAAAAAGTGCCAAAACTCAGAAAGCGCCACTAAATTAAAAAACCCCAAATTTAAAAAAAAACGCTTAAAACCGAAAAAAACCCAAAAAGGAAAAAATGCCGAAACTATAGTTTATATTGGCTAAAGTTCGTATTGAATTACATATCTCGTGCCCGTACGGAACCCTTCGTGCGCGGGTCAAAGTCGTACTTCACTGAATTTATTTTTTATTTCACCTTTGGTGAACGGAACCCTAAAAACGCTGCCAAAATAAAATAGATTCTATCCCTCGACTGCTTTCTGGTGTTACTTTTTTTATTAATCTAGTCAAAATTATATATTTCAGGGTGAATTTTTTATATTATAAACATACATTAAATTTTTTTAAATATTTTTCGAGCTATATAATTTCTTAAGAATAAAAGGAATTTCGTATGTCTTCTAATTATTTTTAACTTCCGGTTTTGTGGTGAAAATTCTATTATGCTCTGAAGTTTCATATGGTGTCGTAATTATATTAAATTATATTTTTCTGTTCGAATTTATATATGGTTTTGATGATATTTTCAATATCTTGTTTTGTTGTGAATTTGCTTTTAACAGCTAAAAGTTTACAAAATTATTAAAATTTAATCTCTTCATTACAATTTCATTAAAATTATCTCTTTATTTAACAAAAAATGTTTTTCGTTGAAATTTCAATTTCTTAATAAAATTTCGCCGAATCAGTGAAATATAAAATTTTTCTGTTTAATTTTATTTTTCGATTTAATTTCGAGTTAAGTTTGATATTGCGGGAGTTTTTTTTAATAAAAGTTTGTATTTTCGGCGAAATATAATTTTGTATTGAAAATCTCAGGTTTCTAAAAATTTTCTCTTATTTTTATTTATACTTTTAAGTGAAAATTTGATTTATTGCGAACTTTTCTTTGTATTAAAATTGTGGTCAACTTTTTTACATTTTATTTTTTCAATCAACAGTATATGAGACACATTTCTGGGAACTTACATGTCAGTAAATTATAATTATTAATTTATCTCAGTTGTTTTAAGAAATAAGCTGAAAGTGCATATTAAAAAAATATCAAAAATTTCTGTAGAACAATTTACAAAAGTAAAAGTATAATAAACATTGTCTTAAGAAAACGGATTACATCGCAATCACACACATACAAAAGCCGCTAAGGACTTGCAAAATGAAAATTCTATAGCTTACAAATGTAAAGGCCAACAACATCCTTTCCCTATCGCATGTGGTGCAGAAGCAGAAAATCATTCAGTGATATTGAAAACCCACTCACGTCTCTTATTTGTGAGCATCAAACAGAAAAATCCAATAACAACGAACAGCATTTGTGGCCGTTGGAGTGTGCGTGTGCGTGACTCTGTGTGTGTAAAAAAAGAATATCATTAAAGGCATATGACCCCAAAATTGCTTTTAATGTAAATTCAATTATTACAAACAAATTTATGCTGCTGCTGATGACAGTGGCAATGACTTCCAAATGGGAGCCACACACTCATTCTGATGATACAGGATTAAACTCAAAGTCAAGCACCTTGTCAAACATGAAAAATAATAGAAAAAGTGACAATATTTTTTCTTTCATTTCGGTGGTTTATTTGCTAATGTAAATGGGAATGTACAAGTTATTTATATTATATTGTAATTACTGAAAGTATGTGTCAAATATATTTTGTTTACAGTTACATTGGCGTTCGGTTATAACGAACAGCGGAGATTTGGTAATTTTTTTCGTTGAAAAAGATGGAAAGAAAGTGGAACAAAAACAACAAAAATGTACAAATATTTTTTTAAACTACTTTTATGAAATTAAGGAAATACATTCAAAATCTAAAGAACATTTAAGCTAAAAGAAAATAATAAAAAAATTAAAAATCGTAAAAATTATCGTGCTAGTTTGTTTCTATAGAAAATAAATGATTCAATGAACTTTTCAAATGAAAATGTGTATGACATGGACAACTTTTCTAAAAGAACACAGTCAAGTTTTCTATAAGACAAGTGACATAGTCAACTTGTCTATAAGAAAAGTAGACACAGTCAACTTGTCTATAAGAAAAGTAGACACAGTCAACTTTTCTATAAGAAAAGTGACATAGTCAACTTGTCTATAAGAAAAGTAGACACAGTCAACTTGTCTATAAGGAAAGTAGACACAGTCAACTTTTCTATAAGAAAAGTGACACAGTCAACTTGTCTATAAGGAAAGTTACACAGTCAACTTTTTTATAAGAAAAGTAGACAGTCAACTTTTCTATAAGAAAAGTAGACAGTCAACTTTTCTATAAGAAAAGTAGACACAATCAACTTTTCTGTAAGAAAAGTAGACACAGTCAACTTTTCTATCAAATAAGTGACACAATCAGCTTTTCTATAAGAAAAGTTACTCAGTCAACTTCTTTAAAATAATGTGTTCTTTGACACAGATAACTTTTGTATAAGAAAATTTAACTTAGGCAATTTGTCTATGAGAAAGTTGTAAAGTGACACAATAATCTACTTTTTATGCGATTTCAAAAAAGGAGGTGATTATCAATTCGTCTGTATTTTTTTCTTTTTTAATTATGTTACTTCATAGCACGGAAAATTTTTATAGATTCTAAAAATTCTTTTTTTGGCTGAGAACGTCCCATTGAAAAAAAGTGGGCGGGGACCCGTCCACACACATTTTTATTTGATTCTATGATATTTGACTTCTGCGATTGCTACGAAACTCAACTAACAAGTTTGGCTCTCGTAACGACAAAATCCGAAGTTGAAAAAATGGGCGGAGCCATGCCCAATTAAATTTAATATTACATTTCACATGCTTCTTTTTAACCAATTTTTATGAAACTTGACAAACACCTTGAACTCTGAAATACACACAAAAAAAGTGGGCGGGGCTACGCTCATTTAAATTTTTATATTAGATTTTACGTGCTGGTACTGAAGCAATTTTTACGAAACCTGACTTACACTTTGAGCTCTTAACAAAACACAATCTTGAATTCAAAGAGTGGGCGGAGCCACGTCCATTTAGGTTTTATATTATATTTTACATGCTTCTAGTTTGTCGATTTTGGGGGAACTTGACACACAAGTTTAGCTCTGAAAAATACTTTATCTTGTATATAAAAAAGTGGGATGGACTTTGCCCATCAAAATTTATTATATTTCACGTGTTTGTGCATTATCTACTTTTACGAAAATTGGCACACACCTAAAGCTCTCAAAAAATACTAAATCTAGTGTTTAAAAAAAGTGGGTGGGGCTACGCCCATGATTAAAATTAGTATTTAATTACATGTACTTCTACTTATGTTATTCTTACGAAATTGTGTAGAGTTTCGGCTCTTAGAATGACATAATTTTGTGCTTCAAGCCCATTAAAGATTAATATTATATTTCCAGTGCTTGTACTTGACCCCTTTTTACGAAGCTTGGCACATATTTGAGCTCTAAAAGTTTTACAATGTTGAATTTAGAAAAGTGGTTAAACACTAATATTTGCCGAAATGGGCTTGATCACGCCTCTAAAATTTTTTTAATTTTTATTTATAAGAAAAATGTGCAGTGTAATGAAGTAAGTTTCTTATAGAAGAAATATTTGACTAAATGGTGGAACAATCCTCTTATAGAAAATGTGGTTAACTGCGTGATAATATGTACATTCTTCTTATAGAAAATATGGTTGAATATTTGATGACACTGTTTTTATAAAAAAAACATGGTTGACTACAGCCGAATCCACTTTAGCGCAACACGCTTTACTGAAAAAAAATTGGATTACTGAAAGCGATACAAATCCCCGCACTGGCTTAAAACGCAGCTAGTCTTAATCATTTCGCTTTAGTTATAAGAAATCAATTGCATAACCTGAGGCTGAAAAAATTTTGCATGTTTTGTCCGTTAAAAATTAAATGGCAAAATGTATTTGTCCTTTTCGCTCTTACGTACTGTATTAAATTTTTCAATTATATTGTACTGATTTTAAGCAGTACGAAAAAAAATTGGGTTTTGGTTATTTCCAGTAAAGTGGAGTCGACTGAATTTTATCGCACAAACTTCTTATAGAAAAGATAAGGGACTATATTACTTATAGAAAAAATTTTTGACTTCTTCATGGTATAGACTTCTTATAGAAAATATGGTTGTCCAGACGACTAAACACTCTTTTAAAAAAAGATGGTTGACTGTATGATCACACACTCTTCTTATAGAAAATGTGGTTTTCTTATAGAAAAGATTTTTGACTCTGTAATGCCACACTCTTCTTATAGAAAACAGGATTGAATATCTGATGCAGCATTCTTCTGACATAAAATATAGTTGACTATGTGATGGCGCACTCTTCTTATAAAGAATATGGGTACACAGTAACCCACCCACATCCTACTATTATTGAAGAAAAGTGTGTCATTACATGTCAAGCAATTTTCCTATAAAAGTGGTGACATTATGAACATTTTTCACAAAATTGTTTAAGGTGATTGATTGCAATTGCGGTAATTATTGAAATCTGTTTTTAGGTTTACTCAAATTAATGATTGCTTGTATATTAATTTATCCAATCAAACAAAACTTATCAAAAAATATATATATATAGCAGAGAATATTAATTAAAACACAAAGATCCATTAAAAACTGAAGTGTATTTCTTACATCACAATCTTCAATCCTGTGTAAAAAATGTTTGTGAAATGCTTTCAGTGTTTTGAGTGATTTTCTTAGAAGTTTAATGTGCGTCTGGTGGAAACTACACTTGAGGCTTTTCAAATTTGTGAAAGTATCATCTATCACCGGGATAATTTGAAGTTGTCATTAACAAAAGTTTTCTCTGGTCGTTGTTCATATCCTTTAACAGAAATAAAACTGCTTTAGAAATATTAGAAATACAAATGAACAAATAATTTTTGTTAAATAGTCATCAATCTTAGACAAATGACGATTGAATAATTTAACTGAGAGCAGAATTTGGAACTAAATTAAATTAAATGTGCGAGACAAACTGGAATTTGTGTTTCAGAAAACAATTATACCAGTATTAAGCAGCAAAAAATTTTATTTCTAAAATATAATATTTAAGAAAAATTATGAAATAAAATACCTATTAATTACTTAATCCATTTTAAGTAGATTTTCTGTCTGAAAAAATACATAATCAAAATTTAAGTTTGCGTTACTTATATATAATTAAATTCACTTTATTTCTCACAGTCCTAACACTTATGTGAGCAACTGTACGTGAATATAAAAGTGTGAGTAAATAATAAATCAAACTCAACATCAAAAAAGTGTGTAAAAAAATATTAAATAAAAAATATTATTTAATAAAAACTTAATGTCAAAGGCCATTTAAAGATAACTACGCAATTAAAACAAAATGAAATTAAAAAAAGGAAAACATTGTGTATTTATTTTTACTCTATGAAAATAATAAAAAATAAATAAAAACAAAAGGGTGTTAAGAGCCTGTTTATTGTTTCTGCTTGCAATAAAAGCGCACACACAAGTTGTTGGGGTTAATATGTTTTTCCCCCAAGAGGGATTGCAAAACAGAGTGAATGAAATCAGCCGCCAGCATGTGGGAGAATTAATTTTGTAAATAAATTGCCAATTAATTTAAGTAATTATCATGAAATAAATAAAAAAAAATAGTAGGAGGTCCAGACATATTCTTATTTTTTCTTCTTTTTTTCTTTTACTATTGAAATAATGCCAAGTATAAAATTTTATAAGCCAGTTGATTGCAATTTTTAAAATCTTTGACTTCAATTTAATGAATAGTTATATAACATAGTAAACAGACAGTTTTAAGATTTGCTGGGGGTAAAATATGACATTTAATATTGCATAAAATTTAGAAACCCTTTCGCTTACTTAAATTCAATGGCTTATATTTTTAAGAAATAATTCTGCAAAAAAAAATAGACTTCAATGTATATAGAATTAATAGAAAGTTTTCGAAGAAAAATTTATGGTACCAAAATAATCTCTTTCAAACAAAAAAAATTTTAAATTTTGTTAGTTAAGAAGAAATATAAAATTTAATAGTAATGGGCGTAACTCCGCCCATTTTTTAAATGAAAGATTGTATATATCTTAGAGGTGAAGGTGTGTGTTGAGTTTTATAAAGATCGGTAAAGTAGAATCATTTAAAGTTAAATGTTAAATTTTAATATGCGTAATTCCGCCCATTTTTTTTAACACAAGATCGCGTCTATTTTAAAGCTCAAGGGCAATGGTACACACAGAAAAAAAAAACAATGTAGAATCGTTAAAATAGTGTAAATTTTACATTTTTTGGCAATGATTTTGCTTCATGTGTGTTTCATGTTAATTTAACATGATTTATAGTAATTGTCAAAAAAAAATTTCCTTTTGAAATAACTTTATTTCACGTTGAATTAACATTTAAGTACTGTTAAAATCAAAATGAAAAATCATGTTGTATCAAAGTTATTTCAAGTTAGATCAAGATGAATTTAATTTAATGTAGTAATTATATTTTGTTAATTATTTAACTTACGTATGCTTGACATAGACATTAGAAAAATTTTTGTATATAAATTAAATTGGCTTCCCCGGCCAAGATTTGAACTCGGAACTCATCGAGTGGTAGTCCACGTGCTTAACATACAACTTATTTGAAAAGTTTTAGTTTTAGTTAAAAAAAAAACTAAATGCTTTGACTGGAAAAGTTTAAGTTAAAAAAAATTCAAAATACTCTGACTTGACTCAAGGATTCCAACCTGCGATCCTCCGAATGCAAGTCTAGTACACTGCCTAGCAGCTAGCAGCAGTTTGTCGGCTGTTTACAGACATAAAAAACAACAACAATACAAAAACAACATGTTATTTCTTGTAAATTTAATGTGATTTGAATAAATTTTAATCAACCTTTTGGCATGGTGATTTTACATTGGTATTTTTTCTGTGTGTAAGTTTCGTAAAACTCGGTTAAGTAGAACCAGGTGAAATATAATAATAAACTTTAATGCCCTGCCCATTTTTTCAACTTTAAAATTGTTTAAATTCAAGAACCAAAGGTGTTTTCTAGTTTTCGTAGCAATCAAAGAAGTAGAATATCATAAAATCAAATTAAAAAATTTGTGGGCGTGTCCCCGCCCAATGATACCAATTGGAAGCTATATCCTCTCAGACAAAAAGAGACAATCGGACTCAAATATACCGATTTATGCAGTAACAATGTAAAAAAAAGATAAATTGATAACCAGCTCCTTATTTTTTTTTTTTTTTTTTGAAGTCATTTAAAAAATAAAATTTATTTAAAATCTGTTTTAAGAAAATTTTTTGTGCAAAACTTGAAATAAAATACCTTTCCAACTAATTTAGAATTTTATAAGCATGGGGGAATAAATTATTCATGAAAATATTGAAATAGTTATGAATTGTGCGCGAACAGTCCCATTAACTTGGAACAAAACCGCCCGCAAACACAAATCGAACGAAGAAACCATACGCGTGTGCGGGCAGCTTTAGGAAAAAATAAAAAACATTAAGGTTTTAAATGTCTATATCACGGCATCAAACTATTCACAAGCTATGTTGTATTGTTTAAAGTTGTATTTGAAAAGACAATTTTAAACAAAATCTCTCAAATAAATAATTTATTTTTGATCAGAGACATTCTAATTGAAACTTACTTCTTAAATATATCTTTGTGAATTGAACGTACATAGAAGTATGTGTGTATAAAAATTTATTATTTTAAATTTAAATTTGATAATATTGTATACCTAGTTTTAATATTTCTTATGAAATCTTTAGATTTTCTAATGTTTTCCTCTTTTCTTTTTGCATATTTTTAGGTAAGTGTTTTGAATGTCTACAACGTTACTCTCTATCTGAATAACTTTTTTTGTCGCAATATGTAAGTTTTAAAATAAAACGAAAATATTTTAAGTAGATTATGTAGAAATAGAAATACATATTTGATGCTGCAATAGCAAAAAAAAAATTAATTTTAATTGCAGTATTTCCTTTAGAAATACTCTTGTGATTTGCTTAAATTGCTGCTGTATGTTTATTTTGTGGTCAAAAGGAAACAACACAAATTATATGAACATTATTTGAGAGTTTTGGAAACAAAGGAAAATTATTTGGGGAAAATATAAGAAAATAAGAAAAATTAAAATAACAAATCTGAAAGCATTCACAGGATTATTTGCTTTTAAGCCGGCAAAACATAAATGTACTATACGTACATACATATTGTTACCTTAATATAGATAACCCTAACTAATTATTTTTTTGAAATCGGGGATTTTTGTATATTTCGCCAGAAGAGCATCTAGTGTATCGAAAAATTAAAAAAAACTCGATTTAAAAAAATAATTATTTAGGGCCTTTCTATACTAAGGTAACTATATGTAATTGCATACAAACATATGTATGTCTGTATATATTTCTGGTGATATTATCTCCCTTATCGTAGTTGATGTATTTTGACTTTGACCATTACGTTTTTGTATTAAATATACTTCGATATTTGTGAGTGAGTGTATCGTATTATTTGACAGTAGAAGGTGTGTTTTTCATTCTGAGTTGCTGTGTTCAGATTATATTAGGAGGGCTTCTCCAATATCTGTACTGACTGTCATAAGGAGAGTCATACAAAGATTGATTTAATTTAAATTACAGGTCTATGGTTCAAAAGATCCATCAGGTGTCGCATTGCCGGTCCTTGGACCAAATCGTCCCCATATTCTATTCTACTTCGATATTTGAAATATATATATATTCTTTTTCAGTAAAATGTTGCAAAACATATGTTAATTTAAATGAGAACTCACTAAAAAATCAATATCTCCGGCTTCAACATTCACATAATTTTTTACACTTTTACATTGAAATAAAAACTAAAAAAAATACATACAATTTTTCATATCAAATTAAATAAAGAAAGTGATAAAACTACCCCTTGAAACAAAAAAGAAATATACTCCTATAAATATTCAACAGTTATTGCTGCATTCAAAGCTGACTCTCACACACACACACAACACACAGCGTTTTAAGAGCCAGAGCATAAAAGAAATAAAAAAAATTAAATGCATAAACAACACAGTTTAATACGAGTGCATTATGCAACAGGCTGCCAGGCAAAAAGTGAAATAAATAAAACAAGCAACAATATTTTCCAGTTGCAAACAATTAAACAGAAAAGCTAAACAAACAAAAAATATACACATTATTCTCCTCCAACACTGTTTCTCCAACGGCAATGTCATCTCAGCATCCATCTACTCGTATCTCAACAAACAGTAAAATGTTAAAGAAATCAAACGTGGGGATAGTGAAAGCGAGCGTGTGTGTGCCTGACAAGTGCTTACGTTTGCATTTGTAATTTATCTCTCTCTAAATCATCTCAGCCTATGTGAATGCTTTTTGTTTTAACTTTGCTCATATAAAAGGCAAAGTTTGTTTTTAAAGTAACGCTTTTCTTTCAATGAGTAATGGAAGTTGTGAAGAAAAAAAATAAAAATTATCAACGCCTACTCATTTTGACAGTCATATGACTGACATCATTTACACTCAGTCCTAACTACAACACTCATACCAATGCGCTATACTATGTACGAGAATTACTTGCCGTACGACATCCTATTATTGCAAGTATCATACTACCAATTTAAATAAGAAAATAAAAATTGTCTATAATTATGACAAGATAATTGAGAACTTGCAAAGAAAAAAAACTTTGATAGCAAGAACGATAATTAAGAACTTGCAAGAAAAAACTCTGGTAATAGGAGTTTCTTGTTTGTAAAATAATTCCCAAACTCAAAAGAAAGAAACTTAATTCCTAAAAGCTGTTTTCATTTAAGTTTTATTTTGTAAACAAATATGGAAAATATTATTATGGTTTTTATTTGCAAAAGCAATATATTTATATATTTAACCCTCTCATGCCCAATGTTGCCTATAGGCAACATTGAACATGTATGCTTCTAAGTCCCGTTAATTTCAATTTTTCAATTTCTGCTCTTTCTCATTATGTAGCTTTATATGTTACGCATGCTCTCAGCTATTTGTTTTATTGTAAGTTGTGCAGGTGTTCATTCAGCAAGTGTTCTCCGTAGTGTGAAGTACTCGAAAGTTTTTTGTGAAGAAAGTGTGTTTTAAAAAAGTCTATAAAAACCATAAAATAATTATTTTTTTGTAAAACTAAGTGCAAAATATAATTTAATAACGGTAAGAGTATTATTTAATCAAAAGAAATGTGAAAAAAAGTTTTTAGTTCTCTTATAAGAATTTTCTAAATCTGATGTTGCCTATAGGCAACATTGGTCAAGTATGGTAATTTAGAAACGATATTTATTTCTTCATGAATATTCATATTTAGATGCGTCCAAGAGGCTTAAAACAGGCAGAAATTCAGAAAATTATTGATTTCGACTGGGATGATTCTGCGGATGAAGAAAACGAAGAAGAACGCGAAGAAACAGCAAATTTTGAAAACGTTATCGAAGAAACATTGCAAAATATAATTGATGAGCGAGAAATTATGGAAGTTGGTTTGATTGAAAATCTAATTGGAAAAGACAACGACGGAAAGGAAAACGAAAATGAAGTATTTGTACAGGAGGTTATGGAGAAAGTTGATTTAGAAAGCCTGAGATGGAGAAGCGCAGAATTAGTGGAAAATGATATGACTTGGAGAAGCAAAGTTGTCCACAATGAGGTGAAGCAACCAGTCGAATATTTCAACCAGTTCTTTTCAGATGAAGTTTGGCAGAAGATTTGTGATGAAACAAACTTGTATGCAGTACAAACTAATGGAACGGAGCTGAAATGTACTGTACCCGAAATTAAAAGATTTATTGGAATATTACTATATCTTGCTGTAATAAATATTCCGGCATATAGAATGGCATGGGATCAAAATTTCAAACTGATGGCTGTTGCAAATTCCTTGGCAAGAAATCGATTTGAAAAAATTAAACAATTTTTTCATCTAAACAATAACGCTGTACAGCCTCAAAAAGGGCAACCAGGGTATGATAAATTATACAAAGTTCGCCCATTGCTAGATTTTATAAAAAATAGTTTCAATGAAATTTCTCAAGAAGAATTCCAAAGCGTCGATGAGCAGATGATTGCATATAAAGGTAATATGTAATGCAAAAATGTATTTTTTTATTAGGCCAACAAAGTTTGAAGCAATATATGCCAAATAAGCCTCACAAGTGGGGCTTCAAAATGTTTACTAGAGCTGGAGTATCGGGCATTATTTACGATTTTAGCCTATATATCGGTGAAGGAACTTGTGAGTCTTTTGGTTTAGGAATATCATCAGATATTGTTTTGCATTTAGCGAAAAATATTCCTATGAACCAAAACTTCAAATTATTTTTTGACAATTGGTTTACGTCAATAAGCCTGATGATTGCTCTAAGACAAAGAGGTATACTATCCATTGGAACGATACGAAGCAATAGATTGAAAAATTGTTCTCTAGCCAGTGAAAAGGAACTTCAGAAAATGGGACGTGGGTCAAGCGATTTTAAATTTGAGGCAATACACAACTTGACTGCTTGTCGTTGGTATGACAATAAGGGAGTTCAATTACTATCCAACTATAGTGGTGAGAACTCCATGGGTGAGTGCAAAAGATGGTGCCGAAAAGATAAAAAATTTATAAATATACCTCGCCCGAGCATAGTTGAATGCTATAATAAAAATATGGGAGGAGTTGATCTTGCTGATATGCTGCTAGAGCTATACAAAATCAACCACCGCTCCAACAAGTGGTATATGCGTATAGTATACTGGTGTATCAACTCCTCTGTAATTAATAGCTGGTTATTGTATCGCAGAGATGTCAAACACACAGACGGCGAAGTGAAGCATATGCCACTAATAAAATTTCAATTAGATATTGCTAATGAGCTTATGAGCGCAACAAAAACAGCGACTTTATCAAGCAAAAGAGGGCGCCCAACATCACTCCTTTCATTGACGGAGGAATCCCCTTCATCACCAAATTCTTCGCCATCGGCTCCATCATCACCAACTATTTCAGCAGCCTCTGAATCAATTTCCTATAAGCGGTCATATGTTCCAGAACCTGCAAAATCCACACGATTTGACAATATGGGTCACTGGGTAGAATGGGGAGCAAAAGGGAGATGTAGGCTATGCCACACTGGCTATCCGCGGTCTAAATGCAGTAAATGCAATGTTTATTTGTGTTGCAACCCACAAAAAATTGTTTTGTGTCTTTTCACACATAAGTTGTAATAAAAAGTGCATAAAAAAATAATTTCTGTGTTTTTTTAATTCACCACAACTGCCCAATGTTGCCTATAGGCAACATTCTATAACTACAGGACCAAGATACCAAGGACCTTGAAATTTTTGTCAGTTCATAATTGAGTCAACCCCAACACATATTCGATAAAAAAATTTTTTTTGCACAGCCCATTTTAATTCGGGCATGAGAGGGTTAAGAAATCTTCATGAAGCTTAAATAAAATTATTGGAAATTTCCTGCTCATTTAGATGAGAGAACTTTATGTAGAATAATATTCTTCTTGAGGCGATTAGAAGAAAATTTTCAAGCTAATTTTAATTAATATATTTTGTGAGACATTTTTGTAAATTTTAATTGAACTTTAGTGATTTTTTAATCAGAAATAATTTTTAGTCAGGCTTAAGTTCAGTAATTTCAATTCTTATTGAATGAAATATTTTTATTAATTAATGTGAGTTTCTAAAGAAGAGAAGAAAAATTAAACTTAGACTTTAAGTTGGGGTAAATATCGATAGTAGATAGCCTAGGGTGCGGATGAAGTGCGTGGCTGCGCAGAAAAGTATCGGTATTTCCTCCAGCTTAAAGTCTAAGTTTAATTTTTCTTCTCTTCTTTAGAAACTCACATTAATTAATAAAAATATTTCATTCAATAAAAATTGAAATTACTGAACTTAAGCCTGACTAAAAATTATTTCTGATTAATATATTTTTTAAGAAAACTTATAAAGGCTGGTTTTTTATTTTCATAAAATTTCCCAGCCATCAGAAGTACTTGTCATATAATGACTTACTTTTCTGATTACCAAATTTCATTACTCGCTTACAAATCACATTAACTAAATTTTAAACAAATTATGTACAAGTTGCTTAATGAGGAGAATGATTTTTTTTTATATTAAAAATATTACGGGAACAAGTTGCCAAATAAAAAAAGTAAGTACTTCTCAAGAATCGATTATTTTAGTCTCACTCCTTGTTAAAATCATTAAGTTGGTAATCCAGAAGAAGAAGAGCTTCCACCAAAAATGCTTAATTCCCAACCCGATTAACTGTTTCGAAATTTTTTGCTGGGTTGTTTTACGAATATTTCAAAAATTATGGCTTTTATTTTAATAAAATTTATTTTTAAACCCCCGCCCAAATTCGTGGTGACGCTTTTTTGGGCACATGTTTGCCGGATGTAAACTCTGTCTAATTTTTTATAAAATAACTCTCATTCGTTTAAAATATAAAAAGATAATAAACTTTAAGAAAATAATATTATAAAACAAATTTTACAAATTGATAAATATTTCTCGATTTGAAAAGAAAGCAATCTTATCATTGATTGATAACACAAATCAATATTTTTATTAAACTATTTAAATAGAATCTAAAATTTAAATCTCTGCTTAATAAATCCAAATATATTAAGAGTCTTAAGCTACGGTCACACTTGTCAACCATTTGCTCAATAAAGCGTAACCCCTAAATGCTAATGAAAAATTTTGTAATTCAGACAAAAGTTTGTCAAGTTAGAAAGTAGACAATAATGTTGGTTTCTATGACATTGACTATTAGTTGTGTTCGAAACTGTTTAGTTTGATAAAAAAAGTGTTTGGATCAAAACTTTTTTCATTAGTGTTTGTTGGTTACGCTTTTTTGGGAAAATGTTAGACAAGTGTGACCGTAGCTTTACTATAAACATACGAAGTTTTTTTTAGCCTATTTCTAAAATATTTTGGCTTGGTGTAGGTCTTCTGATGAGTTCCATAAGCGGAAAAGAACTGCATATATATATATATATAGATGATGCTTAATCAAAAAATAAAAACAGTCTTAACTAGTAAATTAAAGATTCAATGTCAAATAAATACATATATATATCGCTCATTTACTCAAACAACGGCCTAAGTCCAAAAAAGTAGTTCGCCAGAAAACCAGTTTAAAGCTTAAATTAGACGTGCCACAGTCAAAAGTCAAAAGCTGACTTAACAAGATATTATTATGAAATTTTTACATAATATGAATACGATATGACGATTAATTCTGCATCACTAACTTAAAAAAGTGAATTTTTCGAGTTATGACGTTCTTTGAGTACATATACATATCGCACACTGAATCATAAACAGTCACAAGTCAAAAATTTTCAGATGCTGAGTAGTGGCAAACAACTACTGATACAAGTAACAAATGACGCAAGTATGTAACATAAAAACAAGAAGAAGACTGTATTGAAAAAGAAATTGATGGGGTATTAAGAGATTTGTTCAGATAACTGATTTATAAAAAAGCAAAACCACTTTGATCATTTTGAGTTGTAACTGTTTATGATTTGGTGTGCGATATGTATTTCGGTATTTTATTTCACTGAATCTGAATTATTTTTAACTTTTTATTTGCAGTCATTTAAAACTTTTTTTTAAATTTTATTTAAGCAAACCTAACTATCATTTAGTCATCAAATAAAAGGGCTTGATGAGAAGAGTTCGAAAAACTATTTGACGTCATTCTATATCCAAAACGGCGAATGCCATAAGATAGATTAGGCTTAGCTGTTGTTTTTTTTTTATAAAAATTTAAATTTTTGCTAATGGCGTAGGCCTCAAGATATGAAAAAAAAACTTTGTCGGGTCCGTCAGACTATTGCATAAATAATTTATAATTCTTTTATTTTTAGCACTACAAACAAAATTTTCAGTTCATACTCGTTCCATCTGTTGATTTAGCCCGTAAGATACAAATTAATTTTCGCTTACAAGGTAGACATTTGCTGTTATCGAAAAACACATCTTCATTTTGTTTAAATAAACGCCTACACGTGCTTAGCTACTTTTCTTTGGTTATTGACATTCTCTCTCTCTCGCTCTTTTTAAATCTACTCTCAAACACAATATGAAAAAGCTTTGTGATGTTGGTAGTTAAAAATGCGAGTATATAAAAGCTTTTAATTTTTCTTTTTTTGTTTGTGTAAAAACTTCCAATATTTCCCCTAATTTCCTTGACGTTATTGTTGTTACGAGTGTAAATCGCTTTCGCTACGTAACTATTGGCTTTGCGAGAGAAAAAAAAATATTCAACATGCGCATTTGTATGAAAGGATGTGTTTGTTTTGCCGCTTAAATAACCTTGGCTAAGTTCACCCATACACCTTTAAAATTCGCTGGCTCTCTCTCTCTCTCTCTCAGTTATGAGACCACGTGTTATGGCTTTTTGTTAAAGCAAAAAAAAAGAAAAGGGAAAGGCTGCCTGAAAAGTAATCGCATGTAACGGTACTCGGTGTTTTATTTGCTGGTGTGCAGGTGTAGGTGTTCGTTTAACCGATTGTTATGCTTTCATAATTCACTATTTTCCCATGTAGATTATGAATGCAGTAAATTTCGTAATAAAAACATGATTGTGCGTGCGTGTGTGTGTGTGTGTATGTGCTTGTGTGAGTGTGTTTTTTGTATGGGTTCTTAATAATGAGAGCGTTTATTATTGTGGTTTTACTTGGCTGGGAACAAAAACAAGGAAAAACTGCATTTTCATTTTGCTGCCAGCGTCTTTGAATGTTTATTTGTTGCTATTTTGTAATCAATGCTTGTGATGCTGGTGTTGCCTTCACAGTTGTTTACATGTTTCCCTATAAATTTATCTTGAACTTGATTTTCAATACAACTATACTAGACATCCTGTTTTGTTTTGCAATGACAACAGAATGGCGAATGAGCAAACAAACAAACAGAATATATATATTACATATATGTATATAAATGATGCAGATAAATTGTATAAAAATATTCGCTAGATATTTTTTGATCACATGTGCTCAGTAGCATTCCAATGGTAGAGGACTTAAGGGAGGGATACTAATTCAGAACTCGTTTCGCTGATAATACTTTTTTATGCAAGCCACTTCCGTTAGTGATGTAGGAATGCATTTATTTCACCCAGAATAGGGATTACTGCGTCTCATCAAATCCTCCTCTTTTCTCCGCACTTAAGACCGCCAGGCTAAAACCAGTAGAAATATCCTTACAAGCTCGTGCTATGGAGTAACGCTCCATGATTACTAAATGAAATATTATAATGTTATTTTAGAACTCTCTTAAAAAATAAAAAATATTTGCAGTTTTAGAAATCGTTTCACACTTTAGCACATTTGCGAAGAACTTAAAAATTGTTGGTAACAAATTGAGAGCTTAAATACTTTCAACAGTAATAGATGGCGCTGCTGTCGAAATGAAAATGTATTTTAAAAGCATTTATTTAGTTTCACCTTTCCCGATGTCTGTCTGTAATCAAATCTTTGCGAATTAAATTTGATACACTCCCGGCTTCCGATTGAGCTGAAATGTATAAATCGGACATACATAGGACTGATCTGATTTTTTTTTTTTTTTGATATTTAACTTTTTAGTCCATTTTATTAACTAATAATAAAAGTTGGTTTGAAAAAGAAAGGTTTTATTTCTTTCAACAGCAATTTGTTTCAAAATATTTTTCGAGAAAATTTTGGGTCGCAGGTTGCTATATAAAATATAGAATATGAGTTAATTTTACCAATTTTATTTACACAAATTTTTTTCTGGCAAATATAACAAATAGGGATTTGTTATTGTGTTTTATCTTTATTATAAATAATTGCTATGGCTTAGATAAAGAAACTATTTTTTATGCTTAAACAATTAAATTAAAATAGTTAATGAATGGATTATGTAAAAAATAATTTTTCAGTTATAATACCTATAATAAAATGTTGCGATTCATCATGTAGGATTGAGGGTTTTGTTGGCTGAAGTAGTGAGTTCGTCGACTACAATAAAAAGAATGGTCCTCAAAAGCCCGAGTACAAACTGGTTAGACCCAGTCATATCAATATCCATTCTCCAATATCTCTGCCAAGAGATATCACAGCATCCTCCTCCGTCGATATTTAAATTAACTAATAACATGCCTATATAGCTTAAAATAATACGCCCACTTAACACCAGAAGCTCGGCACCGATGTATAATAGCAGAATTGTAAAACAGAAAAAAATAAATTAGGCTCCTCTTTTCTCTTTACATCTGTCACTTCACTACCTGTACTTGCACTATACCTTTCGTATTCTCAGATAACACAAAGCAGAGTGTTATTTGGATCCAAGTGAACTGAAAAAATTCTTACTTTCTCTTCTCAATCTAACAAACCTAACCTCACCATCATATAGGACTTTAAACTTGCCTACATGAATATTTGTTCAAATAACCAATCACATCACTGCTAAGCAATTTACCATTTTCTTGGTTAATTTAACAGATAAATTCAGTTGAAAAATTATATTTTTATTATATTGTAAGTAAAAGTTGTTGCCCAATCCACAACTATTATTCGGTTTAACAAATTATTTTTCTTGGTTAATCTAAAAACACAGGAAAAAATTTCAAAAAAGGTAATCGGGTTTGGAATTAAGCATTTTTGGTAGAAGCTCTTCCCTACTGGATTACCAACTTAATGATTTTAATTAAGAAGGCGGTAGACTAAAATAATCTATTCTTGAAAAGTACTTACTTTTTTATTTGGCAACTTGTTCACGTAATCTATTTAATCTAGAAAATCATTATCCTCATTTAACAACTTGTACATGATTTTTTTAAATTTTAGGTAATGTGATATGTAAGCGAGTTATGAAATTTGGTAATAAGGCAAGTAGTTTTGATGGTAATGTGTAGTTTTTTGCTGCTGCTATCATAGGCGCTCACTACAATTATCAAGTAGGCATCGTAGGGACATCTCAATGCTCGTTGCAGTCATGACGGGTTACTGGACGGTCGGCTGACATGCTAGTTGGAAGGCCCCTGCTGCAATGAGTTCTGCCGAAGTTGTCTAGAAGAAAGCAGAGAAGAGACAATCTTCCACTTTCTTTGCGAATGTTCAGTTTTGCATATTTCAGATTTATTTGAGATTGGGTTGAGTTACCTTATCAGATATCTCAACGTGACGAGTTGGATCTAGTACCTATCAAAGTGTCCATATACTTAGATATGGTTCTACATAGGTGGACACCGACCAGTGAAGTCGTCTTTCAAAAAGGAATTATCTAGATTCTACTTAAATGCCTGCGTGAAGAAAGCAGCCACGTAAAAAAAACCAACCAACCAACCTAAATTGTTAGTGTACTATTATGTTGGTTGAAGTCTCTCTCTCCTTTATTTTCACTTTATGCTGTTGCGATTTCATAATTTTGTTATGGCTGATACACTCTAAGGCGATTGCTTATAAGCATAGACTGAATTTAGCAGCTTTTGTTCAACTATTAAATGAGCTAAAGTACAAAATTATAAGAAAATGAGTTAATAAAACAATAAAAATATTAGGTTAGGTTAGGTTGAAAAAAGGGCGTACAATATTTACACAATCCATTGCGTATTAAACTCATGCTTTTATTATATTAATATTAAATTCCTAACTTTGTTTTATGTTTGGAAAATACAAACGAATCGGTCCCTTGGATCGTGAGATACTAACAAAGGTGGCGAAAAATCTTCATTCAATATCTTTGTGTGGGTGTTGTTTTATGTGATATAGTGTATGACTTGTAATGATTGTATGAATAATAAAAGTATGGTGCATTTCTCTAGGGTGACATAAATTATTTATGGACTGAATTTATAACCCACTTTTCATTGGTTAGTTTAATCGGTTTCATTCGTTTAATGTTTTATGTTATGTTATGTTTAATAATAATTGCTGTCATCCTTCTTTTTAAGTAAACTTACCGAATATTTTGTACTTTTATAAATTTTTTTTTTATAAAATTTTTTAACTGCTTGACTTTAGTTAGTTTAACCGATTTCGTTAGTTGGAATTGCATTTAATTCCAATTGCCCTAAAAAACTTTTAATAGTAAACTTACCACAGAGTTTCGTATTACAATAACTTTGTTATTGAACTTTTTTAACTGCTTCGCTTTGGTTAGTTTAACCGATTTCGTTGGTTCACTAATCTTTTTTGCTTTACCTACAATTTTTTTGCTACTCACCTTTGTAATAGGTTCCGAAGGGTGAAAGCACAAATGCACAAACGCTTGGTCTCGTCTACCAGAATTAGTCTTACAACCTGGATAATTTGTCGTACACTAATAATTATGATTAATATTACTTTAAAAATAGGTACGTACGTATTTACACAAGTTTTTATGTACATTTAGCTATTTCTCAATATTCAATTAATCATTCTCTCCATGAAATGGACATAAAATAAAATATAAAAATTTATTGTGCTTTTTATAACCTTGTCAAAACTTGTCTGAATGTTAACTGAAAAATTATCAAAAATTGTTTTATAGAATACTTTGTGCCAAACTTTATATCAATGTTGCAAATTGTCGTTTGCTGTTTGTTAAAGAAAAAAATCTTGGAATTTTTAATCATCAGCATTCATGTCTTATTTGTTGACAAAAGTATTGTTACTATCAAAACAAACAAAAAAGCACACAAAAACGAAAAGACTAAAAACTTGTTTTCCTGTTATTGCACACATACATGCACACATACATGTATACATACATACATGTATGTGTACGCAATCCATGAAACGGAAACCAAACGTTTATTTTTCTTCTACACATGTTGGCAGCTGTGCATAGAAATGTCATCTAATATTCCCTGCTGGCTCTTTGGTAATGCAAAAATAAAAAATAAAAAACACCCGCGCAGATCACATGCTCAATTCAGATTCTTAACAATAAAGCAACAAAATGCAAAACGAAAACAAAATGTATAATAATACCCATACATTAACTCAATTTACATTAGCAATAAGCTATTGTGAGAGCGATACAATGATTGGACACACACAAACACACACACACACACACACACACACATGCACATGCACACAACATCCAAATACAGCAACAGACGAGTCAACCACGAATATCACGAGCCCTGTTGGAAATGATGAACGAAATTTATCAAGTAGTAGTAGTTTTGGATTTGTAGAGAACTTTTGGGAAAAGCTTTTAAAATACAAAGAGGAAAGGGAAAAAACAATAAAGATAGAAAAGTGTGAATTTCAGATGCTTTGAATAATGAAATTAAATAACATTCGAGAATTAAACATTTTAAATAGAAAATTATTTTCCCTCGCATAAAAAAATCCAAAAAAAAATCTTCAGCAAAATAAATAATTAAAATAATATGAATTTTGCAAGAAAAAAGAAAACTAGAAAACAAAAAACAATTTTTATCTCAAGAGATTATTGAACAAAAAACTTTTTAAAAAAAAACTAAACCGACTTCAAAAATAAGCACAAAAAAGCTAAAAATTATATAGATCTAGTTAAATAAAATATTTTTACATATGTTACCTATAGTGTTGATTGAAATTGGTGCCAGTAATACAGGCACTAAAGGCACCGTGGTCGGCAACCTATACAATTGCATTTTGCAATTGTGTGTGTTATACTCTCACCACGATCCGGTGTTGCCAGTGAAATTTCGTCTCATTTTCCTAATTTTAAACCTCCAAAGACAAAATTTATTTTATTATGGTCAGAAGAAATACTCAAGTTATGTTTATAAAGAAAGGCATCTTTTCTTAGTGCTACCTCAATTTTCTTAAAATAATTTAAATATATGCTTGAAAATGCCTTTGCATGTCGTGTTTTTTCATGCGTGAGAACACACATTGTCAAATCAAACATTCTGGTTTCTCAAAATTTTCTGAAAATAGAAAAAAAAAATTAAAAAGTTAAAGAAGTTTTATTATTAGCTTTTTAGTCAAATATATTAAATTTAATGGGGCGTGGCTACTAACACTTTTTTATAACAGGATTGTGTATTTTTAAGAGTTTAAGGTGTGTGCCAAGTTTCGTAAATATTGCTTAAGTACAAGCACGTGAAATATTATACTAAAATTTTATAGGCGTGCCTCGCCCACTGTTTTGAGCGCCAGATTGTGCCTTTATTTATGCTTAACGTGTGCGCCAAGTTTCGCAAAATTCGGTGAAATATAAACTTGTGAAATGTAATATTAAATTTTAACGGGCGTGACCCCGCCCATTTTTTAATTTGTGTCTATTTTAGAGCGTAGAACCGCCCATTTTTTCAGCTTAAAAATTTGTGTAATTAAGGGAACCAAAGGTCTATGCTAGGTTTCGCAGCAATCAAATGAGTAAAAGATCGCAAAATCAAATTTAAGAAATTGTGGGCGTGTCCCCGCCCACTTTTTTTACAATGGGACCAATGGGAAGCTAAACCCTCTCAGACAACGAACACATTTTTACAATCAGTGTAGAATACACCGAGTTATAAACCTACGTACTTAAAAAAAATAGAGACGAATTGTTAACCTCCTCCTTTTTTTGAAGTCGGTTAAAAATATGGAAGAAACTATAAAAAGTTTAAAAAAAATATGTATCTGCACCAAGACGAATTGAGAAAGCCACAGGTGACCCTAAATATAATATTAATGGTTATTTATTTTTTTTTTATAAAAACAGAACTTCTATTTGCTTTAAGGTATTCTTTATCATATTACAACAAGAAATAAAATAAAGTAAAGTAAGAAAATAAAAAACATGTTGATTATTGAGTTCTTGTTTCAACTTTGTTATTTGTTGTTGAGCTTCTCATTTGTTTAAATGAAAGTTTATAACATAATAACTCCAGTTGTTCTAAGAAGTTTTGGGTAAAGGTTCCCTGATGATCTGCATTAGCAACAGTGAAATGCGCATATGATCCAGCTAAACCCCTTAATAATCTATTTCAATGTATTTTAATAAAAAATATTTTACTGAATAAGTAAAATAATAATTTTGGTATTATTAGTGCGTTAACAAATTTTAAACTTAAAAAGAAATACTAGATTTTCTATAGTACGAAATTTGAATTTTGGCCAAAAAAAATGGACCAAATTACCTGCAGTGCAGTGGGCGAACGTGCACAATACACCAGAGACCACACAACATTTCAAAGCGTGCATTTCTTGAAGTCAATAGGCGCCCAAAGAAAGCCAGCCAAAGTGGCATTGTCACCCAATAATTTCATGGCGAATGCTCGTGGTATAATTGAGTACCTTCCAAATAGTAAAAAAATCAATTGCAAATATTGTGCTCACTTATTGGGTCAATTTAATTAGGATTTAAATAAAAATTACCGCATTTAGTGAAGAAAAAAAAATTAATTTTTTTACCAAGATAATAAAAGGCTGCAACCATGCGCAGTTTTCAATGCAAAAACTTATGAATTGACTACGAAATGCTCCTTCATTTGCCCTGTTCTCTGGACTTAGCATTGAGTGACTATTTCTTTTTCCCATACCACAAGAAATAGCTCCCAATAAAGAGATTCGAGTCGAAAAAACAAATGCCTATTTTGATGACTACGACAAATCTTCTATTTGGGAAGGTATAAAAAAATTGGAGAAACGTTGTGCAAAGCGTATGGTGCTCAAAGGAGACTACGTTAAATAATAAAATTATTTTTATTCAAAATCTCTGAGTTTCATTTAAAAAGTCACAGACTTATTGGCCCGCTCTCGTATTTTAAACAAACAAAAATTATTTATTTAACTAAAGCATTTTCAAAAATGTTCCATTAAGATATAACGTCATGATTCCCTATTGGGTATATTAACTAACAAAAATTTGTTAAGTTGAAATTCCAACCATAGACAGCTCGACATTGAGGAACATAGTATTGTGAACTCTAATTGGTTTTACGAGTGCTCGCCATTTGCTTTGGATGTTAATTGCCATGTTTACTTTCACTAATCAAAAATTAATAAATAATATGTTCACAAACAGAACTTGATGTTCATAAAAAAAAAAACAATTTCACTACTATTCTTTATGTGAAGACAATAAAAAGCTCCTTGCTGGCTGGCTGTTTGGCTGGCTATAAACTTGTAATTCATATTGAGTTACCAAAACCATTTGAGCCTCCCTTTACAATGATGCTGATGTATAAAGTGCTCGTAGTTGAATTGCAAACTGAAACCAACTAAATATTTAAAATATATTTGTTCGGTTGAGCTGGCCTTCTCCTGCTCCTGCTACTGCTCGTGTGCTGTTATATTCTTTACTTTGCTGTTCAGTTGAGTTTTGTTTGCGGCTGTATGTGTTTATATGTGTGTGTGTGCATGTGTTTGTGTGGGAAAAAAGAAATGAGCAAAAATTTTCATTTGACTAAATTTTGTTTCCGTTCAAAAACAACACTCAGTCAGCATCGTTTTCAGTTTGTTGGCGAATTTCGAACGTGGCAGACGCCTCTTTTTAAGTGTGCGCTCTCTTCTTTTATTTTTTATTTTTAAATGAAAAAAAAATATTTTAAATATTTTTCTGTTTTAAACAAACAATTGCCAAATAAAATTAACAAAATATTGTTAAATTTTAAAAACATACGAAAATAAAAAACGTGATGTAAAAAATTAATTCGAACATTATTTTCAAATTCATTTAAAAAAAAACTTAACAAGTGGTTAAACTTTTTAACAAGAATCTCTACGAATTGGTTTCACTATTGTCACTACAAAATCTTGAGTGCGAAGAGATTGTTCAATATTATAAAAAAATAATATGAAAATATAAAATTATTAAAAACCAAAAATAAATTGTGACAAATTTAAATGTTTTGCAAAAAAATAAAATAAAAAATAAAGAAGCAAAGAAATAAAAAATAACCCACTAAACGAATCAAACAAGTGCACAACAGGAAGAAGCAAACAAAAAAGGCGCTAAACACTATAAAAAGAGTGCAGAAAAAAAACTAATGAAATTCTTTTGTATTTTATAAATAAAACTTGAGAAAATCTTAACAATAAAAATAGAAACAAAAATACATTTGATTTTCTTTTTTTTTCTTAATAACAAACATAAAAAGTCAATGTTTTATTTAATATTTTCGGCGCTTCAATTCCACTAACAAATACTTTTTTTTGCCCCACATTGACCGTGAATTATATGAAATAAAAAGAAAAATATTTATTTAAAACTGTCATCAAATAGAAATTACATTTTGTTTTTAAATTAATGAACAACTATATAATTAACAAGCACATAAGCAGCATAATATAAAAACCAAAACAAAAAATATTAATAAAATATTTAATTAATAAACAAAGAAATCAAAAATTATAAACATACATACATATATATATATTTTTATTACAAAAAAAACAATATTATAATCATAAAAAATAAAAAAATCCTCATCGATTTAATTGTTAAAATATACATATATAAATTATAATAAATTTAATCAATTGTTGTCTGCTTTATCAAAAATATATTTAAAAAAAGAAGAAATATAAAAGTAAGAAAAATTCTCTTTTTTTAAGCCAAAATATTTGCAACAAAAAATTTGCATTTTGTCTCCTTAACGAAATGAAAAAAAATATTTTTTATCGTTTTTGAAAAGTTTTATTTATTTAATATATTTTTTTCTTAATCTTCTTAGTTTTTGTTTCTTTTCATGTGACTTAAGTTAAATTTATTGTTATTTCAATTTATGTATTTGATAAAACTTTTTCTCGAAATTTATTTATTCAAAACTTTTATTTAGATTTAATTTAATTTATTAAGGAAACTAACAAAATGTTTTATTCGCAATATGTATTTACGTGTCAGTAGAACTTTAGAAAAATTTTTCTTTCAAGAGGATATAATATTTTTTTTATATTAATTCTTAAAGGCCTTGAATAATTTTTTTCTTTGTGAGTAAAATTAGCAAAAAAATATTTAAGGCAGATTGTGGTTTGTATTTAAGGAACTTTTAGTATTCTCTGTTGCTTCCATCCATATACACAACTTTTTTTTCAAAATATCGTAAAGAAAAAGTACAGCAGTTTTTTTTAAGTTTTCCTCGAAACCTAATATAACCGGGAGCTGCAAGCTTCCTCCTGTTGAAAAATTTTAAAATGAAAAAATTTTATAATTTGGGAAAGCAGGTAACTCTTGCTTTTAAGTATAAAAAGAATTCGGGATCTAATCGTCGCTTGCGATAGCGTGCTGATTCGATTACGTTTTTTTCGATTGCGATTATCATAATCTCAAAGAGAAAAAATGTGATCGAAGCAGCTCGTTATCGAAAGCGACGATCAAACCCCAGCTTTGGGAAGTAAAATCTTACGAATAACATTTTAACTTTCCGCTATTCTCCGTATAGTTCGTAAGACCGGTTTGTCTATGTTGATAACGTTTGACTTGACGCACGTTAACATGAAAAACGAAAACAAATTTTAAACTTCTGTTTATGTCTCAAATAAAAATGTGCGACAAGTCGAACCGTCCCTTTGTCTCTCTCTCTTTCCAAAAAATGCAACAAAAACCAGTCTTATACCGAAATGTTAAGAAATACAAAAATATTCGCCATTAAATTCTGTTGTAAAACTTTGAAGCCTGAAATTTAACTTGACCACCAGAAATAAATCAAAACTTAATACGCGTTTGAGGGTTAATTTTGTACTTATACATATACTTACATTTTATATATATTATATATTTATTCACTTATACAATTGGTGTTGAAAAGACCCACACAATAGTAGTTTTTTTTAATTAAATTGTATCAATATTTGTTTATTTCTTACAATTTAAATAATTTTTAGGAAAAAATAAATAGTTGAAAAAAAAATATCATTTTTAATAAAGTTTTCTTCTCAGCAAAAAATAAATATTAAAAATAACCCCCTTACCACGTTTTTGTAATAGATTAAGGAAAAGTTTCAACTAAAATATACTTCAAACGAAATGATATTCTTGCAATATAAGAGTAATTTTAAGCAAAAAATTCTTTTTTTAATCAAAAAGTCCTTTTTTTAAGAAAAACAAAAAAAAAAGTACTTTTTTTAACAAAAAGGTACTTTTTAAACTAACCGGCACTTTTTTAACAGAAAAGATTTTTAACAAAGAGATACATGTCTAACAAAAATTACTTTTTAACATAAAAGTAATTTTTAACAAAAAGGTATTTTTTAACAAAAATGTACTTTTAATTAAAAAGTATTTTATTCAAAAGTAATTTTTAACAAAAAAAGTACTTTTAAACATAAAACTATTTTTTGTGAAAAAACAAGTACATTTTAACAATAAAAAGTACTTTAAAACATAAAGGTACCTTTAAACAAAAAGGTGCTTTTTATTAAAAATTTAGTTTTTTAAAAAAAGGTACTTTGTATTCAAAAGTGCTTTTTAACAAAAATATAATTTTTATTGAAAATTAATTTTAAACGTGAAGGATTTTTTTTTTGAAAAACAAAAAAGTACTTTTAAACATAAAGGTACTTTTTGCTAAAAAAACTTTAATAAAAAAGTATTTTTTTTAAATTATTTTTTATTAAAAAATTACTTTTTGGGAAAAAGGCACTTATTAATAAAAATGCGCTTTGAGCAAATAGGAGTTTTTAGCAAAAAAGTATTTCTTACAAAAAGTACATTTTAACAAAACGGTACTTTTTATATAAAAAAACTTTTAAATATAAAACGTTCTTTATATAAAAGAAAATAATATTTAACAAGAAGGTAAATTTTTATTTAAAAAAAGTACCTTTGCGAAAAAAGGTGTTTATTAACAAAAATGTTTTTTTAACAAATGGAATTTTTTGCAAAAAGGTTTTTCTTATAAAAAAGGACTTTTTAGCAGTGTTTTTTAACAAATAGTTATTTTCAACTTTTAATAAAAATATACTTTTTAGCAAAAACTAGCAACAAAGTACTTTTCACTCAAGAATATTTAAGAAAAAGGCACCCAGCAAAAAATTTCAAAAAAGGTAATCGGGTTTGGAATTAAGCATTTTTGGTGGAAGCTTAATGATTTTAACAGGGCGCAAGACTAAAATAATCGATTCTTGAGAAGTACTTACTTTTTTATTTTGCAACTTGTTCACGTAATCTATTTAATCTAAAGAAAATAATTCTCCTCATTTAGCAACTTGTACATAATATTTTTTACATTTTAGATAATATGATTTTTAAGCGAGTAATGAAATTTGGTAATCAGAAAAGTAAGTCATTATATGACAAGTACTTCTGATGGTTTCCACCAAAATTAACTCTTTACTTAAAATCAACCTTTTAACAAAAAAATTCATTGTCTATAAATATAATTTCTTTAATTACATCTTTGAAAACAATTTCAATGATTTTCTTCACGCCTTCTTTTAGGTCGTAAGCAGGCCTATTTTATTTTATACGGCATAAGCATTAAGCTTAATTTAAGTGTATCGCCGTAGCTAACAACAACTTTTAATTAAATAAAACTCTCACCTTTTAATTTCATTTCGTTTACTCACTCACATGTACTCGTAACTATGCATGTTATTCTCGTTTGCTTTTTTAATTAAATATAATTTTGTTTGTTATTATATAACTTTACTTTCAGACTTCCACACACTTAAAGTAATAGACTCACTGAAACTTACACACAATCACGCACTTTAAATACACATTTGTGCCAACACGGCGGGCACAAACATAAAAGTTAATTTTCATTAAACATAACAAAAGTTTTAATTGTGTTTATATATGTGTGGGTGTAATAAATGGTGTACTTAAGGATGCGTTGGTTGAACACATACAAACATATGTATATGAACAGTGTTGCCGTTTTCTTAATATTTTTTTCTTGGGTGATTTGATCAATATTTTGTCGTTTTGAATCTTTTACATTTTAGAAATTTCAAATAGCTTTTTTTAATATTAATTTTATTTTACAATTAATACCCCAGGAAAAGATAAAAGTCGGAACTAGTTCCAAAGATTAACCACTTTGCCACACATTGCGTGCCCTCGGCGTTAGGATGCTTGGTTTTGAAGTTTGATTTTCTGAATAAATAAATACTACTACTACTACTACTATATATATATATATATATATATATATATATATATATATATATATATATATATGTAGAAAGGTATTTTTCAACAAAATTCAGCCTGCATAGTCTGTTGTCTGTTTTCGACCTTACAAGTCTTGATAGCGCCAATTAAGACGGAAAGTGGGAATTCACTTTGTTAGCTAATAATAAAAGTTCTTGGTCCCCATTTTTTTTTTATCACAATTTAATGGAGAATATATTTGCGGAACCATTTAGTCCATTTTACTCCCGCTTTCGGCTCCTTTTTCGAAAGGTCCAAAAAAAAAGTCATGTAAGGAGAAGAGTTAGAGTTCTTAAAAGCTCTACAGAAATATTCCTCGTTCCCTAACATAGAGTAAGGAATTAATGCAAAGTTAATCCTTAAACAGGTTTCAAGTTTTAATTTATTTCTCTTCGATTTTTGCCGTATTCATAGAACTCGTAGTAGATTTTTATCTCAAATAGTTTCTTAGAATTGTTTGAATATTTATTAAAGAAAAAAAATAGCTCTTCAGAGCAGAGTAAGCGGATTTTAATATTGCAAAAATATAATGTACGATTCTGTTTAACATTTACTATTCTCAAAAGGAAAGACGAGACACTGTAGCATATTATATGTGACTGTATGACGGTGGCGGTGCGCATAATGAAGTTGCTTGCATGTAATATGAAGCCTGCCTGACCTGCATTATAATCTCTCCTATTCTATTTTAGTAAAGATTTCGGCTGTACAAAAGATTATTTGGCCTTTGTTTAATAATACGTTTTTACCTTTTAAAAAACTTTTTTTTTGTTTTAAATTTTAATATTTGCAATTAAACAAAAAAAATTCTTCGGTGCACAATTTTTATCAACTCAGAATTCTTTATTTGCTCAAAAATGATATTAAGAACTTTTAAAACACACAAAGTTAAATTATTCACTGTTGACATATCACGATGTTAACTTTGCTGTTCTTATCACAAGACTTTTAGCTTAGCGCAGACGTTGCCCTTTTTATATTTAACATAAAGCTTCGAAAATAATGTTAGCATTATTCCAAAAGTAACAACCTACTCAAAATCTTCTCAGATATTAGATTTCGGTGAAGTCATTAGTTTGTGTTACAATTCATTTTGTTGGTGTTTCTTTAAATGTATGGCATTAGAAGACCATTACAAAGCTTTATAGTTGTAGTTGTTTGTGCCTGGCATCTGCATTGTGTGTTTGAATATTTTCTTAATAAAGTTTTTTTAAGAAAATTATTTTTTTGTATGGAAAAAAGGAAAATTTTAGGTGACCAAACTGTTCACCATTTTTTTCCGATAAGGGGGAACAGGTGTTGTTATGCTTTGAATTTTTATGAAAAACATTTGTATTCGGTTTGTTCACGTGTGCTTGCGTAGCAATAATAATAGTATGTCATAACAACAAGATTCTACATCGAACTGCTGAACACTAATTTTTCCTAAAATTCATTTAAGCATCATAAAGTGTGAACTTCAATCCCTTCCATCAAAAAATTTAAAAAAAAAGGTAATCGAGTTTGGAATTAAGCATTTTTGGTGGAAGCTCTTCCCTACTGAATTACCAACTTAACGAATTTAACAAGACGTGAGAATAAAAAAGTAAGTAATTTTTTGCTGGGCTGTTTTATATAGATATATATACTTATGTATATATAATAGAACCAGACGCAAACTTTCGAAACCAGTGTGCTGAATTTCAATCGCCTTGTTATACAAATGAATACGTATACACGAAGATATATGTATCTCTCGGTAGTCAACTCTGCTCTAGAACCTTCCTGATTGTTATTTAAAAAAAATTTTGATTTTGTTGCACAGTGTTATTAATAATATTTTTACATTGCACGGCTAGTGTAAAAGATGTGAATAATATGAATCTGAACTTAAGTACATAATCTTTACATTCAAAATTAATTAAATAAATTAAAATGACTGTTAGACATTAATTTTATTAGGAACATTTTTGGGAAATGACAACACTGTTTTTGACAGCTCACACACACACACACACACACACACACTCACCTGCAGCTCCCAGTTTTATTGGTACTTATCAGTACGACAAATGGCTAAATGGCTAATGCTAAAAAAGAAATAAAGTTTTCTTAATTGTGCTGTTTAATATCACCTTCTTTATTATTATTATTGCCAAATTTTGTGTTTGATTATTTTGTTCCAGGGCAGGGAGCACCCACCTAGTGTGGTACTTGAGTGCCTTATTTATTATGTTGGTCACAAAAGCTTTTATTTTAATTTAAAAAAAAACTAATAATTGTTTAACAATAAGATTTCCTATTGTCTATTATTAGCTTTCTAAATGTTCTTTTTTTATTACTTTAATTATTTTTTAATAAAAAAACTCTAGAACTCTGCTCTGGCCCTTCTTATTACTTTTCATTGTTGTTATTCAGCTTCTTAACGCTTGTTTGCTTCTTTCACTGGAGGCTTGGGGGGGGGGGCTAAATTAATAAACAGCAAGAAGAACGTACAAACAAATTATTATTAAAAAAAAGTATTTTCTTATAATTTTTTTCATTCGTGCTGCAGCTTTTGTTTAATTTTTCTCTGTTTATTCTTGCAGTACAGTACAGTACAGTGAGTGCTTTCTTTGTATGTATTAAAACAAAAATGTTTAATTATTTTTAATGTTGACTTTGAAAATAATAAACCACGACACGATGATGGCTGAAATAAAACGTAGTTTCCGCACAAAGTTTTAAGGATTTATGAATAAAACTGAATGTATGGCTTGATCCTGGCTAAATAAATTTTTCATTAGAATAGAAAATTGTACAATAGTAAAATATTGAATGAAGCTTAACAGAAGAAGAAGAAAAGTGCCTTTGACAATATTGATTTTATTTGGTGGATTATTAATTAAGAACTACTTTAGCAAGTATTAAAATAAACAATTCATTTTGATTTTTTTTCTTCTTCTCTTTTGCTCAGCAAATGGATTAATTAATTTATAAAATGGTTGATGTAATAAATGGGAAATGTTGAAGAAGAAGAAAACTCACAATGAAGACAAAAGCCAAAAAGATAATAGAAAATCAAATGAAAAACTTTTGTTATTGAATCCCATTAATTTAAATGAATGTACGAGGAAAGGCAATACGAGTAATTTTAATAGTGTTGGTGACAAAGTAAATTACGGGAAAAAGAGTGCAGGGATGGGGATTATCAAGCTTTGGATTAAAGTTTGAAAATGAGTGTTTGTTCGCTGGAGGGTAAAAAATTAAAATGTTAATCAATTATTCCCGCAAAACATTTTATTCGAATTATGAGTGCATTACAAAGAAAGGGTTTAACTTGAAAAAAAATATATGTATTCTTTCGAGCGAAAAATATCGAAACTAATAGTGTAAATATATATTAAATGAAAGTTTAATATACGAATAACTTTTATTACAATTCCTTTACTTTTTTTTGAAACTAAACTTTTACATAAATAGTAAAATATTGTTACAAAAATAGATCGCTGACTGATAATACAAATGAGCTTCTGAACCATCCAGATATTTTTAGGTAAAAAATATAACACACAAGCATACAAAACGATGTTGAAGTAAACGTTCAAGATATAAGAATAACTATAAAGGCTCAGTTAGCTGACTGTAATGTAATGTAACTGTAACGTAGGAAACAGCTGATCGATATTTTTATATGAAAATTAGGTTACGTTACATTACATCTCTATAACCATTTTCATTACTTTTCACATAACAATATCGATCAGCTGTTTCCTACTGTTGCAGTTACTTTACATTACAGTCGGCTAACTGAGCCTTAATACGAGTATTGTGCCTTTTGCTTATTAAAAAAATATACAATCACACAAACATATAAGCCATTGCAGAGGCGAGATAAAAACAACAACAGCTAATAATGCAACAGTTGTATGTGTGAGAAAAGCTGCCTCATTCGTCTCTCAACTACATAGAAAAAAATAAATATTTGGAACAAATGCAGTTGAGTAAAGCAGCGCAAAAAATATAAAAACGAGCCTATGTGACAGAAAAAATAGTAATTAAAAAAGTTGGTGGTGTTTCACATTTTTTAACTTTTCATAGGAAACTGTGAAGAATCTCGAAAACTAAATTTTTTAATAGCTTATCTGATAGAAACTAGAAAAATAAGAATAAAATTTAATAAAAAATTTAAGCTGCTCAAAAAAAATCAAAAGTTTTGTAACATAAAACACATTGAATGTCGCAAAAAGCATTGCTGATCATAGAATATTTTTCGTTTACCACTTTTTTCTTTCAATGTATCTACAGGGTGGCCCAGAAAGACCGAAGTGGTGTGAATTCCTTATAACTTTTTATTTAAGACATATTTTTTTAATTTTTTGTTTTTTAAATACAGTAAATTTATAGGGAATATTTTTAGATTAGTTATTAAAAATTGTATCCCGCAAGTGTTGGCCATTTTCTGCTTCGCACATATGTGCTCTTTCCATTTCCATTATTCATAACTTATTTATGAGTGACGAAGCCCATTTCCAATTAAATGGGTTTGTTAACAAGCAAAACTTTAGGATATGGGCTAAGGAAAACCCGAGAGTACTTCATCAACGACAATTACACCCAGTTAAGTGTACTGTTTGGTGCGGTGTTTCTTCAGAAAGGATCATTAGTCCATATTTTTTGGAAAATGAAAGAGATGTCGCCATTTCCATCAATGGTGATCGATATCGGGCCATGTTGGAAAATTTTGTAAGGCCAGCCGTGGAATACCATCCGCAAATATGGTTCCAACAGGATGGAGCCACAGCGCACACTCCGAGGGCCACAATGGCTATTTTACGCGACATCTTTGGGGAAAGAATAAATTCGCGTAGAAGCAATTTTAATTGGCCTCCGCGTTCCCCGGATTTAACCGCTCCAGACTGTTTCCTTTGGAGTTATTTAAAAGGGAAAGTTTATGTTAATAAGCCTACGACTATTGAGGAATTAAAAACCAATATTCCAGACGAAATTAACAACATAACACCGGAAGTTTTGCGAAAGGTCATGGAAAATGTGTTGAAAAGAGATCATTTGTGCGATGCAGAAAATGGCCTCCACTTGCGGGATATCATTTTTAACAACTAATCTAAAAATATTCCCTATAAATCTACTGTATTTAAAAAACAAAAAATTTAAAAAATATGTCTTAAATAAAAAGTTATAAGGAATTTACACCACTTCGGTCTTTCTGGGCCACCCTGTATAAAGAATTAAATACACCCGCTACACATGTGCTATGAAACTGACATTAATGCTCTACAATGATGTTCTATTGTAGGAAAGTTCATAAAGTAAATATAAAGTCATAGCCACTGGTCACTAAACTGAACAACGGCTTCAGCGGATACTAATCCCAATGTAACATCAGAGCGCCCTCCTTCGTCGGCATTGCATAGCAGAACCATCGGCAAAGTAAAATAACTAATAAAATAGCGACTGAAGATAGATTTGAAAAGTTTAATACGCCTCATTTAACACCAGGGGCTCTGCATCACTGTATTATTACAAAAATTTGCAAAACAAATCCAAGTTGTAAAATAATGAAGCTTTCCTCCATCTCTTTCTTCACCAACTGTCTTCTCTATGATTGCCTTTTCCTAAGAAAGTTGACACATATTAATAGCTGTAAGAATTTTATGCTTGAGTATTGTTACTTGTCTTTGAAAAAATAAAATATTAAAAACGTACACACACACACCAACAGAACGAATGGTATCGCGATCTAATAACGTGATCAAAAGCTGATATCGAGCCATAACCGCTAAAATAGCTTAAGCGACACATTTTTTGGACTTCGTTTTCATAACGAAAATTGACTATTTACTATTGCAAATTATCGATTTTGGTCAAAAAATTAACTCCGAAATTAATGTCGCTTAAGCTTTTTTGGCCGTTAATGGCACGATATTTGAGAGCAATTGAGGTGTAACTTTTTGGATTTGGCTTACATTTTTCTGTAAGCTTTATGCTAAGTATAAAAAGGGTGATGCCTGTGCTAAGCAAACTATCTTATGTACACAACAGCGAAGTTAACATCGTGGTATTCCATCGTGGAATAATTTAACATTGTATGTTTTGTGTAAATTAAATGCTCTGATTTGATAAGAAATTTACACAGCACTTTTTTAATTTTTTTTATTGTTTTGTTCAATTGCAAGTATTTGAACATATAATTTTTTATTTTTTTTGAAAATAATTTTTTTAAGGTATTTTTTTTAATTAATCATGTATCGAAATAGGTTACTAAGGGATCCAGCTGGTTCCTAGGCGCATATTACTGTTGCTTATGCAAATCAGCAGCGCACCTTTAGCTAAAAAATTTATTAAAGGAACTTGTGATATTATACCAAACTTTAACTTAAAAAATGAGAAGTTCAAGCAATATTATTATTGTTAAAAATAAGAACTCATTTATGATGCAGGTGTTCTTATTTTCTTACCTCATAGTAACTATTCCCTAAAAATCCATAAAGAAAGCATTTACTCTCACAAATTAAACAAAATGAAATTGGTTTAATTTTGAAAAAATTTTATTCATTATAAAAAAATTTAAAAAAATTACCCGATTAATCGATTAAATTTAAGGTTTACAAAATAAAACTGTATCAGCCGTATCCAAAAAAAAAAAATAATTAGAACTTGAAGTGTAATACAAATTTTGACAAGAGAGCACTTGAAGTTCAAATTATTACTATTTTTTTTGGATGCGGCCATGTGCAAAGTAATAAAAATTATTTAATGAAAAATTTCGGTCTGAATCAAAGTTTAAAAATAATGTTTTTCTTGCAATCGCCTTATTTCTAACAGGGTGGCCCACAGAAAACTAGAGGTTTTTTGAATAGTCTTTTATTGGTGGTTCGCTTTAAAGTCAATTAAATTTCAATTATTTATTTTGCACTTTATAAAAGCAATGGGAACTTTTATTAGTTTAGACTTGAAAACTGGCGCCGTTTAAGCGCCGCCCATTATTTGCTTCGTATAGTCACGCCCTTGCTAGGATGGTTTCCATATTTTTTTTTTAATATTTCCAAAGCTATCAAGTAGTAATACTGTGAGTAATCTAGACAACTTTCTATATGGTGACCCGGACGAAGACAAAACCAGGGGGCTATTGGAACTAAACAAGCCCTAACTAGGAATCTGGACCGGCATTTTAACATGACACTCTAATTTACTAGGGCATTTGCACTGGATAGGAGCCACGGATGACAATGAATGCAGGGCATACATGTATGCATACATCGAGACAATGTCATTGTCTAGTTTTTGCCTTGCCGAGAATCCTTTTTTTTTAGGGGGGGATGACATCGGACTTACTAGACATTACACACCTTAATGCCATTATTACAACTTAAAGTTTGTTAAAAATTGGATTTTGTCTCACCTATAAAAAGTTTTTCATTACTACAACTTTACTTTAATCTAAAGGGTGGAATGACTGAAAGGTTATTTTATTTTACCTGGTAAGTTACATTAAATCTGTAATAATAGAAAACTTTTTTTCGTCCGATAAAATCTTACTTTACTTGTAATAATGGCCCTAAGGTTAGTTAAAAGTAGGATTTTGTCAGACGTGTAAAACAGTCTTCATTATTTTAAATTTAATTTAACTTACCAGAAAGGATAAATTTACCTTTAACTTAGCGCTCACTTTAGGTTAAGCTAAAATTGTACTGATGAAAAACTTTTTATTTGTCCAATAAAATCCAACTTTTAACTAACCTTAAGTTGTAATAAAGGCCCTTAGAGGTATTAACTGCAAAAGTTGGAGGAAGGGAGTAAATAATTATGAGTTCCTATAAAGCTAGAGTTCGCTTTTAATTCACATGAGAGCGCCCCAACAGGCCTATCTATAATGGCTTATATGTATGTCGCCGGACATGAGCGTAATGGCTTCTCTCTTCAACCTTACCTTACTTAACCTCCAGAGCTATCGCTCGAATTTCTTCTTGAATATAATTTTTTTTGTTGCGGTATTCAATGTATAAGCCACATTAAATAAGTTTTACGACACAGATCGATTCAAATGCTTGTGAATTAAAGGATTTAGCTATTAAGCTTTGTTGCGCCTAAAATCATGCTAAACTTTGCATATTCTATTTCTTTTTGAAACTTTTCATTGAGAACATCTTGTTATTTAAAACAATGTTTGTATAAATCTCCAAAAATAAAACATTTCCATGTTAACCTTTTAACACTTGTGGTGTTAAACTTTAGTACTTAAATAAAACTCTGCTTTCAAAAAATCTATTATGTCAAACATGAGTGTAATCTTAAGTGCGAAGATTCTTATGACATTCTTAGGATGATTTTTTTTTCTATTTATGTAAGTTCTTAAATAAATTTCTATGTTTCTTTTTGCACCGTAATCCTTTCACTCACCAGCTCTCATGTTTGTAGATGGTTGACAAAAAAACTGAAAAATAAGACAAAAAAATCACCAAAAATCTGTTGCCTACATTTAGGCAAAGTTAGCGTACAATTTTGCTGGTTATTTTTTCTTTAGTATGAAAAAGAGAAGGTTGAAAACAAATTACTACATTAAGTCTATCATACGTACTCGTATGTAGATATCAATGTTAATGTGCACACGTATGTGGAGTTTATGGACAGCCAAGGGCTTATGTTAAAAATAAAAAAAGAACTAAAGTGAATTTTGGCCAAATGTAAAACAAACATTTAAGACCATATTTTATTTAGGCATTATTGCAATGTAAATCAACTTGCCTGACGTCCACAACAAAAAAAAACCAACATAAAATAAAAACTATTTTCTTTAGGAAGAAATAATAAAGAGAAATAAATAAACATCAAGTAAAAATTGTAACGTACATAGATATTCGTTTACGGTCATACTGCCTTTCCTTTTGTTACACTATGCATGCCATTAAACTAAGTTTTTGAACTTCTGGTTGGTCAAGTTCAGTGCTAAGAGTTTCCGCTTCGTTAGTAGTTTCCTTACTCTATTTTAACGACTTGATAACATTTATTTAAGTACTTGTAAAAGTTTTAAGCGTAACGGACATTTAATTTCCCTGGCAGGTCTTGTTTTCATACTCTTTGATAAGGGTTTGGGGTTGCAGGAAGAGCATAATAAAGTTATTTTTTTTTTGTTGCATAAACAAAATAAATTATTATTATTAACAAAAGTTTGATTTTAATGCTTAAATATTGCTTATAAATATGCATAAATAAAGCTTAAAATAAAACATTAATAACTTTATATTTAAGTTTAAGGTAAAGCAAGCAGCTGTCCTTAGATGTTTCACCGAGGTAACCACGAGCCCATAATTTAATTACATGCTGGCGGAATGTAAAATAAAATAACCCAGCTAAAAAAATTATATATGGTCCATATATTTTTAATATATGAATGTATATAACTATATATGAATATGTATGAATTCATGTATGGAAATATATGGAATTATACATGGCAAAACTATTATATATGAACTAATATATGGACTAATATATGAAATGTATTATAAAATATGAGCTCATATATGAAAATTTAATTATGAAGCTCTTCATATGTGAATCCATATATTAATATAAGATTTTATATATGGAGCCATATAAGAATGTGTGCATACATGATATCTCACATAAGATCATTTTTGCAATCAAAAAAACTTGGAATTTTATCCATTAGAAAATACATACGGTATGCAAAGTTTATATGCGTAGCCTCAACGTTTGAAAAAGAAAAACTTTTGTTACATTGTGGCCCCATTTGATATTCAAATAATCAAAAGGATAATCCAGTCATTAATTTTATAGAAAATTACAAAATTATCTAGATAAGAAACAAAGTTCATATTACTGTATTGAAAAGTTTGTTAGAGGGATTATTTTTTCTTTTATAATTAATTGCATTATGGCCCATTTCCCACCTGCGAAAGAAAACGTTCGCTTTACAATTTATATTGAAAACAACAATAAAATATGAATTTTTTGTTTGTTTTCAATATAAATTGTAAGTCGAACGTTTTCTTCCGCAGATAAGAAATAGGCCGTTAGTTTTTAATCTGATTTCTTAAGCTAAATGTTATGTACGAATATGTTTTATGTGTTTTTTAAATAATTCATTCACCTTTTGATGAATGAAATGACTTCGTTCGACTTAGTTCGTTTTGAATTATTTGTTTCATTAAATACAACCTCTCTCTCAAGTCTAAAAAAAAATTAATTTTAGCAATTTAATTTATTGCACAGCAGTGCGCTTTTGTGAATCAAGAGTGTATGAATATGAACTTTGCATACTGTGTATGAAAATTTATGAATATATGTAATCATATATGCCCATATACCCTCATTTTTCGGATCCGAACCATATATGGGACATCATATATGCTTCATACATATTTTTTTAGCTGGGAAGTTAAAATGATGAACATGTCCTATGTTTTTCTATTTGTATTTGGGTAATTTTAATGCGCCGGGTGTGACTAAGGTACTCAAAATTTTGTTTTTAATTCCTAAAAACTTTTTAGATTAGGTAGACATTAAAAAACAAAGTATTTTTGCTCAGGCTGTGACGGGTGTGACTGCGGTGCTTAAATTTTTGCTGTAATTGAAAAAGGGTGCGGTTTCGAAGGATTATAATCCTTGAAAACATTATAGAATAGGTAAACATTATGAAAAATTATTTCTGTTCAGAATGACATGTTATGTTTAATTTGTTTTGTGACGGGTGTGACCAAAATGTTTAATATTTCAATACATCCACAAAACTTTAGCAAAAAGCAAACAATGGTTGTAGTCTATTCAGTGATAAGAGTTTTTATTAAAAATTAGAAAGATAATAAAAGAAAACGCAAAATAAACGACTCTGTTCTGTAAACCGATCGATTTGAAATCTCACGATTTTAGGAAACTAAATAGAAATAGACAATAGAAATATTTAAAAAAAAATTTAAATTTTTTTTATTATATAAACTCTTAAATATCATGTCTGAAATAAAATAATTGTGTATGATTTTAAACACTCCCTAAAGTTCAAACATACAAAGAGGAAGAGCAAAGTTTTCAGTAAATGCTCATGTCAAAGCGTTTCAAAATTGATAAAAATAGAATAATATAAATTTATCCATAACAGTAATTGAACGATTTCTATAAAAATAAATTCATAAATAGTTTTGTTTCCTGTGTAAGATAATTTTGCGTGGAATTTCCCGTTTCTAAAATTATATTTTGTATAAATTTTTCATTCAATTTATTTAGTCTAACACCAAAAATTTATGTTTATCATAGAAACCTTAAAGAACTTTTGTATCGCTTCATTAGTTCAAATCGATAAGCAAATATCATATTCAAATATTTGAAAGGAAGCAAACAGAATATTGAAACTTCGTTCATTTATAAACAAATTTTCTTACCACAATCATTTTCTTTAAGATTTACCGCAAGTTGCGAAAATGTTGTCATAAATTTTTTGTTGTAAGCAAAATTATTCTTGTAAATAAAGTGGCGAAAATATTGTAATAAACTTTTAACGCAAACACAATTGTTGTTGTAAATCTTTCACATAATTCTTACACACTTTCTTCTTATGTTTCTTTCTTTTATAGTCAGAAGTTCTAAGAGCTTTAGCTAGATTTTTTAAAGCATACTTTTGAGAGTTTTATGACTTTATGATTACTGCTTTTGCCAAGTTAGTGTTTTGCAGATTTATAATAACAATTGCAGACTTAAGAAAAGGGCCACGTGTTGAACAGAATTATTTTCAAGGAAAGAAGTCAACTCCATTGTAAAGACAACGAGTTTTTTTATTTGCTGCATTTAAAAAATTAATGAAATCTTTAGTAAAATAATTTCTTTTTGAGAAATTAGGAAAAAGAAAAGAAGACAAGATTATTTCTTATGCTATACCATTTTTTTAATTATCAAAAATTTTTAATAATTATATGATAATAAAAATCCCATAATTGCAGAAAATTGTCTCAAAAATCCCGAAATGTGTTTTTTTTCTTTTCATACGTTTTACGGAAAATTGTATTAGTGCTTATACATTCATACATATGTATACGTTTGTCGTCCTACAATTCCTAAAAGTTGTTTAAAAATTCCAAAATTTGTTTTTTAGCCATTTATAGGTTTCACGAAAAATTTAATGTATTAGAGCTTATATAATAGTATGTAATTTTCCCAATATTACTTTGTGACCCGGATAAAGTATATATATATATTCTGGCTGCTTATAAAAAAGGGTAGTCGAATAGGCATGTATGATTATGTCCGTCTGTCTGTAGGTGAAATCTATTTTCCTGAAGCCAAAAATGTGTGTCAGAATTTTTCTTAACTATATTGGTATTGAAAATCAGCAAAATAGAAAAACTATGGAAAATTTTAACTTTTTTTCACATATAAAACTAACTAAAAATATTTCTTTTCTTTATTTATTTCGCATATCTTATATCTCAAGAAGATCTTTATAAAATAGTTTTTTACATAAAAATTTAGTTTAACCATGCAATCATAAGATTTTTGTTATTGCTGTGTAGAACGTGGACACTCATTACTTTTACGAAGCATTGTGATATGTTGCTTATTATTAAGCTCTTAGCCAAATTAAATAATTCAAAGTTCGACCATATCGGTTCTATGTTTCATATCTAGCGTCATATCTTGACAACTCCTAACTGAGCCTTTAATGATTTCCAGGAAATGGACACAACACGAAATATAACGCTAGTAGTGTGTATATTCTCCCATCCAGGTATGTTCCATCATTTGTACTGAAAAAGTGGCCTGGAACCGCCATAAACATACCACTATCGCTGACGAACATTCATAGGTGCAATATAACTTGGACTTGGTCAATTTAATTTTGCGGAAGCTGGTCTTTTCTGCTTAGCAAAATCTAAAAATTCTGTGGCAATAAAATACTGCTTTGAGTTGTTTAGCACATTTAAAAAACTCAAAGTAGTACGAACCATGCGGGTCTATATTTCACACCTACGGTCATATCTTGACAGCACCTAACTGAGTCTTTATTAATTTTTTAGCAAATACAAATATATCGCTAATAGCGTGTACATACTACCATCTAGACATGTTTCATCATTTGTACTGTTTATGGCCTGGAACCGCCATAAACGTACTACTATCATTTATAATTTATAATTAAAGAACTTGTTCTATTTCATTAAAATTCTGCCGCAATGATATGCTTACCCCCCTTTGCCGATATACGTGAACGTGCAGTATTGGCAATGAAATGTTGAAACTAAGAAATTGAATCGTTTTATAAGATATAATTTTATTCAATACGAGAAAATATAAAATACGTGTTAGCTTGTTTTGTAATCTTTCGTTGTTAAAATGCTAAAATTATTTAAAAGTATCAGTAACACGGTTTTTAAATATCATATGTTGTCAACAAAATGACGATCGTGTCCACTTTTCCAACCTTGGCATAGTTTGTCTGGGTTTGTGTAAAAACCACACTCAAATTTAGTCAGATATTGCATGAGTTTACAATGAGAAAGAAAAACATAGCTATACACACACACAAAATCTTAACATGATCGTTATGTAAAACGGCGCACTATGACACGCTTTAGTAAATTTTTCAGCCAAAACATGACAAGCAATCTTTAAATACATGGCATGTGACAAACATATGCATCCGTGTAATTATTTAAGGTTGCTTGCAGATGTTTCAAAGCAGAAAATTTATTTAATATCGATATGGATACTTCATAACATTCAAGTTGCTTTATATGTGGGCTGATCTCTGTTGAAGTTCTGTCGAGTTAATTCTCTTTAAATATTTTTAAAATAGAAAATTTTAATAATATGTAAAATTTTCTTATGTGCGGAATGCAGATCCAAATATTCAACTATTGCTACCATCGAAAATAAAATCTTCGCACCGAATTCCTTAGTCGAGAAGTACCCATTACAGTGACCTATAAATTTTGATAGAGCGAAAATTTTCCTTTTACGGCACCAAAATCTTTAAATTAATGTTAAGCTATTCAACCCCTTTTTAAACCGGCAATTCTCATATCCTCTTGCTAGAAAAATTCTTCATTAGAAAAATGCTAATTTTAAATTTACTTTTATATCATTTAGAAAAAAAACTCATATTAATATTTAAATGTTGAAGAACAATTAAAAAGAAATACAGATAATATATTAAAAATAATCAACTGCAACAAAAAATCTCAGTTCTATTTACAACAATGATGATGATGGTACTTGTAATGTACAAAAGAAATTGCTAAAATATTAACGATAAAATTTTAAATTAATTTGCAACTAAAGTGCTTCTACAAAATATTTAATCTACAACAAAGAAAAAATAAATTCAACATATACATATTATACAATATATTGCAAAATACATATATTTATATAAAAATTTAAAGATATTAAATATTTATTAACTGTTGGTAGCTTTAGAGCGTATAAAACAAAACAAAAAATAAGCTTATTCCGTTTCTCTGTAGACACAACAAAAAGTTAATTTGCTCAAATAAAATTGTGGTTTTATAATAAATATATAAGCAAAAAAAAATATAAAGAAAATTAATTAAATAAAAGAGAAATCCTATTAATATAAATAATAAAATAAATAAATCAATTAAAATTATATAATAATAAAAAAATATGCAATTAAAATATTTAACCAAAAATAATAACAAAAAATAAAAACTTAAATGCTTCCACACACTCTCTAACTAATACATATATTTGAATAAATAAGTTTAAAAAAAAGTAAAAATCACAAAATTAAAAACAATTAAAGTTACTATTTTATCAAAAAAAAAACAAACACAAGTTATTAATTATTATATAATATAATAAATATATACAACATATATAAAAAATAAATTCAATTATTTTATTAAAAACAAAAGAACTATTTTTGTGGTTAAATTTTATTCCAAACAGAAAAAGACAAAAACAAAAAAGTACATATATTTTTTTTAAATAAAAATATTTTAACGTAAATGCTACAATATTCACCAAACGAACAAATTCCACAACTGTTACCCTCCTCTCGAACACAACAACAACAAAAAGTTCCAATTTTAAAAGTCTATTATTTGCGTTTGAATTCCACAGACGGCTCAAAACCCAGCGCCGTCAATTTATTGGACGAAAGTAAAAGCAAAACCCTAAGTCAAAATAACGATAAAGTAATGAAAACTTTGGCTCCCAATATGCGACGGCGACGTCGTTGTGAACGCCATCATCATTTGGAGTTGTATCATGGTGGTGAGGGCTCGCATAAGGCCTCTTCGTCATTAAAATCTTCACCCACCACAGAATATCCTCCAAAATCAAAATCAGCCTCGACATCGCCGATCAGCGAGCTAGGTATACCGGCGCCACCTATAACGCCTCCGCCAGCTTTCCTCTCCGTGGGCTATAAACGTTCCACAACACCCAGTAGGAGTGCAGCAGTCAAGAGAACTTTAGGTGAGATAACGACAATGAGAGAAGTTCTTTTTGTATTTAAATATGAATTTAGGTTAAAAGTGCATTTTATAAATAGTATTTTTTTGAAAGTACATTGTACAAGAAGTACCTTTTAAATAATGTTCTTTTTATAAACAGTATTCGTTATAAAAACTAAAAAGTAGTCTTTATGAAAATTGCTTTTTATTAAAAGTACTTTTACAAAAAATACCTTTTATTGCAAATACGTTTAATGACAATTATCTTAAATGTAAAGTACCTTTTCAAAATTATGCCTTTGAAAATTACCTTTGTATAAAAAGTACCCATTACAAGAAGTAGTTTTTAACAAACGTTTAACAAAAAGTACTTCCTATCAAAAGTGCTCTTTTATAAAAAGTACTTACTACAAAAAGTAATTTTTAATCAAGGCTTCCATATGCAAAAAGAACCTTTTTATAAAAGTACCCTTTTATAAAAATTGGCTTTATAAAAACTACATTTTAAAAAAGGAACATATTGCAATACGTTACATTTAAAAAGTACTTTTTTTAAAAGGTACATCTAAAAATTTAATAAAAGAAGAACCCTTTAATAAAAATTCCCTTTACAAAAAAAGTATATTTTATAAAAAGTACGTTTTTAAGAAAGTGCCTTTATAAAAAAAGTGAGAAGTGCCTTTTATAAAAAGTAGTTTTTAAATTAAATAACATTTATAAGAAATACCTTTTATAAAAAGTTCCTTCTATGAAAATTATCTTTTGTTAAAAGTGCCCTCTGTATAAATTGGATTTGACAAAAAGTACTTTTTAGAATAAGCAATATTTCAAAAGGTATATCTAAAAAATATGTATACAAAACGTACTTATTACAATAAGTACTATTTCAAAAATTAGATTTTAAAATAAGTACATTTTATAAAATCTACTTTTAAAAAGTACGTATTACAAAAAGTTCCTCTTACTAAAAAGTACCTTTCTATAAAAAGTACGTTTTAATAAAAAGTACGTTCTAATAAAATGTACGATTTAATAAAAAAAGTAGCTTTTAATATAAAGTACCTGTTTATAAAAAGTGCTTTGCATATAAAGTACCTTAAATAAAAGTTCCTTTCATTAAAAGTAGCCTTTGTAAAAATTGCGATTTACAAAAAATATTTAATGCAGTAAGTACCGTTGCAATAAGTATATTTCAAAAAAAGTACTTTTTACAAATAGAATTTTTTTAAAAGTACCTTTCTATAAAAAGTACTTATTACAAGAAGTTTCTCTCAATAAAAAGTACCTTTTAATAAAAAGTAACTTTTAATAGAAAGTACCTGTTAATAAAAAATGCCTTTTAATAAAAAGGAACTTTTAATAGAAAGTACCTTTTAATAAAAAGTGCCTTGTAATAAAAAGTACCTTTAATAAAAAGTACCTTTTAATTAAAAATTATTTTTTCACTTTTAACTTTTTAACTTTTAATAGAAAGTACCTCTTAATAAACAGTACCTTTTAATAAAAAGTACCTTTCAATAAAAAGTACCTTTTAAAAAAAGTATCTTTGATTAAAAACTTCCTTTTAATAAAAAGTCCAATTTAAAAAAGTACCTTTTTAAAAAGTGTCTTTTGATAAAAGTTACCTTTTTGAAAACTATTTATTATAAAAAGTATATTTTCTAAAAAAAAAACCTTATACAAGTAAGTACCTTAAGAAAACGTACCTTAAATAAAAATTTCCTTGTATAAAATTATGTTACCGAAAAAGCAGTCGTTATATTGAGTATTTTTATAAAAAGTATTTTGTTTCTAAAAGTACTCGTATATAAAGTACTTTTTTCCTTTATTATACTTCATAGAAAGTTTCTGCAAACCTCCTTATCCTTTCTCATTGTAGTCCTCTACATTTGTATCGAAATTAATTTTGAATTATTTTTGCCAAGTTTTCCCCTCCATTAAAGAACGTCGTCACAGAGAGTGAAACAGAAAAATTTAATGTAATAATAAATGACATTTATTGTTCTCATCATCGTCATCATCTTTGACAACATTTTATAACATTTTCCATAAATTATGTGCCCATATGTGTTGTTCACTTACGACAACATAAATAAATACAAATTAAATACAACAATTTTAATTTCAATTATATTTATATTATTATTATTTTTCTCTTATTATATATTGCTTTACAAATATCTTTTTTATTATCACTCGTTTTACAAGGATGTGTATGCTCACACATGTGTTTGTGTATACATACACGATAAATTTTGCACATTTTGCCTAAAGTTATGCTTCAGTTGTCAACCATTTTATGCATAACATTTTTTTATGACATGATTTGTTACAAAAAAAAAATAAAAATAAAATGGAACAATTACAAGTAAAGTTATTGATTTTATTTCAGTTTTGTATATGCAAATTTCGTTTAATATATTTATTTCTCCCAAAAACATCAATCATAAATCGTTTTGCTTATGTAAATATTTGTTGTTGTTGTGATGGTTTTAAATAATAGTAAATTTAGTGCAGGTTGTGGTTGCTCTGTTATTAGAAGTTCTACAGTTTTGTGGTTTCTAGCAGAAATATTGACATGCAGTTGCATGTTGTGTTAACATTTTTTTTTTGTGAAAAAGGATTAAGTTGAATCACAATTTAAATTGTACGAGTATTTATGTATTTCTATGCCCCAAGTTTTATTAAGAAATAACGAATAAAGATGTTATTTAATATAAATATTTTATTATTAAAAAATTTTATATTTATTATTAATTTATCAAGATGGTGTTGAATAATTTTGAAAGACACTTCTTAAACTTTTTCCCACTTGCTTCAAAATATATTTTTTTAATTTATTGCATTATACCTGTGTATACAAACACTCTTAGTTAGTTGAAATGACTGAAACTTTTACAATACATACAAATATCAAGAAAAAATGTTTGTCATCTTTGTTTACCATCAATATTTTTATGTGGGTTTGCATTTGTAAATATATTGCTTTTTTTATACAGATATAATTTTGTTTACTTTTGCAGCGATAAAATAAATTTAATTGAATATTTTCTCCTGATAGTATGCTCCACAAATCTAGTTTATTTTGCAGTTTTAGATATGCAAAGTTTTTTTTTTGTTAATGCATGTATATATATGTACATATCGTCATATAAATTCAAAAAGGGCGTAACTTAGAAAAAGTTCATATATCGTGCTTTTTAATTGATTTTGATGTAATTAAATAAAATCTATCTACCCAGAATATTTTTACACGAGGATTATTCTCAAATGTATATGAAATTTATTAACGAAATTCAAAAGACTGCTAAGAACTAGATGTACTAAAACTTACAATATGTTTTGCTTCTATACAATATTTTAAATGTAATTTACAGCTTTTTTTAAATTTATATGACGATATATGGAAAATGTCTTAAACTATGCAATCTATAAAGCCAACACACTTTAGATGATTAATGAATTCAATATATGGAAACTCAAGTTGTTGTTCGTTCATTTATTGCAACGGGTCTTCTTACAAGAACTTGCAAACTTTGAAAATTTATAGCAGCCATATTGTTATTGTTGTGTATACACCTGATAGAGATTTTATCGCGTCTTTATTGTTAGTTCGTCTACAAATATCCTTATTGTGTACACAGTGCAACACTAACACTACGTGATAAAAGACTCGTGTCTCCCAGTTTTGCCCCCCGAGTCATACACTTTTTTATGGGCCCCCAATGATTTGGGGCCCTAGGGCTATTTTAGCATTTTTTCAGGCTCATATCTTGCAAACCGTTCGGAATTATTAGGACTATAATATGACGTGGTAGCAAAAAACTATTAAGCACAGAAATGTAGCCCTTATGGGGCCATGAACAATAATATATAAAATGTTACGATCGGACTAAAAGTGGCGACAAAATAAAAAAAATAATAAATATTTTTGGAATTTTTTTCTTATTATCTTCAATCATTATCAGTCACCATCTAGAGTGGCACATTTTTTTTTTATCGAAGGCGAGCCACTCTTCAGGACACCATACTAGCGCACCATGTCGTGCCATTACCGCTAAAAAAGGCTTAAGCGACATTATTTTCGAAATTAATTTTTTTTACCAAAATCGAATATTTGGAATCTTAAGTAATCGATTTTCGTAAAAAAACGAAGTCAAAAAAATGGTTCGGATAAGCTTTTTTGAGGTTATGTCTCGATATATAAAACTTGCCCTATTTTGCATCAGTGATGGGTTCTCATTTAAGGTCAATGGGTACGTCAACAAACTAAATTGTCGAGTTCGAGAGGATACCAATGGAATTCATCCAGAAAATGTCACACTTTGGCCAGCCCATCACAGTAAAATTTTGTTGGTCGGAATTGGATGATATCGGCACCAACAACATGTAGTTTTAACACGAAGCCGCACGTAACCCACACAAATCATGATGCATTCGATATTCTACAGTATGGCTTTGATTGCCTGGTCATGATGATTTGAACTGGACACAGAGATTGTACGATTCCACCCCGTTAGACTTTGAGGTGTATGAAGTTCAGTTTTAAATTGTATAATAGGGCATTTACACCTGCACAAAATCTGGCAGATTTTAATTTAAAAAAAATTACAGAATTGTGGATGAATGGAACTCCAGGTAGAAGAAAAAGTGTTGATTTTTATACGGACGGCTCCAAAACACATGAGGGTGTGGGCTATGGGGTCTTTTCGAGGGCTTTAGGTCTTCGCATTGCAAGGCGACTTCCAGATCACTGCACTGTCTTTCAGGCAGAGATCCTTGCTATAAGAGAAGTTGCGAACTGGTTAAAAGTGAATGTAATTTCAACGACTTTAACTAACATTTACACCGATAGTCGAGCAGCTATTATGGCCCTTGAATCCTCGCTTCTAAGAGCAACAACAGCCCTCGACTGCCGATCATCTCTAAATGAGATGGCAGAGCAGTTTGATATTAGGATCATCTGGATCCCGAGGCATAGAGGCTTACAGGGGAACTCTAGGGCTGACGAGCTTGCTAGAATTGGGACAACCTTACAGGTTCCACCGGATTTGGAATGTGTAGGTCTACCCCTACTCTCTTGCAAACTCAGACTTAGGCGCAAGACAGAGGATGAAACAAATAGAAGGTGGGTCACAAGAAATGATTGCGTGATCACAAGGCAGTTATGGACTCACCTAAATAGGGAAGGTACGGATTACCTAATTTTAAAGAATAGGAAACAAATCTCGATTCTAGTGTCCGTGTTAACCGGACACTGTCTCATAGGCAGGCATGCACAAAGGCTAAGGGTTGAACACAACGACTTTTGCCGTAGCTGCCAAGATATTGATGAAGAGGAAAGCATAGAACATTTTCTTTGTCACTGTCCTGGACTTGCAGGAAAGAGAATGGCCACAATGGGCGCTCTTGAATTCAGGGAACTTTCTGACGTTGCTGGTGTTAAACTTCAACGTATTAGCAGCTTTATACTGAGCTCTGGATGGTTCGACGGTGGGGACTCCGCATAAGCAGAGTCTCCGTGGTATCATAATGGACCAAAACGGTCTAAGTGAGTCTGGGTTTCTGACTGCCACCCCTACCTAACCTAACCTAACCTAATTAAAATCTTATTGAAAATCTATACCGTTTACACTATGTTTTTCTGACATTTATCAAGATTTTGTATCTATAACAAAGCCCATTAACCGAAAAATTTCCAGAACTACAACCAAACAACTGCAATGTAGCCAATTCACACACCTTTTTAGGCATGCCGTAGCTAATTCAATCATCTTTTATATAAATATTTCGCACAGGGAAGTAAAAATAAAATAAAAATATTAGGTTTTAAGTAGATAGCCTACAAATCTACCCACAAACTAGATTTTGTTTTGTATGGGAAATCTAATAAAAAGCAGCTAGATTTGCTCGAAATCTCGTAAGTACTAGATTTCGAAATAATGTAAATATAACAGACAGAGTTCTGTTAAAGTGTTAACAGGGCTATGTTAATCAATTCATTTCGTATTAACTTTTCCAGTAAAAGGCCCATTTATGGACTTTTATCATTTCTCATAAATTGATATTGCATTAGGTATTGCCACATTTTTAAGTTGTCAATTTCTGGGGATTAGCACGTGTTTTTTTTTTTTTTGGAAGAAGCCAAGGCGGTGGGCAAGATTGGTCATGAAGGACATATCCAGAATTTTTAAAAGTACGAGCTCCAATGAGTTCTTTTTTCGAAAAACTTTAAATTTACACTACTTTATTGATCCACGTTGGCTCCTTCAAAAAAAAAAAAAAAAAAAAAAAACTGTCAGTCCCTCAGAAATTCCCAGGTTTTAAAATTGCCATTACCTGGTTCAGATTCAAACTTTTCAGAAATAAATTTATGGCAAATAATAAAAGAATATTTTTTCCTCATATTGGTATCGCTTTTTCTCGCCTCAGTTAAATCCTCTAGCCCTGTTAGCATGATAACAGAGCTTTGTTAAAGCACGAGGAAGTGTCAAAGGTTATAAAATTTAACTTCCTTCATTATGCTTGTGAGGTTTTCTGGAGTCGCAGGTCTATGCGAGTGAGCCACAAACTGCAAGTTAATGCCATCGCTCAAATTCTTCTTGACTAGAGTCATGGAAGGTTGGAAATTTTTGACGTCGTGACGAACGTTTGCATAATCGGCCTTATCGTGGTTTCGTTCTAGATTAAAGAAAAAGTTTTGCCGTATTCTTTAATCTGCGAGTATTACTGAAACGTCTTAGTAAGAGTCGAACCACGATAAGGGGGAATATTATATTCCATACATAATGGTATCGATAGGCCTATCAAAGGAATAAAAAACTTCTATGTTTTATTCCAATTTAAAGATCGGTCGCCTTACAAAAAAAGTGTGCGGCAAGTAGAAACTTTGGTGACATGGTGGGACAGGCCCTAGCAGTTTAAATAAAAAATTTTTACTACTAACGACTAAAATTTGGAGATTTGTTTCTTAAAAAATTAAATCGATTAAATGGAATTCATTTGCTTTGTTCTGCTAATAATTGCAAGAATAATTAAAATTTTTACCAGTGGTGTAAAAATGTTTAAATTTATTTTATCCAACCTTAGCTTATTTAAATCGTGCAATGATAAAAATATTTGTACTTTAACATTTGAATGTCATATCCAAAAAAAAAATATAAATTATTTTAAAATCATAGTGAAAGGATTTGGATTCATGGAATTTGTTTGCAATTGCTGTTATTACTAATTGGAGAATGTGCATGTGCAAACCAAAAACTTTGCATCAATACAATCAATATGTTTTCATTTTTAAACCAAATTAAAAATAACAAAATTAGTTTTCTGCAGAAATCTTACAAACCGCAATTAAAAACAAACACAAGCAAACACACACTATTTATTTGAAAACGCCCACATCAAAAGTTGAAGCCTGAGTGCGAAATAAGTAAATAAAGATAAACTGAAAACTTTTCATGAACAATAAACTCTTTATGAATAAATTTATTCTATAATATTTATGACAGGATGAGAGAAAGATAAAAATAACTTAACTTGGTGTTAATATTTATAAATTTGGGGAAAAAGTTTTTGTTGTTGTTAATTTGTAAATTATGAATTATTATTTGAACCCAAAAATTATACCATAAATATCTCAACAAATTAAGGGACAAAATAATTTAAGTTGAGATGTTCAAATTTGGGCTGCATAATACTTTCAAGCAACAATTATGTGGGAAGCCCAAAATTAAGCAATACAAAAAAAGGTAACCGTGTGTAACAAAAATACTATAAATAATTTCTTTTTCGGCCATATTGCTGGTTAAATAAAATAAGAAATTAACTTAAAATATACACGTAGTAAAAGAGGCCAGAATCCTTTATGGAAATCGACGGATAGACTAGAGACTAGTCACTATTTTACCGGGCCATATAATATATCGTTATCAGTTAATTCGGAATTTAATTTAAAAAAAAAAAGCTAGTTGTTCTGTTCTACTACGCGTTTGTCAGATTACTTACAACTAACTTTGGTGTTATTTGTTCATTAATAATTATCCTATGTAATTTGGCTTACAAAGCGATACGAAATCTGATCAAATCATAAATAAAAATCGAGTTCGGTTGTGTCACCGCAGACGTTTCTTTATATTTATTTACTCCGATTACTGTTTAATATAAATTAAATAATATTAAATAAAAAATCTTCTTCAATTGCCTGTTTTCTATAACAAAAGAAATAATCTTTTTCTAATATTTCTTATATTTCCTTTTGCAATTTCATAGTTTTGTAAACACTAAACCTTTACGCCTACTGAAAATAATAATCTTTTTCTAATATTTCTTATATTTCCTTTTGCAATTTCATAGTTTTGTAAACACTAAACCTTTACGCCTACTCAAATTACACACAAAAGCTGAAACGGAAACATTGCAGAAGTATTAAAAAAATATATTTTCTATTACATTTCATTTTCGATTTCCTTATACCATTTCAATTTCAAGTACATACATATTTATTTCTTATATAACTTTCTCTCTAACCTAAAATGTGTTTTCAATTCAATTTCATTTCTAATACTCGTATTAGTATATTTTTTAATACATTTCTATGTTCTGTATGGAGGCCAGAAGTCCTTATAGTTGCTGTCATAAATATTTATTTTTCTATCAACATAAACGTTTCATTTCGAGGCATTGATACGTAAGGAAAAATTGCAAAAATAAAATTAAAAAAGTGAGAGCAACAGTCAAGCCAACGTCAAGGATATCAATCAAAATTATTAAATTTAGTTACAAAATATCTTCTGCCTCTACCACTAAAGTGAATTCTAAAATGATTGGTGAGATAAATCATACAATTGAGCAGGACTGCTTTTTTGTTTTTGTTACTATTTTCTGCTTTTTTGTGTAAAAAAAAATTTAAATTAATTCAATGTAATAATAAAAGTATAGTGCAGTTTAGATGAAATGAATTTGTTAAAAGCGAATTTCGTTATAATCATAGTAAATAGTTTCTACAACCAAAACAAAGTAGTAAAATGTAAATAGAAAAATTTGTTAGTATCTTGTAGCGGCAGTAAATATGTACACACATATTTCTGTGGCAAAAAGAAAAACTGCTTAAGCCGAAATAAGCTGATTTTGAGTTAATGGTACCTCCGTAATCTACATACTCGAAAGTACCATTGGTCAAAATCTCATTTGATTGGTGTAATTTTTCAGGAAGTTATACCACTATGACTTGCGACTTATCTCAATTTAACTTTAAAAGAAATAAATTTCAGAAAAAGGACTTAAAAGCTTAAATGTGCTCTCCTGCAAAAAAGTAAAATTTGTATTGAAAATTTTTTCCTTATTACCGCAGATTTGTTTTGTTAAAGAAAAATTATTAGTTTTTTTATGGTAAATTTTTTTGGGTAAATTTTTAACAAAGAATTTGATATAAAGATTTTATTCTGGATATAAGCAAAAGTTAAATATTTTCGTCTGCTCTGAACAAATATATTTTTTTTTTACATTATTAATATTTTGCATTTTTTTACGGTTAAAATTAAATTAATTAGAGAGTATTTTAAGAAATTTCAGCAGTAGTATGTTTATGGGGATTCTGGATCAGTCTCCATCAGCTGTCAGGTCTTTTTTATGGCAAGCTATTTACCCCCATTTAAAGTAAGTTGAATGTTAAAAATTTCACCCGCCCTTACCATATTAAGTCCATCACCAAAAACTGAATGTTGTGGTTACTTATCAGAGAACAGATTGAACGCTTTATTTTGTTGTTTTGAATGCAATCACACAAAACCGGCATATTGTTGTCAATCCACAACATTTGAAATAAACAACGCATGGCACAATCGAAAGAGATGAATGAAAGATGAAGAGGTGATTTTTATTGCGTACATATCTTGTTTTATATAAATGTTCACTGGTCTTTTCAAGAGCAACGAATACTCAGTGAATGGTGCGAATACTTTTTACTGTGATTGACCACAACGTAGTCTTTGTACTATGTGCTTGTATAAAACTCTTACATTAGTATTCATAAAACACTATGGAGATTTAAAATATATTTTATGTCAAATTTTATATAATAAACAGTTATTTGAAATACATTTCAGATCTATTTTACATTTTCCAAATTTTACTTTTTGTATTTTTTTTCTACCACCGTATATATCGGCATTTATTTTTTCTAAAATTGCTCCCTCACACTGCTATTTTTTTTATTATTTATAAACATTAAAATCACTTAAGATAAACTTGTTATTTAAACGTGATATAAAAAAGACCAGCGAATACTGAGTGAATGGTATGAAAGAAATCCATTCTTTCATGCTGCATTATTTCATTTCGCTGCTTGTGTTATAGCGGCATTGTAATAATAGAGTGCGTATGAGCACTCAACAAATCGCAATGAATTGTATCATAGCAATTACATTTCTTATTTTTGTCGAATAAATGCATGGCAATAGCAACGAATTTATGAATTAATAGCAAATGCGAATGGTCTCATTCTGTTCTCTGTTACTTATAACATAATGATACTAAAATTATACATAAATATGTATGTGTCCAGTATCAAATATTTTAAGATTTGCACTCATCTGTTGGCCTCTAGAACCCTGCAAAAGACCACTTACAAGAACTTTTAAGACATGATGGATTTTGCAACTGCTTTACTAAAGCGAAATCTTCTAAAACAAACGCTAAACAACACTGTTGGCAAGACATTTGTTTCTGACATTGCAGATATAGGAGTAAATAAGAAATACTTCGTGACGGAAGAATTTGTGATGCACTTACTCTCTCTCTTACATAGCAACACTTATGACCTTGTTGATTTCGACTCTCCTTAATTCAATGCCTATGGACGATGCAAAATAAATAAGTATGATTCACAATGCAAACTTCGCATACGAACTTTAAATTTCTCATTATAAGATTGTGTGTGTTTGTTTCTCTGTTGCTAACTTTTTTTTTTTGCTGGAATTGAAAAACAACCCTATTTACTACTATTGTATACTACTTGCAACCTGTTTAATGACTAAATCTCTTAATTAACGTATGCTTCAAGTGTGCGTTAAAACCGGTTTTTGTATGGAAACTTTGTTTTGACGTACACTTCAAGAAAACATTTTTTTTTTCATACGGGGGTAAATTTTTAAATAAACATACGTACATGAGTTAAATGAGCTAAATCAATGTGAGTAGTATTAGTCTTTTCCTGAAATTAGAAAACAAACTGAGGTGCTTTGTAAGTGTGAGTGTGGTATGAATGTCAACGTCGCATTCATATTTATTTCAACTTATTTATAAATCAATGTCCTTGCGAGTGTGCGTACATCAGAGTAGTTGTGTTTAAATGATGTCTAATTATTTATATTTAAAATTTCATGAATCAGTACGAATGGCAAAAAAACGATTCATTGCCGATCACTGGTAGACACGATATTTTTTATATGAATTTTTTACACAGTATGAAGAAAGCTATGAAACATTATTAAATCAAAATTTAAATTTTTTGAGTTATGATGTTCTTTGAGTAAATGATATCTAATTATGAAAAGCTGCTTACATCGACTAATGGAGTTAAAATTTATTTTTATTACATTATACTTTTTATAACAACATGACAGCAGCAATTAATTTCCCTTCTCATTTTTTATTCTTCCCTTCAAGTGTCATAACCGGTTTCAAATAACTGCCAGCTTTGATAAGCATAAGGAATTTTAAAAAGAAATTATTAACTTATTTTCGTTCTATTTTCTCTTCCTTTCTATCCTTAACACACAAATATTTACTGTATAATGAGGCCAGATAATAATAAGGGATTTCCTATAAAATTATAAGGGCAAACATTGATGAAATACTTGCTCAATGAACCGCAAACACCGCTACTTAAGGAATTAATATTATATGGCGAATATCTATAAGCTCAATAATAATACAAATATACTCGCACAATTTTGCTATAATTTGCACTCCCAACAAACACAAAATATGAAATAGAATCGAAAAATTTAAATTTAATTAATTTTCTGTGCAGCTATGCAATTCATCAGCAAGTAGATAGACAAGGGTGCTGATGAAGTGCTTTCCCTCAGCTAAAAATTCTAGTTTAATTTTTTTCTCTTCTTTAGAAAATAACATTAATAAATAAAAAAAAAATGTATTCTATAAGAAGCCCGATTAAGAAATTATTCCTGATTAAAATAAAAATAACAAAAATTAAAAATTTTAAAAACCCCCGAATACATCTAGAGAAGATGCAATATCTTCTAAACGGTTGGACCGATTTTCTTAAAACATAGCTAAGAACCCCCTCGATCAACTCAGCTTTCAAACAGAAAAAAATAAATCAAAATCCGTTCACGTACAGATACACAGACGCACAGACGCACAGACGCACAGACACACACTACAAACTTATAACACCCCTTTTCTTAGTGCTGGGTTAAAAATATTTTCATTTGAATTCAGTCTTGATTTGTAATGAAAGAAATAAATAAATAATTAATATGTTTGTTGGGTTGCATTGCAGGGATATTTGCCAGTATGTGTATGTGTGATTGTGTATACGTGTGGTAGTTATAGGAGAAACATATTTTTGTTTCATTGTCCTTGGTAAATAAAGCATAAAGAACCACGAGCTTAAATATGACCAAAGCCATGCAAATACTTTAAGTATCGGCATCATCATCATCATCATTTCATATTTTACCAATGAACGTCGTCCACAAAGCACACAATACACAAATTCAAACAGCATTTTTACAAACATATTAAAAACTAATTTATATATTTTTGCAAATAATATAATGGTAGGAAAAGAAAACAAAGATTTTAAGCAATAAAAATATATATTTTTTTTATAACATAGAACTGGATAAACAACAAATAAAATAATATTTACTATTGCAGTCATAATTATATATTTTCATTTTAAATATAAAATACTTGCTATCGCCTCAAGTTTCTGTAAAGATTATTTTTTGTATTCTTTTCACTATCCCGTATCCCTTTAATTCACTTAATACGAGTATATATTTGTTAATAAAATTTTTGTATAAATATTTGCTGACTCCATATAACATTAAATTAAATAGTGTTTTAAAGTCTTTCATGTCCACAAACATTGTTAACGATTGAAGCGTGATTATTTGATTTGCTACACGTGTATTCAAGGACATCAAGGACAGCCATTTGACATCTGATAGATCTACATTGTCGTTGTGAAGTTAAAATTCTTCCCGTTCATGTCTTTTATGGATATCTTTTTCGGGGTGTTAACCTCTCCTTAAGCTCATCTATCATTCGTCTTTGGGTAGTTTGTTCCCTTTTTAATATCATTCTACTTTTTATGCTGTTTTTTTATATTTTATTGATGGCATGGCAACAAAAAAAAACTCCTCATCTTCAAACAATAAATTATAATGTGAGTGAACTCATCAGTTATATCCTATAAGAGTATTAAATTCTATTCTTTTTTTTTGTTGCTTCCTGCCTTGTTAACAATATTAGAAACAGTCACTTATATTGGTAATAAAATTATATGTTCTAGGATCGTAGTTTTTTATGTATAAAATACACAAAAATAAAACAATGAATATAAGCGTGTAAAAAATTTAGAAAATAACAGCATGTGTAACAACTGATTTATTTGAAAACATTTGATGTGTTACCAATTTCTACGTGCTTAACTAGAATAACATTTTATGATTTTTTTTATTTCTTTCTTAAATAGCGATTGCTATTTTGACACACTTATAAATATGAAACTCAATAATCTTAACTAAAATATTTTCAAATACTAAAAGAAGTTGTTTTATAATTTTTTCATTTCAGGTATGTAAATGATTATATTTCAAAAGAAGTTACACAAGAACATGCGGAGTATGTGGAAACGAAAACAGTAAAGTTATTCTAAAAGATTTTAAAATAAAATATTGATAAAAGCATATTTTCATAAAAGGTAAAAAATTTACAACAAGCAAAATGTTGTGTACAAAAATAATTTTTTTAAAAAAGGTATTTTTAAACCATTTTTCTAAAAGGTACATTATTCTAAATCGTACTTTTTTTAAAACATGTTTTTTTAAAAGGTACTTTTATAAAAAGTACTTTTTTGTAAAAGGTACTTTTTTATAAAAGGTACTTTTTTAATTAATGAACTTTTTATAAAAGCTACTTTTTAATAAAAGGTACTATTGAATAAAAGGTACTTTGTTAAAAAAAAACTTATAACGTTCTCTTATATAAACCTTATTTTTTTAAACGTGCTTATTTTAAGGGTCCTTTTTATGAAAGCTACATTTTTATAAACGGCAATTTTTTTACACGAGTTACTTTTTGATGAAAGGTATTTTTTTTATTAAAGATACTTTTTACAAAATCTGGTTTTTTATAAAATGTGCTTTTTATAAAATCATTTTTTTTATAAAAAATACTTTTTTATAAAAAATAAATTTTTTTTAAATATTTTTTTATAAAATGTACTTTTTTATAAAAGGTACTTTTTTATAAGATACTTTTTTTTTGCAAAATCTATTATTTTATAAAAGGTACTTTCTTATAAAGGGTAGATTTTCACAAACGGGAAGTTTTTTTTATAAATCGTACTTTTTATAAAATTTGGGTTTTTATAAAGGATACTTTTTATTTAAGGTACTGTTTTATGAAAGGGTTTATTTATAAAATCTAGTTTTTTACTTCTACTTATTTTTTTATAAAAGGTACTTTTTTATAAAAGTTGCTTTTTTATAAAAGGTACTTTTCTATGAAAGGTACTTTTTTATAAAAGATACCTTCTTATAAAAAGTTCTTTTTTGTAAAAGATATTGTTTTATAAAAAAACGTTTTAAAAAAGGTATTTTTTATTAAAGGTACTTTTTTATAAATGGCAATTTTTTATAGCAGGTAATTTTTTATAAAATGTACTTTTTTGTAACAGGTATTTTTTTATAAACGGTACTTTTTATAAAAAGTACATTTTTATAAAATGTAATATTTCATAAAAGTTACTTTTTATAAAGCACATACACTTAAAAAATTGCTTGGTAATAAAAGTAGTACTTTTTTCCATAAAGTACTTTCGTGAAAATTTACATTTCAATATACAATAATTGAAATTTATTTGCCAAATCGTCAGTAGACTTCAACCACAAATTTTTGAACAGTCACAAACCTCTTAGTTTATGCAAATACTTTCAAAGACTATTTGAGAATTCACATATAATAATATTTTTGAAAATTAAAAATAAAAAATAATAACAGTAGGCCGCCTTTAAACTGATACAAAACCCAGCAAATAATTTATATTCAGGTGAACTCTGTTTAGTTTTTTACATCTTTACCCACCAGCAAATAAATATTAATTATTGTATGTACACTTCTGACAATATGTTAAATAATAAATTTCTTAAAAATTTACATTTTTAATAAACAAATACACCTGAATGATGGTTATAAAAAAAAACGCCGTTGTAAGTGAATATATTTAATTTAAAACGATAAAAGTATTTTAATTTTTAATTACCACTCATATTTCGCAAGTGTTTAAAGAATAATTTTCCTACGTTATGCTTATGAAATATATTTATTTTTTGACATGTTCTTTTGCTATTAATATTAATTTGTAGTAACTTATGTACATGTAATCCCTTGAAGCTTGTAATTCTATCTATAAATAATGTAAACACATCTATGCATCATTAATTTATATAAACAGATAAGTTTCATGCTTAAATGTACTTAAGTTCGTGCAAGTTTTCCATGCCTCATTAGTTGATTGTGTTGAAGAGTTTATTCTTGTGTCTACAGTGCTTCATTTGTATTTGTTTTCGTTTTCAAATCCACTCTAGCAGATTTTTTCGTCTTCCGTTAATATGTTTGTGCTTAAATTTTTTTAATTAAATTTAATAAATTAATAAAAAAAATTTATATGGAAGTTAGGGTGGGGAAGCCATATCAAATAGAGCACTTCAAATAAAGTGATCCAAACATATTTATTTAATTTTTTTTGATGCTGTTTACAGTTCGCTTAGATTTTTTTTCAATACCAGCTGCATGGTTGCGCGTGATTCGCAGAATATTTTTTTTATAAATTTTTCTATATAGATAAACTGTAAATAACAAGTACGCTTAAAAAGTTGAATAGTAATTAAATTAAAAAATTCAATTGATTCAGCCACAGCGGGTATAAAAATGCATTTAAAATGCAATTTAAAAAGAAAAAACTATTGCTTTAGTTTGTAAAAAGTAACTGCTTTTTTCCAACTCAAAATCGCATTACTGGTGTAAAGCTTTGGTAAATATTTAAACCATGCGGATTTGAGTGATTACGTGGGCCACACCCATATTGGAAAACTTGTATATACAAACCCTACATACGACATACATATTTACATACGAGTTCATATTTACATACGTGTGATTGTACATGTGTGTAAATAACGGCATTTGGATATTTTTTATATGTGCATATGTGTTTTTTTGTCCTGTGTTTTGTCCTTTTTTTGCTTTAGCCCCAAAACAAATACATTTGGGCTGAAATGTAAATGATGATAATTTTTTTACTGAGCTAAACCGAATTGTTTTCAACATAAAAAGTGTTATTCAAGTTTGTTTGTTTTTGGCTTAAATTGTTGTGGTTGCAACCAATAGTTGTTATTTAACCACACAATGGCCTCGTTCTTGTATGTCTACATATATAAAGGCCACTACACACACATGTATACATACATACATGCATGCATAGATTTGCTCTTACTATCCCAGCTACAGTTAACGCTCCTCCATTGCACGCCTTTTTGTGATCCTTGTAAGCTTTACAACTTTTAGATAAAAAAAATTTAATGTCGTTACCTTAATATAATAAGGCCCTAATTAATTTTTTTAATCGAGATGTTTTTCTATCCAAATATACAAAAAAAACTTCATTCCAAAAAAAATAATGAGTTAGGGACTTTCTATATTAAGGGAACGATATATTCGTTAAATAATTTTTTTTTACAGGAAATGAAAAAATTAAATAAATAAATAACATAATCCCCCTTATTGCGAATGGCGTCATCGACGTCACATCAAGACGACAGTAAAAGTTGTCACTTGTCTACTTTTTGTCAACAAGAATTGACTACTATTAAAATGCTACATTAACTTACAAAGCTTTAGAGATTAGTAAGAGATTGTCAATAAAAGCCGATAAAGAGTAGATAAGTGACAATATTTACTGTCGTCTTGATGTGACGTCGACGAAACCATTCACAATAAGGGGGAATATTTGTTATTTATATTACAATATTTTATTTTTATTTAACGCGTGTCAAAATGAATACGAATTTAAAAAATTTATTTCTTGCTGGTTTAGCAGCAACGAAATGCATCTAGACGTGCTAAGCCAACAACAAATGAATTTTTTAAACTTCTTATTTTTGTTAACATATTTTTCATTACTTCTTCCGTCATTTTCAACAATTTTATTTTTTTAAGTTTACTGATTTTATCACGATTTTCGTAAATCGATTATTCATCAAATCGCGACATTTCGAGATCATGTTATCTATTTTGACTAATTTTGCGATGATGATCGTATGTATATGGCTAAGCCGATACAAACCAATTTTACGATATTTTAAAGACATTAATATCACTTAGATATCCGTGAGATTAAGTTTTAGAATTTTCGAAATAAAGTTTTTGATTAAAAACTTTTCTTTTTTCAAATAAATTTTGAGTTCTTAACTAATCGAGTTAAAAATGTAATCACAACAACAATCGATTGCAGAAAATCTGGGAGCAAATTACGGCATTCAATATCGATCGAAACCTCCATACAAACAGAATTAAAATTGTATGAAAATTATTACGATATCGAATGCCGTGATTTGTGATTCGTTCGAGAGATGTCGTTGAGGAAACAACTCCAAAAGGTCCTGCCATTTTTTTTTTGGAAATTTGATACCAGAGTTGCGAAAAACTACTATTTATTCTTAATTACTATAAAGCTTTTTTTGAATTTGATTTTCAGGGGCCTACTCTGTAATTCGAAACGAAAGAAAAGGATTTACATGTTGTTAAGATACAAACTCGAAAGCGTTTTCTTTCGTTTTGAATTATAGAGTAGACCCCCAGTATACGGTTTTGGGGATTAAGCTTAACGGAAAGGTCCAAGGATGGATATCCATATTTTTTTATTCAAATAGCAAAAATTACCATTTTAATATTTCAAAATTGTTTAATTAGTTCTTAACACTCTTGCAAATAATTTATATATTAAATTTTTATTTCGAAATTTAGAACTTAATATTCAATTTTCAAATTGATATGAAGTAACAATGCGAAAATGCATTGATACATATTAGCATCAGCTACTAAGGCCATACATAAATATTAATTATTGAAGTATGTTCGAAATTTCGAACTCCTCAAATATTAATAGAAAGTCCTTTTTCTAAAAAGAAAATGTTAACTTTATCTTGCATCAAACTTTGATTTACAGCAAAAATTCTAAAAAAAAAGTATTCCTTTTTATGAAATATCGGAACATATATAATATTTCAAATCGAATTTACATTAACAAAAATTATATTGTCATGCAAAAAAAAGTGAGAGAATAAAGTTTTTTAATTATGAAGAAATTTTTACATGTTCGAAATTTCGAACTCAGTTTCGAACTTCTCTAAATTTAATGGAAAGTCACTTTTATTTAAATTAAATGTAATTTTAAACACTTCTTTGTATTAAAATTTTGAAATTATAGTAGATATTCGAAAAAACAGTTTTTAATGAAATTTTGGAATTTGTTTCGTGAAAAATTAAAATTTTATGAATATTTCAAATCAAATTTACATGAAAAAAAATCATATTGCTATGCAAACGTAGCAGAATAAAATGCTTGAAGTATGTATGGATATGCGAAGTTTTGACATGTTCGAAATTTCGAACTAAGTTTCGAATTTCTATAGGTTTAATGGAAAATAATTTTTTTATTTATTATTTTTACTATTTTTATATTTTATTATTTTTTATTTAAATTAAATGAAACTTCAAGCCCTTTTCCTAATAAAATTTTGAACTTTTAGTAGATATTCGAAGAAAATATTTTTTTTTGTGAAATATCGAAATTTATTTCGTGATAAAATTAATGAATATGAATGAATATAAATATTTCAAATCAAATTTTCATTCAAAAAAAATTATATCGCTGTACAAAAGTAGAAGGAAAAAGTGCTTTAAGTATGTAAGTATATGCGAAAATTTGACGTGTTCGAAATTTTTAATATAATTCCGAAATTTGATTAAATAATACGACATAATGTGAAGAGTTACAAAAATTTTTAAATTTTTATTTAAAAGTGCAATTAAACTTTAATATATAAACTAAGAAAGATTTTATGTATTTGCTATCAGTGTTGCCACTTCAGCTTTTTTAGCCCATGTAATCAACAAACTGTTAACTCAGCAACTTAATTTACACATAAACCGATTGATTTTCTTATGGGAATAAAACGTTGACTACTCTATATAAAAGATCAAATCATGCTCTTGCTTCCCCATCCCCCCTCCTTTTTTGCAACTGTAAAGGCTCAGCAAAAAAGACAAGAATTACTCTTTCATTAGTTGCGAAAGTGTATACTGTTTGTTATACATGAGGGAATTCTTTAAGTGTAATTAACTAAAATTTTAAGGCACCATCCACTATATTTAACCGTTCTTTAATAGTTTTTTTCCTATTCCTTTTTTAACTACACTAAAAGATAAAAGAACACATATGCAAAACAGCTGACTTCGAAAATTCGACATTCCCACTCCCTTACTATATTTGTGCATGACGGTTTAAATTAAAAATTGTTCGCAGAAAATACTTCATATTGAGTTGTATTTTTATAATTAAATATGTATAAAAATGTTTATGATCTGCCTTCAAATTTAACTTTCATGCTTCATTTGACAATTTAAACTCCTGCTATCAAAAAAAAAATTGCTTCGAATCTTATTAATATGTAAATTTTATCAAAAACAAACTAAAACTATTAACAAGTAATGAAAAAGTTAGGTTGAGCTACTAAAAAACACAAGAAATAAGAAATATAAAAATCTTTTAAATATTAAAAAGGTTTTTATTTATCTTTTATTATGTTTTCAAAACAAACAAAAATGTCTAAGCTTAATCTTAACTTTTATTGCATCCATAAAAAGGACAATTTGAGTTAAACAATAAAACATCACATCATTTGTGCTGTCTCCCCGGATAATTTATAATAAATATTAAGGGATATAGTTAAGATTTAGTTAAAAAAGAAATATTAAAGATTTTAATGTGCTCCTCATGTTGAGGTGGCTCGTTTAAAGGAGTCTTGTCCTTTTTTGAAATGTATCTGACCCTGAAGGAGATTTATTTATTGCTGAGTTTTATTTATATTTAATTTAATTTATGATAAAATATTAAACTTAAGCTTAAGATTTTTTTATTATGCCTTTTGCTGGTTATTTAATAATATTTATTTACTTTAGAACTGATTTTGATTTAAAATTAAACGCTACCCATAAAAATAAAATCTTAAGACTTTTTAAATTTATTTGAACTTATTAAAATATAAAATCATAAATAATTTATTTTAAAAAGAATATAACTAAACCAAAATATGTATGTACATAATTTATCAACGTTGAATGAATGAACGAACAGCGCTAGATTCGCATAAAATATTTATTTATAAGATAATATTAAATATTAATGAGCTTAAAGAATCTTGAAAAATTTTATAATAGGATGTCATAGTAATTAATCACACACTCCAGTATTTGTATTATTGTACTTGTTGTATAAGCTAAGTCTGCAAGATGAAATTATGGAATGAGAAATACAGACACATTTGAATACATATGCAGTGCACACATATGAACATTAGAGTGGCCGTTGATTGTATGGAGGCTTTTTGTTTTTTGATTTCTTCTCCTCTCACCCCCCCCCCCCAAACCGGTTGTTTTATGTAAAAAAAAAATACAAACACATTTCATACCGATAAGTTGCGTTTTAGGGGTTGCGTTCAGCCCTCAAAGTTGGCCTTCAAGCCCAGTTTTCAATGTAATTTTTTGAATATGACAAAATTTTACATGAATATGACATATGGCAATATTTTAGCTCTTCAAGTCAACAACATTAGTCTCACAGAAAGTTTTTTTGCTAAAATTAATATATTAGAAAATAATGAGGAAAACAACCAACTAAATAAATACCAACAATTTTATGCAACAAAATTATATTTATATGGAAGTTTTTTATTTTAAGCATGTACAATAAGAGCTTATATATATTAAATTATTTCATACATATACAGTATATAAACTCAAAATAAATTAAAAAAAAAATAAAAAAATTACTTTTAATATACAGGCTTGAGGGCCAACTTTGAGGGCCGGACGCACCCCCTAAAACACAACTTATCGATATGAAATTTTTTTGTATTTTTTTTACATAAAACAACCGGGTGAGAGTAGGAGAAATCAAAAAAAGTAAAATAAAGGCCACCCTAATGAACATATCGTCACCTTAATATAGAAAGACCTTAACTTACTATATTTTTTAAATCGAGTTTGTGCATATTTAGATAGAAGGACATCTAATGTGTCGAAAAAATAAAAAATCTTGATTTCAAAAAAATAATGAGTTAGGACCTTTCTATACTAGTGTCTAAACACAATGTTTGCGATGCGGTGCGGTGCGATTTCTCGTTGCGGGAGAGAAAAATAAACATAATACAACGGAGGACGGCGACGGGAATACTTGTCATTGTTTGTTTAATTTTTTATTAATTTTCTTGTGCATACATTTTTATAACTAAAAACAAACAAAAATATATTAAAATTTTATACATTCGCAGATGTATTTGACATATTTTTTAAAATTTTATAATCTATGACAAAAATGTTTGAACTTCAGAATCATATTTTTTTAACAATAATGTTGTGATTTATTCAAAAACTATGGCAACGTCAGCAAGAGAAAAAGTATCAAAAAGAAAGTCCGTAATGAAAATAAAATAGATTTTAATTTTATTCCGTCCTGCACTGCGGATTTTTACTTTAAAATCGTATGGAAAACCGTACCGCAATAATCGTTACATTGTGTTCAGACTCTTAAGGTAATGTTTTAATTAAATGGTCGTTAATTTTTTTTTCATTTATTATATTTCCTCCTATTTGCTGGTGGTTTAGCATGTCTATATACGTATTTCATTGGCGCTTGAACCAAATCATCAGTAGACTTCAACCACAAGTTTTGAATAGTCACAAACCTCTTACTTTATGCACAGACTTTCAAAAACGTTATGAGAATTCATAAAACAATAATATTTTTGAAAATCACAAAGAAAAAATAAGCTTAGTAGGCTTTGAAACTGATGCAAAACCCAGCAAATAATTTATATTCAGGTGAACTCATTTTATTTTTCTACATCCAGCAAATAAATTTCAATTACTGTAGTATTTACACTTCTGACAACATGTCAAATAAATAAATTTCATTGTAGTTAATTTTAATTATTATTTTCCGAAATTCATTTGCTTCTATATTTATGATTTGAACGGGCTAAAGTTCGTATCGCATTTTAAGCCAAATTAATTGTGATAATTATTAATGAACAAATAACACTAAAGTTAGTTGTAAATATTTTGACATAGTTGAACGGAACAACTAGTTGTTTTCGAAGGCAACTATACCTTCTTCACCAGCGTTCTTTTGTGTTTGGTCCACTGTGTAAGGTATCAGTTGGTGTAGATATCCTGTTTATATACGTAACTTAACTTTTATGCAAATGGAATATGTGAATTGTTTGTTTTCATACAAACTTTTTTCTAAATCATCTAAAAATTTTTCTATGAATAAAGTAATAATCAGCTTTTAAAGTTCTTTGGCAATTTACGAGTATTATGTTCCTGTGTCAGGCACTCTTTTTAATATCTAACGTCTTACGATCTTCAACCATTAGCTTTACTATAAATTTTTGCCAAATTCCAAAAACCCGTATACAATATTAAGAGTTTCTTTATAGTCTCTCGAAATACTTTATTTATAAATTTATAAGCTCATTATAACAATGTCATTAGGGCTGGCTGTTTTGTCACTTTAAAGGCAAAAGAGATAAAAAATAATGATTCTTCTTTTTATGTGAAAAATGCTGCAGTTCACATAAAATTTTATGCGTTACATAATATTCTGTTAAGTATTAAAATGGTTAAACGTTTTAAGGCTATTACAGTATTCAGGAAAGTGCATGAAGTACATAAATGCAGTGCAAAAAAAAAATAATTATATTTCATGCAAATATAATTTGCAGATATTGTAACATAAAAATTAAGATAAAAAAGCAAATTTCAGAAGAAATAAAAGCTTACAGATGTACTGCATTATTCGCAGAAATAATTTATCCCTAATTAACATATTTTATTGGGGGAAAAGTAAGTAAATAAAAAATTTTAATGAGTCAATTAACTTTAGCTTAAAATTTTAATAAATTTAAAAGTTCAATTGACACAATAAAATTTTATTTGATTTTTGGTTTCTTTTTCAATAATCGAAAGAGTTGATTGGAAAAATATTTTTTCCTGCGTCCCAGTTCACACTAGTCAAGTCTTATTGCTAAGCTTATCACTTTTTGTTCTTTGAACTTTCATCGGCGTTCACACAATGCAAATCTTATTTTCCAGCTCATATTTTATATGCATGTGTGATTTTTTTTACATTACGAATGCGAAAAAAAGTTCCCTTTTGAAAAAAGTACTGTTTTAAGCAAATTACTTTTTTAAGAAAGAATATTTTAGCCAATAGTAACTTTATGAAAAAAGTACATCTATAAAAACTAAAACTGAAAAAGGGAAATTTTAGAAAAAATTAACTTTTTAAAAAATTAAATTTTTAAGAAGTTCGTCTTTGCGAATAGGATATTTCATAGTCTTTTTTAACTATATTTCTGAAAAAATTATCCTTTTGGATAAGGTTACTTTTTGAAAAATTAAGAATGAATGAAAAATCTTTTTGAAAAATTTAAAATATTTTTTTTTCAAACAAAAGGTTTGAAAAAAGTACATATTCTATAAAACGAAAGAAACGAAGAGAAAGTATCTTATTAGAAAAAATACCTTCTTAAAAAATTAACTTCTGCAAAAATTACCTTGCGTAGAAAGTACGTTTTTGTTTGTTAAAACCGTCTGTTGTAAAATTAAATAAAGTACGTATTGCAAAAAGTACTTTCTGCAAACTTATAAAGTGGGTTTTGTGGTAAGTACCTTTTGCAAAAAGTAAATTTTCCAAAAAGTACATATTGTGAAAAGTATATTTTGTGAAAAGTACTTTTTGTAAAAAGTATCTGTTGTAAAAAGTATCTGTTGTAAAAAGTACCTTTTTTTAAATTACTGTTATTTCACGTTTTAGAAAACTAATAGACTTACACTAATTTCGTCTCAAAACTATTATGTAAAAAAAAACATAAAAAAAATATTTTAAATTTTTCAAAAAGATTTTTCAAGAAGTTCGTTTACTTTCCAAGTACTTTTTACAAAAACTATTAAAAAAAAGTTACTTTTCACAAAAGCTACTTTTTTATCTTCACAAAGAGTGTGTATGTACTTTTTACAAAAAGCAGTTTCTACAAAAGGTATTTTTTATAAAAGCTAATTTTTGAAGAAGTTACTTTTACAAATGGTAATTTTTACAAAAAGTAGTTTTTACAGAAGGTACTTTTTATAAAAGGCACTTTAAATAAAATATACTTTTTGAAAACAGTAATTTAAAAAAAGGTACTTCTTACAACAGATACTTTTTACAAAAGGTAATTTTCACATAAGGTACTTTTTACAAAAAGTATTTTTCACAAAATATACTTTTCACAATATGTACTTTTTGGAAAATTTACTTTTTGCAAAAGGTACTTACCACAAAACCCACTTTTCAAGTTTGCAGAAAGTTCTTTTTACAATACGTACTTTATTTAATTTTACAACAGACGGTTTTAACAAACAAAAACGTACTTTCTACGCAAGGTAATTTTTGCAGAAGTTACTTTTTTAAGAAGGTATTTTTTCTAATAAGACACTTTCTCTTCTTTTCTTTCGTTTTATAGAATATGTACTTTTTTCAAACCTTTTGTTTGAAAAAAAAAATATTATTGTATTAATTTTCTGTTTTTTCCAATTTTTCATTTTTCTATTTAGGTTAGCACGAAATTATTTTACTCTACCTCAGTATGTTTAACTATTCTTACTTATCTTTTTACGATCATCACATTAATTATTTTTACTTATTCGATGTACCATCGGTACATGCATGTAAGTATTATTGTAGTGGTCTATGTTACTTGTTGTTGCATTCTACAGTTTTTACTTGGATTTCCAGCATTCTGAAACTGTGATGGCCAAGTGAACAGTGATTGTCAAGTGAACATATTTTTGTCACGTGCCCATGATGTATTAAGTGAGAAAATTTTTAGATATTTTAATTGAACTGTAGTGAATTTTAATCAGAAATAATTCATAGTTAGGCTCAAGTTCAGTAATTTCAATTCTTATTGAATGAAATATTTTTATTATTTATTTTTGTGCTGCCAAACACACAACTGAGGCCTGTGCCTCGTTTCTGTAAGGAATGTGAGAACTTTTCGAGTTGAAAAAATTGTTATCATCCTGTGAAACGCAGGATGAATAAGGAAGAAACTATATTTTTTGATAATTTTTGTAGGTTTATATAAATTTTTATGTGTATAACCCAACCAATATAATTATTTAATCTCTCTCGATGCGAGAACTTCTCACAAGTTACAGAAATGGGGCACTGAATTTTATTGTTCGTACTCTGTAGCTGTGTGTGTGTGGTCTTAATTTCCATGCATATACATAATAAGTAATTTAAAAGTAACAGAATAAAACTAACTTAAGCATATCGATCAATTTATACCACACTCTTCATACTTATTTCATTATGATCTAAATATTCTTTTTCTTTTTTGCATTTTTGGAGCAAGTAAATATTAATAACATGGTGTTTCTTCATTTTATTTAATATTTTTTTTTTCATTATCCCCATTTGACATTGATAAAGTGGCTGCCAAAGCAACAGCGTAAAATAATGCTTCAATGTATGTATGTATGTATGTATGGTGCATGTGTGCGTGTGCTGGCATAAATCCTTCCTTGCAAAAAGGAATCATTAAAGTGTACATACAAAACAATAAAGTATTACAAAGCATTAAAAATAAATTGCCAAAAAGTATGTACATACATATGCTGTGAGAAAAATATGCGGCACAAGCATAATAAATGAGGAAAGGAAAATTTTCAAAAACTACTGTAATCAGTATGACATAATTTGACAGCTTATTTAAGAAAACTACAAAAGAACAATTTTTTTAGTTGCATTTAAGACAAGAAAGATGACATGTAAGAAAAAATATAAAAAAATCTTAGTAAAATAAAAGAAAAGAAACAACACCAAAAAAAAAGAGGTTATAGGCAAAGTATTTTTTAGAAAAAATATCGTACTTTGTTGATAGAAATTTTTAAATTGATTTATTTTTTATAAATTTAACGCGGTATTTTGGTGCCTATAGCAAACAGCTGATTACACTCATCTGTCAAACTCCATTTCAAAAATTCAAATTATAATCAACAACTGTCATGTGATTATATACGCCTTGATACACTTGGGCACCTTTAATTATTTTATTTACAATAAAATCCTAACCGAAAAAATAATAAGAAGAAAAAAAAACTAAACACGTCTTAATATGTCATGGTTAGTGCTGTCAGGAGATATAAAACGTAAACATTGTGTCTTGGGAGAAAACCTTTTTATTTTATTTATTTTGTTTTGCATAAATTTTCTTTTTTTGTCTTACCACTCACTCGTTTAAGGTTTTGTTTTACATAAGATTAGTGTTAGAGATAATAAATGAAATATTTAGTAGTTCTTTTTGAAAAATAGTAAAATATTGTATACATTTCATTACCATACTATTTGAAAAATTAAACTCTTAACAGATCAAGTTAAATTTTAAGGCAGTGATTGCTACACGCTTAGTAATTAGCAAAGACGTTTGGAATATTTGCGCAGTAAACAAATAAGGTTTTTCGCAAAAAAAATTCCTTGTAAATATTATTCAAATTACATATTGGCATAATTTTTTATTGTCTGATTTAAAATGCCTGCTCCCTGTTCAAGTTTACAGATGGGCACGTGTCGAATTTGTTTAACATGAATGCTGAGATGTCAAACAAGTAGGAAGTACACACCTGAAAAAATCAAATTGAATAGCAAAAAAAATCTTTTTTTCTATATTTAAATGAATACATATTTTTCTTTAATTTCAAAACTTTAAACTTAATGGTAGGTACAGACTTTGCAACTTGCTTACGCTACACGTTTTCGAATATTTTGACACAGACACTGCAACCTACAATGCAGCCGTCAATGCAACCCATAAAAATCAAAACATTTTGAAAGTTTAGAAACTTCGAACGCAACCATAAACAAGACTACAGACTATGCGACCGACAATGCAAGCTGCCGGGTTGTATAAACACGTTGCTAAGTCTGTACCTACTATAAGAGCCACATTCACTGCCCAGAGCCCGTTTAGATGAAGGGTGGCCTAGTTGCGACACGTCGCCTGCGAATCGTTTTCGATGGCGAGAAGTGGGGAGAAGCTTGCGGGGTAGCAAAAGTCGCACGTACTGGAAATTGAAGCTACAATTTCATCTCTTCTCTCTCATATATTTTTTTTCTCTTATTTTTTGTATTTTATGTACAAGCAGTGCTGCCAGTTTTTTTTATAACATGCATGAAATAAAGAGTTAGTTCCGTATTCATAAAAAATATTGTAGGTTTATTACAGGTTTATTTGACAAATTTGCCATAGAAATAAGCGCTTAATAAACTTTAAATATTTTTTATCAATACGGCGGTTATAATATAAAAATTATAAACAAATAAAGTAAGGAGAGAAAAGGAATTATTATATTTTGGTTTTAAATAACAACAAAAAAAATATATTGACATATTAATTCTTCATTTCCCTAAATAACAATTAGTTCGCTTACGGCAACCGTGAAGCAAATTAATATCAAAAAGTCGCCTGACTATTGCATCAAAAAATTCTCCAAAAGATAACGTAAGGGTTGTCGCAGCTGGGCCACCCTTCATCTAAACGGGCTTCAACAAATTTGCTGGTGTTGCATGTTTGACGGCTACAAAATATTCAGTATATTCTTTCCTGGAAATTAATGCAACGTTTCGTGTTTTTTGTGTCATTTTTGCGCAATGCAATTTTTTGTCATGAGCACTTTGTGTTGAGTCGTGTATGTACGTGTCACTAAATAAAACACAACACACGCCCATCTCTATTCAAATTAAAATTCTGTTTACTTATAGTTTTCAAGTTATTCTTTTAAATAATTGAATTTTAAACTTGTTTCACCAACAGCGTTCACAACAAATGCTACACGACATTAAATTTACATTTACAGTTATTGTTATCAACAGGATTAGCACTTCAAACCATACAAACACGTATGCGATACTAATGTTCACTCATCTGCTGTATTGCATTAACACACACAAAATCTGTCTCTCTCTCTCTTTCCGTTTCCCACACGCATTTAAGCATATAAAGTGCAAACTTATTGATTGTAGTTTCATTGTAATTGCGCTTGTAATATAAACAGGAAATGCAAAGTTACGATATTGCACGCAAACAACATATTAAGCACATTTGAATAGCATGTCCACTAATCCATACATACATACACCTACGCACTCACACTTTAACTGTGTAAAGTACTCTCACTCGCACACACACACAGACAGAAGTTCAGGCAAGTGTTTTCAATATGTTGATGCCTACATAAGCGCGTGGCAGCTTTGTGCCTGCATTTTGTTGGCCATTTAACCTTAGTTGAAAATTTATATTTTTGCATTTTAATCGCTAGACATGTGTTCATAAAACAGTACGAGTATAATAACCCACATCTGTGTTCCATGTCAAGTGTAAATATTTAAAACCATGCGCCTTTACAGGTGAATGTGCAGGTCATATTGCAATAGTTTTTCTTTATATATTTTTCTTTCTGTTTTATTTATTTTTTTTTTGTTTGTTCGCGCATGCATAAATTAAAATATTTTTTCAGTTTTTCTCGTTTATATACAATATAATTTATGCATTTCGCTAAATTATTTATTTACGCTATTATTTTATTCTGCACAACCCAGCAAACAATTCGGGGATAAATAGATTTGCATAAAGTAAGAGGTTTGTGACTGTTCAAAATTTGTGGTTGAAGTCTATTGATGATTTGGTTTAAGCGCCAATGAAATACGTATATAGACCAAGCTAAACCACCAGCAAATAAATTTCAAATTAAAATATAATTATGACAATATGTCGAATAATAAATTTCTTAAATAATAAATATAGATATTTAAAGAGATTATTCAAAATGGGTATAAAGTTAAATTTTAAAATTTAGGTCCCTAGACACAATTCGTAGTATTTAACAGAGCTCTGTTAACAAAAAAACAGACCTCTGTTAAATAACAAAAATTAGTTTTTTCTATAAAATGGACTTGATACGAGATATTTTAAGCAAAATGAACCAGAAAATTGAAAATCCCTTCCCTAAGCCTCCTTTAGTTAGACTTAATATTTATTATTTTTTTTTTAAATCATATTAGACGAGACTTCTGGATGTCTTGAGATTAATATCCAATAGCTGAAAGTCATAACAGCCTGATTTTGTAGTAATTTTACAAGTCCTTTTTAGGAGAAAAAAAAACTTATTTTTATTATTTAACAGAGGTCTGTGTTTTTGTTAACAGAGCTCTATTAAACACGATGGTTTGTGTCTAGGGCTATAAATTTTAAAATTTAACTGCGCGCACATATATACCAAGGTATTAGTAGGCGATTGCTGGGATATCGTTCATGGTTTTCTTGTATATAAATGATTTTTCTTTTTTTTATATTTGAGTGCCAGTTCATAGTTTTTTTTTTAATTTCAGTCTCTTTGATTTAAACTTAAATTATTAATTTTAATAAAATATTGTTTATGCTTTTCGCCACTTCATATTAGTGTCCTGCACAAGACCATTTATAAGACCTTTCAAGACATGAGAGATTTTTCCATTGCTTTACTACAGCGATATATTCTAAAACAAACGCTAAGCAACACTGTTGGCATGACAAACAACTGAAACAAATATCTTGCCAACAGTGTTGTTTAGCGTTTGTTTTATAATATTTCGCTGTAGTAAAGGATTACAAAAATCTCTCATGTCTTGAATTGTCTTATAAATGGTGTTGTGCAGGACTTTATTTCATATACAGCGATTTGCTACTAGGCTTGGGTGGAACTAGTTCAGTCGTTCATGATCGAATCCATGTTCATATAATTGTGTCTAAAATTAGTTAACGGAGAATCAGGAGTCGATCCCACGATCTACGCATATTAGAAAAGAACACTACCCACTACCCAAGGAAACTAAACTACCGATGTAAATATTTATTCTCACACACTGTTCAATTAAAAAATAAAAAATCAAATCACAAAGTAAAAAGCTCAGTCGCATCCAAATTTTTATAAAAGGGAAGCGAGAGGATATCCTCTAAAAAAATTTTAGTATTTGAGTATAAACAGCCGGCCCACTTTGTAGTATTTGTGCAAAATGTCTTCATTCGCTTACTTTACTGCATCATCGTAAGGCGGAAGGGATGCATTGTGTGTTATTTTCCACATCTCCGAAGCCTTCTTTTTTTGTCTTACTTTTTTTAAGCTTAACTTTTCAAGCTTTTGTTCAATATGAAACTCGAATTTGAAAGTGTCCAATACATTGTGATTCTACTGTATATGATATACTCGTACTCACACAAGCGAATATGGTTAGATTAAATATGGAAGTTCATGTAGACTAATAAATAAAATTATTTATGTGCTATCAAAATTAATAAACATAAATCCATAAATTTTAAACTCATTTCCTGTTATAAGAAAGTAAAAACACACAATTGAATGCAGTGGCAGGACTTTATAAAGATGTTGCTTAGTAAAATAATTTTCCATTGAAGCTGGCGATAGCTTTTTACATTTTCGTATCTAATATTTTCATAAAATAAATAAACCCATGTATCCAACACATATTTCTGCCAATACTAATTAATGCATTGAATTTTGCTTAAATTGTAAATACCATAAATTTTCTATTTAATGAACTTTATAATTAACTAAATGGTAATTTGAAATTCATTAAATATTTTTGTTGACATTTTCAAATTTGCACAGGAGTTAAGTTTATTAGCAGTAGTAGAGGATTTTCCAATAAGATCGAGGAGAGGCAATGTCGAAATGTTACTGTAAATGTCTAATAGTAAAGAACAATGGCTAAACATTTCCTGCAGTATTCCTTAAAAAAAATTATTTCGTTTTACAGAACGTTTAGCAAACAAATTTCCATACAAAATTTATTTTGTAAATTTTTTGTTCTTACAACATTTTTGGTTTAGTTTTGCTTAAAGTGCAGTATTCACTATCAACATATTTTAAATAATAAAATAAAATTTTGCCCGGTGTGACGCATACCGGCGATGCTTGAACCAAAATAATAATAAATTTGTTTTTATATCACATTTATTTTAATTTAAATTTTATTAACCCCCTTGTTAACCCCCGAACGATATATTCGATCGAATATTAGTGTTGGAAACAAAAACAAATTTGAGTTTTTTGTTTATGTTTTTGATATAAATGCTCGATCGAATTTATCGTTCGCATTTAGAGAAACAGGCCCTAAATAATCGCATAAAAATTTAGCAGAAAATCGCCAAAAATAGAAATCAGTGAAACCTCTCCTAACGGACACCCACCATAACGGGACAACTCTAATAACCGGACAAGTTTTGTAGAACCAAAATTATAATAAGAGAATATGTACCACTCTCATAAACGGACACCTCTAATAACGGAACAAAAATACGGCGACGGTGAGTGTCCGGTTATGAGAGGTTTCACTGTATATAAAATCGCCAAAAATTATTTCATGTAAAATTTCCTCATCCAAATTTATATAAGAAAATTCATCAAATTTAAAATATTTTCACTTCTTGCAGACGAGTTCTGGTAGGATTTAATCTTGAACTAGTCTTCAAAAAAATAATTTTCTATAATAACAAAAATTTTGAAGTAAAATTTTGTTAAAAAAAAAGAGCCAACAAATTTATTTATCACCAGAAAAATTTTCATGTCGCCAAATAAAAAATTAAAACGCCAAACAAGTTGAAAAATCGCCACGCTTGTGAAGAAATCAACATATCTGAAACCCCTGATATAGGAAACACAGGCATGACAAGATAAGCTACTCAAAGCAGTACGTTATACAAAGAGCTGTCAAATTATACGCAATAAAAGTTTTTTAGATCTAGTTTGACAATTGGGTTCCACTTAGCTTACAATACCATGATTCTAAATTATCATTATACACACGTTTACGATGCTTGTGTCTGGCATTTTGACCGTGTGTACTGTGCTCAAAGCAGAGATAGCCCTACAAATTATCTCTATATCAAAAGCAAAAAAAGCCTTAAGTCGAGATAAGCTTATTTTGAGTTACTGCTACCTCCGTAATATGCATATTCAAAATTACAATTGAACAAAATCTCAATTAATTTGTGTGGTTTTTTAGGAAGTTATAGAGCACTATGACTTGCGACTTATCTCTTTTAGACTTCTAATCTCATTTGTAATAATAGCTTAATTTAGATTATACTTTGGTATATTTCAGCTTAAGTGTATTACTTATAGTGTGTAGACCGGTTTTTGTTTAAAAAATAAAGATTAACACAGAATTTCCTAATTTAAATGTAAAAGAAATATATTTCCGAAAATCGACTTGAACGTTTAAAAATGCTCTCCTGCAAAACTGTAAAATACGACTTAAGCACTTTTTCCTTATTACCACAGATATAATATTTTATACAAAAATGTACTTGGCCTTATTGTGGAAACCTTTGCTCTAATAAGTATAAAATTTCTATGAACAATGAAAGTTATATTTCAACCAAATTAGTGTAAAATATTTTTACACACACACAAACACATTTTAATTTCATGTAATATGTTGTGCAAATAATTTATTTATGGGTAGACATTTTTAATGAGTTATATTAAATTATGCTTAATAGTATGATACAGAGAAAGATTAGTAGTATGCTAAATAGCATACTACAAAGTAAATGTTGAGAGCTCAGGAGACGATTAAATAAACTCATCAATCACATAGTTGTGTGCGTTCGATTGTGTTTTTTCGGCTACCGTTACACGTTGTCGGCAGTGATTGATGAATCGTCTTGAACTCTGATTACAATGTCCAACACACACACTTGAATCTACTTTAATGCCAGAAATAAGCAAAAATAAAAAACTATATTAACTCTTAATATTTCTGGTATTACAGTTTAATTTTCGACTGAAGTGTGTTCTGATACTTATACATAGTAAAATTTTGTGACAAATATTTTTGCACAATATTTCAACTACATACATGCCTATTTTGAAAATGATTTTAGCTTTTTGTTCAAAAAAAAAATGCTAAAAGACCCATTTCCAGAAGACTTAAATGGTTAATGTTTGCCAACAAAATGTTGCTTGTAATGTTCTGAAGACACTATAAGCCAAAAACCTAAGTATCATACGATTTTTTACTACACAAGGGTGCAACTTTAAGTAAGCCGTAAAATGAGTTTCAGATGTAAACTTTTAAAACGCCAATATATGTACATACATATATGCCTTTTAGTGCTCCCTACAAGAAGCAGTTTCAGAACATTGTTTTTTTGGAAAAAAAAATCTCATTTTGTTGTAGTTTTTTTAATGATTTGAGGTTACTTCGTTATTACAAGGGATGCGAGATTTAATAACGCCATCAACAATTTTCCTGCGAGTAAATTCCAAACGACATACATATACTGTCACATACGAAGTCGGAACTCCCAAAATCTTCTCCTTGCTTTTTTAAAATGTGAGGATACTGCAATGAGTACCGCTAACCGACGCCGACCACTTATCACATGCGTTGTGAGATTCAAAACTACCGAAGGCCCATAAATAACAGTGGCCTGGTTGCATTTAAGAAATAATTGCCAGCGCCGCGTGATGTTGACTCGTCCAGAGCTGCTTTACGAATGGTTGTAAAGTTTTATTTGAACGTTTTTAATTATGATTGACGGAAAAAATTGCATTTGCTTTGAGACGTCAAAGAGAAGTGCGAGAACGAAAAAAATTTGTTTATGTTCCTCTTTAATTTCAATTCACGTAAAAGATTTTCGTGGGTAAAACTGTTCCCACTTTACACCAAGACTTTCTGCAGATTTTTTTTTGTATATTTTTTAGCAAGACTGCCAACCGTAAATGTTGGCTATTAGGCTGCATACTAATCTAGTAGTTGGAGGGTCGCAGGTTCGTTTCTTTCGGAAGACCCTGGTTGTTTCGGCAGACAAGCCAAAGCAGCTTTGCAGTTTATATTTATTCAAAAAAAAAAAATTAATTATGATCCGATGACGACAATATTTGATTCGAACGCTACAAAGTCGAAATGCAAATGGTGATTGACGTGTTTATGTGTACGTCTCCTTTGAAGCGACAAGCACACGATGATCACACATACATACACACAAATGCAGTGATTGTCATGTTTATTTGCCCGTCTCTAGAGCGATTATACTTTCTTTATAAGTTAGCTTAGCACATCTATAGGTCATATTCTGTAATTCAAATCGATTTTAATTCGTCGCACGATTTTTTTAATTATTAATTTTCTATCAGTTATGACATTTGAGAATCTAAATAAAAGAAAAATTAAAAAAAAATTTGGGGGTTTATTATACCAGTAAAAAAAAGGAAGTCATTCTAGTGGAACTACATTTTCATTGACCATTTAGTCATACAAAACGTTGTAACTCCTCCATAGTGGTAGAAAATACTCACCAGAATTAAAAAAATAATAATTTTTTTAAAGAAATTTATGAACTAATTTTAGTCTAAAATTCAAAAGTTATTTGCTTAAATTTACATGAAAACACTGTTTTGGACTTAAATTCGTATTAAAAGAAACGAATGGTTAAAAAAGGCAACTATTTACCATTTTTCAGAGATGAAAATATTATCATACAACACAAAAAAGGGAATTTTTCTTAACATCGCTTCCAATTCAGTGACCAGGCATCGAAAAAGAGAACTTCTTGCAATGCCAACCCTATGTAAAAATCATTAGATCGGATCGAAATTTGCACTACTTCCAGATCGCAAACTCTACATTTTCATGACTTTTTTGGAGTCTCTATTTTTGCTGGGTATGTAATCCGAATCGATCGGAAATGTGTTCGAATTGTAGTGTTAATTACATACAAATTCGAACAGTTTCCGTTTCGAGTCGAATTTAATAATGAGCCCCCCCCCAAATATTTCTGTTACCCGAGTTAGTTTTCTAAAATAGTTCGATTTCAAATTGATTGCAAAATTTTCTCACACCAAAATTTAATTGGTTTTTGATGTGACCAATACTAGTTTATGCAATATAATAATCCCTCTTACGCTGTAACTATACCCTCTAGTTAGCCTAGAGCCATATGTATCTATGTCAAAACTCTTTTTTCTAGCGACAATTGCACTAGTTGAAATGTCGACAACTTTCCTTTTATGCGCGAGTAGAGACACGTAAGAGACAACAGTTATAGTGTATTTCTGGTGACATTGTCAACGAACGCGTCAATAGTTTGTTTTTCTTTTTTATTATGTTGTGCAATAATTTTAGGCGAGGGCCACTAAAATGTATTAGGGAATCTTTGGTTCAAATGTCTCCATATTGGTCGTAAAAGAATAGTGCTAAAGCCTTCTGGTAGATTTTCGATGACAAACCTATATATGTCAATACGAAATTACATCGGCTGTGTACACCTCGTCAGAAGTACTATTGACACTCACTAGTAAATCACTACTATTTTACTATTGACATCGAGCGATGAAATATCGACATTGTAGACTAGAGCCCCTAAAATTGACTAGTGAATCGTTGGTGCCAATGTCTCCATGTGGTCCCAAAAGAACTACTTACTCAGCAGTGCTACAGTCTAGTGGTAGATTTTCAATGACAAGCTAATGTTAAATGTCAATAGATGAAACCATTGGCTGGGGTACACTTGGTCAGTAGTACTACTGACAATGTCACTAGTAAATCGCTACAATTTCACTATTGGCATTTTCTGCGGGGTATTTGTCATAGTCACATTTACACAATACCCAAAACTTACTGCTAACTTACATAAAAAAGGAAAAGTTTTAAATAAAAGCATTTATTTTGACATTTTCATATTCTTATCGGATGATATTAAATGTACACGAGTTCGTTAAGGTAAAATGGACATCAAAAAAGAGTTAAAAAATATGTTTAATGCAAGCACAAGCATGTGTGTGTGTGTGTGTGTGTTTAAGTAATAAAATAAACACATTTTTATGGTTTGTTGTTTCAAATAAAAATAGCGTCAGTCCCTATCTCTCTGTTTATTTAAAAAAAAGTAAAAAAAATTCTACGAAAGCAAAAAAAAGTAGAAGAATAAATGTCTTTTACAATTTTATATGCATGAACGTACCCTTGGCATTAAACAAATTTAAAAAGTATCAAATATTTTTTTACTTTATTGCAGAGAGCAGTAATTAAAAATAAAATTTTAGTTTTCCCAAAGTAATTATAAAATATGTAAATAAACTTAGAAAAACATAGATAAATATGTACGCACATACAGCCAATTAAAAGTATATATACATTTATATAAGCTTAACAAAATTTGCAAGTTTCCAGAAAACATGGACTGTTAATTTAGTTGAAGCAAAACTTTATCTACAATTTACATTCAGTGCTAAACTAAAATATTCAAACATTCTGCTTTTATATTTATTACACCTTAAAAGATATGTGTGTGTGTGTGTGTGTGTGTGTGTGTACATTTATGTGAGTGAGTGTATAAAAACTGAATAAAAAACTGTTATACATATAAAAAAGAAGAAAAAAAGAAAACTTTTTCTACCAAGTGCTTGTGTTTCAACATGTAATAAATTAAAAAAAAGCACGCAAGCCACTCTAAACGAATTTAATATTTTGTTTGCTAATGTCTTTGTGTCTGCTTAATGTTTTACATGTCTACGCCAGGATGGCAAATTATCTTAAGTAGCAAACTAAAAAATTGGGTTTTTTTTTCTTCTTAGAAGACTTCTTAATTCCAAAACCAAAATGTGTATGTTACACCAGAGATCAATCATGAAGAGTATTTTTTATCTGCAATTATTTAAGCCTGCATTTGCATGATTATGCCAAATTGAGTTGTACAGTTTAATTCTTATAAAACATTAGGAGCATTTTGAAGACTCTATTCATTTAAATTCATTTAAATAATATTCGGGTATGAAACCAATTCTTGAATACTTTCTTTTCATAAATCTTTACATCACAAGGAACATGAAATTGATTTGCTTCATAGAATAATAATTTTTATATAATTTTTTTTCTTTTATAAAACCTTATTAATCAAATTTCCATAAAAAATTTGTGTTTCAAGTAAATTTTGGAAATATTTTTTTGAAGATAAGCGAGTTAATATTTATTTAAATATTATCTTGAAAGCTTAATTTTGCTCCCGTAATAAATATTTTAAGGAAATCTCTTTCCAAACCCATGAGGGCATCTTCTATTAAAAATATTGTGTTTTTTAGGGTTCCTTTCACCAAAAGTGAAAAGGAACCCTATTGTTTTCCCTACGGTGTCCGTCTGTTCGTCGCAGGCTATTTTCTCAGGAGCCGTACAAGCTACGGACCTGAAACTCGGACAGAGTATATAGATCATTGGCCAACAACAACAAAAGTAAAAAAATTATAAAATCGCCAAAACAAAAAATTGCAAAAACGAAAAAAATTGCCAAAATTAAAAAAAATTTCTAACACTAAAATAAATCGCCGAATTCAAACAAAATCGCCCAAATAAAAAAAATCGCCAAAACGAAGAAAAAAACGTCATTAACCCAAGAAAATCGAAAAAAGCGAAAAAGGCACCAAAACTAAAAAAAGTTTTATATGATAAAAAATCTCCAAAATGAATAAAAATCGTCATAATGAAAAACCGCAAAAAATCGACAAAAATAAAAAAATCGCCTATATGAAAAAAAATTTGCCAAAATAAAAAAAAATCGCCAAAAACCGAAAATCGCCAAAACGAGAGAAAAAGTGCAAAAACTAAAAAAAGCGAAAAAAATTTAAAAAAATCGCTAAAACCCGAAAAACGCAAAAAAACTAAAAAAAACACTCAAAACCGAAAAAAATGCCAAAACTATATTTTATATAGGCTAAGGTTCGTATTGGATTACATATCTAGTGCCGTACGGAACCCTTCGTGCGCACGTCAAAGTCGCACTTCGCTGAATTTATTTTAGTTTTGATTTAAAAATTCTAATTATAATTTTCTTTATTTCAAACGTAACGCTTGAAATAGACGTACATACATATGTATGCGTAGTGCTTGCATAAATATTTAATTTTATCTTTCTTATTACTATTTCACATCAGTGGTCTTCAATGTAAAATTCCTTTTATAAATATTTCTTAAGCAAATATTACTATATCCATGCTTTGTATGTACTAAAATAAAATTAAAATTTTCAGACAAACTCATTTCCTGCCAGCCTTGTGAATAATTCTTCCTTTAAGGATATTTTTAATTTCCTTTATTTGTTGCTAACAGACCTTTTTTGTGTAAACAAAAAAAATAAATAAACAAAATTAATATCTTTCCATTTTACAAATTAAATTAATTGCAAGTAAGAGTTTGCAAAAATGAAATGTTTGTTTATTTAAACTCTCAAATTTTCCTCTTTGCTTGTGTGCTCCCTAAAACTATGCTATGAATCTTAGTCTTGGTCATTTGTTTTTAACTTGAGTTGGTGTGAACGTGGGTGAGTTTTCGTTTCAATTTTAAATTCATTGCAAGTAGATGTGCTGTTACAACGACGAAGAATTTTTCTAAAGTGCTTTTGATCGTGTCTTTTTTTTGTACATTTTATTGAAACTGTCAAATACTAAAACCATAATTTATTATTCGATTTTATTTAACTTTTTACCCGTGGGGCAGCGGGTTAGAATTCTACCTCAGTGGTTCCCCCTGTTTGGCGTATACCCAGTGACAACGAAGTTTCAAAGCGACTGCTGGTCAATACACGCACACAATGGAAAACAAAGCCACAGGCATCAGAATCGATAACAGTATGGATATTGTCATACTGGGGGCAAATTACGGCACTCGTTATCAAACGATATTACGAAACATTTGAATAGAGTTTATATGATTTTTTTAAGATTTCGAACGGTATCGAAGGCCATAATTTATTTTCCCCCTGGATTGCAGAAAAACGTTTGCGATTCACGTGTGTGTGTGTGTGTGTGTGTGTGTGTGTGTGTTTGTGTTTAGAGCGTCAGTAGTATTCTTTTTATTTATGTCCTAATTCAGTTAGAAGATTTAGCACGTTTTTGTTTGAAAATACTTTTGAGTTCTTGTGTTTGAATTCTCTAAATTATTTTCTTCAAAAATACTTGTTGTCCTTGATATTGAATATTATTGCCATGTTTTTAAAACATAAAAATTAAATTAAAGTATTATACAATAATAAAAAAATTTATGGAAAATGTATGAAAAAATATTTGTTGGAAATAATGTGTGGAACAAAATTATAAAGCAAATACACGAATCTTCTAGCATAGACAATAAATAATAATTCTTCTAATAGGGCGTTTACACCTGCACAAAATCTAGTTGAACTTAATTAAAATCTTTGTGAAAATCTATAGCGCTTACAACAACTTTTTTAACATTTATCAAGATTATTTTATCCAAAACAAGACCCATTTACTGAAAAATTTCCAAAACTACAACCAAACAAATGCATTGTAGCCAATTCACACACCCAGACCGTAGATAATTCAATCATCTTTTTTTTTTAAATATCTTAAACAGTGTAAAAAAAAATAAATTAAAATATTAGATTTTGATTAGATTTCCTACAAATCTAATGCCAAAATAGATTTCGTTTTGTATGGGAAGTATAGAAAAAAGCAGCAAGATTTAGTACTAGATTTCTAGACAATGTAAATGCCCTATTAAAGAATCAAAACTGCTGCTTTTTTCGTCCATAGACAAGACGATCTAATCGTCGAACAGAATAAGAGCATTAAACAACCCAAAATGTTTCTTTTATTTTTATATCAAATGGGTGCTACACATTTCATTTCATTCATATTGAAGTTAAACCGAATACTAAAACTGATAAAAAAAAAACGATTTGCAGACTTGGATTCAGGGTGCCAGATAAACAAAAATAAAAATTTTTATTTCCCGGCAACGAAACAATTATTTAAAAATTTTTTATTTTAGTTTTACTCTTACATGATTAAATTGGCAGATTGTTGAGAAGATAAAGTACATTTTCAGTTCACTTGTTAATTTGGCCGTAATTATATATCTTTATTTTCGTTTTTGCAACTCTGCTATTGTTTTATGAATTTTTATATTTTCGTTAAAGCGCCTCTAGTGTTAAGGAGGTGTATTATTTTAAAGTTAGGTAGCGCAATTTATTAGTTACTTTAATTCACAGACGATTCATTGAGCTGCGATATGCACTAGATTTTAGACACTTATTTATATCAGAAAAATCTGTGGTGTTGATAATATTGTGTCTGGGCAGGGATCGACTAACAAGGTCTCTCGAAGCCTTCAGCCGGAAGCAGCAGTTTCTCTATTTCACACTTATTAAATCGTACATTTTTTTAAAGATCTTAATGTCTTATTAAAGGCTTTTGCTTGACAATAAAGATTTATAGATTTCAAAGACCAATTTCGCTCAATTATCTAACAAATTGTTATGGAATTTATTTAATTCAATTAAAATTATTTGTAAGCTTAAAGTTGTCAAGTTATAAATCAGCAGGAAAATAAAACTTCAAAGACACATGCTTAAAAAACATTTTGTACACTCACTGTAAGACCAACTAGCAATTCTGATAAACAGTTGTACAGTTTACTCCTAACTGATGGCTTTTTCGAATTAATGATGTTTCCATTTAAATGTTTTTTTTTTTTTTTGATAAACAACTTCCTACTCCTGCTTCACTAGTTATCTCTGTTACTTACACTAAACTACAACATCATCAGCAACTGCAGGGCAATGTGCACATAAAATACACACATTTATATAAAATATGCGTCTGTATATATACTCTTATGTATGAACCCTAAAAGCTTGCTTGCTTTGTTATAAAATGCTTTAGCCAAAAGACAACAACTTTTTATCAGCAGACAAATATTGACAATGAAATCGAGAAATCGGAAGTCAAAGAACATAAAAAATTTACTGATGTATAAATATTTCTTGTTGTAGCAAATTTTAAAGCACCAACATAACAATAAACTCGTACACTAATGCAGATATAAACAGCACAACAAGAAGAACAACAAAAATATCACTGCCATTTGACATGACATGTGCCAGCAACACTACAAAACAACTTGACAACTTTAACAAACACAGGACATCATCAAAATCATCGCTAAAGAGAATAAAATACAAACGTGACAATTTAAAAATGAAAAGTAAATGATAGTGCGAAAAGTTAACTCGCCAAATAATGGAAAATAAATGGAAAACATGCTTTTATATATTACACATACATATCGAGCCTTTGCTGCAATAGAGTCATAAGTAAAAAAAAAATGTAAATTAATTTTCATTTCTTTCTTCGTGTTTTTGTTTAAAAATTTCATAAGAATATCTTGTTTAAATTAATTTTCTGGAAAACAAGTTTTTTTTACTTATGGCTTTATTGAAACAAAGGCTCGTTATGTATGTATATTAACAAAAAAAAAAAAGAAAACTGCTTCTCCAAAGCAAACAAATTCATCGAAAGTGAAGAATTGAAATTATATTATTGAAAAATAAAATTGTTAAAAAAAACATACCAAGTGCTCTGGGAAAATTGGAAATTCAAATGCAAATTTTATTTTCTTTGAGTGCAATTTTTACTGAAACTTTTTACAAGCCAACCAGCAAAAAAAAAATGAAACACGTGCACACTTATTCATCAATATTAACAATTGAATGGCATATAGAAATAAAAAAAATACTTTATCGCTCGTAAAAATAAAATAAAATAGTTGGGCTATTCAAACGGTAGTTTTAAGTGTCATAGTGTCATAATGTTTTAAATTATTTACTATTCAAACAAAAATTTTAAAACATTATAACACTATGAGACCTAAGACTACCATACGAATTCCCCAAATATTTATTTCCAAAGGAAAATTTTTTCATCTGTTTTACATTGTTTAATAGTAACAATTTTCCGAACACAACTATTATCCAAAAGTATTTTTAAGAGTCACTTGAGTGAAGGAAATTCTCTTAAATTTCCTTAAACAGTCACTTAAGGTGCAATCAGACGTGACATAACCATAGCCATAGAACCAAACTAAAAGGCAACGCTGTATTTGATTACAGGTGACTCGCTATAGCGCCATTACCATTACCATAGAAACCAATTGAGTTTTGGTTTGGTTATTGCTATGGCATTATGGCCAGCCATGTCACGTCTAATTGCATCTTTATGTAATTGCAGGCAATTCATTTAAATTTTATTAAAATTTTATATTTCTATAGAAATATATAATAGTTCTATAGTATCTTTTATAAAAGATACTTTGTATAAAAGTACTTTTTAAAATGTGGTTTGTGCTTTTCAAAAAGGTACTTTTTGTTACAATGAAGTTTTCTAAAGGTACTCCTTTTAAATAAAATGTTTTCAAAAGAAACTTTTTTGTATCGTAATTTCTGAAAAAGGGCGCAATATAAAAAGGTATTTGTTAAAAAAAATTTTTAAAGTGCTTTTGTTTAAACATGTACTTTTGTTTAAAAACGTACTTTTGTCTAAAAAGGTACTTTTGTTTAAAAAGGTTTAAAACGTACTTTTGTTTAAAAAGTATCTTTGGTTTAAAAACATACTTTTGTTTAAAAAGGTACTTCTGTTTAGAAATGTACTTTGGTTTAAAAAGGTACTTTTGTTTAAATGTGTACTTTTGTTTAAAAATGTATTTTTGCTTAAAAAAGTAATTTGGTTTAACAAGATACTTTGGTTTAAAATGTACTTATGTTTAAAAAGGTGCTTCTGCTTAAAATGGCACTTCTGCTTAAAAAGGTACTTTTGTTTTAAAAGGTACTTGTGTTCAAAAAGGTACTTTTTTTTAAATAGAATTTTTGTTTAAAAATGTACTTCTGCTTAAAAATGTACCTTTGTTTAAAAAGATACTTTAGTTTAAGGGTACAATATAAAAAGGTCCTTTTTTTAAAAAAATACTTTTGCTTGAAAAGGTACTTTTGCTTAAAAAGCTACTTTTATTTAAAAAGGTACTTTGTTTTTTAAAGGTACTTTGGTTTGATCTTATGAACAAAAATTGTTTAGCTCTTTCCAGTAAATTTCTCACTAAGTACATTCTTGCCAGAACTGTTGCTTTTTCGTTTAGTGGCCGTGCCTTAATTTAAAAATTAGATTTATTTATTAACGGAAAAAGGTTGCAATAATGAAAAACACATAAACCTCACTCCAGCTAAAGTTATATTTGGCAATTATGAATCATAAAAGCAGGTTGTAACAACGGGCATTAAACTCATCACCTTGATGTGCAAATAATAAAAACTTTTTTGCGTATAATATGCATACATACATACATACTCATACAAATGTACACATGTATGAATATGTAAGCATGTCGAACATTGTTTTTCTTCATGCGGTGTGAACCAAGAGTAACACAGAAGAAAGTTTCCAATGCATGCAAGGAAGGTACTGGTATCATTTGTATTTTAAGTATAAAAAAATTTGCTCTTTAAATTGTAAAAAATTACTTGCAAACGACATAAATGGTCACTTAATTATTGAAAAGTGTTGTAGAAAATTAAACACACACTGTAACACTTTTGCACAGCAGTGCAAATACTTTTATATGAAATTAAATCAGATAAAATTCTAGTTGTATGTTTGTTGATTTGGAAATGAAAACTTACTCCCCAAAATCTTGAAACCAGCAAAGTATAAATGTTTCAGTAAAGAAAGTGAAGCTCTTTTTAAAATCCCTAACAAAATACTTTAAATATTTGCACATTTTATTTGAAATATTAATTTTTTTTAGCTGTTTTTAATTTAAGTTAATGGTGCGCAATAAAAAAAAGAAATTATTTATATAAAAATCTTCCATGGAATTATTTTAAAAATTTTAAAAAGCATTATAGACCACAATTGCGGTTCATAGACATTCCTTCCTCTCTCTCTCTCTCTCTCGCCACCCTTAAAGTATGCTTTGTAAAAATATTGATGCTTTTGTGTCATTCTAAAAATTTTTGTTTGTTAAACTTTTTAGCTTCAAGGTATGCTTTGATATTTTTGACATTATAATTTTCCTGAAAATATACTAAAAGGCAGGAAAGAGGAAAATTTACATATTTTGTATATTTTTTTTTAAATTATATGCAAAAAATATATTTCAAAGGATAAGAAAAGGATATAAGGGCCTTAAAGAAATAAAAATATGTAATTATTTCAGTTAGTTTCATGATTCATCATAAATCAATTCTTTGGCTTTTAATTTATTTAAATTAATAATTTTTTAAATCTAGTTAGATTTTTGTATATTTCCGTAGAAGAACGTTTAATGTATCCAAAAATAAAAAAATCTTGATTTAAAAAAAAATATGAGTTAGAGCCTTTCTATACTTTTGCGTAAATATATTTTCACGTTTACATATTTCATCTTGTGGTCAAACTAAGCTGGATTAAGGGATGAGACTTGCTTTCTTTTTGAAGCTATTACTGCTATTGTTGTATGTAATCTTCTGTCGAAATCGAAAAATAATCCATTACTTTATTTAAAAAATCCTTTACTATACAAACTACATTCATTTCGCTTTGTTTATTTTATTAATTCAAACCAGGGGCAAATTACGGCATTCGAAACGATTCGAAATTTTAAAATATTTCCATATAAACTCTATGGAAATATTTCGTAATTTCGTTCGATAACGAGAGCCGTAATTTGCCCCCAGAAATATTAAATTTCGATTACGATTAAGAATCAATTAGATTACATTATAAAAAGAATTGTAGTGATTCCTTTTAAAAGAATTTCTGATAAATGATTTATTGCAATTACTAATAATCGAAAATTAATCTGAATTACTAGAAATTACAAGAAAATAATCAAAAAGAATAAAAGTAATCAAAAAACAATCCGACTACTTTCAAAGATTACTTGGATGTTAATAAATAATCAAAAAGTATTAAAAGTAATAGGAATATTTTTTAATTACTTTTGATTCTTTTTGATTAAATTGTTGTAATTTCAAGCAATTCACATTTCTTTTCTATTATTAGTAATCGTAATCAATTAGTAATCGTGCGAAACTGAATACAATTGTAATTTAATCATTTCTTCACTTTTCAAAAAAAAAGTAATCAAATTAGTAATCAGTACGATTACTAATCACTACTTAACAGCATCCCAAAAATAGACAATGCTTATTTTGATTTAAAGTATATTGTCTCATATTCATAGTCAAAACAAAAATTTTAAAACCAATATTACCGTATAAAATACTGGTTTTAAACTCTTAAAGTATACTTTATTTTGATTATGAATATGCGCCATTAGCTTTATATGTTGTTATTAAGGTTAAAAAATTTATACATATGATTTTTAGAATATATTTTTATAATTAAGGAATGTCAACTTTTTGTAGCGTGCGACACTAAACAAATATGCTTGTTTTTTTTTCAAAGAAAACAAAAATTATATTTTGGTTCTTTATATATTTGTGTAGGCCATCAGTAGTTCTACATTAGGTAACATTTAAGAAAAATTAGTCACATTGTTGTGAAATTCAACCTTAATTGATTGCTGTCGCACGCGACAAAAAAGTAGAATTTCTCGTGAAAATGCCCATATGTTATTTACAATAAAAGTAACCCCACTAAAAATCCTTGACGGTCACGGTCAAGGATATTTTCCGTTATTTTCGTAATTTGTATTCAGTTTGTATATAGAATATAAAAATAAATACAGGTATTGAATATGTATCATCATGCTTTATCACACCGACAATAGATACAATTCTTTCAGCAGAATTCGAATAAAAGACACTGACATACATACATTCCACAGCCATGAATAGCATCATCGGCCTCACCAGTAGCAACATCATTGCCATGGACATTTATTTAACATTCAGCATCAATGATTTCTTTTCAAATAAATACAAAATATTGTTATTGTTACTTTTTTGTTGTATCTTCCTTTGTTAAATCTAGTATTTGTATTAAGGGCAAATAGTTGAAAGCAAAAATATGAAAAATTTTTGAAAAAAAATAAAGGTTACTAAGCTTTCTTCTTTTGAATAAAACTCAATATTCAACTAAGAAAAAGTTTCACACATTTAAAGAGAAAGAGAAAGGTACTCCTCATGGCCGTTACTAAGATTAAAATTTTCAGTTTTTGTTTTTTAAGAATGAATTGAAAATTCTTATCACTACGACAATTAAAAATAATCACTTGAAAAACTATGGCAATATCTCAGTTTATTCCTTGTTAAATGAAAACTTATTTCGTATTTTGACTACATCATTTTTGTATTAGATCAAAGAATCTAAAATAAAATCTTTGTAGGCTGAGTCTAAATAGCGTTAAACCTCATTATATTATAAGTATTTTACCCAACTTTAAACTTGCAATTGGTTGAATTCTTATCCCACATTTAATCCGATATCACTTGGTTACATACTCCTCCGTTGTTGCTTAAAACATATATCTAACGTTTTTTTTTTTAAATTTAAATAACAATTTTTTTTTAGTTTCACAAATTTAACTAACAACTTAATTAGGAATTCAGCGAAATGTCTCTTTAGCTTTGGCAAAAGATACTCGTTATAATGAATATTTAATCAATTTTGCAGTCGTTTCTTAACACAAGCAAGCAGGCAAGGTCAAGTTTGCAAGCATTTAAATCCACATACCCAAACACACTTCAAGATAAAGAAATTGTAAAATTTAATTCTAAAGGCTTCAAATGGAGATAAAGTGCAGCAAATACTTGTGAGACAAACAGATTTAATAACATTCAAAACGCAGTTTGCGTCCTAATGAAAGTAACTTTATGGAAATTAACTTTTATTAGAAGAAACTTAAAAAAATAGATTGATAAATGCGTATGTATATAAGCATACATACATACATACATATATAAAAAATGTGTTGCAAAGGACAATGTATGCATAAAAAATATATTTAATAAATTCAGTAAAGAGCGAATTTGAGCGTTTTTTTATTTGCCTTTTTTTTTGCTTTTTGTCTATTTTTAACCGACTTCAAAAAAATGAGGAGGTTAACAACTCGTCTCTCGGTACATTTGTGACCGATTGTAAATTTTTTTTTGTCTGAGAGGGTATAGCTTCCCATTGGTCCGATTGTAAAAAAAGTTGGCGGGGACACGCTCACAATCAAACTCATTTGATTGCTGCGAAACGTAGCAAACACCTTTGGTTCTTGTAATTACACAATTTTAAAGTTGAAAAAATGGGCGGGGCTACGCCCCTTAAAATATATTATAACATCTTACATGGTTCTACTTAACCGATTTCTACGCAACTTACCACACACCTTGAACTCCAAAATAGACACATTCTTAAAAAAAATGGGTGGGTCCACGCCCATTAAAATTTTATTTAATATTTCACAAGATTATATTTCACCGATTTTTATGAAACTGGGCGCAGAGCATAAGCTTAAATAAAAGCACAATCTTGCGTTAAAAAAAGTGGGCGGGGCACGCCTATTAAATTTTAGTATAATATTTCACGTGCTTGTACTTAACAAATATTTACGAAATTTGGCAGACACCTTGAACTCTTAAAAATACACAATCTTGTTTTAAAAAAAGTGGGCGTAGAGACGCCCTTTGAAATTTAATACTATACTTCACTAAAAAGCTAAAAATAACACTTTTTAAAAAAAAATTAACTTGACTTCAAAAATAAGCACTAAAAAGCTAAAAATAATATTGATCTAGTTAAATAAAATATTTTTACATATGTTACCCATAGTGTTGTTTGAAGTTGGTGCCAGTAATACAGGTACTAAACACATAGGAACATGACCGGTAAAAAAATTGCGAGAACATTTTATGTACATACATATATGTATGTATGTATGTATGTGCTTAGTTACTAATATTGCTGGCACCAACTTGCACATTAGCGATTTATTTTATTTATGGTAATATTTTTTATTTAAGTGCTTTTTTCGTTTTAGAACATCCCTTAGTTTTTAATTGTTATAATATAAGTACATATATATATGTATATGTAATTGTTCTGTGAAAATTTAACGTCCGTAATACTAAAGGCCCAACTATAATAGGAATAAGCGAACTTAAGCAACTGCGCGGTTACATATAAAACGTATGTGGCAAACTATAATGTACTTATGGAACTTTTCGTCAAGTTTCGTCAAATTTCATTTGCTTAAGTTAAGTGCCAAACTGAACGCACATTCCGTACGGAAAACACTGTTTTTGAATTTTTTTAAACTCAAGCAAACAGCAGCAGATAATATTCATTGATTTTAAATATTTTTTATTGTTTCTTATTTTATACTCAGAAAAAAAAGCAAAAATTTTATTTTCATTCTTTGTTTTACAATACACATATACACACATACACATGATATTATTTATGTATGTTCATTGTTGTACTTTTTGGTAGGTAAAACAAATAAAACAAATAATAAAGTGGTGGATATAATTACACGTGAATTTTTAATAGATTAGGACATTCCAACAAGTTAATTTGATTGAATTGCATTCATTTAGTAGTTATAAGAAGAAACAAAATTACCAAAAAAAATTTGAACAATACCTATATGTGCAACTGTGGCTAAAGAATACTCAAGTGCATGTAAGTGCATTGTGGCCACTTAAAAGACACATCTGAATTGCTTAAGTATTTGACAGACTTATCGTTCAATTCTGGTATTAGCTTAAGCCAGCTTATTCATATTATAGTTGGGCCTTAACTGTTCTCGAGAAAGCAGCCTGTGATAGACAGGGTTCATTTGGTATCGGCATCGTATGACAGGCCGTAAATAAACAAAAAATATATTCTAATATTTAAAACTACAAAACATGATTTGCCATTTATGCACTTAATTATGAAAGTGTTTGCTGGATATATGTATGTACTTTCGACTACAGTCGAAGATCGAAAGTTGATCATAATAAGGGCTTTTATTAATTAACTCTATTTTTTTTTCAAGTAGTTCAATATAATTTTTCATATTACTATATTGGAAACTATTGAATCAATATGACGCATTATTTATTTTATTAGTATTTTCAAGTTGCAGCTTTTCTCTGAGTGTACATTTTCTATTTCTCTTAAAATCATGGCCGCTAAATGCAGTGTTCCCAGTTTAGGGGATTTTTCCCCAAATTGGGGATTATTTTTCACGATTAGGGATGAAAATTTCGTCTAAGTCTAAAAATGTGTGTTACTATTCATAGTGTATGGTTTCTAATAAAGAAGAAGTATCAACGCAGATTAACGAATAATGAACGCTACCAAAACAAAAATACGCAACAAAATGCAATACAACCTTTTGAAATCGCTTCTAAGAATAAACACATACTTTCAAAATAATTCAATTTGTTGTGACAAATTTATTCCTTCTCCTGAAATGCTAAAACTTTTTAATACAAGTACTATGTACAACAAAGTTTCTGAGGCTCGTGAATCAGAAGATTTCGATTCTTAAGCTTTTTAATGGTAAACTTTGGTTTAAAAAATTTTTTATACTGGTGTATATTAAACTATGTGTAGTTTTTTCTTTACAAGTTAAAAACTAAGTACAAATTAAATTTATATACGTTCATATAATATAATATACTAGTATCTATCGTTATAAATGAATTTTATTGAATAAATATGTTATTTTTGTCATTATTTTTCAAATAAAATTAAAAAAAAATTTTAAAAATTTTATTTTTTTTTCATAAAAGAAAAAATTTTTATAAAAAATATCAAGTTGGGGATTTTTGGGGATGAGAAATCAAAAATCGGGGATAAGCTCTAGAAAAAAACTGGCAACACTGACTAAATGTTTTGTATCAACAAAATACCACAACCTGGCAACCAAAACTTGAATGCTATAATTACACAACATGTATGTGTATGTGTATATGTATGTGTGTGTGTGTCTGTGTCGTAATTGCATTTGGCCGCCAAGAGTATTGTTGCTGTGTGTGTCTTTTGTTAAAAATCCGCAACTGTTGTTCATTCTAATGGCTCGAGTAAAATGTAGATTAGATGCCATAATTCGTTTTAGAAAATATTTCGAAATATGTAGTGAATATACGAGTATGCAGAAGCAAAGGAAAAAGTTTCACTTAAATGCATAATTCCTTGAATAGCGTGTTAATAAATTAGCGAACTACTCGTATTAGCATCATCATAACTTCCTGCTAAATGTATGTATATATGTATAATATACATTATTGTATACACAGAAAAAAAAGATTTGTAAATACAAATAATTTATTTGTGAATACAATTAAAATATTATTTAAAAAGGCACCTACAACGATTTTTGTAAATACAAACACACATTTGTAACTTAAGAAAACAAAATCAACTCAATTATTTCCAATTAAAATTATTGTGTTATTAACAATTGAGTTGTTAACAGAAAAAAATTTTTTTTAATGAATTTGTTTTTCAAATTCTAATGTGTTGTTGCTTTGTTTGTATTTTTTTATATTATTTTAGAATTTTGTTTTTTGTTAAATTTTAAAGATGTTTGGATGAGTCGAACCGGCAATCTCTTCATTAATAGACTAATGTACTTACCACTCAGCTAAAGAGCAAATCGTTATTCGATAAGCAAATAATGAATACACATAAAATGCAAGTTCTTCTGTTTCTTCTACATGTGCGTATTCCGTTATGATATAATTTAACAAATAATTTTTTTGAGTAATTTAACTGACTAGAAAAATTTTAATTTGTTAAATCAACAATGAATTTTTTGAGTTTTTGCGTGATGTATAACATAAAATTTGGTTAGTTCAGTTTATTGAAAAAAATTTCTGTGTTTGTTGTCATATCAACAACTCAATTTTTTATATTAACTAAATATATATTTCAATTTAAATTAACTATTAACAATTTGTTTTGCTGGTTGCATTTTGATGATATTTTTTTCTGTGTATATTTATTCAAATTGAATAAATAAATGAAATCGGTATTTTTGTACATACGAGTATGTAAGTAAAATTTTAAGGAAAAACACGATTTTGAATTTTTTGATGATGCGTACTTTTGGATTTTCGACGACGATATGTATGTATGTGCGTGTATGTACATTCCAGCTGAATTAAAGTTTACATTTCATCAAATGCATGACCCAACTACATACACTGACCACACTCGTTGCCACACATTTATTATTTATTATCTGCTTGCAAACATGTTGGAGAATAAAAGACTTGTATGCATTAATGGGTGTGTTGTTTTCACATGTAAACCCAGCAAAATACTCGTATTTTAAAAAAGGTAATCGGGTTTGGAATTAAGATGTCGACGTTAGAAATCTTGCCGTTCTTTGTAATAGATTAAAGGATACTTGTAAAATTTTTCTTTAGTTTATTACGGAAACGTCAAGATTTCCATTGTCAACGTTTTACACAAACAGGCTGTTAATGATTTTAACAAGGCGTGAACCTAAAATAATCGATTCTTGAGAAGTACTTGCTTCATTCTCCTCTTTTACCAACTTGTACACAATTTTTCTTTAATTTTATTTAGTAGTTCTGATAATAATGTGTAATTTTTTGCTTTATATGAAAACTGCTGTAACAGCTGATAAATGTTTACAAGCTTAATAGGCAGATTTTGTAAAAAAATTCTTTTCTAAACGTTTTAAATTTGTATGAAAAATAACGAAAATTCGATTAAAAAAAATTTTTTTTCATACAAATTTCAAAACGAAAAGAACGTTTCTATTTACAAAATTTTGGCCTTAAGGCTCAGTTAGCCGACTGTAATGGAATGTTAAAGGGTGCTCCAAAACGAGCGACGAAAAATGTTAAAATCTCATGTAATATACATACAATTGTGTGTACATATGTATATTGACACTTGAAATTTGTAAAATTAGTGTATTTTTATATAGACTACAACAATAAACATTAAAATATTAAAAAATTTAAATTAAAGGGTGGTCCATCAGTTAATGCAATTTTGACTATGTAAATTTGACAAATTGCTATATCTTGGAGACCGTAAGAGGTAAACTCTTGTAATTTTCAGAAACGGTAAAACTAAAAAATCCGAATATTATAAAATCGCCAAACCGAAAAAAATCGCCAGAACCTGAAAAAAATCGCCAAAAATTAAAAAAAAATCGCCGAATCGAAAAAAATCGACAAAATTTTAAAAAAAATTCTAGCACTAAAATAAATTGCCAAATTCGAAAAAATCGTTTAAATGAAAAAAAAATCGCCAATATGAAAAATACGCCAAAAACCGAAAAAATCGCCAAAACGCGAAAAATGCGCCAAAACCAAAATAATTGTTTATGTGAAAAAAAAATCGCCAAAATTAAAAAAAATCGCCAAAATTTAAAATAAACGCCAAAAAACCGAAAAAATTCCCCAAAACGAAAAAAAAGTGCCAAAACTAAAAAAAATCACCTATATGAAAAAAACGCCAAATTAAAAAAAATCGTTAAAATAAAAAAATCGCCAAAATAAAAAAAAAACGCCAAAATAATAAAAATCGCCAAAATTAAAAAAACTTTAAAAACCCAAAAAAAAATCGCCAAAAAGGTGAAAAAAGTGCCAAAACTCAGAAAGCGCCAATAAATTCAAAAAACCCCCAAACTAAAAATAGTCGCTTAAAACCGAAAAAACCCAAAAACGAAAAAAATGCCAAAACTATAGTTTATATTGTTCGTATTGAATTACATATCTCGTGCCCATACGGAACCCTTCGTGCGCGGGTCAAAGTCGCACTTCACTGAATTTATTTATATTTTTTTTTAATTGCAAAAAATACGAATTTTCAGAAGAGTTAGAGGATTTATGTATGCCACTATATGCTGCTTTTAATGTTCTGAATAAATTTTCTCAGGACACTATATACCAAAAACCTGTGTATCGCACGATTTTCGAATTTTTTTTACTGCACAAGAGTGTAACTTTAAATAGGCCGTAAAATGAGTTTCAGATGTAAAATGTTTAAACGCTCATACTCGTACATATATCTTTCAGTATTGCCCTCTATAAGAATCAGTTGGCAGATGTTATTTTGAAGATAAAAAAATTTATTTTGTTGTACAGTGTTATTTTCCAAGTAAAATTGTTACCCAGCAAACATTTGAAAACCATGTGATGATGATATGGAAAGATATTTCAAATCAAATTTCGTGCATGAGAAATATTTTAGATTTCAAAAACATTAATAGCTTCCAGTGTTGCCAGTTTTTTTCTAGAGCTTAACTCAAATTTTTGGTTTTGTCATCCCCGAAAAGCCTCAAACTGAGTTTATTTTATTAAAAGATTTCTTTTGTGAACAAATAAAATTTTTTTAATTTTATTTAAAAAATACTGACAAAAATAACATATTTATTTAATAAAATTCATTTATATCGATAGTTTTATTTACATTCATATTAAATTAATTTGTACTCATAAAACAAGTATAAAAAAATTTCAAAAAATTCAAAATCAAAATCTTTTGATTCATCAGCCTCAGAAATTTTGTTGTACTTGTAGTACTTGTATTTAAAAGCTTTAGCATTTCAGTAGAAGGATTAAATTTGTCGCAACAAATTGAATTATTTTTAAAGTGTGTGTTTATTGTAAGAAGTGCTTCCAATAAGTCATATTGTATGTTGTTACGTATTTTTGTTTTGGTAGTATTCATTATTGATTAATCTGCCTTAATACTTCTTTATTGTTAGAAGCCATTCACTATGAACAATAACACACATTTTTAGTTTTGCCAGATCCACATTTCTTAGCTCAAAAATCACTCTTTTTATCATCAGTTATGAAAAAAATCCCCTTAAATTTGGTTTCATCCTCAACAAATCCCCAGATCCCCAACACAATATTTTTATTCCCAATCGAAAAAAATCCCTAATTTGGGGACAAAATTTCTAAAATGGCAACGTTGATAGTTAGTTTGCAAAACAAACATAAGAAATAGAAAGTTCTGCTCAAATTAAAAAAAAAGTTTAACAAAACAAATCAATCAGCTGTTTGCGAACAGCGAACAGTGTGACCGTTGTGTTACGCAATTGGGAAATTGTTAGTTTTTCGACTGTATTGAAAGTTTTAGTAAATTTATAATCAAGGTGTTTAAAATGTAGATTGGCAAGCTACGTCCAATGTGATAATTTTTTTGAAAAGCACTTTCCTCTTTTCTGCACAAAATAAAACAATCAGCTGATTAATTTTATCTGAGAAATATTACTGGAAGTTGCGCATATTTTATATTTGAAATTAAATTGCAAAAAAATTTAATATTTCAATTTAAAGTTATTTGTAATTCCAAGTACTTCAAGTTTGTTGGTTTATTTTTTGTTAGAAAAAACTTCAACCGTGTTTGTTTTACGAATGTTTAAATTATGAATGAAATAACGAAAGAATTATCACAGTCAGCCACTCGTTTTGGGGTTGTGTAAATTTTCACCTGTTTTTTTTTTAATTTTTCAATATTTGGCAAATTAAACACGGTCAATATGAATGAAATTTAAATTTCTATATGTATTCTAAGTTTATTTTTTTTTAATTTTGCTAATTGCACAATAAACAATTTCAAGAATTATTTGTTTAACAAGAATTTGTGTAATGTGTGTATTTATATGTAGGTGTGTGTGTGTGTGTATGTGTGTTGTGTGCATATGCATTTTATATTTATTTATTTTTTAGTGCAAAATTTTGCAATGACTGCTTAGAAAAGTATTTTGTCAAATAATTTTGAGGCAATTTTCAAGGTTAAATCTTAAAAGAAATGACAGATATTAAATAATTATCTCTCGACAGGATGTCAAAATTATTTTAACAGATGGTTTAAAAATATGAATAAAAAAAGAATAGAAAATTTTTTGTGAATATAAAGTCACCTTTTTATAATATTAAAAGCATAACACTTGCTGATATTGTAAAAAAATGTGTAAAAAAATTATAATAAACCAAAACCTAATTTGTTATATACTGCTACATTTTAGTATCCTTTATATTAGCATTATTGTCCATAAAAATCTTTATTCTTTGTATTTTGCTGCCGCCTAAAAGCATACTGCGACATAAGCATAAATTAATTAATATAAATACGCTTGCACAAGTAAAATAATGACTTTTTTCCATTTAAAGTAAGAACGCAATATAAAACTAATAAAAAGTTTTCTTTTTTTTCTCCAATTTTGAAGATGATATCCACTTACAACACACTTTCACAAGAACTTAACTAATAAAGTGTAATAAAAATTTTGCCTAAATGTATGTATGCTTTAGTATATACAAAAAATTTTTTATTACTTGTTTATTTATTTGCCAGTAGTAGTGACAGGGTTTTGTTAAGGAATTTGTTAGAAAGTGGGAAAATTGGTTTTTGCTGTTTCAACTTTGAAACATCTTTAAAACTTTCGTCAACAATTCAATTGAAGCAAATATTTATTTTACCCTAACAAAATTATTTATAATTTATTTTTTTTTTTAGATAAATATTTTCAAAATATCACTTGAAGGTTTTTGTTTTTGTTTGAAAGTAGAAAAGACAAGACGCAAAATTTTTATAGTGTTAAATATTTTGGAGTAGCTAAACGTGCTTCTGCTCTCATTTTCGTCATGAATTTGATTTTTGCGACAGTTCCAAATTTTAAGTTCCTTAAATTATTCTGCTGATATGAATGTTAAAGTTTTAAGGTTTCTTTATGTTTATTACGCAGAACGAGTTTGAGTGAAATATTACGCATGAATAGTTTTTATCTTAGATTAACACACAGCGATAAAAATAAGTGAATTCTACGCGTGTTCCTACTAAAATGGTTTTAAAAAGACTTTGTCATCACATTGAATCCTTATAAAAAAAACTGAACTTGCGATTTGAAAAGTGAACAGCACAACAACTAAACAACAATATTATTAACTGAAATGAAAATAATAAAATTTTGCACACATATTCGACATATGTATGTATATGTACATAAGAGAAATAGGTAGTGCTAGTTATATGTATGCAAGTGTTTAACACCTAAACATGTTCTTGTGAAACCCAGCGAGGTCTTAGTTTGTTTTTTGAAACCAAAGAAAATGCTTTCTTGACGAAGCTACACAAAGTTGATGCGAAATATCGGTAAAAAAAATAAATAAAATTGTAAAAGGTTGATTCAAATTCATTTAAATCACATTAAATTTACAAAAAATTATATGTTGTTTGAGTGTGTTGGTGTTTATTTGCTTTGTTCATACCCTGAAGGAAACGTGGGGTTAAGAGTCCCCAAGTCACCACTTTTGTCGACTATTTTGGTGACATTGTCAACAGAGCGCCTATTAGTATTGTTCTTAATGCGTAGATAAAATTTTTTTACATACACACAGTTAAGCTTCTTCTTAACGTTTTATTGGTTTGTTGAAAATAAAAGTGGCGTCCAGCAAAATTTAAGTGTTTATAAAAATAAGTTTAAAGAATCAACTCAAATCAATATAAACGTATTGAACACAATAATTAAAAAAAATACACAAAAAGAAGTTGCAAAAAACAAATAAAATAACAATCCATATTGTATAAAAAATATAAAATGTGAATTTTATACAATTTAAAGTAAAGGTGCCAATTATGGAAATTTTTGTTTGATCCTGTGGAAGATTTTGTGACATCAGTTAAAGTTTTGTCACACTTTCAGCTCCATACGTAAGTTTTTGACTTTACTAATTCAGCGTTATTGTATATTTTTTATGCATAAATTAAATTTTTTATAAATTTATTTAATAAAATACCAAAATGTGAACAAAATATGCATTTTCATTTTAAAAAGTGTATGCTAGAATTACTAAAATTTACTAGAGACAATCTGTTTCCAATGTCTTCATATGGTACCTAAAGTACTATGTAATCAGTAGTACCAATGTCAGTAGTTGCTTATCAATGACACGCACATGTTAAATGTCTATAGCAAAAAGCATTGTGTGGGGTATAATTAGTCAGTAGTACCGGCGACAAAGTCAATAGTCAATCAGTACTGAATCACTAGTGACATTTCCTCCAGGGTAGCTGCAACACACTTTTGTGCTTAGTTGTGTAGGTTGTTTTTGTATTGTTGTTGTTTTTTATGTTTCTAAACAGCCGACAAACTGCTGTTCGCTGGTAGGCAGTGTACCGGTCTTGCACACGGAAGAACGCAGGTTAGAATCCTGTTTTGTTTTTTTTTAACTAAAACTAAAACTTTTCAAATAAATTGTATGTTAAATGATAAGAATTAATGTTAAATTATAATTTAATTCAACATGGTACATATTTAGGGCCAATTTTACCAACTTATTTAAACATCAATTCATATTTACAAGTAATTTTTCCATACAAAAATTAATGAAAATCAAAATTTAAATAGGGTGAAATCGGCCCTTAGTGTGTGTCTTAAGAATATTTAAAGTTGTTATGGCTGAAGCGTTGACTACCACGCGATGAGTTCCGAGTTCAAATCTTGGTCTGTGTCAACCACACGTAAGTTAAATAATTAATAAAATACAATTATTACATTAAATTAATTTCATGTTGATCTTACTGGAAATAACTTTGATTCAACATGATTCTTCATTTTGATTTTAACAGTACTTAAAATTTAATTCAACGTCAAATAAAGTTATTTCAAAAGGAAAATGTTTTTTTTGACGATTACTATAAATCATGTTAAATTAACATGAAACACACATGAAGCAAAATCATTTCAAAAAAATTTTAAATTCATCCTATTTTTAACGATACTACATTGTTATTTTTTCTGTGTATATCTGATGAAAATCGTTTTCGATTGTCATTCAGCTAAAATCTGTATTGAAAACACTTAGCCGCCGTCGACGCGGCCAATTTTTGGCAAGGCTTTTCCATGGTTTTAAAAATAAAAGTTTTTTCATTATAAAACTCGGTGTTTGAAATTAAGAAAAAATGTGCTATTCCTTACAACAATTGCTTCAGCAGACCGCGATCCAACGATTTTCGTTTCGTCGTCGCCGTATATTCGGCAACCTGCAGCCGGCTTCAATTTCAGTTAGCAGAAAAAAAAATATATAGGAACAGCTGGAGGGTTATTCTGAATTGCGATGCGAAAATCAATCCGATGCGCAAATGAAATGCGATGCGAAAGAAAATTGTTATTCTATAAGGCTTTCGTAATCGCATTCGAGTTTTATTTTAAATCGTGGCAACGCCGGTTAAAAATAACAACGCTGGCCAGAAATATCAACGTTGGTCTAAAATAAATGTCAAAGTTAAATTTACAAAAGAAAAAGAAATTTGCTATTGTGCTTACAAAATAACATTAATTTATATAATATTTGTGTAATTTACCAAAAATGGATCCTGTGGCACTATGGTTTGATGATGAAGAGGTGTATGACCAAAATGAAAGGGTGTAAAGAAGATTGCTTAGAAGCAAATCGGATATTCTAAGCTTGAATGCAAAAAGGTAAAAAAAGCATTTGCCGACTGACATGCATTTAATGTTTTTAAATGACCTTTCGCCAGCTGGCTGTGTTTCATCATAAATTCCACCATTATTTCAAATTGGTGCGATTTGGTGGTCTTGTTGTTTGTTTCCCTGAATAATTTTAACAATTAATGTAAGAATAAATAAACAAAATTATTATTTTTCACTTACATTTTTGTGCTTTGCGAATGCTGTTTTGCCGTCGAATATATTTTGCGATTTTCGTATATATCTGACATTTGTTTTCGCAATACAGAATACCGAATTGCCACCTTTTCGCATTTTAAATGCGAATAAAAAAAGTACTTTGCGAACATCGTAACACAGAATAGGAAGTGTTCGTATTTGCATGTTTCCGACTCGTATTGACTTTCGCATCGCAATACAGAATAAGCCTCCTGATTTTTTTTGTAACCAACTGAAAATGAAACAAAGTTGGAATATGAAATCGATGCGTTTTCTGTCACACCCAAAACAATTTTCTACGTTTAGTCCTTTCATTTCAAATTGAATCGATTTCCATCATATACCTGATAATTATATATATACTATATATGTATATATTAATTCTTATGAAAGTTTTAAGTTAACGAACTATTCCGGCAAACTAAAATTTTTCTATGTCACCAACTCTTGTATTCTGTTTCGAATCATTGTTCGCTTTTATTGGTGTTCTTTCTCTTCTGTTTTCTTTCAAACTTTTAAAAATAATTTTCTTAACTTGAAACTTAATTAGATTTTTCATAAAATTAAAGTCCGACTTTGCCTCGCACACGACTGGTTCCGTATGGACACTTCATATCGTAGAAATATACGAAAAACTCAGTTTTAAAAACATTAGTTAGCGTCTTTCTATATTAAGGCAACAATATGTAACATTATACGAATTTTAGCCTATATAATTTAATATATTTTTTTTCATTTAAAGTACACGGTAAAATTTTTTCGTTTTTAATTTTTTTTTTGATATTTTTAGTTTTAGTGCGTTTTCTAGTTTGGAGATTTTTTCGTTTTTGAATTTTTTTTCTATCTTTGGTTTTTTTTTAGTTTTGTTGTTGTTTTTATGATTTATTTAAGTTTTAGCGATATTTTTTGTGTTGTTGATTTTTCGCTTTTTGACGATTTTTTATTTTGTGAGTTTGTTAGTTTTAGCGTTTTTGAAAATTTCAAGTGTTTCCAAGATACTGTAAGTTATCAAAATTACATTAACTGATAGAATACCCTTTAATTTTGATATTTGTTTTAATTTGAGTATTAATTGGTATAGTCTGCTTAAAAACACACTGTCTTTTCAAATTCCAAGTGTCCTTAGGATTTTAATATTTTTCGTTGCTCGCTCCAAAACACCCTTTAATTTTTCAAATGTCATATATTTGCTGTTGTAGCTGTCAAAGTTTTACATATTCTGTGAAAATTTCAGATTCTTAGCTCTTGTGGCTCGTGAGAAAACAGCCAGACGGACATCGGTTCTTTTTCACTTTAGGTGCACGGAAACTTAAAAAATTTAACATCGATTGTATTAAATTTCTGTATAAGAAAAAGCTGGCATGAAGTTAGCATGAAGTGGCAAAATTGAACATAATCTTAAAGAGTTTTGCCAAAAAAAAATTCACATTAAAAATCACGCTAGGACTTAGTAATGGGTTAGAACTACGTAATGCACCCATTCTTAATGTCAAATTGTGTGGAGGGAACTTGTTAACACCGAATGTGATTTCGCCACTTATGCTAACTTCATGCCAATTGTATTTCTTATACGAGTAAGGCCGCTAATTCAGAAATGAATTCCCAGCAACAACTATAAATGTTTTCTTAAAAAAAATGCCCTTGTACTATGATCCAAAAATTTACCTGAGAAAATATTTATTTTCTTTCCTTTAAAAAAATTATTTTCTAAATATAATTTTATTTACTGCGAGTTCAAAGTCAATGTTGAATCACTACACGGACACACACACAATCAATAGACTCTCACACCCACATGACATCTTTTTAACAAACAAAATTTAAAATTAGAAACGCAAATACTAATAAAGAATTTTTGAAGGGGGTGCCACAAATCTAATTAAAAAAAAAAGAAATTAACACAAAAATGTAAATATTTACATGAAACAAAACATGTTGTAACATTAAAAATAATCAAAAAGAAAACGAGAAAAAATAATAAGAAAATTTGTGCCAAAAATTTTGTGCGTTCATTAACACTAAGTGAGGAGGAGAAGAGTAGAAAGAATTCTTAAGCATTCAATAAAAAAATTAATTTAAAAAAAAACAGAATTTTTTGCGTAAATTTTGTTGAAGACTTGTTGTTTATTAATTTCAAATATTTTGAATGACTAATCATCAGTACACATGCAAAAAAATATACATATTAACGTGTAGTGAAGATTAATGTGGGAATTTGTTATAACCCAGCATTCCTAGATTTCAATTATTCTTACGTGGAATCTTTTTGGCGATTACTGTACTATACGACTATATCTTGCTAAAGCTATGTACAGACGACTGTCAGATCTTACATTATTGTCAGATCTGTCAATGACAATATTCCTTGTCAGTTCACACGGTTGTAAGTAAATCTTACAATTTATTGCCAGACGGTTGTATGGCAATTAATTCATCTGACAAAATTGTCAGCCGAAAAATTGTGAGTTCACACGGTTGTCATATGCACAAATTGTCAGATCTGTTGTTATGCGTTGCCAGACTCAAAGCGTTTATTAGAAATTTTTAAATATCAATCGTTTCTGTTTGTGTTAAATGTAAAAGTGAAAGTATAAATTATTATGGACCATAAAGAAGTAATTGCAATGATTTTGTGTGCATATATTTTATTATAATGTTTTATTTAAAATCAAGCGTGTGCAGTGTTGCCCATAGAAATAATTCTCTTACAATGACGCCATTGTCAGATGCATAAACTTCGCACATCTGACAATATTAAAATGTCTAACAAATATCTGGCAATAATTTTACAATGTGTTCACACGATTGTAAGATGTCTGACAATTTGTTGCCAGCTACTAGTCTTTCAATGGACTGACAATGGTTTTTCTGGCAACGACGTCTGACAAAATTTGTCAGTTCTTATGGTTGTAAGAAATTTTGAGCACATTTTACTGGCAATATTGTAAGATTTGACTACCGTCTGTAAATAGCTTTAGTAGCAAATATAAACTTCAGCATCATCGGTTGATTAGAGTGTAGTTTGCAACACATTTTGTTTTTTATGCCGCCAGACCAGTAACTTGACATGTGGTAAATAAAAGAAGATAAATCATCTGGTGAAGCGCAGTCGTGTAATTTGACTGAAATTATGGATAAACATACGAATACTTTATACTCAATACACAACGACACAAACCAATAACATGAAATACTTTATTCTAGGGATTGGTAAAAAAATCGATTTTCGATTTTTCGATCAACTTTTTTAATTTCGATTTTTAGAATCGATTAATCGTACATGAAAATCGATTTTAAAACCTTTTAAGACAAATTAGAGACTAAAGTGACAGTTCATGACTGAGTATTTGAAAAATTTTTACTGCAGAAATTTTTCGTAGCAAAAGAAACAGCAAAACTGAGCAAACTAAAAGTGTGAAAATTTTAGAGAAGGTTACACAAAAATTATTTCTAAGGATTATTAGTTTAAATATTGTTTTACTAACCACCTTTATTATATAACTAATTGTTGACATCAATGTCAAGACAATATCAAAGTCAAAGGACACTTACGTTCTATTTTTGTTCAGAAATTGATTATTTTTAAAAACGTCTTGCTGTTTAATAGTTTTCATAGAAATTAAGTGTCGTATTTTTGATGTTGTCTTAACGGTTGATGTCGACAAAAATTTACCGAATGACGATGTGTAACTTTAGTTACCAAACCTATCTTTTCACTAAGATTTTATAAAAAAAAGTTGTTGGTTTATGTGATTAATGCTTAGCCTGTTTCTTTGCCAAGTTAACTATTAAGCCAGCCTTAAAAAATAATCTTTCACAAGGCACTGATGTCGCAGGGATTTATAAATATTTTCTTTAGATTTCGTACATGTTAGGATTTTTTGCAACCGCGTTTTATTAAATATTAGAATTGCCAAAATTTTGATAATAATAAAAAATCGATTTGAATAGTCCAATAATCGATTTCAGCATAAAATCGCCGACATAAACTCGATGGCGAAAAATCGATGTTTTTAAACAGAAAATCGATTTTCGATTGGAATCGAAATCGAAGCTTCCACCCCTTCATCCACCTTTGAGCCATCAGTGAAGGAATTAAAATTATGCCCACTATAGTTAAGAGCTTCGAGATAGCCTTCTTCCCTTATAGTGATCTATGGTTTGTCAAGGAAGTTAATTTTTGGAATGCTGTAGTCCGAGCTACACTCTATGTCTTCCAGCAATTTACCGTGACCAAATGGTTTGTTCATTTGATGAACAACAATATTTAAAAAACAAAACAAAAACAAATTAATTCATATGCTTTGAGTTAAAGCATGGATGGAAATTCCATCTACATCTGCCAATCTAGAAACTATTTCCTTTGAAGACTTTTTAAGTTGAAAATATTTCGTAACGCTTGAAGTTGTTGGAGTCACCTCGAAAACCTCTATTACATCTGCTTCTATGCTTATATTATGCATCTTTACGGAGTTGTATTTTTCAGTAGTAAAACAACGAACAGCAATGTAAAAAAATCAAATTCCTAAAATGTATATAAAATTCCAGAAAATTCCCGTTGATACTTTGCCGGGATTTGTAAAAAAAATTATTCCAGGGAATTTCCGGAATTTTTTTCCCGCATAGTAACTCTAGTACTGATGCTCTGTTTGTTTTATAAAATGTGTTTTTATGCAATTTTAATTTTCTTGACGTTGATAAGCCAATTTTTTTTTATGTTAAACAGCTGTTGCTTGGAAAACTTTCAACAATATTAGGAAATTTTGTAGTGCTGCCGTACTTTCAACAAAAACAGCAAGCAGTATTTATATACAATTTAATTAAAAATTAGCTAAATAAGTATGTAAATAGTAAGTTAAAGAGGTCGTTGCAAATATGTTTGCGGGGTTACTGCATGTCCGTCTACATTCAACACACCATTGAATTGAAATAAATCGGTTGTGTTTTTATCTCTGTGCGTTACGCTGCATTTTATTATATTATATTATATTATTTAAGGTGGGAATGTATAATAACTGTTAATTTATTGTTATCTGATATTATTATATATTATTTCTTTGTATATATAAAAAAAATTCATGTTGAGTTGAAGTTCATTAAAATTCTTCTTATCTAGAGTGAAGGTTGCCTGAATACAAAATAAAATACATTAAAATTCTTTTCTGTTATTTGTAGTAAAAAAAAAAGATAAATTCATTAGAAGAGAAATTAAAAAAAAATTATTTTTTATAGAAAAAATTGTATTTATATACATGGAGGCTTTAAAGAGAAAACTTTGCAATTAAAGTTTGCTTATTATTATTTTCTTTTGAAATAGCAGTTATTTGTAATTAGAATTCGTGATGAAATAGTTTAAAGCAAAACTTTTAGCTGTTACTTTGCTTGGTGTGAATTGGCATATTTCCTTTATGAAAAAAATGACATCTGATATATGAAATATACAGCAACGCCAATATAAACTATAGTTTTTGCATTTCGGTTTTAAGCGTAATTTTTTTAATTTTGGGGTTTTTTATGTTTATTGGCGCTTTCTGAGTCTTGGCACTTTTTTTCTCGTTTTGTCGATTTTTTTGGTCTTTGATTTTGTTTTAATTTTTATTATTGTGGTGTTTTTTTTTTGTTTTTGGCGATTTTTTTATTTTGGCATTTCTTTTTTAATTTTGGCGTTTTTTTCATATAGGTGATTTTTTTTGGTTTTGGCGATTTTTTTAGTTTTGGCACTTTTTTTCTCGTTTTGAGGACTTTTTTCGGTTTTTGGGTTTTTTTTAATTTCGGCGATTTTTTTTTTTAATTTTGGCGATTTTTTTTCATATTAGCGATTTTTTTCACATAAACAATTATTTTGGTTTTGGCGCATTTTTCGCGTTTTGGCGATTTTTTTCGGTTTCTGGCGTTTTTTTTATTTTGGCGATTTTTTCGAATTTGGCGATTTATGTTAGTGCTAGAATTTTTTTAAATTTTGTCGATTTTTTTCGATTTGGCGATTTTTTGTTTAAATTTTTGGCGATTTTTTTCAGGTTTTGACGATTTTTTTCGGTTTGGCGATTTTATAATTTTCGGATTTTTTAGTTTTACCGTTTTTGAAAATTTCAAGAGCTTACCTCTTACGGTTTCCAAGATATAGCAAGTTGTCAAAATTATATAGTCAAATTTGCATTAACTGATGGACCGTACCATCCTTTAATTAAAATTTTTTTTTAAGTTTTAATGTTAATTATTGTAGTCTATATAAAAATACTCTAATTTTACAAATTTCAATTGTCAATATACATACATATGTACTAATTTGAAATTTATTTGCTTGTGGTTTAGCTTGGTCTATATACGTATTTCATTGGCGCTTAAACCAAATCATCAGTAGACTTCAACCACAAATTTTGAACAGTCACAAACCTCTTACTTTATGCACAGACTTTCAAAAACTATATGAGAATTCATATTCATGGTTTAAGCGCCAATGAAATACGTATATAGACCAAGCTAAACCACAAGCAAATAAATTTCAAATTAAAATATAATTATGACAATATGTCGAATAATAAACTTCTTAAATGTTAAATTTTAGATTTTATTTTTCATTTTGCCTTGTAATTACTTTTATTGTTATCCAATGGATTTCTAATTGTATGAAGGTGTAGAAAAATAAAATAGATTCATATCGAATATAAATTATTTGCTGGGTTTTGTATGAGTTTCAAAGCCTACCAAACTTATTTTGTCTTTGTGATTTTCAAAAATATTATTGTTCTATGAATTCTCATATAGTTTTTGAAAGTCTGTGCATAAAGTAAGAGGTTTGTGACTGTTCAAAATTTGTGGTTGAAGTCTACTGATGATTTGGTTTAAGCGCCAATGAAATACGTATATAGACCAAGCTAAACCACAAGCAAATAAATTTCAAATTAAAATATAATTATGACAATATGTCGAATAATAAACTTCTTACATACATATGTACATACAATTGTATGTATATTACATGGGATTTTAAAATTTTTCGTCGCTCGTTTTGGAACACCCTTTAATTTTTAATTCGGCCAATGTTCTACATACTTTGTCCAAATTTCTGGTCCGTAGCTCTTACGGTTCCTGGGAAAATACCGTGACGGACAGCGTGCGAAAACAAAGGGTTCCTTTTTTCACCTTTGGTGTACGGAACCCTAAAAAGGAGCGAAAAAATTTGATAGATACTTTTTCATACCATCCAAACTGTTTATAAACAATAATACGAAATTTATATGCCTTGCATATATGCATTTCCACGGGAAAGTCCTTGTTTTTGTCGCGTGCGACAGCAAGCAATCAAGCGTGCGACAGCAAGCAATTAAACTTGTATTTCAGAACAATGTGACTCGATTTTTCTTAAAATTTGACCAAATGTAGAGCTACTGACGGCCTATGCAAATATATAAAAAAGTAGAGAAAAAGTTTCGTTTTCTTTGAAAAGATAAGCATATTTGTTTGGTGTCGCACGCTACAAAAAGTTGATATTCCTGTGGAAATGCCAACATGTATACAATTTAAAAAAAACATTAATTCAATTTTGTGGTTGACTGTTGCTTATAAAGCAAATAACAGACGTGTTTTGCCTTTATATAGAGATTATATATTTAATATTTAGAAATGTTCTTGTTTAACTGAGATTTATTTGCATAAATAAATAAATATTTTTTAATTTTTCTCATATTTCTATTTGCCACAAAATTTTATTACATTTCCTATGTCACCCACCCACCCATCATCCCCCCAAAATCAGCAAGCAGTTCCTTTAACTTATGCTGCTTTTCTTGTAGTTAAACATTTGTGGCTGATAGTTTGATAGTACACTTCAGCTGATACGTGCCAGCACACTTGCATTTCATTTTAAACATTTTTATTTTTTTTCTTCTTCTTAATTTGTTGGTATTCAGGCCGAAAAACATTTGTAACCTTGAACAGCAAAAGAACATGAAAAAAAGTTATTTTTTGACATTTATTTGCAATATTTTTTAAGAGTAAAATAATATTAACAAGACAGGCCTTTAGTTAAACCATGCGTTAAGGAAAAGAAAATGTTAGCACCAACACATGCTACTAAACATTTATTTAAATTCGAAAGCAAAAAAAAAGGAAAGTCCAGTGAAATAAAAACGAAGTGTATTGCATGCAACTAAACTGAAAGTATGCTTTGCAAATTGCTGAAGTAGTGACCATGAAAAGCAACAAAAAAAAAAACAAAGTATGCTTTGAAATACGAGTATGAAGAAGCCAAGTCATTCATTCATTCATTCGCTGGCTATTTCCAATTGGGATGACTTTTATTGTTATATACTTACTGGTTTATCAGTGTGTTCGAATTTATGTAGGACTGGCAACATTTTCCATATTTAGTATTTTATATTCTGTTCAGTTTTTCCTTCTTTTTTATATGTATGTATATGCGTTGTTACCATATCATAACCTCAATTTTGTGTTATGTAACTGCTGTTTCAATACATATACTTTCATTATTTTCTTTTCCACTTTTTCCCCCCTTTCCAGATTCTCGTTATGTGTGTGTAACAGTATGTTACAATGTATGTATGTGTGTGTGTGTGTTTAGTAACAACATTCTTTGCCATTGTCAAAATACAAGAATGTACAATAAAATCCTGAAAGCCATTTTGCCTGCCACTACTTGAATGTATGTATAAGTGAGTGAGTCAGTTAGATTCTGAGTGTGTTTGTGTGTGTGTATGTGTGCATGATAATACATGTGCTTTTGTAGTATTAAATTCTTTGCACATTTGTGTAGTAGGTTGTTGTTGTTGTTGTATTTATGAATTTTATACTTATGCTTATTTGAACAGCTTCAGAATAAGGAATCTAATATTTTCACGATTCTAGTACTTATCATTACAGTTAGTAAAGGTTATGTAGCTTTTTTAAACACTTATTTAAACTTAAGAAATAGTTTCTTTATAGCAAATTGTAAAAGTTAACTCTATGCAATACCAAACAAAAAGTTGGCTTTTGTCTGCTTTACTATTAACAGCCTCTCAGCAATATTTAGCTGTCAGCTGTTGTTGCCACCTGACAGGCAACTGGCAATTTTTTGATATTCTATTGACATAATGTCGACAAAGAATTGTTCCAGGCGTAGTTAAACTTAAATATCTTTTAATCGACTCAGCACCACAAGAAATTTTACCATAAGTTAGAATTTTCATGAAATAATAATCAAAATTACTTCATAGTAACCAAAATTTTAAATTAAAAAAAAAAGTAAACAATTACTTTGATGCAATGATAGATATGTATATTGGGCCTTAATACGAATGTCGTGTTACGACTTCAACTACGACGATTTTGTACTATACTAAAGAACATTGCAACAGTTTTTAACAAGGAACCTAAAGTTTTATTCGAATATTATTATTATTTATTTCGATGGAATAAGTGAGTTTATATTATAATTATCAAATAATAGTCAAGTAGTCGAAAAAATTTAAATTTTATTCGATTAATCGATTAAATGACGAATTAAACATTTTATTAGAATAACCGCATAAAATTAGTTAAATATTTTATTACCACAAAATAACCAAACAAACGAATAAATTTTAAATACTCTCTTATTATTCGAATAAATAACGAATACAAGTTATATGTCACACTGTATTAATAGTCAAGAAAATTTAAAAACAAATTAGAACAAATACCTTCAATAAGGTTTATTAGTAAATTTAAAAATTTAAACGAATAAATTCAAAGTTTTTGTTTGACTATTCGAATAAATAACGAAGACAAAATTTTATTCGAATAAAATTGTATACCATTATTAATAAAAATTAAAAATAGGAGCGCAATATATTATTGTCAAAAAATAGTCAAATAAACGAAAAATATTAAAACTATTCGATTAATCGATAAAAGGCCGGACTAAAATTTTATTCGAATAGTGAAATGAAATTATGTATGTTAATTTTTTATGTAAACAAAAAATAACCGAATAATCAAATAAATTTTAAGTACTATTTCTTTATTCGAATAAATAACGAATAAGAATTCTATTTCAATAGTGGAATAATGGCCCTTATTTTAAATTCGACTACGTCAAGTTGGCCATAGATTTAAAGAAATCACTTGAAGTGTTCTTTAAAGAATCTTTCACTTTAGTCAGTTATTTGATTGAATGACGAATAAAAATATATGTTTGTATATGCATAGTTTTATTAGATTACTATTTGACTTAATTTGAATACCTTGAATAACGGTTTACAATTAATCGATTCAGGAATTAATTTCGAAAAAAATATATATTCGCTGAAACGAATAAATCTCAAGCTCCGATTTGATTTTTCGATTAAGTACGTAGAAAAGATTTCATCCGCATAATAACAATATATTACTTAAATGTTGAACGGCGAATAAAAATTTTTATTCGTGTAATGGACTAAAATTATCTTAACGACAGTAAATAAACGAATAATCGAATAAATTTTAAATACTCTGTAATTATTCGAGTAAGCAGCAAATAAAAACGTTATTCTAATAATAGCTAAATATATAAATAAAGCACAAATATTAGTTTAAATGTTCATTCAGAGAGAATAGACGTTTAGTCGAAGTATTTTAAGTCTAATTTTTTTTAAAAAGATAACGAAAACATAAAATCTAAGAACGGAATAAAAGTAAAAAAATAATTTTAAATTGTTTCTTTATAATTTAGCAATCAAAAAAATTTATTTTTAATCGATTAATCAAATAAATAATAATGATAAATTAAAAAAATTACACGAATAATTAAATAAAAATATAAAAAATTACGAAAAAAAATGCAAATAAAAAAATAGTTATATAACGAATAATAAGTTTTATTCAAATAATAAAATAACAGGCAAATGAAAAATTAACGATAATTATTCATATACATATCATTAAGAAAAAATAATCAAGTAATCAAATTGATTTTAAGTTTTATTTAATTATTCGAATCAAAATCGAATTAAATATCGATCTTGAATAACGGAATAAAATACAAACATTAGTTTAACAATTTATACGAAAAAAGAAGGAATAAGCCAATAACCGAAAGAAGGTAAAATATATTCGATTCTTCGATTGAACAACGAATAACCACACGACGGAGACTAAAACACAAATAAAAGCGAATTCAAGTTTAAATTTTTTTTAACAAAAAATAATTGATCAATCAAAAACAAAATTTTTTATTCAATTATTCGAATAAATAATAATTTAAAAAAGTTTATGCGAACAATGGAGCAATACAAAAATATTAATTAGTTGAAGTTCTTGTTTAAAAACAACTAATTAAAGAATTGGAAAAAGTTTAATATCCTTTCGATTATTCGAATGAAAAGTAAATAACAATTTTTGTTCTGTCAGTCAATAGAAAGCAGTATGTTGTGTCTACGAACATAAAAATAAAATTATACCCTTTAAATTGTTTATCTAATTTTTCGACCTTTTTTATATGTTCAATGAAACTATTTTTTTAAGCTTTAGGTCAATAAATTTCATAAATTTCTTTATATTTTTATTTTTATATCGATATTTCATTAACCTTTGGTTAACTTCTTCAAACAAATATTGTAGACTTACACCTATTTTGTTTTTATACCACTTTTCAAAACTTGTTAAAAAAAATTATATGACACACATTGTTATTTATAGTTATAAAAAAATTTTTTTGATTGAAAAGAAAAAAAGACGAAAACTAACTATCAAAATATAAAAACAAGAATAATACTGAAGAAGTTAACCAAAGGTTAACGAAATATCGATATAAAAATAAAAATATAAAGAAATTTATGAAATTTACTGACGTAAAGCTTAAAAAAAATAGTTTCATTGATTATACCCTTTACATAAAAGAAATTTATTATTTGTCATAAGTTTATTTTAATTGAAATTTATTTGCTAATTGTTAAGCATGTCCATATGTAGTTTAAGTATACTGATTATTTGGTAAAGCACCAACGAAATGCATATATACATGCTGAACCATCAGCAAATAAATATCAATTAACTTTTTATATAAAATTATTGACAATTATTTTCTGAAGGCATGGAAAGCTCAATTTGTTTTAATTCTGAGCTTGGCATTCTCTAGTGAATTCAAAATTCATTAAAATTCTTTTAAATTGTTTTGTTGTCTTTCAAATAAAAGAAACCCTTCACTATGAAACAACAGCAATTTATTTTTTATTTATTTGTCGATGTCTTCCTTATTCTAACCACACGCCATGTATGCCACTTTCATTTCAACAAAATTCAATTTTAAAGCTTATTGAAACAAAAGAAGTATTTACAAAATATTTACAAAATATTTAAGAGTAATAAAAAAGCAAAATAAAACGAAACAGTTAAATTAAATTAAACTATTTATTAAACAAGAAGCTTGAAATTGTTGCGACAGTAACTTAAGTTAAAAAAAAAAAACTTAATAAAGTTTTACAGTATTAAGCAAAAGAATCAACTTTTAATGTATTTTGGAAGTAAAAATTTCAATTACTTTTTTTTTAAAGTTTTGAAAGGTTTGTAATGACAAAAAAGAAAACTTCTTTGTTAAAATATTTCGCAATCAACGTTTTTTTTTTCTTCGAAACTAATTTAAATTTGAAAATCTCAACTCACTTTAATGTTATACAAGATTATGAATGAATTGCAAAACTTGTTGCTAAAATATTATCAATGAAAAAAAATTTTTTTTAATATACATAATTTATATTGAATATTTTTTTTCATTACTTCATTTAAGTCAAGAGATTTTATTATTATGTTTTCATAAAACATACTTTAGGGTTTATTTACTTAATGTTGTGTAAGCTTAGGTGCATTAAAGTCGTCTTAGTAATTTTGTTGTAAACACGTTACTGATTTTAGTGCAAAAAACACTTTTGATATCATTACTCTAGATACTTATCTCATGTACGGCATACTACACAGTTTAGGATTTGTTAAAGACTTGTATATTGTTTTATTCACACTACTATAAATATATAAATATTACATTATATAAAAATTTAGATACATATAATCCTAATAATATCATTTTCTATTTTCTTGCAGGTAAGCTGAGAATTGCAATAAAAACAAGCAAGTATAATAAAAATTATAATCAAAAACATTTCAAAAAATTATAAGAAGAAAATTTATATAAAGAATTTAAGGTACATTTTTAAACGAATTCAAAAAAAAGCTATAGATTCAGTATCAGTATTCAGTAGAAGACCTATTGTTTCAGTATATTTAAAAAATGGGCAATTACACGCAGGAAAAATTAATTTACTTATGATTTGATTAGGCTAAAGCTCGTATCGCTTTAAAAGACAAATTACATGGGATAATTACACTGTGCTAGTTCAAAAATGTAACATAGGGGGGGGGGGGGACCTGGTGAGCAAACCTAATTCGAGTACGCTGATTTTAATGATGCTAACCATTTTTTTAGGTTAGCTCTTGTTTAAAAAATAATTAAGATTGAAAATGTGGTGTTTGTTGATTTTATGCCGTTCCTGGAGAAAAAAACGTATCTTAATATTTCATACAAGGTGCAAAGACTTGCATATAACTAGTGTATATAACTAGTGCTCTTCGCAATATTCCTACCGATGCTCCTGCACCTACTACCATTGGACCTTTGCAATCCGTCTTCGTTGTACCTCTCTGTGGAACGGAAATGGTACCGACTGCTGTAGAATACTCGACGATGAAGCTTGGGGATGGATGGCTCTACAACACAAATGTCTTTACAAAACATGGGTACCATCCACAGAATTGTGTATGAATGTAACTGCAGGTAGAAGAAAAAGGGTTTATTTTTATACGGACGGCTCCAAAAAACAAGAAGGTGTTTGTTATGTAGTATTTTCAGGGGCTTTAGGTCTTCGTATTGCAAAGCGACTTGCGGATCACTGCAGTGTCTTCCAGGCAGAGATCCTTGCTTTAAAAGAAGTTGCAGATTGGTTGAAAGTGAATGTCACTTCAACGACTTTGATTAACATACATACACTAATATTCGAGCAGCTATATGGCCCTTGAATCCCCGCTTCTAAGAACAACAACAGCCCTCGACTACCGATCGTCTCTAAACGAGATGGCAGAGCAATTTGGTATTAGGTTCATCTGGATCCCGGGACATAGAGCCTTTCAGGGTATTTCTAGGGCTGATGAGCTTGATAGAACAGGATCCACCGGGTGTGGACCTGTGGAATGTGTGGGTTTACCTCTACTATCTTGCAAACTCAGACTTAGGCTGAGTTTACACCTGGCATTTCTTGTCTGACATTTGCACAAAAAACGTAACCAACTAATTACTAATGAAAAACTGTTTGATTCAGACATGTATTTATTGATTTAAATAGTTTGCAATCATTTTGGATTCTATAAATTTGTCTATTAATTATGTATGAAACTGTTTAACTTAATAAATACATGTCTGAATCAAATAGTCTTTCATTAGTAATTAGTTGGTTACGCTTTTTTTGCGCTTGTGTGGCATTTGGCACACAGATGTAAACCCGGCCATAGGCGCAAGACAGAAGATGAAACAAATAGAAGGTGGGTCAAAAGAAATGATTGCATGATAACCAGGCAGTTGTGGACTCAGCTTCTTTGATTTGAAGAAATAAGAAACAAATATCGATTCTAGTGTCCGTGCTAACCGGACACTGTCTCATAGGTAGGCATGCACAAAGGTTAAAGATCGAACACAGCTGCCAAGATATCGATGAAGAGGAAAGTGCAGAACATTTTCTGTGTCACTGCCCTGTATTTGATGGCCATAATGGGTGCTCTTGAGTTCCAGGTATTTTATGACTTCGCCAGTGTTAAACTGCAACGTATTAGAAGCTTTATATTGAGCTCTGGTTGGTTCGACGGTGGCGATTTCGCATAACTCTTCGTGGAATCACAATGCACCATAACGACCTAAGTAACCTAACCTAACCTAACCTAGTTTTTGTATGAGCGAAACAATTGTGAATTAATTTGCTCGTGGTGCATGAATTAAACCAATAATTGGTGCATTGCGGCAACTATGTGTACTTTTTTAATTCAACAAATATTTTTTTATTTAAAATTAAATATTTTTTCATTTAGAAAAAAAATTAAAAAAAACTACTCAATTATAATCGAATAAGTTGCGTCTAGCTAACAGCACTTTTGCACTTTTAGCATTTTTATATTTAGCAAAATTGCTCTTAATCTAGTTCATTTTATATATAAAGTTGTCTAAAAATAAATTAGAAATTAAACAGAAAATTATTATTAATAAAACAAAAATTTTATTTTTATTTCCTTTGCTTTTTCTTATTCTATGAAATTAAATTAACGCGAATATATTTGTTCCTTTATATACATACATAGATACATATTAATACAAAAAACTATTTTTAAAAATAAAGATATCAATCGATAGCAATTCGACATGCGATGACAAATTTATGAGAAAATGGCAAAAGGAAAAAAAAATTATTGAAAGTGTTAAAAAATTTGTCATATGAATTTAATTTTTTTTTACGCTGAATATATAAAATCGTATTTAAGCTGAAGCCCATTTATTTTCTTATACGAGTATATACATACATGTACGTGTTGTGCACTTAGTAATTTTCCAAAAAAAAAACCAAGAAAAATTGCTGCTGGCTGACTGACATAGTTGCAATGTTAATATAAATTTGGTGTTTGTTGTTAGTAAAACTTACACGCTCGTATTTTCGTGGCAAATAGCAAAAAGTAATAAATTTTTATTCGAAGGTTACTAACAGAACTGCTTTTAGAAGCTGCAAAAAAGGAAAAAGAAAAAAAGAAAGAGTGCCATGAAGTTATTTTAAAAATAATTCAATATTAGAAATCTAAAATATCAAAACAAGCACTAAAGTCTGGATCATACTATCGGCAAAATATATCGATTTTCGTCGGCTCACTGAAATAAACTCATGAGAAATAAGTTAACTTTGCCTTATTTCTCAACTTGTTGAAGTATAAGGAGACAATTGCACCATATTGCACTTATTCCAGAATTGAGTACTAATAGCAATTTGGCTTATTATTATTGTTATTACTTATGCATTGAGCCGGAGAAAATCGGTACATTGTGCCGATAGTTTGATCGAAGCTTAAGGCTCTCTCTCTCTCTGTTCGAAGTTGTGAAAAATTTTCAGCGCCATTGATTATTTCGCGTGAAAAATTTAACATGTACAAAATGTAGCTCAACTCGGGTTTTTTTTATAAATTTCTCGCTTTTATTGCTTGAAAGTATGCAACATTGTTAAAATTCCGTGCGAAAAAAGTGCTGCTCATGTTGTTTCGCAGCTGAAACTAAAATGATGCCAGACTAATTTTGCATGGGAAAACATGCTGCCAGATAGATTTTACGTGTTTTTTTTTTGCAACAAGAGCAGAGTACTACTTTTGAGAATTTATTTCGCAAATATTTCATACCAAATGCTTTTATATGTAGTTTGACAGAATTTCGCACGAAATTGTGAACAGAGTACCAGGCTTTAAGAGTAATTTTGAAATTTGGCAAAACATCTAATTCAAAAAAAAACCTGCATATCTATCATTTGCTAAAACAACGTCATAAGTCAAAAAAACTAGTTTGTTAGAAAACGAGCTTAAAGTTTTCAATTTAGTTGCAATTTAAAGGAAAAAGAATAGATATATGTATGAAATAACGATATCAGAGTTAATTCCACATTTTTAACTCCAACATTTTTTTTGAGTATTTTTTGAGTTATGACGTTGTTTAAGTAAATGAGTGATAGGTTGAAAAAAAGAACATTTGTCCAATTTTGTAGTTTATATTTATGTTAATAATTTTTTTTAATATAGATATTTTGACAAATAAATATAATAAGTATTTCCTTATAAATGTATGAGTTCGTTAGTTTTTGTACTCGTAATTTTTCTTCTTAATTTGGCTGCAAGACATGAACAAATATATATGAAATAATACTTGCACATTTACATCACAAAAATATCAAAAACATGAATCAATTTCTATAAAATGAAAAAAATATCGACAAACACATGCTCTTTAAGATACTAGACAGTATAAAAAAAATTAAAAAATTATGTTGTCCTTTAGAATAAGTCAGCAATAAATTTCCCATTAATAAGAAAATTATTAGGGTGCTTCTTTTAAATGATTTAACAGTATTAAAGTATTGTGCATGTTATCAACTGTAATAGATAATTGCAGTTAAAGCCTCTGTTATTCATTACAGACTCCAACAAAACGAATCATACAAAAAAATTTCGCATTAAAATCTTCGTAAACAAGGTTAATTTAACATTTTTCCGCAATAATTTTGCTTAATATTCGTTTGATGTTAATTCAACATGATTTACAGTAATGTTCAAATAAATTTTTTTCATTTGGAAATAACTTTATTTCATGTTGATTTAACATTCCAGTACTGTTGAATTAAAATGAAGAATCATGTTGAATCAAAGTTATTTCAAGTCGGAACAAAGTAAATTTGATACTGAAATAACGCGAAGAACCATGTTGAATTAAAGTTATATCAAGTTGAAACAACATGAATTTAATTTCATGTAGTCGTTGTATTTTATTAATTATTTAACTTGCATACTGTATATTAGAGCCCTGCACAAGACCACTTATAAGAACTTTTAAGACATGAGGGATTTTTCAAATGATTTACTACAGCGAAATCTTCATGCATACAATCGTCATGCATGACATTTCAGTTATAGTTCAAAAAAACACAAACTGAGAAAGGTACTTTGGCTTGTCTCCAGGATTCAAACCTGCTACTCTCTGACTGCAAACTAACAGCAGGATGGTTTCGCTCGTAATGCGAAGTTTGTCGACAATTTGCGAACATAAAAACAAATAATAACATATCAAAAACAAGTCATACAACTGAGCACTGTAGCTCTGAACAAAGAAAAAAAACACCAACACTCTCAAAACAACGTATTATTTCTTGTAAATTTAATATGATTTACAATCAAAATTGTTGCATGGTGATTTTACATTGGTATTTTTTTTTCTGTGAACATGTTTACTAAATAAGAATCCAACAAAAAAAAAACAATATTCTGGCAGAGCAGACAAGGCAAAAACAATAATTTAACTCTGAATCTTGTTAAAGAAAATAGTTTAAAATCCTGATTTTACTTTTTTTTTTTATAAAACCTTATGATGAATCGGCTTTGGAAACCATGTAACTTGCCTTTTTGGTAGAAAATGTAATAAGGTTTTTTATGTAAAATTTTATGGGCAACATTTTTGTAGAATATTTTAACCCTATAACTCTGTTCCGTGTGGGTAGTTTTGCTACTTTCTGAAAAAATACCTCTATCACTATCCCTTTCCGAATGAAGTAGTTGTAGGCTTTTATTGCCTGAATGCTACTTCCCTTTAAAAAAAATTAATTATAATAAATTATAAAAATAATTTAGAAATGAGCGAACTAATCATTTTGTTGAATTTTTAATTCACTTTGGGTCACTTGTTTAATTAAATGCAAATGCACTTTAAATGCTTAGCATAACGTAAGGGGCTCCCTATTTATTACAACTGCTGCATATTTAATAATTAGAAAATTCTCTCTCTCTCGCTCAGCTGTTTTCATGTGCACAAATTTTTATTACACAAATAGAAGACGATACGTTGGTTTACAAGTGTATTTTTTTATTATTTATTTAATTTTCTTTTTCACAAATCGAGTGACAAATTTTATAAAGTGACTTGTCAAATTATTTAAATTCAATGCCATCGTGTGAATATTTAAAGGTTCTTGCTCTCTATATATATATGAATTTTATATCTTTAAGCTATTTTTATCATTTTAGCCAATTGAAATAGTTTATGCTTATGGGTCTGGTGTGTCTATTGGACTATTTGTCGTTGCAATAATTTTTTTTTTTATTTTATGTTTTGATATTTTTTATTTAGTGTCTTCTCACAGCTTTGCAATATTATTGCTTTAAGAAATGAAATGAAATATTTTTTTTTAGCTTTCGAAAATGTTGGGGAAAAAGAATGTTGATGATTCATTTTAAACATATTTGAGTATTGACAGATTTTCTTTTTTGTGTATAGTACATGTTATTTTTTATTTAAAAATGGTTTAATGGTTTATGAAACCCGAAAAAATATATAAAAAATTAAGAAAAATAAGAATGCTAAAAATAGGAACATTTTTGGGGAACTTATTATTTTAATAGGCAGAGCGTTTAATTAGGCGCCGCGATGCGTTCGTTTTATTTAACCGCTCTCCATTCTCTTCTTTGAAGATATTTTAAAGGATAGTGACTAATTTTATTTAGTCTTTAATGTATTAGGAATTTTTGCTTGTTTTTTTGGGGGTTAAGCAACTTCTAACTATATGCATCTTGTTCCTGCTTATGGAACTCATCAGTAAGTAGACTTCAACCGAAAATTTTTGAAAAAACTTAAAAAAAACTTCATATCGTCGTGGTGAATGCAATGTATGGTTGTATGTCAAAAAATTTAATTTGGTTTTATTGTAGCGTTGTAACCAAAATTGCGGCTCCTTTGAAAGACTACATCGAAGGGGATTAACATTTCCCCTCTTCATGTGGTTCAGAGATCAGCAATGAGTAGTGAAAAAGTGAGTAGAGTTGAATCACGACTTATAATTTGTTGTACTTATGCGCACTCATACTTATTGCAATGTTGTCTATGATTCATATTCACTCGAAAGTTTCAAGTGCGCATCGAACTCATACTTAGCATTATTGATTTACACTCTCCTTAACTCAATGTCTACAGACGATGAAAAAAAGTATGATTCACAATGCGAACTTCTTATACGAACATTAAAATACTCAGTATGAGGTTATGTGTTAGCACTGTTGCTTTATTTTTTTTCTTGCACGAATTGAAAAACAACGCTTTGACTACTATTATATCTGTGGCAATATGGAACAGTAGCTTAAGTAGACCTAAGAAAGTTAAGCTTATTTGTGCTGTATTGCGTTCCAGTTGGAATTGTCAGGGGTTAAAATGTTACATATGGAAAGAAAGAATCACAGAATCACAAGAAAATAGAATCGTGCATTAGAGCCACCTAATCTCTTAGTGAAAGCGTAAAAACTTCCAAAATGCACTGCTTTGCTTAAGCCGACTTAAGTTATTATTAAGTTAATTACTAAACTTTTAAATATATGTATGTATATATGTATGTATGAGCTGAATCAATGTAAGTACGAGTAGTTTAAGTATTTTTCTGAAATTAGAAATCAAACTGAGGTGATTTATGAGTGTGAGTATGATGTCATCGTCACATAAATATTTATTTCAACCTATACTTTTATAAATCAATTTCATCGAGAGTATGCGTAAATCAGAGTAGTTGAGTTTAAATGATGTCTACTCACTTATGTACATTTAAAATTACATGAGTCAGTATGAATAGCGAAAAAACGATGCATTGCCGATCACTGATTTGGGTATATGAGACCATATGATTTTTACATCTGGGAAACAGGGTATGTCCAGCAAACATATTTATGGAACATACATATAACCATTCAAAATCGCCCCTATAACAGTAATTTATATTACTCTATTTTAACAAATCATAAAAAACAGCCATTAAAGGCAGGATGGCGGCGATGAAATGTTCTACACAAATGTTGCTCATAAAATTTTACTAAGTATGTCAGAACACACAAAAGTTAACACAAACATCAAAAACAAGCCAAACTCAAAATTGTCCATTTTTATTCTTGCAAATTCCCTTGTGTCACAACATAATCTTTTTCATTTTTTAATTGTACCACAAGGGAATTTGTAAAAATAAAAATGGGCAATCTTGAGTTCGGCGCCTTTTTTTCTGTTTGCGTTAAGTTTTGGGACGTGAACAAATATTCATACAAAATGGCGAGTTGTTCGGAATTTTTAACGCACAAAAAACTCATTTTAGAGTTATGACACTATTGAAGTAACTGAGCGATATGGTTTTAAATTTAATTTAAACTTTGTCTAAAACCATCTGTTAGTTGAAAATACTCGTATTAAAAACAAAAAATAATAAATTTAAAAAAATGCACTTCAACAAATTAATACACATTCTGTGAAATTTTAATTAAACTTATTTGAATGCTTTTTTTTATTTGTTTGTTCAAAAGAGAATTTGTTTAAATTGCTGTTGGCGGAAAATGAGATTAGCCAAGTATAGTTATAAATTTTATTTAAACGTGCATACACGTGTCGGTGGTCACCACAAAAAAAATTATATTAAATAAAAATGGTTTTATTTTCCAACAACAAATGGGGAAAGTCAAGTATTATTTTCAATTGGCAGCAGTATATAAATTGTGTGGTCGGGAGTACATAAATATTTATATAAAGTTTTTTCCTATATGTTGCAATTATTAGCGCACAGCTTAAAACCAATTTACGCTTGGTTATTAAAACGATAAGTTTAATAAAATTACGGTGGGATAGTTAAAAAAATTAAACAAGTTTAACTTTAAAAAAAGGAAAGCTTATTCTCTTTAAAAAGAAATGTATGCATATTCATACAGCTGTTGAAGTAAATGTTGAAATGTATATTGCCACCTATTTATAATGCAAAAAATTTTTGCTAGAGCAAATTTTGTGTGTCTGTGCAAGTTTTTAAATTTATGCAAATTGGTCAATATTTTTTAATGCAACATTTAATTAATGCAACATTAGATGTATTTCTGTGTCAGTTTGACAAAAACGCTTTAAAAAAACAGTTGTTATTACCCTCGCAGTGGGCGTAATATATCGTGCCATAACCGGCAAAAAAGCTTAAGCGATATTTTTTTCGAACATATTTTTTTTTGGTGAAAGTAAACGATTTGCTTCAAAAAATTAAGCGCGAAACTTATGTCGCATAATTTTTTTTTGCGGTTATGGGACGATATTTAGGTTTGTGCAACAACTTTAAGAAGTGTACCCAGATCATTGAAAGTTAGAACTGAGCGTTATTTTGACTAATGCCCTAATTCTGTTCGACGATTGTATCATTTTGTTATGAACGAAAAAAATCCGGAGTTTTATTCTATAAAACAATTATTTTTATTGTCCATGCTAGAAGGTTTGTGTATTTGCTTTATTATTTTCTTCCAAACATTATATCCAACACATATTTTTCAACCTATTGTATCATACTTTAACTGAATTTTTATGCTTTAAAAACATGGTAATAACATTTTTATTTTTCATTATCAAAGACAACAACCATTTTTGGAGAAAATAATTTAGAAAATTCAAAAACATGAACAAGAACAAGTATTTTCAGACAAAAAATTCCTAAATATTTTTACTGAATTAATTAATTGTTAATAAGTTAAGGAAAAAATTAGATTTCATAAAAATAAGTCCCAACCCCTCCCTTGCAGTCCAAATCGATTCTTTCCCATAAAATGTTTCCTATCCAAGCAAAAGTTTTAAGTTTTGTACATTCAATTTCTAGAATCAAAAAAAACGACGCATGTGTCATTAAACGTGGCCATGCCCACCGCCCACTAAGCCCATGCAAAATATAGATCAGAATTTTTTGTATATATAGCTGTGAAAGGAAAACTTTCAGAAATAACCCAAAATGCTTTTAAAATGAAATTTGCAAACAAAACGACATCACAACTTTCCCCGTTTTCAAATCCTTTGTGGGTCAAAACAAAGTTTTTCCGTTTTCCTTAGTAGTTTTGCAAATACTTTGGCAAATTTGAGTTTTGTTTAAAAAAACCTTACAGTAACTAGAGATACTCTGAATTAAAAACAATTCTCGTATTCTATTTCATTTGAAAGCTTTGATTATAAATATGAAATTTACATTAACTAATGCCACCCACAAAGCACAAATTACTTAAAGGCTGATGATAAACATGCAGTGGCTTTTTTTTTATTTTTTTTTATAACAAACACGACCCGCAAAGCGATTAGCTTGTCTGCAGAAAACACCCAGAGTCTATGTTGGGAATCGAACCCACGACCTCTGGACTGAGAGGCTAGCATCGCTACCACTCAGTCACAGGGGCACCCAACTCAGCCACAGGGGCACCCAAAAACGGCATAATTTTTCTCCTACTGCTTAAAGAAAAAAATCGTCATATTTCGCCACATATCATATATATAAGCACTTCACTAAATTAAATTAAAAAGTTTGATCAAAATATTAACGGCCTGTTTCCACAACACTGGCGGTCGCCTTGAGTAGAAAATGTATATGAAAAGCACTAATTTTTTTGACTGATGTTCATACAAATTTGCGACACGAGCCGCCCGCCTAAAGCCTGGTACTCTGTTCAAAATTTCATGCGAAATGCTGTCAAACTAAATATAAAAGTGTTTGGTATGAAATATTTGCGAAATAAATTCGCAAAAGTAGTACTCTGCTCTTGTTTTGAAAAACACGTAAAATCATGTCTTTCCATGCAAAATTAGTCTGGCATCATTTTAGTTTCAGCTGCGAAACAACATGAGCAGCACTTTTTTCGCACGGAATTTTAACAATGTTGCATACTTTCAAGCAAAAAAAGCAAGAAATTTATAAAAACCGCGAGTTGGACTACATTTAGTACATGCCAAATTTTTCATGCGAAATAATCAAGGTTTTTCGCAACTTCGAACAGAGTACCAAATCGAAAAATCATTCGAAATATATGTATACAAAATATGTTTAAAGCAAGAAACTTCGGAAAAAATTCGAAAAAATGTACCATAACTGCAGCGTGATAACTGAAATCTCTAGTGAGTGATACTCGTAATTATTCTGGAGTCATGCACACACATCTTTATGAAAAAAGTTTATCAAAGCTTTATATGTATATATATATGTATAAGTATATGTATAATTCTATTGAACGTGTGTACTTGTCACTGAACTCCTCCTAAGCGGCTGAACCAATTTGAATGAGTTTTTTTGTATGCATTTGGGTGGCGCCCTGGAGGGTTAAAATTCACAAATCAGCCTGGCAGATGGCGCTAAAGTCGGTATCTAGGTTATTTAGCTATACTGCAACTAAACGGCAGGATCAACTTGAATGAATTTTTGTGTAAGCATTCAAGTGGAGCACGTAAGACAACGTTTGTCACGCTCAGTTAGTTTTAATATAATTTGTTAAATTTTTTTTGTATAGGTATCTGAATTTCCTTATGAGCCACTGTATATAAATTTTTTTGTTATTACGCATAGGAAATACCTTAAAATCTACTGCGCCAAATTAAAAGTCTTATTGTAGGCGCATAAAAATATTTTAATTGTTTATTTATAATTTTATTAATTTGTTTACTTAATAAATTTTACATTCCTTGTTTTATTAATTTTTTCTTTTTTGTTTCTTTATTATTCATTAATAATTGGCTTAAATCTGTTTAAAGGAAAATTTTGTGCAATTTTTCATGGTCACGAGCATCTAATATATATTTTTATTTTAAGATTATGGAATCGTAAAAACCAGACTCGTCATAAAAATGCATGAACCACGTTTGCGGCTGATGTTTGTATAATTCAAGAAATTTTAGTTTCCTTTTTATTTTTGCAAGCACCAGCAATAAATTTTATTATACGAGTATTGTAAACATTCTCCCTAAAGAATTTCCACAACGTAAATAATTATACGATTTATAAATTAGAGGAAACAAAATTTTCATTCATGGTTTTTTTTTCTATTGCCATATTTGAGCAAATTTCGTAAAAGGTGTGTGTGTGTAGGAGGCAAATTTAAAAAAAAAACTTATTGTTTATTGCTAAATTTTAAATAATTGTTTATATGCATACATGCTTACATACATATGTATGTATGTGTGTTTGCTTTTTTTATTTACTTGTTAACTGCAAACTGTGTGTGCGAGATTGTTGCTAATGACGTTGCTTGCTAAATTTGTAGCATCATCGTTTTTCTCAAGTGGGCGCAAAAATTGTCTAGTAAATTTCATTTTATATTTTAAAATTTTTATGAAAGCAGCAAGAAAATATGTAGGTTTTCTTTTGACTTTGACATTAACATTGAGTTTAATAATTTTGTATTCGTATCTGATTTTTTTTTTTTTTGTGAGAACAGGAACTGATTGAACTTTTGTTTTTGTTTCCTTAGCCCTCACATTTAATCATAAATAAATTTATAGCAAATAAAAACAGCTATAAAAAGTTTTGTAATATTAATTAAAAAATTAAATATATATATTTATTTTCACCTGTAAACAATTTAATAAAATCAATTAAGTTTTTCCACTCGAATAAATTGAAGCAATGAAAAATTTACTTGAATCAATTAAAATCTTAATTAAAAATATTAGTTGTTGAAAAAGTTGTTTGAGTGTAGACCAAAATTATTGAAATATTCAATAATGATTCATAAGCATTTCGGTCTAAATTCTACTCAACTAATTTAAAAAAAAAATTAAATAAAAATGTTCACGGAAAAAATCTGTAAGTACTTGGAGGCGGCACTGACATTTTGTAATACACAACAACTCAATTTAAGAATTAATTGAATTATACTCGTATATGCTACAATCATAGCTTTTAAGTACCCAGCAAAAATAGAGACTCCAAAAAAGTCATGAAAATGTAGAGTTTGCGATCTGGAAGTAGTGCAAATTTCGATCGGATCTAATGATTTTTACATAGCGTTGTCATTGTAAGAAATTCTCTTTTTCGATGCCTGGTCACTGAATTGGATGCGATATTAAGAAAAATTCCCTTTTTTGTGTTCTATGATAATATTTTCATCTAGGAAAAATGGTAAATAGTTGCCTATTTTAACAATCCGTTTCTTTTATACGAATTTAAGCCCGAAACAGTGTTTTCATGTAAATTTAAGCAAATAACTTTTAAATTTTAGACTAAAATTAGTTCATAAATTTCTTTAAAAAAAAAAAATTTTTTTAATTCTGGTGAGTATTTTCTAACACTATGGAGGAGTTACAAGGTTTTGTGTGACTAAAATAAGCTTCTACATGGTTTTTTGCTCACTATCGGCAAATTAAAAATATCGATTTTTTGGAAGTAATGACTAGAATGACTTCCATTTTTTTCACTGGGTAATGATTACTAATCGTACTGATTACTAATTTGATTACTTTTTTTTGAAAGGTGAAATACTGATTAAATTACGATTATATTCGGTTTCGCACGATTTTACTTAAAATTATAAAAATTAATCAGAAAGAATCAAAAGTAATTAAAAAATAATCTTAATTACTTTTAAAGATTACTTCTAATTCTTTTTGATTATTTATTAATAATCAAAAGTAATCTTTGATGGTAGTAAAGCCACAGTAGTAAAATGAAGTTATGTAAAGCAGTTAAAGAGGACTTTGAGTAAAATAAATGTTTGCTCTGCTTAAAGTTTTATTCGGTGAACTTGAAAAATATAAGAACAATGTCGTGTCGATAAATTTTAAGCTGTGACAGTTTTTGATTTAGCAGGCAATATGTTTTTTTTTTTAACTTGAATATATGTTTGTCGAAGCAAATATATTTCTTTTGAAAAAAAAACAACTTAACTGGGTTGCCTGGTTACACAAAAAAAACACAGATTTGCCAATCCTCTGCCGTATAAACCTTAGGAAATTACTTGATTTTTTTTTCAATTCTCTATATTTTTTTATAATTTGCTTTACTAGGAGTATCATAACTGAAAGCAAATAGTTCTAGCAAAGCCTAAGCAAATAATATGTATGTCCTTAAATCATCCAGGCTGAACTTGAACTTTCTTTGAGAGATATTTGAATCTAAAGTACACAAATGCAAAAATTAAATATAAAATATAAATGAAAGATGATTTATTTGCTCTAACACTGCATATTGCAAATGTGTGTGTGACCATATTTGTTTACTAACACATAATAAAGATAAAATGTACATGTGTATATGTGTAGATAGATGTGCAAGGAAGTGTGCAGGCTTAAAAATATTTGCATACCTCAAGGAATTATTCGACGACAAATATACTTTGATTCTGGCGAATACTTCATGCACAACTTCGCTACGTTTTGCTCTGTGATGGTCGATTTCGTATGAACGAATCAAAATGCCCTGATGCTGCAAGTGTGTAGGTAATTGCCTATGCATATGTGTGTGTGTGTGTGTGTGTGTGTGTGTGTACATGTGCTCATATCTGCAAATCTTCAGCAATAAATATTATGTTGCTGGCTTAATGCCAGAAATATTTTCACAAAACTATTTGCTTGCTGCTGGTTGGTATGAGTTTGTTTATGTATTTTATTAAATTGTGTATGTGTAAGTACTCGTATGTATGTGTGTGTGTGTGTGTAGCAAGCAGCCAAAGTTGAATTTAACAAATCAATTTTCATAAAAATATTGCAAGATTTTTTATACGAGTATTTTGTGTGTGTGTGTGTGTGTTGCAAGTTTGTGTTTTTAATCCCAAAATCAACTGCATATTTTAAGAGAGAAAATTTTCGGGGTGTTTATTTTTCTGCTGTTTGCTGTCAGAAATTCATAAAGGAGCAACCAACAACAACAACTCCTGTTGCTTCTTTCACACCATCTTTAAAGCACTCAATTTGTTTTCAACAATTTCGTGCTAATTGGAAATAAATACAGCGTACATACATAAATTCTTTATATCAATAATATATTATTCAGCTGAGCTTTTGTGATAACAGCAATAAAAAAAGTTAGTTATCGAAAATAAAAAATTATAAAAATGCAGTGGCCTTAGGGAGAAAATACGAACGTTGTTGACATGTACAATTTAGGAAGCCAAATGTTTGAAAATTTTTTTGAACTTTTAAACATTTTACATAAACCAACTTAACAAAAGATACAAGGATAAACATGAAGAAACTTTTGTGGGTTTTATTTGTTTCCTCGCAATGGCTTTGAATGAACTCCCCAGCAAGCAGATTATTCCGAAATATAGATATATGTATTATTATTTTGTGTGTGTGTAGTGTTGAGCTCAATGTTGTGTATTAAGAAACTTCAAATCTGAATAAGTATACAGAAAAAATAATTGTTGAAAAAATTTGTCCGACTAATGTTTGTTTGAAATAAAGTTTAGTTTCAGTAAATATTTGTTACTGTTCCATCACCCTACGTCTATACCTGTTATATTTTTGTCATGACAAAAGCCAAATTTTATATTGAAAAATATTTTTTTTCACGTTAGCTTTTTTTTTTGCTATATGGAATTTGATATTTGTGGTGATAAAAATATATTAGGTGTTGACATAGGGTCAAATTCCCTTTCGAAGAATGTGTGGTTGATTACAAAATTAATCAACTTAACGTTAGCTTTTCTTAAACTAAAAGTCAACTACAATGTCATCCAGAATTTACCCAAAATGAATTCTTAAGTTGAGTATGTAATAGAGGACTGCGTAAACAGTCTTGAAATGTAAATACGTCTTGTTTTTTAAACCAATAATAAATGTTTTCCTATTATAAGGGAAGCACGATGGATGCATTAGTGTTCGTGTATATGAGTGTTAACAAGCGATGTCGCAAAGACTTCTTGTTCATAACAAACAATCAAAAGAAGTGGTGTTGATGAGTGCATGCTTGTTATTTTGCATATTGTACGTTTGAGTGTGTGTGTGTGTGTGTATGTGTACGATGTAGATGGTAAGCTATTATGTGTTTAAGGGAGGTTTTTTTTAGCAAGCGCACACAACTAATGTCAATGCATGAGTACGTTTGTATACGCGCCCATGCGTATGAAGAAGCAAGCATCACAAACTATATCGTCACGATATATTTTCTTCTTTACTCCTATACCTGCAATAACTGAAACAAATGTCTTGAAAACAGTGTTGTTTAGCGTTTAATTTAAAGTTTTGTATAATTCCTGGTGTCAAATTTTAATTCCGAGCCCTGATGTATTCAGAGACTTTTAGCAGAATTGTATCACAAAGTACACAGAGATGCCACGAGACGGAAGATAATTGTATCTCGGTCACACCGAGCCTGTGTCTTCTATAATTTTTATTTCACAATGGCGTTGATTTAACGTATTTTCATTTTATACTTTGTGTCCTCATTCGCTATGCGATTTTTGTAATTAAAAAGTGAAAATTAATATTTATAAACCAAAAAGCTTAAAGTTAAACCAGGAATCATTTGAAAATAAATCTTTATCACTTTTTTAATACTAATGATAGTTTTCACATTCCTTTTTTTTAAATCAACACAACAAATGCCTTGATTTAATTTGGTACAAATGTTCACTTGTTCATTTGTATTTTGATTTGATACTTTTTTGTCTCATTCGCTGTGTGTTTGTTTGGAAGTAAATGATAAAAACTATTTTTTTTAAATGAAAATACTTAAAATGAGGTCTGTAATCATTTGGAAACTTTGTTTAATTATTTTAATCACTTTTTTAATATTAATAATCTTTTACACATTCAGCTCAGTAATGAATATTCCCTCGGAATTTATTTCTCACGGAAAATAATTTTCTCCAGAAAACATTCCTCCAATCATAAATTCTTTGGGAACAAAAATGAGTAATACGTGGCATCACCGCATTACGAAGCTCGTTGTTTTGCTTGTTTGTTGACATTTGGTTTCTCCCTTTTTTTTTTGAGTGAGGCAGTAAACAAAATTATTATTTAAATTCACCAACTTGAAAAAATATGTAAAAATAAGTTTATAAATGATTTATTTGGGCATTATTTGTGATTTTTCACATAAAAGAACTATAAACTACAAGTTTATGTATATAAATTGTGTTTTAATGAAGTATTAAATATGTTTTTATGTAAACTCCCTTCTGTTTTGCAAAGCAAAGATTTTTAGTGAAAAAAGCAAGTTCAACGGCGTTCATAATACCTACGTTTTTCCCGGGGAGTTTTTTTATTCCCGCATTTGGTTAAAAAAAATGGAAAAAAACAAATTCACAATTGGAGAAAAAGGTAAAAGTGAAAAAACTTGCACGGAATTTTTGTTCATGATTGGGCTGATTGTGTTTTTTTTAGTTCAACACTACAAAAGCTTTCATATAATTTTGTAAAATATTTTTTCACCAAGTACACATTTTCTCTTGCTTGTTTTAATTATATTTTTAACAACTTAATAACAAATATACTATAGTTGTCCCTTTCTCGCCGAACCTGTGTCACAGCTGATTTTCGATGTTTTTCACCACTCATTTTCTTCACCTCTGTGTACTTTGTGATTGTATCTCAAATATTTTTGTAAATTTCTCTTTTCCCGTTTAAGGATATTTTCGTCCTCTTTTTTGAAAGGAGGCTGATTTATAGAATTAAAATGTTAAACAAAAATAATCCTCTCAAGATATTACAAAAAAAAAGCTGAATACATCTTAGACCTAAAATTGCAATCTTCAATATTCATATTCAGAAAAAAAATTCAATTATTTTGTCTGATTTTTCCTGGAACTTATAGTGCAATGCAGTGCTGTTTATTTATTTTCGACATCTCCATGCAATTTTTTTTACCCTAAATATTTAATTTGTGTGAAGATAAATTCATCGAGTTAAATTAATTTTTAAAAAATATCGCATGCGATATATTTATTTTTTTACCAATTTTGTACTGAAATCAAGGGGTTTCTTCATAAAAACGTTCACTGTGGCCAAACACTTCCTCCTCAGCGAATCAAACCTAGTGGAAAATGAAGATAACAAATCATACTAAGAAACTGCACTTACAGTTCATCTGAATTGTATTTGTGAAATTTTTTAGAAAACTTTTAAAAATACGACTTAGTAAAAAAATCTTATTTTTCGAGTTCTATGAGGGAAATGACCACTGTGGCCAGGTTTGATTCGCTGAACAAGAACTGTTTCGCCACAGTTAACGTTTTTATGAAGAAATCCCTTAATTTCAGTACAAAATTTGTACCGCATGCGATAATTTTTTAGAATGAATTTAACTCGATGAATTTATCTTCACACACATAAATATTAAAACATTTCTTATCCTTGTTTGTATTAACTAATAAGCAATATTACCCAAGTTATCTCTATCATTTTATTTATTCAGAAAAATACAAAAAAGTAAAATGAAATGTCAGGTTACTTACTTTATACGTTTGTAGAATTAAAAATTTATTTGCGAGGGTGTAATTTTTAAAAATATCTCTGCTTCGCAAATTTTTTTCCTCATTTGCAACTAAATTTCTTCTGTCTATTTTTAAAATTACATCAAAATTATATATTGAAATTTAAATGAATATGATGAAATGGAATATTATTTAATAGAGGAATGTTTTTCCTATTGCGCTGTAGCATCTTCTCAGGCAATGTATGTAGATGTCTGTCTTTCATCATCAAAATCATCAAATGAAAAATTTAATAAAAATTTTCAGCAATAAAAAAAATAAATGTACATATTTCTGTGAATGAGTGTGTGCTTTCCTGCTCAATGAATACAAATAAACTTTGCATGTCAATTAATTTAATTTTAATTTCAAATTGATATTTTCTTGATTTGATTTGTGTTTATGCAAATATTCGTATACCCAGCAAACCCAAAGTTTAGAATTTGAAATATGTATTCAAAGTTTGTTGTAAAGTGTAACGGTTTTTTTGTTATGAAAATTTTAAATTAATTTGATATCGAGTAATTTTTTATAACTTTAAAAAAATAATTGCATTTAACTTTTTCTTAATCATCCTCTATAGTGAAATTTTCCCTCGAAATTTTTTCTTTTTCCCAAAATTGCAGTCGTGAATAAATTTTCCCCAGAAATGCTTCCCTTTTTTTTAATCCAGTTCAAGTGAATAATATTTTTCACGGGGAATTTTCGCCCTTTTCCCTTGGTTTTGTTCACTTTGTTTCTGCATGTGAACGGAATTAATACATTTCATATTTTCAATATTTTTGTAAAGTGGAACGATTTTCCGATATAAAAATATAAATTTAATTTGATATCGGGTAATTTTCTAAAAATTTAAAGAAAATTATTTAAATTGGAAATTATTAGTAAGGGGATAACTTTTTCTTAACTATCACGTATAGTGAAGATTTTTTACCGCGAAATCTTCCATTTTTCCAAAATTGCAATCTTGAATAATGTTTTCCTTTTTTTATTCTCCTTATCGTGAATACCATTTTTTCACAGGGACTTTCTCTTTTTTCCCTTTGTTTTGTTCACTATTTTTCGGGAATATTTTTTTCCAATTAAATATTAAAATATTCTTTAAGATAAACATAGACTATGCAACATTATTGCTATTATTAGTGTCGTTTTGCTCCACACTATTCAATAAATTTAACAATACTAGTAGTAAAAAGAAATATATGGCGCAATTTTTCGTACAATAAAAATAAGCAAAGGCTACACACATCTGCGTTTAAAAAATTTTAAACTTGATTTTTCATTACACATGCTAAAAATCCTAAACAATTTAAATAATTTCTTAGAAATATAATATATATTAATATATAAAACTATTAATATATATTTATATATAAAACTAATGTTTAGTTATAAATCTGGAAATAGTTATTGTACAATATTGTCAGCACATTACAAAATATTTCTTGTTGCGCAATAGAAATGAAAAGCCTTTTGATTTCATCCAATATATTGTGCCATATACCAATATGACATACACACAGGCAATAATATTATTGTACAATATCAGTTATTGCTCAATAATATTGTAATTGTGAATATTATTGTGCAATCACATATAATAAATTTTATCGTTGTGCTATTCGAAAGAATCTTTTAACACTTCTCCCAAAACATTTAAAAACATAATTTTATACCTAAAAAATTTAGTTTAATACCCAAAATTTTTCTTCTGTTATTACTGAACTTAATTTTGTTTAATTTTCCATTAATTTTTAGGCCTTACAAATCATAATAAAAAAAATTTCACGGGAAATTCCCGATAGAATTTTTTCCTTTGAGGACACTAAAACTTTTGGGAAAAATTCTACTTGTTATTCACGATCAGCAATGAATAACATTTTCAAGTATTTTAAATTATTTCATTAGCAATGAAAAAAAATTTAATATTTTTTTACCAAAACCGTAAATAATGGATTTTCGTCAAAAAAAAAACTATCTCCAAACAATATGTCGTTTAACCTTTTTTGGCGGTTATGGCACGTAATATTCCTACGAAAACAAGAAAAGTTTAATTTGAGTTTTTAGAGAAATGCTACAGCAGCACACACGAACATCAGCTTTTTAACATGAACTTTTTTAATGAAATGGAATACGAGAATTTCAGTTGTTTATTTGTGGCAATTTCGTATTTTTAATGTTATTTTCTTTGCATTAAAACATTTTCGAATGAAAATTAAATATATAAAAATACTGAAGTACGAGTACGTACATTTGAGGCTATCAGCGCAGAAGTGGTGTAATCCACATTATTTTCTTGGTTGCTGTTCTGGTGATAAATACATTATTTACATTACCAACTGTCAAAAAAAATAAGTAGAGTAAACCACCTTTTGGTATTCTGAAGAAAATGGAGCTAAAAAATCGGTTTTTGTATAGATCATAATATTGCAAAGTAATAAAGCAATTGAATAATTAAAAAGAGCAATTGTTTAAATGAATTGATTGTGGGTTACACCACTTCTGCACTGGCGGCCTCATTTATCTGACATTAAAAAATCTGTAATATATTGACATGAAGAATTTACATACATTTCGTTTCTGCTTGAGAAACTCATCAGTAAACATCAACCCAAGATACCTGAGAAAAGCTAAACAACTTCGTATGTTAATAGAAAAACTCTCGAAATATTATTGAGAAACGTCTTATTGGAACAATTGATCACAGTACACTTTATTATGAACTCTTTATGCAAATCATTCTCAGACTTTTCAGATTAACGTTGATATTATCTACAATTTAAAATAAAATATAAATGCTTGTTGGGTAATATTCAATGATAAGCTCTAAACGGACTAGTTTAATTCTCTTGAATTCCTCACTTTTTTAAATCAAACATAAATGCTCGTTGGGTAATCCCTAATTTTCAATGATAAATTCCAAACGGACTATTTTAATTCTGTTGAATTCTTCACTTTTTGCTCATTTTGGTGTATAAATACTTTTTGCATACATTCTTTCTGATTTCCATTCTATTTTATTTTATTTTGTCTTTGTTGTTGTTTTTATTTGAAATTTAAAATTATATTTGACACTTTCAGTTTAACATTTGTATTGTTTGTTTTGTTTAGTTTTTTTGTTGGGCAAATATTCTGTATTTTTATTTTTCGTTCAAAATCAAATACTAAACTGAAATTAAGCAAAACTGAAACTAATAAAAATTAAAGTTTGACGTCAAGTTTTTGTTTTGTTTTGTTTTTTGTTTTTTTTTTTCTTTGTATATTTAGTTTTGAGTTCGTTAAAAGTTTTTTGTTATTTTATTAAACTGAACTGTAGTTGTTTTTCAATTGATTTATTGCATTATTTTGCTGGAAATAATAGCAATAGGAAATAGTAAAAAAGAAAACTTTTTATGGCGAAACTATTGTAAGGAGGCCTAAGGTTAGACTATAATTTAAATAAAAAGCGCTGAAATGTGAGTTTTCTGGAAAATAAAAAATAAAAAAATAAACTTAAGCAGGGTGCTGCTTGCTAAACTAAAATAACCTCCTCCTCTTCCTTTTCTTGAAGTTGGTTAATTATTATTTTCACTGCTTTCAATTTGCGCAATTACTTTGAAAAATTAATTTCCAAAGTAATAAAACAACACTAAACTTGTAAGTAGAAAGCAAGTACTTCCACACTCTTATTTGCGTTGTCCTTGATTGCCTCTATATTATTAATAGAATTGAACGCCCAAATGTATGCTTTCAATAATACAAAACACGCAGTAGTTTGCTTTTGTTTCTTTGTCTTCTAAGTCCGATTCTTATTTTTTCCCTTTACATGAATTCGAACTTAAATTTATGTGATTAAATAATCAAATAAAATGTTAATATCCATTCAGTTACACACAAGAGACAGCAATAAATTTATTAACATCAAGATAAGCAAAAATAAGAAGAAGATAATACTTTGTTGAAAAATTTAATATTTGTGTATGTGTGTGTTTGTTTGTTCACATAGGGTGATGTTTTTGTGCTTGATTTTCCGCTATAGGAGTGGGCCTTAATCAGGTAAAGCTTTTACGAGCCTAGAAAGCTTTTATTAATTAAGTGAAGGCAAAAACATCAATCCTGCCAAAAAAAACATGATTCTCATTGGAAAGATATTAATTTATTATTGCCCTGAAAGAAGCTGTCCGGGAAAATTGAGTTGCTAGCTGTAGACTAGTGAGTAGTGTGCTAGTGTGGGTTCGATTCCCACGATAGACTCTCGTCTGTTTCACGAGTGAAGGTCTTTGTTACTATTCTCGTTTAAATTAATTTATGATATAATATGTAATTGTATTTGTAATATTTAATATAAAAAAGGATATAAGAGTTCAAGCAAAAAAGTGGAAATGTTGCACAGGGCTCTCTTCCCATAAGGCATGGGTATGCCTAACTTCCATAACATTCTCAATTTTTTTTATTATTGCAGTAATTATTGGTCTCTCTGCATAATATCATTAAAATTAGTGCAAGGACATGTCTATTTCCCATATTTCCTTAATTTTAAAAACTGGATTTCAGCCAAAATTGTGTTCGGACTATTAGGAAAATGTGTAATTACTTCTAGAATTGTACAGTGTGACTTCCTGTTGAATTATATCTCAATCGGCTAAATGATATGTCTACCTTCCATATATCCTTAATATTAAAAATTAAATATTTGCTTGAATTTTGGTCTAAATGCAGTAAAATTCCATAGTTATTTCTGGAATTGCTCGGCTTAGCTCTGTGGATAAATTTATACCAATCGGAGCAAGGACTTAAAATGGAACTCCAGCAACAATTTAGATGAGAATGCTGAAAAAGTTTGTTAATTATTTAAATAATCACTTATTTAAGCTCTCTGACAAATTTCAATTGAAATCGGTACAAGGATGTATCTACCTTCTATATATCCTTAATTCTAAAAACTAAATTTTTTACCACAATTACGACCAGAATGCATTATATTAAGATTTTATGCTTAATTTCATTCTAATAATTTCAAGGATATGCCTGCCTCCCATATATCCTTAATTTTAAAAAGTTTATTTTTGCCACAATTAGTATCGGAATGTAGAGAAAGCAAGTAAATATACCTAAAATTTTACATTTAAGTTATATGCTAAAATTCAGTTCACTCGGTGCAAGGATATATGTATCTGTCTCTCATATATCCTTAATTTAAAAAAACTGTTATTTTTCCACAGTTATGATCAGAATGCAAAGCAAGCCAGTAATTACTCCTAAAATTTTACATTTAAGTTGTAGGCTAAGTTTCATTTCAATCGTTACAAGGATATGCCCTACCGCTCATATATCCTTAATTTTAAAAATTCTACTTTTTGCAGAGAAAGCCAGTAGTTGTTCTTAAAATTGCATACTGAAATTTGATGCTAAGTTTCATTGAAACAGGGGCAAGGATATGCCTATCTCTCATATATCCTTAATCTAAAAAAGTATACTTTTTGAGACAATTACAATCAGAATGCAAAGAAAACAAGTAATTTTATATAAAATGCTATATCAAAACTTTGTGCTAAGTTTCAATCCAGTCGGTGGAAGGACATGTTTACCTCTCACATATCCTTAATCTTAAAAATTCTATTTTTTACATCTACTTGCAGAACGCAGATAAAAGAAGTAATTGTTCCTAAAATTGTGTACTGAAATTGTATGCTAAATTTCAGTCCAATCGGGGCGAGTACTAATTCATCTCCCATATATCCTTAATTGTAAAAAAAACTTAATTTCAACTACAATGGTGTTCATAATACAAGGAAAATTTTTGTTCATATCTAAAATAGTATAGTTATTCTCTCTACAGAATTTCAACCTAACAGGTTAAAAGGTATTGATACTTGCCATATATCCTTAATATTAAAAACTCCATTTTCGCCACAATTTTGAGCCGACGAGAATGAAAATCTGTAAATACATGTAGACTTTTATATTGACACTGTCTGTCAAATTTCTTAACAAACGGTGCACGGACTAGTTTACCTCCCATATATCCTTTTTCTTAAAAATAATACTGCAGCTACAATTATGAACAGAATGCTGTGAAAGTTCCTCATTATTTATTTTTAGAATTTTTTCTGACAAATTTTATTGTAACCGGTGCAAGAATATGTTTACCTCCCATATATCCTTAATTTTTAAAAGTATATTTTTTACACAATTACCATCAGAATGCAAAGAAAACAACTAAATCTTCCCAAAATTGTGTACTGAAGTTGTATGCGGTATTTCAGTATAATCGGTGCAAGGACCAGTTCATCCCCTATATATCCTTAATTGCAAAAAAAACTTAAATTCAACTACAATCGTGCTCATAATACAAGGAAAATGTTTGTTCATATATGAAATTATATAGTTATTCTCTCTACAGAATTTTCAGAGGTTTTTATATTTGCCATATATCCTTAATATTAAAAATTCAATTTTCGCTACAATTATGAGCCGACCACAATGAAAACCTGTAAATATATGTAGAATTTTATATTGAAACTCTTTGTTAAATTTCTAAACAAACGGTGCAAGGACTAGTTAACCTCCCATATATCCTTTATTTTGAAAACTTAATTTTAACTATAATTATGAACAAAATACAGCGAAAATCGTTAGCTTCTTCTAAAATTCTGCTGAATTTCAAAATAATAGGCTCACTAATTTTAAAAATTTAATATCAGCTAACAATTCAAATAAAAAATGTAGCGAAAATTTTTAGTGCAACTTCTCAGAAAATTTTATTTCAATCGATTCAAGGATATACCATTCTTCCCATATATTTATATATTTTTATTTACTTATTTAAATATATTTTGTAATAATGTAAGCCTTAAAGGCTTAAATCGTATTACCAGAGTACATTTCTATGGCTAAAGTTTAATACAATTGTTATCAGAAAAAAAATATAACAATAAATATGTAAATAGAAAAAGGATATGATCTTATTTTTATATATCCTTAATAACAAAATTATAATTTTGGTTACAAATGCGACCAGAATACGGCTTAAGTTGATAAGTTTTATTTTTCAATAAGCTTCCTGGGGCAACATCTAATATTCGCCTTATCATATAACGATTTTCTCAAGCTTTTTCTTTTTAAGAAATAATTTCTTGTTCATTTTTAAATTCAGTATTTTTCTTCATATCGAGAAACCATTTCTTGAATAAAAGCTCATTAATTTGCTACTCGTATTTTACAAACATAAAAATCTAAAGCTCAAAAAAGCACCTTAAATCTACTTATATTTATTGCCTACTTATGGGCATACATATTTTCCGCATTAGTTTCTAACATTATTTACAACATTCAATTGAAATAAGCTCAGCCCAACTCCTCTTCAGAATTGTTAGGTTTCCTTGCTGTTTTCCTTATTTATTTATTTTTTATTCTTAAGCAGTTTAACAGTTGCAAGTAGCCTCAAATTGTAAATAAATATTATTTAATTTACTTTTTATATTTGCTGCTACGAATAGAGAAGGGAAGTGGTCTGTGTGTGAAGGATTTGTTCAAGGAAGTAAATAGAAAACTGTAGCTGAGTACTTTTCAAACATACATTTTAACTTAATGATGCTTCAAGTTTAAACAAGCAAATCTTGTTACTAATTTTTATATTTTTTCTATTTATTTTAACTTTCAAGAGGTCCAGTGCAGTAAAGGAGGTGCATTTAGTTAGAAAACCAAACGTTACTTAGGAAATTTACTAGAAATTTAAAGCTAAAGTAAATGTTTAAATTTTTGGCTTTTAACTTTTTTTATAATGTTTTAAAGCACACTTTTGTGTGTTGAGAAAAATATTTTCTCTAAAAGGTTTTATGATAATCAGTATGTAATTTGAAGACATTTGGTTTTATATTTCCATGTTATTGCTAGATTTTTATTTCTTCTGCTGAAAGTTATGAAAAGAAAAACATTTTTATAACATATGAAACTTATGGTAAGTCCATTGGGAAAACAAGCATTCCACAGTGTATTGTAAAGTTGTTCTGAAATGAATTTTAATGAAATGTATAAGTTTGGCAATAAATTATTAAATTTTTTTATATATATATTTTCATTAATACCAACTCATTTTATTAAAAGAATTCAAACTTAATTTATTCCCAAGATGCTTATAGAAAAGTAATAATAAAAATGTGTTGCCTGCTTTTGGGAGCATATTAAATATTTGTGCTTTTTCTCTTGTTTTTTTAATTTGATATTTATTTGGAAAAAACATAGTTTATTTTAGTAAAAGCCTATTTTATCAATGCTTTTAAGTGTCAATTCATATTTAAATTGCGATTTTCATTAATTTTTGTTTGGAAAAATTACTTTTAAATATGAATTGATATTTAAATAGAGTGAGTGAAAGTGTTTACAAAAAAAATGACTGAGAAAATAATTTGTAAAATATAATTTTGGAGTTAAATGTAATGTCTGAGGCTGTCGGTTGCTGCCAAAATCGCTGGATGGCTAGTGTGCCACCAATGCTGGTGATTTTTCCTTTCCTGTTCTATGATTCAAGGAAGTTTTTTTAAGGACAAAAAAATTTTATAAGTCGTTATTGAGGCAGTGCATTTTCCCTGATTTTAAAGCTTCTTGGATGTTAACTTTCTGCACTTGAAGAATAACGAATTTATTCGAAATTAAGAAAGCGTTAAACATGAATTCACTGCTTGTAACAACTAGGAAGACGTGAAAATGACAAGCTCTTGGAACTACTTGATTTTTTTTTGTTATATAACCTGATCTAACCTTTTTCATATATAAATCTAAGCTAATGAAAACCTTGTAGTAGAATTGCTTTACTGTGATAGGTTCTTTTCCCAAAAGGTAGGAAGGTATCATTTTGTTAAATCTAATTTGAGTGTATTGGAAGCGTTTCGTCATTTACTGTTGATCAGCTGGACAAATCCTGTAAAGATTTTAAAAAGGGTGTTTTTGCAGTTTCGTTTATTTGCAATTAACTAAAAATCCCCAATGGTAGAATTATTATAATAATTGTACAATTATATTTATCAAATAAGAGCACTTTATTTACACAATACTTAAAATAAGAGCTTTTAAACATACAATGTTAAGTAACTCACTCCTAAAATACCATGATGTTAATTTTGCTGGTCTTTACACAATAATTCACTGAGTGGTTAGCGTATGCATCGCCCTGTTTGTTACAATTAACAAAAGCAGCAAGGCGAATTGATACCAGCTGGTCTCAATTTGAAACTCTTTATATTCGTCTTGTATATTTGTTTGTGTAAAATTTCCTGCTTTTAAAATTTCCGAGCGTTTTGCTTTGATTGGCACAAAAGAATCGAGATCACCTGGGGATTAGCAGCATCCGGAAAGTCTTAAAACATTGTAGTTGTTGTTGTTTGTGCCTACGATCTGCATTGGCGTATGTATTTGTATGATTGTATATTTCCTAATAGGCAGAATATGTAACTTGGTTTGACACGAAAGAATCGAGACCACCTGCTGTCAATTAGCCTTGATTAGTAGCATCGAGAAAGTCTTAAAATATTGTAGTTGTTGTTGTTTGTGTCTGCCATCTGCATTGGTTTATGTGTTTGTGTGATTGTAGATTTCTTAATAGGCAGAAGATGTAAGTTGTTATTATATTTTGGAAAATATGAAAAATATAAAAAATAAAAAACATTTGTAATAGGTTTGTTCACCTATATTTGCCTATAAATATAAATATGTGTCAATTATAACTTTTTTTAAGAGAAGTGACACTCAGGCAATCAATGTCTGCTACTATTACTAGAAAAGGAATAATGATAGAGAAGATAGGTGGTGAAGGAAGAGATAGAGGAAAGCTTCACTCTTTTACAACTCTGCTTTTTACACATTTTTAATACTCCAGTGTTGTAGCGCCTCTGGTTTCAAAGCTGGGCTTAGTAATCATTTTATTGTTTATTTTATTTTGCCGATAATGCTGTTACACTATACCGACGAAGGAGGGCGCTCTGATGTTACATTAGGATTAGTATCCGCTAAAGCAGGAGTAGGTTCAGTGACTTCATCACTTGAACTTTCCTACAACAACTGATACAAAGTGATACTAATGCACATGAGAAAAAGCGTATTTAATGGCTCTCATAAGCGGGCTCGAACCCAGGACCTTAATTTTTCAAAGTGCTAAGTACTTTAGCTAATGCCATATTATTAATAACTAATAGTATTAATTATTAATTTTTAAAACGTTTCTACTACAAAAAAAAAACCTTATATTTTAGTTGAAGAAGACAGTTGCTTCATTATGCCCATTAAATTATAAAATTAAAAGTGTGAAATTCTCTTTTAATAACAACCAAATCAATTTAATGCCCATAGCTTTATGAAATTATTAAGAAATTTCTGAAAGCCCACGGCCTAAACACATGCTGCGGCGTAGAAATTTAATGTTAATTTCGCATTTAAGCAAACAAAACCAACTGATTATACGAGTCTCTGCCTTAACACGTATACAGGTGTAATAAAAAACTTGCTTCAGGTGTAATAACAAACTTGCTTTCCATGCAAGTCGAGCAAAATTTAACACAAGAAAATAAGCAGGTTTACTGATGTATGTAAAAAATATTCATAATACTGCAAGTACAATGTTTTAGAGGAGCCTCTTTTAATAAAAAAAAATTAATAAAAGGCGAAATTTAAATTATAATTAATGAAACCGTCCCACACGTGAACCCATAACCCATATTCTATTTCAACCGCAACAATGACACAGGAACACTTTTCACACACACAAACACATATTACGACTAACACTACCTTATGCGAACAGTACCTTAAAATAATCCAGTCCTTAAATCCAAAGGAGACAAATTCTAGCAAAAAAATAAAATAAAGTCATTATTAAAATGTTCGATGCAATGCATAAAAATACGAAGACACTCATAATTCCCGAATAAATGCAACAGTGCTTCGAAAAAATCGCTCTAATCCCACAATTGCAAACATTTGTGTTCCCACCTACTTCTTTAAATGCAAGATATCGGCACTTTTTAACTTCACTGCGTGCGTCAAGTTTCGTTAGAATCGTTAGAAGCACTTTTTTAAGCAAAGGACTTTGTGATTCCAAGAGTTCAAACAGTTTGCAAAGTTTCATACGGGTTGCATAAGTACAAATACATATAATTCAATGGGCATGGTCTGGCCCACTTTTTTAACTTAGAGCTCAAGCTGTGTACCAAGTTTCGAAAGATTCGCTTAAATAGAAAGAAGCTCATTATATATAATATAAAACTTAAATGGGCGTTCTACTGTAAACTTTTTTGCAGTGGAACAAAATGGAAGCTACAACCTTTTAGACAAAAAAGGGATTTCTGAAATCGGTAAAAAAAAAATGACGGAGTTATGAATTAACACAAATAAAAATATTAAAAACGAATTGATAACCTCTTCCTTATTTAAAGTCGGTGAATAAAAATAAGTGGCGCCAAAGCTCAAAAACGGCTTAACCGATTTACTAAGTTTTTCTTTTGTTCGCTTTAGTAAAGGGTCGATTTAAAAATAGAATTAATAGAGCAGTTTAAAAAGAGCCCAGGAGAAGTAACTGCCCCCCAACCATTCAATCGTTTTTTATGAAATTCAAAACGTAGATATATCTGTATCTTAAAGGATGTAATCAAGGACGACAAGCAGGGAACAATTCCTGTCTCTTCAAAAATATTCATTCCATTTTCCTGAAATTCCTGATATGGATCTCAAAGGAAACATGGCTTATATTTTGAGGCACGGGCGATTTTTGGATATTTTGAAGATTTTGTCAATATGACGATTTTTGTCATAAATGGTACTTTGTATGTATGTATGTATTAAAGAGTCTTGTAGCATAGACAGACGACAGCGTTAATTTGCATTAGCAGTCTTAATTCAAATTAACTTGTGAATTAATCCCCTCCCAATGCGTATTAGATTTACCGTAAATGCACTAAATGATAGTGAATTAATACCGAATTTAGCTATATGATAACACCGTCCCACAATATGGTAACACCGTCAACAACCAATCAAATGTTCGCAAATTGTTTTCGTTTTCAAAATTAAAATGAATTCAAACTCATGAAATATAAGTTATATTTAAATTGTTTTTTAAAAGAGAAAAAAGAAATATTAAAATCGAAAAACATTTTTTCCATTTTGAGATTTCCAAGGAAAATGATCGAAGTGTGTGTGTGTGGTTCGAAAGGGATGCACAGATTTTGTTTACTTAATGCAAATACTGTCGTCTGTCAGGGTAAATTTTTGATTCACATTAGTGAGATTTTAATGCAAATTAACGCTGTCATCTGTCTACGCTATTATAAACAATTTGGAAGAATAATTGAACTTTAAAAAATTGGTTAGGTTAGGTTAGGTGAACTTGAACCCCCTTCATTATACATGATTTTAAAAATTCTATTGAAATTATTCCTTTAAATGTTTTACTTCTTGAGTTCTCAGCAGTGCTTCAACAAGATCTACATACATATATGTATGTACATATATGTTTAAGTCTTTTCCAGGTATTTTATAAAATGAATTTTTATTGTTAATGTGAGGAACTTACTCACTTGAGTACTGCATGAGAAAAAGTAATAAAACCACACAAATCTAAAAGTGGAAATTTCAATTAAACCTGTTTATTTTACAATGTATGCTAAAGATATTTGAAACTTATATACATACATATGTATGTATGCAGACATACCTGTGTATGTGTGTACATAAAACCAATATGCAAATTGCATAAATTGCAAATGATGTGTGGTTGTTTGTAGGAGAAAAGTTTGTGATTTAAGAAATTCAAGGCAATTTAAAAGTTTTTTTTTATTTTTCTTAATTTTATTACTTGCAAATATTCACAAAACTTGTCCTTGCCCTTCTTTCTTGCAGAACCCAGAAAAGACAAGACTGATGCACAACATGGTGGTAATGGCACACTATCACCCAATACCGAGCAACCACCCTGTCAGGGTTCAATGTTGCCACCACCTGGCGGCGGTAGCAGCAACGTTGCCACTCAACAAAATCACTCACATATGGTTAGTGGTCGTGATCAACATGATTCCCATACACAAAATTCCAAATTGGAAAGACCCAATACATTGGGCACCAATAAATTAGCACGACGCGTCAATGTGTGCTATGAACACTGTGAGTACATAATAATGAAAATTAAAAAATTTTAAATTTTCAAACTTTTTTTAAAATTTAAATAAAAATTAATTTAAATAATTTAGGCACTGCAGCTTCATTTTTTTGCACATTAAAAATATTTTTTGTATTTAAAAATTTCTGACCTTACCCTGCGTTTAGAAAAGAAAAGTTCCCAAAAATACCCGACTGTCTTGCAACTTGCAGGTTTACTTTTTAGTGCAGAGTTGTCCATAACATTAAAAAGCTTAGTTTGAAGGGAAGCACATAGTATTGAACTTTATTCGTATTGTTTCAATGATATTTAGGTCTTAAAAATTCATTAACTTTTTTATTTATGAATATTTAAGAAACACAAATCTAATTAGCTTAAAATAAGTAAAAACTTAAATAACATTGCACTCTACTCCAGCTAATTTATAGTAAAGTATTAGTAGGGCAACTCTTGCTACAAGTAAAAACAATTCACTGTCTAGTAAAATTATTTGGCAGTTGAGTTGGAAGTAGACTGCAAGTGCTGACATTGTAGTTGTGTTAGTAGAAGAGTTTGAGTGTATTGCGTTTTTTGAACTTGCACTTATTTAGGTACCAAAGATTTGAAAGGTCTTTTGATATTTTAACAGCAGTCAATTTTTGTTAGAAATTATTTTGGGTTCTTTCTGTGGTTTTGATCAGGCTAAAGTTTGTATTTTTAGAAAAGCAAGTGATAATTTTTAAGGAACATATCACACCAAAAAATTTTTAAGAGAAGTAACATTCAGGCAATGAATGCCAACTACTATTGCTAGGTATTATCTTATTTGAAAAAGGGATAGTGATAGAGAAGACAGGCGGTGAAAGAAGAGACAGAGAAAAGCTTCAATATTTTACAAGTCTGCTTTTTGCACGTCTATTTTAATAATGCAATGTTGCAGCGCCTCTGGTGTTAAATGAGGGGTATTAAATAAAAAAATAAATAATTTGAAGCTGTGGTTAGTACAGCCATTTTATTGGTTATTTTACTTTGACCAATGATTCTGCTACACAATGAAGGAGAGCGCTCTGATGTTACATTAAGATTAGTATCTACTGAAGTCTACAACTGACACAAAGCGATACTAATGTACATCTGAAAAATGCTTTGTGTTGTTATTTAATGACTGTTGGATACAGGGATTGAACCTAGTACCTTAGATTTTGTACTTCAGCCAACGCCACCTTCAATTGTAAATATTCTGACAAACACTAGCAGAACGGAACAACATGCTGTTTCCGAAGACCAGCACACCTTCATCATCATCGTATCCTTGTGTTTTTGGTCCACTGTGTGCGGTGTCAATTTCAGCTTTATACACATATTTTTCAGTGCAGTTTATTACAATTTGCTGAAAACTTTTTTTGTTAAAAAAAAGCTTACAAGAGTCTTGCCATTGTCGTTTATTCTTTACTAATTATGCACATGTTTATTTTGTTCTATTTAACTGTTTTTTTTTCTTTTATAATGCTCCTATATTCAATCGTTTAATCCAGCTAAGTCCAAGCCATATGCACATTAGGCAAGCTTTTACAAAAAAGCTTTTGTGCTTTCACACCGACAAAAGCATGACAGCCAATCAGATCTCTGCGAAAACGAGGCTTGCTCTACTTGGCAAACAAAACAAGAACAAATTCAAGAGCTTTCAAAGCTATTTACCCTCAAAAGCAAATATCAAAACATATATAAAAAAATGTTTAGACTTTTTAAAAAACATTTCATTTTCCATTTTATATACGTATGTATGTATTAAACAAGTATAAATATATATATCTATAAGATATAAATATATTTAAACACTGTGCTTGCTTTCCTCAGCTTTTGTGCCTGGCAATAAAATCCCACAACACCACGAAATAAAAAAAATATACAGCTGCAAGTTTTTAAAAAGAATATAAATCAATATTGCAGTTCATTTCCGTTTTCCGTGACTACTTTTTTCGTTATAAAAACACAACAGTTTTGTGTGAGAGTGTGATTGTGTGTATGTTTTTTTATGTGAGAAGATTTTTTATGTGTTTGTTTTATCTTAAACTTGACACATAAATTTTAAAATCTGTCATAAAAAGTATTAAAAACAATTTTTTCTCAATTCTCACACCAGCAGCACCAAAATTAGTTTTTGCCATGTAATAATTCCTTTGGTGAGAAGGGAAAATTTCATCAGCATCACAACCACGAACCAAAGGAATTCTTTTTTTTTTTTTAAACGGTACGAGTACTTTTAAAGAGCTTGTCACACGTACTTCTTATACAGATAAAATTATAACATATACCACAATAATGTGGCAGGCCATAGGAAGGGCTCAGTTGTTTGAAAAAAAAAACAATTTAAGCTCTCAAAATAAATCGTTGTGCGAATAACTGACAGTATAATTAAAAGAACAAAATTTTATCTAAAAAGCAAAACAAAATTTAGGGGGCGAGTTATATCATATGCGATATTAAAAGAAATTGAAAAAAATTTTATTTCAGTAGAGTTTAAATGACAATATTTTTAAATTTCGTTTGATATAGAATACAATTGTTTGCATCCTGTTACTACATAACCCTACGATATTTGATAAAATCTCGGTTACTGGATGTCTATTATTTTATGTATCTGAATAGAAAATAAATAGAAGCAAGTCTATAATTTTAGTAATTTTAATGCATTATGTATGTAAATACTTTTTCAAAAGAATTTCAGAGATTTAGGCCCAATAATTGATTTCTCAATTAAGTGTAATATATCTTTAAATGCTATTTAAGTACTAGAGCCTGACCCACTATATCGAAAACGCTCGACTTGTCGCACAATTACATTTGAAATAACAACAAAATATAAAAATTTGTTTTTGTTTTGAATGTAAGTGTGCGACAAGTCGAACGTTGTGGACATCGTGGGTTTAGCTCCTAAATTTATTTTTTCAGTACAAAGTTGAGTGACATTTAAATGAAACTTAAATGCCCAGCCTTGTGTATGGAAACTCTATGTAAGTTTTACGAGCATACCATATGTTTTTGGGTGTGTTTGTGTTTATTTTAAACATTTAGATGAACATCATGTAGCCGTATTAACCTTTTTTATTTATGTTGTTTGTAAAGCTTTCCCTAATATTTGGAATTTTTTTTAGCGCTGCCCTAGTTTCCACGTAATTTAATAAGGACTTTAATTGACCACAGAAAAATATTAAACTGCATTTAAGTGCAACTTAAATTTAAGTAGCAATTAGCTAATTTGAGATTTAATTCAAAAATAAATTATTGGGCCTTGAAAATTTTTCTTAACCAAATTGATATTTTTTAATTTATAAATACAATAATGGAAAATATTCCAATTTCAAATTCAATTGCTAATATAGATTTATTAAAATTGCATAAATTTTACTACGTGATAAATGTTTAACTCATTGAATCAGTACCGCCCTAATACGCACGATTATCTGCCGAATAATGACGGCAGAATGATTTATTAACTAAACGGTTTATTTTCTTTCTCAGTCAACTTTAAATGATAATTTAATTATTTTATATTTTGCAATTTATTTTTTACATATTTTTTTCTTGCAGATCCTGATAGTTCTTCAAATGCCATTATGGGTGGCCCTCCGGGTAGCACACCGCCACCATATGCTGATGCTTCAGGCAGCGGTAGCGGTGGTGGCAGTGGTCATCATCATCATCATGATGGTCGAGGTGGTGGTAAAATGGTTGGTGGTGTGATGTTATCCGAGTTGCCAGAACCTCCAATACCAGTATCGGAAATTGGTCCCATCCCACCGCCTCCTATGTTTTCGACGCCATCGCCAACTCTAGTGGCTGGACGACCGCATGGGCCATACGATGATTACGGTAAGTGGCGGCATGAATTACATATAATTTTTATAATAAAATTACAGGAATTACTTGTTATTCTTATGATAAACATAAAATAGCCAGTGTTAGAAGAAGCATAAAATTTATTTTTTTTTAAATATATTGAATATACCCAGCAGGAAAACTCCAAAGACCTTCTAACTTCAGTAACTGGACGTAGTAAATTTTTGCCCACAGAAGTCGTTAGCCAGAGCTATAAAGAGCATAAAATTATTTTTTTACGAATATTTTCTATACCCAGCGGGAAAACTTATAAGACCTTCTTACTTCATTACTTGGATTCAGTAACTTTTTCGAACCGCAAATCGTAATTTTATCGATATATTTATTCGTTTGCGGTAACGATAATTTGATGCTGTAATTAATTTTTTACGTTAGTGTGGCACCCCTGCCTACAAAATGTCAAAATTAGCTAAAGAAAAACTAAATGAAATTGAGCTGGTTATTTTCCTTTTTCTTTCCTTTCCTTTCAACCGACAGTTAATATCGTTAAAATATGTTACTGAATAGCAAAATCGATAAATAAATAAAAGCTACTGAATCCATTTACAGGCCTTGTTACAGTCCTGCCTAGGATTTTTGTTAATCAATTCCTTTTTTATCTAGTTTTTAAAAAAAATACTTATAGAAGCCCTCAACTCTTTGGCATTAAAGATATATACAATAAGATATATATGCATAAGATATATATTCCACATTCCTTTCTATGCGAAAAGGGAAGAGAAGGAGCAAGATGCTTTGGTTAGTTAATTTTTTTACCAAAGTGAAAGCAAAATCCATTAATTTGAAGGTCTTTCAAAATCTCTGGCGAAAGAATTGAGAACGGAAGCCCTACCCCGCAATGACAGTGCGTATAAAAATGATATGAGTACAGCATGGAGAGTAGTCATTGGAAACCTAAAAGCAGGAAAACAAAGGCCTTTTAGGAGAAGGAGAATAATATTGCTGTTGTAGCCCATAGTGTTGAAAAAAACCCAGCTTTTACAATTTTTCATTAGGTATTCCAAATGTGTGAATTCAAATATTCATAAAAATAATATGGTCCTGCGAGCTTTGGCGCGACAGCCTTTTGTTCCATTATTAATGACACACATTTTTTACAATTAATTAAACATCTGATAATTTCACTTATGCAAACGAAAGCTTGCATTGGCATTTTAAAATCTTATGCCTGGCTTTTATTTATGGGGCGTTAGAGCTCCCACTGTTTGAAGCTTGTTGCTGTACTGAATCGTCATCGGGAGCCCTTGCATTTCAGGTGAAGACTATGTTCGGCACTTTTATGTAAAATTTTACTTGAAACATTTTTATGGAACACTTTAACACTTCACTTAAGTCTTTTTATCCGACTGCGCGACGCAGTCGTGTTTATCAACCTACGTACATATGTATGTATGTATATGTGGTCCTTTGGGGCACTATACACACCGAACGCGTGGACCTATTTTGATGATTCTGGCATCAATCGTTTTGTCTTAATCCTGAGAGTGTCACTAAGGATATGACGGTAGTCAAAATTAAATATACCGACCAACAGACGCCATTTTGTCAATACGAAAAAATGGGTATCATTCATTAAAATGGGTATCATTCAACAGAAATTAGGTTTCTCTAGGTTGCTCTTACGATTTTTTATTTCTAATGACCACTTAGTATATTTAACGGTTCAAAGTTGGTCGCAGTCGTTTTGATCATATTTTTAACCGACTTCAAAAAGGAGGTTAAAAATTCGTCTCATTTTTTTTAGGTGTGTAGCTTCATAACTCGGTACATTTGTGACCGATTGTAAAAATTTTTTTGTTGTCTGAGAGGGTTTAGCTTCCCATTGGTCCCATTCCAAAAAAAAAAGTTGGCGGGGACACGCCCACAATTGTTTAACTTGATTTTACTTATTTGATTGTTGCGAAACCTAGCAAACACCTTTGGTTCTTGTAATTACACAATTTAAAGTTGAAAAAATGGGCGGGGCTACGCAAGTTAAAATGTATTATAACATTTCACGTGGTTCTACTTAACCGATTTCTAGGACACACCTTGAACTCTAAAAAAGACAGATTCTTTTTAAAAAAAATGGGCTAAATCACGCCCATTAAAATTTAATATAAAATTTCACAAGTTTCTATTTCACCGATTTTTATGAAACTTGGCACACAATCTTGCGTTCAAAAAAGTGGGCCACGCCTATTAAATTTATATAATATTTCAAGTGCTTGTACTTAACTAATATTTACGAAGCTTGGCACACACCTTGAACTCTTAAAAATACACAATCTTGTTTTAAAAAAGTGGGCGTAGAGACGCCCTTTGAAATTTAATACTACATTTCACTAAAAAGCTAAAAATTAAACTTTTTAAAAAAAATTAAACCGACTTCAAAAATAAGCTGGCACCAATACTACTTGTTTCCCTTTCGTAAATCAATGGCCATAAAATTATACTGTAGGTCTCGGAATACGCTAAAAACTTTTATTTTTAAAATAAACTTAATTGCCCTTCTTGTTTCTTATTGGCTTTAATTGCCGACTTTTTCGTCTTGTTCACTAAAAGAAATTATTCAAACTTAAATTTTACTCATGTCAAGAGCTGCTGCACAATTTATGAGAAGAGGTTGGCATGAAAAGAGTGCTTCAATTATTCATGAGAATAGAAATGCAAGTTATTTTTATATGCAACGTAGGAAGGATTTACTTGCATACCTTCAAACCTGATTGTCCTTTTACTTTCATTTCCTATTCTATATTTTTATTAACTTACGCCTCGTTTTCACAAGTCTCTTGTTGCAAGTCGATGATTCAATACAAGAAATTGAATAGAAATTTGTGCTAATCTCTTCCTTTATTTATCAGATGGATCTAAGCGTTCCCCCTTTTTTTATTTCATCATTTTATTCCTTATGCAACACTTCAAACTGGCTCAAATCTTAGTATTTATTTTTACGCCAGAAGCCTGTTAATAAACATGATTTGTTAAGTGGCAGTTGATGCCAATAACTGGAGTGAATGAAGCCACCAGCATCAAGAAAAAAAATATAAAAAAGAGATTTAGTATAATGGGAAATTATGTGAGCAGTAGAGAAAAAAAATAAACAATCTTCTTAAGATGGAGGAGGGTTATTGAAAATGTAAATATGCAATGTAAGAAACTATGAATAAAAAGTAGTGAAAATATAAAAAATTAATAGGAAAAACTAAAGAGGATTCAATATAAAGCATAATTGAGGAAATAAAATTAATTTTTAAAAATCTCCTAATTGGCAAAAACAAATTTACAAATTGGAAATAAATAAAAATCATTTATTTAACTTTCTAGATAACGATAACGAAGACGATAATTCTTCGGACAATGACTACAATTATCAAACATATTCCAATCATATCGATACACAACGCATTGAGGAAATTCCAGCCAAAGAGCCCAAACTAAATGCAGTTCCTCTCAAGTCGGCGCTTAAAAAGAAATCGGGACAAAACTCATCCTCACCCGCCACGCCCATACAGGACCATAGCAACGCCAATGGTACACTGCCCCAGGGCATGGGCATAGGTAATACTAATGCCAGCAGTGGCTCATCATCAACCCATCATCGCCCCTTGGTAGTCAGGCAGGATGCTACCAATAGTTATAATCTTAAGTGAGTACAAAAATATTTGTTGTTTTTTTTTCATATAAAAATTTATTAACACTTTTTTAGTAAAAGTTTCTTAAGTTTTTTTGAATGTTTTTTATTAAAAAAAATTAATTAATTTTATGAAAATAATAGAGAGTAGTTTAAACCAAAAACAAATAATTTTTTTTAGATTGTTTTTACATAAAATATATTTTAAAAAGAAACTCTAACTTTTAATTATCAAACTAATTTTCTTTCTTCTCAATAACCCACTTTTTATTATGTTTCTTTCTTTCTTTCTTTTTTTCTTTTTCTCCTCCACTAACAAAATACTTCCCCCTCAACCATATTTTGTTCTCCAACACAAAAATTTTTTTAAATTTTGAATTTATTTTTGTGTTCCTATTCCCTGCCAAAACCTCTTGATTTCTTTTTGTTACTCCCCCCCCCCTCCCCCCACTCTTTGACCATCAATTAGGCCCATACTACGACCACGGATTAGAATATGGTAATAATTTAGAATATTTTCTTTTATTTATTTAAAAATACAAATACTCCTCACAGAAATTAAATTAAAGAAAAACTATAAAATATATTTACATACAATTAAGTTTCTATTATGTGTATTTAATTTTTCGTTCGCATTACAAATATTGATTTTACTTTGAAAACTGGTGTTTAAATTAAAATTTAAAGCAATTGGTAACATTCTGAATTTATGAAAGTTAATCTTCGGGTCTGGATCAGCCATAACTTTGGAGAAAAACAACGACGATAAAAAGTCTAGCGGTATGAAATCTTACAAATGAAATCGTTTATGATTAAAAGGCCATTCTGGCGTTCGATGTGCAGTTCGTATTACATAATGACAATAAGTACTTAAAAAAGTATACTTAAGTATTTACTTTTGATATAAGTAAATGCATATGCTCATAGTTCTAGCACAAACTATAACTGTATACGATTCCAACACACAAAAGTATCTATACTTCATTTAAGCAAAAAAAATTAAATACTCTACAACTAGAAATATAAAGGCTCACGGATATTGTGCGTATTGAGTGTCTGTGATAGTTGTACTCGGAGTATACTCAGAGTTATCATATTTATTCGGACAAAATAAAAGTATGCATCATACTCAGAGTATTTATTCATCATACGTCTCCGTAAGCACGTGTATGCATGAAATGTAATGAAAAAATGCGATTTAACTGTTTAAAAACATTAATCAGATAACAGGAAGGCAAAATTTAAAATAAATATAACCTTTAAACAACTGATATTTTTTCCAAAATTATTTTCGTAAAATTTGTAGTTAAAGTGCTATTGAATGTGAAGTGCTATTTTGCAAAGTGTTAAGTGATAAATTTATTTCTAGTAAATATTTGGTTAGAATCATTTTTTTCACAGTCGAGGATTATTAAATCACACTTTGCATTCAATGTCATGCAATCAGTTGAACCTTGTCGCCATTTTAGCGTTTTATCAATTCGATTTTCTGGCAGTACTGATATTAAAAGTGTTTGCAAAATAAAATACTCCTGTATATACTAATGTATAGGCGAATAAATACTCAAGAATATTTTTATACTTAAGTATTAAACACATTCACCACAGCAAGCTACCAACTTCAAAATGTCAAGGATAGAATACACATCGCTTGTTTGCTGAAATAACGATATAAAAAATAAAAATTCCATTTTTTTTATTTAGATAAGTTCGTCATATTGTTTAAAAATGTCATACAAATATCTTGTTTACTCAACTCTTGAGAGAAAAATAAAATTTTCCTTTTCCATTAAGTTGTGCGTAAATTTAAAACTTCAAACTCACTTTCTGGCAAACTACTTTTTTTGAGTTATTACATTGTTTGAGTAAATTAGCGACAAGTTTATATGAAAATTATTTTTTTTTTTTTTGCAACAGCAAGGCGCCGTGTTGCCGAAAGCTTTTTTGTAATGAAAGCTCAATTTTACCATCTCTAAATTTGCAACAGTCTTGCCATTGTCGTTTGTTCTTTACTAATTATGCACATGTTAGTTAATTTGCTTATTTTTGTTGTAATTAAGACAAACTTTTTTGGTTTGTTACTATTAAGTATATTAATTTAGTTTTTGCGAGAGTCCCATCGCTATTAATTGCAGTTAATTTTAATTATTATTGTTTGAACTTCATTTTTTTTATGTGGCTCTCAAGAAAAAAGTTTGGCGACCACTTTTGTACCAATTTTGTACTCTTTGTTGATATGTGTCTATTAAATTGCACTTTCATCATCCGGGAGTCTTAAATACACTGAAAGCGTACAAATAGAATGCGAAATACATCATACAGCTAGTTTTTTAACAAAAAGTTTTCTAATAAAATTTTTTAAAACTAAACTCAGTCAATTTCGAGGGAATTTTGTAAAACAACACTGTGAATTACTCTTAATCAATTATGTTTTATAAATATGGTGCTAGTACAAAAATACCGCCTTGAGTTCAAAGTAGAAAAGTGTCGAAAAATACAGAAAAAACTATATTTAGTGAAAAAATACAGACATATCTGAAATTCCCTGAGTATTTATATGGTTCGAAAGGTCATAGGTTTTCTTCCTATATTCGCTTATAAATTTAAAATCGGTTGATATTTAACTTAGTTAGAGGTTGACAAGTGCCTACGGGTACTTTTTTAGATTATATATTTTATTAATAAAATATAATAATATTTTATTATTACACAGGTCAACACAATTTTTAAGGTCGGTACTTTGATAGTAAATCTTCGTGCATATGATACTGAGCTCCAATGCCTATAAATTACTTTTTTTGAATTGGCTCTGTATCTCGAGATTTTCCGTTATTAAGAAAAAAGAGGATGCTGCATCACATAATTTGCATTTACGTGAAACATTTGTAAATTTTTTAATTGAACTTTTAGTGATTTTTAATCAGAAATAACTTTAAGTCAGGCTTAAGTTCAGTAATTTCAATTCTTATTACTGAACTTAAGCCTGACTTAAAATTATTTCTGATTAAAAATCACTAAAAGTTCAATTAAAAAATTTACAAATGTTTCACTTAAATAATCATGGGCACGTGAAAAAATATGTTCACTTGGCAATCACTGTTTACTTGGCCATCACAGTTTCAGAATGCTGGAAATCCAAGTAAAAACTGTAGAATGCAACAACAAGTAACATTAAGCCACTACAATTATACTTACATGCATGTACCGATGGTACATCGAATAAGTAAAAATAATTAATGTGATGATCGTAAAAAGATAAGTAAGAATAGTTAAACATACTGAGCTAGAGTAAAATAATTTCGTGCTAACCTAAATAGAAAAATGAAAAATTGAAAAAACAGAAAATTAATAGTGATACTTATAAATGTGTTTACCAAAGGTAAATCAATTGTATACACAACAATCGTTTCTCATATTCCGTTTCATTGTAAATTTAAGTTAAATAGCTGATGTTAATAAGAATCTCTACACAAGTAGATAGACTAGGGTGCTGATGAAGTGCGTGGCTGCACAGAAAAGTATCGGTATTTCCACCAGCTTAAAGTCTAAGGTTAATTTTTCTTCTCTTCTTTAGAAACTCACATTAATTAATAAAAATATTTCATTCAATAAGAATTGAAATTACTGAACTTAAGCCTGACTTAAAATTATTTCTGATTAAAAATTTGCATTTACTTGAGAACCAGTTCTTTGATCAAATAAAAAAATACACAGAAGGCTAGAAAACAAATTGACCTTTAAATTACGTTCTAATTAAATTTTAACAGTCTTATAGTTTCGTAGATATTCGGAAAGTTTTATACAAAAAAAATTAATTTTTTTCAAAAAATTTGAGAAAATCGATTTTTAAAAGACTCACTACAATTTTAAATTGAATATAATTTTATATTCTATTATTAATTATATCATATATTATAAATAAAATGAGCCACATTTATTAAAAATTATTCTATTAATTCTGAATTTATTCACAATTAAGTGGTAGCATATATACTCGTAATATATTTCAAGATTTCATGCACAAAGTTTTCTAGTTTTTAATTTATTTTTTAAGAAAACTAAAGTAAAAAACAGAGTATCTTAACTTTGTTTGAAAAGTTGCGTTAATAGAGGTCTTCTTTTTTGAAAAATTGCGTTAACAGAGTCTCTAATGTTAAGAATTTGGGTGTTGCGAATACCGAGGTGTTGCGAGGGTCTCGTTAACCGAACCTGCACTGAATTTTCTTCTACAAATATTTTTTTGCAATATGTATCTACTAGTGGCCTGCGTAAGCAGTCTTGAAATGTAAATACGTCATGTTTTTTAAATTTATTCTCGTGGCATGTATTATACTAAGCCAATAATAAATGCTGTCGTACTATAAACGAGACACGATGGATGTATTGGTGTACGTGTATATGACTGTTAACAAGCGATGTCGCCAAGACGTTTTGTTTATAACAAACAATGAAAAGAAGTACTGTTGATACATGTATGCTTGTTATTTTGCATATTGTACGTTTGGGTGTGTGTGTAAGATTTAGATGGTAAGCTATGTTTGTGTTTAAGGGAGTTTTTTTAAAGTAAGCGCACACAACTCATGTAAATGCATGTCTGCGTTTGTATATGCGCAGAAAAATAAAAGAGCATATACATATATGAGAGAAAAAAGCACAAACACCACAAAATTTTTCACTCACGAACTATTTTCTTCTTTACTCTTATACCTGCAATAAGTTAAACAAATGTATTGCCGACAACGTTGTTTAGCGTTTGTCTTGTAGTAAAGCATTTGAAATTGCCCTCATGTCTTAAAAGTTCTTATAAGGCGTCTTGTGCAGGTCTTTATTATCTACTTATCGTTTTTTATTAGCAAACACACATATGTAAGCGTGGCAACTCCAAGCATTTTATATGCAAATAGTGCGTTAATCGTGAATAGTTTTCGGAGTTAGTAGTAAGTCGCAATAGAACAATTATATGGCAACAATTTACAGTTTTATTTGCAAATAAGTGGTAGTAATTTGAAATATTTATATGAAAATTCATACTTCAGTGCTGCCACTTTCAAATATTTCGCATTTATAAAAATAAAATTACTTATTTAAAATATACTTATAGCACGTAGAAAATATAAAAGCCAATAATTTTTTATATGAACTTCGAGCTGTACTTGATGTTAATAATATCCAATTAACTCAACTTGCCAGCTTTGTATTTGTTCGCTATCGCCTTACAAAAATAGAAATTAGTCTAAGTTGGCGATAGCGACAAATGTGGTCGTGTAGCCGTGTGGCTATTATGAACTCAAAATAATAATTTTTTGTTTTGATTTAAGCGTGTGCAGATTGTAATCTGTAGTGTTATGAAACGTTTATTAACCGTTTAATAGGCTGTTAAGCATTTGTGAATAGTCTTTTTTCGATTTTTGCTTATTAAGCGGTTATGAAGCTGTTATGAAGCGTTTATAAATAAGACGGTATGTGTTTAATGCTTTAGATTTTTTGTATAGTAAGCAACAAAAATATTTACGATACACATATTTGCACGATTAGTGATGGACAAATGATAATACTCCGAGCAAATTAAAATGTCCAACTGCGATCTACTGCAAATAATTTGCTTCCGATTAATCGAACGACATAAAATTCAAAGAGCTTCAATTGTAAACTTTTTCATTTTTCTTAGATATCAAGGCTCTTGCTGCGTATGTACGTGCTCCAGCAAATTCAAAATTGTTTCAAAATGAATGTTATACATTTTGCTTGCGTTCTTAGAAATTTAAGCACCAGTGCATATATACTTATCATTTTAATTTAAAATGGCTTAACAGTTCCTCTATACAAATAACACACTGTACTCGTAATTTCAGTTCATTTTATAACCCTGATTTCATGAGAGAAAAATTAATTAAATTTTTATTAATTTTAATTTTAATATTTATACCCAGAATTTCGGAAACAAAAATATGTTTCATGTAATTTGTTTAATTTGTTCATTTGCTGCACAAATTGCATGTTTTTTTATAATGATTACATGCATATGCTTTAATTGTATTTGTTATAAATTAAAAGAAAATTAAAAAGTTCTTGAAAAATTCAAATATCCTTTACTTTGCTAGTAATGACTATGACTTATTTGGTATTTGCTGTCTGTCATCTGTCACTCCAAACTTCACAGTTTCAACACAACCGAAAAAAAATAATAATAATAAAACAGAAAATGGTTTTTAATTTAAAAACAAACCACTTGCAACATATTGAAAGCGTAAATAAAAGAACAAATAAAATAAGAATTTTTCTTCTAGTGCTTTTAAAAAACAATTGTAATTTCTTTAGGAAAAAAACATGCTGTTAAATGTTGTTTGAGGCCCAAACACCCCAAAAGCGTTTCTCGTTTTTTTTTTCAAATGCTACAAGATTAACAAAAAAAAAACTTTGATGTTGAGGTTTCTTGTTTTTTTATTAAATGTTTTTCCTTAAACACAAAGTTGAAAAATGCGGTTTTAATGTATTTTTAAATAACATTTTTAGAAGGTTTTAAATTAAAGATTAGTGTTAGACTAGACAGACTGTCATTTTAATAAAACTTAAGCGATTTATCGAAGATTTTTATTTCAAATGAATAAAATTTCATATTTATTTATTTATATTACATATTCTACAAAAAAAATTTGCAGAATATGGTTGCAGGAAAATGGACGTGGGACTAAAACCATATGCCCATGATATTATTAAAAATATTCTTAAAAATGTTTTTGTGACTGACCGTGCACGATCTATGCCTTCACATAGGAAGTAGCAACGTGGTTGTTAAGGAAATTTCACAAAAGAACCGCAAGAATATACGGTAATCCGTGGCAGATCAGTCAACCAGTGCGAGTGAGACGCAAAACTACCGAAGGCCAATAAACAACAGTGGCCTGGTTGCATTTAAGAAATAATTGCCAACGAAGCGTGATGTTGACTCGCCCAGAGCTGCTTTGAGACTGGTTTTATGTTATTTTTTAAGTTTTGAATTCTGTTATTCGAATTTTTTTAATGTTATTCATGCCAATAATCGAATATAACATTAAAAGTATTCGATTCCATCATAAAAGTTTTTTAATTTAATATTATTCGCATAAATATTTTTATTCATTATATTTTGACGTAATATCGAACGATACTTAAAATTTATTGCATTACTCGAATAAATATTTTTATTCGCTATTTTTGCGCAACATCGATTGATACTTAAAATTTATTGCACTACTCGAATAATGGTTTTTATCAATGTTCTTTTTTTACTTGTATAATTATTTAGTCGAATAAACGAATAAAACTTCATACATATGCTTTTTTAAACAAATATTCGTTTTTATTTGATTTTTCACATTGTACGAATAATTTTTTTTAGTCGAGCAGTTTGAAATAAAATTGAACTTAAAATATGAATATGATTGCACCACAAAAAAAAACTGTCGAAACTAGAGATGATCGAAACTGTGATTTTTTAAGAATGTTGCTCCTTGTGAACGTGATTTCTAAATCGCTGTTCTTTTAAACTGTGACTGTGATCACAGCTTAGCAGTATTTTGTTTGTAGCAGTTCTGTTATTTTGGGAAAAACTAATAAGAAATATTGAGAGACAATAAAGTTGCAAAGGCAAAAAGGTGAGAGCTGAACATAGTTACCAGAAAAGGCGATTTGACGATTTTTTCCTGACAAAAGATGAAGGTATAAAAAAAATTAATGTGGTAGCTTTATATTTACTGTAAAGTGAGCATACAAGAACAATCACAGTTTGTATGAAAGAAATATATTTTAAACACCTGTTACTTGATAAATTCAGTCACAGTTATTTTTAGTGATTTTGCAATCGCTGTGAAAAAGTAACAGGTTTCGAAATATCGCTCAACTCTAGTCGAAACCCAATGGCCCTTATTATGAGCAACTTTCGATCTTCGACTGTAGTCGAAAGTACTGAACGAACGAATTTTCATTTGGCGTTATGATGAGCATTCGACGAGGAATACCCGTATTGTGAATATCACTCAGTGAAATATATTTAAGTTCTTGTTTAATTATTCGATTAATAAAATGTTATTCGAATAAAATTTTTTTTGTTTAAAAAAGTTTAATATATTATAATAAAATTTTATTAATCGAATAATTCAACAAGAAATTAAATATAGTTGATTACTATTATAGTAAGTTCCTTTTAAAATACAATAATAGATATATGTGTTTTATGCGTATTTTTCCCATTAATCGAATAAAATTTTTTATCTGAATAATAATAAGGTAAATGAATTGATTAAAATCTGAAACTCAAATTATTTTGAACTGATAAGATTTGAATAAAATTTTTTATTTGCTATTTATGCGAATAATCGAAAAAATTCAACTTTTTCTATTAACCTTTCATTTGTATTTTTTTTTAGGGTTCGAATAAAATTTTATTTTAAAATGTTAACAAAAATAAACATTTTTATTGAATTTAAATTTTTATGGACCTACCCATAGTTTAAAATTATCAAAATTTTAAAATTGTTCACAACTAATTATTAAGATACAGACTGTACAATTTTATCGTAATAGTACGTTTCCATATACGTGTTTTGGAGCAGAAAACTTGTTTTGCTCAAAACCAATGTTTTGCTACATTGTTCAAGTCAGCAAAACACCCCAAATAAGTTGTTTTCCTCTAAAACGTGACAAAATTTGTCAGTACAGCACTGCGTTGCTGGCCGCAATATTCTGATAAAGGATGGCACTAATGCAGAATATTCAATCTTTTTTAATAATTGCACAAACCACATTAGTTGTATCACTAACAGCCTTCAAAGCTATAAATATAAGAATGATCTTATATTATATGTTTTTATATGTAAATGAGTGAAAAATTTACTAATCTATATAATAAGGTTTGTGGCCTTGATAATAAAATAAAATTGATTTCGATAATTCGTCTAAGCAAAACACACAAAAGCATAATAATGGAAACACTTCGAAGTGTTCTGAGAAAACCAACTAGTTTTGCTCATAGTGGAAACGCACTATAAGCGACAATTTACGTACAAAAACAAATTTGATTATTTAAAAAAAACTTCTCCTAAAAAATTTAATTTTTGTCGCTTACGATAAAATCGAAAATGAGACTCTATATTATTATAGATTTTGTTGTTATTTTTCTTTCTTTTCACTCGAATAGTGAAAATGAAGGCTCTAATAATAAATTTTTATTGGAATAATCGAAGAAAACAGTTAAATATTTTCTATATCCAATTAGGTTTTTTAACTATATTTGTATGTTTTTGTTGCAATTATTCGAATAATAAATTCTTACTATGTATTCGAATAATTGTAGAAAACTTTAAATTAATATTTCTTTTGGAAAATATTTATTGAATTTTTGTCACTATTCGAAGAAATTTTTTTATTCGATTAATGAAAACAAAGCCAATAAATTAAAACTTAGAATTCATTAAATTAGTGTAATAAATAATTTTTAATTAATAAGGCTCTAATGAAAAAAATTTTATTGGGTATTTAATCGAATAATAAACGACAAAATTTCAAACATTTTATGTTTCCAATTAGGGTATTTAACTTTATTCGTATGTTTTTTCATTATTCGAATAAAAGTTTCTTATTCATACGAATAATCGCAGGTAACTTCAAATTTATTTATTCTATATGTACTTTTCTAATGAAAAATTTTAGTTGTTATTTATTCGAATAATCGAAGATACATTTTCTATATCTATATCTATTTGACTATATTCATATGATGTTTTTCAATATTCGAATAAAAGTTTCTTATTCGTTCGAATAATCGAAGAAAACTTTAAATTTATTTGATATACTTTTCTTTTCTATATGAACTTTTCCCATTATTCGTATTAAATTTAATGCATTTTTTGGGCCTTATCATACTTGGCGTATTTTGACTTCGACTACGACTACGACAGTGTTATCCTAGATTAAAGAAAAAATGGTGTGGGTTTATTTAATCGTAGTAAGAGTTGCCATACGCCAACCAAGATATGGGGGATTATTCATTTTAATAATCGCAAAAAACTGGAAAATTATTCGATTACCGAGTTTTATTCGCTTTGTATGTGCATCATTCCATCGTACGAACAAAGGTTTTACTCATTATTTATTCAAACCCAATAAGCAATTTTGATTGAAATCAAGTGTAAAACAATTGTTATTCAAGTCACATATTCAATTGTCAAGGGTTGAATTATGCTTGATTTACACTTTATTTCAATGGCTTTCTCCAGTGAAATGGGAACTTGAATTCAATTCGAACATTTCAATTGTATTACAGTTCAATTCAAGCCTTGAATTATACTGTAATTCAACCTTGTATTATAATTGAATTAAAGTATATTTCAAGTATATTCACTATTGTTTTCACGATTTTGAGAACATTTTGTTTTTTTAAAAACCACTTCTTTATATATCTTTGATATTTTTCACCACAATTTCAATTTTCTTAAAAAATAAATTACTTATTTGACAAGGTTTGAACATGTTGTATGTTGTTTTAGTTTTTATTTCCAAATATTTTCAAACTTGAATATTACTTGAAAAAATTTTTGAATTCAACTTTGTTTCCAGTTAAATTTCAAGTGCTTGAATTTTATTTATTTGAGTTCTTATTGGGAAATAATGGAAAAAAAATATTAAAAATATATTTGACAACTCAAATTGATTTTTTTTTTTATTTTTCAAAATTGTTTATATATGAGTAATACAAAGATACTTTTAACTCGACTAATTTACAACTCTAGAGTGCTGTTTGCTATACATACGCTTAAAGCAAATTACTTACAATCCGCCTGTGACATTAAATAAAAGTTAATGATCCATAGAAAGTAATATTATTTATATGCCTTTTCTTATCATCACTAAGTAAAACGTTAAAAAATATACTTGAATACTGACAAAAACAGATGAAATTTTTTAATGTGTAACTTAACAACAATTCATATTGCAAACAAAAAATATAATTCCATGACTTTGCTAGAATTTGTGAAAAAAAAACTCTGACACAATAAATAATTTTAATTAAAATGTGCAAATGGAAAGAAAGAAAATTAATAAGTTTATTCACCTTTCTGTATAAATCACAAAGTCAATACTAATGAATGAAATTCTTAAAGGACACGTGTAAGAAATTAATTATCTCTGCCATAATGGCATTAAGCTTTACACTAATTTATTTTATTATTCTGTTTGTGCTTTAACTTTATTTTTCCTTTTAAATTAAACTTTAATCAAACAACATTTTTTGAAGTGTAAAAAAATCTATATACATACATACATATAAAAAAACTAAGCGTTGTAAATGACAATGAGTTTTTCGTTTTTGCATTTTAAGATTAAAATGAGGGAAAATTTGAAGGAGAAGACGAACAGGAAATAGAGCGTGAGATGAACACAAGATGCTGCTTGAGCAAGAAAAAAAAGAGTGTTTTAATTTTCTTCTACACATACTTTTTACAAATAGACTTCAAACATAGAAAAACCAAATCATATTCGTATTCATATACAGCCGTGTGTTTTTTATGTCGCAAATTGTGTGAGAGGAAAAGGAAATGGTTTCTTTATGGAAATTGTAATATGAGCATTTCGTTTTTTATTTTTGTTTTTATTAAAATGCATATACATACAACCTACAACGAGATGGAATATCGCGAAGTCATTGTTATTTAACAAACGTGACTATCGAAATTTTCTATTATAGTATATGCCACACTACACTAATGGTTGCTGCTCTAGGAATACAAATATTATGCAATGCGTAGTACGAGTAAATAAAGTTTTCTGTTATTTCTTAAGGTACATACTTATAAGTTATAACTTAATCATTGCGATATTGTTTGCCAACAATAAACCCATATAAACGAGTAAGATTAATTGGGTAATTTAAAATTAAGACGTGTTCCAGCTTTATATTAAGTTTTAAAATTGTAATGTTGAGCGTTGCCAACTTAGAAACTTTTTCTCAAACTTAACCTAGATATTTGCTACTGCTTGATCAAGCACAAACTCAAAAAGTTCATATACAGTTTTGTTCTAAATCTCTTATAGACCCATGTCACAGTAGCAGCTAGAAGGGAAGCAATGCATAGTGGGATGGCTTCTTACATTTTTGTGTCAAAACTACGCATTGTACCATATCCGCCAAAATAAAAGCTTAAGCAACATAATATTCAAAGTTAAGTTTTCGACTAAAATCGATTACTTAACATCGTAAATAATAAATTTTCGTCAAAAACTTAATCCCGAAAATGATGTTGCTTAAGCCCCGTTCAGACTATTATACAAGTATTAGTACATACAGAAATCCAAATACATTCGTTGCGACTGTCGAAAAATCTGACGTAAAATCACATATTGTGTTCAGTCCATCACACTTCCAATAAAATGTGTAATGCAAGCAGAAAACAAAACAGCTGTTCAATGAAAATGTCTGTGCTATTCATTGACTAACATAACAAATTTAAGAGAAGATATTACAAAAACTTAAAAAATTACGTCAACGAAATATACTTCCGTACCATTCACTTATTTAAAAAATTGAGCCGATATACATATGACAAAACATTATATCAGTGACGACGCGCTATCGGTGGCGAAACAGCCGACTTGGAAATTTGGTTTCTCTGAAAATGCAACCCTGATCTAATGAAAAGAATTATCGTTTAGAAAATTAACTAAAAACGAAAAAGTTTTATGGGATGTGAAAATTTGTATCTTATTATTTGCCACTTTGATGACATTTTGCGTTCAGACTAACACACTTGCACATATTATTTGAATTTTTGACAAGTATAAACACAAAGTATAATAGTCTGAACTCAGCTTTATGGAATTGGAAGATATTCCTTTAGACGACGTTTATTTTCAACAGGATAGCTCTGCGTGCCACACAAGTACCGATCGATACCTTCGCTCTTTGGCGTGAAAAATTTCCTGACAAGATCTTGTGATTTAAAACCTTTAGACTTTTTTTCGTTGGATCTACGTGAAAGATAAGATCTATGTTAAGACATTGAAAAATGGAATTCGTGAAATTATCGAGCACATTCAGTCTCAGATGTGCGAATTTTGAATAGAAAATTTTATGGCGAAAAAGTGGAATTCTGCAAGCAAAGCCATGGCGGCCATTAGGCTGATATTGTTTTCCATTATTATGGAATTATTTCTCTCTTTGACAATTAAATTTCGCTTAAAAATACTCGTTATTTCTTACATACATATAAAAATGAGACCTCTTATTGGAAGACCCTTTATTATCTAAATCACAGTTTTTTGTTTCTTTTGTTATAGTTCTTCCTTTTTTTTGGCAGTTTTCAATTTTATTGCGTTTCTATTCTAAAAAAAAAAGAACGTGCTTTGCATTTTAAAAAACACTTGCTGTGATACAAGCAGGTATATGTACTGGAACACACACGTACGTAATAAAATGTTTAATAAAAATTGTCGGCATAATTTCAAGGGTAATATAAAAAATAATTAAGCATAATAAAAATTGTACAAGAAATTCCCCTATATATGTACATAAATACATATCTACATATCGACGGCTTAATATCAAAAAGACGTGTCTCAATTGTTTTCGGAAATCAATTCAGTTAAAAATAAAAGATTTGTGGTTATTTAAAAAATTATTTTTGCACGTAAATGCTTTAGTTTTTATACAGTTTATCCCTTTTCCTGTAAAATACTCGTATCGAAAATTCGAGTTAGACATTTCTTATATTAAGTCATCGATATATTTTTAATAACAAGCAAATTATTGAAAATCGAATCTATAATTTGAATAATTAAATCTGAAATATTTTTCCAAAAAAAAGTAAAAAGTTGGTTGAGTAACTTAAAATATTTTCAAATTAAAATAATTTTTTCACTAACCCATTTGCAAAAAATTTACATTGAATTCAAGAGTGAGAGTCAATTGACTAGTCATTTAGTTGGTAGTGATGATGGATTTATTAATTATAGTTGCACTACTCCAGCACATACATACATATGTATGTTATAGTGGAACATGTAATGTGCGTATGCCAAAACTTTTAAAACATCGAGTCTTATTTATATAACAAAATACAATTCATTCTGTCTGTGATAATTAAAGTTTATAAAAATGTTGAAAAAAATATGTAAAATAGTGAATAAGAGAAAGTCATAAAGTTTAATTTGATATGTGTATTTCTTTTCAAAAATTTAGATATTTGTAAAACTCAAGGTGCATTGCAGATGAATAGGTGTGAAGAGGGCTAGATACTGCTTAAGTTATTTGGTGTTTTTGTTTATTAGAATTTTGTTTTAAATATGTTATTTACTTGTGTATTTTAAATATACTTTTTGTAATAAAAAAGCAATTAAAGTAATATAAATAATATATTTGTTGTCAGTATATCAATCATGTATGATTACTTAATTTATGGGGGACATATTATTCAGTTATGATCTGTCAAACTTGACTAATATTTATGCTGTCATTGATAAGTAAAAAGCAGTAATGAGCAGTACGAATATATCTTATATAGTCCATGAAATTGATTGGTTAGAGAGAGATGCAGCACGTGCGCACAAAAGTTTCAATAACATTTTTTATTTTGCCCTTAATAATGTGATAGAAACTTTGTTCTACGCAATGATGAATATATCCTGCATAACTACCGATCAAATGACCTGTCAATTGACTGATACTATTCTTGTAGGGTTGTTATATATTATATCTAATTCATAGGAGTAATTCGTCTAGTAAATGTTTACAAAAAATACATAAATAAAGTTTCATAATATTTTCTATTCGTATCGCGATTAGAGCAGGCAAAACTTAAGTCTAAAATATCTGAATTATTTTTCCATGCAAATGTTATTTCTCTGTTCTCATATGCGAGTATTTTCATATTTAACAAATAATTGTTTAAAAAGCATTGTTTGTATGTATGTTTATTTTTTATCTCACATATTTTCTTTTTTGAACGGAATAACATGAAATCCTTATTGCCTTAACTTGTCCCTGAAAAGTATCATTGTATAGTCGTTAATAGTTGTGATAGTTTGAAAAAAAAAAATATATAAAAAAAACTTTGAAAATTTTTTTCTATGCAATTGTCAAGTGTTTAACTACAAAAAATTGTATTTTGCATACAAAGCCAAACAATTTGGAAGAAAATAATTTGAGTTTTATTATTTTCTATAGCTGAAAACTAAACTTTATATTAAAAAATAAGCAATAAATGTTAACAATTTTAATGAAAGAAAAAATTAATGCATGCATGCATATGGGGCATTCCATTTTATTTCTTGATTTCCCCATTTTTGTGGTCTTTTTTTCTTAATTTTTTTCCTTAACTTTCTTAATTTTTTAGTCGGGCTTAAGTTCAAATGATAAACTACGGCATTCGATACCGATAGAAATTTTAGAATATTTTCATGTAAACTCATTTTTTTAATTTTTAACTACATCACATTTTTACTTTCAAAACTATGCAGCAAGAAAATATATTGTGTTTACCAATATTATTACAATTTGGCAAATGAAATCAACAGCTGCTGAAACCAACAGCTGTTGGTTGTCAGTTGTCATCCCTATGAACGTTTTGGCAACGCAACTAAAGTTTTCCAACCCATAATCGAACCATTATTTAAAAGGTACATACTTTCCTAAAAGGTAGTTTTTTAAAAGGCAAATTTTTAAAAGGTACTTTTTTAAAAGGTACTTTTAAAAATGTAAGTCTTTAAAAGTACATTTTAAGAGATAAATTTTTTAAATGAATTTTTTTTAAATGTATTTTTTAAAAGGTACGTTTTTAAATGGTACTTTTTCAAAAGATACTTTTTTAAAAGGTACTTTTTTAAAAGTTACTTACTTAAAAGGTACTTTTTTTAAAGTAACTTTTTAAAAGGTACTTTCTTAAAAGGAACTTTTTAAAAGGTATGTTTTTAGAAAGTACTTTTTGAAAAAGTTCTTTTTAAAAACTACTTTTTAAAAGGAACGTTTTTAGAAAGTACTTTTTTAAAAACTTCTTTTTAAAAGGAACGTTTTTAGAAAGTACTTTTTTAAAATGTGCTTTTTTAAAAGGTACTTTTTTAAAAGGTACTTTTTAAAAAGGAACTTTTTAAAAGGAACGTTTTTAGAAAGTACTTTTTTAAAAGGCACATACGTTTTAAAGGAAACTTTCTTAAAAGGTACTTAAAGTTATTTTTAAACAATTATTTTATAAAAGATATTTATTTTAAAAGGAGATTATTTTAAAAGGTACTTTCGTTATAAAGAGACTTTCTAAAATATATTTCTTAAAATCCTTTTTCTTAAAAAGTTCTTTTATGGAAGATACTATTTAACAAGTATTTCTTGAAGACACTTGTGATATCTTTGCAGTATATGAAAAATAGTTTAACTGCAACATAAAAACTTTTCAAATTTGATAAGAGCTGCAAGGATACAAAATATTTACATATTATTTTAATCATGACTTCCATTTTAAACAAATTCTCAAATGATGAAAAAATAAGATTAAGAAAGGCAAACTTAATTTTTTTCTTCTTTGTTAATGTCTTTTTTTATTTTCAATAATGTTAATTCAAGCATTAAATCATTTAGCGTGATTATATTTCGTGTGATGATGGAAAATAAATATTAAATTTAAATCCCTGTCAGAGCACTTACTTTTTCTGTTTTATTTATTTTTTTTCTTCAAAAAAAAAAACAAGTGCACATGAAGAAATTGAATAGAAAATTTCATTTATTTATTCATTTGTTTGTAATTTGCTAATAGTATATACAAAAAGTTACAAGCCGTCACAAAAAAGGTCAATTTAGATTTTATTTCCATTATATTTCGATTTGTTCATCTAAATTTTATTTCTATTGAACATCATGTTGACAATGGTGACATTTAATCTACTTTTTTTTGCTTGTAATATAAAAACTAACAAAATATTAGGATAAACTAACAACCAAATGAAAATTTGAGTTGTGCTGCAAGAGCAACACTTTGGCTCTATCAAGGATATAAAAATTTAATCAGTCTCTTTCATCTTCATCTCATTTTAAGTATCTTTATTTAGTGTCAACTGTTTATTTCATATGATAGATTATCAGGATTCGCTGCGCAAAATTGTTTTCACCAACAGCATGGGGTTGTTGCATTAGAGAAAACTGAATTAAGATAATTTAATTACTAAGAGTCAGAAAGTAGCTAAATAATGTATTGAAAACTCCAATGACATTTTAAGCTTATGCAGTGTGTAAGCTGCACTATATTCCTTGAGATATTTTTCCTAACACTTTTTTTATTTTTGATTGTTAGAAAGTGTGGAAACAATTAAAGCAAGAATCCTTATTTTAATAAAAAGTAAAATTATTATTTAATACATAATAAATGTTCAGCTTTATTTATAAAAGCCTTAATAAGAAACAATTTTTATGAAAATTAGTTTTAAAAGCAGGAATAATTGTATAAATAAGGCTGTTTAAAAAATTTGTTGTGGTAGGCACGTAAAGGCTTCGTATTTGGCAGAGAATTTGACTGTATTATTTTGTTAGTATCCTGATAGTAATTGCAGCTAAAACTCTTATTTCAAAATAAAGGATATATGGGAGGCATCCATGTCCTTGCACCGAATCAATTGAAATTCGTCTGTGTACTTTACCGCATAATTCTGGAAATAGTTATAAGATTTCGCTGCATTCCAATTAAAATTTTAGCTTAGAATTATTTTTTAATATTTAGGATATATGGGAGGTAGACATGTTCTTGCACCGATACAAAGAAAATTTATGTGAGAGCTTCGTCCTATGATTCTATAAGTAGTGAAATATTTTTAATTCAATCTGATTGAAATTATAGCTAAAACTAATTTTTTTAAATGAAGGATATAAGGAAGGAGGTGTGGCAGTGACAGAAATTAATGTAACGAAATGTTTAGGGAATCTTAACTTTAACATTTCGAACGTAATAATTGAATTTGACAGCTTTTTGCTATCATTTGTAGCTAAAACTAAATTTATAAAATAAAGAATATATGAGGGGTATCGGTATTTTTGTAGCAATTGAAATGAAATTTTGTCAAAAGCTTAATAGTTAGAAACTTTTAAATTAGTTTTAGCATAAATGTAGCCATAATTCAAATTTAATATAGTTAAGGAAACATGAACAGCAAGCATGTCCTTGTAAAGATTAAAACAAAAAGTTTGTAAGCTTATTTGTATGATCATATAAATAATATCGGATAAATTTAACTAAAATTTTATTTTAAAAATAAAGGACATAAGGGAATCAGCAATGTCCTTTCACTGATTGAATTGGCATTTGCCAGAGTTCTAAGTTATATAATTCTACAAGTAGTTACCAATTTCTGCTGCATAATTTAAGTCATAATTCTTGCTAAAACTTAAGGTCTTAAATTGAGGACATAAGGAATGTTGACATTTTCTTGCGCCGAATGAAAATAAATTTATCGGAAAGCTTAAATGTTTATTTATTTATTAATACTTACACATTTTAGACGCATTCTGACTATGTACATATGTATGAATATTTGGAACTGATAATAATAATATTTTTTAAGGATATATGTATGTGCATATTTATTTGGGCTTGGATCTTAACCAACTGGCATGTTGTTTATAAATATCCTGCACTACCAAAAAAATTTATTAGTAATGAAATATTATTACCAAAACTAAATTTTCAAAATAAAGGATATATGGGAGGAATCCATGTCCTTAAGTCCATTGAACTGCTCTCTAGTAATATCTAGAGAGCTTCCTTAAAAACTATTATCTTTGTGTTTAAAAAAAGTTTAGTTAAAACTAAAATTTTATTACTTCGAATATAAGGACGATAGCCATGTCCTTGTAGTTACTAAAATAAAATTTACCAGAGAGTTTAACTAAATTATTTCAGAAATAATTACCGATTTACACACATATGTTGCATTTTAATCATAATTGTAGCTAAAAATTTATTTTGCAAAAAAAAAAGGATATATGGGAGGCAGGAGTATTTTTGTGCGGATTAAAATAAAATATATCACGGAGCTTTAACATATAATTCTACAAGTTGTAACAAACTTTCGCCGTAGTAGGATCATAATTGTAAATAAATTTGATTATTTATTTATTGTTTTTTTTTTGAAGGACTCGTTTTTGTATTGATTAAAACGGAGTTTGTCAGAGGGCTTAGCTTCATAATTCTAGAAGTATTTACCGTTACTAATAGCTTATTGCCATTATTGTGATTTAAATGTATGTATTATGTATTTGCAATTATGGACATGTGAAAGGCTGGGTTAAGCCTGCTTTGAATGAAACAAAGTTTATTATAAGCGTTAATTATAAATATATGTATGTTTGTATACGCTATGTCCTGTTTGTATTTTAGGCTTGCTTGAAGCTATAAAATTAAGGATATGTGATCACACATTTTTTATATTAACCAACATCTTAAGAAATTTCCGAATCGCTTTTTGGGAACAGAGCGCTCTACATCCTTATTCTAATACAAAATAAATCAATAAATAAATAAAAAAATATACATATATGTATGTGCACTCCATATTTTTGTCGACTCTAGGCATAGAAATTTCCGAATCGCTTTTTGGGAACAGAGCGCTCTACATCCTTATTCTAATACAAAATAAATCAATAAATAAATAAAAAAATATACATATATGTATGTGCACTCCATATTTTTGTCGACTCTAGGCATTAATATAGAATTGAATATCCTTGAAGACTAATTTTTAATTTAATTTAAATATTAATTTTTTTTATTTGCAATAAAATAAAAAATTGGGCACCGCTTAATTTTGCATCTTTGCTAACATTAAAACACACATTTGTATTTAGGCGTTTTCATTTTTATCACATTCATGTGTACGAGTATTAAAGCTGAATTCAGCCCATTGTTTCAGACATAATTTTTTATGCATTTTACATAAAATTACAAAAATTTTGTCGAAAACAAATGGATAATTTAAGTTTAACACTTTCTTACTAAAAACCCAAATATTAAATATTAATCATTAATTAATAATAAATAATACACAATAATTAAAAGAAAAAGCTTTTTAATTTAAAAAAAAAATTTCATCTCTTTGATTTCTGTTTCTGTTTTCTTTTCATCTCTCCCAACAGTAGGCAACAAATGTTTAATATAAATTTACCATGTACAATGGAAAATAAAGAAAATACACGGCCATATGTGATACGTGAAACGAGCAGTGATAGCAGTGATGAAGACGGCAGTCGGGTGCTTTATCGTGACGATGATACGTCACGTCAAGCGAAAATCGCGCGCAAGGAGTCGTTGTCATTGAAATTGCAACTACGTCCTGACAAGCAGGATCTCATCAATCGCAATATATTGCATCCAGTGAATGATAATGAGATAAAGGAGAGCAAAGAGGCCATAGGTGCAAGATTGATAAGACGCTTATCGATGCGACCAACAGCTGATGAATTGGTGGAACGTAATATTTTAAAAAGTAAGTTATTGCTTAATTTTATCCCCTTTTTTATGACAAGAACAAAAATTAATTACAAAATAATTTGAAATCTAAAATCTAGCCACAACACCCGCCGAAGAGAAAAAGCAGAAAGAGGAAAAGAAATCATACTTATTGCGTAAGTTGAGTTTTCGACCCACCGTCGAGGAGCTGAAAGAAAAGAAAATTATACGTTTCAATGATTATATTGAAGTGACCCAAGCTCACGATTATGACCGTCGAGCCGATAAGCCATGGACAAGACTGACACCAAAGGATAAAGCTGCCATACGTAAGGAATTAAATGAATTTAAATCAAGCGAGATGGCGGTACACGAGGGCAGTCGGCATTTAACAAGGTACATAATATTTTTATATATCTACAAAGAGAAAAAATATTTCAACAATTGAAATTTTTAAGCGAAAAAATATACATTTAAAAATAAGCAATTAAAAATTTAGTTACCTAAAAATTTGAATTGGCTCAATTACATTTTTATTTGATTTTTGTTTGTTTTTGTTTTTTAAATAAATGTTTTTTTCTGTGCATTGTTGTATGAAAACTACTGTATTGGAAAATTCTAATAATTGGTTTTGTTTTATTTTATCACAACGAATATTGAATGAAAAACAATTGTTTTAAGTACAGGACTGTTTACTTAAAGGTTTATTCAAGTGTAAAATTAAAATTTGCCTGTTTTTTACTGCAAACAAAAAATTAAAGCAATTATGTATGGAAAATAAAATAAATTAAATGTTGGATTTACATCAGGAAATGAAATTAGTGACATGAAATATTTGTTTGTTATCAAGAAGTATAGAGAAGCAAGCGCTTAAAAGAAATGGCCCGACATCAGTGAAGGGGGTTTTAAAATTTTATAGTATTTTTCAATTAGTTATCTAAAATTTTTTTTTTAAGTATTTAATTCAAATTTTTATCTTATATTTAAAAAGGCCCCCATAAGTCCTAGTTTATACTATGCAACTCTTATTGCTAAGCTCATTAATTTGGTGGAGAGGGACGAGGGGAACAGAAACGTTTCTTTTCCCCTCGTCTCTCTCTCTCTCTCCTAACAAACTAATCAGCTTAGCAATAAGACTTGCATAGTGTAAACTAGGACTAACTAACTCTGATAAAATATTAACCCTTATTCCAGTTGTCAACATCGACGTCACGTCAATACAGTACAAAAAATACTCGCTCTAGAGAACAATTTTGTGCTATTGACAGTCTATTTCTGTCTCCTAAAGTCTAGAAAATAGCATTAGACTGCCAATAGCAGTCAGTTGTTTTCGACAACGGATAGACAAGCATACATTTTTTAGTATTGTATTGACGTGACGTCGATATTGAAAACTGGAATAAGGGTGAAATGGAAATGAAATTCATGTTCAACTATGAAAACTTACATATTGAATTTATTTTTTTTTTTTTTGGAACTCAAAAATTTTTTATCCAAAATCTTTAAGTAGCATTTTCTTGCATTTTTTCAAAGTCGATTTGGCTGCATTCAACAGGTTCTTCGGAGGGGTTTTGACACTTTCTTTTTATAAACGCATTCGTTAACAATTATATATATTTTTATTTATTTTATTTATGTTTTATATATGGGCATTTCGCTCAGAAGGTTTACGGAGACAAAAAAAAAATTAAAGTTCTTGAAATTTTTTTTGTTGCAAATTTTTAAAGAAAAACAATCAAATTTATTAAATCTGCAAAAGTTTTGCATTTATTCATTACTCATTTCGAGATATTCATGTCCAAAGTCAAGCAAGTGAATTTTTTTTAATTTAAAGAGCAACTTTTATTTTGAAAAATATTCTTAGCGCTAATCGTTACAGGTTGAGTTTTTCTCTCCTAGATCTCCGTATGGATATCAGTAGTCAGAAAGTAATGCATTAGATTCAATGTGATGAAAAATTGTTATACAATTTTGCTTAGCATATCCCTTAATTTAATGTCCCGTACGATATTGAAAGACACCCTTTTGTATCAATACATCTAAACTGCTTGAAGAAAGTTCATCAAGTAATGATTACAAACAGAAATATTTATTGCAATTAAAATAATAAAAAAATGTTTTGAAAATAAAAAGAATTGGGAACTAGGCGCCTGTGCAAAATATGTCCCGTACGACATCACTACTGAAAAGTGTAAGGGTATTAAAAAATATTTTCTTTAATAATTAATTATTTTTGGAAAAGCATTCTATAATTCAGTTATTTAAATCAAGATGATGATCCGATGATATTGAGAAATACTCTTCGTTGTATAACTTGGACGAACAGTAGAAAAACGTAAAAACTATAACACACATATCTAAATTGCACTTATGTTCCAAAGGTCAGGAAGTGAAAGCAGCTAAAACTCCATATTCCAAGAAAAAAATATAATTAATGTACCCAATACTATTCCTATTTAATTTGGCTATTTTGTGAAATATATTTACTTTTTCATCTCATTCTGCATTTCCTATTAAGTTTTATTCATAATTTCCCAAAAAAGCACCAGAAAATATTTGAACATCATTATGGAACAAAAAGAAAAATGCTATTAATATTTTTTTAGCAAAATCTATCCCATTTTAAGAAACATTGACTCACCTCATTCTAAAATTAGTCACATTAATTTATTGCTTCAAGTTTCGCTGAAATAAGCATTTTAATTGTTTGCTAGACAACCTACTTCCTTTTTTCGTCTCGTACGACATTCTTAGTTTTTTGCAATTATCTTTAAAACTTAAAATTGGTTATAATTGGATTTAGTGCCATCAGCTAATCAAGGGTCATAACTTAGGCTTAATAATCAAAACAAAAATCTATTTTATATTGATCTCTTATCCACTTTAAATGCGTACGACTGTCCCGTACGACAGTATAGAATTGCCCATATTTAAATATAAAATGTTTATATTTCGATTTCAACACTCTCCCAAATATTCAAGAATTGCTGGGACATAATTTAAATAATTTTCTGTTGATTATTTAGCAAATTTCAAATTTTTAAAAAAAGATAATGAAAAAATGTTCAGTCCGACTCAAAATATTCTAAATACTATTTTATTTATTTATCTTAAACAGATGGCGAGAAAAATTAAAATTAGAGAGAATTTCGAATATTCGAATTTTCGAAGTTAGCTACATACTTTGTTTCCAGTTGCTTTATTTTACCTGAAAGTTCCCAAATGATTTTTTTTTAATATTTGAACCGGGATTGAGGAAAAAACTCCCGGGCAATTAATCTGCAGAATAGGGTAGTTTGTGTTTCAAGCCCAGACTTTAATATTTTTACACACGAATAGTCTAAAAATAATTTTAAAAAAATGTTGTAAGACAATTTTTTGTTTTGTCAAAATTTCACTTTTCTGCGAATTAATTTTTTTAAATATCTAAATTTTCAAAACAGTTCTTTTATGTCATGAATTTTTATAGTTCCGGAATTTTTCAAAAAGAAGCTTATCAGCAAATCTCTTTCGCTAGCTCATGAGCTTACCTCAAGAAATCTCTTTCGCTAGCTCATGAGCTCACCTCAAGAAATCTCTTTCGCTAGCTCATGAGCTCACCTCAAGAAATCTCTTTCGCTAGCTCATGAGCTCACCTCAAGAAATCTCTTTCGCTAGCTCATGAGCTCACCTCAAGAAATCTCTTTCGCTAGCTCATGAGCTCACCTCAAGAAATCTCTTTCGCTAGCTCATGAGCTCACCTCAAGAAATCTCTTTCGCTAGCTCATGAGCTTACCTCAAGAAATCTCTTTTGCTAGCTCATGAGCTTACCTCAAGAAATCTCTTAAGCTTTACTATTTAAATTTCATATTATCTATTTAATAAATCCATTTTAAAATCTTATGAATTAATATGAAAATTTTTCAATTATATTAATTTATTTGTGTAAAAATTGTTATTAACATATTTTTATTTTCTTGCAGGTTCCACAGGCCATGACAATTGCAATGGCAGAAATTTACAACAACAAAAACCCCATACCCCACAAAATTTTGTGCAACAAAATATAAAAAATTTTAAATAAAAAAAGTCAAAAAATACAAAAACTAAAAAAATACATAAAAATTGTAAAACTTTAAAAAAATTATGAAAAAAAAACTGCAAAAAAATCAACTCAAAAATAAAAAATACTGTATAATTAGAAAGAAAGAAAAAACTAATGGGTTTCAACAGCTACAACTCATATTAAGCCAACAATTTTATTCAGCTAATTAAAATAACAAAAAAAATACAGGAAAAAAATAACAAAATGAAGGAAGGGCGGGCTTTTAAGGAACAAAATTAAGAAAATTATTAATTTAATTGTTAGTTAAATTTAATTTTTACCAGTAAGAATTTGTTTTGTTTAGAAGGTATTTTTTTATGTTTTATGTGATTATTTATTTTTTTTCTAAATGTTAATTTAAAAGAAATATTCCAGTAAAAAAAACCTCTTATTAGATCTATTATTCTAAAGCGCATGCTGCGGTAGAGCTTAAAATTTTAAATTTTGAGAGAAATGGGTTACAGTCATTAAATGCCTTAAGAATTAGTATTAATTAGCGAATAATTTTTGTTTCAAAATTCTAATTAGGAAATAATTTCCATAATTGTAAGATATCTTTAAGAAAGTTTGTCAAATTATATATTGCTCTGAAATGAGTTTCATGAAGCGGTTGCTGAATTTTTTTTTTTTAATTTTAAATAGAAATTTAATTTCCGAAAATTGTGGCAAATTCGAAATTTGGAGGGCAGTTGCATTATTAGTTTTCATTGAAACTAAGCTATTTTTCGGTGCTCCGGTATAAATTGACATTTTGTTCAAATTCGAAATTAAGTTCGAAATTTCGAACATTACTAATATTTGAAATTCCAAATGTTTTGTACAAAAAAATTAAATGTTATTAATGAAATTTATATATTAAAGTAAATTTATGTATTTATTTAAACCAGTTCGAAAAGAAACTTTGATTTCTCACTTTCCTTAAAGTTTGATACATATATCGGCTTAAGCTATCAATTTTATTTTGTCAACTGAACTAAAACATAAATTATATTATGTAGCACGTGATTCGATGGTAGTTTTATTTTATTTTTTTAATTTCGAAAACATTCTAAATAACTTTTTATCTTAATTTTTTATTAATAGATTATTTTAATAATTTTAATAATTAAAAAAAAATAAATTAAGCTCACCTTGGCATTGCGTTTAAGAAATAGAGGTTTTAGGAAAATTAAAAAAAAAATTAATTTCCCTGTATTGAATTATAAATAAGTTATTACATTTTTTTAATTCGGTATAAAGCATAATGTTTAATGTTTGTAATAATTCCTTAAAAGTCTTTAACTTAGAATTCAAAATACATAAATTATTTTGTTTCAGCTGAGTTTTTTTATAATAATTATTATTATTTTTTATGCTATTTTTTTAACAAAAATAAATCTTTAATAACACATCTTAAGTGTTTGAGCAAAATTCCATTAAGATTAATTATGAAAAATAAATTAATTATAAATAAAACTCTAAAGTAATAATTTTTAAATAACAAAAGAAATTATTTAAACAAAAATATGTATTGTTGACAACATACAAAATAAATTAAAGCAAAAACAAAAAAAGTAGTGAGAAAACAATAATTAACCAAAATTTAAACTGAGATCTTTTGAAAAGAAATTAAAGAACACAAAAAAAACAAAATATAAGCTAAATACATTTAATATAAAATGTTTATAAAGAAAAATACAAATAAAAATTTACCAAAATTTAAGAAAGTTGTAAAAAATACACATTATGCTTCAACATATGTACGAGAAAAAAAAGCTAAACTATAAATGAAAACAATCAGGCATGTTACAGATTGCCAATGCCATAAAAAGTGCAAACGATTAACGTGTCAGTTTTAAGAAAAGATCTTTGAAAATATTTCAGAAGCAGTTTGTGGAACTAAAACTTTTTAAATGGAAAAACTTGCTGTTAAAGATTTTGTTCTCATTGCAAACAAGCTGTAACATAACGTGCTTCTTATATCCTTCAGGAACATCTTTTATAACACATTTTGTAATATTGTTTTGTTGAATTTCTATTCAAAACTTTTCTATACTGCTTGCATCTTAACTTCTTATCTACTTTTTGAAAGTCAATAAAGTGATGTTAGAAATCGTATGAAATTTGTCACTGCTTTCCAAAACGTATCGACTTCAAATACATAATTCAATTTCCATTACATACCTGATAGAATCGATTTTGTTTGGAAATTTGTTTTATAATAATTTTTTTTAATCAAAAATGTATTTTCTATTCTGTTTTAAAGTCGTATTTATTTAATATTTGATTATGAGATCAATACGGCAATTTTAGAATTTTAATTTTCTTCATATCTCTGAAGCGACCGACTTCTTAATGCAAGTGAAGTTTGGGCGAGGGAATATTTTTTATGAAGTTAAAGTAAAGCTGAAGAAGTGAAACTAAAATTTTATTAATTAAAATCAATTTTAATTATACACAGAAAAAAATTGTTCAGCAATTAAAATTTTCAACTAAGAATTTAATTGATTCAATTAAATTTTTAATTTCCTGAATTAATTCGAGTGAAAAAACTTAATTAATAACGCGTGATCCATTTCGAGGTTCCCTACTTTAAAAAAAAACACAGAAAATTCAAATTTAATGGGGAATGTTTGTTATCATTTGAAAGATCATTCTTTGGCATTTATTTTTTGAAGATTATGTCTATCAAATGTTGGCCATTGCTACGTCGCAGATGGTTCATACGTTGAGTTGAACCATTTTCGAAGACTCGTTCGAGCATTTCGACTGGTAACTGGCGAATGACACGCGTGATGTTTTCCTCCAAGACCTGAATCAAAGCGGATTTGTCCGCATAAGCTTTAGACTTTACATATCCAGACAGGAAAAAGTCTAACAGTGTGATATCACACGATCTTGGTGGCCAATCGACCGGCCCAAAACTTGAAATTATGTGCTCACCGAAATGTTCTCTCAATAAATCCATTGATTGATGCGATGTGTGGGACGTGGCGCCGTCTTGCTGTAACCAAATGTCGCCGATATCACGAGCTTCAATTTCAGGCACCCAATAGTCGGTTATCATGGCACGATAACGGTCGCCATTAACGGTTACGTTCGCACCGGCATCATTTTTAAAGAAATATGTACAACCGGCCCACAAACCACACCAAACCGTTGTTTTTTCTGGATGAAGTGGCAGTTCTTGAATCTCTTCAGGTTGCTCTTCGTCCCAAAGGCGGACAGTTTGTTTGTTTACATACCCATTGAGCCAGAAATGGGCCTCATAGATAAACAAAATTTGCTTCGAAAACGTCAGATCTTCTTGGAACTTTTCAAGAACCCATAGAGCGAAGCGATGTCGTTGTTCAGGTGTAAGTCTTTCCGTTATGAAATGCCAAACAATACTAAACAAAAATAATATGACAGACAGCATGACACGACTCACACGTGATCTGTCAAAAAATGTTATTGAAAAAAGTATCTCTTCTTGGATCACCCATTATTATAAAATTTTTTACAAAATTTTAATTGATACTACAAAATTTTTCTTATTATTTTTTTCCGTGTAAGCATCACAATATTTCGAAATTGTTAAAATTCCAAAAAAAAATGTTCAATCGACTTTAAAAGCTTTTGTAATTAAACTAATGAATAATATCCCTTGGAAATATTTCTTTTCTAATATTTTATCTCTTATTAGTTTATAATGAAATTCGGTTACATGCCTGATTGTAATTTCTTTTATTTATTTAGTTAGTTATACATACATATATATAAAAATAAAAAAAAAACATAAATACTAAATACATTTGATACCTTAATTAATTGATTAATTTCATTGTACATAATAATAATTAAAATAATTTTTAATTTTAATTGTTTTCTTATTTCGATTTAATTAAAATAATTGTTTTAAGTCTTTTATTATAAACACACAAAATAAAACAGAAACAAAGAAAAAACAAGCTTTTTTTGCTAATTTATTTGAAAATTATGGGACTTTTTTTATTTAGAAAAGATTTTTAAAATTTACACAAAACAATACAAAAGTTATTCAAGAGCAAAATTGTTTAATCTTCGGAATTAAGTTATATGTATGGTACCAGTTCTGAAGTCCTTAGAAGCTTCATTAATTCAATTAGAATCAATTTAAGACGAGTCCTTATCAGGTGGTCTCAACAGGTCAGATGATTATTTTTGCCGTTTGTAATTTGTATAATCCTTAGATGTGAACACACATTGTTCAGTACATTTTTTGACATCCCTAGTATAGATTTTTGCAAGCGAATTGAATTGTTTTGAATTAATTTTTCATGTTCGATATTAGGTCTGTTCATTTACTTTTCCAGCAGAAACTAGCAAGGAGAGAGTAAGGCAGAAATTTACAAAATTCCTCTCCCAAATATGAAAAAGTAAATGAACGCTTTACTTGTAAAAACTTGCAAGAAAATTTTATTCATATCAGAATCATGGATGGAAGTCATGATACAATTGTACTTTTTCTGATTTATTTTGTTTGATATTTTAAATTGCAAATTTTTTTAGAAATTGACATTTACACAGTTTCAATTATTTTTACTATTTTTATGAATTACTATTTTTATGAAATAAAAAAATGCAATTTTCCATCTCTGATCATATATTAAGAAAACATGCTTTCTTTTTACGTACGAATACGTGTTTTTTAACTAAGAAATGCACATTTTTCGGTTTCCCTTTTTCAGATATTTTTGAAATAATTTATTTGACAACAAAACACAACAGGTGGTTGGATAATTCTTGCAAGTAAAAATTTTACTAGTAATAAGGTCTGACTGCGTACATATATTTTTCATTCAAAAAGTAATAAAAACAGCTGTTCAAACTAGTTGCAAAATCTTGCAAGAGGAAATTTCTCTAGCAACATTTTGCAAGTCCTCTAACTTCCAACTGTCAAAAAATTCTCTTTTTGGCTCTCTCGCTGCAAGAGATTTGGAGTACGCAGACAACATTTTGCAAGATTTTGTAACATTTTGCACAAAATTATGCAAAATATGTGTACGCAGACAGACCTAATTTTGTGAAATGAAAATAAAAATTGAAATTTATAAAATTGGTCTTACTCTCCCAAAAAAGTTTACTGAGTATTTGCTACTGGAAAAGTACGCAGGCAGACCTATAATTTGTAGGAATTTTATTGTCTCTCTTTTGACGCTCTCTCCTTGCAAACTTTTTGAGTTAATGTACACTTTCCAGTAACAATTTTTAGTAAATGAATTGTTTGAATAAAATTTCAAAAATCTATTTTTTTTTTTGAGAAACAATTATAAGTTTTATTCAATAACTTAAATGTATATCGAATAACAAAAATTATTTTAATAATGAAATAAAAAGTTAATAAGATCTAATTTGTGTAAAGGTAGAAAAGGAAAAAGTGCTCACTCACATTCTATTTTCACTCCTGCCCTACAAACTTAAGACGCAACTTAAGACTTTGTAAAATAAACGTTGCGTGTGTGCCGTCTTTCAACTCAATGAAAATATAAAAATATTTAATTTTCTCAAGAGTTTTTTATATAAAATTTGTACACAAATTCGATATAACGATTTATTTTGCATAATTAACTCCGATATGATATGTCCAGTTTTAAAGATTTACCAACAAAAATGTTTCGCAATATAAAATAAATCGAAAAGGTTGTTATTTTTTTTACAGGAGAAACAAAAAAGGATTACAAAATCTAGAGCATAAAGTTCCAAGTAAACTTTTAACACTCGTTAATAAATTTGGTATTTTTAGTTAAATTTTTGAGTGAAATTTTGTGCTGAAATGTATTAACGTTAATAACACATGTTTACAGTACATTTCGTTCTGTAAAAGTTTTAGCTGTTACTGAACATTAGGGACCGATAATAATAATTATTTTTGGATTTTAAAAGAAAAAAAAGCAATACAAGTCCTCGTCCATACAGTGAAACATTTGCTGCAAAACATTTGAGTTTGTTGACGAGAGGGGAAAGAGGAATGGTAAAGGGTACTTTGTTTCATGTACACGAAGTTCTTGTTGCGTACGTCATTCTCGCCTCATTCTCATGAAAAGTATATGAGAAAATGTATTAACCTGCAAAACAAAAACCTCACAGTGTGGAAACTAATGCAGTTTCAAAAGAGAAATCAAAAATGTTTCGAAGCAAATGTTTCACTGTATGGACGAGGACTAAGGAGACATCGGACAACGCGTTGCAACGTAGCCAAATACACCATTAGTTCAGCCATAGCTCAATAGGGTACTATTACGAATAGTAGGCGTGTATGTATTACGAATATTTATTTTAATATGTATACGAGCATATAAAAAGGACTTCGCTGGGAGATGTATTGTGTATTACGAATATTTTTTTTAATATGTATATATAATCATTCGTCAAGCAGCTCTGGCTAGGGGAACATCTCTCGCGTTATCGTAATTATTTCTTAAGTGCAGTCAGGCTTGCGTTTGTTGAGAGAATTTCGAGAATTTTTCGTCTCACTCGCACTGGTTGACTGATCTGTCACGAATTACCGTAGAATCTTGCGGTTCTTTTGTGGAATTTCTTTAACAACCACGTTGCTACTTCCTATGTGGAGGCAGAGGTCGTGTACAGTCAGTCACAAAACTTTTTGAAATACTGTTAATAACATCTTGGGCATATACATAGTCTAGTTACTCCGCCCATATTTGTGCAACACCATATTATGCAAATTTACTTTGCATTAACTAGTGATTTGCATTGACTAGTGATTTGACTAGTAGCGACGACCACAACTTCGGTCACTGGCCCTAGTCAGTTTATTAGGGGCTTGGTGAAAAAAATTACCAAAACATTTGTGTACGTGTGATTTTTTCTCTCTCTCTCTAACTTATTAATTTCACTTAATTAAAACACATATATTTGAACTTCTTACTCTGCTACGTTTTTGCCAGTCACAGATTACATAAGCATTGGTGAACTATGACTAGTCAATGGTTACAAGGCAACTAGTCACCTATTACTAGTCAATATTTACGTAGAAACTGGTAAAATGTAACTTTAAAATAAAAAACACAATTTTTATGTTATTTTAATTGTTGGTTATCATAATAAAATAAATAAATAAGTAATATAAATATATAAAAACAAAAAACAAACAAATCCAGAATAACGTATGTGGCACCAATGTAGTCTTCCTAACACTTTTTTTATTTCCAACACACCTGGCTTTTTGTAAATATCTAAAATTTAAAAACAAAATATAAATTAAATGAAACTTTTCAATTTCTTTTAGACATTATTATTGTTACTTAACTTTCTTAGCACTTGTATAAATTTTATTTCATAGACCGAACGAATTGTATATTTTACAATAAAACGCGACGTCTTAAAAGTTTTGGCATATGTACATTAGATGTTTCACTCTAACATACAAGTTAGAGAGGAGCAACTATAATTAATAAATGTGTCGGTCATCTCTACCAGTCAAATGACCAGTCAATTGACTGGCACACATGTGTTAGTGAAAAAATTTTGTTTGTGTTAGTTTCGGTCATTCATTTCTTGTAGGGTAAACAAATAATAATACACCGTTTTAATTGTTTTCAACTAGATTTTTCAAAACACAAATGATTTTAAAATTTTGGTATTTTCAGTTTTTTAGCAGAAATAGTTATTATTATTTTTTTTTTTTTTGGAGCAGAAATAATTGATATTTTTTGATTTTTAATTAAAATTCTTCAATTGTTGGCATGTCTCTTTAAGTCTTTGTAACCACAATACATAACAAAATATATAAGGAAATTCGAATGGCTTAAGACAGCAAACACACAATTAATGAATTGTGTCTGGAATTCCACTCAATCAATCTGAAAATCACCATTAAAATTTGATTCGAATAAATTTTCTTATTTTCCGAGTTTGGGTCTTAAGTCCCAAACAAAAAAACAAATTTTTTTGCTTAAGAAAATTCTTAAGCAAAAACTTAAGACCCAAACGCGGAAAATATGAAAATTCGGTGGAATCTAAATTTAATGGGTTTCGGATTGAGCGATTGGAATTCGTCAAACGGCCATATTCGGCCACGCTTCTCCGAAATAAAGGCAAAAAATTTTAAAATTCCAAAAATTCATTAATTGTGTGTAGCTGTCTTAAGTCTTTCGAATTTAATGATTATTTCTGCCCAAAACTTAAGAGTTTGACTTTAATATAAAATTTATAAAAATTACGGTACCTAACTCGTATTTTACGTTGTAAATGAATATTAAAGTTTCTGTTACACATGTTTTTACCTTCTCCTGTAAGTTTGCAATTATTTGAGTTAGGTCCTTTCTACTTGAGGCCAACGATATGTTATGCATGCAGATTTTAAATATAGAATTGGAATTTTTTTATCAACTCTGGTTTTTGAGATATGTATATCGTTATCTCAGAAATTAATGCACTTTAATTTTTATACTCAACATAAAAATAAGAATTTACAAAATAATGACCCATTGTGTGTTGGTGCGACCACTTAAAAATGGATTTACGTACACTCTAAAACACTTTTGTTGAAAATTAGGTCGATAATAGTAGGCAACACTTTACAGACTACTTTCGACCTAAAATTACACAACTATATTTTTAAACATTTTGTTGATTTTTGAACACAATATGTTTAATTTTGAATAAAATATGTTTAAATTCAATTCAATTCAATAAATTTGCAAACATTCACATCAGAATATCGGAAAACAAATTATTTTTAAAAACACTGTTTTCATTAGAAAGACTCCGTGAAACGCACTAAATCATTACTATAATTGGTAAACACTTTCTTGCATTTTGAATACGCCTAAATGCATAATAATTTTTAATGTAAATGTGAGATTCTTTTAACTTTGCACATAAACATGTTTTCCAGTTTACTATTCACTATTTACATACATAAAAAACATACTACGAGTATTGTTATTTACATATAAACTGCTTTAAACAATAGAAATTTGATTTTAATTAACTTAATAAATAATATGGCGTCCTTCTATTGCAACTTGTACGCTTTTGTACTTTTACTTTTTTGTTAAACATATTTTTGCTGTTTTACGCATATATGCTTCATTTTCAACATTTTGACGTTATTTAAACATATCTGGCTGTATTTTAAGTACAATTTGCTTAAAAATAAACACTTTTAGCAGTAAATTTGAATTTTTGTGTAAAAGAGGACAAATATTGTTTTTTTTTTAATACAATTAACAACAAAATCGATATAAATTTAGACATTTAGAATATTTCAACAACAAATTAGACAATATATGATCCTAAATTTGGGCCAATGTTTTAGAGTGTAATTATAATTTATTGTTTATTTATTGAAACCGAGCGAAACGTATTCGTTTTTGTGTATTCATTTGTATAAGAAGCCGACTATGCGACTATGATTTAATTTAATGAATTCTAATTCAGGGAATAATACTTGACTTGCTTACGCAATTACGAGTATGTATGTTCCGGTCCAGACTTGCAATTTTTGTTGCAGCAATTCTTGAATATGTGGGAGTGTGTTGAAATAGAAATATATTCATTTTGTATTCATCTCTCGCTCTTTCTCACTAAAAACTAAAAAGTTGCTGCAACAAAAATTGCAAGTCTGGACCGGCACTATTTAGATTTTCTATTATTAAAAATATATAATTTTTCATAGTCAAGTTTGCAAAAAGTATGTACAAAAGATCTGGTGTTGTACTCTGTTATTAAAAACGAAAAAAAAACACTTTCGAATTTGTATCTTGAACATCTAAATTAGAAAGCATTGGAATTATAGAGTAGTCCAGCTGAATACACCTCGGCTGCCGTTTATAACTCGAGTCTATTAATTAATGTGTTTTTGGAAGACTTTTGTCTACTTATAAATTGCCAGCGCGGACCCAAGAAGAGTATTCTTGACCCCTCTGAGCTAGTCGAGCACTGGTATTCTTGCTACACAAACATTTAATGTAAAAACTGTCCCGACTGAATTTCCACTAGCGAATTGTTGCGATTCTACCTCGTAGGAATTAATATTTTAATATATATTTGGAGGAGACAAACTTTTTCTTTCAAAAAAAAATTATGACACTTGAGACAACCGTTTGAATCCCCGAATTATTAATACAAAAATGTAAAATATATTCAAAATTCAATTGAAATAATTTAAAATCACTTCAGAATCTCAAAAAATACAACAATAAAAAAAACATGACTTTTTAGTTGCTCCGTAATGTCAAAAATAGAATTCGTTTGACAAAATTAAAAGAAAAATTATACACATAAAGTTGAAACAATTTCTTCACGGCAGAATTTGCAACGTTTGCACTTTTCACAATTTTGGAATAGTTTTTCCACATGTTTAAATTTGCTTACAAAGAGTTTTTTAAGAAGGCCCATACAAGTTTTTTAGAGTGCTTTGACTCACTACAGAACCTATCGACTGCCCTTTTTACGGATCCCGAAGCCTTTTATTGCATAAACTGGTAGACTGTCACGCTTCTAATCGAAGAAAATATTAATTCCACCGCGAAGAAAGTGTGGCTGGCTTCGTCTTGTTTAAGGCAGGCCAAATCATCGATGCAGCCATTTTCATAAAGTGGCATCCCGAACTTCAACAGGAGTGATTTCTGTCTTGTTATTGGTTTTTTCTCTGGCACATTTCTCTCGTTTCTCTCTCTGTGGGCAGCCCTGCTCTAGTGTCATTTATGCTTGCAATATGATGAGGCAATGGCATACATTCTCTGCGAGTGTATTGTCTTATGTAATAATAGAAGGCGTATTTTTCATTCTTTGTTTCTGTGTTCGGATGATAATTAAGCGAACTTATCTAACCTATGATTTCCCAAGGACAGTATACTTAGCTTAATTTATTTTTTTTATAGCTTTGTGTCCCAAATTGCAAAGGCACATAGCCAAAAAGTCAGAGTACTAAACGTGCAAGAGATTCCTTCGGGAGCTGCAGACGACTTTTAGCATCGTATAGGAGGTAGGGGTTTCCAAGATCCACTTTTAGAATTTTTTATGGTATCCACCCTTAATAGTGGATAATGAAAAATATCACAAACTAATTGTAAACGATACAGTTAGTTGAGTGAAACGCAAAACTTCCGAAGGCCAACAAAACACACACAAGCCTGATCGCGCTTAAAAAATAATTACAATCACGCGATAGGTGATCTTCAGCACAGGGGGTCTACTCTGTAATTGGAAACGAGAGAAAATGCTTTCGAATTTACATGTTATAAGAACACAAATTCGAAAGCATTTTCATTGGTTTCTAATTAGACTGTAGACCCCCTGATTTATGACTGTTGATTTAGTTTACAGATATGTATGTATATGGTACAAAATATCCACTATACATATGTATGTCGCATTGCCGTTTTTTGGGCCACATCTTTCTACCTATTCTATTCTACACACAACGGGTGACTCCGAAAATATTTAGCTTTATTGTGGTTGGCGTATTTCGGCATCGAGCACTACACTGGTCCTATATTAAAGAAAAAATGTCACGGTGTTCTTTAGTCTATTATAAAAACGCCGTTGAAATAGGCCAACCACGATAAGTGAGATTGAGTTTCTTATTCCTTGTTTTTATTTTCCTCTGAATTTATGATTAGAGAAAAATTTTCACGAGAATTTTACTTGCGAAAGTGTGCTGAATAATAATATTTAAATAATAACAATCACATTCGGACCTGTTCCACAAATTACGGTGATTTTAAAAAATTAATTAAAGCTAAATCATTGCTTTTGAAAATTTCACGATTTATTGCGATGGAAGATGGAATAAAATATTCTATTATACTCGTACATAAGAACAGCTTAAAATGCAACAAAAATCCACTAACAAGTCAGCTATTAATAGCTTGTTTTTGAAATCACCGTGATTTGAATCACAGTGATTTTCAGAGCAGGCCCGATTAAAACAAAATAAATTGAACCAAAAACATTGAAGTAAATAAAAATTTATTTGTTTTTCTTATTACAGCAATTCGGCTACTAGAGCTTAAAATCAATAATAAGGGACATATGCGGTTTCTCACCAAAACAACGCACTTCGAAAGTATTGAATGAATGTTAAGGCCCAGACACATAGAATCCGCCATACGTTAAGCCCACATCATTTATCAAGTTTTATAGAAAAGTTCAAACATATTATAATAGTAAAATTCAACAGGTGGAAAGGATGGCATACCAAAACTCACCGTCTAATAGCATGTATACGAGTACGTTAGACATGTATGTTGGTTTTCAAAAATTTTTGATTTTCTGATGTTTGTCGCACACCACCCTGCAGTCAGACTGGGGCCAAGTGTCTCTATGTCAACACTAAATTTCTAGTAGTAGTTACATTGTCTACAATTTCTCTTCTATTCGTCAGTATAAAAGAAATAGAGAAAACAGATGTGGTGTATTTCTGGTGGATTTTGCAACAACTTGTCAACATTTATAAATTTGTATGTACGTAAGGTATAGAAATGTATCAGTAAATGTCTGGTTGATATGTTTCCATGTTCCCATAAAAGCTATGAATTCACTACCTAGTCAATTGTTTTAGTGTTACTAGTAGATTTTCAATGACAAGCACAAAGTATTGTATGGGAGATAATTGTAGAGTAGTACTGGTGACAAAGTCAAAAGCGACTCAGTACATTTTCACCATCGACATTTCCTTCAAGGCAACTATGAAGTATGCCGTCAGCGTTCGACAGTGTAATAGCAAACCCCAAAGTATGCCATCGTGCATGTCTGCAGACAAGTATGCCTGTGTAATAGCCCTTATAAGGGCTTTAAACTTCGTCGTTTTCAACTGACAGCCAGGGTGACCGATGGTATTTTTCAAAAAGTGGCACCAAATAGGGAATTTATCAAAAACAAGGGGCAAAATAAAAAAACATTAGACAACTATATACTATATAATTCGCTCTAAAAAAAGGGGGACAAAAAGTGGCAAGGCAGTCGAAAGAGTGGTGATTTGCCACTTTAGTCGAACAAGCGGCCACGCTGCTGACAGCTAATTTGAAATATATGGTTTCTTACACTACGACCACACGACCGATTTGATGTATCTTAACACAAGCAATAACGCCGGCAGATGACGATGACGTCAAATTGCTTGAGTTCAACTATGTATTTAGAGGTGGTGAAAACGTATATTCAAATATATTTGGTTTTTATACATATAAACACTTAAATTATCAATAAATAGATATTTTTCTAATTTTAAATTTAACTTTTATTTGTTTTATGTAGTTAAAAATTATTTTTTTTACTTTTTTGTTGAAAAAAAAACTAATATTACTTCAGTTTGACAGCATGTGTCAAGAGATTATTGCTCAGCAATGTATTTTAACATTTGTTGCTGAACATATATTTGAACACATATTCATACGGTCCACACGCTAATATCTTGTGTCGGCAATCGAATTTGACAGTTGCCACGGCAATAATTGCCAAGATTATTGCTCGTGTGGTCGTCATGTTATGAGGTCTGTTACATTTAGTACGTGTCAAATATTGGGCTACTTTTAACTTTTTACGTACGTTGAGTAGTTTGACAGATATTTGTTGTTTTTTTTTAATGCTTTGATTTAGGTTTTTGTGTTTGGTGTCAGCAAAAATAAAACAAAACAAAAGACATAAACGATATAAATAATTAAAAGATGAGTTTAATAAATAAAATGGAGAATCAACCTATTGAAGCTATTGAAATTCTTCCGTCAATAAAGTACTCACTGTGCCAACCTGCTCCGTTGTTGCGTTAATATCAGTTGAAAAAGGCGAAGTTTAACGTATGACGGATTCTATGTGCCTGGGCCTTTCAGCTCTTGAAGTTTAATTTTTTTTCGCTATCTCTCTCATTCTAAAAAATATTCTTGATTTCATCATTAAGGAGAAAATAACAAAACCCAACATTATAAAACTTAAAGTAATATAAAATAATAAAAATTAAATCTATTTTTTATTTGTACATATCATCATAAAAAAGTATTAGATTTCCTTCAATATAATGTGAAAAAAAGAGAGATAAGAATTATATTTTCTACTTGCTTTATAACAGGAATATTAAACAAAATAAAAACCGAAATTATAAATTTACAAAATAAAAAAAGAAGAAAGAAAAAAAACGCATAAAAAGCCTTAACACAGTGGCAACTATTAAATCGTATTTGGAGCAAATATTTAAAAGAAAAACCCAACCCAATTTGTTAAAGTAAGAATTTAAATTAAAAAAAATATATACATATATTGATATTAATATTAATCCAAAATGTAGTGTGTATTTTTGCAAAAATTGCCCTCTAAAAATAAAATTGAAATTGAAATGAAACAGTTTTAAGGATAAAAGCAATAAATTAGCAATTAGTAAAAAAAAATAAAAATTTTAGCATTGAAATATTATTGCTACAACAGAAAAATTTAAGAATTTATAGCAAAAAAAAAAATAATACATTAAAGAAAAATATGTAATAATAATAATAAAACTATGTTGTATTTATATAGAAAAGAAAACACAATTAATTTTGTAAATGCTTAAAATCACAAATAAAATTAAACTGTTTAATAAAACGTTTAATTGCAAGAAAGCTCGCGTAAATGCTCGTGACTAATTATTAATATGTGAACATAAAATAAATATTAACCAGATATTAGAAGAAAAAAAAGTAAATAAGAATATGAATAAATATATTAAAAGCAAAATAACTAATGTACACATTTTACTCCTGTTTCGCATCAATAAAAACTTCTTTTAACAATTTGTATGTTGTTCTCTTTTTCGAATTTGCTTTTTTAGGGTTCCTTCCGTACACCAAAGGTGAAAAATGGAACCCTATTGTTTTCGCTACGCTGTCCGTCTGTCCGTCTTACCGCTTGTCCGTCTGTCCGTTTGCCCGTCGGTCCGTCAAACGGTATTTCCTCAGGAACCGTAAGAGCTACGGACCAAAACCGACCAAAACCGACCTGAATTTTGGACAGAGTATGTAGAACCTTGGCCGCTACAACAACAAATACATGAGAATTAAAAATTGAAGGGTGTTCCAAAACGAGCAACGAAAAATGCTAAAATCCCATGTAATATACATACAATTGTATGTACATATGTATGTATATTGACACTTGAAATTTGTAAAATTAGTGTATTTTTGTATAGACTACAACAATTAACACTAAGATTTAAAAAAAATTTAAATTAAAGGGTGGTCCATCTGTTAATGCAATATTGACTATGCAATTTTGACAACTTGCTATATCTTGGAAACCGTAAGAGGTAAAATCTTGAAATTTTCAAAAAAGGAAAAATCTAAAAAAATCTGAAAATTATAAAATCGCCAAACCGAAAAAAATCGCCAAAACCCGAAAAAACCCCAAAACGAAAAAATCGCCAAAATTAAAAAAAAATCTAGCACTAAAATAAATCGCCAAATTCGAAAAAATCGCCCAAATGAAAAAAATCACCAAAATGAAAAAAACGTCAAAAACCGAAAAAAATCGCCAAAACGCGAAAAATGCGCCAAAACCAAAATAATTGTTTCTATGAAAAAAAAAATCTCCAAAATTAAAAAAAATCGCCAAGACGAAAAAAAATCGCCAAAATTAAAAAAAAGCCAAAAACCGAAAAAAATCCCCAAAAACGAGAAAAAACGTGCCAAAACTGAAAAAAGTGCCAAAATAAAAAAAATTTCAAAATTAAAAAAACTTCAAAAAAACGCCAAAACGAGAAAAAAAGTGCCAAAACTCAGAAAGCGCCAATAAATTCAAAAAACCCAAACACTAAAAAAACGCTTAAAACCGAAAAAACCCAAAAACGGAAAAAATGTCACAACTATAGTTTATATTGGCTAAAGTTCGTATTGAATTAGATGTCTCGTGTCCCTACGGAACCCTTCGTACGCGGGTTAGAAAAACGAAACGAAAAACTAAAAACATCGCCAAAATTAAAAAAAATTTCTAGCACTAAAATAAATCGCCAAATTCGAAAATATCGACCTAATGAAAAAAATCGCCAAAATGAAAAAAAACGCCAAAAACCGAAAAAAAATCGCCAAAACGCGAAAAATGCGCCAAAACCAAAATAAGTGTTTCTATGAAAAAAATCTCCAAAATGAAAAAAATCGCCAAGACGAAAAAAATCGCCAAAATTTAAAAAAAAAACCAAAAACCGAAAAAAATCCCCAAAAACGAGAAAAAACGTGCCAAAACTAAAAAAAGTGCCAAAATAAAAAAAAAATGTCATAATTAAAAAAACTTCAAAAAAACGCCAAAACGAAAAAAAAAGTGCCAAAACTCAGAAAACGCCAATAAACTCAAAAAACCCAAACACTAAAAAAACGCTTAAAACCGAAAAAACCCAAAAACGAAAAAAATGTCACAACTATAGTTTATATTGGCTAAAGTTCGTATTGAAGTAGATGTTTCGTGTCCCTACGGAACCCTTCGTGCTCGGGTCAGAGTCGCACTTCACTGAATTTATTTTATCTTAAGAAATGTTCAGACTTAAGAAATATTGGACGACAATACTCGTGTATGCCCTGTAAACGGAATTGTTTAAAAAGCTAGGAAATTTGGTGACATTTCGAAATTAAGTTCGAATAAAATATTTTAACGTCAAAGTAAACAAATAATGAAGGGCAGTGTCTTAGGACCAGTGATGCCAACTTTTTTTACTCTAAAAGCACATCAAATTATAAAAAAAGCACAAAAAAGCGTAATTTTGAGATTTAAAAAGCGTAAAAAGCACGAGTTGAAAAACGTTTAATAATGTTTAATATTTTCTAAGCTATTCTCTATTTCGGCAATAGTATAATTTTTGATGAAATATATCAGACGAAAAAGTCATTCTTTACACTGAAAAATAAATACACCAAGTTTCTTAAAGTAATTTCATGAATACAAAAATTTCTTAAAAGCACTACTTAGTGCAAAATAAAATAAAAATAAAATTTGCAATTTCATTGTCTGAGAGGGTATAGCTTCCCATCGGTTTCCATTCCGGGACACGCCCTCAATTTTTTTTTATTTGATTTTAAGATATTCTACTTATTTTGTTGCTGCTTAACCTAGCAGGCACCTTTGGTTCTTGCAATTACACAATTTTAAAGTTGAAAAAATGGGCGGAGCTATGCCTATTAAAATTTATTATTACATTTCACGTGGTCCAACTTAACCAATTCTTACGAAACTTACCACACACCTTGAACTCTCAAATAGAAACAATATTCCATTTACAAAAAAATAGGTGGAGTCACGCATATTAAAATTTAATATTTTAAGTGGTTCTACTTTGCCGATTTTTACAAAATTTAACACACACCCTGACCTCTGAAAAACATAAAATATTGCATTTAAAAAAGTGGGCGGAGGCACGTAAACAATTTTTGAAGTTTCCGATCAACTATAATTGGAAAATAAAATAGCTCAGCTGCGTCTTCGTACTACCTGGCGAATGTGATCGATCGCCCGTTTTCTGTCGACATCGTGGGACAGGCAGTTAATAAATTTAAAGCCATAATATCGAGCCATAACCGACCGCTAAAATAGCTTAAGCGACACATTTTTCGGATTTTTTCGGAAAAATATTTTGAACGAAAATTATATCGCTTAAGTTTTTGGTGGTTATAGTACGATATAGTGGCTTTTCGAGCCTGATAGTAAGCACAAACTTTTTCACAATCTCATATCTAGCATATGTATAAACACAGAAACACAAACTAGCTCTTATTTGTAAATCCCCTTCTATTCAGTGAGGCTCATAAAGAAAAAACATATTTTTTCCCCCAGAGATAAGAAATTAACCTGAAGATCATTAAATATACATTTACATACATAATATGTATATATGTACATATGTACTTACGTACACTTGCATTTATTTACTTATATAAAGCAATGAGTTAAAGAATTATGCATTCATTAATCAACTTAACAAAGTGAATACCGCAAGTCTTTAAAAATTTAAAATAATATACTAATACATTTCTTACTATGACTAATATATTGAAAACTTTCGTTTTGATAGCACTGGGTAAGCAATTAATGCTAGTAAATATCGCTCGTTTACTAAAACAACGAAATAACTCAAAAAAAGTAGTTTAACAAAAAACGATTGGCACAGAACTTAATGTAAAAATCAAACATTATTTTTCTCTCAAGAGTTGAGTATGCAAGACATTTGTATGAACATTTTAGACAATACGAATAACAATGCGAGGATTAATTCTGCATCATTAACTCAAAAATCCCATTTTTTGAGTTATGAAGTTGTTTTAGCAAATGAACGATATGTACATACATATGTATCTGTTATTTTTGAGTTTAATTTAAATCATTTGTATAGTCTTGCCGGCTTGCTTTTGCATCACTATTAAGCCACGCAGCAGTTGGGGTGCTGCTCCAGCTCGATCACCTTCCCGCATAAATGGTGCCGTTGACTATGTTATAATACATCATTCGGATAACCCCAATGGTTGTTCTACCGAAAGCGATTGCCAGAGACTTATTAAAAATATACAAACTGATCACAAGGGCCGTCGCAAGTTCAGTGATATTGGCTATAATTTTATTATTGCTGGCGATGGCAATGTATACGAGGGCCGCGGTTGGGGTTTGCAGGGCTCTCATGCACCCAACTATAATCGCAACAGCATTGGCATTGTTTTCTTGGGCAATTTCGAAAGTGAGTAGACTCGTATTCCTTTGCTTATTTTCGTTTTAAATTTGAAATTTATTTTAATTAACAGACTCTAAACCTTCGGCCCAAATGTTGCAAAATGCTAAAGATTTAATAGCCCAAGCTGTTACTGGTGGTTATTTGAAGAACAATTATACTTTGTTGGGCCATCGTCAAACTAAGGCTACCTCTTGTCCCGGAACTCAGTTGTACAACGAAATTAAAACTTGGCCACATTGGCGTAATATTTAATTTTTGTAGCGAAATTAAAACTTGGCCACATTGGCGAAATAGACAATTAATTATTTTTATTCATTTAATTAATTTTTTCCATTATTGTTTGCTTTATAAAATGTATCATTAAAGTCATAGTACATTTAAATTAGGTTTGTTCATTTACTAAAAACTATTACGAATTTGTAACAATTGTTACTGAAATTGTTACTGAAAGTTTGCAAGGAGAGAGCATCAAACGAGAGAAAAAAAATAAGAGACAAAAAAATTCCTACAAATTATTACTAGTAAAATTTTTACTTGCAAAAATTAAGCATTAAACACATTCACCACAGCAAGCTACCGACTACGAAATGTCAAAAATAGAATACACATGTTTATATGAGAATAATTATTTTGAAGACAGCAAGGCAACATTGCGGCAGGTTGTTGCCTATGCTGATTTTGTCGTTGTAGTCCAATTAAACTAATTCCTATTTCTTTGGCTGCAATGAAAAAGTTCAGTGTTACCAGTATAATACAAAATGTTGAATGAGTGATATCGTACAATTATTTCATATTATTTAACAGAAACAGTATCCAAAAGTTGATGTAAAGAATAAATTGATTCATTTTTATACTTTTACGTCATATAAGTACATTATGAAAGACTAATATAATTTTTATAAATGCGAATTATTTGAAGGTGGCAAGACTGAACTATGTATTTATACTTAAATATGAGTTGCAGATGGTGCTGCGGCCGTCTCCAAAATAATTAAGTAGCTGGCTACGAGGCGACAAATGCTGCTAGCGGCATTTGAAGTCGTGTGTTCGTGTAGCCTGCTGTGGTGAGTGTGTTTAATGCATTATCCAACCACCTGTTGTGTGTTTTGTTGTCAAATTAATTATTTAAAAAATATTTGAAAAAGGAAAACTGAAAAATGTGCATTTCTTTGTTAAAAAAAACATTCATACTTATGTAAAACGAAAGCATGTTTTCTTAATTTATTGTTTTTCCTTCATTAAGCGACATAAATTCAATTTTAATGCCAAATAATTTTGTTTGTTTCTCATATGCTATCAGAGATGGAAAGTGGCATTTTTTTAATTGTTAACCAATAAAATTAATAAACTATGAAAAATGCATAAAAATAGTAAAAATACATGAAACTGTGTAAAGAATTTCATATGAAATGTCAATTTCTTAAAAAAATTGCAATTTAAAATATTATCAAACAAAATACACCAGAAAAGGTACAATTGTATCATGATTTCCATCCATGGTTCTGATATGAATAAAATTTGCAAGTTTGTCGTATTTAGGAGAGTAATTTTGTAAATTTCTGCCTTAAGCTCCAAACACTTAGACGGTAGCAGACTTCACAACTTCACTACTTCAAATGAAGTTGGCTTCAAATGCTGCCGTGTAGTCAGCTACATAATTATTTTGAAGGCAGCAGCAACACTATATATAATCAGCCAGATATATATTTTACATAAATAAAATTAAAGTTACTGACTCAAAACGTACTAATATCACATAAAAATGTAAAAACACATCAATTTATTTCATAATTTTAATTTTGTAGTTATTTTCTTTTAAATATTACGAAAAATTTTAAGCTCTTATTTCTTCCAATTTATATTTATAGTGGCAGCACTGCATTTGCTCTTTGCTGCTCACGAAAATAGAAATTAATCTAAGTTGGCAGCAGCAGCAAATGCTGTTGTGTAGTCGTGCTGCTGTGATGTCGTCAAAATAATCGTTTTCATTTAAACACATGTATTTTATTTTTGACACTTTGCTGTCTGCTGCCTGCTGTCGTCTAAGTGTTTAGAGCTTAACTCTCTCGTTGCAAGTTTCTGCTGGGAAAGCAGTGTTGCCAAAATGTTGTAGGCATTTCCCACCATATACACCCTGAAAACCCGCTAAAAACCGCTAGCCGAATACAACTAAACGCTAATATAACCGCTGAATTTTTATAACCAACATATGTCTTTTTTATGGTTTATTGATAAAAAAAGAATAAGATAAATTTTATAAAATATGTATACATTTGCATAGATACATATAGGTATGTATGTTGGAATCTCATATTTCCTCAATATTTGTAAGCAAAACTCAACCTACTCTCTAAGTAAGTATTTTATTTCCTGCAGAGTTTCGATACACGAACTTCGAACCAGGAAAAAGTAGAATTCAAGGGACTATTCCATCTTATAATATTAATGTTTAATCTGATGCAGTATCTTTTCAATATCTTCTGCGATAGACCCTAAATATTCTACACGTGTGGAATAATATCTTGCCGTTTTGCTTGAAGTATTTGTAAAATATTGTTAAAATTCCCTGATTTTCTGACTATCTGAAATTAAAAAATATTGTTGATAAAATAAACTCTGTGGCTCAATTCAAATTGGCTTGACGTTTAATTTCGAAGGAAAATTTCAATAAAAAAAAGTCTCTAATCAAAAATAAATTATTCAGAAAAAGTTATATTTTTTTGTGAGATTTTGGTTGATATTATGTTTTCCTCATACTCACTGGTCCAATCACCCAGTTTTCGGTTTGTTTTTCGTTTATTTAAAGATTTGTTTACTATTTTTTTAATGCGAAAACAATGATTAAATTTGTTTCTAATATAATTTTAATCTCGTGTTAAATATTATTTACTAAAAATGAGATTTGTTTTTATTTTTAACCTCTTAAAGTTTCACATTATACTACACGACCACAATATGTCAATTTTTTATTTGCAAAAAAGTGACGTTAGTTTCTTTTCGCTGTACATGTATATATCGAAAAAAAATCAACATAAATACCAGAGTACGTGTCGCATAGCTGTGTTAAAAATAATTTATTTTGATTTAATATCTTTCTTTATAAGTTTTAGCAAAACGCTGCAAATTCGTCAACTACGAAATTCTTCCACTAAAATTCCCGCTGGTGGTTTTTTAAATAGGCTTGCCGCTCATGACAACAAAATACAGTCATATATAGCGGGAAACCCGCCGTTTTTGGCAACACTGTGGGAAAGTAAATGAACAGAATTATTGTTTACTTTCATATGGAAATAAAAATAATAATAAATATGCATAACTACAATACATCAAAAAATAACATTTTTATAAATTTCAAGCTCACAGTTGTGATGCAGAAAACTAAAGCACCTCAAAGGGTATTCCGATTAATTAAGCTTTAAATATTTTTGTGTGCCTATTATGTTTCTGCTGGTCAAGATAGACCAGCTTTAGTTCATTATACACGGTGTTATTCTTTATTTCGATGCGAAAGATACATAAATGCGATAAGACGAAAATCTGGTACGCTTTCGCAAAACAAATATGAGAATCGGTTGATCTATGAAACTTCCCGGTAAGCTATAGATTTATGTCAAATTTGCGGCATCCACAAAACCCCTCTCAAATCCATAAAAATCAGTCAATATCCAAAATCGATTTAACGAAGAATTTTGAGGTTATTAGAAGAGAAACTATTTTTTTCGAAATTATTCTTCAAGAGCTGATAAGATATTGAACTTGATCGGATTAGTATGTAGTTTAAATTTTTTATTTTTGAAATCTACCGAACTGAACGGATCTTTCGAATGCGGCAGATGCGCTTCCGATCTTAAGTTATCGTGTCTATCATGAGCTCCGAACGTTTTCAATTAGAATGAAAGTTTCCGAATCGCAAAAAAGAATTTTAATTTAATTAATTTTTAATTTTTTCGAACTAATTTCCCAAAGGCAATTTAGAAACAGTTACCCAATGATGATGTGTGTATACAGTTAGGTTGGCCCTTTTATTCCGAATGTTTTTCTAAAATTATTTGCTAATGTGGGAATGTTTTCCATATACCGTTTTCTTTGTACTAAAACCAAATACAGTGAAACCTCTCGTAACGGACACCTCTAATAACCAGCGATTCCAACTTGGTGCTTTTGGCACTATTTTTAGTGCTTTTTGAAGACTCAAAACGCCAAATTTTGAGCGTTAGTGCCAAACTAAGAAAAGTCACTAAGTAGTGCTTTTAAGAAATTTGTGTATTTCTTGAAATTACTTTAATAAAATCTTAATGTATTTATTTTTCAGTGTAAGGAATGCATCTTTCGTCTGATATATTTCATCAAAAATTAAAAAGGAAAAGCACTGATACGAACCGTGCCTTTCAGAAGTTGAAGTTTATTGGAGATAAAACTTGTTTTGTGAAAATGTGTCAATGTGATGATTTAATACCGGTTTCGCATGCCTTTTTCGATGGATATTTATTTCACTATTTCAACCAGTAATGTCGCATGCATTTTAATGAGTTCAAAAACTATAGAATTATTACGATTTGAGTTGACATTCAGATGGCATTCGAAGAAACAAATGCTCAAGATATCATGAAACATTTTGAACGCGATCATTTATTTTTTGCTGGGATAACAATCTTATTGGAAAAGGGGGAAATTTCTCCTGGAATTTTATTCATAATTGCCCTGTACAACTGCAGTTAAACTGATTGCTGCATTAAAATTGGTTCTGTTCGGAAATGCATCACTGCGCTGCATCACAAAAGCGAAGTTTAATTTAAAATACAAGGCAAGTTCTACTACTAATCCTTTTTAGTAGCAGCCATATTTTTACCTCATTTTTCGGCCTTGTTCTGTAAACCGAATCCGAGTAAATTTCGCGTCTTTAAAAAGTTAATAATGGTCCTGCAGACATGTGTAAATTATACAATACAATTTTTCTTAGATATAAAGAGCAATCATGAATGAAATTCCGCGTGAAATTTCTTCCTCTTCGAATTAGAATTTTTTGTTTTCCCTATTACTTGGGATTGTTCCCAAGGAAAAATTTTACGCGGAATTTTATCCATTATTGCTCTGATTACATTTGAGAATCCATCAGGGCAATAATGAATAAAATTCCGCGAGAAATTTCTCCCATTTCCAATTAGAATATTTTGTAGTGGGGGAATTACTTGCCGGGGAACAATTCCAACTAATATGACCCGCAGGTCAATAATGAATAAAATTCCGCGTAAAATATTTCCAGGGCAACAATTCCAACTAATATCAATAGGGAAATCAAAAATTCTAATTCGAAAAGGTAAAAATTTCACGCGGAAAATTATTCATGATTCTAAAATCGTGCGTGCGAGATTTCAAATCGATCGGTTTACAGAACAGGGCCGTTTGACTTTTATTTTTGCAATATCTACTTCAGTAAAGTTCCTTTTTAGGGCATTTAAATTTTTATTTGCAGCGCAGTGATGCATTTCCGAACATACCCATTACTAAAAAGTTCGATTGCCATCCACTTTCCAGCCATAAGCTTGCAGAAATTTTTTTTAGGCATCTAAGACAAGAAATTAACCTTTTTTTAATTATTAGCAGAAATCCAGCGTTTCGTAAATAAATAAAAAACACAAATAATTCAACTGTAATTTTAAAGAAATTTGTTTATTGATCTTTCAAATTGTAAATTTTTAGTTTATTACAAATAAGAACACATGAAGAGTTAATTTCTTTTTTCAATCAAACATTTAATTATTTTATTTCATTACTTTTAAATTCTTGTCTATGTTTATAATAAAAACTCAAGATATTTTCGAAATTTCTTTTTTCTTTAAATTTTTTCATATAACAGGTTTTATTTAACAATTTTTGTTGCATAAAACAAAAAACAAGTATTAGTGGAAAATTAAAACATTTTTAAGGAATAAGAAATGATGTTATAAACAATTTCTACAATTGTCATTCATTATACAATAGAGGAAATGAAATGTATTATCAATTGGTCTTTTCTCATTGAAATGGAAAGAGGAAAAAAAACCATCCTAGCTCATTAAATTAAACTTTAGCTCAAGGGATGGAAAAAAATGCTAACAAAAACCATCAAGCCCTACACTGCCGAAGATTCGTAGTTCCCCCACGCCGCATGTATCCCTCGCCGCAGTCAATACTTGGTATCCCTCGCCGCAGTCAACACTTGGTATCCCTCGCTGCAGTCAACACTTGGTATCCCTCGCCGCAGTCAACACTTGGTATCCCCCGCCGCAGTCAACACTTGGTATCCCCCGCCGCAGTCAACACTTGGAATCCCACGCCGCAGTCAACACTTGGTATCCCTCGCCGCAGTCAACACTTGGTATCCCTCGCCGCAGTCAACACTTGGTATCCCTCGCCGCAGTCAACACTTGGTATCCCTCGCCGCAGTCAATGCTTAGTATCCACCGTCGCAGCTTCTTGTCATTAACCTAAACGTAACCGGAAACCTGCTAAACAACGAAGACCCTAGAAATTGAACCGCTACACCAGATCGCAAAACACCCCTCGTCTCGCCGCCTTAATAATTGAAGTCCCACGCCGCAGTCCAACTTGGATATACCCCTCAGTCCCACGCTGCCGTCAACACTAGAAAGTCCCGGAAGTCCCACGCTGCCGTCAACACTAGAAAGTCCCGCAAGTCCCACGCTGCCGTCAACACTTGGATGTCCCACGCCGCTGTCATATCAGATGTATTACTTGATGAAATTTCTGGTGTCGTTGTTGATAAAGTTGATGTTACAGTTGATCGTTGTTCAAATTTCTAAAGACGAATAGATATTCTTCCCCAGACTCTCAGCTCAACATTGATTCTAAGCGAAGGATTACAACTATAATCCTTAGGATGTACAGGAATTCAAAGCAAGCAAAATATTGTAGAGAAAATACATCGACAGTCAAAACATTCGAGTCCAAGAATTAAGATGCATTCATTAGAATTGTAAAATTAAGAAGTATTGTTGGTCCTATGTATATCATCATCATCATCATCATCATAGCAAATTTCTTTCGATTGATTGGCCTCTGCTCATACTTTGATAAATTTTACAAAATTTGACAAAACTAATAACAGATAGATATACACATATTTATATATGTACATAGTATGTATACATATGTTTGTATAGTATATAGTGTTTGCTTAAATAGGAATTCTTAATTTCAAAGCGAAGTCGTCCCTCTTACGTTTGAATATTGAATTGGATATTTATTGTGGATATGTGTGTGTAATTCATCTTCTGAACGATAGATAGATAGATAGATAGATGCTGTAGATATTTCGAGGCCCCATTTAACAAAATGTGTAGAAATGTTTGAATCTAGCTATAGAGTCTCCACAAGTCATCTCGCAACAATATTAATTCAGTAATTAAGATGACAATCGCTTTGTAATTGATTTTCTTGATTTTTCTCGTCGACTGAGATGGTGATGATTAATTAGTTCATGATGACTCTAGATGTATACAATAACCCAGCTCGATGTTTCTTTAATTAAGACTTTCATAGATAGTAGACATAATTGATATTTAGCAAATGTTGTTACAATTATGTTGGTGGTGGTTGTGGTGGTGATGATGATTTGGACAGTATGTAAGACTCGGAAAGTGTGTTACAGACAGCCCCTCTCTCTATATACATACGTATATGTGTGTCTCAAATCAGCAGATTTGCAAACTATGAATTCGAAAGTATGTTAGTGTTACAGCAATCGTCAATCAATATATGTATATGTATGTATCTCTAATCTGAAGATTCGCGAACAACTCAGGTGGTAACTAACTTGGTAGCTTGTTGCTATCGTCAAAAATGTAATAATAGGTCATTTAGATTTTGATAGAGGTAGAAGATGATTCCCACAAGGAAGGCCAAAGTCTTGCTTGCTGTTATTTTGAAGACCCAAAAACGTATAAATTGGTTGGATGGTTAAACAGCTGCATATTTTGAAGAGACTTTGTATTTGAAGCAAAGATACTGTGTGTGTATGTTTTGAAGAAACTTGGTTGTTACTGACTGTTGCTGATGCAGTAAGTTGTGGTTTGTTTCTGGGAAACTAAACCATTTTAAATTTGTTTAAAAAGATGTAGAATGAATGTGTTCTTTCTCTGTCATAAGGGCATCTCTTGCTGTTAAGGATGTTGTCGAACGAATCAGCTTGTGATGATTAATTAGTATTGTGCAATATATGTAAACAAGGATTCCAGTAACCAATTTGGGCTGCAGTTTTACAAACAGCTGGATTGGATTAACTGTAGTCTAAGAAGAAACCATAGATCGTAGAGCTTAGCAGTTTCTGTAATAAAAAGCTTAGAACTTTCTCCCTCTCGGAAAACTAATCTCCTGGCATTTTCAATTCCCCTGGTATTTTTTTTTTAGCTAAAGAGCAAATTTGTAGCATTTATGTATGTATATCTTTCGCTCCCTCTCTTTCTCTTGCTAAGACTTGATCGAAGTCATCTTCTGCTCGCTTTACTCTAGTTCTCTCTCTCCCTCTCTCAAATGTTTTCATATCACTCAGACTGGCTCAGATTCGCTCCACAGCATTGGATTAATTTCAATTATTTATAATTACAAACAAATCAATAATGTAAAAAAAATTCAAAATTATCTTACAAAGATCGTAATAATATAAAAAAGGATAATTTAACAAGATTTAACTAACTATGTATGCATATTTACGAATCTAAGATGTTTTAGAAATTAGAAATGGAATATTCTTAAGCAAAAGCAAATTTTTAACATTTTTACATACATATGCAATACGTTTTTAAATACTAGTTATTGGCAGATAGTTTATAATCAAATTAAAATAAACAGATCTTTTAGTTTTTTTTTTACAAAACATTTGAGGGAATTAATTGGTGTTGCATTTTTTGATACAGCTTCTTTTTAACTCTTTAAAATGTTTTTGTTTTTAACAACTATTCATGTACATTACAAATTCTAGCAATTTAATTTGCTTTTTTCTCTTTTTTTTGAAATTAGAATGACAAATTAATTAGAAAAACATTTACATATGTGCGTAGAGATTAAAAAATAAACAGTCTGAGAGTTTTCGGGTTGAATTCCCATTACGAGTCCTTGGATTTCTTCAATACAACCAACCAACGGGCTTGTGTATGGATATGGGGATACATGTATAAATAAATTAAAGACATTAAAAAAAGTGGAGAAAGAAAATAGAGTGGGCGCCGAGTTTCTTGATTCCCTTTTAGAAACTTAATAGATTTGCGTTTTACTATGAAGCCCTGCTGAGTTGTTGTATCGTATAGATTCCCTTTAACGATATGAAGATGGATTGATAGAGATATGTGTTCATGGTGAATCATTAAGTGGATAAGAAAATTAAAATTCAGTATTCTTGTGCTTGGAAGAGATGCCTGTAAATGGTAGAAATTAGCGAAGAGGAATTTAAATTATAAAAATAACCTGTTGCTTGTTATTTATTATTTAATTTAACATTAAGTTGTCGCGCGCGCTGTCGAGTCAACAATGGCTGTAGTCGCTCAAGCAGCTGGAGGTGGTCTCGCTTTAGAACACAGCACACTTCCTTCCACCAAATTCCTTTTTTTTCAAGTTTTGATTGATGTAGCCCGCAATTCTGGACATACTGTGTCGTCATACACAGGCACAGATCAACTGTGTATAATGCTAAAAAATAGTTTTGTTGTCTAAGACATACATACATACATACATAAAAGAATACTTCAAAGAAATAGAAATATAAGAAGAATACAAAAAGAGATCGAAAACAGAAACCAAGAGAGAAGAAAAAAAACGGATGTTCTGTTTAAGCCACTCAGCTCGTTCGTATAGCTTCACTTTCATCACAAGAACCTTTAAAGCCTCGACAGATAACCTTTTAAAGGAAAGCCTTATTTTAACAATATTATGCACAGGTACCGATCAACTGTGTCATAATGCTAAAACGAATTTTAAAAATGTTAAGATAATACCGGAGGGAAAAACGCTTGTTCACGATACAGTCCCACGCTTGGCCCACTACGACTACACACAAGTCAAACTGTATTTTCCTCTCACTTAAGGTTTTATGCACAGGCACCGATCAACTGTGACATACATATGTAATGCTAAAAAAGAAGTTGTAAAAACGAATAACGGAAACAAAACAAAAACAAAAAGAAAAGAAAGATTGACAGTAGTTGTCACCCCCAAATTATGAAGCACTGTTATCACTCTCATTGGCCTCTCCTAGTTATTAAGTGATCATGTCCAGGCACCGATCAACTGAGACATGATGCTACAAAAAATTGAGTAAGAGCAAGAGAACAAAAAGAGACACAAACAAACAAAAAAAAAACGTAGAATAGGTGTAAAGTTGATTGGATGGATGGTATGCGTTTAGTTCTCGATGTTATCCTCTTGTGAAAATACATCTCCATTAATTTAGAGCAAATAAATAAGCTCCACCCGCTAACAGTATGCCGCAATGAATGTTATGCACAGGAACAGATCAACTGTAGCATAAGGCTATAAAAAATAAAATAAAAGAAAGGAAAAAAGCAAAAGAAGCAGAAAATGCAGCAGATTCCAAAAAATCCAATATGATCTGATAAGTTAACTCTTTTTAGAGCGCCATTTTCACAACTCCAAAGATACATTGTGGCATTTGACATTTGGCCTTTGTACATCCCAACAATCCAAAGCTACACATTTTATTTTTCTTTTGGTATTAAGTGCGAATTCACCATGCTGTCACATTTCACATAGAATTAACAATGCAATACATATGTTTGCAAAGCATGCAAATATAGCAGCATATTAATAATAATGTAACAACAGAATTATTGTTTGTTTGGCCGACCAGTCAATCTCATACGAGAGTGGCGGACGATTGATTGTTTTCAAAGTGGTGCTTTGTATATTATTCGAAATTCCTATTTGTCGGGAGCGAGCATTGCTAGGATTTACATTCGAACGATTAATCTTATGAGCGAGCATGCAAGATAATCTTCTAAAGAAAAGCGCCAAAATGAGCGGGTGGGTGTATGTGCTTTTACTTTGAAATCAAATGCCGGATATTATCAATTGCTGTTTATTACATTTTTCTTTTGCTTTCACAATTAATTGGAGTATGTATGTATTGCAAAAAAAAACATCAAATGCGAATGTATAACAACACAAAAATTTGCAACTTTTTTTTGTTTGCCATACGAATGTTAGTAGCTTAGCTTTTCAGTTAAGGATGTTACAAAATGGCCATTTTATGTACATACAATATTTACTTGCCAACACAAGTGCATGTTTCAACTTCCGACTGACCCAAAATCAAGCCGGATTATGCTATTTCTATGACGGCGAGTATTCTCCAACCAAACAATTTCATGTTGTTAAGTACAGCCAAGTCATTGAGATTATGATAGTAATCATCATATCAGTTTGTCGGATGACCAAGTGTCATCGTCCTTATTTTTTTATCTCCAACTCTCACATTTTCATGCGTAAGCCTGATTACTCCGCAATCCGATTCGAGAATGGAACGAACTTCTTCGTTTTTGCATGTGTTTCTTTCCATGTAGTCTCGAAAAATGTTCTTTCGATTCTGAGCATAGAGCACCACTACTCACTCACTCTTACACAACGGAAAAGTGAACTACTGACTTATGAATAATTTATTGCGATTCCCTTAGCAATTATTTATATCATAGCGTGTAATTAAAATAAAGATAAAAATCTGTTTTGTTGTAAGTTTCGTAAATGAGAACTGTTGTTACATACATACATATGTACTACTTAAATATGTTTAGTGTCTTTTGTTATACACTTACACTTGTCATTGTTGCATTTATTTGCTGTGTTGATTAGACTGGGACAGTCTTTTTAGTAGTGTTACAACAACGATAGCCACCATTATTTAACATCATTATCATTTAATAACATTTGCGATTCCCTTAGCATTAATATAGCTTCTTTTTTGAGAATTGGGTGAGGTGGCGCTGGTGTTGCTAATGCTGGCGCTGGTGGTGGAGACCGCAATAGTAGCTTTGACTAACTTTACGTCTCGTGTTCTGTAAGTAGATAACTATTTTTTAAGGATTACGTGCGCAATGGAAGCAGCACTCAGTGACACACACACACACACACAGATGATTAAAAAAAATCTCAATGGACGCCATATACATACATACTTTTAGTAGTCGCTTGGGCAGCGTTATTGTCACAAAAAATATTAGCGATTCCCTTAGCTTTATTTTTAGACTGAGATTTTCGCCAAGTCTCTTCATATCAGCGGGAGTGATATGAACTGTTTAGGGAAAACAATGAGACTCTCTCTTGATGCGAGTAACCGTAGTAATTCAAGAGGTTGGCATTTTACATGAGAAAATCGTCCACGATGATCGAGCAAATTATAGAATAATTCGGTAGTTTTCCGAGTTGGCGCAGCTGCTTCATTCTTGTGGATTATATTGAAATCATTATTTTCTTGTATGATTTTCAGTTTTGGCTGTTATTGCAAATATATATCATTAACAAAGCGATTCCCTTAGCGTACTGGTTATTTTTGATATTTTTTATTAATACTTGTAAATTATGCTACGTACGATTTCTTTTGCCACTTTCGAAATCATCCAGCCAGCCAGCCAATCGTCAATCGTGGTACAGAAATATGTATTTGACGAAAAAAATTATAGTCAGAAACGAAACGGTGAAAGATCAAACATGGAAGGCGTTGTATTGCGGCTCAGCACCGAGCAATAGAAAATGGTACTCGCAGTCAACGAAAAAATCAAATATGTATGTACCAGTAGTATATCACACAATATTTCTGCAAAAATTGTATTAGATGATCAAAGAAAATTTTAATTTTGTCTTACGGTTTGGACAATACTAAATAAACTATCTGTCTGCCTTGTGTTTCACCCTTGTATAGAGACACGTCATGCTAAAAACTTGCAGTGCAGCAGTTCGCTTCATTTCTCCCCGATGTCGAGTGAAAATTCCATGCAGTCTCAAAAATACAAATTTGATTAAATAAACAAATTGAAGGTTTCTTACGCTACGGCAAGCAGTTTCAGGTTTCATGAAATTCACATTCGCTATTAGAAAAGCTACAATATCAATCTTGGATAGTTGTTTTTACGAATTTCGAAAATCTACAATATATGTAATTTAAATTATTAGCGAAATGTCCTGGCCGAAGTACTACCAGGTTATAATTTTTGTTTCCATTGTAAAAAAAAAATATAAACAATAAGTCAAGGATAATTCTTACATACATATGGGCCAACCGTTTACAGTACAAGAGTTCCTTTGTAATATGTTGGCTGTCCATGTGGTTGGGCAGAATATGAAAACCAACGCTGCGGAGAGGGCACCCACTTACACCAAGGGAAATAAAATCATTATTAATACAAAACGTTAACGCTTGTTAAGAATTAACAGTTGTTGACATAAGAAAATAGAAGTTGGTTGAAACGTCCTGGCGTGGCAATCGCTATACTGTGATAAGATGTTGATGGAGGAAACGTTCTTTAAATTTTTCTTCTATAGTCGTCTGTAAGAATTTAATTAGTTTTTAAAACAATCACATTGTTTTCTTACACCATTTTTGTCTGCTCATAGTAAGATAACTTCCGCTAAGATCTCTCCTTGCTTTTAGGAATCTACACTTTGAAAACTTAATATTTTTTGTACAGAATAGGGCATCGGCTGTTAGAAGTTACTAAACATTTTAAAACATGGAAGAACACCATCTCAATGCTCCCAAAGAAATATGATTTCTGTAAAAACTCTATTAGTTGAAAAAACAATCGTATTGTTTTCTTACACTGTCGAGAGTAGGGTGATTTAGTTCCTTTTATCAGGTTTAGTTGAAAACTTCAATTTCCAAAAGATACATCTTCATCCAGCAGCTGAATGTTGATATATTATGGCTCAGGTACGGATCAACTGAGCACATAGTGCTAAAAAGTCAAAATTTTTTTGTGTTTTATAAACAACAACACCTGCCTGACAAATTAATGAATGTGTATATTCCAATCATGCTTCTTATAGGCTAATTATTTAGTAGACACCATCCACAAGTTCGGCTGGCCTCAAAGTAAGTTGTTATTATGGCTCAGGCACGGATCAACTGAGTCCATAATGTCTGTCTAAAAATCGAAATTTTGTTTTCTATTTATAAAACATTATCACCTGCCTGTCGAAATTTTCAAGGTTTATTCCATTTTGTTTCTTGAATGCTCTACCGTACGAGTAATCCGCAACTCACGTTCAAGTTGACCTCAAATAAGTTATTATGGCTCAGGAACGGATCAACTGAGTCCATAATGCCTAAAAATCGAAATTTTGTTTTCTATTTATAAAACATTATCACCTGTCTGTCAAAATATTAAATGTAGATTCCAATATTGCTTCTTGAAGTCTCTCCTTCTATCGCTTTTTAACGTAATCCTCAATTCGCATATAAGTTGACCTCAAGTTATTATGGCTCAGGCACAGATCAACTGAGACCATAATGCCTAAAAATCGAAATTTTGTTTTCCATTTATAAAACATTATCACCTGACTGTCGAAATTATCAAGGTTTATCCCATCTTGTTTCTTGAAGCTTTACCGCAGGATTAATCCGTACCTCACTTTGAAGTTGACCTCAATTAAGTTATTATGGCTCAGGCACGGATCAACTGAGTCCATAATGCTAAAAATCAAGTTTTTTTGTGACGAATTAAAATAAAAAAAACCTGCCTGTTTTTTTAATTAATATGTCCACATTCGTTGGGAAGCCATATCAGCAATTAGTTACAATTAAGATGGACTCCAAGACAATATATTACGGTCCAGTGACGGATCGATCAACAGTCCATAGAGCTAGAAATCAAAGCTTTGTTTACAATTTGTTAAAAAATTAACACCTGCCTGATGTCGGAAGCTTAATTTGGCTGGTAACACAATTCTCGTGCACGAATTATACATTCTTTTATAAATGACTCGGACACAGATCAAGAGTTCAATTGCCGGTCTAGGAATATGTTGTATTTATATATGTACATGAAAAACTCTGCCAAGAAGTTGTGGACTTTTTGTTTGTGGAAGTTTGTGGACCGCAACAGTAATGCTAAAAAATATTAAAGTTTAACATTGGTTCTTAATGTTTTTTAACCTGCCTCCAAGTCGAGCTCCATTTTAAACGAATCACGAGATTTCTATCAAACCTCAAGTCCCGAGTAATTTACCAGTTTTACTTTTCGTATGGTACTCGTAATTAGTTTAAAGTTGTCTGCAAAAATTCAATTAAATTTAAGGTATAATTTCAAGAAGTCCTTACACATTTGGCTAAAGCGAACTCAGAAAGTTCCAAATAGACAGTTCGGCACAGATGCTTTCGCTGATGAAAACTTTTTGTCGGTCAATATTCGAAAGTTAAAAGGAATTGGCAAGACTTTTATAAAACACAATGCACCAGCTACATCATATATACATAAATGCCATGTACATATGCCTGCTTACTAACTGCAGTTGTTGATATGTTGCCGTCTGTAAAAACTAAATTAGTGCTCAAACGATTTAATAATTTCTTACACTTTTCTGCATGGGTTTGTGTTTGAAGCGTCGAAGTCTGGGATAACCATTAAGGAACAGTGCTACTGAAGTTATAAAATTTGAGAATTTATGGAATCTGATGGGATCGTTCTCTCAATGCTTAAGACAATAGACATGCATAGTTGTTATCGAGCCACTGCAGAAGAAATGTGCATCTCATCTTGTCCAAAAAGCAACAATTGCTGTAGTCACTTCATGGGATGAAAATGGCCACTGATATTTAATTATTTAAACACCTAGAAGAAAAATTATCATCATATCTATTTCCGACATTTGTTTTAAATTTTTTATTCAGAATGGCATACGATGTCCATGTGGTCAGTTTTTAAGTCGAAAATTTAACGGAAGAGTTGATCGATATTCTTAAACGAACGTTTTCTTCGGGATAATTCTAGGTATCTGCACGGAAAGAAATTTACCCTTGAAATCTCAATTCGAAGCCGATAAAATGAAAAGATAAGACTTCCGCAAATGTAATGGTTCAGGGAAAATACCATTAATGACCTTTTTTTAAGTTACAGCTCAAGGTAATTGAATAAAATACCGAAAATCCAGGAATTATATTTGTTTCGTACTGAAATTTTTGGAAAAAGTATTGATTTATAAAAGATTTCATAAATACCAATATTTTCTCATGAAATCCATATTGAGTATTGTTAGATGTAAACTTGAAGTATATGTTTGCATTTTTGCAACTAGGTAAAAAAAAAAGTTTTTTATTAGCTTCGCTCCGCGGTAATGTTGGCGTTGCTTTTTTTTAAAACGTGTGGTAATTGCTTAAGAGTTTCGGCAATGCTGATTGATAGCAACGAAGACATGATATGATGCCAGACTGCTCTCTTCCGTTGTAAAATCAATTGATGTTTCAAACCCAAACAGCTTTTATTTTGTATACAACCCAATTGTTGTGGTACATCTTCCGATCAAACTTTGATGCATTTGTGTTTCAGGAGGATGAAGTTTCGTTATCTCCAATAAACACTGGAAAATAAAATTTTCATTTAAGTTTTTTGAGTTTATAAAAGTGAAATAATAAGACGTAGTTGATTTATTTTAAAAATCCATTATTTAAGGAGTATTTTTTATTTCAGAAATTTTTTATATTTTCTTTTTTTTCCAAGTTAATATAATTTTTACACAAATTTAACAACTGCTTAAATTTAAAAAAAAAAAACAAAAAAACAAAAATTTACATATGATGTAATTCAATATGAATCATTAAACATTTTTATATACTACATTCCCTACCATTATGTATTTAGAACAAAGACACCACCACTTGTTTATTTTTTGATGCTACGTGTCGTTAAATACGACTAGTGTTGGAAAACGAATAGTTTTCCAACGCGAATCCACGCACGATGTTTTCTTTATACATAGATACATCTGTGAGATGACTCATGTATCTGCAAGATACAAAATCGATTACAAAATGGCGTCTTCGTTCTTTACTCGTTACTTTTTTACGAGTTGTTTTTTTTAGTCTTCTTTCAACTGGTTTTTAAGTTTTTTAAAATAGGTACATAGTATACTAAAATGAAAAATTAAAAGTTTACAAACCGATTATGTTTTTCTAGTTTTCCACAACCAGTCGCTGACTTTAAAGCTGATAACCCCAGCCATTTTCAGTCACATCACTGTTCTATTTGCATATCCTTTAGAAGTGACCTTCAATGACCCATTCCCTCACATAGAGGTCTTTATTCTTCCTTATCCATCACTCATTGGCTGTATTGGTTACAACAGACAAACGTCCCTACGGACTGTAAATGGAAAAACTTTCGTAATATAACTCATACTTATATAATTATTTTTATATCACAAAGCAATTTTATACTACGTATACATAAATATTTAAAAATTCATTCTTTTCCTTCTAGTCTCTCTCTTTTATAAAATTATATAAAATAAAACTTAACACTAACTGGATATTCGTATTGATTGAGTTTTTAAATTTTTCTGATAACTATCATATTCTTTGTCATTATGCGCATTATGCGATGGGTTAATACTTCTATCAATAGTTTTACTACCACTACCACTAATACTGCGCATAAAGTTGTCTAATTCACTTAATTCACATTTCCACAAATTTGTTATTTCATCACTTTGTTTGCTGTTTTTCTCTTCTATTTGTCCTTCACTTTGATGATGACGTTGCAATGGTAGATGATGGCGAAATTCACTTTTAGCTTGTAATTCGTGGTTTTTATCGATTTTAGTTTGGAACTCTAACCATTTTTGAAAACGTTCTTGTTGCTTACGTCGCAATTCAAATTCTGCAGTCATTAGAGCTGTGGATAAAATGGCGCAGACTCGTAAACTTCCACCCGAACGTATTTTGCGTTTCATTTCAATTCTTTTCAAACGAAAATTTTTAACCCAATCCCCCAAAGTTTTGGGATTTTCACCATATTTATCTTCAATATTATATATGGCTACCATTTTTTTCTTATTACTGCAGCTCTTTGATTAATTTTTAAGATATATTTTACAATTACTTAAACACACCTTTTTCTGAGGAAATCAGCCAATATATTATAGCATATAACCTCAATTTCACAACTAGGTTAAATACTTTCAGACTTTCAAATACGAGATGTTTACTGCACAAAATTTAGTCAACGACTGTTTAACGAGTGACTCGTTGCTTCGCTTTTATAGGCACCATTTTCCACCCCAAAGTATTCTTACCCAAATATTAATTCAGGTACCTGACGACTTATACATAACTTTTTGTCTGATACTAAGACAATTTGTAGATTTTTTTATTTGGTTATTTTACCTCATGCCTAAATAATGTATTTTTAACACCCTTTTAATAAAATTTATCAAAACCAGCAGTTAAATATACTTGAGAAAAAATGCACCTGGTTTTTTTCTGCTCATGTTAAATATTACGTTTTGTTTTCTCATTTTATCTTGCTTTTTTCTTTGATTACTCGCTTCGAGCTGTGTTCAGCTGGCTTACCAGGGCTGGTAACAGAGACAAAGAAATGGGAAAAAATAGTAGGTACATGTGGAAAAATTTTAAAACTGTTTTAAATTATGTACATAAGTATGTATGCAAGTGTGTTTCTGTAATTATGTTTTCATTTATAAAAGCATGCTATCAAAACAATAAATGGATACAATTCTTTTTAATTAGAATTTTAAACACAAAAATATAAATTTAAGTAGATACCTTCTATGCATATTTATTTTGTGGAAGTACTCATAGAATATACATACATATGTACTAGAGTTGTACTGCTCATGAAAGAACTAGTTCAATTGAACGATTCACTTCACTGAGCGCTGTGAGTCGTTCAATCTACTGAGCTCTTTCAGCTCAGTACTGAGCTCTTTCCTAGCAAACTTTTTATGTATCAATTAATTTTGTTCGAAAATTTAATATAGGAATATAATATATTTATTAACAATTCCGCACATTAAAACTATTTTATTTTTTTAACTTCATTTGCCTTGTTTTGTAATGTCTGACGATAAATATGTACATAAACACGCAAACTGTAAAAATCTGTCACTTTTTATGCTTGTGTTTAGCTCTTTCTTTCCCGCAACAATATGATTCATTAGAAATGAACTGAGCTACTGAGCTAACTGAATGAAGTACTTCAGTAAAGTGAGCTGAGCTGAAAAGCGAGCTCACTCAAGAGAGCTGATAAGCACAACTCTAATATGTACATACATATGTAAGTATGTACATATGCAGCTACCCTGTTGGAAATTCCGTTACCCTTTAAACTAATTTAAGCTACATAACCAGTGCTCCCAGTTTAGGGGATTTGTCCCCAAATTTAGGATTTTTTTCACTATTTTGGATCTGGCGATTTGTTGGGGATGTAACCAAATTTGAGAGGATTTTTTGGGGATTTTTTTTTATAACTGAAGGTCAAACAAGAATGATTTTTGAACTAAGAACTATGCGTCTGACAAGTCTAAAAATGTGTGTTACTATTCATAGTGTATGGTTTTTAATAAAGACGAAGTATGAAGGCAGATTAACCAATAATGAACACAATCAAAAAAAATACGCAACAAAATCCTAAACGACTTTTCGAAGCACTTCTTAGAAAATAAGCACTTCTTTAAAAATATTTTAATTTGTTGTGACAAATTTAAACCTTGTGCTAAGTGCTAAAGCTTTTTAATACAAGTCCTATGTACAACAAAGTTTCTGAGGCTGATGAATCAGGAGATTTCGATTCCAAAAATTTTTTAAATGGTAAACTTTGGTAAAAAAAATTTTTATACTTGTGTATATTAAACTACATATATGTATTTTTTTCTTTACAAGTTTTATAAGTACGAATTAAATTTATATGAACGTAAATGTACTCGTAGCTATCAATTTAAATGAATTTTATTGAATTAATATGTTATTTTTGTCATTATTATTCTGATAAAATTAAAATAAAACTAAAAAAATATTTTTTTCGCAAAAGAAAAAATTTTAATAAAAAATCAATTTGGGGATTTTTGGCGATAAGTTCTAGAAAAAAACTGGCAACACTGTACATACATATTTATATGAAAATTAGGTTACGTTACATTACATCCCTATAACCATTTTCATTACTTTTCACATAACAATATCGGTCAGCTGTTTCCTACTGTTGAAGTTACTATACATTCCAGTCGACTAACTGAGCCTTGAGTCAGTACTATTTGCATTACGTTTCAACTAACTTAAAGTTGATTTTTTTAAGCCAGCTGGTAGTCAGTAAATTAAAAAAAAAATCTGGGGTTGGAACATGTATCATCACACGTTGTGTAGTCAACCCGCTACTATCCAGCTAAGGTACCATCTAAAATAATAACAACAAAATGTAAGTATAAAATAGAAATGAGTTTCAAAGTAGCTGAGAATAAATTTTGTTGCCTCTCACCAAATTCGATTACGTTCTCAACTTAAAAATTAATTTTGGAACTGTTCTTGATGACATTGTACCTAGTTAGCTTTTAGTTAGTCTAAGAAATGTTAACTAAAATTAATTATTTTTGTAGTCAACCACACATTCTCCGACAGGGTATGTATAAGGACTTCTACAACATATATATATATACATATGTATGTATGTATGTATGCATGTGTGTGTGTACATATAATATCGTCGTTGTACATATTAACTAACATAAATATGTACTACATGTATGTACATATGTATATCGCTCCATTATTGCAACAGAGTCATTACGCAAAATTCTAGTTTTGCAGAAAATAACTTTATGTACCTACCTACATATGTATGTATGTACTAGTGATGTAGCGAATGTCAATTTTTGATATTCACGAATACGAATGTTTCAAACGATATTCGCGATTACGAATACGAATATTTGAAACGATATTCGAGAATACGAATACGAATATTATACCTATGCAATATGAAATATAAAAAATTGTTATGAAAAAGGACTTCACACTCTTGTTGGCGTACTTTAAAGTTATTAAAAAGTACACACAATTTTAATGATCGTCATTGAATAATCATTACGCAAAATTCTAGTTTTGCAGAAAATAACTTTATGTACCTACCTACATATGTATGTATGTACTAGTGATGTAGCGAATGTCAATTTTTGATATTCACGAATACGAATATTTCAAACGATATTCGCGAATACGAATACGAATATTTGAAACGATATTCGAGAATACGAATACGAATATTATACCTATGCAATATGAAATATTAAAAAATTGTTATGAAAAAGGATTTCACACTCTTGTTGGCGTACTTTAAAGTTAACAAAAAGTACCCAAAATTTTAATGATCGTCATTGAATAATCACCCTTATTCCAGTTGTCGTCATCGACGTCACTTTAATTAATATAATACCAAAAAATTGGGGCTTCTTTACTCGCTCTCGAGAACAATTTTGCGCAACTGACAATCTATTTCCGTTCCTTAAGGTCTAGAAAATAGCATAAACCTGCCAACAGTAGTCAATTGTTTTCGACAACGGATATACGAGCACCAATTTTAAGGTGTTGTTTTAATGTGACGTCAATGGCGACAACTGGAATAAGGGTGAATATTTTAAAATGATACAAAGCACAAATTTCTATAAAAAAATTTATTTAATTTATATTTATTATTTTTTGTTGCACGAAAAATAGACGACGTACATATTTAGTGCATTTAATTTATTTGCGAAATGAACAAATTAAATTTTTTTTGTATAGTTTATTTAATTTTCTGAATGAAAAATAAACGATAGTGTTTTTATTTTTTTTGCATAAAAAATGGATTATTATAGTCCATTTAATTTTTTGCACCAAAAATAACCTACGTATATCGTCCACTTAATTTTTTGCATACGAAATGCACAAATTATAGTGTATTAAATTTTTTTAAAAAATTAAGAAATGGACGATGTATAGCCCATTAAATTTTGTATGTATAGTTTATTTAATTTTGTACATAAAAAATAAACGAAGCATAGTGTTTTTAATTTTTTTCATCTGAAATGGACGATTTATAGTTAATAAAATTTTATCATAAGATTTTGAAAAATGGACGATGTATAGTCCATTAAATTTTTTTCATAAAAAATTTTTTTGCATGATATCTGGATTAGGTATAGTCCATTTAATTTTTTGCAAGAAAAATAGACGACGTATATAGTCCATTTAGTTTTTTGCATACGAAATGGACAAATTATAGTCTTTTAAATTTTTTTATAAAAAATTAAAACTTGGACGATGTATAGCCCATTAAATGTTGTATGCATAGTTTGTTTAATTTTCTGCATGAAAAATAAACGAAGCATAGTGTTTTTAATTTTTTCCATATAAAATGGACGATTTATAAAATTTTGAAAAATGGACGATGTATATAAATTAAACAAAAATTTTATTTTTTGTTTTTTTTTTTTTAAATTTGACTTCAGACTGAAGTCTGAAGTACTTTTTATTTCGTTCAATGTTGAATTAGGACTGACTTAACTTTAATACAATTATTGATAATGTAAATTATTTTGGTTATAATGTGCAGTGTCAGCAAGGTTCCATTTATTCCAGGTATTGCAACATTTATTGCGCGTGTGCTTGTTAAGCCTTAATTTGTTGGCTTGTGCAATATCCAGTTTGTTTTATTCTCATGGATTTTAGCATATTAAACATTTTTGTACTTAACTCATATAGTCCATTAAATTTTTTTCATACAAAATTTTTTTCCATGAGAAATGGATTATGTATAGTCCATTTAATTTTTTGCACGAAAAATAGACGACGTATGCAGTCCATTTAATTTTTTGCACGAAAAATAGACGACGTATATAGTCCATTTAGTTTTTTGCATACGAAATGGACAAATTATAGTCTATTAAATTTTTTCATCAAAAATTAAAAATTGGACGATGGACCCATTAAATTTTGTATATATAGTTTATTTAATTTTCTGCATGAAAAATAAACGAAGCGTAGTGTTTTTAATTTTTTTTCAATTGAAATGGACGATTTATAGTTCATAAAATTTTTGCATAAAAATTTGAAAAATGGACGATGTATATATATAGTCCATTAAATATTGTTCATAAAAAATTTTTTGCATGAAAACTGGATTAGGTATAGTCCATTTAATTTTTTGCACGAAAAATAGACGACGTATGCAGTCCATTTAATTTTTTGCACGAAAAATAGACGTCGTATGTAGTCGATTTAATTTTTTGCATACGAAATGGACAAATTATGGTCTATTAAATTTTTTAATAAAAAATTAAGAAATGCACGATGTATAGCCCATTAAATTTTGTATGTATAGTTTATTTAATTTTCTGCATGAAAAATAAACGAAGCATAGTGTTTTTAATTTTTTCCATATGAAATGGACGATTTATAGTGCATTTTTTCATAAAAATTTTTTTTGCATGAAAAATTGATTATGTATAGCCCATTTAATCTATTGCACGAAAAATAGACAACGTATATAGTCCATTTAGTTTCTTGCATACGAAATGGGCAAATTATAGTCTATTAAATTTTTTAATAAAAAATAGAAATTGGACGATGTCTAGCCCATTAAATTTTGTATTTATAGTTTATTTAATTTTCTGTAAGAAAAATAAACGAAGCATAGTGTTTTTAATTTTTTCCATATGAAGTGGACGACTTATAGTTCATAAAATTTTTTCATAAAATTTTGAGAAATTAAATTTAATTAAAATTAATTCATTAAATTTTTTTCATAAAAAATTTTTTTGCATGAGAAATGGAATATGTTTAGTCCATTTAGTTATTTGCATACGAAATGGACAAATTATAGTCTATTAAATTTTTTTAATTTTGGCGGCTTTTCTTACTTTTTTTCAATATAGCCAATTTTTTCTTTGGTTTTGGCGATTTTTTCGGTTTTCGGCGTTTTTTCTTAAATTTTGCGAATTTTTTTTTTAATTTTGGCGATATTTTCATTTTGGCGATTTTTTCATATAAAAAACTATTTTAGTTTTGACGCATTTTTTTCGGTTTATGCCGTTTTTTTCATTTTGGCGATTTTTTTCATATGGGCGAATTTGGGGATTTATTTTAGTGTTAAACATTTTTTTTAGTTTTTGCAATTTTTTTCGTTTAGGCGATTTTTTTAAATTTTTGGCGATTTTTTTTTAGTTTGGCGATTTTTTATTATTTAATATTTTTAACTCAGAAAACCTGGTTTTGTACAATATAAATTTTAATTTTTCAATTTATATATGTACATATGTACATACATGTCAATGAGGATACATATGTACATACATACATACATACATGCATAGATATCGTCGGCTTAGAGCGTAAACCTGCTAAATCCACTTTGTATAAAATATGACATTTTAATGCCGTTGGAAAGAGAAAGAGACGCCTCATCGACTTGCTAAAATATATATATTTATATTTATTTATTTGTAGTAACCTGTATACATTTGTACTAAAATATGTAGTTATACATATGTATGTATATTTATGTATGCGCATATGCGTGTATAAGCGCATACTTAAGCCCCGTTCGGACTATTATACAAGTATTAATACTTTTGTGGAAAATGCAGCTCTGACATGTTGAGTTGTTATTTTTTTTTTGTGAATTTTTGAAACAAATATAAGACCAGGGAATTTTTTTAAAAATGACCCATACATCAAAGCAGAAACAAACCGACGATGTGTCAAAATTGTATAGGCCTTAGAAATTACACATATTGCTCCTTTACTGCAACATAGTAATATCTCAAAAAAATGCGTTTTTGTAATTTATAATACAGAAATATTCGTAATATCATATTTAATCTTGTACACTCACGTCTTGTATGTACTTATATACGTATCTTTATTGAGTTCTATGTAAATTGAAAACGTTAAACATATTTTCTGCAAAACTGGATTTTTTTGAGTTCAGACTGTGTTGCAATAAAGCAGCGTATGTATGTATGTATGTATGTACAATTTACCTTGTTTGTTGAATTTCAAAAATAAAAATAATTTAATATCTATGCAGTTTTGATAAATAATTTTGAATTTCAGTTTTTTCCTTGCATGTACACATATGTATGTACATACATATGAATTCATGTACATATCGCACACTAAATTATAAAAGGTCAAGACTCAAAAAATTTCAGATGCTGACTAATGGCAAACATAAAAACAAGCACAACGGTATTTTCGATATTCTTCAAGAAGACTGTATTGCAAACGAAATTGTTGTGGTCATTAGAGATTTGTTCAATTAGTTGGTTTATAAAAAAACAAAACCATTTCAATCATATTGAGCTGTGGCTGTTTATGATTTAGTGTGCGATATAAAATTATAAGAAATATATAATAATAAACACAATTATAATCACACTTTAAAATTTTCCACATTTCATTGATAATTTTTTATGCTATAGGTATGTATTTGTAAATATGTATTTCTTTTTGGATTTTCCAAAATTCAATTTTACACCCCCGCACTCGCAACCGCATGCCAACGTTTGACTAATTAATACAATCCAGCCATAAGAGCTGGAAATAAAGAGTAAATAAACAATATTGTATATACATATTTAAGTGCTTTGTGAGTACAGATGGAAAACAAAATATTAACGAAGTATGTACATATCAATGTACATACATTCAATAAACTGATTAGCACGATCATCAAACTTTCTATACAAATCAAAATGTTAATTTCCTTTATTTTGGCCAAAATGAGATCAGTAACGGTAAAACTATAGAACGAAGTGGAAGCAATTTGTCGATCATACTATTGCGCCATACACAAACTGGTCCTGGAAATTATTTATCTGCAAAATTAGTAAAAAAATATACATATGTACACATATGCAAATATACAAAATTTTGCAGTTACAGTGAGTGTCAAAAGAATGTACCTATGAGAAATTAAAAGTTTCGGCGTTTTCAAAAAGAAAAATTTGAAAATAATCAGTTCGGTTTTGAAAATAATAATAATAGCCATTATATTTTGTCTAGACAGTGTTGCCAGTTTTTTTTTGCCTTTAACAAAAAGAGAGGCTAGGAATTCTAGAGTATGTAATTAACGGTTGTTGTTGTTATTGTCCAAATTGTTATAAAAATTAGATTGTTGAAATTGTAGAAAATGTTTTTTAATATGTATATATGTAGGTATACCTAATCACTGGTATACTCACAAGTGCCCATAATTATAAAGGTGCTCGAAGTATTATATTTACTGTTTCGAGATATTTAGTAGATTACCTACGAATAAACCACTAAATAACTTTATATTGTGCAATATTTTAATTTAGAGTTGTACTAGTATCGATTAATATAAATTTATTAAATATTTATTGAAGTTTTTTAAGATCGGTTTAATATTTCAAAGCAAAAATTCATGTAACTTTCACTCTAAACTTTCATAATTATAGGCACATATTTACCTAAAAATTTTACAATATCCCAGTGAAAACAAATGGAAGTCATTCTAGTGGAAGTACATTTTCATTGCTTCCAAAAAATAGATATTTTTAATTTGCCGAGAGTGAGCAAAAAACCATATAGAAGCTTACTTTAGTGAAATCTTGTAACTCCTCCATAGTGTTGGAAAATACTCACAAGAATTAAAAAAAAATTATTTTTTTTTAAAGAAATTTATGAGCTGATTTTAGTCTAAAAATTAAAAGTTATTTGCTTCAATTTACATGAAAAGACTGTTTCGGGCTTAAATTCGTATAAAAAGAAACCGATTGTTAAAATAGATAACTATTTACCATTTTTCCTAGATGAAAATATTATCATAGAACACAAAAAAGGGAATTTTTCTTAATATCGCTTCCAATTCAGTGACCAGGCATCGAAAAAGAGAACTTCTTGCAATGACAAACATATGTAAAAATCATTAGATCGGATCGAAATTTTCACTACTTCCGCATCGCAAACTCTACATTTTCATGACTTTTTGGGGGCCTCTTTTTTACTGGGATATAACAACTTCTAAGCAATTAATTGGATTTATCGGAAATCTGTGTTTTTCATAAATAATTACGTTAATATATAAATAATAAAATATTTATTTTCTAGATAGTAAATATTATTAATATATAATATTATATATAATATTATTTTTAATATACCCTTATAGCCATATAGAGCTATTGTAAGGAAAACATTTAAAAAAGCTGTCAAACATAAGAAATTACGATAATATTCGCTACTATATATTGCTTTTTTAATGGCAGTGTATAGCATACAACTTCTTTTGAATCTCACTGTATTTAATTTGAATCCATTTCAATATTTGTTTAAATTAATTGGAAATGATGAGTGCTGGCATTTGTGTGTTTGTGATTTAATTTTTTAAAGAAATTTTATTAAACAAATTGAACAAATTTAAGAAAAAAAAGAAAACTATATAATCACATGTGCATATGTATATAAAAAATATATTCCCACAAAGAAATGGAAAATGTACGATTTTCTATAATTGTAAGTGTAGCAATCAAATAAATACTTATTTATGTATCGTACTGGAGAAAAATCTAATGCATATTAAAATTTAACTAATTAATCGCAAATATTAAAATCCAAAAAAATAACTTTAAAAACGTGCTTTTTTGTATATCTTAGACTTAATACATACATATATAGATATACTTATACACAGTAGCAGACTTAGGTCTGCTCCCGCCCTAAGCACCATTTGATATGCCTTCGCCCTTTTTAATTATATCAAAGTGATATCAGAAACACAATACATAAGTATAATTTGTAAATTCTTAAATGATTGCGTATTAGTTTTTTTTAATTCATATACATACATACATACTTTGTATATGTAGATATAAACACTTTTTTTAATTCATATAATATGTGTAATAATTTCAATCTTACTTTTCATTAATTTAATAGAAATTTCGTATTTGTTAAAACAAAAATTAGTCAAATCAATTATCGAAACTTAATTGCAATTACATTCTTTTACTTTTAAAATTTTGGCGGCGTTTCAATTATGCCATCCAAGGCCCAGGCCTAACGGACCTAAGTCTAAATCCAGCACCCCACATATGTATACATACATATGCCAGGACATATCGCTCATTTACTCCAACAACGTTATAATTTAAAAAATTAAATTTTTGAGTTAATGATGCAAAATTAATGTATACATCGCTCATTTACTTGAAAAACATCATAACTCAAAAATGCTATTTTCCGGAGTAATTTCAAATCATTCTCAATTTTAAATCAAAACCACTTGTTTATGGGATAATTATTTATATTGTTATATCTGCATGTATTTATGTATATGTATGTATGTGTGTATGTGTATGTAACTGTGGTTGCAAAATAAGTATTTCCGCAACAATTTTAAATTTCTTACCAAGTTATTAACGTTTATTTCTTAAACGTTTCGTTCACACCTTTGAAGGAGAACGACTTAAAACGTAATTCTGAAAGTGGTGTTGACAACGAGGGCTTCTATGACAAACGCAGCATTTCCAGTGAAAGCGATAGTGATGTCATATTTAGTGATGAGGGCCAAGAAATATATTTGACGCAGCAACAGAACAAAGTGTTATGGGAAAGCCGGGAAATCGAAGAAACCTTAGCTCTGACCAATAATGCTGTTGAGGTTTTACAAATGGTCAAAACTGGTGTATTTACCGAACTGCAATCTGCCTCAAACGATGCCCAGTTGGCCCTTTTGTATTGCTCTATATATGGTTGTGTGGAACATATAAGCTATTTGCTAGACCATTGCGGCAGTGATCCCAATTGCTGTGATCCGCGTGGTCGCACACCTCTTCATTTTGCCTGCTGTCGCGGCAATGCACATATAGCAAAAGTATTATTGGATCGTGGTGCTGATCCCAATCGGTGGGATGCTGGAAAGGAGGTTACTCCTCTACACTGTGCTGCAAGTGCAAAAAGTGTGGAGTGCATATTGCTGTTGTTGAAGCGCAAGGCGCATATAAATATTGGCCTTGAAAAGCGCTCGGCTTTGCATTTCGCTATAGATCGCAATGCCATTGAATGTGTAGAGTCTCTATTAAAATATGGCGCTGACCCCAATACTCCGCAGGTATATACGGAAACACCCCTGCACACGGCATGTGCTCTCGGTTATACAAAATGTGTGGAGCTCCTGCTGTGTCATGGTGCTGACGTTCGCTCCCAATTCGGTGAGGGAAAATTGACGGCACTGCATTTGGGTAAGTGTTTATATGCATACATACATATGAATGTACATATGTATGTATGTATGTATGATGTATGCATGATATTTAAAGTTTAAATTAAATTTTAAATATACATAAGTATGTAGTATATGTTAGTCACAAGAACATACTTGTGGTCATTTTTAATTGCTCACATTCCATATTTTGTTTTTCTATTTCAAGTGAAAAGCGTTTATTTTTTCCTGGAAAACATGTGTGCGAAACAAGTGATCGGCCGGCCGCTCACTGGTTTGTTAAATTTTTCTATTGCTCTTGTTTAAACAAAAACCAAGGCATTTGATTATACATACTTAAATACATGGATTGTGCAAGTACATTAGAGCTGTTCACGCAAAAAAGTTTTTATTAGCCATCTCTTATGACGATTCCCAAAACATCTTGTGGGTCAAGCGATAACCGTTTGTGGAGCGCGATTAAAAATAGATACGTTTTAATACTTTTTTAAATTTTGCCATATTTTTCCTATATACTAAATTACATTACACAATTCAATATTACACCTCGCACCTTCCTCGACGCGATGTTCCAAATATGTGTAAAAAATCGACGATGTATATGTATATAGTTTATTTAATTTTTTGTATGAAAATTGGACGATGTATAGCCCATTTAATATTTGCATGAAAAATGGCCATTAAATTTTTTGTATGACAAATTTTTTTAATTTTTTGCGTGAAAAATGTACGATGTATATAGCACATTAAAATTTTTTAATAAAAAATTAACGATGTGCCGCCCAATTGAATTTTTTGCATTAAAAATGAACGATGTATAGCCCATTTAATTTTTTTAATAAAAATTTACGATGTATAGCCCATTAATTTTTTTATAAAAAAATGGGTGATGTATACCCCATTAAATTTTTTGAATAAAAATGGACGATGTATAGCCTATTCAAATTTTTTGATAAAAAATGGACAATGTGTTTTAGTCCTTTTTATTTTTCATGGATGACGTATAGTCCATTTTATTTTTTTTCGTGCAAGATGGACGATGTATATTCTATTAAATTTTTTACATGAAAAATGGACGGTGTCACAGTAGTAAAACCATGCATAGTTGCTTTCGTATCTCTTAAACTAGTCTATATATCACCTTCAAAATAATTTTAGTAGTATGAGTAAATTTCAGACTAATTTCGAATTAAAAATAAATAAAAATTGGGACAAATTTAAACAAAGTGGAATTAAAAATTTTCACTTCTGGCAATGATGTCCGTTGCGTTACGAAAATCAACCTAGGTTAATTTTTGTCAAAATAGAAAAATTTTAGTGTTACGGTCATTTCCGGTTATACAGTGCATTACGCATATAAAGAAATTTGCACAACTTTTGAACTTATGGGCAGCCCATTATCAAACTTTTACAGCATAACAAGAACACCCTACGCTAATTTTGATTTGAAAAATAAAATAAGGAAGGAAAAAACATGTCGAAGTTTGAAAAATTTCATTGTCAATTGCACATTTCCGGTTTTGTACATGAGAATTTTTTTTTACTATATTTTTTTTTTAATTTTGTATTAGAATCACATATGTACATACATATGGGCATTTCTCCGAGAAATTCCACTTTTTGTAGCGTACGACAGTAAGCATTAACCTTGTATTTCTGAACAACGTGCCTCGATTTTTCTTAAAACTTTACCTAACGTATAGCTGCTGACGGCCTACAAAAATATATAAATAAGTAAGAAAATGTTTCGTTTTTTTAGAAAAAACAAGCATATTTGCTTGGTGTCGCACACTACAAAAAGTTGATATTCCCGTGGAAATGCCCATATGTATGTATTTTATTTTTTTTTATATTCAGATTCACATATAGTGCCCTATATAATATTCGGATTTGTATTCGCGAATCTGGTTTCAGATATTCGTATTCGAGAATATTAAATTATGTATATTAAATTCGGCTTATCACTATTGTGTAGTACCTATATCGTTAGCTGAAATGTTAAATCATCTAACTACACTTTTTTAAATTTTATATGAGAAAGAAAAAACTAAACAAAATTATTCAAGTGACTTTAGTACAGTTTATTTATTTTAATTTTTAATTCTACTGATTATTATGATAAAGGTTTGAAATTTTGTAGGGATATGTATGTCGATCTTATTAATTAATAACAAAAATTAAAAATTTTAAAAACCCCGAATATATCTAGAGAAGATGTGATATCTTCTAAACGGCTGGAACGATTTTCTTAAAACATGACCAAGAATCGAAATCGGTTTAGCCGCTTGGTCTGTACGTGGACACGGACAGACACACAGACACACACTAAAAACTTATAACACCCCTTTTTTTAGTCGGGTGTTAAAAATAATAATAATTAATTAAAAATACGAGCTTGAATATTATGTTACTTACCTGGTTTTGCATTTCACCTAATGATATTGAAACAAATTCTACCTTTTTTTAATATTGTAGGTATTATTATGGTACAAATGCTGAAGTATAATACACCATTGTTATTTTGGGATGAAATACAGCAGTATGCATAAAAGTATCGCTGAACCCTAACTGCCATCTTCATAAAAACTATTTCAGGTTTATTAAGCCCATATTTCTGTGGGAAAATTTTCAAATAAACCTAAAATATTTTTTATGAATACGACAGTAGAAATGTTTCTAAAGAAAGGGGTAACAAAAACTCGTTTTTCATCTTCTTATAAGACGAGCCGCTCTAATGTAGATACTTATATACATTCGCACATCATCTTAATATTACTATGTCGTTATTTTGTTTATTTATACAAGTTGCTAATTTTTGAATAAACAATTTACACATCTTAATAGAACATAATGTACATATAAACACATATGTACATATGTGTATATCTACAAAACATAAGTATATACAATAGTAAATATTTGTATACATTTGTATGTATTCTAAAGGATGCTATTGTTTTAAAAATCATCAGTTAAAAAAGTAATAAAATATTTTCGCATTACTTAAGCTTATGACCACATAATTACTGAATTATTATACATACATACTTACATACATACATCTTCAAAATTTAGAAACACATAAACATGTTTTTAACCAGCTTAAATAGCGAAGTTCTTAATTCGTTTGTAATTTTTATATGTTTGCTATATCTGAGGTTATAGCTACCGATTGGCCCAATTTATCTGAAGAGTGGGCAGAACCACTCGAGTGAAAGTTCAGTGTTATAAATACTATACATATATGTATGTATTAGTGATGTAACGAATGTAAATTTTTGATATTCGCGAATACGAATACCAATATTTCAAACGATATTCGCGAATACGAATACGAATATTTGAAACGATATTCGCGAATACGAATACGAATATTATATGCAATATGAAATATTAAAAATATGTTATGAAAAATGACTAAACACTCATGTTGGCGTACTTTAAATTTCATAAAAAGTACCCAAAATTTTAATGATCGCCATTGAATAATAATTGAAAATGATAGAAAGCACAAATTTGTATAAAAAAATTAAAGTATTTGTACAAACTAAAATTTGTAGTCATTTATGTAAATTTCGTTTAGGATTTATACATTTATTTATTTAATTTCTTTGGAAAAATATTCGTATTCGTATTCGCATCCGCATGAATTTAGCGAATACGACTACATTCGTATTCGACTGAAATTGACCGAATATTCGACAATTCGAATACGAATACGAATATTCGTGCATCACTAGTATGTATGTATGTATCACGTACTTTCACCCAAACGATGCGAGTCCCAAAAATGTTATCCGATTTGAGTAAATTTTTCAGCACTTTGCAACCTTTTGACCTAGTGCCACAATATTCCTCCAGGCATACTTTGAAATTAAAAACAAACAAAAATCGGCTGACCCTAATATGTTCATATGTATGTACATACATATCGTTACTTTGATATAGAAAGGCCCTAAATCATTATTTTTTTTAAATCGAGTTTTTTGTATATTTCGATAGAAAACCATCTAATAATGTATTGAAAAATAGAAAAAACTCGGTTCTATATTAAGGTAACGATATACATACATACATACATATGTATGTATGTCCATGGGTACATTATATTTAAATAATATACATGTGTATTTGATTTATCTTACAAATTCTATGCACTTACATTGATTTCTTAAAGCTGCCGAAAATGATTATGTGGAATGTGTTCGTCTGCTTTTGGAACACGGTGCGGAGGTGGATTGTCGCAATGCTAGTCATCAGACACCTTTACATTTGGCCTGTCTTTCTCAATCCATAGAAACCGTGGAACTTCTTATAAAGTATGGAGCTAATGTCAATGCCGTCTATCGCGATGGACGCACCGCCTTACATGCAGCCATTGTAAAACAATCCCGCTGTTTAGACTGTTGTACTGCGCTGTTGAAAGCAGGAGCTAATGTCAACAAGGCTGACAATTATGGATATACACCCCTGCATATAGCGGCGTTAAATGAGTTCAGCAATTGTGTTTACACTTTTATAGGTGAGTCAAGTACATAAATATCGCACCAGTTCCTTTAAAGGGCGTCAACTCAAAATATACAAATGCTCTGCTTTTATATTCACACACTCTTATATAACAAATAGTAATAAAAATATTTTTTTTATTTTTTGGAGAAAGAGTAGAAAAAATTATGATGATCACTGTATATCGGTTTGTTGCAAAAGGCGAATATTCAGCTCATTTAATTCTTCGATCTGAAAAATGGACGATGTCTATCCAGCTTATTTTAATTTTTTTTTATATAAAAATTGGAGTGTAATTTTTCTATATAAAAAAATGGACAATGTATTGCTCATTTAATTTTTCAATATAAAAAATAGACGATGTGTAGCTCATTTAATTTTTCGATATAAAAAAATTTATGATGTATAGCTCATTCAATTTATCGAAATGAAAACTGGACGATGTACAACCTAATTAGTTTTTCGATATAAAAACTGTACGATTTATAGCACGATTAAGTTTTCGATATGCAAAATGATGTATGTATAGCACGTTTAATTTTTCGGTATGAAAAATTGTCGATGTATAGGTCATTTAATTTATCGGTATGAAAAATGGACAATGTATAGCACGTTTAATTTATCCATATGAAAAATTAACATTGTATAGCCCATTTAATTTTTCGATATCAAAAATGGACGATGTATAGCACGTTTAATTTTTTTATATGAAAAATGGACGATGTATAGCCCATTTAATACTTCGATATGCAAAATGGACGATGTTTAGCACGTTTAATTTTTCTGTATGAAAAATTTTCGATGTATAGCATATTTAATTTATCGATATGAAAAATGGACGATATATATCCCATTTAATTTTTGTATATGAAAAATATACTATGTACAGCTCCTTTAATGTTTCTGTAAGAAACCTGAAGGATGTATAGTCCATTTCATTTTTCGGTATGATGTATAGCCCATTTAATTGTACTATACTAAATGGAAGATTATTGATGTATAGTCCATTTATTTAATTTTTGTATATGAAGAACGAGCGATGTGTAGCCTATTTTATTTTTGTATATGAAAAATATACAATGCATAGCTAAGATTATCAGACATCCGGCTTTAGGCAGAATATACCGCTTTTCATAGTTCAATCCCGTATAGAATTTTTATACCGTTTTAGAGAGTTTAAAATGTTCAATATTTTCTTAGATTTTTACTAAAATGTAACTGATAAAAATGCATTCTAAATATTTTTAAAGTGTATTTAAATACAATTCTAGTTACTAATATAAATATTTATGAAGAGTTTCACTGCATTAGTATCCAAGATATTTTTTAAGCAAAAATGTTCTGTGTAAAAATCAATTTTTTCCGAATTGCTGGACATTTTTTTCAGTTTCTTAGGTATCGATTTTTTTTGATTTTCTAAATTTATTTCTTATTTTAAGATATGACTATGTTGCAATAAACGAGCGATATGTACATAGTATACATACATATATAGTGCGTAAGAACGCTAATATAAAACTATTTTACAGAACACGGTGCTGATATAACAGCTCGGACGGATGGCAATGTTTCGGCCTTATCGTTCATTGTACGACGTACTCCCGATATTATACCCAAGCTAATGGCTAAGTTAGACTCTTCTATTAAAGTTAATGACCACGAAATTGGCGATGTCGAATGCGAAATTAAATTGGATTTTCGTTTATTAGTACCGCCTGGCGCTCTAGAGCGAGGCGAAACGGAATTGCTGCTATCGCTAATAGAAGTGGGCCAGAAGAGAATTATAATGCATCCTTTATGCGAAACATTTCTCTTTTTGAAATGGCGTCGAATACGCAAATTCTTTATTATGTCCCTGCTCTATCATGCCATTTATGTTATGCTCTTCACACTCTATATCGTTGGAGTCTACGCCCACAGCTGCGAAGAGAATAAGGAGTGTAAGGGTCGTTCTTATATACCAACAGTTGGTTATTTCGTTATAATTTTAAATTTAATTTTATTGGGTAAAGAACTTTTTCAGGTATGTAAGTTAAACGATACGGAAAATGAGAAAATTTATAGCTAATAAAATTATCTTTAATGTTTTACATCAGATGGCACATGGTTTGCAGGGCTATGCGAAATACTGGGAAAATTGGCTTCAATGGGCAATTATATTTGGTGTTTTAATGTGTGTCGTAAGTTATTTATCGACAATAAAATCTATGGATCTAATTAAAACATATAAATATGTAAAAATATTTTATTTAACTTCATTCATGCATGTGTTTTATAATTTACTTAGACTCCAGAAATTTTAGCAATTGACAAATTAGAGGAGGTGCCAGTTTGGCAGCATCATGTTGCCGCCGTAGTCGTGTTACTAGTATGGATCGAGCTAATGATGTTGGTGGGCCGATTTCCCATATTTGGCGTATATGTGCAAATGTTTACGAAGGTGGCAGTAAATTTTGGAAAATTTCTATTGGCCTACATTTGCCTATTGATCGCTTTTGGCCTGAGTTTCGCCGTGCTATTTAATGACTACAAAGCCTTTCAGAGTATTATGTGGTAAATTTTGAACAACTCTTGGAGTGAAAGAAATTTTTAATTTCTATCTATCTACCTTCAGGTCTGTTTTGAAATCAATTACGATGATGTCTGGCGAATTAGAATTCGAAGATATATTTTACGGCGACGTCAAAGTTAAATATCCCGTAACTTCCCACTTCATATTTCTAAGTTTTGTCCTGCTGGTCACTGTTATATTAACAAATCTAATGGTGGGTTTGGCTGTCAGCGATATCCAGGGCTTACAAGTTTCTGCTACACTCGATCGTTTGGTACGTCAAGCCGAACTAGTATCTCGTTTAGAAAGTTTATTCTTTTCCCGCCTACTAAGAGGGGCTCCAACGAAAATATTAAACCTTTGCAAACGCAGCGCTCTACTGAGAACTTCACGCAACAAATTAATATTCATCATTAGACCGAACGATCCCAGAGACTGTCAGTTGCCGGAAGATATTAAATTAAATATTTATAAAATGGTAGCTGAACGTAGAGATCGTAACATGAGCATACGCAGGCGCAAATTTGAAAGTAATTATTCAATGTTTCAAAGATCTTTGCAAAGACAGAATACAGTCAGACGTAAGGAACGCACACCTTTGAGTAATAACGTTGCAAATTTGCTTGACAAAAAGGAAATTCTGCGCAGCGAAAATGAACATTTGCTCAGGCCGCGCTCTGCCACTAATGTACCCAACGTTTTGGCTGGAGAATCGGATTTGGCTGTTAAATTAAAATGTCATGTCAATAGCATATCAGATGTTAGATCCGAAATTCATATACTCAAGAGTCAAATAACTGATATGGCAGCAAAGTTTGATAAATTTATGGATTGTAGTGCAAAAAAATTAACCTTCACCGTGGAAGAGTTATGCCGCATTAAATTATTAATGGATCAAAAATCTACCATGATACCAGAAAAAACATTTAAAGTTTGATTTGGAAGTTTTAAGAAAAAAATAATAGTATTTTGACATCAATTCAACAAAAAGTACAACATAAAAAACCAATCAGCTGATCACCTGCCTAGACCTTATTAAAGGACCTTGTAATAATTAACCCTTTTTTGATAATTCGAATCAATAGCAAATTAAAATTTCAATTATTGTTATGGCATTAATTTAATAAACCTTATTCGATAATTCAAATACATAGCGAATACAAAATTTTATTCGAAGAAAACATTTTTATCTTAAAAAAAAAATCGGTTATCATTTTATTAAAAAAAGTTCTGTATCTCCAAATTATTGTCATTATTTTTTTCATGAAATAAAACTGTAAACACAGTATTATCATATTCTTTGGCTCTGTTTTTGTAGCATATATATGCATATTTACATAGGAACTACCTTGGGATGCATAATTTTCTGAGTTTAGGAACAATACTGCAGGACTTAATTAACTCTGCTTGGCGTCGCACCGTGGCACCTAGAATTAAAATAATGATAATAACTCTATATCATCTGAGCTACTCACATGATTACAAAACAGTATCTGAAGATACCCTTAGACTATGCAATATTATTGAGTACTTTATTGCCAATATTATTGTCATTTTCCTGCACACTATTCTATAAATTGCACAATATATGTAAAAGTAACCGAAATTAATTTTTTTGTGATTCATACTAGATACATACAAAGTCTTAACCAAAATAAAAAAATTTAAATTTATTTGCTGATGGTTTAGCATGTCTATATACGTATTTCATTGGCGCTTGAACCAAATCATCAGTAGACTTCAACCACAAATTTTGACCAGTCACAAACCTCTTACTTTATGCACAGACTTTCAAAAACTATATGAGAATTCATAAAATAATAATTATTTCAAGCGCCAATGAAATACATATATAGACATGCTAAACCACCAGCAAATAAATTTCAATTATTGTAGTATTTACACTTCTGACAATATGTCAAATAAATTTCATTAAAGTTCAAAATAAAAAAAATTTAATTAAGTATGTACCTGGAAAGAATTATTGTACAATGTTGTCAAAACATTACAAAAAAAATTTATTGTTGTCGAATATGAAGCAAAAGTCTTTTCTTTTTATCCAATATACATATTGTGCCATACGCCAATATAATTTGTGTATAACAAAGACAATTTTATTGTATAATATCAATTATTGCACAATAATATTGCAAATGTTAGGGTATCTTAAGGAAAAGTTAAGTGTTGCAATACAATTTGAGGTAGAAGATATAAAAGTTGCCCTCCTCAGATTATAAGAAATATTTCCAAGCTAATGACTCTTAAACCTGCAATGCATGTAAAAAAGGTATGGCTCAAAAATTTTGTGACATCATGTGGATTTTTCCATATCGCGCACTATAGGCCTCACAAACGTCAACCGATTTTAAAGATATTTTAATTAATAATAACGAAATTTTTAGATTTTCGGTTCAATTATTATCGTGCGTAGTGCCGTAATATATTTATATATTGTTACTTTAATATAGAAAGGCCCTAACTCATTACTTTTTTTAAATCACGTTTTTTATATATTTCGCTAGAAGAACAGCTAATGTATCGAAATATAAAAAAAACAAATTTGAAAAAATAATAAGTTAGATCCTTTCTGTATTGAGTTAACGTTATGTATGTATATTTTATTCAATTATACATTGTAAACTATCAAGTATGTAGTAAATATGTATACGATTTAACTATAAATTTCATAATCGTTCATACCCTCATCGAAAATGCGAACTGCTCTATTTAAAAATTTTATTTTTTAATAATCCTGGTGGCGAAATACATCATCCGATGTCTATGAAATTTCATCAGAATACATCTTGTAAAATTTCAAACAATGTAGTTCGGCAGTAAATGAGACCATCAGCGCAAAAGTGGTGTAACCCACATTTTTTTTGTTTCTGCTCTGGTGATACATAAATATGTATGTAGTATATTATTTACATTCAAAAGAAGATGGATTTTGCACAGAACATAATACAACAAAGTAATAGATTGGGGTTGTACCACTTTTGCGCGCATAGCCTCAAATAGTGATTATATATGAGTAGAATAATATTATTATATAGAAATTAGGTACAAACATATCGTTAGCTAAAATGCGCAACTAAGAAAAATATAATTTTACAGTAGAAGCAAAAAACTTTGTAGACTTACATATATTCAAACTAAAGTGTCACCTTAAATGCAAACGGACGTAACTGCACTTTTATATTTTTTACAGGAGAAACAAAAAACGTTTCAAAATCAATAAAAATAAAGTGTTCTTGAAAATTTTCTTCGAAATTTTCTTTTAGTATGGATACTTATAAGTTTTTAACTATTTATTTCCTTTTTATATATATTTAAGCTGATTTGCTAGTTACGTTCCTAGCAATAAAAAATAGATGCGTTCGTAATTACATCCGTTTGAATTTCTTTAATAAAGTCGTCATTTTTGGTCGCAGAGGTCCAAATATTTGCGTGAACATGCAGTTTGATAAAATGAACCATAATCAATAAAAAACTCGATTTCGAATTTTTGTGCAGTTACGTCCGTTTACATTTAAGGTGACGATATGTACATATATCACACTCAATCAACAAGAGGGTATTAAGTAAAAAAATTTTAATTTTCACTTTTTGCAAGAAGTAAACTAACAACATCAATATCTATCTACTGTAAAAATTTCAACGTATTTTGACCACTCTTTGGTTCATAAAATTTGTTTTACTTTAAGTTGCTAATTTTTTTCTGATTTCTGACTCTTTTCGAAACAAAGATATTCTTCCCCAATAACAGCAAGGTTTTAAAATAAAAACAATGTAAATATATTTTCAAATGAAATTTGCTTACCACGAAGTATTTGGATTTTCAAATTCTCGTAAAATGTAACCACAAACAGTTTTTCGTCTCTACTTTAAATTTAAAAATTTTGAGTTAATACCCTCTTGTCGATCAAGTGCGATATTTATGTATTCATAGAGTGTTCCCTTACTACTATAGTTTTAAATAAGTCATCCACGCATTTTTCAAAGAAAACCATTTTATTATTTTTGTTTAAAAAAATGCATTTATCGAACCAAGTACGTTTGTTCGATACGTCCATTTCTTTTTTTTTTTTATAAAAGCATAATTTTTGATCGCAGAAGTGTAACATTTTTTTCAAGACATTGCAGTTCAATGTCATTCATAATAATCAACAAAAAACTTGATTTTGATTTTTTTGTTAATTACGCCTTTTTGCATTTTAGCTATCGATATGAATACATATATGCATGTAAATTGGTGGCTTAATAAAAGAAATGCGTAATTTGAATTTTCGATATTGTATAGGAAAAGGAAAAAACTAAATAAAAACCAAAGCATTTGCAGGTAAAAGATATTTTTTTAAGTGGCCATAAATCTTATAAATTTAATTGTAACGGACTTAGTTCTTTAAGGCCCAGAAATTTACTTCTCAATTATGTGCCATTTATCTTTAACTGCCACTTAATTACCGAATTCATTTTTTCAGACCTTTAAATGTCCAACCTTGTGGACTTAAATCACACTTAAGTTTTACGAGCACACCATATGTTATTGTGCTTGTGTGTGTTTATTGAAAACATGTTCATGCACATCACGTGGTCGTATTAAAAAGAATTTCGTTTAATTTTCATAAATATATAATTACCATATACAATATATAGTTTCATATCATGGAAAAATATATAGAAAAAAGAATTCTGATGCTCTTTTTGTTTCATAGAATGTGTTTTTATTCAATTTTAGTTTTCTTCATTTTGATAACCTAACTTTTTTATTGATAATAAGCAGCTGTTGTTTAAAAAGCCATCCATAACACTGGACAATTTTGCAGTGCTGCCGTACTTTCAACGTAATTTAATAAGAACTTTAATTAGCCACTGAAAAATTGAAGCTACATTTAAGTGCCAATTAAATTTAAGAGGCTATTAGCTAAATGGCATATAATTGGGAAGTCGATTATTGGGCCTAAGGAGGATGTAATAATACGTTGGCTACCACAAAAAAAAATTATACGCCTTTCTTGCATTAAGCCATCGATATAAATTTTTTAACATTTTTTGTTATTACTTCTGTCTTCAAAATGTAATGAGATGGGCACTTTGCATTTTCCGTAACGATATGGTACACACATATTGTCGCTGTTTTAACTAACCGAACTAACTAACATTTTTAAAATTTTACAGGAGAGCAGCTTTTATGGTTGTATTATGTGTACTTATATGTACATTAGGGCCGTTCGATTTGTATGGAGGCAAAAAAAAAATTGCTCAAATTACAATTAAAATCGTATTCTAGGGATAAAAATAAGAAACTTTGCCGAAGGAACCATACCTCTGAAATGTATTTTGATCGGGACATCAAAATACATTTTAGATTAGATTTCGGATCAAAATACATTTTGATCCGAAAGGTAAAATTTTCTTGAAGGGTCGAATTTTGAAAAATCTAACTTTGACCCATTTAGAGTTCCTCAATCGAGTTAAAATGTATGACCGAACACCACTAACTTTGGAGGACCGACCCCCCTATGCCAGTGGCACACACCCTGGAACCACCCCTGGGGTTTTCCCACACAAACATTTCAAAAAATCACAAATGTTTGTATGGGGAACCCCCTGGGCAAAGTATCTTATTTTGATCTCTAGAATAAGATTTTCCTTGTAATTTGTGTTATTTTTAAATCGACTCGCACTAACGTACATCCATTCTTATGGATAAAAAAAGTATACAAATTATAAACAAGGTGTATTATCGGCTATTTAAAACACCGACGATATATTGCACATTCACTTCAATAGTGTCATAACTCAAAAAAAAAATAGTTTGGCAAAAAATACGTTTAAAGTTTTCAATTTACATCTCGTATAACTCAATGAAGACATGAAAATATATCTTTGTCTCAGGAGGTGAGAGATAATTATAATGAAATTTTTACGCAATATAAAATACAAAATGCCGAATTATTTTGCATTATAAAGTCAAAAAACGAATTTTTTGAGTTAAGACACTATTGAAGTGAATGTGCGATATATGTTTGGATCTCTCTAAATAACTTATGTTTGTAGTATATTAACTAAAAATTCGTGTATAAAAGTATGTGAAGTAAAGTCTCACATACATATGTATGTATTATGTATGTGTGAATGTGTACGCAAGCAAAACAAATGATCACTTGGGTAATCAATAACGCGACACCATTGTTAGCCATTTGTCATGGCTTTGATTCCACAAAAGAGCATCATTCGAAGGCTGAGGATCGGTTTTCTTAACCTTAGACCAAGTCATCGAAACAGGATCATAAGCAAATGTTTTAGAATCTGGAGGTGGAGGTGGTGGCGTATTAATAACAATATTACGTGCTGTTGTTATCGGAATAATAAGCGGCTTAGCTGGTTCGGGATTTTTAGGATTTATTAATTCATACTCTAAGTTGGGGTTACGTGAGTCAGGAAAACCGTAAATGATTGATATGAAAAGGTCTATAAGAAATATTGCAAAAATTTAAATAGAAATAATACGTACATACATACGTATAAAATGGCTTATCAATACTTACTACAACATATTAATAATGTCCAACAATTCGACATATTTAGTTAGTGAATAAATCTGATACGAAAACAAAATAAAATCAACTTTTTCAACACTCGTCTGCTTATGTAAATGAACTATACAAGTTAACAAATAATTTAGTACTAAATGTTTTATAAAAATAATTTTTATTTGTTTTGTTTTCATTGCAAATCTCGTTGCTTTAAATGAGATAATCTTGTATTTGTACTGAAAGATCGGAGGGAAGGTGAGACCTGTTTTTAAAACAAACGCTTTCAAAGAAATTCTCCACATTTTGCTAATGAATGTGAGCTTTGTTTTAATTAAAAGCCACTCAAACGAATATTTCTCTTGACAATTATTATGTAGAAAATATTTAAATATGTATACTTAATTAAGATGATGGGTATAAAATTAAACTAGTCTTTTAGTAAAAGATGTTATGAATAACAAAAACTAAAAGTTTTAAAATTCCAGGAATATATCTAGAAAAGATGTAATATCTCTAAACGGCTGGACAGATTTTCTTCAAACATAGCTAAGAACCCTCTCGGCCAAGTCACCTTTCAAACACTAAATCAAAATCGGTCCAGCCGTTTGGTCTGTACGTGGATACACAAACACACACTACAAACTTATAACACCCCATTTTTTAGTAGGAGGTTAAAAATAACAAAAAAAAATTTTTTTCAATAAATTTTTGATGAAAAATAAAATTCCAAAAATATTTCGAGTAAGTTCCGGTCCAGACTTGTTGAAATAGAAATATGTATATACTTTTTCTATTCCTCTCTCGTTCTTTTGCACTAAAAAATAACAAAAGTTGCTGCAGCAAAAATTTTAAGTCTGAACCGGCACTAACTTATTTATATTGATATGATATGATCGATTTTACACTGAAAAAAAAGCTAGCTAAACTTAACCAATTTTGTTGATTAAAATGTCATCAATCAATGCAAATGATGAAGTTGTGTAAATTATTTTATCCGGAAATTTTGCTAAGGTAAAATTTTTCTATACTTATGATTATTTCAAAAAGGAATCATCTAGATTATACTTGAACGTAAACCATGATTCGATTAGGCTAAAGTATAAATAACTCTGTAAGACAAATTCCATGTAATACTTTTAAATTAACAAATAACACCAAGGATTTTTTATACATAGTTAACCTACAGAACGGTTGTATTTTGCAAAACTTTACTGTGCTATTTGTAAATTTTAATAATAAAAAAATAAGCGAAAAAATTATTTTATTTATTTGTTATTGGAGAGGATCTAAGTTCCTGCCTAGTCAAAAATCAAAAGACTTTTGTTGTATATTTTATTTTAAAAAAGGTATTCATTTCAGGTTTTTCTCGTTGGAAAAATGGAAAATGTAATTTTTTTGACAACAAACACAGGAAAAAAAATTCAAAAATATTTTAAAAATTTTTTTCCCTGTGTTTGTTGCAAAAATTTACATTTTTCCATTTTTCCAACGAGGAAAAAAAACTGAAATGAATATCTTTAATATGTTAATTAAAATAGTACAAAAGAAAATAAAAAATCTCAAACAACCTATTTTATTTAAAATAAATTAAGATTTTACATGAACTGTGAATATCCTTAATTTGAGTATATCAATTTGCTTAATTAACAGTCGCATTTAAGATGTCATCAAATAATTTTTTAAGTATTACAAATGCCCGATCGTACAGCAGCTACATCTAAAATGAATTAATAAAGAAATAAGTACATGTAAGTATTTATGTATTAATGTAAAATGTAAATATACTATTGGGGAACTCAAATTGTAGTCTTAAGTGTCATAGAGTCATAATGCTTTAAATTATTTTAATATAATTGTTTTTGCTTAAGGCTGCCGTTTGGATTCCCCTTATAACTTTTTTAACGCATACAAATTTAAGTTTTTAAGAAAAGAAAAGCTAAAAAGTTAACACAATAATATATAAAATCTATTTACATATTTGCTTAATTCACAAAACCATGATACAATTAATTGTATGATGCACAAAACCTCTTGTATCTCTGTATCGATTGTATTATCATATTAAATACAAGAGTAACATATTTTGTATGAAATTTTCATATAAAAATTAAATACACTATTGCACTTTTATTTCATATATTTTTAAAATGTTGTATTCAGAGAGAGGCTCTCTGAGAGAATATGTAGCTTGTTCTTCTTTCTTCATTAAAAATACAAAATACATTAATACACTACACAGGGGGTGTTTACAATTAAAAAACAAAAAGTGTATTTGAAACATAAATACAGGATTCAAATTGTTGTGAATTAAGCAATTGTAATTTCTTATTTTATTTAACGAGTCCCAAAGAATTTAAAAAAGTTTGTTTGTTGTTGATAACGCACGTCTGGATGCATTTCGTTGCTGCTTAAACAACTCATCAGTAGACTTCAACCATAATTAAAAAAGCTTACATTCGAGTTTCTAATCTTCTTTCAATTGTGGTTGAAGTCAACCAACTTCAAATAAACTTTTTAATTTTTATTAATCTATTTTTAGTTTTCTTATAAATTAAAAAAATGTTTCCTATGATTTTAATTTTTGTAGAAGTTTTTTAACTTGCCATGCTCTTACATTTAGTAATTCTCACTAGTGTTTTGTGAATTTTTCTATAAACATACATATAAGTTTCTTTTGGCTTTTTAAATATGTTGTTATTGATCAAGAGAAGCTTAAGAACAACAAAAATAAGTTCTTCATAGCTTAATAATTCTTAAATATTTGAACAATCCTATTTTTAAGCTTCCATTTTGCGACAGGGATCAAGCTGTCATATTTGGGATCTTCATATGTGCCCTTGATTATGAAAGTGTTCTAAGTCATATATTTAGTAAATTTACATTTGAATAAATCAAAAAAAAATTTGTATTATGCAACATATTAATTTAGAGTTGTAATAGTCTCGATTAATAAAAATTTATTTAACATTTCTGTGGCAAAAATGAAAAAGTGCTTAAGTCTAGATAAACTGAATTTGAGTTAATAGTACCTCCGTAATATGTATATTTGAAAGTACCCCTGGTCAAAATCTCAATTAATTTGTGTGATTTTTCAGGAAGTTATAGCACTATGACTTGCGACTTATCTTTTTTAGACTCCTAATATCATTTGGATTAGCTTAATTAAGGTTATAATTTGGTATATTTCAACTTAAAATGTATTACTTATAGTGTGTAGAACGATGTTTGCTTAGTAAAATAAAAGTTAACAGAGAATTTCTCAATTTGACTGTAAAATATATAAATTTCTAAAAATCGACTTGAAAGCTTAAAAGTGCACTCCTGCAAAACAGTAAAATATGACTTAAGCACTTTTTTCTTATTGCCACAGATATAATTAATAGGGAAATCTAATATATTTTACCTGAACTCTCGTAAGTAATAAAATAAGTTACTTACTTTTACCACATCTTTGGGCGCATGTCAAACGTGCATTGTTATGATAATTTTGATTGTCGGTACCACAGACAGGATTGTATTCCATTGTTGAAGGACATGACTGTAGACAAGCTAAAAATTGTGGCGATGCTGTGGTGGCAGCTGTAGTAGGAGCAGATGTTGTCGTCACACCACCATTACCATTGTTGTTGTTGTTGTTGTTGTTGTTGTTGTTACTGTTTAAGGGGAAAAAGGAATTTTCGTCACCTGGAAATTGTTGCACAGGAAAACGTTGTGGCATAGCCAAAGCAACCGTGACACAAAGAGCTGTAATATTTAAAAGTATTTTTAAGAATATGTTTGTACATATCGTTACCTTAATATAGAAAGGTTCTAACTAATTTTTTTAATCGAAATTTGTGTATTTTTCGATACATTAGACCTTCTTCTAACGTAATATGTACACAAAAATCTCGATTTAAAAAAAAATTATTTAGGGCCTTTCTATATTAAGGTAACGATATGTATGTATGTATGTATCTGTATCAAACCCTTATACGTACAAAAAAATGAGTTTTTAAAAATATCTTACTTCACATTACTTTAAGAAAATTAGTATGAGTAAAGGCTCAGTTAGCCGACTGTAATGTAATGTAACTGTAATAGTAGGAAACAGCTGATCGATATTGTTATGTGAAAAGTAATGAAAAGAGATGTAATGTAACGTAACGGACTGTTCATATAACAATATCGATCAGCTGTTTCCTACGTTGCAGTTACAGTTGGCTAAGCCGACTGTAATGGAATGTATGTAACTGCAACGGTAGGAAACAGCTGATCGATATTATTATGTGAAAAGTAATGAAAATAGAGATGTAACCGGAATGTGAGAATCTGTACATTACTTTTCACATAACAATATCGATCGGCTGTTTCCTACCGTTGCAGTTACATTTCATTACAGTCAGCTAACTGAGCCTTAATGCTAGAAACACAACTGGGATGAACGTCGTGTGAAGCACAACAACGAGGAATAAATAACAGCTCTTATAATTGATAAAGTTGATTAATGCTTGTGCAAAGAGAGAGATAATTGTGTTTTTGTCGTTCGTCGGCGTAAAAATAGAGTTTATCAAGAACGACGAATTTCGTTCCACGGCGGTATTGTGTTCATTTCTGGATGCAAAAATGTGTTTTATTTCTCATGACGAAATGTCGCAACGAAAAATTCGTCGTTTGTCCCATATGTACATATGTATGTATGTATCATTTTTAACTTCCTGCTATAACAAATAGAAAGCTACTGGTTGGAAATATTTTGAAATTTAAAAAAAAATATTTTCAAATAAATTTTAAGCTACTATACGAATTGAATCTCCAATCAGCACATAAACTCAAAAACCAATGTCGACTGCTGCAAAATTTTTTTTAATCGATTTGATTCTTTCGCCAGATATCGTTGAGGAAATTTTTCGAAAAAAGTTCTTGTCAAATCGATTTTCAGAATTAATTTACTTATTTCGACTTGAGAAATATCTTCGAATACCGCATTTAACTGATCCAAATCAGTTAAATGGTTCGAGAGATTCGTTGTTGAAAATTTTTAAAATGATTTTTTAATTATACCAAAATCTATGGATTTTCCAGAACTTTGAGCCAGTAGTCATTTAAATATCGTTAATTAATTCGATATTTTTGGGCATACACGGATATAAATGTTTTAAGTAGAATGAATGTGTTATCTTTAATTAATTCACAATCAATCAGAAATACCATTTTGAATTTTTTATAAGTTGCGCTCTTTGACTTTATATGACGATATGCAATTTAAATTTCGCATTTGAATTTATTGTGCAAATTATGTTATATGTATGTATGTATGTGCATGCGTGTATGTTTGTATATTTATTTATAAATATATGTATGTATGGATGTGTATTTACCGAATATTAATAAAGATTTCATTTCCGAAAATCACAATTTAATTAAATTCTTTTTAATTAATGTAACTGCTTCTCAAGGTGTCTGAAACGATACTGCTAATAGTTGGCAAGAAAATATTCTGTTAATAACTAAAAAATATTCAACAGACAAGATAATATATGTATTTTTTTTTTTAATAGAACTTCATCCATATGTGGGCATTTCCACAGAAAAGTCCACATTTTGTCACGTGACGTTTCTTGCTAAATTAGGCAGTTTTTTGAAGAAAAATCTATATTTGAAATACTTTTTTGCATGTTGGCGTAGAGCGTTATTAGCTCTATATTTAGTAAAAGTTAGAAAAAAATCGAACAGCATTGCTCCGAAATAGAACATCAATTTCTTAGTGACGTAACGTGACAAAAAGTGGACTTTTCTGTGGAAATGCCCATATATGTACATATGTATGTACATGTATAATTCCGCATGTTTTTTTTTGTACAGAAAAATATAATAAGAAAATAAAATTCCCAAAATTGCATTGATAAGTTCAATCTTACTCTGGATTATCTTGGATTGATATAAAAATACAATAACAATAATAATAATCTGAAATCGTTCGTTAGGTGCACGTTGAAATGATAAGGTTACTTACATAGATATATATCGCTCATTTACTCAAAGAACGTCGTAACTCAAAAAAAAACTAGTTTGCCAGGAAACGAGTTTAAAGGCCAAATTTTGTAAATACAAAAAATTTTTTCGTTTTGAAATTTGTATGGAAAAAATATTTTTTGAAACGAATTTTCGTTATTTTTCATACAAATTTGAAACGTTTGTAAAAGAAAATGTTTACAAAATGATCCTATAAAGCTTTCAATTTATACACAACTTAATGGAGAAAGAAAATTTACTTTTTCTCTCAAGAGCTGAGTAAACAAGATATTTGTATGAAATTTTTACACAATATTAATAACGATATGCGTCATTAACTCAAAAAAAAAATAGATTTTTGAGCTAATAAGGCAGAATTAGTGCTCATATTGTTAATTGTGTATAAAAGTTGCATACAAATATCTTGTATACTCAACTATTGAGAGAAAAATTAATGACCTGACCTACGATGTCGACGAGAAACTTTCTATTGTTTACTTATAATGAAAACAAAAGCAACTTTTCTTATTGTATTGTTGCTTTCACTACAAGTTATCGATCGTGGGCCAGACTGAACATTTTCTTTTTCCATTAAGTTGCGTGTAAATTGCAAACTTTAAACTCGTTTTCTGTAAAACTAGTTTTTTTGAGTTATGACGTTGTTCAAGTAAATATATATAGCGATCAGCGATTTCCTACCTTTGCAGTAACATTCCATTACATTCAGCTAACTGAGCCTTTAAAATGTTGAAGATACATCTCATATGTTTATCGCAAGATGAACAGAATACTACTTCTGCAACATTTTTTATTTTATGTATTTTGATAGCATGTCACGTGAAATATTGAAGCAGGCTTAAACACAGACATTAAAATAATTTTTAGATGTACAGGCAAATCCCGGTATAATAAATGATATAATGTCAGGGCCATTCGTAATACCGAAAAATTCGATATATCGCAAAGATTATTTTCAAGTGTTATTTCAATTATTACTATTGTAGACATGATACAATACAATAAAAAGAATGAGGGTAATTTATTTTCAAATAAGCTACAAAATACAAATTAGTATTATCACATTTTTTTGCATTTAGATTCCTGCTTTTTTTAATATTTTTTGCCATTCGTTATAAAGAGCACACATTTATCAAATTATTCACTATAAAAAGTAGAACTAAATGTTAGAAATATGTTCCTACCAAGTTTTTGTTTTTTATTTTGCTATGTTTTCTTCATCATTCGTTATATCCAGTATAAAATTAGGCTAGTATTCGCTATATAAGGTTGTTAATGTAAATAATTTGGCCTATAAGAGAAATAACAACATATGTGAAAGTGTGTTTTTTTATAAATAAACTAATTCGGTATAGTTCCATTATAATGAAAAAATAATCTAATAGCTCCATATTTTTAGTCCAGATCAATATTTAAGTAAACCTTATTATTTTGGCGCGCACCTTACGCGGTTTAATTCGATCTACACACACGCAAAGTTAAGTTTAATGTGTTAAATGATTGAAATCTGGTTTTTCGTTATTAATAATTAATAAATATACTTACTTATTACTTAACTTGAGACTAAAATAAAACAAAATACCTACACATGTGTCTTTTTTTATAAAACCTGCTCGTCATTGATGTAAGCAAATTATTATTGATCTCATTAGTGGTGAGTGAGTAATACGGGGGACTTTATTAAGGCTTCCCAATAAAAAAAAAATTCGGAGGAATAAGTTATACCCAACATTTCTATATACATTAGAGTAGCCGTAAGTTGTATGGAGAATTTTATTCTCATCCCCAAATCGTTTGTTTTATGTAAAAAAAATATAAAAAAATTTCATAGCGATAAGTTGTGTTTTATGGGGTTGTGTGAGTATACTTAATATAATATGTATGAAATAATTAAATACAGTCAAATCCCGATAATTCGTACCCCGATAAACAGTAATTTTTTTTTTTAAAGATAGTCATATGCAAACAAATTACATTAAAAATGGGCTTGAAGGTCACCTTTGAGGGGCTGGTGCACTCCCTAAAACACAACTTATCGCTTTGAATTTTTTATTTGAGGGGTGAGAATAAAAGAAATCAAAAAATAATAAATAACGGTCACTCTAATATACATACACACTAGAGATGATCGAAACTGTGTTTTTAATGATGTTGCTCCTTGTGAATGTGATTTCTAAATCGCTGTTCTTTTAAACTGTGACTGTGATCACAGTTTAGCTGTATTTTGTTTGTAGCAGTTCTGTTATTTTAAGAAAATCTAATAAGAAGAGCAGCAGTGAAATTAAACAGTGACGGGGATCACGGTTTAACACATTTCAGCTCTTCTGCTTTAAAAGTATTGATTAGTATTGGTGTCTTGATAAACACTAATAAGAAGAGCGATAACAACAAACAATTAGTAATTAACCCCGTCCAAATATTGAGAATTGTCGTATAAGACACAGAGAGACAATAAAATTGTATGTACATATGAAAATGTAAGCTGTTCATAGTTGCCAGAAAAGGCGATTTGACACGATTTGACGATTATTTCTTGAGAAAAGCTGAAAGTAAAAAAAAATAATGTGGTAGCTTTATTTACTGTAAAGTAAGCATACAAGAACAATCACAGTTTGTGGGAAAGAACTATATTTTCAAAACCTGTTCCTTGATAAATTCAGTCACAGTTGTGATTAGTGATTTTTCAATCGCTGTGAAAAAGTAACAGGTTTCGAAATATCGCTCAACTCTAATACACACACATACATATATACGGCATGTATGTATGCCCGTATGTACATATAAGGAAGTTAATATCGCTTTTCGATTTCAAAAATGTTTTGATTAATATTTGTTTAAAATGAATTAATTCTAGTTTAAATGTTAACAATTTAAACTAATATAAAAACAGACATTTTAATAAATCTTTTTTTATACATATCGTTCATTTAGCCAAACAACGTCATAACTCAAAAAAGCCAGTTTTTCAGAAAACGAGTTTGAAGTTTTGAATTGAAACACAACTCAATGGAATAAGAAAATTCTATTTTTCTCTCAGGAGTTGAGTAAATAAGATATTCTTATGACATTTTTACACAATATCAAGAACCATATGAGGATTAATTATGCATCACTAGATAACTTAAAAATTCCATTTTTGGATTTATGAAGTTCTCATGTACTCAAAGTGCGAATGTACTTACATCCCACCAAAAAAAATCTAATTTGAAAGCACCAACAACTGAGGGAAGCAATGTATTGCTTATTTGATAACAAAAGCTTCGAAAAATGTTTCTGAAAAGCACTAACGCAAGTCCCGGTATAACGAACGATATAAATTCAGGCCCATTCGTTATAACGAAAAATTCGTTATATCGCAGATTTCTTAAGTGTTATTTCAATTATTATGTACATGATACAATATAATAAAAAGAATGATGATAATTTATTTTCAAATAAGCGACCAAATACAAACTAAAGGAATAAATTTTGTTTTCATTTACATTGTTTCTGTATGTTTTGTTTAATATTTTTTGCCGTTCATTATACAGAGCACACATTTATCAAAATATTCGCTATATTTTTTTATTTTGCAATTTGTTCTTCATCTTTCGTTATATCCAGTATAAAATTAGTCTAGTATTAGCTATATAAGGTTGTTAATGTAAAAAATGTTGACGTTCGTTATATAAGATTTTTGTTAAAGCGAGATTCGTTATACCGAGATTTGCCTGTATTATTATTTCTGTGAAGCACTTTAGTAAGGCAAAGAAAATGTGTTTTTTTGGAAGCTAAATGTATTGCTTCTAGCAGGAGATTTTTCATTAGCATTTTTCGGGCCAATGTTTGACAAGTGTGACCGTACCTTAAGAAAATTTTCTAACGATTATTTTAAGAACATAAAAACAACAGTTATTATGCTTTTTTTAAGTACAAAAATTAGAAATTCGATTGATTGATCACAATTTGAGACTCGAGTACATAATCTTTACAAACATCTTGAATGCTCAATTGATTAGACTAAATTAAAAAAATTGACTTACACCACTTTTATAATTATGGGCACACACACACTTATGTACATACATATGTATGCAAATGCATACATCTATTTGATTCGTTATCAATTGTTTAAAAACAATTTGCATTCAAAATGCCAAAAGTTAAAACTTGATTTCGCAAAATCTTGGACGCAATAGAACTATGATTTGGCCTTAAGAAATAAGTATGTCCACTGTACATTTTTTTGCAACAACGTTATAACTCAAAATAACTAGTTTTACTGAAAACACACAGCTTAATAGAAAGAAATTTATTTATCTCTCAAGAGTTGTGTATAATAGATATTTGTATTAAAGTTTTACACAATGATATGTGCATTAATTCCGCATTATTAACGCGAAAACTGCACTTGTGGAGTTATGCCGTTATTGAAGTAAATGAGCGATATGGAGCATATGAGACTGAACACAATGTAACGATTATTTATTGCGGTGCGGTTTTCCATACGATTTTGAAGTAAAAATCCGCAATGCGGGACGGATTAAAATTAAAATCTATTTTATTTTCACTGCGAACTTTCTTATTCTCTCAATTTTCTCTTGCTGACGTTGCCGTAGGTTTTGAATAATTGGTTGTGTTCACAACATTATTGTAAAAAAAACATGATTTTGAAGTTCAAACATTTTTGTCATATATTATAAAAGTTTAAAAAATATATCAAATATATCTGCCAATGTATAAAATGTTAATCATTTTTTGTTTTTAGTTATAAAAATGTATGCACAAAAAAATTAATAAAAATTTAAACAAACTATGACAAGTATTGCCGGTGCCGTCTTCCCTTGTATTATGTTTATTTTTCTCTCCCGCAACGAGGAATCGCACCGCACCGCAAACATTGTGTTTAGACTCTATGTAGCATATCATGCAATTAAATACTCTCAATAGCAACAAATATTTGAAAAAATATAATGAGATTTTATTCATTTACATATCGTTACTGTAAATGGAAAAAAATATTAACGTAATTAATTTTTTTTTTGAATCGCTCAACTGTTTCCCAGCAAAAAATTAAAAAAAATGTAATCGGGTTTGGAATTCAGCATTTTTGGTGGAAGCTCTTCCCTACTGGATTACCTACCAACTTAATAATTTTAACAAGGCGTGGGACTAAAATAATCGATTCTTGAGAAGTATTTACTTTTTTATTTGGCAACTTGTTCACGCAATATATTTAATCTAAAAAAAATCATTTCTGCAACTTGTGCATAATTTTTTTAAATTTAAGGTAATGTGATTTTTGAGCGTTTAATGAAATTTGGTCTACTCTGTAATTCGAAACGAAAGGAAATGCTTTCGAGTTTGTATGTTAATAACACGCAAATTCGAAAACAGTTTCTTTCGTTTCGAATTACAGAGTATAGCCCCAGAAAAGTAAGTCATTCATTATATGTCAAGTCGTACTGATGGTAATGAAATTTTTTGCTGGGTTATTTAGATATGTGATGGAAACCACTCGATTTTAAAGCGATTGCTTTGAAAGACTATAAATTTTGATTTCGGTCTAAAATCAGTTCGAAATTCAAGAAATTCAGAAAACCGACCGTCTACGAGAGCTGTCTGTTTGTAGAGCATTCACTGTATCAGTTTTTTTGTTTAAAACTAAAATTTATTTTTAACTTTTTTTTTTAGCCACTTACCTTTTTCCAGAAAATGTAATATGTTTTTCAAAAATGCCGTCCATAAATCAATTTGGTGCCTTTACTGCAGCAACAAAAAACTAAAGAACAAACAAATAATTTAAGTCTTTTTAAAGTTTTTATTATAATATTTTTTATGAAACTAAGAAAGACGTTTATTTAATGACGTACACAATAAAAAATGGTCAGCGTTTTTATTTAAAACAATTAAAAAACAGACAAATAGTTTATTTATTTTACATTACTATTGTTACGTTCTTAGCAATAAGGAAAACATAATTTATCTCATTGAAAGCAAATCTTCATTTTGAATTTTTTTATAATTCAAATATAAGGTAAGTTAAAATTAAGCAGGTAAACCCATATTTGCTTAAAATCATAAAGGCCGTCTCACACTATAAAACAAGTATGTATGTATATTATTTGTTTAACACATTTGATGAAAATACATATGTATGTATGTACATTTCTGATCTAATTTTAGTTCGAAAAGTTTATAAAACCAACATGATATCTTTATTGAACTTTTCTCAAAAATATTAATTAATACTTGTTTTAAGATAATCATTATTATTGTGTAATAATGACGGCTCAACTTATATGTATTTGTTATTAGATTTATTTTATTTATTTTAAATTTTATTTTTATTTATTCACCTGTATCATGAATAAATGTTCATGTGAAATTTGTTCAATTTCAATAAATTTGGGAATGCCAAATTTTTTATCTATTGTTTGTTGCATTTATATTATGTGCTATTTTTATGTAAACTATTTTCGCCAAATAGTTGAATTGGAAAATTTGTTCGTATTTTTTTACAATGATAATTATTTTTTTGTTTGTTTATGCATCGAAATGTAATTGCATATCCATACATATTGTGAAACGCCCTATCTAACAAAACAAAATTTAAAATTGACTTTTTTTTAATAAATTCCGTAGTATTTTATCAAGATAAGCTCTAGCAAAAACCAAAACTGCGCGAACAAAAATAGCAGTTTTATTTACTTTATTATATTGGAAAGATTCGCATTGAACATCTCAATATTTAACATTTTAACATGTTTTTTTTCTCCTTTTTCAAAACTAGAGTATTTTAGTTAGTGCATTTTGCGTTTCAGGTATCGATATTTATAAAATTTTATAAAATTACTGTAATTGTTATGAAATAATTTTTAAAATCATACCATCATCATGTAGGTACTTACATATTATTTAGAGTTATTAATATTAAAATAAAATAAGTATAGATAATTAAATTGTTACCGGGGGTCACAGCGGCATTTTAAAATTGCATGTTAAGAAAATAATTGACAGTTCCGGTGGGTTTTGCAAGAATTCGAGCAAATCGATTGTTTAAATTACAATTCTTTAAAATTTTGCCTTAAATCGAATTAATCATGGCTGCAAAACGAAATCAATTTGCGATTGCATAAAATGAAGCATAATCCTCGCTTCTATCGTCTTTCTTTGACACTTTTGGTTTTCTCTTTCTTTTCGATTTAGTTGATGTGGTCGGAGTGTTATCTTTTGTACGTGTATCATCCATACTATTGCAGTTGTTTAAAGTTTTATCTCTCTTTGAAGATTTTTTGCTGCTACTTGCAAGTTTTTGTTGACTCTCTGGATTATATCCCAGAGCAAAGAACCCGTGTATTTTTTCACTGATCACTGTGATAATTACATCTACAGTCGTAAAAAGTTGCAATTTGATCGATGGCGTTTCTGATTTGTTCTCGGCTATGGAAACTGATTTGGGTACATCTGCTGTATTGACCAGACAACTTTGGGCGCTATATACAATTGATATGTTATGACCAGTTTCGATAGTAACAACATTCATCATGTTTTCATAAATTTCGGTGACAACTGCTTTGAGTTTAAGTGTCTGCTGAGCTTTAATATAGCGCTTGAAGTATAGCTCGAGTGTGTCGTCACCGGCGCTTTTAGCATTCAATTTTTGATCATTACAAATTTTAGCCAGATGATGTAACTCGTCGATACTTCTCTCAGGGGGTGGGCAGTAGTTAAGGGCAGCAGCGAGCAATCTATAATAAAAACAAATATATAGTAGATTGTTTAACATTTTTATCGCATACATTAGGAATGTTCATTTAGTTTCCCAGTCAAAACCAGCAACTGGAGAGTAAAGTTGGAAATCATAATACAATTGTAGTTTTTCTCATGTATTTTGGACATTCTTACGTGATTTTATCGTAATCGAAATGTTATCGATTATTATACATTTTTTTTATTGAAATTTAAATTTAATGGGACTACCCATAGTTTAGAATTAACAACTTTTAAGATACGGGCTGAAAATTTTATTGCAAGCGATAATTTACGTACTCGTATGTAAAACAAATTTGAATATTATAAAAAAAAACTTCTCCTGAATAATTTAATTTTTGTCGATTGCGATAAAATCGAAGATAAGGCTCGATATTTCAATTTCCTGAAAACTTTAATTTTTGTCGCTTACGATTAAATCGAAAATAGGGCTCGATTTTGTATTTCTCTGTCATTGATTTTATATACCAAAAATAAAATATACTTTTAAATTTCAAAATGTCTGTTAATCAAGAGGAACTCAATGAATCAAATAGGATTCCAACACCAACACCTTCACCTCTACCTGAGGCGGTAATAGAGATTAATACGGAATTGCAGTCTGATGGTGAAAAATTGACACGACATACGACCACAGCTAATAAACAAATTCCTCAAGATGAAGACGATGAACGGAGCTATGGTCGCATATTTGCAGTATCTGGCCCTGTGGTAACAGCTGAAGATATGACTGGTTCGGCCATGTACGAACTAGTAATAGTTGGTTATTATAAATTACTTGGCGAAGTAATTCGTTTGGAGGGCGATATGGCAACAATACAAGTGTATGAAGAAACATCTGGACTTAGTGTGGGTGACCCGGTTGCTCCCACTGGAAAGCCACTTTCGGTTGAACTTGGCCCTGGTATAATGGGTAACATTTTTGATGGCATACAACGCCCTTTGCGTTTTATATACGAGCAGACGAAATCAATTTACATACCAAAGGGCATCAATGTGAAAAGTTTATCTCGGGACATATCATGGGAATTCGTATCGTGTAACCTTCGTGAGGGATCTGTTATCGCAGGGGGCGATATATATGGCTTTGTAAAGGAAAATTCATTGGTAACTCATCGCTTAATGTTGGAACCGCGCGCTAAGGGCCGAGTTACATATCTTGCTCCATCGGGAAACTATACACTAAATGATGTTATGTTGGAAACGGAATATGAAGGAGAAAAAACTAGCCACAAAATGTTGCAAGTGTGGCCGGTAAGACATGCCCGACCAGTAGCTGAGAAATGGCCTTCAAATTATCCTCTTTTGACGGGCCAAAGAATTATTGATGCCTTGTTCCCGTGTGTACTGGGCGGCACGACCTGTATACCAGGAGCTTTTGGATGTGGAAAGACTGTTATATCGCAAGCTTTATCGAAATATTCTAATTCTGATGTCATTGTGTATGTGGGATGTGGTGAACGTGGCAATGAAATGTCGGAAGTCTTGAGGGACTTTCCTGAACTGTCCATTGAAATGGATGGAGTGACCGAATCTATAATGAAAAGAACAGCTTTGGTGGCCAATACCTCCAACATGCCAGTAGCAGCTAGAGAAGCCTCCATATACACAGGCATAACACTGTCGGAATATTTTCGAGACATGGGCTTCAATGTTTCAATGATGGCCGACTCCACATCAAGATGGGCCGAAGCTTTGCGTGAAATCTCGGGCCGCTTGGCGGAAATGCCTGCTGATTCGGGTTACCCTGCCTACTTAGGAGCTCGCTTGGCCTCCTTTTATGAAAGAGCTGGCCGCGTTAAGTGCTTAGGCAGCCCCGAACGTGAGGGCTCCATTTCAATTGTTGGTGCTGTATCACCGCCAGGTGGTGACTTTTCGGACCCCGTTACTTCCGCTACTTTAGGAATTGTGCAGGTTTTCTGGGGTCTTGATAAGAAATTGGCACAACGCAAGCATTTTCCTTCGATCAACTGGCTAATGTCTTATTCAAAATACGCACGGGCTTTGGACGAATATTACGATACGAATTTCCCCGGTTTTGTTCCGCTAAGAAAAACAGTCAAAGAAATTCTTCAAGACGAAGACGATTTATCGGAAATTGTTCAATTGGTGGGCAAAGCATCATTGGCGGAATCCGATAAAATAACTTTAGAAGTAGCCAAAATAATAAAAGATGATTTTCTTCAACAAAATTCTTACTCTACCTACGATCGTTTTTGTCCCTTTTACAAAACGTTTGCCATGCTAAAAAATATTATTGAATTTTATGAATTGGCCAAAACCGCTGTGGAATTAACAGCACACACGGATAAGAAAATCACTTGGAATCAAATACACGATCAAATGGGTGATATAATGTATCAGTTATCGTCAATGAAATTTATGGTAAAATATATCGTCACATAAAATACAAAGAAGGTTATAACTTGCAAAGTTCAAAATTAACTAAAATCCTATAGGATTTTAGTTATTAATCACAACATTTTTAACGGTGTATGCCGTGCATACATTAAAACTTAAAATGTTTTTGCTTCTCCTGTAAAATACTGTAAATGTAACTTAAGCCTTTTTTTATTTTATATGACGATATGTAAATTATTTTATAATTAAATTAATTGTTCATTGGAATTATTCTTTAGGATCCTTTAAAAGATGGCGAGAGCAAAATTTTGAATGTATTGTCTCAGTTAAACGAGGATATGATTTCGGCGTTTAACAAGTTACGTGGTGATTAAAACCTTTCTAGTTAATACCTACATATATGTTTACTTTCTTAATAAAAATGTTTCTATTTATTCAAATTGCAAAAATTGCAAAATTGCATTTTGTTGGTCGATTTTACATTGCAAACTGACATGTTTAAATAAATTGATTATCTTATTTAACGATTGTTTGGAAAATTATAGTTTTTCATCTCACACCTGATTGTTTTAAAAAGTGCCAAGTAATTTATATTTATTTTGAAATAGCATACATATGTATGTATGTATGTATATAAAATATAACTCACCTGTGTACCATTATATCAGCGTAGCGACGAATAGGACTGGTAAAATGCGTATATATAGGAATAGATAAGGCATAATGCCAAAAGTCAGCCTGAGAGGAGCTACCTTCGCTACAATAATAACTAAAAAAATATATACATATTTAAATTAAACATATTCTCCATACACATATTTATATGCTCTTGTTAATACATACCGCGCTCTAGCCATAGGTTTTACCAATAAAGCACTTAAGCAAATCTCCACCGCTTGGGGATCGTCAGCTTGAGACGTTATACGTTGAATGCTCTCATAAACAGATTTCGATGAACTGATATCGAATTGTAAACCCACATTATTTAAACGCTCCTTCAAAGCTTTCATAGATTTGGTTAAAGGTGGCGAATGATTACGCAAAATGGATTTGTCAGGAAAATGATCATGTATGAACTTCGCTGCCGATTGATTAGCCAATAACATGAATTCTTCGATGAGGAAATTAGCATCCTGGCGACCTTCTATTTCGTAAGAAAGTGGTTCGCCTGTATTCGGATCTAATTGAAAACGCAGTTTAGGATTGTTTATTGATAAAGCGCCATCCTCGTAACGTTTTGCTTTTAACTTCTGTGCTATCTGATGCAAAAGCAATACTCGCCATTGAATATCGTTGGGCTGCCAATCGTTAAACAAGTTTGGAATTTCTTCACTATTTAATTCTTCCGTGGGATTGTCGATGATTCTTTGTGCGTGTTCGTAAGCAAACTGCGTACATGAATTAATTATGGAACGGGTAAATCGCGGCTCACTCAACTCCTCTTTTTCTGTATGCCACTTCCAGAAAACTGAGAAAGCAAATTTATCCTCCCCTGGCAACAAAGAACATCTGAAACACAATGTGGTGGGCAGCATATGGATAACTTCAGTCACTAAATATATGGAAGTGGATCGTTGCTTTACCAAATTATCTAACTCGGAATTTTCTTTCAGATAAAATGAAACATCAGAGATATGAACGCCTATCTCATATTCAAAATCATTGAGCTTCTCCACAGAAACAGCATCATCTAAATCTTTTGCAGTAACCGGATCTATAGTAAATACACATTTTTTACGTAAATCTTCGCGATATTTTAAATCTTCATCGCTTGGGGGCGGCATCTGCATTTCATACATCTCATTGTATTTTGATTCGTAAGGTTTTATATCTTTTAGACTATTGTGCAAAAGAATTGCCTTGATCTCAGCTTTTAAGTCTCCTGCTTTACCCACTGGTTGAACTAATTCACCTATACAATGTCCATTAACATCTACGTCCAAAATTCGAGCGACATACAGCATACCACATACATCTTCCTTACCGACAGTATTGATCTGTTCTGTACACGAATCCTTGGGAATAAAAACCATGGACATTCTCGCATCATGTGGTGTTAGTTTGTAGTACAAATCTCTATTTATTGTTGTTTCATTCATGAAACTTATGGAGCCCACAACTTCTCGTAACTCAGTTTGCTTAACAATTTTGATAACAAATGCTTTGCGACAATTTTCTTTTGGCGACATGCTATTGTTTAAAGTATCGTTTACTTCAGTTTCTTCAAGAATCTCATTTTCATCTAAAGATAGAGAATTTGTTTCTCCTGCGAGGTGTGAATTTACTTTTTTTACTTCTACAGTGGGTACAGTATCTGTATTAAATACAAACGCTCTAACAACATCACCTTGAAACGCAAAACGTCTGGCTACAGGTAAAGTAATAATACCATCCCTTTCGCTTGTTTCTCTACCTGTGCTCATTCTAATAAACGCTAGACGATTATTCTTCCTGTTAATGTTTATTTCTTCTTCCACGATACATCCGTATCCCTCCTGTACCAGCGCGGTAGCTAGTGGCTCTAAATTTTCTATGTGTTCTGGTAGACACTGATACTTCTTTAACTTTTCTTTCTCATCTTCTCCTAAGTATTCGCTTAGAATTGAGTTGACATATTTAGCAAATCTTTCTGCCTGACGAATTTTACTGTACTTTATATCTTTCTGCTTTAAAATTTCATGTTCCCTGGCATCAAAACCACTTGGGCCACATATTTCAATATTTCCATTTTCATTTCCTCGATATTTCGTCTGCGAGGATTTTTGCTCTTTTGGAAATATAGGAAAGTTTTTTAAAGTACAAATTCGACGTGCTGCGTTTTCAACCTTGGGGATAAGTCTTTTATTATCTGAAGTTAATACCAAAATAAGTCGATGAAAACCATTAACTAAATCCTCCAACTCTGCTCTCGAATGCCGATTAAGTGGGTTATCTAAGCCATTGTGTTCTTTGTATTTTGTACTAACTTTCATATCTTCTATAGCTTTGAACGCTTTTTTATCGTATTTCCTCATCAAACTATTATTATTGTCTTCCGAATTACTTTTCTTTTGTTGTACTCGCAATTGCTGGCGTTTTATTGATAATTTGTCACAGATAATCCTAGTACGCTGTTTAAGCTTTCCAAGGGAATTATTCTCTGTACTTTTCAATTGTTCCGATGCCATAGATTGTTCCTCACGTTCATCAACTGTTTCAGCTTCATCCGAGCTGCTGTCTGTACTTTTGTTTCCGCTATTATTGGACTCCTTGTCGCTTTCTTGCACTTCATTACTTTCCATTTTAACTTCTTGGTTAGTTTTAACTATAAAAAATTTTATTTTCTTCAGTATAGCAACTTTCTTTGTTTGTGAATACTATAAATTTTCTTTGTATTATGAAATAAATAAATCAATTAATCTTGCTTTTGTAAAGGAGATTAATTGACAGATTTCACATTTCACAACAATGTGGCTTGTTTTGTTTTTGTATACATATATGAAAACTACCTAAAAATCGCTGCAAAATGGATGTCCCCATGCGCAAAGAGGGTATTTACATTTAGGGTCTTGCCTCTGCTACGTAAGCGACAGTGCTTGATTTGTGAAAGATCCAAGGAAGCCACACTTTCTCAACACGTATCTATAGAGGACAGCACTAATCAAGGTGAGTAGTATTTTCTGATTCATTTATACGAGTATGTTATGCGTTGTTTAAAGTTGTATACGTATTTCTTTTTAAAATTTTTCGTTGATTAGAATATTTGTGTTTTTCATCATTGCCATAGGAGCAGCTGTTTACCAGTTGATATCCCCTCATATTTTGAATTTTATTTATAATATTATATATATATATATGTATGTAACAACTTGTAAAAAATTTATTTATGTGTGTACTTTCGGAAGTTTTGACGCACCGGGTAAGCTATTAAAAGAATCTAATGAAGTGCTAAGAAAGTTAAGTAACTACAATACTGTCTAAAAGAAATTGATAAGTTTAATTTAATTTATACGTTTATATATTTTGTTTTGAAATTTTCGATATTTTCAAAAAGCAAGGTGTATTGGAGCTAAAAAAAAGTGTTAGGAAGACTACATTGGATTGGTATTGTTTTTAGTTTTTATATATTTATATTACTTATTTATTTATTTTATTATAATAAAAACAATTAAAATAACATAAAAATTATGTTTATTTATTTAAAAGTTACATTTTACCTGTTTCTACATAAATATTGACTAGTAATAGTTGACCAGTGGCCTTCTAACCATTGACTAGTAATAGTTTACCAATGCTTATATAATCGGTGACTGGCAAAAACGTAGCAGAGTAAGCAGTTCAGATATATGTGTTTTAATTAAGTGAAATTAATAATTTAGAGAGAGAAAAAATCACACGTACACAAATGTTTTGGTAATTTTTTTCACCAAGCCCCTAAGCTACTAGTCAAATGCCTAGTCAATTGACTGCATGACTACCATGGTAGCCTTCCTGTAGGGATATGGAACATTGCAACAACTGCAACTTGCAACAGGAACATAATTATGTTATGTTATGTGTCACTGTTGATTTCAATATAAAATTGATGTACATGTGCTAGTGAACAAATTACGTTCGTGTTAGTTTCAGTCATTCATTTCTTGTAGGGAATGTACTCGTAATATATAGTTAAACTTTCTAAATTCGATTATAAGCGATAATTACTTAATCCCTCAGATATTATTGGTTGCAAAACTTAACTTAACGAGTATTAAACAAAATCTTATTTGACACCACAGCTTGGAACTGTCAATAACAGTCAATGACATTTGCTTTCGCGCCATTTTCTTTGACTTTTTTTTGCCAAAATTCCTTAAAAACCAATTGCAAACGAGAGGTTTTATGTTTTTTTGCTATAATAAATGTTTATAAAAGATTTATAAGATTCAAACGAGACATATACTGCTTTATTGAGTTTAAATAGGAATGTGCTTTCTAAAAAATGTGGTTCTATAAAATGTTGGCATAGATAATGTGGTTTATTAATAAAAGCCAACAATAAAACAGTGACCTATTTGAATTGTAAGTATTTCTTATTTAAGAATAAAACAATAAATACATTAATTTCTTAATTATTATGCTTTAATCTCTTTTAACTATTATTTTATCGAGAAAGATTTGTTCTTTAAAATTTTTCCTTTGGCAATTTACTTAGTCATTTTTATATGTATTTTATGTTTTTCTTTGTAAATGCGTGGCTGCTTCTAGTATTTTTACTAAACACAAAATTTTTGTATTAAGCTTAATTAGTTAATGTGAAAAATACAGTATGACTGAATTGAATACATGTTCAATTAATAAAAATTTAAACACAGCCCAAATACGAGCTGAAATTGCATCAAGCGCTAATAATACTGTGGAATGCTCCGGTCGGTTACTTGGAACTGTGCACTATCAACGTTTAGATTCGAAAACTATTTTGCAAAATATGGAGGAAGTTTTGGACTCTGTAAAAAAACAACATAAAGAGAAACACAGACGCAAAAAGGAATTAAAAAAATTAGCTAAGGTTGAAGCAACTAATGTTTCTGAAACAATCGATGCAGTACCGAAAGATAAACCAAAGGGGCTCGCAGGGAAGAAACACAAACATAATAGAGATAAAGAAAAACGGCGCTCAAAAAATGACCCTTTGCAGGAGAAAGCCGCAGAAGAAAATGGCAAAGTTTTGCAAGAAAGTCCCTGCAAGTCAGGCACAATATTAGAACATTTTGCCCGGACTCCTAAAAAAGGTGAAAAGGAAATTATACAAACTACTGAAGATAAAAGTGAAAATATCGCAAAAGTCTTATCGCCTCCCAATATCTCCAAAGTTACAAATGCTTTCGAAGTTATGATGAATGCTCGGAATAAAATAATTGGCTCAAACACACCTGGTAAAGATTCTCCGTCTCCAGTTGCTGATAAGGAATTAGGTCTTGCAAGTGCAAAGCGTAAACTAAAGCTACAAGAATGGGCCGAACAAAAAGGAGCAACGAAACGTAAACTTGAAGACGAGGCACGTGCAGCGTATGTTGAAGAAAAATTGGACCAGAGAGCTAAAAGGTAAATAAAATATGAATAATTTGTGTAAATAAATATTATATCCATATGTACATAAATACATATATATATATATATATATTATTCAACAGATTTAAACAAATGCTTGTATCTGGTGCTGCTAGTCCAAAGAAAGCTTCTCCCACTATTGCCAAACCAGAGAGAAAAGCAAAAACTGATAGAAAAAAATTGAAAGAAAATACTCAAGTGAAAAATCCTAGAAAGCGGAGAGGACGTAGAGTACAACGATTGTCATCCGTTGATTCGGTAGATTCTTTGGAACCATTAACACCCACTAAAGTTGATGCCGAGACTTCTGAATTTTTATCGAAACTGAATTCTCCCTCAAAAAAGCGAGACAGTTTATTAGGTTATTTTCATAAAAAAGAGTCTCACAAAGATTCAACAGTCATTAAAAAGATCTCCAAAGAGCAGAACAAATCCGCGAAAGCGTCCAGCTCCAAAAATAATACTTCAAAACAAAGAAGTAAGGACCTTTCAAGCAGTTGTAGTATATCTGCTGTTGAGAGTGGAGTAGAAAAAGAAGTGGAAAGTAATCGAGATAAAGAGGTCGACATTAGTATTTCCAGTGGCAGACCAAGACGTTCTTGCGCTGGTAGAGCACGATATGACTACGATTTAGAAGAGAGTCCTCCAAAATCATTAAGAAAAGAAAAATGTACTGCAGTGCAAAAAGCAGTAACGAATAAAACGAATACACAAACTTTGGTGGTTCAAGAAGAATTGGAGTGTCTTGATACTATAATTATAGATGATAGCACAAACATGAGTGGTTGTGCAATAACGACGCCAAATGGAACTCCTAAAAAGCTAGCTCCCCTCTTTGTGCGTTCCCTACCCAAACCCAGTCCTGATCCTGAAATTATTAAGGCGCGTAAGGCATTCTTGCAATCAGGTGTTCCAGAAAAGTTACGTTTGGAGCAAGAAAGACAGAAACAATACGAACATAACTTTGAAGAAACAACGGAATTTTTTCCCAAAGTTTCACACGTAAAACAATTGAGTAAAAATGAATTAGAATTTGATACGGAAATACTAAAATTTTCACTAAAATTAAAAAGTGAAGAGAGTGTACTGCTAACTCCGTCACCGACGAGGAAGTCTAGAGTTCGATCGTATAAGCAGTCAATAGCAGGCTTATTAGAAGATTGTATTATAAGCGATATTCAGGTGAATATTTTATAATTAAATTTAAAATCTCATAAATTATTTATGTTTTTTTTTAATTAAAAATTTTCAGTTACAAAAGAGCATCAGTCAAAATTTTTGTTTAGATCAAGTTACGTTGCATTCTATAGAAAATAAAAGAGCAGTTATAAAAAAGTGGAAAACAGAATTCGAACGCTTTCCTACTTTTAAATGTTACAATCAAATGCGCGAAAAGTATCGTTATTTTAGTGCTATTGATTCTGCCCAAGACACGGAACAAGTGAGTGAATCATTTGTCGTAACAAGACAAACGCGACGTTCATTAGAAGCACAGAAGAAGAAAGAAACTGACAACCTGGATGAAGAATACAAACCTCCAGCTACTGCTCCTAATGGTGAATTATTATTTAGCGAAAAATACAAGCCTCTATTATTTGAGCAAGTTTTAGTAAATTTGAGTCCTGTGGCTCAATTAAAAGAATTTCTTTCGAATTGGTCAAACAGCGGGAGCACAAGTGCGAGAAACTCACAAAATTTTGATGATTCAGTCGACACAAATGATTCTACTTGTAGCAATCAAGGACCTTCGGCAAATACGGTTGTACTTTTGGGGCCCGTTTCAAGCGGGAAGACAAATGCAGTTTTTGCATTAGCCAACGAAATGAACTTTAACGTTTTAGAGATCAATGCCGGAATGAAGAGAACAGGTAAACGCATGATACAAGAATTGCAGGAAGCAACACAATCCCATCAAATACGTAAGGATGCTGCTGGTTCAGGTTCCTCACAAAAGAACTTATTAAAAATGTCCTTGAACGGTTTTAAATCAAAACTTAAAAGACGCAACTCTAACACAAATCAAATGGAAGCACAAAATGTCGATTCAAACTCTGATCTACAACATTCGGCTAGAAAATGTCTAATATTAATCGAGGATGCAGATATTGTGTTTGATCAAACAGATGCTGGATTTACGGATGCTATCTATTCTTTAGCAGCTAGCTCAAAGAGACCTGTAATTATAGTAGCAACAAATCCAAACTGTGCCCATTTACAGCGTTTGATATTACAAAATACAATTCATTTTTGCTCCCCTAATGTTTTAAATATATCAAAATTCTTAGCTGTATTATCTCTTATGGAAAACTGCCCTGTTCAATTAGACGATCTCATATCACTTTATTTGTATAATCGTCGTGATCTAAGAAAGACTTTACTGGAACTACAATTCTTCATACAGAGCGGTGGCGATAGACAGCGTCAATTGCAGAACGAAGACGTATCTAAAGTAAAAGAAAAAGAAAATTCCAACTATTTTGCTTCTCCACGTAAACGACAATTCTCCGTGGAACAAGAGTCAGAAGCAGTCGACAGCACAATTCCAACTGATAAAAATAGCACCTGCACAAAGTCTTGCGATCAAGTTTATATGCATCGTTCATTATTTGAATACTACACTGTGGGTCAGAACTCCAAATTTCGTATACCATACCCCGTAGACTTTCATCTGTTAAATGCAAATTTAAATGAAATATTCAAAGTTTCTCTAAAACTAAAGGAGGATATGGGTCCGAAAACTGCGGAAAAGATTACGAAATTTACAACAACAACAAAGCGTAAATCGAAATCGCCAAAAAAGCAATGGCTGACAACAGCAAGAGTTGATTTAAAATCTCCTTTGGACCACCTGTGCTCATTTTACGAAAATCTATCAATTGCTGCACTCATGGATGAGCAGTACAACGCGTTTCACTCTCAGAACAAACCAAATCCCTCAATTATTGACCGCCTTAAGCCAAAAATTTCCGAAACTATATCGCACTGTTTACTGGAAAAATCCATTGAAGTAAATTTGGAGTCTGAGTTATGCCCGTACAATCTATTTGATACTCCCAAGAATAGGTAAAATGTAAAAATGCAATGTGTGCATTAGACAAGTTTAACTAAATTTAAATCTTATTTTTAGATTATCATTATGTGAGGAAATAAATTCAATGCAGTTGCGCTCTTATCGTGCCCGTTATTTAGACTACGAACCATCGCTTCGTTCAATATGCCGCAGTGAAAAAAATCGCTCAACTATAGAACGACGATCTACACGTTTCTATCATTATTTGAGGAATTATTCCACCAATGTGTCCAACTTTTCAACTTTAAATTTCGATCAGGCTTGTGAAGTATTTAAGATTTTGGACGTAGAAGAAAATGCTCCAATAACAACAAGTTCACAGTAGCCAAAACTTGCACATAAAAAGAAAGTAAGTTTATTTCAAGAAATCTTATCGATTTATTTATTATATTTTTTTTCAAATAACACTTTAAGATGATGTTTCAATCTATTTGTGTATACACAATACATAGTATAATAAAAAAAAACAAAGCTAGTGTAATAATAAATAAATGTATGTGTGTTTAATGAGTTTTTTTTAAATATATATGTACATATATTATTTATCTTTTCTTAATAAAATAGATGAAACACGGGTACATACATTTAAAATTATTAAAAAACAAACATTAACTGTTTTTTATTTAAATAATATTTTAAAATTAACTAATATTAAAATTTCTGTTTGTATCTCCTTCAAAAGCAAAAGAATAATTTCATTCGTTTCTTTTCCTTGGTGGAATATTTTTGATCCATATTTGTTTGTGCTGTTGAAGTTGTGGGTTGATTTGGGCTCTAGAATTAAAAAGAAAATATATGTATATACATATACATTAGTGAAGCACGAATATTCGTATTCGTATTCGAAATTAAATAAATAAATGCATAAATCCTAAACGAAATTTAAATAAATTACTAAAAATTTTTGTAATTTTGTACAAATAAATTAAATTTTTTATAGAAATTTGTGCTTTGTATCATTTTTAGGGTTCCGTACACCAAAGGTGAAAAAAGGAACCCTATTGTTTTCGCTACGCTGTCCGTCTGTCCGTCACACGGTATTTTCTCAGGAACCGTAAGAGCTACGGACCTGGAATTTGGACAGAGTATGTAGAACCTTGGCCACTACAACAACAAATACATGAGAATTAAAAATTAAAGGGTGCTCCAAAACGAGCGACGAAAAATGCTAAAATCCCATGTAATATACATACAATTGTATGTACATATGTATATTGACACTTGAAATTTGTAAAATTAGTATATTTTTATATAGACTACAACAATTGACATTAAAATATTAAAAAATTTAAATTAAAGTATGGTCCATCAGTTAATGCAATTTTGTCAACTTGCTATATCTTGGAAACCGTAAGAGGTAAACTCTTCAAATTTTCAAAAACGGGTAAAACTAAAAAATCCCAAAATTATAAAATCGCCAAACCAAAAAAAAAACGCCAAAACCTGAAAAAAATCGGCAAAAATTAAAAAAAAAAAATCGCCAAATCGAAAAAATCGACAAAATTAAAAAAAAATAAAAGCACTAAAATAAATCGCCAAATTCGAAAAAATCTTCTAAATGAAAAAAATCGCCAAAATGGAAAAAACGCCAAAAACCGAAAAAAATGGCCAAAACGTGAAAAATGCGCCAAAATCAAAATAATTGTGTATGTGAAAAAAAATTGCCAAAATGAAAAAAAACCGCAAAAAATTAAAAATAAACGCCAAAAACCCAAAAAAAAATCCTCAAAACGAGAAAAAAAAGTGTCAAACCTAAAAAAGTTGCCAAAAGCAAAAAAAAAAAATCACCTATATGAAAAAAACGCCAAAATTATAAAAATCGCCAAAATAAAAAAATCGCCAAAATAAAAAAGGCCAAAATAATAAAAATCGCCAAAATTAAAAAAACTTCAAAAAACAAAAAAAAAATCGCCAAGAAGTGAAAAAAGTGGCAAAACTCAGAAAGCGCAAATAAATTCAGAAAACCCCCAAACTAAAAAAACGCCTAAAACCGTAAAAAACCCAAAATCGAAAAAAATGCCAAAACTATAGTTTATATTGGCTAAAGTTCGTATTGAATTACATATCTCGTGTCCGTACGGAACCCTTCGTGCGCGGGTCAAAGTCGCACTTCACTGATTTTATTAAATATTATTCAATGACGATCATTAAAATTTTGGGTACTTTTTATTAAATTTAAAGTACGCCAACAAGAGTGTGATGAAGTCCTTTTTCATAACAATTTTTTAATATTTTATATTGCATATAATATTCGTATTCGTATTCGCGAATATCGTTTCTAATATTCGTATTTGTATTCGCGAATATCAAAAATTGACATTCCTTACATCGCTAATACATACATATGTATGTACGTATTTAAAAATTTAAAACAGTCTAATATTTTCCCTAAGGTTGTTTTATAAACTTCTTAAATTATTTACAAATTGAATTGAATGAATGGGAATTGTTACAGTTTAAGTTTAAAATTTGGTAACGCACTAATAATCCCAAATTATTATTTTACTTATTAAGTAAACTATTTTTTTAATTAAAAATACATTGAAATTGATTATTGAGGGGCTGACTTTTTTCAGCTTAAAATTGTAGCTGTAAGTGTATTTAAAAAGAAAATAAATGTAAATAACAACAACAGCTATTCAAGAATAGAGTGTTGCCACACAAGTATTTTTTTTTCACCGGGTGCAGTCCAAGTTAAATAAAAAATTTCGATTTTTGGCGCAAATTTTTAAATTTTAGTGATCTTAATTATTTTTCCGAAACTAAGTTTTATGTAAAAAATTTTCTTATTGTTAAACATTTGTCTTTTATCAATTTAAGAGAAGGGCTTGATTATAGTTTCGTTTTCGAGTTTTGCAAGTGTTTTCAATTCATTCATTCATTTATTCATCCAATATAGAAAAACCTAGCCTCATGGCTAGGTCATAGCCTCATAATCGGTTTCACTTATACTACTATAAAGTTCTACATCAATGATAATTTAAAGTGTAGTATGTATGTAAAAAAATAATATTAATATTAATTATTTAAATAATTTGCAAAAATATTAATAAATAAAAAAAATATAATTAAATTAAATTCGAACTAATTAAATTTTAATAACTGCTATTTCGATTCTATTATCATTTGTGATTAGTTTGCCATTTAGTTTGATCTTCTCTGTAACGTTGTCATACCAACGAAATATGAATTGTATAGAGCGTAGTACGAAATGGGTCTGTTCGAAAGTGTGCGAAAAAAATTGACTTTGTGCTAATTTACTTTATAGAAAATTTCATGTTAAAATCTCCCAAATGTTAATTAAAGGCTTAAAGCAGACTTCGGCAGATACTAATCCTAATGCAACATCAGAGCGCCCCCCTTCGTCGGTATTGTGTAGCAGAATCATCGGAGAAGTAAAATAACGAATAAAAATGGCTAAACACAGCCTCAAAAATTTAATGCCCCTCATTGAAACCAGAGGCGCTGCAACTCTGCATTATAACGTGCAAAGCGTAGAGTTGTATAAGAAAAGAAGCTTTCCTCTATCACTTCCTTCATCACCTGTCTTCTCTATCATTATACCTTTCCTAAAGAAGGTAACACCTATAAGTAGTAGTAGTAGGCATTCATAGCCTGAGTGTTACTCCTCTTTATAAAAAAAAAATAAAAAATGCAGTTAATGCAAAATTTGATCTGAAATAAACTTGTTTACCTCAATGGACATGACAAAGAGCACTTTACCTTCCAAGCTATACTATTCATAACAAAGAGCTGATCTTATTATGTTCAAGCAATCACAATAAACTCAGCTATATTACAGGCCTCTGATGCGTTGAAAAAGTCTACAGCATACGTTTATTAAGGAGATGAAGAGATGGTCTAATGCAGAGAATTTCTGGGCGCTGGGACACAGAGAGCTCCCAAAGCCGAAATATAATTCCTATCGCTCAAATTCTGCAAGTCACTAGTGCGGCAAGATATATGATTAGAGTGGCGCAGTTATTTGATGACTCTTTCGCGAATAATGAGATTTCTTTTGCCAGAATTTTGAAAGGATTTTGGAATATGACTTCCAAAGGATTAACTCGTTTATCCAAAACTCAATTTGGCTTAGAACTGTGAGCAAACGGAGTGAGGGCAATATTCTTCCTATCGTCCTCCCATGCAAAATAATCAAGAGCGATGTATTTTTCTTCCGACGGAATTTGCTTTAATTTGAAGCGACTTCCGACATCCCAATTTTGGTCAAAGACGCCCTATAGCCGAAGCCGCTAAATTCATTTACTAAATTTTTTTTCGACCCTGTCATAATAAAAAAATCAAGCAAGGTAATTTTATATGGAATAAAAAAAATTTTAAATTTGTTTTTGTTTTTAATAGAAATCATACATGCGCATACTGCATTACTTTTTTTACTGCATTACTTGTTTCAGTAATCAGTAAAAAGTACTGATTACTGAAAAAAAAATCAGTATTCAGTAAATTTTACTGGTTACTGAAAAGAGAAATCAGTATTCAGTAAATTTTATTGATTATTGAAAAAAATCAGTATTCAGTAAATTTTACTGGTTACTGAAAAGAGAAATCAGTATTCAGTAAATTTTACTTGTTATTGAAAAAAAAATCAGTATTCAGTAAATTTTACTGATTACTGAAAAAAAAATCAGTATCCAGTAAATTTTACTGGTTACTGAAAAGAGAAATCAGTATTCAGTAAATTTTATTGATTATTGAAAAAAAATCAGTATTCAGTAAATTTTACTGGTTACTGAAAGAGAAATCAGTATTCAGTAAAAAGTACTGATTGCTGAAAATAAGATCAGAATTCAGTAAATTTTACTGATTTGTGTAAGAAATGCATTAATCAGTAAATGACTGATAGTAGATACTGTGTGTTTTAAAAATGATATGTACACATTGCTCACTTACATGAATAGTGGCATAACTGAAAAAACTGAGCTCACATGCAAGGACCCTTTAATTTTCTTGCAGCAAACTTGGAAAACAGCAATTAAGCCACCCATTTTCCGTTGGTGAGGGGTTTTGTCCATCTTAGTAAAATTGAAAATCAATAAATAACAATTGGGAGTGCTATATTATATTAAGAATATAAAATATGCTTATGTATACTATATTTTTTATTACCATTTCAACAATTTTAAAAAACTCATCACTAAAAAGAATTTTATTAACACCATTTAGTTCTTCTGTTTTCAAGAAATCTTTTGTGTCTTTTGGGGTTTCACTAAAAAACTTTGAAGATCTTGGAAGGTCTTCTTCATACAAAAAATCCGGATCTCTAACCGAGTCATCACTATCATCAAAATCGAAAATATCGCTCATTTTTTGAATATTTTTTTTCACAACAAATAAAATTTTAGAAAAATTTCAAATATCTTCCGGACTTCTAATTTGTTTTTATGTTTTTATTACTTGCAATTTTTTCAATTAATAAAGTAATTTATAGCACAGGATAGTTCACTTATGTATCAATATTAATTTACAATTTATATACAGTCCACAAGTTCGTAAAATTAACACATATTTATATATTTCGTTTTTTTTTGTATTTTTTTTACACAAATCAGTAAAATTTACTAAATTCTGATCTTCTTTTCAGCAATCAGTACTTTTTACTGAATACTGATTTCCCTTTTCAGTAACCAGTAAAATTTACTGAATAATGATTTTTTTCAGTAACCAGTAAAATTTACTGAATACTGATTTTTTTTTCAATAATCAATAAAATTTACTGAATACTGATTTCTCTTTTCAGTAACCAGTAAAATTTACTGAATACTGATTTTTTTTCAATAATCAGTAAAATTTACTGAATACTGATTTCTCTTTTCAGTAACCAGTAAAATATACTGAATACTGATTTTTTTTTCCAGTAATCAGTAAAAAAAGAAAATACTGAAAAAGTACTGGTACTGAAAAATGCCCATCTATGATAGAAATTCTAAAAATTATGAAAGGCCTGAATTTATTTGGGCCCTCCCTAATTGCCTAAATCACATTAGCCAAGTGAAATTTATATTAAAATAAAAACAAAATTTTAGAAATTTTAAAAATTTGATTAAAAAAAAAATAAAGATAAATAAAGAGATAAACTGAATTGGTATTAAAAAAATCACTTTGACTTATAAAATTACACCCCTTGATTTTCTTCGGATATAATTTTGTAGGAAAGAAAAGAAAAAATTTATAAAATTCTGTTTATGTTTTCATATAAATATCATTTAGGTGACGCGATTTAGGCAAATTACATAGGTTCTTAGTTAAATAAAAAAATATAATATATGTAATTTTATCTTTACTCAAAAAGTCTGACAAAAATATTTACTTAAGTAATAAAGATTAATGTTTGTATGTATGCATTTACTTTGAAACTAAAAAATATCCATATGTATGGATGTATGTACATATGTGTATGTATATGTATGTTACACATTCGTATATATGTATAAACATACCTTATTATTATCCACAATTCCTATTTTATATAATTTCATATCTTGAATAGCATCGACAGAATGACCGGCATCATTAAACGCTCTCGTTGCGTCTTTACCCGCGTATTCTAAAATTATTTCATCGCCACCTGGATGCTAAAATTGAATATTAAGATTTGTTTTTTTTTAATCAAATAAATCATAATATATTTTATTATAAAATCTATTAGTAATTACATACATCTTGCAAAAGCTTGGTCACATCATAAACAACATTTTTAACTACAATCCACACAGGTTTCCCATTTTTGCCATTCTTTTCTGAGATCTCTTGCATTGAATATTTTTTACACATTTTTTTCTAAGTAGGTCTGCAAGTTTCTCTTCCTTAAATTATTCAACTAGGAGGTTATTAACTTTTAAATGCCGCTTGTTGGCAATAATTGTCGAACTGTTTGGTTTAAAAGGTTTTTTTCTACATTTATTTGCATTTAACATTTCACAAAATATCGTTAAAAGATAAGTTGTATACTACTCGTGCTTGATTCATGGAATTGAATTGTTTTTTTATGAAGGTCTCTTTTTATATACATACATATGTACATAAGTATGTACATATTTTTTTATCTGCAAAAGTAAAACATTCCTATCGAGCTCAAATTGTTTGCATATTGTCTATTTACTCGTGTTTAAGTAATTTTTTTTAAGGAAAAAAAGATCGATTTTAATTTGTTAAACTTTTTTTAATAAAACAATTTTTCTTTTATTTCAATTATGGAAATCATGCATGCTTTTAAACTGTTATATAATTGCATAAAATTTGGGGCCTTCCGTATCGTAAGCTGAAGGTCTATTTAAATATTTTTCTTTTAAATTTGTAGTATTTTCATACAAGGCAACAGTAAATAATTTTACATTATTTCCAACCCGCTTGGAGTATTATACTTAAGCATTAAAAGTGTAGTATGCACAATGCAAGCACACATTCATTAATCGTGGTTGGCATATTTCGACTTTGGCTACGATATTTTGGTCCTAGTTTAAAGAAGAAGTGTTTCGGTGTTCATTAATCTACTTAAAAATCGTCATAGTCCAAGTCTAAATACTCCAATCGCGATAAGGGTTATTATATAAAGTACATAGAATTTGGATTAAAATACATCATTGAACGCGGCTTGACAATACCTTTCAAAAAATGTTTTATAGTATTTTTTAACGTCACACTTTGGGAAGTTACTAAGTTTACCCCAATTTTTAGAAAATCGAGTTTTCATTATTTCGACGTTTTGAGAGTCTATTCTTCCTATGTTCTCGATGATGTCAGTATGGATGTATGTGTGTGTTGTTATAAATATATATTTCCGATAACAATTCTACGGTAATTTCGCACGTTTTAATTGCACGTGGAATACAGAACATAGCCGAGTGAATTGATTCGGTTCGGAAGATTTCGAAAATTATTCAGGAATAATTTCTTAATCGGGTTTAAGTTCAGTATTTTGAATTCTTATTGCATGAAATATTTTTATTAATTAATGTGGCTTTCTAAAGAAGAGATTTAAAAATTTTGACTATTTAGCTGGAGGAAATACTGGTATTTTTCTGTGCAGCCACTCACTTCATAAACACCCATGTTTATCTACTTGGGTACAGATTGTTATTAACATAAGATATTTAACGTACATTTTTAATGGAATTGAATATGAGAAATAATTATGTATACAATTACATATTGATTTACCTTTGGTAAATACATTTTGTAAGTATCACTATCATTTTCTGTTTTTCCGTACTTTCTTTTTTTTATCAATGAAAAGTTAAAATATGGTGCAATTTTTCTAGAAAAGAAAATTGGCTTATATCGATCCAGCTCTAAATCTAATCAACTCTTAACCTAAAATATCGTTGACGAAAAATTTGGAAAAAAATTGGGGGCAAATCGCGGTACTCGTTATCAAACGAAATTACGAAATATTTCCATATAAACTCTATTGAAATATTTCGTAGTTTCAAAAGTTTTCGTCAAATCTATTTGAAATATTCAAAATTTTTTAGAGACTTAAAAACTATATCGTGTGCCACAAATTTTACCAAAACCTGTAGCTTAAGGCCATAACTCACTATTAGGGTATTCATTTAATCGGGTTTTTGCTTCAATCGGTTAATCGTTAGATTAATTAATCGTGGCTTTTGCTTAATAGGTTAATAATCGGTTAATTTTGGTATTAACTGGTTAACCGATTAATAAATTTTTTCCATAAATCAAGTGTTTTCAACAAATAAAAGTGCATAAATTATTTATTAATCTGAAAAAACACACATAATTCTTAAAATAATTCGGTTAATTTTTTTTAGAACATTTCTTGTAATACTATCGATAGTTACTTGTGTTCGCGGGTCATCATCTGAGTCATAATGACAGAGCTCAGCGACGAATATTCTGCAAAAAAGTTAATTTCTGTATTTCTTGACTTTCGTCCTTGTACTGTCTCTCATTAAATATAATCCTGAATTAAAACGTTGTAAACAGTACTATTGGCTTTTATTAAATTATTAAATAAAAACTTAATAATTCCCTCCAGTTAGAGTACCAGAGTCTCTACTTAAACCTTTTTATAGTCATGTCCAAGGATTTTGAAGTTTTACTTAAGAGTTGATCACTGAACATACTTTTTTGTTTGTATGAAAAATAATTTCTAAACACTCACCTTTTGCAAATGAGACGAAAAAAATAATTATTCACACAAAAAATAAGTTGTAACACTAAAAAATATGAAAAAATTTGTTACGTCGGTTAATCGGTTAATCGACTGAAATTAACCGGTTTAACCGTTAACCGAAAAAAGCCGATTTTAAATTAACCGATCAGTTAATCGGGTAGTAATTAACCGGTTAACCGATTGAATACCCTACTCACTATCCTACACAATCACAAGAATTTCAAAAAAAATAATGCTGATCAGCTGAATTGTTTATTGTCTTTGGAAAATTTTCATAGACTCCATCATAACAGGGTTGTATTTTCTCAAAAATCACACGATTATGTAGGATAGTGTATCTCGGCCTTTAGTGGAAACTTTTAAGATGGCCTGCAAGTTCCACCGAAGCTATTTTGAATCTCAAGCGAAGAGTAATTTTTTTTTTGTGATACGAATATGTAAATTATTGACTCTTAGAAATTAAATAATATCAGACAATGTGTTTGTTTATATTGTATATAATCTCAAACTAAAAAACGTGTTCGAATCAGCTCATTGCGGAACACCAGAATTAGACTTCACTCCATAAATCTATTAAAGGCAATCCTGGGAGTTTTTTTTTAACACAAAAGATTCAACTGCTTTGTTCAAGTTAAAAGTTTTTGAAAATTAAAATGTTTCTTTCTAAAATGTTCCATTGTACAGTACACACATACATTCATATTATGTACATGTTTACATAAGTACATACATATGTATTCTAAAAGTCTAAACAAATTGTTCTTTAAATTGCACGTACTGTCATTGTCTAATTTTTTTATCAATAACTAATCCCACATTATTGCTCTTTATATTTTTATAATATTATGTAATTATTAATGTCCCACCCAACAATATTCGGAGTCTTGGTTCGGAGAAAAAAATGATCGACTAATATTGAGTAGCCAGCTAATATGTATCATTAAAGTGCCCTGGAGACGATCAAATAAACACATCAATCACATAGTTCTTTAAGTGCAGTCATGTTTTTTTCAGCTAGACACGTTGTCGGCGATTATTTGATCGTCTCTAATTGTGATTGACAAAAAAAACAGTTTCTTTGTGATTCTTATTAATGATGGAGATCATAATGAAAGATCATAATGAGCTACGAGGTCAAAATACAAATGGCGATTGGCGTGTTTATATGTACTACGTCTCTCCGGGGTATTTAATAAAAGGTTCATTACATCGTTTGACATTTCAAGAAAAATCTTTTAGAAACAAAATAAAGTGGAGTCAAAACAAATCGTAAATAGTTGCAATGTGCGATCGATCACAAATATTGAATTGCAACGTTCTTTGGTTCTATAGTTATTTTTTAGAGATGAGCTGAGTGAGTTTTATTGCATGTCATCAAATCTAAGAATAAATTTTAAATCAAATTATTAGGGCCATTATTACAATTTGTCGTTAGTTAAGGTAGGATTTTATCGGGCGTTTACTATTTTTCTTTTTTACATTCAATTAAAATTTTATATATTTTGTTAACTGTGAGTTTTTAATTGAGCGAATTTTCTGTTGAGAAATAATCGTCATAGCAATGTTAAGCGGTGGCCTAGAAAGATATGGGGATTTTCTCCAGCCAAAAGTCTAGTTAAAATTTTCTTGTCTTCTTTAGAAAATCACATAATTAAAAAAAATATTTCATTCTATATAAATTGAAAATACTGCACTTGAACTCGTTTAAGAAATTATTCCTGATTAAAATTGTCTGCTTGTATGTTTTTATGTTTTATATTTATTCATCTTATCGCGTGCTGCACTTCCAAGCCATTGCATGCATATTCGTCAGTTTTTAAAGAGATAATTATTTTATAAAAGCAAGAAGTTTTCACTTTAATGTGTATTTTACTTTAGATCATACATACATATATTTTAAAATATGTATCTTTCAATTTGAATTGAACAACCAACCGACTTTTATCATACGCTGATGCTTCGTGAACTATCTCATTTGTTCCTCAAGATTATTTTCAAATGATATTTACATTTATTAGTTGATCAAAGAAGTATCTGTGGCTTTTATTGGATAATGTATTTTTTATAATTTGATTCGAATCATTTAAATATCTCTTAAGTTTCGATAACATTAACATTTAAATTTAACTTCTTTAACTTGTGTATCTACCTTTTTTATTATCAGTGTCGTCTGTTTGTGATAAAAAAAATACTTCTACGTGACGATTTGAAATTTTGTTTATTGATAATGATATCAAATGGGGATGAGCCTCGGTCACCTGATTGAAGTGAATGGGGAGAAACTTCTCTTCGGCTTAAACAGGCCAGCACGAGTATACTTTTTGCTCGAATAAGTAAAAAGGAAACGATTTTTTGAATTTTATTTAAGCAAATTTATTATAAATAATAAATATTAATGCAAATAATTTCTACAAATATATGTACATACATACATACGTAGATATCTATTAGTGTGCAGATATCAATCGTGCAAGTTAAATTTTATTAGTCAACTCGCAGGTATAAACGATAGGCGGATTACCTGTATTCATGTATAAATTACGGACAGAATTGATATAAATATTAAATTCGTGTTCCACCAAAAGTGAGTGTGCCCGTTTCACGATATCGAAAGAAAATTATTTATATTTAATGCAAAAACAAATTTTCATATATTATTGTTGATTTCAATATACATTTTCAGTCGAAAATTTTCTTTCGACATCGTTAAATAGGCACTCTATGTACTTATCACTATTCCATCTCTAGTAATAAGCATAAAAGTATTAACTGTTGTCTACAATTCATGAATATTTTGAGCTCTTCATGCACCTGCAACTTAAAATTAATATTTATTGGTAATAAAATTTATGTATTTAAAAATAATTTGATAAAATAATAGATTTCGTAAAATGTTTAAAATGAAGTAATCAAGTGTTTAGAAATAGCGTTAACTGTAAAAAGGATGCAACTAAATAATTCTAATTTCGATATCGCAAAAAGGCAGCAGAAAAAAGTAATTTGATTTTTTGTTTATTTATTTATTATTATTTATTTATTTATACTTACTTATTTTATATATTTTTAATACCGTTAATTACGCTGCAGATTTTGAACATTTTAAGATACTACCACACATCCACTAGGCTATCGTGACAAATTGTTTCTGTTCAGAGGACAAACCACTGAAAAAAAATGTCTTGCCAACAGTGTTGTTTAGCGTTTGTTTTAGAATATTTCGCTGTAGTAAAGCATTTGAAAAATCTCTCATGTATTGAAAGGTCTTATAAATGGTCTTGTGCAGGACTTTATTTCATATTGCATAAATTTTCTAAGCAGGTTGACTGTAATGTGAAAACTCAGTCGTTAAGCAGCTCTGGGTCGGGGAACATCTCTCGCGTCATCGTAATTATTTCTTAAGTGCGGTCAGGCTTGTGTGTGTTGTTTGGCCTTCGAGAGTTTTTCGTCTCGCTCGCACTGGTTGACTGATCTGCCACGGATAACCGTATAATCTTGCGGTTTTTGTGGAATTTCTTTAACAACCACGTTGCCTACTTCCTATGTGAAGGCATAGGTCGTGTACAGTCAGTCACAAAACCTTATAGAATACTGTTAATACCATCTTGGGCATATGGTCTACGTTACTCCGCCCATATTTGTGCAACACCATATTATGCAAATTTACTTTGCATTAATATGTTCAATAAATAAATAAATAAATAAATAAATAATGTGAAAACTATGCCTAGCAGAGTAAACAAAGTGTTTTTTGAAGCTATCCTCCCTTTTTTTCAAATCCCTCGAAGCTGGCAACACTGTTACGACATAACATAACACATAACAGCGCCATCTGTTGCATATCAATTTTTAGAAAGCGAAAATTGATTTTGACATTCCAATAGATGGCGCTAAAATTAAGTACTTACAGAGTTGCCACATATCTTAAATACTAATAAAAGTGGGATGTCGCAAGAAAGCCTTGTTTCGAATGGAATACAGAAAATGACACCAATTTTAAAGCTAAATGCGAAACTTCACAGAGAAAATTTATTGGTCCATTTTTTAACATCCTCTTACAAATCAAATATAACGAATGAAATATTTTTAAGTTTACCAATTAATTGAAATCGCTATAAATAAAACTCATTATTTTCGTTTTGATTTAACATTTTACTTGTATATACTTTTTTTGTTTGTTTTAATTAAGCAAATAAAAAAAATTGTTTTTTTTTTTAATTTTTTTAAATTTACTTTTTAGTTTTAAATGATTTATGGGATGCAGGTTATAATAATATGTATATTATGTTGATTTATAAATGTAAATCTTAAACTTTAATTTCTGCAAATTTTTTTTTAATAAGGACATTTATACAATATTTAAAAGAAACAGCTGGGGACAAGGAATAACCACAATTTGACGTTAAACTAAATCACCAAGTTTTCTACTCATTTGCCAAATTATTCCAGTAAAAAAAATTAAAATGAAAAAATGAAATTAAAATTAAATTAAAACTTTCGGCTCTTCCAGAAATTTTCGTTGATAATATGTACACAGAACTTACATGCAAGTACTTGCAAGTCTAAACGCAGGGTAAAATTCAAAATTATTTGGCTGAACATTTTTAAGGTTGGTACGGAGGGAGTTCTTATGAAAATTCTAGTTTTGAACTTCATTCTCTTCATCGAAAAATAATTTCAATGGACTAATTAATAATTTTTATGACAAGTAATATTTTTAAGCATTAATTTACTTAAGAATTTTCTTTCTAGAACTTTTTCTTATATTTTGTTTACATTATTTTCAGTTGTCAATCTGTCATAATCGTATTTTCAATAACTCTTAGGCAAGTGGAGAAAGTCGCCATACATAACTATGTACTTATTTTTATTTCAGTTGCGTTGCCAGACAATACAACTAGAGTGCGGTGACCATCCCTGCATCCGTTATGGAGACAGTGTAAAAGCAAACAGACAGTTTTTCCATAAACTGAAAGAATATAAATACTTGTACGTGTTATAGATAAGAAATTTATGTACAGTCAAACATACATACTACACATTTCTCAATAGAAATTTGCATAGAATTAAATGATTTCTTGTTTTTTATATTTTAAAAATATTTACAAACGAATTATTTCCAATGTTTAATAAATTAATTAACTTTGAAATTATTAAAGTTATTTGTTGAACATCATGTGGTCGTATTAAAAAGAATTTCGTGAAAATAAATAAATAGAAAAAAAATGCGTTCTGATGCTCTTTTTGTTTCATAAAAATGTGTTTTTTTTTGTAATTTTAATTTTCTAACTTTTTTTATTTATGTTAAACAGCTGTTGTTTTTGAAAACTTTCCATAATATTTGGAACTTTTGTAGTGCTGCCGTACCTTTAAAGTAATTCAAATAAGAACTTTTTAATTATTCAACTGAAAAAATAAAACCGTACATATTTAAATACAATTTAAATTTAAATAAAAATTAGCTAAATACGTATTTAAATATTAAGTTAAAAACTGGGAGGGGCAAATGTTTCAATATGTTAAAAAATTATTAAATTTTCTTTAATATAACGTGCGAATGCGCTATTGTCTTGTCCACAGCTGTTGTTATACAGTAGTTTTAAAAATTAAAAATACACTTTAAGTGTCAAGCTGGGTTTGTGTTTAGTTAAATGTTTTTTTTAGTTTATGATTTATTTTAGCTAATTTTAAAGAATAGAGTGCAATTAATTTATGTATAGTGTATGTATATATATTCTGTTTGTATCTTGTTTTTTTATAATTGTGAAGACTTGTAAGATCTTTAGTAACAATTTATACTTTTTTAAAGATAAAAAATATTTTATTTAATATATTTTGTTATATTTTAGACATAAATTTTAAATGTTAACAAACAAAATTACACGCATACGTTTTTTATTTTTTTTATACAGACAGATACATACATTTAAGTTAAGGTATTTTTTATGTTTATTTTAAAGGCTTTAAAAAATGTGTTATTTATTATTTTGCTTAAGAGGTTCTTGCAGACATTTTTTCTTGTTTTTTTATGTTTTAATGAGTTTTGATTTTATGGAAAATTTATTAATCTTCTTTTCTATATTTCTCATTGAAGCAAAACTTGTTGTTAAGAAAAGTCTATAGATTTAACAACAATGTGAAAATAATTCTGCAGGTTTTCATATCATACAAACTTTGTTTTTTCTTTTTCATTTCGATTTTTTTTACATTAAAAATTTTATTACAATATTTTTAATAATAAAAAATGAACTATTTCTGGTTTGATTTTGTAATCAAAACTATTATGGGTTTTTTGTTTGAGTTAGTCGACTACACTAAATTTTACATAAGGAGGAGGATTAGTTTTTATAAAAAAAGGTTAAACTATATATATGTATGTATATTAAAAATATTGTAGTATGTGGTAATATAAAAAAGAATCCTTAATTAAAAAAATTTTTAAGTATTGTTATATATAATATGCTTTTAATTATAAATATTATTTTATATTGATTATTTTAACTATATTTACAATATCATTTTCATCATCATAACGCGCGTACTACACGTCCGGCTTTTCATTCAATATATAATTACATGCATACATATGTGTGTATGTATATTATATGAAAACACAAATGTCGATCGTTGCTGTTTTTTCATTTTCAGTTTAAATTAAATTTTTTGTTTTTATTTTCGATTGGCTGCTGCTACTGTTGTACTTAAATTTTCATAAAAAACCTTTCTCACAATATGCCATTCGTGTAGTACTGGTAGCCATCGTATAATTTTGTTGAAAGACTCTTTAGAGAATCTTGTACCAACTGTTCAACTTTACGTTCCATTTCCTGTTCGGTTAAATTCATGTGGAAACGTTTGCGGAGATTCTGTACGGTTCCGGAGCAACCATTTTTGAAACAAGGCAATTGAGCGTCTTGGAGAAAAGAGAGAGAGAGATATGTATGTATATAATAACACAGTTAAATATTAATAAATTGGAGCATCTTTCTATATATAATTTTCAGGGACCGAAAATAATAATTATTCTTGATTTAAAAAAGCAAATACAAGGAAACATCGGACACACAATTTTAACTAGATTTTTTGAAACCCGTAACTTTAATTTTTTTTTATTAAAAATAATTTTTAAAAAATAATAGAACGAAACGGTTTAAATTTTGCTGCTATCAACAGAAACATTTTTTCTTTAGTATTTTTTATTGGGAATTGTTTCAATTTAAGTTTAACATTTATTAACGCACTAATAAATCCAAATTATTATTTTACTTATTTAGTAAAATAATTTTTATTAAAAATACATTGAAATTGATTATTGAGGGATTTAGTTTCTTAGAACTACTATAGTTATTAATTGCGTTCGCGTACTCAAAAGTTTTTAAAAATTTTTACTGAACTTTACTGCATTTTACTAAATTGCGTTCGCGTACGTAAAATACAGTAAATGAGAACATAAATTGAGAGAGTAAAGTGACAGCTCTCGACTGAATGTTTTGCAAATTTTTACTGCAGAAATTTGTCGTAGTAAAGTTTAGTAAGATAAAAACATATGATTCAAAATGTAAACAAATTCTCAAAAATTTGAGAAAATGTTAAATAAAAATTGTGAAACTCGCTAAAAAATAATTAATTTACCTAGCATAACAATAATAAATATTAATATACATATTCTGCTGTTCATTTTATTAATCCTTTTGTTTTGCAAATTATTCTAATTACAAGGAAATCAAAAAGAAATTAATTACAAATATTACATGAAAGAAATTACAAAATTTTTTCTTAGATTGTTCGTGTTATAAAAAATATTGCCACGATTACCAATAAGAAAACGAGTTGAGTAGTCAAATGTTTATATATTTTTTAACACTACATATATGGAATTGGAGTCAGCTGTTTCTAATTTTACTACTAATTTTTACTATTTATCCGTTCGCGTACTTTTTGCGGCAACAACTCTTTTTGAGAGTAAATTTTAAAATTTTTGCAGTAACTACTCATTTACTGCATTTTACTACAAAAGTAAAAAAACACACCTAATATGTTATAAACTTTTATTTAAACAAATGAGAAGCTCAACAAATAACAAAGTTGAAACAAGAACTCACTAATCAACATGTTTATTATTTTCTTACTTTTTACTACATTGGCTGACTTTTTTCAGCTCTAATTAATTGTAGTTGTAAAATTATGTAAAGAAAATAAATGTAAATAACAACAACAGCTATTCAAGAATAGAGTGTTGCCACACAAGTATTTTTGACCTGGTGCCGTCAAGTTAATAATTAGTGTTTTAATTTAATTATTTTATTATTTAAAATAATTTTTATTAAAAATACATTGAAATTGATTCTTGATTATTTTTTTAATTTTTTTCTTTCTTTTGACACCATAAAAACTAAACTAACAGCTGATAGTCAGCAATTTACTCGTTTTACACGGGAAACACAGGTGTTAAAATTAAGTCACTCGTTATCGAACGAAATTACGAAATATTTCAATAGAGTTTATATGGAAATATTTTTAAATTTCGAATCCTATCGAGTGTCGTAATTTGTCCCCAGAAGCGAACTCGAAACTGAATTAAAAAAAATTAATTCTTGATAAATTCGAAACACTTTTGCAATACATAAGTTTCGGAAAGTAGCGTCCTAAACTCCTCCACTGATTCCATTATTGTTCTCCTAAACCAGATTTGATTTATCGTTGCAGAACTTTTTATGCCTAAACAGATATGCCAATGGAATTTAAATTTTGTAAAAAAAAATACTCACTGCTGCGCATTATTTCAACAAAATTTATTATGCGATCCATATGTTTGCGGGCTGTCATCATACCCACTAACAATAAACGATTAAATTCACGCCAGTGTTCGGAACTTGTGCCACCCATTACATCCACAAATTCAGGAGTTAACTTAAAAGGCGACTGTTCGAAACCTATAGAAATTACATAAAAATTTCAAGTTATTAGTAAACAAAATAAACAAATAAGAACTTGTGCTAGACTTGCCTAAATTCTTAGGTGATATGCTTAAAATAAATCCAAAATCAATATGGATAATATGGCCATCAGAGTGCAGCAATATATTGCCATTATGCCTGGCAAAAGAAAAAATAAATTTCATTACTTTGCATACAGATAGCGGATGAATTTATTTATCTACTTACCGGTCTTTGACTTGCAACAGATACGATATTAAACAATAGGCTGCACAACTCTGTACAAAGTTCTTTTGGGCCAAACGAAAGGCATCACTATTTGTGGGTCCATATTCGTCGATGAAATAATCACGCAGTGATTTATTGGAATTCTTTTTGATTTGATGCAATGACACAGTATTCAATATGGGCTCGATCAGACCACTATCATTGGATAGACAAACAATTTTATAGGGCCGCACCCATAGGTCAGCATGTTCTTCCTGCCATATAATTTTGAACATCTGAAAAGACGAAAAAAAGCGTATTAAACAAAAAAGGAAGGGGATGCAACTACAGCATGCATGCAGCTTACATGTAACAATTGGGTGGCCATTAGTTCTTGACGCAAATCATCTCCACACTTGACAATAGCCGACAGTAGGCGCCAATTGGATAGATGGCCGTATGGCGAAGATTCACGTATTTGCTTTTCCTTTTCATGCCAGGGCTCCTGTTTTGTGTAAATAGTTCTTTCAATGTTATAAAATATAAGAATCGAAATTTCATTATTATTTTTACCTTAAGAGCAGCTGCTGAGGGATCTTCAGGATCATTGCTGAACGATTTTGTATTTTCACAGCTTAAGTTGTTGCAATGGCGGGTACGTACATCTCCAATATTGAACAAAACGGGCATGCCTAACATAAATCGTACACATACATACATGTGTAAGCCCAAATAATTGGCATTATAGTAAAAAAAAACTAACCTTGATCCCTAGAGTCACACGAGTCCAATGACATCTGCGAAATGGCATCACGTTCGCATTGTGATCGCAGTTTACGCATGTGTAAATATTGAGCTGTTATTTCATCATCTTCCTGAGACCAAACGTCATCTTCGTTTAGTTGAGGAGGTGCTAAGCAGCCACCACCAACACTGGCAGTGGCTGTAGTATAAGTTTGCTGTTCAGTCGTTGATACATGCTGTTCGTTTAAGCCTGTCGATGACTCGGACAATAATTTCTCTTTCTTACGTCTACATGACGATGATCCGCTGTGACTGCTGCAGCTGGAAGTACGACTACAGATCACATGATGTGGTTGTTGATGTTGAGAATGTTGGCAAGTAACCAGACCGCCCTCTAAATGTTCCTCGGATTTGGTGTGGCGCAAAGAAGGCATCATTTTGGGTATGAGTGACGAAGAGTAGATGTCCGGCACTTCTACTACTTCCACATAGATAATGTAGGGAGTCTTATCTTTTGAATTTAAAACGGCAGTCTTTTCCTCTGTGATGCGCACAACATGATGTGGAATGTCTGAATAGAGTGGCAACCAAACGCGGGCAGGAAGATTCTTATTTATCAAATTCAAAAACATTCTCAAAGCCGAAGTCTTTTCAGCTTTCGAGGGAAGGTTTGTGAGATTTTTCCCCACATTTATGAGGGCTTTCATGAATTCTTTCTGCGGAGCTGTTTTGGGGGCACCGCATGAACACACCGTTTTCTGGCCAAGCAAATCATTCACCTGACCGCGCACCGTTTCGAAGCAAGTGCAGCCGTTGTCGAACGCTCGACCGGAAGTCAAATCTCCGAGACATAGCTTGGCGGGTGTTGTAGGCAAGGTTTGTGTGGTGTAAGGAGGTTGTTGATACAATCGATTTGCAATACTTAAGTTCGAGGTTGCACGCCGGGAGTCTGCCAAAAGTACAGTGGCGTCAGATTGTGATCGGTGATGAGTCTTTTTGGTCACAGGTGTAACCACACTCTGATGAATCGCATTAGCTGGTTGTGGGATCGACTGCGAGTTAAGGGTCTCCTTTGTATCACCTTTACTCAACTGTTTGCGTTCCTTTTTGGAGAAGATCTCCTTCATTAAAGCCAATTGAGATTTCCGACTGCCCATAGTATCGACGTGCTGATAATTGTAGGCCTCCAATAGCCATAGGCACTTTAGAGAAAAGTCTACTGACTTACGACATCTAATGGTCAAGTAGGGATCTAGCACTTCGGCCAATTCGTCCATTTGTATGTACATGACAATGAGCTGGGGTATATACAAGTCAACCTCTTGATCGGGGAAACTGAAGATCTTGTTGCCAATAAAACTAAGAACTCCGGGTTCCTTTGAGTAAAAGAGATAATGTATGGCGAAATGAATGTTAAAAACTGGGGATTCAAAAAATCTCAGTAGGCCACTGGGACCCTTTTCAGTCTTTTGTTGATTCGCTAAATCCTGCGAAGCTGTAGGGCGTTCTTTAATGAAACACTTCACTACACCGGGTACTTTGAGCTTGTTTAAAGATGATATGGAAGATGATTTTGTAATAGTTAAAGAACTGCTGTTGCTTTGAGAGCAGGAAGTAGTGGCATTAGGTACTTGTAAGTTTAAAGTCTTCTCCATGCACTCAGAGGAAGTAGCATCCCTATCATTAGATTTATCCGCAACGCTTCCCACATGATCTGCAGCGGGCGTCAAAGGAGTTGTTACCGGCGAATTAGACGCCGAATTGTTGGACAAAGCTGCGGCTGCTGCAGCGGCAGCGGCCTTTTTACTTGCATGTGTCGTCAATAAGCTGAAGAACTCTTTTTTCTTAGAAATGTCTGTGGGAGATTTAATTTGCTCTGTAGGTGTTACACAACCAGCTGTATTGTGGGCATCCTCCGCAGCTTTTTGATTTTGTTTGGAGGCATTTTTCTTCTCGTGATTATCAATTATACTTTGGGCTGTGCGGAATATAGCGTTTTTAGTGGCACCGAAGAAATTCTTGAATAATACATCGTTTTTCGATGATTCACTTGGCGTAGAGGGAGTCTTGTTACTACCACCACTACCGACTCCAGCCGTACTGGTCACTGCTGACACTGCTGGGCTAGACGTATTTGAAGTAGGCGTTGGACAATCCACAATGTCTGCAGAAACAATTTCGTTGTTAGTGGTGCTTTCACTGTCCGTTGTAATTTTACATTTTTCCATATTTAAAGCGGCTTCCGACATATTCATCTCGCGATAGCGTCGACGTTCATTCGACGTATCAGCATCTCCAGCTGCTTGCCGATCATCATCTTCATCATCATCAGGATTTCCCTCATGCTGAGGCAATGTTTTATCATTATCATCATCATCATCATCATTATTAGTGTTATGTTTTTGTATTATATTGCTGTGTTTCTTTTTGGAAGGTCTCAGAGTGCGACAGTCGGTATCGGGCGACTGGTAGAAACAGAGATCCGATTGTAGCATATTGTACTCCTCGTCCATTGATGTTGTTTCCAACATATCAATACATTCTTCTTCGTTATCCATTTCGCCTGAATCCAGAGATTCGTGCGACTGCCGTATGCGATTTAAAGATATTTGATCCGAATCAGAACCGCAAATAATACCTGAAATATTTTTGAAATGACAATTTTGAATATTGCAGGGTGAACAATTTATAATATTTTTGTTTGTAGGAAAAAAGTACTTAAAAATAACAACACGAACTTAACAAATGTTATTTTATGTAATGAAAATTATTTCTCTTTACTCACCAGAATCATCTGAACCCAGACTGGTTAGATCCTCGCGTTTTTTAACACTTTGATTGACATGAGCTGAACCGTTTATAACGGCCAAAGCACTATTTGAACCACTAGCAAAAGATGAGTTTGTTGAGGATGCATTAGAGGAAGCGGTGGATGCTGATGAAGCAGCTCGCTGTACCGTTGATGAAACTGATGAGGTGGCAGAGTCTGATGATTTGGGTCGCAAACGTGTGCTGGGACAATATGGCTCTACTACAATGAAAGGAACATAAATAAATACATATAAAAAAACCATGAAACAGAAAATTAAGAAATAATAAAAAAACATGAGTATAAGAAAAATATATCTATTCCATGTGAAACAAAGTAAAAGAGAAATTAGGCTAAAACCTAAACATTTCATATTTCATTACCAATGACTGTATTATTGATATCACTGTGTATGGCTCCTGTGCCTCCTCCTCTAGCTGTTGAATGTTGAGTTGTCAGTATGCTGGTGGGCTCTGTTGTTGAAACCGTTTCAATTTCAGCTTTTTCATACGCAGAATATGATGATAATAGTGACGACGCTGAGTTTGCAGCATTAACTGCCCCTAATGTTGCGGCTGGCGTTGGGGCATTTGTTGTTGACGATGACGTCAGAGCGGGTGTCTGGGTGGTGGTGAGAGCTGCTGTTACATTTGCTGCGGTAGTTACAATTTTTGAGCACATTGTTGACCCAAGTATGGATGGTGTACAAAATGTATTCTCACTCTCTGCATTGGGTGAAGAGACTTCGACCTAAACACAAATATAAGAGATAATTTTTATCTTAGTAAGAGTACAAAAGCTTTTGAAAATACTCGTAAGCACTTGAAGCCAAGAGTACTCGTATTATATTTACATATGTTTGTTTAAGGAAAAACAACTCGCTTAAAACAAGTTTAAAATTAAAATTGCAAAAAAATATATGTAATATACATTTATATATATACTACACACTACATAACTAAGTATATACAATTGATAATTAGTATTTAGATACACTCAAAGTATCTAGATAGATAAATTAATTTAACCGTTTTTTTATACATACTAAACGACCCGGCAAACGTTATTTTGAAAATAATAAACGTATAATTGAAAATAATCATTGTAAGTAAATGTGTGAGGATGGATGTGGTATATGAGTGAAATGGGCTGGGAGTGCTGTGAACGATGACGGAATATAAAAATAACAAAACATCAAACATTTACTGCCGTATTCAGAAAATATAATGTTGGTTTACAAAAGGTTTAGAAAACCAATTTTGTATGGAAATTTGTTTATTAAACGTTTTGTAAACCTTCATTAATTTTTTCGGAATAAGGCTCTTATTGTTTTAACGGCCCTTTTCACAATGTACAATTAAAAACTAACAGGGACTTTAACGGCAAGTTTTGTATGAAGAACTGTCAGTTAAAGTTCACGTTAACTCTTAATCAGACATTGTGAAAAGGGACGTAAATTTATTATAATTTAAATTAAATTGTGAAAAAGGACGTTATACTTATATTAATTGTTTTAAAATTAAGTCATACCAAATTTGAAGACTCTTGCTATTACATATAGCTTTCAAGATATAAGATTATTATTAGTTACTTTGTATAGGGGAGGTGCCGCTTCCGCCGATACTATTCTACCAATATTTTGAAATACTTCGCACCTCGCTCTCAAAAGAGTCCATACAAAATTTGAATACTCTGACTCCTAAAGCTTTCAAGATATAAGATATTTCGTTCGTATGGGTGTGGCACAGCCCATTTAGGGGTACAAAATTTCATAAAAATCGGTAACAGTAGTTTGCTGAATAGACATTATTGTTGTTGCACTTTTGAAATTAATAAACAAATGAGAACATAAACAGCTGTTTATTGTTGTGGCAGCACTAATAGGCGAATAATATATTTATAAATATGGCAATGGTTATGGCTATGACATTTCTGATTGAACATTAAGTTTAATTTAAAGGGAGGATTGAAGTTCCGCACTTTTGGAGCTTGTTGTGAGCATTTGAATTCTCTAACCCTTTTACCATATGGGTCTTGTTTTATCTTTTTCGACAAAAAAGAAGATAAGAAGGTACTCTTAGATGGGGATATAAATGTTCTAAAAACATCTTTTATATGTTTCCCAATGCATCAAAGATCCAAATTCAACTTAATTATTTTGGAGACGGCAGCAGCACCATGTGCACCTCATATTTAAGTATAAATACATAGTTCAGTATTGCCACCTTCAAATATTTTGCATTTTTTAAAAGTTAAATTACTCTTTTGAAATGTACTTATATGCCGTAAAAGTATAAAAATCAATCAATTTATGCTTTACATCAATTTTTGGATAGTGTTTCTGTTAAATAATATGAAATAATTGTACGATATCATTCATTCAACATTTTGTATTATACTGGCAACACTGAATTTTCTCATTGTAGCCAAAGAAATAGAAATTAGTTTAATTGGACTACACAGCGACAAAATCAGCATAGACAACAACCTGTCGCCTTGCAGTCTTCAAAAAGAATCAATCTCATATACACATGTGTATTCTATCCTCGTAGTCGGTAGCCTGCTGTGGTGAATGTGTTTAATGCATTAATGCGCTAAGTTCAAATACGTTTTTAGTTTTTACCTTTCAAGTATAGATTTTTTAAAAGGCGTGGCCGCGCTAACTTCCCAGCAAAAAATTACACACTACCTACTTGCCATATAATGACTTACTTTTCTGATTACCAAATTTCATTACTCGCTTAAAAATCACATTACCTAATATTTAAAAAATTTTGTACAAGTTACTAAATGAGGAGAATGATTTTATTAGATTAAATAGATTACTTGAACAAGTTGCCAAATAAAAAAGTAAGTACTTCTCAAGAATCGATTATTTTAGTCTCACGCCTTGTTAAAATCATTAATTTGGTAATCCAGTAGGGAAGTGCTTCCACCAAAAATACTTAATTCTAAACCCTATTACCTTTTTTGAAATTTTTCGCTGGGTTATTTCAATACAACTCGATATCTGTTTGTTCGATTTTAATAAATTAAACACTGTTTGAGACTTGAAAACGCTAGATTTCTACGTTCGAAAGTACATACTGCCTTATCGAGTTTGTAGAAATTATTTTAATCATCTAAGACACAAAAAACCACAAAAATTTAACATTTAAGAAGTTTGATCTAGTGATCTACGCCAACCTGGTTCAACTAATCACATTACCAATTGTGGAGTTTATGGCATAGAAATGTTATATTTTAATCAATTTACTTACCTCTGGTATCCTCTGCAAAGCACTATCAAGACTGCGGTTACGATGATGCTGCGTTAAATTAATGCGGGTATTAGTCACTTGGGAAACGGGTGGCAATAATATGCCCATTGATCTGAAAAATCAGAAGGAAGAAAAATATATTAGAACAAGATGTAAGTACATATGTACATACATACATATGTATGTATGTGACTGACAAAAAAATCAAAATCGAGATTTTTGTTGATTTTATAAATAAGCGGATAAAAACAATACCCAACAATACCCACTTTAACGATTTTTTTTATTTTTTATGTAAATCCGCTCTTGTAAACGGTTCACTTATTTTTTTCGAGTTTCGAGGGATATCGATGTCAAAAATTTTTGAAAACTTTTTTTTATCATATTCTCAAATAGAGAATATTTGTCAAAAAGATTTTATAGATTTCCAAGGAGTGATAAATTTAAAAAAAACAACTTCAACCGTTTTGAAATTCATGGCTTGTGTCACGATATCGAAAGAAAACTTTCGACTGAAAATTTATATAGAAAACAACAATAAAATATGAAAATTCGTTTTTGTCGAAAGTTTTCTTTCGATATCGTGAAACAGGCACTTCATTTTTAAAATAAAAGCGCTCAATTTTGTTTGCAAGGTGGTTTTTAAAACGACACCCCAAAATTGTTGTTTCAGGAATGCTTTTTTTTGGTTTAGTGTGCATAAGTTTGTATGTACATAAGTATGTACGAAAACAAAAAAAAACTAGAAACTTTTTTAATATTTTACAATTAGAATAGTCGTAAGCACACATAAACGCACATACACTTGCTTATAATATAACAACAATAACAATAAAGATACCAAGCGAAAGTTTTTTTATCTAATGCAAAAGTAGGAGGAGGCACTTATTATGGTGGACAAAATTATTTTATATTTATATTATTTAGCAAATCTTTTCCTCCATTTTTTAAATTTATTAATATTTTGAATTATATTTTACCACAAAAAAGACAAACTGAACTGGCCCGAACAAACCGACTGCAGATGATTATAAAAAAAAATTAAAATTAAAAATACAAGAAACATATTCAATAGATAACAAACAAGTTAATAAAATAAAACAAACAACAATTCATATACACATACATACATATGTACATTATTAACGAAGCTTTAAAATATACACGACGACTCGAAGTGTTGTTTTGCTGACTAATAATTATTAAATAACAGAAAAAATATAATACAAATAAAAACAGAGCAATTGCAACGTTGCCAGAAAGGTTTTAGAAAATTTTAAAGTCTTATTTATTTATTTATTTCACAAATATTTTAAAAGTAAATTTGCAAAATAATGTTGCGCAAAAATGGGCGTAAATCAGTCAACCAGTGCGAGCGACGCAAAAAACTCTAGGAAACCAAACAACACAAAAAAGCCTGACAGAACTTAAGAAACAAGTAACGGGGGATTTTTTAAGAGTTTTCGGATTTGATTTAAAAAAATACATACAATTTAGAGAAATGTATGAGTCAGTAGAACGATCTACATACATATGGACGGCTCCATTCTAAAACATGCTAAGTCAAAAAAGGTAGTTTTGAGATAAACACCTTCAAAGTTTATTGATGATTACTCGAGAATGTTATTAGATATAAACTTGAGACTTTTTGTAATCATATAATAATTGTAATATAATTTTTTTATACATTTGTCATAGATCATAGTTAAGTGGCTTAAAATCACAAATCTATTACCTAGTCCTCTAAGTAAGGTTCTTTCTCATTTATAAAATGGTCGTCTAAGTGCAATTATCATGTTTTATTTTGGAGAAAAAAAGGCAAATTTTGTAAATAGAAACGTTCTTTCGTTTTGAAATTTGTATGGAAAAAATATTTTTTGAAACGAATTTTCGTTATTTTTCATAAAAAAATTTTAAACGTTTAGAAACAAAATTTTTTTACAAAATCTGCCTATAAATCATGCTAAGTGTACTTAAAATATTTAAAAATGTAGGGTTTTTAAGTACATTTTTGCTCATAACTTTTGATAGAATAGTCCAATTACTATCAAAATTTTACAGAATCAAAGTTAGTTAACTGTGAATTCACAAATGCTAATCCCAGCGTAACATGCTATGTCGACTTAGCATGTTTTGGAATGCTACCGTCGATATATAATTCAATGTTTAAAGATGATTTCATGTAAATGTTGATACGCTGCTTAAGGAAAGAAAATTTTTTTTCATTTATAAATTGTTTATAAAACAGACTTCCTACCATACAAGATTTATTTTTAAACCCTAAATTTTTAAAAATACATTAAAATTGATTATTAAGAGGTATAGTTTTTTTCTATTAACTGTTATTAATAATATTGTGAATATATATATGTATGTAATAAAATTGCCTGTAAGTATATTATGTTAGTAGGTGGCGCAATATATTGGATAAAATTAAATGTATTGATTTACATTAACATTAATGCAAATATTTACCAAAATAACCGTAATCACTAAATACCAGTAAAAGCTTTTTGTTTCAGACACATGTTTATTAAGTTAAAAATTTTCATACATAACAAAATAAACAATGTCATGTAATCCAACATTATTAGAAACTGTTCAATTTAATACACACGTGTCTGAATCAAAAGGTTCTTTATTTATTAGGTGGTTGTGCTTATTTGGCGGACAGTTGTACATAAATACAACACATTAACTGAATTTTTTGTGTTAAAACCCACATTTGTAATGTAATAAATATAAAAATTATTATTTTTTATTTTTAGGTACATGCATACGTACAACATCTTTATATTTAAGGTATTTTGGAAGAAAAAACCATATGGCAACACTGATTAAATGCATTATTTTTTCTCTTATTCCTCTCTTGATGATTGAAAAAAAACCAACAAGTTGCATTCCAACAAAAATTCAATTAATTGCAGTATGCCATAAGAGAAAATTTTGCAACGAACTTAAATAAAATAGTATACAACAGAGAGAAAAATTGCAAAAAAAAAATATTATCATTGTTAACCTTTAAATGGATTATTTTGAAATTAAATAAAAATAAATTAAAAAATAAGATTTTATAAGGATTTTATCATAGTTAAACAAGGAAAAGTGAATATTTTTCAAGTTACTTCTGCCTTTATGGATTAATGACAATAACTGGTAACTTAATATGTACATACATGCATATGCAAGTATACATACATATATGAACATATGCATATTAGGGCTATAACCAAATTTTTTCCCACAGTACCACGAAGTGAACAATGTTGTTTTATTAACGTAAAATCTAATTTTGGTTTAATTTTTCAAAGAAAAATTTAACCTCACGCACGAAGTTCATTTTCTAAATCAATACAAATAAAAGTTTTGTATGATCGATGAAAGCAATTTTTTTTGCATTTATGCAGTTTTCTTTTTGTTTTCAATATAACTTTCACAACTCGACGAGAGAATAGCCACCAATTTATGCATTTCATTGAAATAAATTGCAACGCTTTTTCATTGCACTCAAATACAAATTTAAAACTGTTGGTCGGTGAACTTTTTGACACCAGCGAAAAAGTAAAAATTCAGTTAAGCGCTTTTAACTTTAGCCTATTATAATCGAGTATCGAATGAAAAATTTAAACATCCAGCTGAAAAATTCAAAATTCTTTTGTTTGTTTAACTTTTTTTTTGTTTTAGCGCTTTTAATCATTTTGCTTATTTTTTTAGATTTTTGACGATTTTTTTTTAGTTTTAGCGATTATTTAATTTTGGCACTTTTTTCGTTTTTGTGATTTTTTCTGTTTTTGGCGATTTTTTGGTGGTTTTTTATTTGTAGCGAGTTTTTATATTTTTGGTGATTTTTTGCATTTTATCGATTTATTTTATTTTTTTGTAATATTTTTTCATTTGAGCGCTTTTTTCATTTTGGCGATATTTCATTTCGCTATTTTTTTAATTGTAAACAAATTCTGTAACATAAATAAAACCATGTTGTAGATTTTTAAGTGACATACATACATACACATAAATGTATGTATAAGGCAAAGACACATTGCCTCACGTTTTTACTAACTAAAATTCAGATATAAACGATACGACAACTTCAAAAGTAACACGATACGAATCGACTAATTGTACCATATTTTTGGCATGTTTTAGTTTTAGCGATTTGCTCTTATGCATTAAACACATTCACTACAGCAAGCTACCGACTACAAAATGTCAAGGATATAGGAATAAACATGTTTATATGAGAATGATTCTTTGGAAGACAGCAAGGCAACAGGGTGACAGGTTGTTGTCATTGCTTATTTTGTTGTTGTACCAGTGTCGCCATATTTTATTTTCAAAAATCGTCAAGCCGACCAAAAAAAATCTTTTATTTTAATAATTTTATTGGAATATTATTAATATACCGCACTTAATCAATAAGAGGGTAGATATTGAGTCAACATTTTTGAAATTTCACTTTTTGCAATTAAATCAACTAACAACACCAATATCTATCTACTGTAAAAAATTCAATATAATTTGACCACTCTTGTTGATAAAATTGGTTTTATTTTTGTGCTTTTGACATTCTGCGGTTCTTTACACAGCTTTGGTTGCCGTATTATTGTATTACAAATCCTTACGCAGTCACCTGTATAATTACACCATGGCTATGTACAGACGGTTGTCAGATCTTACAATATTGCCAGTAAAATGTGCTCAAAATTGCTTACAATAGTGTAAACTGACAAATTTTGTCAGACGTCGTTGCCAGAAAAAGGATTGTCAGTCTATTGAAAGACTACCAGCTGACAACAAATTGTCAGACATCTTACAATCGTGTGAACACATTGTAAAATTATTGCCATATATTTGTCAGACATTTTAATATTGTCAGATGTGCAAAGTTTATGCATCTGAAAATGGCGTCATTCAGCCCAATCATGAATAGCAATTCCGTGCGAGTTTTGTCACTTTTCCCTTTTCTCCAATTATGAATTTGTTTTCCCCTTTTTTTTTAACAAATTCGGGAATTAAAAAACTCTCCGCGAAAAAAGTAGGTATTATGAACGCCGTTGAACTTGCTTTTTTTTACTAAAAACCTTTCCTTTGCAAAACGGAAAGGAGTTTACATAAAAACATAGTTAATACACAATTAAAACACAGTTTATATACATAAACTTGTAGTTTATAGTTCTTTTATATGGAAAAACACAAATAATGCCCAAATAAATCATTTATAAACTTATTTTTACATATTTTTTCAAGTTGGTGAATTTCAATAATTTTGCTTATTCTCTTACTAAAAAAAAGAGAAACAAAATGTCAACAAACAAGCAAAACTAAGAGCTTCGTAATGTGGTGATGCCACGTATTATTCTGATTGGGGGAATGTTTTCTCGAGAAAATTTCTGTGAGAAAGCAATTCCGAGGGAATATTCATGATTGGGCTGATTGTAAGAGAATTATTTCTATAATTATTTCCTCTCACGCTTTTTTTTAAAGAAAAAATTTATAGTAAAATATATGCACACAAAATCATTGCAATTGCTTCTTTATGGTCCTTTATAGTTTATACTTTCACTTTTTACATTTAACACAAACACAAACGATTGATATTTAACAATTTTTAACAAATGCTTTGAGTCTGGCAACGCATAACAATAGATCTGACAATTTGTGCATATGAAAACGGTGTGAAGTGACAATTTTTCGACTGACGATTTTGTCAGATGAATTTATTGCCATACAACCGTCTGGCAATAAATTGTAAGGATGTTCTTACAACCGTGTGAACTGACAGATCTGACAATATTGTAAAATCTGACAATCGTTTATACATAGCTTAAATAAATAAATAATAATATATAAAGCCTACAAACATACCTTTTTACACGGCATGTAAAAAGCCACATGTGCATGTCGCGATGACGTTGTCAGAATTTTCAGCATGTTGGTTGTATATTTTTTAAATTACTAGTAGTGGCTACATGCTGTAGAATATTGATAAAAATTTGGTTTCAAAATACAAATGTGATACATGTAGCCGAATTAAACACATTTTTTGAGGCAGCACATATGTAAGCATGTTATCATCAACATGTGCACATGTTAGTATTACACGGCATGTAGCAAATGTAGCTTCGTGAAGACGTCAGAGCCACGTGCGCATGTGGTTTTTTAGATGCTGTGTACTTAAGTCTAGTTGCGGAACTGGCTATAGAGTGATTTGGCAGTGTAGTCTATATTGATGTTGATTCGTCGGCGGACACCTTCAGACTGAACAGATACCCCACCAGAGACTTCCTTATATACTTGAAAAAAAAATATTCGTAATACATATTACACGCGAAATATTCGTAATACATACGCGTAATATTCGTAATAGTAGGCTATTGAATATTGGATATTGTATATTTGTAAATCTAACTGTGGCCTTCTCCTTTCTATGTATTTACATACATATATATAGAAAAATATTTATTTTCTTAGCCAAAACTGCAGAGCGTTGCTTTGAAAAAGTGTTTAGCCCTCAGGACATTTTTTATTCACTAGATGTATTTTTATGACGAATCTTATCTACTTTGCCTTTGCAAGCAGCAAGCATTCCACAAGTGCGAATTGTTATTTACAAAAACGGCAAATATCGCAAAATAAATTACTGAAATTATTTTATAATCTCCCATGGTTTTTTTCGACTGAACGACTCTCGAGTATTGAATTAGTTACGGAAAAGATAATTAGACTTACTGAAAATTTTAACACCAGATGCTTGATCTCTGTTTAGAAACATGTTAATGAGCTGCTAGCTCATCATAATTAGGATTCTAGGTAGGTTAGGTTACCTTATTTAAAATTAAAAAAAAAAATGTTAAATAGGTTTTTGGTGAGTTTTTACCTCCAATAAAATTTTTTGTATACATACATATCTGACATATGTACATATACTTAAATCTTTAAATCATTGTTAAATTGTATTAGTAAGTAGAAAAAGATACAAATCTTGATCTCTTTAAAATCTATATAAATTAAGTGAAATGTAAATATTATAAAAGCAAATATATAAATTGTTTTGTTGAAATTTAACAAAAGGAAATAAATAGTGCTGCAGCGTGTTACTTCTATTCATGATTTTTATGAAACAAAGAAGAAAATGTGGAAGTAGTTTAGTCAAAAGGAAATCATATTTTCAAAAATTTTATTTTTAGCTAAGAAATCTTTTAGTCTTTTTTACATCTCGAAAAACTTCAAAAATAAGATAAATCTTCACATATGGTAACGTTGCGTTGTACTCCACTTGCAAATGAAGTGTTGCCAGTATCATACAAAATGTTGAATGAATGATATCGTACAATAATTTCATATTTTTTACCAGCAACAAGTATCCAAAAATTGATGTCAAGAATAAATTGATTCATTTTTGTGTACATTTTAAAAGAGTAATTAATTTTTATCAGTCGTTAAGCAGCTCTGGGTCGGGGAACATCTCTCGCGTCATCGTAATTATTTCTGAACTGCGGTCAGGCTTGTGTGTGTTGTTTGGCCTTCGAGAGTTTTTCGTCTCGCTCGCACTGGTTGACTGATCTGCCACGGATAACCGTATAATCTTGCGGTTTTTTGTGGAATTTCTTTAACAACCACGTTGCCTACTTCCTATGTGAAGGCATATGTCGTGTACAGTCAGTCACAAAACCTTTTAAAATACTGTTAATACCATCTTGGGCATATGGTCTACGTTACTCCGCCCATATTTGTGCAACCCCATATTAAACAAATTTACTTTGCATTAATATGTTTAATAAATAAATAAATAAATAATAATTAATTTTTATAAATGCAAAATATATGAAAGTGGCAATACTGAACTATGTGTGTATTTGTACTTGAATATCAGGTGCAGATGGTGCTGCTGCCGTTTCCAAAAGATTAAGTACATAGCTGGCTACGAGGCGACAAATTCAGCTTGCGAAATTTGAAGTAGCCTGCTGTGGCTGTGTTCCTTTTCACCTTTGGTGTACGGAACCCTAAAAACGTATTTCTTCATAGTTTGTAATAACCAGGGAAACCACAAATATGCAATTGCATGTTTTTTCTTGTGTGACGTATTATTAATGCGGGACCAAATATTTATCCGTTTCAGAACTTTTAATAAATTTTGGCATCGATTTTTAGTGCATATTTTTGCATATTTTACCTTTGAAAGCATGTTTTTGCATATATCAGTCTTACACACATATTTTTAACATATTTTCAAATTTTAAGACCATAATTTACGCTTTTAGGGCATATTTTGATATTTCATAGAATTTTTTTTATTTTAACCCACTTGGCGCAGCCATCCTTTTAAAAAGACACTTCATTCCGAAAAATAAATATATTAAAGATTTTTCCAGAAACGTATTAAAATCCATTTTCAGAAAAAAAATTTAAGTTTTAAAGAAAATCATTTTACGGTGCTATCTGGGCTAATTAATATGCTTACAAGTTAAGGGGTTGGTCAAAATTTTTATTTTTGTTTTTCGCCATTTAAATCTCTGTTCCATTTAATGTGCATTTCTTGTGTGTCATTTGCCCAAAAAAACGTAACCAACTAATTACTAGTGAAAAACTGTTTGATTCAGACATATATTTATTGATTTAAACAGTTTGCAATCATTTTGGATTCTATAAAATTGTCTATTAATTATGTATGAAACTGTTTAACTTAATAAATACATGCTGAATCAAATAGTTTTTCATTAGTAATTAGTTGGTTACGCTTTTTTAACGCTTGTGTGGCATTTGGCACACGTATGTAAACCCAGCCTTAGTTTTACGGACGTTAGTTACAATACAAATGCTATTTGTGACGGACTCTGCCCCGAGTAGACGTTGAAGGAACATTGTCAATGTATAAAAGTTTATTTAGACGAGACAGGAACGAATTTTATTTGAAATTCTTAGTAAATATTTTATTATTTATTGCAATAAAAATTATAAATAAAAATCTTGTCTTATTTATCCAAAATACAGTTCGAAAGCTTGAATTCTGATATTGTAATCTTTTGAAATGTAAGTTAAATTCTTAAGCGGGCATCCAATAAAAAATAATTTGTATTATTTCCCAGTAAAAAAAGAGACTCCAAAAAAGTCATGAAAATGTAGTTTACGATGCAAATTTCAAATCCGATCTAATGATTTTTACATAGGGTTGTCATTGCAAGAACTTCTCTTTTTCGATGCCTGGTCACCGAATTGGAAGCGATATTAAGAAAAATTCCCTTTTTTTGTGTTCTATGATAATATTTCATCTAGGAAAAAGGGTAAATAAAATAATAAATTTTTAACAATTCGTTTCTTTTTATACGAATTTAATCCCAAAACAGTGTTTTCATGTAAATTTAAGCAAATAACTTTTAAATTTTAGACTAAAAATAATTCATAAATTTCTTTAAAAAATAATTTTTTTTTAAATTCTGGTGAGTTTTTTCTAACACTATGGAGGAGTTACAAGGTTTTGTGTGACTAAAATAAGCTTCTACATGGTTTTTTGCTCACTCTCGGCAAATTAAAAATATCGATTTTTTGGAAGCAATGAAAATGTACTTCCGCTAGAATGACTTCCATTTTTTTTCACTGGGTTGTTTTAATCAAAATTTGTATGGTAATTTTATTTTAACTGCACTTCAAACTCAGTTATTCTTTGTTAATTTTGTTTCCTTTTTTCTTTATTTTTTTTTTGCCTTATTTTAGATGCAAATGCTGTTGAATTTTTAAATTAAAAATACATTTTCATTTACAAATAAGCCAATTTATTTTATTTTTAAGAGCATATTTTTTGACTTTTTAGTGCATATTTTCAAGTTTTGAGTGCATATTGAATGCGCATAAAACAATTTTTTAGAGCATATTTCTGGTTTCCCTGGTAATAACCTTTTCGTCTATGCTACTATGGCAATTTTGATATTTGCAAACAAATTTAAAAAGTTATTACCCTAATGTACTTTCATACATACATACATACATATGTATGTAGCTATAGTATGTATGTTTGTATATTTTAACAACAAACATGTTTACATAAATGCACTCAAACGTAACACTTGTAGGCAATTATTGATTTGATATTCCTCAAGTCAGGGTCAGACTTGGCAAATATTTGTCAAACTATGCTTCTATGTATATATAGCACAATTTACATGTAATTAAGTTAAATGAAATTCAACCGTAAAAAAATAAATAAATTTGCCTTAAAACCTAAAATTTTTTAGGGTTTAAGAGTTTTAAGAGCCATTTAGTAGATGAGACGAATACCCCTATAATAAACATATGTTTACATGGAAAGAGTGTTTAAAATGTATGCAAGTACTCGCATGGACATATCGTCGAACCAGAATAGTTTTTCTCCCCCGCCAATTCTTAAAAAAAGAAGTAAAGTATGGAATATATATATAAGTATTTTGAATACCCTCTTACTGAATCAAAAACGCGTTTCACGAAACTTACTATGGTTTCTGAGATATTGAGCATTAATTTTGCTCTATATCCACTGTTTTTAGTTTTAATAAGTATTGTTTTGCTATACACACCACTGTTTGGCGAATCCCCTACTGTGCGTCTGTCCTTAGCATCAAAATTAAACTATCTTGCATTAAGCATTAAACACATTCACCACAGCAAGCTACCGACTACCAAATGCCAAGGATAGAATACACATGTTTATATGAGAATGATTCTTCTGAAGACGGCAAGACAACTGGGCGACAGGTTGTTGTCTATGCTGATTTTGTCGTTGCAATCCAATTAAATTAATTTCTATTTCTTTGGCTGCAATGGGAAAATTCAGTGTTGCCAGTATAATACAAAATGTTGAATGTATGATATCGTACAATTATTTTATATTATTTAATACAAACAATATCCAAAAATTTATGTAAAGCATAAATTGATTCATTTTCATACTTTTAATTTAATTTTTATAAATGTGAAATACTTGAAGGTGGCAGTACTGAATTATGTATTTATACTTAAATATGAGGTGAAGATGGTGCTGCTGCTGTTTCCAAAAAATTAAGTAGCTGGCTACGAGGCGACAAATGCTGCTAGCTGCATTTGAAGTCGTGTGTTCGTGCAGCCTGCTGTGGTGAATGTGTTTAATGCATCAAGTTCATTGATTTAGAGGCAGTGGATTTTAAAGATACCAAATCAATAATCGATGATGATTAAGAGACAAAAATTGACCTAGTCCTTAAAATTTTATATTCAAAGAAATTACAAGCAAAATTCAAATGATATCAAACGAAATTAACTAAAGAGAGTTGTGGCGATTCGATATACAGCGCGCATGTTCTTACCAAGGCAAAAGAAAAATTCAGGCATACATATGTACATATGTATGTATATATTTCTATGTACATTCTACATAAATATGTATGTATGTATGTATTTTTAAATGAAATAAATCTACAATATACATATGAGCTAGATAAGTAGACACTTAAAAAAAATTGACGTAAATGTTAGACAATAAACTGGATATGTTAAAAAAACTACACATTTTAAAAACATTAAAAATATTAAATTTTTGTACTCGTGGGTACATGCAAATGTATGTATGTCTGTAAGTACATATGTACCTACATATGTATGTATATTTAGTTAATACAAGTGCATATTACTTGTTAGATATAATTTGTAATTGAAAACATACCACATGTTATACTTTTTTTATTATATGTACACATTTTAAACTTTATAATCTTTATTATATATTTTTTTAATACACATATTCAATAAAATATTGCTGAAAATAAAATATTTATTTTGCTTCAATGAGGTATTTCTAAATTAATACAGTGCTTATGACACGAACACAAGTTTTTTATATTCTCTATTTTATACCGCACCCAAGAGAAGTCAATAGTAAAATACTACTGAACTTAACATTAAAACTTATTACATATTTAATAAATCCCAACAGCAAAATTCCACACAGCAAAGTAAAGAGTAACAAATTAAAAAAAAAAGCTTTCGAAAACAGTGTTGCCAGTTTTTTTTTTCTAGAGCTTATTTGATTTGTCATCCCCGAGAATCCCCAGATTGTGTTTTTTTATTCAAATTTTTCTTTTGTGAAAAAATTAAATTTTTTAATATTTTTAATAAATGACAAAAAATAAAAAATAAAATTCATATTCAGCCTTATTGCAGTTGTCAACATCGACGTCACTTTAGCACAATACCAAAAAATTGAAGCTTGTGTACCCGTTGTCGAAAAAAATTAACTTCTGTTGGCAGGTTTATGCTATTTCCTAGACCGTAGGGAACCCATATAGATTGTCAGTAGCACAACATTGTTCCAGAGATCAAGTAAGCAAGCCCCAAATTTTTGGTATTGTGTTAAAGTGACGTCGATGTCGACAAATGCAATAATTGGTATTAATTTAATTTTTACTTATAAAACTTGTAAAGAAAAAAATTACACTTAGTTTAATATACACAAGTATATTTACCATTTCCAAAACTTCAGAATCGCAATCTTCTGATTCATCAGACTTAGAAATTGTGTATTGTGCTTGTATTAAAAATACTGAACATTTCAGCAGAAGGATTAAATTTGTCACAAGTTGAATTATTTTTAAATTGTGTGTTTATTCTAAGAAGTGCTTCCAACAAGTCATATTAACACTTCTTCTTTATTAGAAATCAATCACTATGAATAATAACACACATTTTTAGACTTACCAGACGCACATTTCTTAGCTCAAAAATCATTCTTGTTATCATCAGTTATAAAAAAAATCGCCAAAAATTCCCTAAAGTTTGTTTAGCATCCCCAACACGAAATTTTTATCATCAATCGAGGAAAAAAACCCCAATTTGGGGACAAATCCCTAAGCTGGCAACGCTGTTCGAAAACTACATTTAAGAGAGTCTATTAAATCAAAATGTTGCTTTAGTGAGAACTAATTATCCCTAATAAATGTAAATAAAAATATTGTTTAAGTATAAGAAAAGAATTTTAGATTAAAGGGAATAAGAAAATAAAAACAAATAGAAAATACTCGTACGTATAGCAAAAGTAAACAAAACAAAATTAATCGAAATAAAAAAACTGGGCGCCTTAAGGTGTTATATTCACTTATAATACGTAATACATTGTCAAACAAGTATACGTATGTATGTACATACCGACATACATATGTAATAGATAGATAGGTACATAGTACATATAAGCTATTTACGAACTCAGTGCAGATGTTCTTAAAAATACTTCAAAATTAAATTATTTCCCAAAGTGTATTTGTTTGGAAATCTCAAATAGAGATACCTATCTGACGAAGATAATCTTTGAAATACATACATATGTGTCTCACCAAAGAATTATATATTTTTTTTTAGAGAAATGTGTTTATTCTCAGCGTATTCCCAATACAATATACATATGCAAGTGAAGTTAATTTCGGCCTGTTCGGGAATGCAGCGCTGCACAGAATATCATGTGCACCACGTACATGATGGCAACACTGAAGCCATGGATAAGCAGGTATGTATCAGAGATCTGTATGATTACGCATCAAACGGCATAATTTTACATTTTCTACAATGAATATTGAGCTAGCACTTAACATTAAAAAAAATGAATGATGCTATTGCATGATTCATATCAATGAGACTGTTGTTAATAAATGCATGCTACTGCTTGCAATTTCTATTAATTCATATGATTCACTAAAGCAATGAATCAGTATGATTGTTTTGAATACTTCTTAAAATCCCTTCTGACAAATATTATTTAATGTAATATTATGAAATAAAATAGCTAGACTCATTTTAATTTATAAATTATTTTAATACGAGAAAAGCTATTAATTAATTCGCAATGTTTTGTTAACTTAAGACTTTATCTAGTCAACATGTTTTTTCTTGTGAGTTATTTGATTACTATACAAAGCAGCAATACACCAGTAAGAATTTTTATTTATCTTTTTTAGACGATGGCCTTAGTAGCTAGTGCTTTTATCCTTCTTATATTGTTATTGTATTTATCTATAATATCAATATTTATAAATAAATAATAAATAATATTTATCTTTACTAACAACACTTAAAAAAAGAGAGTGAGTTAATGACAGTTAGTTGTTAGAAAGGCAACACTGAAAGCAATATCGTTAGTAAATACTGATGTTAAAAACGAAACAAAAGCATTGTAAAGTTGAGTGGAGTATCAATTCATACAGTTCTCTGGTATGTAGGTATGTACTAGTGATGTAACAAATGTCAATTTTTGAATTTTCGCGAATACGAATTCGAATATTTCAAACGATATTCGCGAATACGAATACGAATATTTGAAACGATATTCGCGAATACGAATATTATATGCAATATAAAATGTTAAAAAGTTTTTATAAAAATTACTTCACACTCTTGTTGGCGTACTTTAAAGTTAATAAAAAGTACCCAAAATTTTAATGATCGCCATTGAATAATATTTGAAAATGATACAAAGCACAAATTTCTATAAAAAAAAATTAATGTATTTGTACAAACTAAAATTTTTAGTAATTTATTTAAATTTCGTTTAGGATTTATGCATTTATTTATTTAATTTCTTTGGAAAAATATTCGTGTTCGTATTCGCCTATATTTGTGGAATATGAATACCTTCGTATTTACATTCGCCTGAATATAGCGAATACGAATATATCGGTATTCGCCTGAAAATGGCCGAATATTCGACAATCCGAATACGAATATTCGCGCATCACTAGTATGTAGGTATTAGTTTCTGTGGCAAAAAGGAAAAATTGCTTAAGTCGAGATAAGCTGATTTTGTGTTAATGGCACCTCCGTAATTTACATATTCGCAAGTTCACTGCACAAGTCTGGCACTGTACAGTGCGTTTGTGTAGTGTATGGGGGTGGTTGTGCTATTTACACAGGGAATTGAGTAAATATCAAAACTATTTTGATATTTGCTCAAATTTTTTCAATGTAATTTAAAAAAAAATCATTTTACAAGAATATGACATATGGCAATATTTTAGCTCTTCAAGTCAACAACATTAGCCTCAAAGAAAGTTTTTTGCTAAAATTAATATTTTAGAAAATAATGAGGAAAATAACCACCAAAATACCAACAGTTTCAAGTAAAAAAATTGTATTTATATGGAAATTTTTTATTTTAAGCATGTACAATAAGAGCTTATACATATATATTAAATTATTTCATACATATACAGTATAAATAGTCAAAATAAATCTAAAAAAAATTACATTGAATATATGGGCTTGAGGGCCGGAAGCACCCCCTAAAACACAACTTATCGGTATGAAATTTTTTTTACATAAAACTTAACCGATTTCGGGGTGCGAGTCGAAGAAATCAAAAAATATAAAATAACGGCCACCCTAATGTGCATATGTATGTATGTTGTATATCCTTTAGATTTCCACACACATGTCTCAGTAAATTTTTTTCGGCAGCAAAATTATACATTTATCAAAACGAATTGAGCCGAGTATATCTTATAATAATATGCCTTGATTATGTGGAAAGAATTCCAAATTCTGCAATAATTTCTTTTACATCATCATCATTTCTCAGCATACCTTTCTTTATACATATGTATTTTACAATTATAAACTAGAACACATAAAAAATGTGCAAAAAGAGTTGAAGGTTACAATGTGTGGATGACAAAAGTAAAGCATAAATTTTTATTGAGTTGAATCTAAAAACAAGAAATAATAATATAAGCACTACCGAGAATTTTTATAAGTTGCATACACACACGGCGAGCATGTGGAGACGTGTAGCAAGTTGTAAAACTAGAAAAATGTTTGGTATAATTATTAAAGATAATATGCATGTACTAAAGACCTGCACAATACCTCTTACAAGAACTTTTAAGATTTTTCAAATGTTTTACTACAGCGAAATGTTCTAAAACAAACGCTAAGGGCCGTGATACACTATCATACAAAGTCGTGCGATCTACGAAAAACTACAACCCTGGTGTGATGAATTGTTATTGTCTTTTGCGAATTTTCATAAACTCCATCATACCAGGGATGTACTTTTTGATCGCACGACTTTGTATGATAGTGTATCATGGCCTTAAACAACACTGTTGGCAATACATTTTTTTAACTTATTGCAGGCATAGGAGTAAAGAAAAAAATAGTTCGTGACAGAGAAATTTGTGATGTTTGTGCTTCTTTCTACGCATGGGCGCGTATACAAACTAGGGGTTTTCCCGTCCCGGGAATTTTCGGGAATTCCACTTAAAATTTCCCGATTTCGCGGGATTTTTTTGCGGGATCCCGAGAAATAGTAAAACAAATAGTTGACAACTTTACATATAGAAAACAACTGCTCTCACTTTGGCATTTGTGAAAATTTATTGCGAGCAGCATTTTTTCTAACAAATGTTATATTTAAGGATATATCTTGTCACATATGATTGATGTTTTAAGCATGAACAAGCAGTTATTTTTTTGTTATAAATAACTATTATAACAACCAAAAAAGTTTTTTTTTTGATTACCAATGACCATTGTCGAAAGTAATTTAATTTTTCGGTTATCGCTACAAGAAAACACATCGTATTTTAGATTTAATGGATGCATTTCTAGGGCAAGATATTGAAATATCTTTGGAAAAGTTAACAAACCGGTCATAATTATATATGGATATCTCACGGTAAAGTACACAATGGTTATTTTCTAGTAATATTTTCTTCAAAAAGAAAATAATTGATTTTTGGTCCTTGGCCTTAAATTAATTTATTGAAATCATTTTTCTCTTTTTTGTTTTTAATAAAATTGTTTTACATTGAAAAGTCAATTGTATGGACGTTTTTTAAGAACAAATCTACTGATTTGTTTTATTTTATTTTATGTTTGTTTTTATTAACTATTACGTTACTTATATTTGTAAGTTTACTTTTTTAATCGCATATAACATAGTTTTTCGTATTGGAAAAAACCTTTAAGGAATTTAAAAACAAAATAAAGTTCTTGTTCTAAAGCCCAATTTGAATTAACATTCGAATATTTATGTGTGATAAGATGTGTTTTAGTGAGTGTTTTAAGCTTTCTAATCAAATTTGTGTTAATGCCTGGAAAATTTCATGTTTATTATTTCTATGAAGCGGGATCCCGGTATATATAAAAAAAATTTCCGCTTTCCCGGGAAGTGAAAAAGTACGGGAATAAAAAACCTCTAATACAAACGTCATGCATGTACATACATACATAAGTTGTGTGTATGCTCTTTTATTTTTCTGCGCACATACAAACGCACGCATGCATTGACATTAGTAAAAAACCTCCCCTAAAGACATAATAGCTTACCATCTACACCTTACACACACACTCAAACGTACAATATGTAAAATAACAAACATACACGCATCAACACTACTTCTGTTGATTGTTTGCTATGAAACAGAAGTCTTGGCGACATCGCTTGTTAACACTCATATATACGTACACCACAGAGAGAAGCGAGAGTAATGTATAAGCGTATGTGTATTCATTTGTATAAAAAGCCGATTGATGTTCGGCACTCTGGCGCTTCTCTGGGCAGCCTGGCAATATATCAATCGTGCTTCGCTTATAATACGACAGCATTTATTATTAGTTTAGTATAATATATGCCACCAGAATACATTTAAAAAACAAAAGTTTTTTCATTTTAAGACTGTTTACGCAGGTCTCTAGTATGTAGTAAATTTATATGTATCCATGCTTTGCTTTAGCGTTTTATCCATAAGTACACTTACTTAAATGTATAAATTAACCCATTTACATTTATAAATACGAGTAACTACTCGTAAACACATACTGAAGCAAATTATATACTAACATACAGTAGAAGCTTTATAAAGGATTGCATTTATTTTGAAGCTCCTAGTACCTGAATATTAAAAATACTTATGTAGCTTTTATAAATAAATACATACATATGTATGTATGTACATACATATATGGAATTTTACGATTTACCTCACCTAAATTTATTCATTGTAGAATAAAAATTTTTCTCACCAGACGTATCTGGACTAACAGGCGGCTCAATAAAAATTGAGCCGCCTTCGCCAAGCCTTGCCAAATTAAAAGACTGAATGACGAACTGTTAGAACTGACAGATTTTTTTTCAATTTTAATATAATGGGAAAAAACAAGAGAAAGTTCTCATCATATACTACGTTTATACGGGCGACTCATTCGCAAATAAAAATATTGCAAATAGAGAATTTTGACGCATAGACGGCGAATTAATTTTTTATTTGGCAATAGACAAATCACAAAAAAATCCCCGGTTTAGGGCACTATTCGCAAAAAAATGCTTTGATAAAAAAACAATAAATAGTAAAAATATTTAAAAAATATTGCATAGAAAACATTGATATAGGCAAATAATGACAAGTAAAATAAATAATTTGTTAATATTTTGTACGTATAGTTTCATACACTAATTTTTTGTAATCATATCGCTCATTTACTTCAATAGTGGCATAATTAAAAAAATGGGTTTTTTGAGTTAATAATGCAGAAAGATGCGGCATTTCGTATTTTATCTTGTGTAAAAATTTCATACAAATAGCTTGTACTATCACTTCCTGAGAGAAGATTTTTCTTTTCATTTCTCCATTGATTTGTATGCAAATTGAAAACTTAAAACGAGTTTTCTGCAAAACTGGTTTTTTTTTACTTGTGCCACTATTGAAGTAAATGAGCAATAGTGCATAAGTAATTTTTCTATAGAAGTTCTAACAAGTTTTTTGTACTTTTGCAATGCCGTACAAACAGTGAGTTAATTTATTTTCAAATAGTGCGCGTATAAACGTAGTAATAGTAACGAAGAAAGAAAAATATCATTTGAGGAATTTGAAAAAATATACCCAACTAATGAAAATTCTACTTTAGCATTTTATATTACGATTATGAGCTCAATAGAATTTTTTTTGCAAGCTTGATTGTATGTGGATAATGTTTATATCTATTGTACGAGCTTTAATACACATAAGAGTACGTGCGCTTTAGAAAATTCCATTTTTTTTACTAAACAACATTATTTATTTTTTTTTTAAGTTTTTCTGTGTTTAGAATTTTATTTTTTTGCATTTGCACACAAATAAAACTGGAGCACACAATTATTAAATAACTTGTGATACTCGACAAAATGATGTACTCAGGCTGCTAGAAAAATAGTTGAGATTTACATTACTGGGCAAACAACGAGTGCTAAATTAAAAAATTGAAAATTAGAAATATACATACGTACCTTACATACCTTAATATTGAAGGCCCTAACTCCTATTTTTTTTTTTTTTTTGAAAAACGACATAAGGATGGATTAGTTCTGCATCATTAACTCAAAAATTAAATTTTTTGATTTATGACGTTCTTCGAGTAATTGAGCGTTATGCACACTGCCTGGCAGCAATATTCAATTTGGCTTCTAACAAGTGAAAATACGCAACTTCTAATTTTTTTTACTATCATTTTATCACAATCTGTATTTTATCAATGATTTAAGTTCGATATTTATCTAATATAAGACATTTTGTTTTTGTGTTAAGAAAGTATTTTGTTTAGAAGAAGTGGTGCAAGTTCAAAAGAAAAATAATTTAAAAAATTAAAACCACAAGAGTACGCGATTACTTAGCAGAGTGCTAAACTAATGCACTTATTTTGTTTCCTTTTGCGTTCACCTATTTTTTTAGCTACGATGTCTCTCTGTCCGTAGCAGGTTGTTTCCTCGAGAAACGTAAGAGCTACGGACCTAAAATTTTTACAGAATATGTAGAACTTTAGCTGCTACAACAACAAATATATGACAGTTAACAATTAAAGGGTGTTCCAAAACGAGCAACGAAAAATTTTTAAATTCCATATTACACATACATATATGGACACTTGACTGCAACAATTAACACTAAAATTTAAAAAATCAAAATTAAAGGGTATCCTACTATTTAATATAATTTGGACAACTCTTGAAATTTTCAAGAACGCTTAAACTAAACTAAACTAACTAAACGAGTCCCAAAATAAAAAAACGAGAAAATAAAAAAAACGCTAAAACGAAAAAAGAGCCAAAACTAAAACAAAATCACTAAAACTAAAATAAATCGCCAAAAACCGAACAAATTCGCCAAAACGAAAATAATCGGCACAACTAAAACAAAATCGCAAAAACTGAAATAAATCACCAAAAGTCGAAAAAAATCGCCAAAGTTGGACGATTTGATTGATTTTGTGATATTTTTTATTGAAATATTTTGAAATTTCGATCGATATCGGGTGCGGCAATTTGCCTTCTGGTTTTTATTGCCGATTAAGAATTTTGACATAAGCATTTTTTAGCAACGCTGCTGTTATAGATAGCAATGATTTCCCTCCCTCTCTTTCTCTCATAAATATCAGACTTCATTCAAAATAATTTATTTTGTCAAAAGTCTACAGATGCACATGTAGATGATAATATATTAATATTTATTGTTATTTCAAAAAATCCCATATGTTTGTATGGGGAACCCCTAAAAATGGTTCCAGGGGGTGTGCCACTGGCATAGGTGGGTCGGCCCTCCAAAATTAGTGGGGGTCGGTCATACATTTTGACTCGATTGAGGAACTCTAAATGGGTCAAAGTGAGATTTTTCAAAATTTGACCCTTCGTATCAAAAGTCGGGACATCAGACATCAAAATACATTTTAGAGGGATGGTTCCTTCGGCGAAATTTCTTATTTTGATCCCTAGAATGCGATTTTCCTTGCGATTTTTTGCCTCCATACATAAAATACTATAAAAATATTTAACGATTTCCCGTCATTCCGCGTCAAATCTTTCGAAACAAAAGAAAAACTCGTTGGGAGAAAAATGCATCGACGTTTGACTATAAGTTAAATGAATGACTTAAATTTTTTTAAACAAAAATAAATTACAGGGGAAATATTAAATTAATAGGGTAGAAAGATTTTAAAGAAAATGTCACAATCCTTATACTTGTCAGATATTGACTGAAAAAAGGATGCATATACCTTAATTACTGGATATGGTCTTAACTTACAAATGCTCTGAAATACAGTGAATCCCAACAATTTCTGTACATAACATATTAAAGATGTACATACACACACATACATATGTACGAGAATACTTTACGAACTTCCTTCTATTCTCATAAATAGAAAAAAAGAGACACACAAAACCCAAGGAAAATTATAGTTTAAAGTTCGTTGAACGTGATAATAAAATGCTTCTACTTTCAGGTCTATTACGTATGCTTACATGTGCATACATACTTATACTACGTCTACTACTACGTTTTGTGGCTTAGATATTGTTATTTTATTGAAATTTCCATCATATATTTATTTTTGTTCCTTCATTTTTCACTATTTTCTATTTTCTTCTAGTTTTCGTAGTAAAAAGTTGTAGAGTGTAGTTTGCCTTTAGTACTATGTATTACATACGATGACTATTTGCTGGTTGTATCGTTGTATGCATACATACCTATTCTCTCGCAATAGTGAAAAATGAATGTATGTAGCATATTCATAAACATAAATACTTATGTATGGATATGTGTGTGACATTTTCTCATTGTTGCACTTTTTTAACGAATACGTTAGCGTGGGGATTTGCCACTGCGTTGTATGTTCTTTAGGTTTATTTATTTTTCTTTTATTTCTTGTGCTTGTAAAATTATGGGACCTACCTTTTGGGTTTGTTTACAGATACAGACTTAGAATTTGTTGTTTTTAAGGCCAGCTCGCAGTTATGCCTCAATTCCAAATTTTTGTAATTTTATATTTATTTCTACATACATATATGAAATTTGCATACAAATGTAGAAATCAATAAAATACAATGACTACATCAAATTAAATTAAATTCAACATGATTCTTCGTGTTATTTCAGTATCGAATTTACGTTGTGCCCACTTTAAACAACTTTGATTCAACATGATTATTCATTTTGGTTTCATAGTACGGGAATGTTAAATCAACATAAAATAAAGTTATTTCAAAAGAAAAAATTTTCTTTAAAAATTACTGTAAATCATGTTGGTTTAATATGAAACACATATGAAGAAAAATCGTTGCCAAAAAAGGTTAAATTAACCTTGTTTACACAGACTTTAAGTTGAAAATTTTCTGTGTGCGGTCTCTGCAAGCATTTTGGTCCATTTGCGAATGACAGGTATGCTTGAAGCATTATTTAATTGTTGCAAACATCACATATTACAGAATCTTCCACAGGCTATAGTCGCCGGATAACAATGATCCGCCTGCTCGATTGACATAACCCGCACACCCATCAGTCTCGCTGCATTCACGCAGTAAGATAAACTTACATGAATATTTCTATAAACTTTCTTTTTTACACACCCTTTATTATTACATTTAATCACCACATAATTTTAGTGCATTTGCATAAATTTAAATAACACGATAGATAGAGCAAGGATAACGAACGATATGAGAATACATGACATGACAGACAGTTCAATATTAATTCAAATATTTACCTGCTTAATCAAACCAATGAAAGTGAACAGCAATAATTGTAAGTGTTGTTACAATTAGCAACATGTACATTAGGGATATAACTTTTTAAAAATTTATTAAAATATCAAAATTGGCATAGCACAGTACGATAGAGCATAAAAAACATATATTTAATTTTTCGATAAGGTCAAAAAAATTTCACACACCAACCGCGATGGAGTTTTTTTTCTTTTTTTGGTTAAGAAAAATTAATAATATGTTTATTTAAAACAAAAAATAAATAAAAAAAACACCGTATAAAACTATGAATATTCAATATTGCATTAAGATGGCCTCGAAATAATTTTAGATTATGTAAAATAATGTTTTTGTTAGTTCAAGTCCGTGATTTAAGTGATTAGGAAAACCAACTGGTGCGTGAACTTTTTTGAGAAAATTTACAAGATTATCAGCCCAATCATGAACAACAACTCCGCGCGAGTTTTTTCACTTTTCCCTTTTCTTCTATCATGAATTTATTTTTCCCTGTTTTTACCAAATGTGGGAATAATAAAATTCCCCGGGAAAAAGTAGGTATTATGAACGCAATTGAACTTGCTTTTTTCACTAAAAATCTATCTCTTACAAAACATATTTAATACTTCATTAATAGAAAATTTATATACATAAACTTATATTTTATAGTTCTTTTATGTGGAAAAACACAAATAATGCACAAATAAATCATTTATAAACTTATGTTTAAATACATATTTTTCAAGTTGGTGAATTTTAATAATTTTGTTTACTCTCTCACTCAAAAAAAAGGGTGAAACAAAATGTCAACAAACAAGCTTCGTAATGCGGTGATGCCACGTATTACTATTTTTTGTTCCCAAAGAATTTATGATTGGAGAAATGTTTTCTCGGGAAAATTATTTTCCGTGAGAAATAAATTCCGAGGGAATATTAATGATTGGGCTGTATGACTTTCGTGGTTACTAGGACATGGTTGACCTCATGGTAATATTCCAAAAAAAAAATTGGTTATACCCCTAATGTACATGTGTGTATCTATGTATGTATGTACATACAATGTAAATTTGCAAAATGTTACATGCCAAAATGGAAAGTTGGGGAGGAATATTGACAGACATCAACTGAAATGTCGTTGTGAATACTTGTGCAAAAACAATATCAAATAAACATTAATTGTTGATTATGAACAATGAAAGATTTTGAAAGAAAAAAATAAAAATTTAATACAGTTGAACGCATACACATATGTATGTATTTGAGCATATAAATTTATATTTTGAGTTCTTTAGCAATTCGTAAGCAATAATTGACATAATGGAATTTCAATGATTTCGATGAACACTTGTGCGTATGTACGAGTATTTATGAATGCACATACCCACTTGACATGATTCGATAAAAACAAACGCTCACTAAACCGAAAAAATTTCGAAACAAAACTCTTCGATATTTGTTCGCAAATCTAAAAAAATTCGAATGTTCGCTAAAACTTCGAGCTTCGAAATTGTCTCGATAGTTTTTCGAATGTGTAACAGTAGCCGATTGGATGTGTGCTAGACTGTTAGTTCGATGCATGACAGCACTGTAGGTTAAAAAATAAAAAAGAAATCATACCTACATACATATGTGTAATAATTGAATAGAAAAAATTTGTCACGATAGTCTAGTGGATGTGTTAGTCTGTTAGAATGGAAGTACCATGTTCAAATCATGCAGTGTAAATTAAGGTATTAGAAACAAAAATAAAATAAAAAAATTACATTACTTTTTATACTTTTTCTGCTGCCATTTTGGGATATCGATATTAGTTCGATATTCTCTCACTTTTGATATTGCTAGCGAAATTTCGAGATCGAATGTTTTCTTGGACAAAAATGAGCGACAGTTGAACTTTATTCGATTCATTTTTGAGTGTCACTCTCGATAGTTTTACACGATAAATGTTAGAGATATATTCGAAATCGATATCAATAACGAAAGTATTGGTCAACTGGGTAAATATAAGCATATCTACGTCAAAAATATGTACATACGTATTTGCTTTATTTTATTTCTTATTTTTTTTTGCCACATTTCTTAATTTATTTATTATATTAGCAAGACAAAATTCATTTCAGAAATTCCTAAAGCTTACATATTTTTAAGAATTAAGTATTTTACAGAAAGAAACTACCACAAAAAAATATCTAGTCTAAATTTTTAATTTTTACTTACGAACTTTGGAAAACAACAACAATACGTTCAATTGGAACTCACCTGTAAATAGACAAAAATATAAAATATTATTAGTAATATTGTCGCATATATATATATATGTATGTATAATATTTAAAACTTTTTATGCATAACTTTTTTTTATTCGTTAAAAATTTGTTATCATTCGAAAAATTGTGCAACACTTTGTTTTCTTTGGAAGTTAATGCCAAAAACAACAAGTCATTAACCTCAAAATTAAAGCATTGGCATGTAAATCTTTTTTGAGTGCAAATAATAATGTTATTTTAATTTTGTGTAAAACAAGTGATTATGTGGTCAACAACATTGCGTTTTGTTTTTTTTTTTTGCTTTAAATTTACAACATACCAACGAGCACGTTTATCCCCTGCAAAAAAAGAGCACGTTGTAAATTATACATTTTAATTTAATGACTTTTCACTCGAAAGATAAACAATGTACCTATACCATAAGCGCAATAAAATATTTAATTAGAGGTTTTTATAAAAAAATTCGATATATTTTTACTCTTAAATAAATAAAACTATGCATTATTAGGATAAAATAGTCAAGATGGTAACATATATTATATTATATTTTAATCTTAAAAAAACATTACAGCTGTGCATTATTAGGATAAAATAGCCAAGATGGTAACACTGATAGCCACACTTTCGTAAATAACGGTAACTTTCTACACCATGTTAATTAAATTGAATGAAAACAGTGATGCCAGCCAAAATAATATTAATACATGGATATTGTTTGTATATTCGTGCCGCTTTTATTAAGCGTTAGTAAAAGGATTTAAAAATATCTTTACTAAAAAGAAAAATTTAATATAAAATACCAGTGCATACATAAATACATTGAATATATTATGTTAAACATTTTAAAACCTCAAAAGCACCATTTAAACTCATTGTATATAATAAAACTGCAAAAAAAAAATAATTTAAATTTATATTTGAAATTTGCAAGTTTTAAATAGTTAATCATTTGTTCCATTTCGTTTATTTCTTTATTTATTACATTTGCTGGCATAAACATAAATACATACACATATGTATACATATGTACTATGCAACAAATGTTGAAATCAAAGTTCAATGGCATTAAAAGTTGCATTAAAAATGTTTCTAGCATTACGAACTGTTTTCTATTGCTCGCTTGGAATGGAATGCTTGTTGCATGGATGTTTAACTAACTGGCTATTTGCAGTCGATATTGCAACTTTACATTAGAACCATTAACAAAAGCTAATAACAATAAAACACTTGGTCCGTACACATTTAAAGGAATTATACGGGAGTGAATTTAAAATGACATTACCAATAACAGACATTTGTTTTACTGTTTGGAAATATGTAGGTGTAGCTTAAGGAATGCGTTAGTTGAGGTTGAAAAGTTTATATAGATGTAAAAAACTTTATGACACAATATTATTGCCGTTATTGATTATTTTTAACTTTAATGAAATTTATTTGACATATTGTCAGAAGTGTAAATACTACAATTGAAATTTATTTGATGGTGGTTTAGCATGTCTATATACGTATTTCATTGGCGCTTGAACCAAATCATCAGTAGACTTCAACCACAAATTTTGAACAGTCACAAACCTCTTACTTTATGCACAGACTTTCAAAAAAAATGAGTTCACCTGAATATAAATTATTTGCTGGGTTTTGTATCAGTTTCAAAGCCTACTAAGTTTATTTTGTCTTTGTGAATTTTCAAAAATATTATTATATAGTTTTTGAAAGTCTGTGCATAAAGTAAGAGGTTTGTGACTGTTCAAAATTTGTGGTTGAAGTCTACTGATGATTTGGTTCAAGTGCCAATGGAATACGTATATACGGGCCTGTTCTGAAAATCACGGTGATTTCAAACCACGTGATTTCAAAAGTAATCTACTAATACATGACTTGATAGTGAGTTTTATTATATTTTAAGTTTTTGTCATTTATAATAGAATATTTTCTTTCAACTTCCAACGCTAAAAATCGTGTAATTCAAAAAAGCAATGATTTAATTTTCATTAATTCTATGAAATCACCGTGATTTGGCATTTCGTGATTTGCAGAACATGCCCGATAGACATGCTAAACCATCAGCAAATAAATTTCGATTATTTTTAACTATATTTTTTCAATGTGTTGTTTAAGGGCATTTACAGCGGCTTCATACGAAATGGAGAAAAATACCGAGTTTTAACGGCAACATGCGCCTTCAATTCTAAGTTTGTATTTATTATTGTACGTACAATTTAAATTGTATACTACGATATTAAAAAGTTTATTTTTAAACATTCGGCAAGTTACTTTTCGATCTGCACATTTTTCTTCCTCTACACAAATAATAAAAGCAGTCTTTTGTAAATCCATTTTATTCGAAAGGAGTAAAATATATAAAATGCCTGTATCTTTGAACATATGGAAAGCTCGAAATGCATATATGTATGTACATATCGTTGGCTTAGAGTATAAAACTGCTAACTCACTTCAATAAAATTTTACAGGAGGGACAATATACTGTTAACATTTCATATAAATAGCTTAAGAAACTATCCTAATACAATAGATTTTTTCGACATGTAAAGTTCGAAATTAAAATAAATAGTTTAGCCAATCGAAACGGTGCCGCACCTTTTTCTTTTGAACGGCATTAAAATGTCATATGTCATAAAAAGTGGATTTTTTTTATTTTATGGTCGTTCTTAATAATTTAAATGAATATAAAAACAATTTTTAAATTTTAATTACAAAATTTTGTTAAACATATTTCCACCGCAACTGCCGACAACTTTGACATTAAAATTGCAGTAATAAGAAGTTTTCTAAATGTATAAAATTTGGCATCACTTGATTTTATCCGTTTTTACGGTTAACAGTCTTAATGTCTTCACGAGCTATCCGACTTGGACATGACATAAACACGACGCCGGCAGAGCAACTGCATTAGCCATTACCAAGTTCATGGCTAGTGGAGACGCTTGGTCGCTGTAACAGTTAGCACTGAAATTTAAAAATTTAAATTAAAGGATATTCATCATCAGTTAATGTAATTTTGACAACTTGCTGTAGATAAAAATCGCTTAGACTAAAACAAATCGCCAAAAACCGAATAAATCGTCAAAAACAAAAAAAGCCAAAAATATAAATGACGACAAAAACCAAAATAAAAATTCCAAAATCTAAAAAAAAATCGCCAAAATCCGGGGAAAAAATTACCGGATACTTGAAAATGTTTAACAAATGACTACAACAGGAAATATATTCGGTTATATAGGCTAAGTTCGTATAGTAGGTATTACATATTGTTACCTTAATATAGAAAGGCCCTACGTCATTATTTTTTTGAAATCGAGATTTTTGAATCATAAATATTGCTTATATTTTTCTCATAAGCTTCAAAGCACGTATGTATATATAAATAATACAGACATATGTACGTAATGTATGTTTGTAGTTAAAATGAGATTTTCAGCTAAAAGCTGTCACCATCTTTAAACTCTTTAACGTGGTATTCCACTGTACATTTAAATTTATTTGTAACAGATGCAAATTTTATTAACGTAATTTTAATTTTAAACATTTTAATACCTCTATTTATAAATATTTTAGCTTACATATTTCGTTGTATTATACAATTTATCTTTTATGTTCGTTCAAGTTTGCATAAATTGTCTTAATTAACCAAAAGAAAAAAATATTAAAAACACCTTTCTTTAAAAGTCTCCAACATGATAACAGCAATACATTGTAATCTAATTAAAAGTAAAAAGACCACAATAATTGTATCAAGATTTATATTTAAGCCAACAAAAATGTATGTATATGAAAGTATCATTACAAGTTAAAAGAAACTGCAGCTGGTCGGTTTGATGCTTTTGCTTTTAAACTCACTACAATTTTGCGAAATTATTGCACCTGCTTTCCAAAAAAAAAAAGATATCTAGACACAAACAGTGCTTTTTTGCTTCACTTAAAATCCCGGTTTTAATTTGGCCATGTTTAAATATGTATACCGTCCAGCTGTATTCAAGCACAAATAACTCAAACACAACAAAGTATATTTGGCCAATTTAGAATAAGCGAGATTTGGCCAGCTGTAATATATTTAGTTGTGTCTGCGTGTGTGTTTTTTCTGGAATGATTAACTTTAAGCAAACAACTATACCCTTTACTCTAAGTTAAGGGTTTAAGTATTAAAAAAATCTCGTGCCTGGTTTAACATTGCTTAAGGAATACATTTGATTGACTTTAAGTTGCAAAAAAATATGAATTAAAAATGGTGAAAGGTGTATTTAAGGCACGTGAGTCTAAAGGGTACAAATAAACTTAGATAATCAAATTTATTATTGCATTTTATTCAGTAACCATACCAGAGAAAAATTCTTCCAAAGCAAATATTAAGAACTGATTGCAGAATAAGAATTGATCAGCTGCTTCAGACACTGTCGAAATTAAAAAGTGAGGAAAAAGTGTGTTTCAAAAACTAATCAGCTGCTTTTCTTAATTCAGCTTGTGAAATACATACTTATCTTTTGGGAAAGCAAACGTTTCCTTCTGATTATTTTCGTACCCTAAATTATTCCGTCATGTAATCATACGTATGTGTTTGACACTAATGCTGAGTACACATTTGTCCTTTTTTTTTTGTGTGGCCATTTTGTGGTATCATTTTCAAAATGTGTGCAATGCCACATAATAATGAAAAATATGTACCGTTAATGAAAAACGTTGTCACTAGAACACACTATTGCGATGTCTCAAAAATTCCCTAATTTGTTCTCAGGAGAACTCGGAAGCAGTGTGTATAAAAACGTTTTAGAATACATTGGGACTTTTATGGTTTTATTAATATCTCACAGTCAGCTGAAAGTCCTTTACGATTTCATAAAAAAATTAAAAAGATGAGCAGTTATTTGCCAAATTTCTTACCAAAAAATTGTGTTACGAAGAAAGGGTTTGCTAAGAGATATTTAAACCCATTCGCTTTCTTTCTTCGCCTGGCAACTCTGAATGTTATGAAAAAAGTATTTAATAACCTTTAAGGTTCAGTTAGCCGACTGTAATGTAAAGTAACTGCAACAGTAGGAAACAGCTGATCGATATTGTTATGTGAAAAGTAATGAAAATGGTTATACAGATGTAATGTAACGTAACCTACATTTCATACAAAAATATCGTTGCAGTTACATTCCATTACTGTCGGCTAACTGAGCCTTTATCTATGGCTACTTACAGTAATAAAAGAAGTATAAAAAATTTCCCCTTCCAAACATTCTGCCTTAAATACTTAATGCATAAGAAGTATACCATGAAGTCAAACCATAAAATATTCAATTAATTCGTAAGTACTCGGTACCAGTGCGTACTATTTAATGAAAGGCTAACTGTCAATAAGTTTGTACATACAATCATAATGGGGGAAGTTTAAATTTTTACACAATTAGGAAAGTTTTAAGTTACATATAAAGTTCACCCAAAAAGCCACACCCTTTAAGAGAATTAAACGCTGGAATGTCAAGAAATAGAGTAGTTATTTGGGTGATGATGGTGAGTTTGCAATGCAGTAACAAACCATGAGTACTTACTACTCTTATAATAAATGAAAATAAAATTAATTTTCTGTTGTGTTAAGTGTGGGTTTGTGTGAAGAATAATAAAAGCACAATAGTAAAATAGAGTTCCGTGATTTGTTTTTTAGCACCTTGTAATATACTGTCATTGCACAACTTGCCAGATCAGCTTTTTTATGGTAATGGATTTTCTTTAAAAAAAATACCATAAAATAACGAAAATAAAATTTCAAAGATAAGTTATTCAATCTGGCTTTGTTGAAGTTTTTTAACAAAATAAGTTGTAAAAACAATTTAGTTTTAGGAACATTTCCCATGTCATTATAGCAATTGAAGAAACCTTGAATTCTATAAAAGCAATTTTTTTATTTTCAGCCGAACTATGAATAACAATTCCCCGGGAGTTTTTTCTGTTTTCCATTCCACCTTTATGAATTCAAATAGGTATTGTAAACATAAAGGAGATTTTGTTTTGAGAATTTTTTCGCCAAACATTTTGAGGGAACCAATGCATATATAAACATTTATGTAGAACAAGAAGTTTAAATAAGCACCGGAATGTTGTATTTCCCTTTTGTTTTTTTTTACATTTTTATACAAGCCCTACTAGACTTTATGAGTCATAATAGATCGTGTCTACAATTTTTATGACGGTAAACATTACTGTTGAACCTATCAAGGTAAAACAATCATAAAAGCTGCACTCTTGTAAAATTTTACAAATGTTAGATAAAACAGCGACGATATGTGCATGATTTTATTGTTCAAAATATGTCCATTTTCAACACATGAAGTTTCCATTTTCTACGTTTCTGGCAACGCTGTGAACAAGCATGTAATGCATATGCCTTGTTGTTGTTGCTGCTTCTTTCTGTCTGCAGCTGCTACAATTTTGCATGTTTTTAATGGTCGTTGGGGCTGCTGTGATTATAATAATTAAAGTATCTGTTTCTCGTTGCTGTGAAGTAATTTTGTTAAAACATTTTGTGTCTATAACATTGTTATCGCCACTGACACTTGTTTTAAATTTGTTTGTGCGTGTAGTGTGAGCATTTGGGTGTGAAGTTGGTTGACGAGTCAACATACATCCATATGTACATGTACCACACCTTGTGGCAGGTTGTAACTGATGATTCTGGTGGGTTGTGGAAAGCAAAACAACACATACATACATACATATTTCTAACACGGCTGCTTTTTATTTTAAATTTGGTACAATTTAGTTATAAGCGAGCTTCTCCGTATTTTAATTTTTTTCGCAACTTTTTGCATCAATTGATATCAAGAACGACCGAATTTTTTACAGACTATATTTGTAGACTTTTAATAAATTTAATTCTTGCTACACAAAATATACTTTTATTTGACAAAGTCGTATTAAGCTTTGATACATTTTTTTGTTTAAATTTCTTTTGTGCAAAACTGCTTTTGAATGACGAATGTGATTATTCTTTAAGAATTTCTTTTTGAAATATTCATGTGAATAATAATAATGTAAAAAGAAAATAGTGAAATAGTTCAAGGATACTCTTAATACACTTGAAATGTAACTCAAGTACAATTACTTTAGAATAAATTTATCTAGTGTTACTACCAGCAGGGTAGTAGGGTGTTGCAACAAAATACATATGTATGTAAATAATTTTCCGTTTACATACATGCATAAACACATACATACTTATGTATATATGTATTTTTAATTTATGGGTAAATGCATAAAAAATTTTCTGAAAGATTTAAAGGAAAATTTCAAATTTGATTTTCGAAAAAAATTTTTTTTTGAATAATAAAAATGATGCCAAATAAACTTGTTGATTTAAGGATTACAGTCTTCTATGAGTACAAGATGTAGTCTTATGTACTTAATCAATTATAGTCGCCGAAAAATTCAACTTTATTTTGACACACCTTGTGTTATGCATAGAAGAGGAATACCCTGTTTGCATAAGTAAGTATTCATATGCACACGTGAATGTAATAAAATTATCATACATCTTCTTTATTTAGAAAAGAAAACGTATGTGGAAGATGGAACAACAATAACAAAAAATACAAAGAGAAAAGTTTTCTTTGAATAATTTTACATATTATATTTCATCGACATCAATTAGAGATGAGAAAGGGTTTGGCTAGAAATAATATGTAATGCCCTTATAAGGACATAATTATGTATGTATGTGTAATGGGTGACAGTCTCAGAAATTTTGATCCCGAGAGTGCAGAAAATTTTAGGAATCGGAGTTCTATGGAATACTGGGATTTCGGTATCGGAATAAAAATACCGAAATTTGTTTTTTTAATAAATCTTGTATTTACTACAAGTTTATTACTTGAGCAATATGTTTTCTTTAATTTAATCGCAAAGGAATTAAAGCAAAGAGCAAACTAAATGCAAACATCGCAGAGTTGAATGATGAATGGTTGAGACTGATTACGATTTATTGTTCGAAAAAAAAAAAAATAATATTTTTTCATTTATTAGACTTACAATTAAAATTATAATCTAATTTTATTTGAGGCGATATCTACATAGGCCTTCCGCACGAAATTGAAGTTCACTTAAATAGTCACATATATTAATTTTAATTTAACATATAATTTTTTATATACATACATATTTACATAATAAGAGTTTTAGACTTCAGTATATATTGTGTTTTGGTAAGAAGGTTAATTCAAAATGACTCCAATAATTCTAAAATAAGACCATTAAGAACCGATCGGTAAGTGCGAAAGTCCCAGTCTCATATTTTCCAAATTTAAATTTAAATTTAAATTTATTTTTTTCAGAAAGCAGTGGAGTATCCATATGAGCCATAACTAATGATTTTTTAGTTATAGGTAAATCTAACCAATTTATACAATTAAAATTCTTCCAAACAAGGAAATTTGTTAAACTAACTGATGTGAAGCGTTAAAAAATTTTAATTAAAAATAAATAAAAATTTACGGTAAAAATTGCATGTAAATCAATTAGGACAGCATACATTTAAGAGCACTATCTATTTAAATTAAAAAATGTCATAAGAAATTAGCGCTACTTTCTTTAAAAAGAAATCCCAAAACGCCAAGATATTAAACATTTCACATATTTCTTGAAGTTATGAGATTCAAAATTTCAGTACAGTTTGGCATCCCTAATCATGACGGGTGACGGGATTCAAAATATTTGTCCCTGTATACTAGTTTATATACATATGTACATACATATGTATGTTTGTATGTACGTGCATATGCAAGTAAATGTAACGATTCAATGCATGTGAATCAGAGATGGAAAATTTTACTTATTATTTATGACATATGCATTTTTTTATTTCTATTATTTCTATTTTGAAAAAGATTTTCGCTTCTTTGTTTTTCAATTCAAACATGTGGTTGCCACCCAGAACGCACACACAGAGTAGCGCATGCATACACGTACATGAAAACGTAAAGAAAGAAATGTCTTGAGGTTGAAAAGAAAATAGAAATAGTTATTGCATAAGCAAAAAATCTTCCTTGAAAACACATCAAGGGATATTTTGTATTAATCTTAATTTAGTTACACAAAATTTATTTAAAAAAATATTAATCTTCCAGAAACTCACAGAATGAACTTTATTTCTTGTGCAACGAAAGCTTTCTTTAAATATTTTGATGTGTAAACATCTATACGCTAGGGCGTAAAAATCTTTTGCACAATACAATCACAAATTTTGAGTAAGATCGTCTAGCGTTATTAAATCGGTTTGAGCTATGTATGAGTGTATTAGTGTAATCATACGAACAAGAAGTACAGAGAAACTCAACCGAATACCTCGAATACTCATACCTTCAGGAGCATTTTAATAGAAATTGCTTGTGAAGTGTAATAGTGTTGCCAGTGGGGATAATTTTGTTAAAAAGTTGAAAAAATATAAAAAATATATAAACTTTTAAATAAAAGAGCATTTTAAATGTCAAATATTTGTTTAAAAGATATATAGCAGTGTTCATAAAGAATTTATAATATTATATTATAACATATCTTCATTACGTACTGTTGCCTTACACTGAAGCTGGTGCACGACAATCTCCATCTCATGCCAATTATTATGGGTGGAAATTTTAATACAAATTTTGCAAACCCACAGTCGCAAGCTTTATCAAAAATTTTTTTTGATGTTTTCCACTTGAGTATGAGCAATTCTCCACAAATCCCCACAACTCATAATTCCACTAGATTTTTAAATACAGTAGAGTCAAAAATTTATATATCTTATTGTAGTTACCATAAGCGAATGTTAAAAAAAATGTCATTACTAGATGTTTACACATCTCCCCTGTGATCGGACTCACTTTGTTTTTTTTCCAACTGTAACACTTTGTTTATATAAATATTTTTTTATCATTATTGTATTTACTCAGTACATATTAAATTCTTTGTAATGCATATTTTTTGGCCTAAAAGGCTTTGTATTACGACAGATCAAATAAATAAATAAAAATAAATAAATAAAATAACCCTTTTCTTCTTTTGTTGATTGTGAATGAATGGTGATTAGCTTCTTACGATTACTAACTCCTCTCATCTAAATGATGCTATCATTTCAAAGTGGCACCACTGAAATGCATACATCACGTTTATTCCAGTTGTCGACATAGACGACCGCTATTGTAATTAAGTATTTAGCTGGCTACAGGGCGGCAAATGCAGCTACCGGCATTTGAAATCGTGCCGCCTGCTGTGGTCAGTTTGTTTAATGCAATACATAAATACATACATATTGTAGTTTTTATAAACGTTCCCTTTCAACTCATTTTATTGTAAGATTTTTCAAACAATTTTCATTTTGTGTTTTTTAGAACATATTCTGCTTGCACAATATTGGTCAAGTGTATTTTACGAGTTGCAAGGTTTCTTTAATACATATCAACGAGAACATTTATTCCAATATTTGCAGTTGACTTGGCTGATTGGATAGCTTAAGCTTTTGTGGCCTATTGCATGTATTTGTAATTGCAGACAAGGGGAAAAATACAACAATAGAAGGGCAACATTTTCAAAGATATAAACAAATTTATCGATTTAACCAAACGACTTAAGGCAAGCCAAGAGGTAGAATGTCAATACAATAGAAATTAAAGCAACAAATAAGCAATTTAAGCAATTCCTTGCCGTTCTTTTACACAAGGAAATATTAAAGTATAAACTTATGCAAAAGTGGATGAAAATTATTAGCTTTTATGAATTTAATTACAAGTTTATTGTAGTTTCTAGGGAAATTCGAGTCAAAAATATCACATAAGCAAAACTTACTTATTAGAATTACATAATAACTGCTGGTGGTAAAATGTCAAAAAAATCAGTATTTTATGTTTAAAGTGAATTTAGAAGTTAATGGTGAATATTTTTGTAGCACATTTTAAGGTTGAATTAAACGTGTAATAACCATAATTATACAAAACAGCTGTTCGAACTAAACTTATGGGCAATAGGTGTTTACACTTTTGAAATAAATAAACAAATGAAAACATAAACAGCTGTTTATTGTTATGACAGCACTAATAGGTAAACCAAATCTATTCATGGTTATGCCCATGACAATATGGTACAAAACGTCTGACTGAACCTTTAATCTGTGATGTCTCAGCTTAAGGATAGTTTTTGGTCCCCCTTAAATTTGAGAGTGAAACCGTGCAGTTGTCGTTCCACCACAACAACCAGCAAAAGTGTAGTTTAACTAATACCCGCGCCCCCACCCCATCCCCCAACCAACCGAATTTACACTGTCAAAACGACGATTCACATACCGGCGGCTTACGAGTATAAGCAAACTTAAATTAAATATTAATTCTTTTAAATCTATTATGCTAGAGTTAATGTCGACGTCGTCAAATGTCAAAAAAAAATTTAATCGTATGAAATTGTATGAGAGCAGTTAATTTCAACGCCGTAAGAAATTCGACGCCGAAAAAGTCCAATCTGTTTCAACTTTTTCGGCGTCGATGCGATGTTGCTCAATGTTGTTGTATATTCAATGTTGTTGTATTTTCAATTTTGTTGTATATTCAATGTAGTAGTACACAGCTGTATTAACGTCGTCGACGGCGTTTACATTAACAGCAAAATGAAATTTTACGACGAACATCCATCGCAATTTCGGCGTTAAGACGCCGTCAACGACGTCGACATTAACCCCAGCATTAGTCGCAACAATATAAAGCGTGTTTTTTATAGAGTGACACAAGTTTAAATCATAATAAAACAAGGAAATATATTTTTAATATTAACGAAACGGGCTTTATGGAAAGAAAATTTTATGAAATTAATGTTGAAGTATTATTTCTGCCATGTGGACGCCACAGCCGGCGCGTAGAAGGCGCAATCTGGAACACTAATGTTCAACAACTGTTCGCAGCATTTGCGTCCGTATTCCGCCGACAACTCTTCGAATATTGATTTCCAAGTGTTTAATTGTTTGTGGTTTATCAACGTAGACAAGTGACTTAACATAACTCCAAAGAAAATAATCCAAAGGGGTTAAATCACAACATCTTTTTGGGCACACAGCGCGCGCTACTCCGTCCTGTTGGAACCACATATCAGCAAGATTAATGCCACGTAATTGAAGTACGAAAAAATTTCGAATCATGTCACTATACCTTTTGCCATTGACAGTAACATTCTGACTATCATCGTTTTTGAAGACATATGGGCCAATGACTCCGCCAGGGCATAAAGCGCACCAAACAGAAATTTTCTGTGGATGAAATTGTGTTTCGACAAAAGCTTGTGAAATGCGAAAATTCTGCGTATTTACGTACCCATTCAACCAGAAATGGGCTTCATGGGAAAATAAAATTTTTAATGGAAATTCAAAATCAATATCCAATTATGTAAAGCTTCAGCCCATTCTCCGAATTGGTGGCGCATACGATGGCCGTTTGGCTTTAATTACTGCACAAGTTCAATCTGGAAAGCTTTTAAGGCAAGATCTTTTCGTGAAACCTTCCACAAAGTGGAAGGATACAACTTCAGTTGTTGATAACGGCGACGAATTGATTGATTAGGATCATATTCAATGTTTTCCTGTACAGCGGCGTTAGCTTCTTCAGTGCGCACTTGTTCGGCGTCTCACGGCATGCACATTATGAGTAAGAGAAAACGAAAACGATATATTTTTCTTTGAATTAGCCGCTCTGAAGGACGATTATGTGCGCAATAAAATGGAAGATTGGCACGATGGATTTGACAAATAGAACAATTATTTTTTTAAAAATTTCAACAATTTTCACGCGTTGCTCTTGTGCAAGTCGATTGATAATGAAATTTCAAACTAAATAAAAAGCAACAATCAGCTGTTTAATGGGTGCTAAAATAAAGTAGTGTTGCCAACTCAAAGTTGGATCAATCTAAAAAAAAAGACAAGCTTTATTATGTATTTATTTTGTTTTACGGAACAGCAGCACTTCACATTTGTGATTTTAAAACCACAAGTGATTTTTAATCATAATATTTCCAGAATAGGGTTGGATATTTTGGATCATGAATTGTGGCAACTGCTTTTAAGAAATGTAAAAAATTAGCAATATTCATACATACATATAATATACTCGCACATTTGTATGTATGTATATATATATATATATATATATATATATATATATATATATTTGCTTTTAGTGGCAAAAAGCTGACAGTCCTTTGTCAGCAAATTTCTACAAAAAGAACTATTAGTCATTGTGAGCAAGAATTCGAAACATTTACTATGTATGCAAATGTGTGTGCGTAGGTGTGCCACAACATTAGACAGCTAGACAACCAACATAAATTTAACTCACGTTCATGTCTCGTGATTGCTTAGTTATGAATCCTAGAGGTCATAGTTAGAAAAGGCGAAAACGATAAAATATGTAAAAGAGAAAAAGAAAAATATGTAAAGAGTGAATTTTTTGCAACTCTTTTTTGGTAACACTGGTTTTGGCAACTCAGCTGCTTTCGTGTATCATGTTACTGTTAAGCGGCCCATCCATTACACAATATTAATTCATATGTTGTTGTACATATTATTGTCGTTTTGACCTATATTATGCAATAAATTGGACAATATTTTCATAGAAAATATTGCCAAATTTTTCTTAAAGTAAAAAAGTAAACAACATTGAACAATGTTGCCACTACCTTACATAATTGTTTTGATTGTACAATAAAAATTAAAAGTCTTTTGATATTTGCCAATCTATTGTGCCACCTTCGAATATGACATACACATTGGAGATATTATTGTTCTAATTGAAAAATTGCACAATTATATTGCAAGTGGGTGGGCTGATTTAAACATGTTTAGTTTGGTCTATAATTGAATCATGAATCGAAATACAAATGAACAATGCTTGCAAATTAATAAATTTTATTATAAAAATACATGCTCAGTTAAGAAAGTGCATCCGTGAACTTCTTCCATTTTATGGCCAGTTTGGGCGACCTTCTGAGGCGGCTATTCGGAGTCTTGTGATTAAATTTCTTATCAAAGTTACATTATTGAACATTAAACCATCAACACACATACGTAGAGTGTGGACAGAGGAAAATATCGCAGCTTTATCCGCAAGTGTTGTTGATGACCGTGAATTATGGGTTTGGCAGTAATTGGGTTCGCAGTAATTGGGTCTCAGTTATTATTATTTTTTTTTGCCTAAAACAGAAGAGCTGGTGCCACATGCCACACATTACGCGAAACAACCTAGCAAAAAATTTCAAAAAAGGTAATGGGATTTGGAATTAAGAATTTTTGGTGGAAGCTCTTACCTACTTGATTACCAACTTTAATGATTTTAACAAGGAGTGATTCTGGAGAAGTATGTACTTACTTTTTTTATTTAAAAACTTGTTCGCGCAATATATTTAATCTAAAAAATCGTTCTTCTCATTTAGCAACTTGTACACAATTTTTTTAAATTTTAGGCAATGTGATTTGTAAGCGAGTAATGCAATTTTGTAATCAGAAAAGTAAGTCATTATATGGCAAGTAGTTCTGATGGTAATATGTAAGTTTTTGCTGGGAATGGTCCAATTGACAAGCGAGTTCGGTGCGCGTTTGGGGCCGGTCAATCGTGGGGCGTAGATCGTTCGATTTAACGCTTTTAGACTATTTTGACAGCTTGCTGTATCTTGGAAACCGAAATATTCAAAAACGGTAAAATTAAGAAATCCTAAAACTATAAAATCGCAGAACCGAAAAGTCGTCAAGAGCCGAAAAAATCGCCAAAAAAAAGAGCGTCAAATTAAAAAAAAAAATCTTAACCAAAAAAAAAATCGCCAAAATTAAAAAAAGGAAATAACCGAAAAAAGTCACTAAAAACGGAAAAAAAAGCGTCAAAACTAAAAAAATCGACAAAAACCGAAAAAACGCCATAACTAAAAAACGCTCAAAAGCGAAAAAATTTCAAAAACGAAAAAAATAGTGAAACTACAGAGTCAAGTTCTTATAGTATTAGATATCTAGTGTCCGTACGGAACCCTTCGTGCGCGAGTCAAAGTCGCACTTTACTAAATTTATTTTATAAATAGAAACGGAAAGCTCTTAAAAAATCACCCAATATTGCCACACTTTACGCATATTCGTGTTAAAAACAACGCGATTTTCAGCACATGAAACAGTCAGATTTGCAAATTTTAACTCACAAGTGATTTAAAACTTTGGGTTCTTTTTAGTATATGGGCGGTTGTAATTGGCAGAATAAGCCCCCCCCACCCTAAAAAAAAATTAACAATTTCGTTGTTAAAGTCAGAAGTCTCTTCTAGCACCACAAATTAGTTATAAAGCATCTGACGGAACTCTTAAACATATTAGATTAGTTGGGATATATTAAAGAGTTGGACAATAAATGCATTTAATACATATGCCCATCATCCGCATGTACTCGTAGTATCATCGCGCATCACGCACTCATTGAGCCATCTTCTTCTATATCCCCTATCTCTTATTATGGTGGTGGCTATTATATGTTTTATTTAGAGTGTGATATGTGATGATGATTTCTGTCATGATTCTTGTTATTGGACGCCAAATAATTTGACGCCATTGTCTCTATATACAGACACAACCAGCAGTTTTTTCTTTAATTTATTTAATGTGCATGTATGAAATTGTACAAAAGCAATCAAGAATTTATTACTCTAACCGATGCTAGAAGTTACATATGGACTCCCTCTTTTTGTTGTTATTTGAGTGTTTATTTTAAAGGAACATCTACATATGTACATACATACATATGTATGCATGCACGTGTGTACACAATCACATGCAAACATTAATTAATAACAGCATATTCAGTCAATTTCATATTAGTGTACAAGTTGAATGCCACATTTTTTAGCCTCACCCATTTCACAAGTCAAAAAAGGCGGAATGCCAGCCTGGGTTGCGTGTTAAACGAAAACTAAATTTCCTTTTTCCTTATTTCTGCTTAATCATACGTAAAAGAAAATAAATGTTGTAAACAAATTCGTGGGCTTGCCTTGCCGTTAATTCTTTCTTGTGCATTTGAGATAATGGAAAAAATAATATTTTTTTATTTTGAAGTAAGAGAAACATTTTTGGCATTTTCTATTTATTTAAGATAAAAAAACACGATTTATATACTATTTCAATTTATTATGTTCACCTTTTAAATAATGTGTGTGGTAATCACACTAAAGAATTATTAAATAATATATCTGCCAGTGTGGCAACTTTATGAAAATTGCCAGCTGATTAGGTGATTTAAATGAATTTCAGCTTGTGATTTCATTTATTTTTTACTGCAAAGGACAGCGAATATCGTTAAAATATAACCATCCGGTATATTTATTATTGCGATATAATTATCGTAATCAAAGTTACTGAATCAAGATAATGTTTTTTATTCTTGACATTTTTTATATGGAAATGCCACATGATATAGAATTAATGGTGAGTAAAACATTAAATTATATCAAACAATTCCGCTTGCTGCTCATTATTGTCTTTCATTAATCTGTAGTTACTGTTGCTGGCCTTTCCCGTGCAATTAGTTGGCAGTTTTTATCTTCGATAATCTTTCAAATGTTTTTAGTTTCACTTTTTTTTTGGCAAATTGCCAAAGTTCACACGATAATGTGTCACAAAAGCAGATAGCAACATTATCTTTAAATAACTTTTAATGTGGCCATAATTTCTTTTCGTAAGTAGAAAAGCTTTTCTTTTGTAAGAATGCACCGCACCCACGCAATTAATTTAATTTGTAAACATTATTTAACTTTAACGCAGACAGGATGTGTTTTTGTTGTACCTTAAATGTCAGATTTTTAAGACTTTCCCCTTCCACCTCCCCTGAAATTCTAAATTATAAAATGTGTGCATATTCTTAATCACTAGTTAACAAAATATTCTTTGTTAGAAATTCAAAGTGCAGTTAAGTTGTTTTCCATATTAACGGAAATCACTATACATTGCATGTCTGCAACTTTAGCATATATGTAGATATGTACGGGGGCGGATCAATAAGTGCGTGACTTTTTGCAAAACAAACATTTTTTCAACATAATCTCCTTTCAACTCAATACACTTACTCCAAAGTTCCTCCAGTTTTTGTATCCTTTCCAAAAAAAAATTGAATTTTTCGAGGTCCTTATATAAAGCATTTTTTGGTCGTTGGAGCTAAATCTCTTTCCACCGAGCCTTTTCTTCAGGTTTGGAAATAGGAAGTAGTCACTAGGGGCTAAGTCCGGAGAATATGGCTGATGGGGTACCAATTCATAAAGTTTTGCAATTGAGACTGCACACGTGTGCACTCGTGCTTTATATTGATGAAAAATAACTTTTTTCTTATCCAAATGGGGTCGTTTTCTTTTTAAATCCTCATTAAATCGGGCTAATAAGTTGCAATAATATTCGCCGTTCACTATTTTTCCCTTTTGAAGGTAATCGATGTGGATTATCACACGTACATCCCAAAAAACTGTTGACATCACCTTATTGGCCGACAAACTCACTATGGCCTTCTTCGGAGCAGGTTTAGACTGCTGCTGGGTCTAAGGAGTACAGTAATGGATCCATGCTTCACCACAGTTACAAAATGCCGCAAAAACTCATTCGGATTGTGGTTAAATAACACCAAAAAATCCTTTGAAGTTGTCACACGTTTACGTTTATGGTCAATTGAGACCAAACGCGGCACCTATCTTGCAGATAACATTCTTAAACCCAGATGATCATTTATGGCGTTTTCTTTTCTGGAAAAAGTGTAAAATTTTTTAACTTTCTATTAAAAAAAATACCATTAAGCGTTCGTTTAGTGAAAAAATTTAAGCTCGCAAGTGATGAAACCATAATTTCTAATAAAATGTATATTTTAGAAAATCATTTTATTGCGAATTTTCATTAAAAAGTGTAATAAGTGTAACATATTTTTCCAGAAAAGAAAATGCCATTAAAATCGAAATAACACTGACATATGTAATGCCTATGGCATCAACAATCTCACGCACTTTTACTTTTCGATGGGCAAATACTATATCGTGAATTTTTCGACATTTTCGGGTGTACTGACCTCCATTGGCCGTGCAGAACTTTCAGCGTAATTTTTACTTGTGCGAATACAACGAAAGTCAGTAAACCAATTTATTTGCCTTTGAAATCGATGGTTCAGAGTCCCCATAGTATCCCAGCAAAAAAAGAGACTCCAAAAAAGGCATGAAAATGTAGAGTTTGCGATCTGGAAGTAGTGAAAATTGCGATCCGATCTAATGATTTTTACATAGGGTTGTCATTGCAAGAAGTTCTCTTTTTCGATTCCTGGTCACTGAATTGGAAGCGATATTAAGAAAAATTCCCTTTTTTGTCTTCTACGATAATATTTTCATCTAGGAAAAATGGTAAATAGTTACCTATTTTAACAATTCGTTTCTTTTTATACGAATTTAAACCCGAAACAGTATTTTCATGTGAATTTAAGCAAATAACTTTTAAATTTTATACTAATACCCGTATTCTAAGCTCTGTGACAAAATAAAAATTATAGCAAATGACAATTTTTTCATTGCTTAAGATATAAAAATTGTCATTTGTTATAATTTTGTCATTTGTCACAAAGTTCAGAATAAGAGGGTAAAATTAATTTATAAATTTCTTTAAAAAAAATGATTTTTTTAATTCTGGTGAGTATTTTCTAACACTATGGAGGAGTTACAAGGTTTTGTATGACTAAAATAAGCTTCTACATGGTTTTTTCTCACTCTCGGTAAATTAAAAATATCGATTTTTTTGGAAGCAATGAAAATGTAGTTCCACTAGAATGACTTCCATTTTTTTACTGGGATTTTTTTTCGCAAAAAATAATGTTTAATGAGCACATGAAATTCATTTTTTTCTATTTTCCTCTCAAAAGGCGAGAGGTAGTCTGTTGTCATCGGCTGCCAAAAACACAAACTAAATGACACAGCTTGTTCAAATTTAGACAGGAGTAAACTGACAGTTGCCTCTTGACAGGAGCAGTGTTGCCATTTCAATCAAGAGTCGGGATTTTTAAAAAGAGTGCAGTTTAAGCGTTTGACAAACAGTTGACTTTTGAAATATTAAATAGTGTCGGCTTTATTAAGCTAAGCCGCAGTCAATATTTGAACGTCAACGCCGCCGCTAAAATATCTACATATGGCCATTTCTCCGAGAAATTCCACTATTTTATAGCGTGCGAGAGCAAGCAATTAACTTTGCATTTTTGAACAACGTGACTCGATTTTTTTTTAATTTTACCTAATGTAGAGTTTGCGATCTGGAAGTAGTGAAAATTGCGATCCGATCTAATTATTTTTACATAGGGTTGTCATTGCAAGAAGTTCTCTTTTTCGATTCCTGGTCACTGAATTGGAAGCGATATTAAGAAAAATTCCCTTTTTTGTCTTCTATGATAATATTTTCATCTTCAACCACAAATTTTGAACAGTCACAAACCTCTTACTTTATGCACAGACTTTAAAAAACTAAAGTTTATGTGAATTAATAAAATTGGAATTAAAATTTTAAGCTTTTAAACAGTCTAGTCGTTTTGCTTGAACATTTTAACATGTACATAATTTTAGTGTCAGGCGGCAGTTTTCGTGGCGGCGATTCCACGAAACTTTCCCAACGCGGGAGTTTAGTTGCAAATATTTACACTTCTCATTCTGTAATGGTTTTGAGCACCCTTTATATATGTAAGACCTAGACTTAAACTTTTAAAACGCCGATACACATACATATGTATTTGCTGTTGTGATATTCTCACTAGTTAAATTCTTATTTTTTGTATTGTGTTGAATGTTCAAAGAATGCTTTTGTGCAACTGCGGACATTACAAATATGTACTACATCGCTTGTATTCCACAAATTATATGATGAACGCAACACCATAAATTTAGTAAATTTTTATTATCAGTAGTTTCTCATATGCTTTTGCATACAACCCTGCCCAAGTCCAACATGCATGCACTCACTCACTGTTTACAAACTTATTTTATTCACCCCTTTTTACACTCGTAATAGCACTTGTTTCACGGCTCTTACTTGTTGGCTTGATACGAGTATTAAAATTTGCTGTAAATAATTCAGTTTATATTAAAATGAATTTATATTTGTTTACTCCTCATAATTAAATATGCAATTTTAGTTAAAACGTACTTTTTGCTTTATTATTTTTAGTTCTTTGAGCAGCATTAAACTAAAACAATAACAGCAACATTTATAAAGCGCACAGAAGGGAGTAACACATACATACACACATACACAGATATAATAATGTCACCTTACAGTTCCTGTTAATCTACAGCAAAATTGTCTTTTAGGCGCCAATAATATTGTCGCAATATGCATTAAGTTGGGCGTATAACCAACACTCTAACCCTGCGAGTATTAAAAACTACAACTACAACTGCAACTACAAGTTGATTGAAATTAAATTGTAGCGTTGAGCAAACTCCACGCCATGTAAATATTTTTCCAAATTGTACATGTTAGATCCGCTTCAGTGGCATAATAAATAGTAGCTGCCCAGTAAAAAATTAAACTGAATTTAAGTGCAACTTAAATTTAAGAGGCAATCAGCTAAATTGATAAGCCAATTATTGGTCCTAAGCCTAATCGAACTTGTTGCTTTAATAAAAACGTTTATTATTTTTTACAACAGTTTATGCAAAGCAAATATTTCGTTTAAAATAATTAGATTGAGAAAATTAGGGCATCATTTTTTAATGTAACTGCAAACTTATGTATGTGCATAAGTACATATGTTTGTGATATTCGTATTAATATTGATTTTGTTTTTTTTTTCATTTGAAAACACTGTAAGTGTGCTAGTGAAACAAGATTAAACATTATATTACGTCCGTTTCCGCAGGATATGCTTTAATTTTCGTTTTCCCTTTACACGGCATAAATAACAATTTAACAGAAAGTGTGTGTGTGTGTGTGTGTGTGGGCTGCTGTTCTCTTTTTTTCAGCTTCAAATTTATTACTTCAACATTTTTGTGGGACCAACAAAATTGTGTTCTTCTTTCTTTCCCTCCCTAATGAAAGTGGCTGGCGAGAGTAAAGAAATCACTGACCCAGTTAAAAGAGTTTTTTTTTTGCAAAAAGGATGATGGCCACATTAAAAACTCAATGAAAGAAGAACAATAATTTAAAGCAGCAAGCAAAAAATAAAGAAAAAAAATATATGTGTAAGGAAAGGGAAAATAAGCTGGATTCCTTAGAAAACAGTGAAATTTTGAAACAAAATAAGAAAGCGAATGTTGTTTTCATTAGCAGGAATTTTGTAAAAAAAATTTTCTCCACACAGCAGAACATGAAGTGACATCAAGGGTTGTAGGTAAAGTACGAGTGTGCTTAAGTGACTAAGAAATAAAATGAATTCCCCAACATTCCAACAATAATTAAATCTCTTCCTGACTTTTTTTTCTTTTTTGAAAGGACAAAAGAAAAAATTCCCTTTAAGTGGCAGCAGCAGTTTAAACAAATGAAGTACACACAAGAAGTACTGTATGTAACTGGTTGATATTTTTAATGCTTGATGTCGTCAAAGGCAGCAGGAGAATGTTTTCTTTATTTTTTTCTTTCTTTATTTGTTATTATGCAATTGTCCCAAATGCAACATAATTAAGTCATTTAGAACCGTTTTTTAAGTTCGAGATTAGAGTTAATAGTGTTGCATTAATCTATCTTACATTAATAATAATATAATAGACTTATGTTTGTATATGTAAGTATGTATAAGAAAAATTATAAAAAAAACTACTAAAAATTTATATTTTTACTTTTTCTTGATATTAGATATTTATGAACACATTATTACCCAATTCACAAAGTCATAAGTCATAAGTGATAAATAACTATTTAAGACCAAATAGCACCGTTGTGAACGGCCTGTTGTATTGATATATAAAAAATTTTCATAAACTATAAATTTTTTCGTTGAAAGACGACCAACTGTTTGAGTTTTTTGTTTTTAATTCGAAAATATTAGGATATGTCCATTGTGGTGATATGGTTTTATTATAACATCAAAGTTAAAAAACGTCTAGTAAGACATTGCTAATTCGCGATCATGAAATTCTTTTAGCGATTTATATAAAATTCGGAGATTTTGCTACTCCTTGCAGTGTAAGTAGAGTTTTTTTTCCGGACTTTTTCATTTCCCGGGAAAGCGGGAATTTTTTTTAAATATCCCGGGATCCCGCTCCAGGGAAATAATACAAATTAAATTAGAAAGTTTGAAACACTAACTAACACTAACATATCTTATGTATTAATAACACATACATATATATTCTCATATGTTAATTAAATTTTAAGACAGGAACTATATTTTTTTATATTATAGTTTTTTAATTCCTCAAAGGTTTTTTCCAAAACGAAAAACGTTGTTATATGAGATCAAAAAAGTAAAATTATATAATTAATTGTGAAAGTGGTCTAAGTCATATGAATTTTTGTTTCGAAATATGAAATAAATCTTAAAAAACCTTCAATAAATATTTAATAACTATTATTTTACTGGATACTAGTAGGACTCTAAATTAAAATTTTGCATAATATAAGCATCATTTTTGATTTGTTCATATGTAATCTATTAAATATTTCGACCAATGCGATATATAGCTTATACCACTATGTAATTAATGGCACATATACATATAAGTGAACATAAATATAACATACACTCAGGGAAACGCTGCAACTTAAAAATAATAACGCGTCACATTAATTTAATAATTTTCAATATAATAGAAAATGTATGCTATGAGATACTTAAAAATAACTAAAATTAATAAATTAATACTGTAATTTAAAATTTGTCCATATGTAAATAAAAAATTTCAACACGACTAGACTTTCGTAATGTTCCTTCTGAATTCAATATGGGTTTTATTGATTTTGAGCTGTTTTTTTAGATTTTTCTTAAAAAACGGTCATACAATTGAGTTTTCCATTTAAAACAATTTTATTAAAAACAAAAAAAAAAAAGAATAATGATTTCAATACCTTAAAATTTGACAAAAAAATTTAAGTTTTTTTAGAAATACCAATATTTTCACAAATGCCACAGTGAAAGCAGCTGTTTCCTAAATGTAAAATAGTCAATTATTTATTTTATTATTTCCCGGGATCCCGCACGAAAAATCCCGGGAAATTTTAAAAGTGTAATTCCCGAGAATTCCCGGGACAGGAAATCCCGGGAAAAAACCCTAAGTGTAAGTGATTTCTTCAATGCATTTAGATATTTTCGCGAGCTTTTGTTTTTCTTTCGCGAACTTGTGATTTTCCGAGTTTATTATTTCTAACAGTTTTGGCGATTTCTAATGAATTTTAAAGATTGTTTCCGATTTTGCGAATTCTCGCAAATATTGCAAAAATTTAAAAATGAAAGCGAATTTTCGCAATATTTGCGATGGAAGCGAGTTGCCGATTTCTAATGAATTATGAGGATTGTTTGAAAGCGATTTTTTTTTATTTTTAACAGTTTTGGCGATTTATAATGAATTTTAAAGATTGTTTCAGAGATTGCGAATTTTCGCGAATTTTTGCAATATTCGCGATGAAAGCGAGATTTTCAAGTACATATTCTGATTCTTAAGTTTTTGCGAATTTTAAACTTTGCGATTATGCTGCTGCTAGAAAATTGTTGCGAATTTTAACAATTTTCGCAATTTTTACCAAATTATTGGCATTCCTTAGAGTTTTAGAGATATTTAATAAAAATTATGGCTTGTTTAAAATTTTGCATTTTTTGGCGAATTTCTGTTATTTTTATTTATATAAAAATATCCATAACAAGCAGAGATTTTTACTACACCGAAAGAATTTTGCTCCATAAATCCAATGAAACAATTTGATTAAAAATTGTTCACCAATCTAATGATAATTTCACAAATCCAATGAAAATTTCATGAATATTGTGAAACGATTTCATTGGAATTGCTTGCTTGATATTCTGGTTTCGTTAGAATATTTTATTGGATTTATGACAACAAATTTTCTAATTATTAAGAAACCCCTTTATATTTAAGTTATTTCATTCTTTTCATGAAATTATTTTATTGTTTCGATGAAGTTATTGCACTGCATTAATTACACTGTTAAATAAATTTGATGAATTTTTTAATAAAATAATTTTAACGAAACTGGTTTCATTAATCCAACGAAGCGTGACGTTGGTTGAATTTTAATGTATTTTTCATTAGATTAATGTCGAAATTCATGGAATTTCTGCCGAAAATTCTTTCAGTGTAGAGTTGTTGAGTCGTCAAAAAAGTTGAAGGCAAGTTTGTCAAACTATGCGAAGTTCATCGTTCTTCCAAATTGTCTTTTTAGCATAATCTTGAACGTAAAATAAAATAATATTTATGTAAAATAAATAGCAGAATGAAAAAACATAGGTCTAAAATCGTATTATCATAAAATATTTTTATATGAAAAATATGAGCAATATTTTATGACAGTCATAAACGTTTATGACTTACAACAAATATGACGCAATAGAACATTTTCTGAATTGGCTCAATATTTTAGTTGTAACTTTTAAGCCTAGAAAATTTTCCCACTATTTATTTTTGTGTAATACCGAGAAATTTAAGCAACCGCTCCAAAAACATCAAACTAAATTAATTCTAAATTAAATTAAATTTTATTTTATGTTAAGCTAATTAGCGAAAGAAAATATGTTTAATCTCGAACCCAAAAATTGGTTATAACGTCCCTTTTCATAATCTATGATAAAGACTTAACATGAACTTTAACCGCAAGTTGTTTATACAAAACTTGCCGATAAAGTCCCTGTTAGCTTTTCATTGTACATTGTGAAGGGAACCGTGTAAGACTTAACCTATAGAAGTAGTTAGTGAACTTTTATTTAAATTTAAGTTGTATTTAAATACGGTTTAATTTTTTTCAGTAGTTAATTTAAATTCTCATAAATTCTGATTGAAAATATAACAGCACTACACACTTTCCAAAACCATATGTGTTATGGAAAGCCAATTGCAGCAAGCCACAGCTGTTTAATGTAAATAAGAAAGTTAAGTTACCAACGTGTAGAAAATTGAAGTAAATAAAAAAAAACAAATTTAATGAAACAAACAGAAGCATGAGAATGCATTTTATATTTATTCCATAATATGAAACTATGTATGTTCTGCATATGTTGTGAAATATAAACGAAATTCTTTTTAAACCGACCACATGATGTTCATCTACATGTACGTTCAATAGAAACAGAGAAACTAAGAGCAAGAAACAAATTGAAAATACATAATATGCATTTAGAAAGCGAGCAGAGAAGCAAAATCATTCATATAAGATTGATAGCTCGGTATAGGAAATAACCATAAAACATGTATTTATACAAAAAACCCCGACTGCGACCAACTTTGAACCGTTAAACATCCTAAATGGTCATTCCAAAATTAAAAATCATAAGAGAAACCTAAAAATGATTTTAAAACACCTTTCGAATGATATCCATTTTGATATAGTTCGCCGACTTTTAATTTGTTTCGTATTTAGAAAATGGCGTCTGTTTGCCGCCATATTGAATTTTTACTTTTGTCATATTAAGACAAATCGATTGAAGTAAGAATCATTAAAATCAGTCTACTCGTTCGGTTTATATAAGGCCGCAAAGGAACACCCATACATACATACAAATGGGCATTTCCACAGAAAAGTCCACCTTTTGTCACGTTACGTTACTTTGTGATGTATCTTGTTTTGCAAAGAAAAACTAATGTTTTATATAATTTTTTGCATATCGGTGTAGAGCGCAATTAAGTATACATTCGGTAAAAACTAGAACGCAATCGAACAACATAGCTCTAAAATACAAGCTTAGTTGCATGGTGACTTAACGTGAAAAAAAGTGGAGTTTTCTGTCTAAATGCCCATATGTAGGCTGATAAACTCCCTTCTTTGCGTTGCGCAATCGGGTAAAACAAACGAAATGTTTATTTTTTTTTAAATAACAGAAAATGATCAACTATTTCTCTCAACCGTGAATTTTAATCGGATTAATCTTTCCCAGTACGGCTATTATTGTCTCTTCCAAATTATTATTTTTTAATTCAAAGTTTAGTTTATCTTTAAACAGCCATCACCAACCAACGATATGATTACAAAATATTTTTAATTTAAACTTTAAATATTTCTTAAGATTTTAAATGACACACTTGGCAATAGAGTTTGTCGTAAAATAAAACCAACAAAAAAATTTTCTGAAGTAACACATATAAAATCTATTTGGATATTTTTAAGTAGTTTTTGTATAAATATAAATCACGAGAGGCCGACCTAATAACAGCATTCGGTTTTGCCCAAATATAATACACACTTATGTACTGTGTCTGGCAGAACTTTTTTAAATCTTTTTTATACTCCGATTGTAAATAAGTATAAGTGCCAAATAAAGGGTGTTATAAGTTTGTAGTACGTGTCTGTATATTTGTGTGTTTGCACAAGTCCTCGACCAAATGGATTTGTGATCTAGTTTTTTCTGATGACTTGATTGAGTGTGTTCTTAGCTATGTTTGAAGCAAATCGGTCCAGGCGTTTAGATTATATCACATTTTTTCTAGATGTATTCCATGGAATCTGTGTGTAGCTGCCAAACGGCTAGATCGATTTTAAATTGGTGTTTCTTTACGTTTGAAAGGTGGCTTGATATAATATTTTCTAGGCTATACTTAAAGGAAATCGGCCCAGTCGTTTGGAAGTTGTAATAAATTTTTTTTGAAGGGGATTTTTAAAATGTTTAACTTTTGTTATTCATTTATAAAATGCATATTACCAAATATAAAGACCTCAATGGGTTAAAATTTTTATAACAGAAGAACGGATTTTCCCGACCACCTTTGAATCTTATGAAACTTAGGGCGACTTTTTGTTTTTTTCTCTAATTAGCTAATCCGAAAATTAACTTAATCTCACATAATTGAATTTGATGTTTTTGAGTGGTAGTTTAAACTTTTTGTTATGTGTAGTATTACCATACTGAGGAACCAAATAGTGGCAACATTTTCTGTGCAAATTCGTACATTTTATCAACGCACTTTGATTTTTTGTGGGAAGAAGGAGAAACTCTCATATGTTATTATTTACAAGTAAAATATTGCGAGTCTTAAAGGAAATAAATATACAATATAAAATATATATATAAAATATATATATTATTTAAGTGTTTTTAAATTGTTTTTTTTTCATGTACTTGAAAATAATAACAAAAGGTTAACATATTAAATAATATTAGCACTACAAATTGGATTTTTTTTTAGTTCATTGGAACTAAATATATGTTATTTTTAATATAATAATTATGTATTTTGCTTATTATTTTATTCTCTGTAAAATAGATTGCGAATGAAAATGAATTAAAAAAAATTTATTTTACCATATAATTTTTACAAAAAGTTATATGTTTCACAAGAGCTTGTTGTCAGTACTAAAGTAAGATTAAACCACCACGATTGGCCGCTTAAACTAGCAAGTAAACCCATATAATCGACTACCCAAAAATTGCAAATGAAGATTAAGGTTAATTTAATCTCTAATCTTCAACTCAAAAAGTCGCCCTTAGTTGTCTTTTTGCACGTTACTTATATATATATATACATATATATATATATATATATATATATATATATATATATATATATATATATATATATATATATAAAATTTTGGACTTCCAGCTTCTGCTTTTCCTGAGATATGGCGTGTCAAAAAATGAAAATATCATTAAAAACACATATAAGTATTCTGCCATTATTGCTAATATCTTCAAAAGTTTTTAAGATACAGGGTCGAAATTGGTCCCATTTAATAGGTATTGAGAATAGCTTTAAAAGTGCATTTATTTTAAATTTTTTTCTGAAAGGTCAAAGATCACTGTCACATGATTTAACGTTTGGGGAACTATATCTCAAAAAATTAAATTTTTAAAATTCTAAAAAAAATATATGTTAATCCTGACAGTCTTCTGCATTTACTGTCAAAAAATTTGACAAAATTTGAAAATTAGTTCCTGAGATATAGACAATAACTTGAAATTATTTGGAAAATTGTTAAACTATATTATATTATATAATTATACTATTTTAGTACTATAGAACATTCGTGCAAAATTTTTTACAATTCTAAGAGGGTTAGATAAAAAATTAGGTTTTTTTTTGTTGATTTAAAATGGAATTAACCCCAATATATAATATTGTGACGATATTAACAAACTGTTAACGAAATATCGAAAAAATCAATTACAATTTTATAAAAACGACATCGAGTTTAACAAGAATATATTAACGATTTGTTTTCTTTTTAACCCCCTAACCTAAAATGGGGTGCTATAAGTTTGTATTGTGTGTCTGTGTATCTGAACCGATTTTGATTTAGTTTTTTCTGTTTCAAAGGTGACTTGATCGAAAGGGTACTTGTTTTAAGAAAAACGATCCAGCTGATTAGAAGATATCCCATCCTTTCTAGATGTGTATAGGTATCAGGGATTTTTAACACTTTAAATTTTTGTTTTTACAGGCAAATCCAGGTATAACGAATCTCGCTTTAACGAAAATCCGATATAACTGGACGTTCGTTACATTATCAACCTTATATAGCGAATACTAGCCTAATTTTAGACTAGATATAACGAATGATGAAGAAAAACTCGGAAAACAAAAAACAAAAACTTTCTAGGAGCATATTTCCAAGATTTTGTTATACCTTGTACAGCGAATATTTTGATAAATGTGTACTCTGTATAACGAACCGAAAAAAAATATTAAACAAAATCTACAGCAGCAATGTAAATGCAAAAAAAATGCGATTTCGTTTATTTGCATTTGGTAGCTAATTTTAAAATAAATTACTCTCATTCTTTTTATTATATTGTATCATGTCTACAATAGTAATAATTGAAATAACATTTGAAAAAATCTTTGCGTTTTAACGAATGAGCCTGACATTATACTGTTCGTTATACCGGGATTTGCCTGTAAATTATTTTCATTAAACCTTAGGGCAAGTACCAATAAACTGATAGTTTTGCTCAATTATTTATAAAATTCGGTTGTACTTAGGTAATGAAATGAATAGGCTTCTTCGGTAGGCCACTATAAATCACTTTTTTGCTGGTGGCTTTTTCCATTGACTTTTTCGTTTGGTAGGCAGAATGTGAGAATGAAAAATAAACAAAAACCTTTAAAAATGTGCAATCTAAAATACGTTTAAATGTTTGGAAATTGCATTTTTGAAAATGTCCCAAAACACTAGTCTGGCAGTGTGTCGTTGGCCTGCGTAAAATATACAGCGACAACAGAAAATCTCTAAACAAATGCCATACTATTGAAACAGTATAAGCAACAACAAAACAATGAATGGCAGCCTTTCAAATCACATACAACAAAAACAAATACATACATGCTAAATTCAATAACAATGTATGTATGTTTGCAAATTGCATGTACTAAAATTGGGCTGCCAGATTTTTTGTAAAGAAATTATCGATAATGTTAAAGAATAGTTTTTAAATATAAATATTTGGTGGATATTAATATTTAGTTTTAACGATTTTATAAAGTCTATTATTATTATTATTATTATTATTACAAGCATACGGTGAAGAATAACTCCATTATGAAATTCACTATCCTGGATTATTCAAAATGATATAAGTATGTAGCTAATCGTCTATCTTCTGGCTTCCAAATCGTTTTCACATGTTTTCTTGCGGGATCGGATGTTAAAACACATGCTACACCTGTTTAAATTGAAATTTAGAAAGTAAAAATTAATAGTATGTGTCCTAGCATCCACATTTAAAAGAAAACAATTTGAAAATTGACAATTTTAAACTTTTCGTTTTGTTTGTTTTCACTTTTGAGCAAAAAACTCGTATTATTTTCACAACACTATTAACAAGTGAAAAGAATACGAGTTTTTTTTGCCAAAAGTATATTGAGTTAAAAGGAGATTATGTTGAAAAATAAATTTTTATTTTGCAAACAAAAACTGTGTTTCATTCAAAAAGTCACAGACTTATTGATCCACCCTCGTATATACACATTTGATTGCACATATAAAAAGAGTTTTATTTGTAGTGTTTTCACACTGAAAGTTAAATCCTGGTTTTAACTTTAAAACCATAAACATCCGATTTAGCGTTCACACTGCAAGCTTGATAAATTCAGGTTTTAACTCATAGACTGTCTACAAACTTTGTTCAAAATAAAATAAATCTCCCGCAGAAATGAGTGTATTTGTTGCTGAATTTTTTCTTCTTTTTATAACACCACTTATCTGACAAACTGTACAACAACTGTTTTTGTTTGTATAAAAAACTCAGCAATTTTACAATGCGTTGTAAAATGGAAATTAGTTTATATTTTGTAAAGAAATATTTTAAAATTATGGAACTACTTATACAAAGTGAAGAAGTGCTTGGAAATCAAGTTATTGTATATAAAAAATGCACAAATACATTACAAAATAAAACTTTTTTATCGGCAGATCGATGTCAGTCATATTGTCGATTTTCACTTCCAAGAAATCAATGAAAATATTTTCCTTGTTTTCCATCCAAAATATTCCTTCTATCCGCAATTTTGATTAATGATTACTATTACGATTGCATATATTTTTAAGTTGCAAATCTTTCAATCGGTATCTATTCTTATTCTCTGACATAAACATTAACAGCTGCTTTCAGTCATTTTAACTTGGCAGCATTAAATTTCGCACAGCGAAAACAAGGTTGCATTTCATAAACACCTACTTCAAAAATGGTTTTAAGTTGGTTTTAACAAATCATTATTGTGGCAACGCCTTTTTTTTTTGAAATGCAAATATGTAAAAAAAAATTAAAATTAATGTGTATCTACTTGCACTAGGTACTGTATATGTTAAATCTTGTTTGGAAAAACGTTAACTGCGTGTGAAGAAACTCTTGTATTTTTTTTTTTTTTTTGATTTATTTAAAATAAATAGAGGGTAATTTAGGTGATGGCCAATAATAGTTTAAAATTTAATAAATTTTAAATTTATTTTACAACACAAACTGGAAAAACTTTTAAAGCCACTTAATACTAAACATTAAAAAGATATTAAAAGAAATAAATAAATAAATATTGACGGTATTTCATAAGACACATTTTGAACCTTTTAAATTAAAGTACGGCTTAATGTACACAAATATTAATAATTTGACATAGTTCACACATATTAATTTTTGAAGTATGTAAATGCATACATACATACAGTGTGAAATTGTGGAGAAAATAGTCAATTAAAAAATGCATTTACTATATTTGAAAGTTTGCATTTCGAAGAAAGAGAAAACAAATTTAATTTAAAAACTTTCAATTGAATTTGTTTTCCAACATCTCTTAAGTCTGTTCAACAACTGCACGTAATTGTTGTAATATGACAGTGCTGTTCATAATTATAAAGCCACTGCACACTGCAATATTTATATTCCTAAATCACGAAAGATGTAAAAGAAACGTATGGCAAAAAGAAATGAAAATGGCACTTTCATTCTTCTTGCAACATAATATCATGCTAAAGTTTTAGATTAGTTTTATAGTAAAAATATTATCGGGCAGAAAAATAAGTTTTCTTAATTTTTACAATGATAGTACATATTTACTCGAGATGGGCGAGTGTCGGGGTTTTTTAGTGACACTAACTCGCTCGACTCAACACGAATTGTTTGTGGCAAAAAATCTGATTTCGTGCAAAATTGACACGACAAACACGAAACGATATTAGATCTAAAATATGTATGAATGAATTTCTAGTAGCAAAAAAAAATTATATTTTGTATCGTCAAACACACAACACCAGTTTATTTGTTGTTACTGTATGGGCCTCTGAAGCTTAAAGTTTTGTACGTAAACCGATAGTATTAGCTGGCAGTGCCGACTCGGCGCCGTATTTTGAAAAGCGACTCTTGAAAGAAATCAGTTAAATTTTCTGATCTTCAATACCATACCAAATATTCAGTATCGTGTTAAGCGTTTTGGTATTCGTGTTCATGTGGTGTCGTGTTGGAAAAATTCGATATGCGCCCTTCTCTAGTACTTACGCCCATCTCCAGTACTACCAGTGGCAGTTTCTATTTGGCAACGTCGTATAACACTTTGATAAAATAATCCAATTTTTCACCACAAACAAATGGATAAGTTGTTATTAATAAAGAAGTATTGTGAGCGAATTTCTTGCACAAATGATTTAAAAAATGCACTTCATATTTGGCTTTAATTTTTATGATTTTTTTAATCCACATTCAAATCGCATACAACCCACTCTTTAGAGCTTATTATTGATTTCCAAGAAAATAATTTGTCAATACTAAGACCCATCTGGTGAAATATTGCTATAGAATAAAATTTGTTCCTCAACTTATATGAAATACTGTATGTATATATTTGCAATTGTAAATGCATACATATTTAGTTATGTACATACATACATATGTATTTATGTAGTGTGTATGGCATTTGTTCTACTTCATTTTTTCCTGCGTTTTTTTTCTACCATTTCTTTGCCACAGATTTGCCTCTAGTATTTTTCCAATTTCATTGAAATTGATGTTTAATACAATTTAAGCTTCCAGTTTCTGCTTCGCTTTGTTCATCTAATGCATTTGCTTTATTGTCTTCATCTTAAATTACAAATGGGATAAATTTAACGTACATACATATGTATGCCGATAATGGTTTGCGAGGTCGGGTTAAATTTTTTTTGATCCATAGAGAATAATAAATAAAACTCTTAAGAATAGTGTAAGCATTTAAGAATTTTTGAGTTTACATACGACGGTCCCAAAACTAAACGGCCGCCCAGATGTATAGATTTCGCAGTTATTAGAAAAACCAAAAATTAAACCAATGAAAGAAAATTCGAATTTAACCAAGACGAATTCACATAAGGTGAATCAGCTGACTTAACTTCCATGCTGTCAAATGAATCAAAACGTTAAGAAATATTCTGACAGCAGGGAATTTTACACTAACAAATAAATATACAATGCGAATACGCAGAGTTGCAAATCAAGACCACCTTGTATCAATTCGCCTTGAATTTAACCATGGATTATTTTCTATTTTTTAACTTGAAATAATTTCTCGGTGGCAAAAGATTTGCCAACAAATGAAGAAGTGGAGTTTGCGATTGATGGCTGTTTTAAGGAGCTAGTTAGTATACGAGTATATAAACAGGATTTCGAAACTGCAGCAACATTGTTTTATTAGAAATAAAAAATTCTAACTACAGTTTTTTTCAGGATGAGAGAAGAGAGGACTGACAAAAGGTAAAAATGCAACAAAGTTCTAAAAATGTATGTGTGTGTCCCTAAATACCAAACTTTCTGAAAAAGTTCAGGAAATAAAAGCATTGGTAACAAAAAGCGCAACAACGAAAGTTAAATTTAAACATACTATTACTATTATTCAAACTCACATATATACGTGTTTAAAATTTCATTCTTAAACATGAGCTTAAACACAACGATTTTGAGATGTTTTATCATAAATTGACTTGTTTTGTTAAACATCTCAAATGAGATGTTTTAGATTTAAACATTTCGTTAAACACGTAAATGAAGTATGTTCAGTGCGTTTTTGATAACTCCGGCAATTTTGTTTTGTTATCAAATGCCGGCACGTGAAAAAATTATTTGCTACGCAAGTAATTGCTTAATAAATATTAAGTAATTTATAAAAACATTTATTATTTGAAGAAGGAAAAATACAACAAATAAACAAACAGAATTGTTCGGAATTTTTTGCAAACACAATAGTTTACTGACAAAACGTCAACCTTAAAACTCAAAATACTTGTCTTAAACTAGTTTGAAAACATGAGTTAAGTTAATTAAGTTTTTATGAAAATTAGGGAAACACTTTTTGGTTTGCCTGGCATTTGGTTGGTATCAATAAAAAAGAAGCTAGCAACCCTTCATTTAAAATTGAATAAATTTAATAAAATTCTTAATGTATCTTTGAGAAATAATCGTTTTTTATTTTGCCTTATCCTTTACGTTTTTATTAATGTGCATGCATACCTATCTTTCATAATTTTTTAGTTCTTATTAAAGTTGATTTAGTGTTTGAATTATTTAAGACCTGGTCACACTACTTTATTAGATGAGTGTAGGTGTATGTGTGTGCGCACAATGGCAACCCAACAAACAAGACATTTCACTCCAAACCTTAGATTAAATTATATTAAATGAAATACACATACATACATACGTATTAACAGCCTTATTTATAAAACTTATTAAGGCTTTATAAAGGCTTAAAAAGAAAAATTTTGTATGACAATTTTTCTTAAAAATAAAGGATTAATGTTCATTCTTAAGATAGATTCATCTCTAAAAAAATTAACAAAGCAAGAACAACAAGCAAGTTGTTTGTAGAGGGTGGTCCAAATCAGAGCTGTTAAATTTCGACTACGATTAGGAATCAATTAGATTACATTTTAAAGAATATCTGATAAATATTTGATTACGATTACTAATAATCGAAAAGTAATCAGAATTATTTGAAAATACTTCAAAATAATCAAAAAATCAAAGATTACTTTTGATTATTAATAAATAATCAAAAGGAATTAGAAGTAATCTTTAAATATAATCGGTTTATTTTTTGATTGCTTTTGATTCTTTTTGATTATTTTGTTGTAATTTCAAGTAATTTCAATTAATTTTCCATTATTAGTAATTAATAATTACTTTACCTTTCAAAAAAAAATAAAAAGAAATCAAAATAGTAATCAGCACGATTACACCATTACTTAACAGCTATGGTCCAAATACACCTATCTTTTTAAAAACTAAACGAAATGACCCAGCAAAAATAAATTTTGGTATCAGTACACAGTAAACAAAAACTTTTATGTCTTCCCAATGAGCTTTGCTGAAGCACTATTATTAATGGAAGCCAACCAATTGTATGGATTATATCTAATCGCATATATTTTCTATATATTAAGTGCATACTCTCTCCCTTAAGAGGATGCAGTCACGTATGTTAATGTGAAGTCCCATGCATTTAAAAAAAGAAGAAAATTCACTGAACTCCCATGTTTATTTAATTTAAATAATGTGCATAAAAGTCATGATGTTTATGCATCTAACATGCTTAGAAAAAAGCTGATTGTCCGCGACCTACCAAGTGGAACATCTATACAAATATCATGTAATCCGGAAGCAGGTTGGTAAGCGACAGTTATGCTTTCAATCACCAGTAATTTTTCATGAACTGAACTTAATTCCCTTTGGTATATTATGACTTTTTTGGGAAATAAAAAAGTTTGCGAAAATTGGAAAACAATTCAGAGTCGAATAAAAATGTTTGTTGAAAATAAATTTTTTTGTGAATTTTTCTATGAACATACGAATTTTTTTTAGCCTATTTCAAGAATTTATTGGTTGAAGTCTATTGACTGTTTCGCAGTTTCTTAAGCAGAAACGAAATGCTTACTTATCCAGGAACATATGAAAATTGTCTATATTCAGGAGTCGACGATAAGTAAAAAATTTTCAAGACTTTTTGACGGTTTCTCGTTCTATCTCACAACATATCTGTGGTGTGGATGTTTCTAGATTATTAGCGTAGTATGTATTTTTCTTCAACGCTACTCCAGAAGAAAAATTCCAAGGCTGTGAAGTGGCCAATAAAAGTCTCCAGGACGACTGATAACACAATTAACGAGTTAATGCCCGTAATTTCCACGTACAGATAATTTACCCAATTTTACCTACGAGTTTGTTGTTGTTGTTGTTGTTGTCGGCACGCATAGTACAACGCCGGTGACCATGGGCGTTATTCACAAGCAAAACAGTATTAAGAACTTCTTGCAGAAACTTGCCTATATCACACCCTGTGGCAGCTTCATTCCGGCCAACATTTATTGTTGACAAACACACTGTTTGGGCAGCATAGCCCTCACTACATATTTAAATAAGTTTGCAATATTTCCCAAATTTTTTCAAGTGTAAGGCGAAGTCTGGTATTGAATGACAGACAATTTTTCTAGCAAAAAAAAAAATCTGTCTGTGTCAAAAGAACATCCTGCAGAAAATTTGGTGAGTGTTACCAAAAGAACCAAACGAGATATGGTGTAAATGCCCTGCAGAAAATTTGGTGATAATTGAGCCAAGCTTACTCGTCCTATGACTTGAGAAAATGCGAGTGTTATCAAAAGTACGGAGAAGTGCATGGTGAAAAAAAGACATATCGTGTAAATGGTCACATATTCACCATTATCGTGATGTATCGTCTTGATCTTGAGCCAATTTAATTTGGATTATGTGTAGTAAGTATTGCAGTAAACGGCACCGAACATGTTCGATGTGGTTGAACATATGGACCTATCAAATAGTGTGTATATAATGTTAATTGTTCTCTCCAATGTGACCCTGGAATCAGTCCCGTAACTGTACTGATATATTAACCTAAGTTTAACTGGTATTTATACTTTTGAAATATGAGTGGCCCTGTGGTGGAGTGGGTAGTGTGCAAGCTTTTCATATATTATAATCAACACCAAATATGTCCCTATGAGATAGTTCAGTGACAAGATACAAATTATAAATTAACCCACCCCATCCTGGACCTGGAAGTGTTAGAACTCGGATTAGTCCCTATCACTTGAGGACGTGACTGAATAGTCTTGTGTCAGTTCCATTCCTCGCAGGAATATGATATAAAAAGATGCATATGTACTTGTACGTGCACCACAAAGTATAAAGTGTTTTACAAAGCAGTATTCTCTCACTGAGTGTTCGTAGCCACTGTTTTTTTTTTTTTTTTGGAAAATACTGGTGTAAATCTTTTGCAATTTTCTTAAGATTAGCAGACTAGATTATGAAGAGAGTATGCAGAGATAAAAATTAAAATTTATTAAGTCTCACCATGCAAATATGTAAAAAAAATAATCAGTCATCACCTGAGCACTTGCGCAGGTCTTACTAATGGACCTTGTATGCATATAAAGATTATGCATTAAAATTCTTATTTCCACACTTTTGGCCTTGTGTTTGTTGGGAAAATGGTTGGCATGTGTATGGGTGAGCTTTATTAAGAGTAGTTTGTTTTTTTCTCATTTATATATGTATATATTTTTTTTTGCTTTATAATCTTTTGTATTCTTAATGGGTTTTTAAGGTTTTAGCCGTTGCACAAGTCATTATTCTGTAGATTTTTCTTTTAACTGTATTAAGTGTGTTGCCGTGGCTTTAACGAGGTAAATTCTTGTTTTCTTAATTTCTTTATTTTTATTTTTAATATCTTTCTAGTTCTTGTTTTTTTATATATAGAGAATGCTTTCTGGTACAGGCACTTCTTTGGTTTTCTAATTTTGCTTTTAGAGGCTTTAAGTTAAGAAAATTACTTGGGGGGTTTTTAATTTACATTAAAGATGGAGAAGATACAGATAAATAATACACATAGATGCAAGTAAAATGTATGTAGCAGGGTGTGCACTAGTCTATCAAGCAATTTCGCTAAAAACACGAGTAAATTTCAGATCGAATTCTGATAGCCAAATTACAGCAACGGAGGAAATAAAAACCCGGTTTTAGCAGTACTGAAGATCAGCAAAATGAACAAGTTTATTGGTGTTATTTTGGGCGGTAAATTAATTTGGAAGCTGCACATAATGGTAAAGGCGAAGATGAAGCTGTCACGCTTTACTTCTGCAGAAAAGCTACAAGAGCTTATACAAAAGAGCTTACATTGAATATATAAAACAGCTGGTTGCTCGATTCGTTTGTAGAAAATCATTGAGATATCTAAACAATATGGATGACTTCGAACAAAGTTCAAACAGTTGACAGTGCACACCATTTCAAAACGTCGTCGACATGTATTTATTAAGAACGCCGCAAGCACACAATTAGCGCAACGGTTTCAGAACTGATGCTCATGATTAAAATATGTTGCAACTTTGGAAATGTACCAGAGAACAATAATGAGTAGTGATAAAGTGAGTAGAGTTAAACCATGACTTATAATTTCTTGTAATTATGCGCACTCATACTTATTGCAATGTTGTCTATAAATCAGATTCACTCGAAAGTTTTAAGTGTGCAACGAACTCATACTTAGCAACATTTGTGACATTGTTGATTTCGACTCTCCTCAATCACTGTGGAAGATGCAAAATAAGTATAATTCACAATGCGAACTTCGCATACGAACATTAAAGTTCTCATTTTGAGCTTATGTGTTTCTCTGTTGCTTTTTTTTTGCAGGAATTGAAAAACAACACTATTTACTGCTATTGCAAACTGTGTAATGATTAAACTTTTAAATACATGCAATGAGTTAAGTGAGCTGAATCAATGTGAGTAGTGTAAGTATTTTCCTCAGATTATAAATTACACTGAGGTGATGTGTGAGTGTGGTATGAATATGAATGTCGACGTCGCATTCATATTTATTGCAACCTATACTTATATATCAATCTTATTTTGAGTGTGCGTACATCAGAGTAGTTGAGTTTAAACAATGTCTACGCATTTATATTTAAAATTTCATTCGTCAGTATGAATAGCGAAAAATGATTCATTGCTGATTACTGTTATGTACACGATATATGCAAATTCCACATCGGAAATGTCTGTATTCATCCCAGTTCCAAATATTCGCTGGGAACTCATTTTCTCTGAGAATAGAATTCTCGTATACTAACCAAGTTGCAATAGAAATAAAAAGTGAGAGAGAATTTCGAATTTTCGAAGTCTGAGCTTTTTTGTTTTCAATTATTTTAATTTACATGAAATTATTTTTTAAAATGCATGAAAAAGGAAAGAGGGGAATTTGGCTGATTGAAACATTTTGGACGTTAGCCTAAGTAAGTATTTACCTAAGCACTTGCTGCGGAAGAAAATGACAAAAATGTCCGTAATTTATTTGCGGTATATACGAGTATTACCACAAAGTGAAAAACACATTTAGTGAAGTATTGGACCAGGAAACTCCACAAACTGAAGTGTTTTTTGTTTGATGCTTTTAAACTTATTATATTTGTATATTGTGATTCTGAATTGGGTAATTATTTTTTGCTGTAAGCTCTTATATGATTCTCCTCAGATCACTTTTGATGACTAAAAGCTGGTTTATCGCTTGGGTGATTGAAAAAGGATTCACTTATGGTCCATTTATATGATCAAATAATGATTTCTTGAAAATTGAGGAACAAAATGCAAAGAAACCGTAAAAAGGCGATTTAATGATTTAATACTACCAGAAAATTGTAAAAAAATGAATCAGCAAATTGTATCATAAATGATACTTTGGTATGATTCATCTGTAGGGTACAATTTTTGCACAACGGGAGTATCATTTATGGTGGAAAAAAAACTCATATACAGTTATTTTTCAAGTCAAGCTGATTCGGAAATACAAAACGCCAGCTGGGTATTAACAGTCTTACTATAAACATATGAAGTTTTTTTTAGCTAATTTCAAAATATTTTGGTTTAAGATCTACTGACGATTTCCGTGAAACAGGAATGAATTGCAGATAAACATTGCTTTATCAAAAAAAAGCAAGCAAAATTTTTATATTAACTAAAAACTTTTTGTCAAATAAATATACTTCGTTGTTTCTTATATACGAGCACATGAGACTATATCAGACTTATTATCAGACCTTTCGGATTCAGTACTTGACACAATCACAAAATAGTTTACAAATAATTTTAAATCGGCAAAAAATATCAATGAAAAATTACGTGCCAGCTGGCAATCAGAATTTCTGGGTTGCCAGAAATCTCTAATTGTTATCGGTCGGTAACACAGTTTTTAACACAGTAATGCTAGGGACACAACTGGGACAAACGACGAATTTTTCGGTGCGAACTATCGTCATAAAAAATAAAACAAATTTGTGCATATGAAAATTAACACAACACCGCCGTACAACGAAATTCGTCGTGCGTGACGAACTCTGAGATAGATTTATTTCTATTTTGTACGCCTACGAACGACGAAAAAACAAAATTGAGAGAAAATTCTCTCTCTCCCTCAACTTTATCAAATATGAGAGAGGAATTCGGTGAGTAAATTCGTCGACGTGGACGAAATTTGTCGTTCGTCCCAATTGTGTTCCTAGCATTAAGCGAAATTTCAACTTACCGGAAATCTAAACTTAAGTTCCTCTGATGCGTTGAAGCTCGTTTCGGCGGATTACTGCCATTTCCAGACCCGCACGGGCCATTTACCCCACTGCCAGGAGTACCGGCTGCTAAACTCAAATTTGGACGACCATGAACCGAGGGCATTGAGTGATTGATAAAGCGACTCAAACTCAAACGAGGCTTTGAGTAGCGCGCATGTTTTGGCGTTGTTGCCGCTGAATTGGCCGGCGTACTGCCGATGCTTGAATTATTGGGCGGCAAGGAAGCCAAACTGCTGCTACTATTTGGCATTATAATGGGCAATGTAACGTGTGATGATTTTAAAAAAACTGGCACATATTCGGATGCCGTCGATGACTGAGAGCTGCGACGCGTAACCATTGTAGGCGACGATGGTTGGGAATAGTCGTTGCTGCTGACGTCGCAACCAGTAGCGGATGAACAAGAACTTGGACCAGAATTGCACAGAGCCAGAGATGTATTTGAAGTGGAAGAAACAGATATTGAAGAGGATGATGATAAAAATGAAGGAGATGATGTATTACTATTCAGACTCAAATTCAGACTTTTGGCGGGACTTGGTAAAGTGGCTGTACAAGTGTTATTAGCAGCAGCTGATGCCGCTGCTGCTGCCGCTGTGGGCGCTATGGGACTATGAACGACAGTACTGTTGCTTTGATCGCTGGAACTACTACTACTGGTGGTGCTGATGCAGGCCGTTATCGAATGTTCTGACTCATCGTCGTCCACCTCGTTTAAATGAAATGTGGGACTGCTGGTCAAACTGTGCTGACCATTTGTCATATTGGCATAATCAGCTAAATTCTCCCCTAAAGATTCTTGACAATTGCCATTCTCTAGCTGAGTTGAGGCTAAAGAATTTTTGCCACCATTCATATTACAATCGGCCGCAGCTGACTCCAGGGGAGAGGGCGTCAAACGTACTGTTTGTAAAGGAACATGATCGACTACATCAACGCCCGCCACCGCTGATACCGGTCGGAAATTCAGCATATCTGCTTCTAGCAGCTCATCGGCTCCCACTATGGGCGACAGCAGTTTGTTGGCTGTATCAATTTCCCTTATATGCCTCAAATATTGATAGCTGTTATCCTGGGCATTGATGGCCGCCTTCTTTTTCGAGGAGGATGTGGTCAGTGTGTTTGCAATCATGCTCAAATTATTATGTTTGCTATCGTTGGCGCCATTATTTGACCCGGTCGCATTGTTGGCTTGTTGGCTCGAGTTCTTTTTGCCCTTAAATGCAGATATAACGGAATTCATTTTGTTTTTTTTATTATAAAATATTATTTTTTTAGGAGTAAAAGAACTTTAGTGAGTATTTGATAAGATTTCTGTTGATATTGCCAGTTCTTTAACTTTTGTTGCGTTTTTTTTAATAAATTTTAATAATTTATTTAGCGTATATGAAAGTATTTTTTTTTTGATGATAGGAAGCGAAATGTGTTTGATAAATTTATGCTGGCAGCCTCAAGCCATTCTTCTGAAAATCACAACCATTGCAACTGAGCTTTAAATTTCTGTTTAAGCTTCTCAACATTATTTTTCCTTTAAAATCAAGACATCTTGTTGAAATAAAAAAAACTTCTTCAATATTCTTAAGGCGGCTACAGCAAAAGTTTTACACTTTGCATGAAGCGGCAATTATTCAGGTGGTTCATGGCGTTAGCTGTAAAGAGAGAATTAAAATAATATTTTGAATAAAATCTTTTTTATATTTTAAACTTAAACAATAATCTCCCTTTAAGGTTAAATACAAAATAAAAAACTTTAATTTGAACTACAGCTTAGAAAGAAGCCCACACACACATTTAGCTGACCAATCCGGCCATATTTGGTTTTGCTTAGTCTAAAAAATTTTGCTATTTCTGGTGTCTACTGAATCCAAAGCAACATTTGCTATTATATTTATAGTCATAGCAAATGCATGAATCATTCAATTTACATATGTATATAACAACTAATTAATTTTTCTAAAACATGTTTACTTGCAATTTCATTGGACGCCTCATTAAGTGTTAATGAGTTTACCTTTTTGTTGAAAGTAACCTTATCAATTTTGACATATTTTTGAATGCACAAACAATACGACGAATATAACTGGCAAAAGTTATTGTACTATTTGCTTAATTTTTTTTTTAATTTTTGTGTGCAATTTTTTATGTTTATTTTTTTTTGTTTGCTTCAATAAAATGTGGATGAATAATTAAATGTATTTGAAAAGAAAGTAGAGCTATTGTAGTCCCTCCCTAGTCAAAATATCAACAATATTGCAGTGTTGTCAATAAAGCGATTTTATTTTGCAAGGTGCAAGGTTTCGCAGAGGCAACAAAGTTTTAAAGGCAAGGCCAAACTAACTGTAAGTTTTATCGTGATAGTAGGTACATATGTATAGACTTTGCGAGATGTTTATGCAACCAGGCAGATTGCATTATCGCACAGAGGAGTATTTGAGCCAAACAGCTGGCCATTACTTTTTTTAGTTTATATTGCTTGTGAAAAGTTATTGAGTGTCCCTAGATCAATGTAACTCCGCAGAAATATGTCTTGTAGTCCAAGGCTGGTAAATATTAAAAATAGGAAAATTCGGACAAAGGGGAAAAAAGTTCCTCTCCGAGTAACTAATACTACATCTGAAAAATTAACTTTTTTTCTTAACTTTTCCCATACTTTGGTTTAGCAAATGCAACTTTTAACGTCGACGAAAGTTCAAAACCCAACACTTGTACCCAAGAGACCGTAAGATGCCATTTTCGTCCTCTGTTTCTTTTGTGGGCAGTGAAAAAAATATTATTTGCAAAAATAATGTAAATACATATTAAAAATAATTCTTTCTGCCAAAAAAAACCGACTTCAATGCAAATATCTGATAGAAGAAGATAAGAAGTACGTGAAATAAAAAAAATCAAGTTTTAATGGACGTAACTCTGCCCATTTTTTTAACTTTCAAATTGTGTAATTAAAAGAATATCATAAAATTATATTTAAAAAAATGGGGGCATGTTTCCGCCCACTTTTTTACAATGGGACCAATGGGAAACTATACCCTCTCAAAAAAAAAGAGTTACTGAAGTCGATTAAAAATATACTACTTATGCAAAATTAAACTAAATTAGGTGTTAACGAGTACCTCCATACAATTTGACATTAAAAATGGTCGCATTACGTAATCTTAATCCACCTCTAAGTCCTAACATGATTTTTAATGTGAAGTTTCATGGCAAAACTATTTAAGACCATGTTCAATTTTGCCACTTATGCTAACTTCATGCCAATTTTTGCTTATACATAGGGGCGTTTATGACTGACAAAAAGATTTCTTACACATATTTACTCATATTTAAATGAGCAAAAACAGATAAAAAGTAAAATTTAAGCAAAATCACATAAAAATGCCAAAAGTTTTTTTCCTGCGTCTGAAATGAGAGATTTTAAATTAAATTGTAGTATAATGCAACTTAACTTTTAAATTCCTTTTTTTTAAATTTATATTTTTTTAATTGATTCAACATTAATAATCAAGATATTTTTTTTAAATAAAGATATCTATTGATCAAAACATTCAGTGAAAAAAAAAATCAACGTGATGCCTTCATTCCTTTAGCCACAAAAAAGGATCGCATAAACATATTGAAACAGAAAAAAAACATTAAAAACTGATTTAATTTTCTTCACTTTCCAGCTTTCTGGCTCAAATACTACTCTGTGTGTCGATCGCATAGTGTGTGTAGACTTTTTTATGGTTGCTTCCGAATTGCATTCGAAGTTTCAAAAACATCAAAATGTTTTGGTGTTTATTAGTTGCACTGTCTGTGTTAAAAAAATTTGCAACATGTAACAGAAACGTCTTGCCTGAACACGTTGCAAAGTGTGTAGCTAGCATGAGGTTTAGTCATTTGATGTTGCCACAGTTTCGTAAGTTGCCATACTTTCTAATTTATAGATTACAGCCATATTCAAGTTTATTTATTTGAACAAAATATGACACAAAACCAACATAATATATAACACAATTAAAAACAAATACATACAAAAAGAACGAATAGACAAAAATTGTATCGCTTTGTTTGGAATTGAGCATATAAAGAAAACAAGTCATTGTTAATTTTAATTATTATTGTTCGAACTCACTTCGAAGCCAGTAAGTACATATGTATTTTTAACAATCGAAAGTAGGTATACGGTATCCGCTGCAATGTTGCCACAATACAAAAAATTTATTATTTATTATAATCACTACTTGTTGCTCTTTAAAGTCAAATGCAAGCATTGGCCCTTCCCAGTTAGAAAAAAATATTAGGTTTCTGAAAGCCATGCCATGATTAATCACAACTTTTGAATCCTATTGAATTATGTGAATATTCTTCTTTAGGTTGGATAATATAATTCCATATTTTTTTTTACACTGAAATTACAATATTTTTTAATTTATGAATATATGTATTTGAAATAAAGCTAAACTATAATTAAAATAACAAACATTAGAAGGCATTAACAGTCTATAATAATAAATCAATCACACTTACTAATTTCAAGCATTCCCGTCTGAAATGATGAAAATGTGAAACACAATAATAAAAAAAGTGCTTAAGCTCATTTAAATTTTTTCTCGACTAATCAACAGTCTGCGTGTTAAAATGTGGTTTAAATAAATATTGAATTATTTTAATATTCTAAATACAAAAATAATGTGTTATTTTCAGTTTTTGTTGGTAAAGTGTTTGATAAAAACAAAAAAAGGAAATAAATAAACAATAAAAGACTATTACTGAATTCGCATTAGCTCGAGAGATACAAGATAAAACTAATTTCTTGAAGCATTACAAATGCTTTATATATAGTAAAAACTTTAAAAACTGGTGTTTACATTAGAGATACAATTGTGAGTAATTTATTACTCGCTACACTGTGCTTGGTCACGAGTAAAATATTCACTCATATACAGTGTTGCCACAACTAAAATAAATTTTAAGCTAAAAGTTAAAAAAGTAATAAAATTAAGCTTGAATTAGACGTACAAAAACGATAACCACATGCAAAAAAGCTGTTCGAACCAATATTAATCTTAAATTAGACGTGCCATAACCATACATAACAGCTGTTCGCACCAAACTAATGGGCAACACTGTATTTGATTATAGCTGACTCGCCATGACGCCATAGCATAATCATATAAACCAATTGAATTTTGGTTTTGGTTAAGGCTATGGCACGTCTAATTAACCAACCATAACCATAGAATGCAATTGAATTATGGTATTTCCCCGCAACCATAAACAGCTGTTTGCTGATTGGACTAATTTGTTTTTTTTAGCATTTTTTCCAAGTTTTGATTTGCATATACATATTTTTGTTTTTTATTTATTTTATTTTTTATTAAAATTAATTCTTTTTACTAAAATTAATATTAATCAGAAATAATTTCTTATTCGGGCTTAAGTTCAGTAATTTCAATTCTTATTGAAATTACTGTGCAGCCACGCACTTCATATGCACCATAGTCTATCTACTACTATCGGTATTTCTCCCAGCTATAAGGTCTAGTTTAATTTTTCTTCTCTTCTTTAGAAACTCACATTATTTAATAAAAAATATTTCATTCAATAAGAATTGAAATTACTGAACTTAAACCCGAATAAGATACTATTTCTGATTAAAATTCAATACAGTTTAATTAAATCTAAAAATGTCTCATTTAAAATTAATATTTTTATATAAAAACTGGAGATCTCAGCTTTCTATTTTCTAATAAAAAATAAATAAACGGAATGTCGTGCACTTTTGAAATGAATAAACAAATGAAAACATAAACAGCTGTTATGGTTACGGCAGCATTAATAGGCAAAGAAACTATATATGTTAATGGCAATGGTATGACATTGTGGTATGCCATGTCTGATTCAACCTACATAATAGAAAAACGTAGACGAAATATATGGAGTATGGCCTGTAATAAGAGTGTAAAAAGGCGCTATTTAAAACAGACCTGTATGTATTTTTTTAATGTTCAATTGTTGTCAAGTTTTATGTTTATTGTGAGAAAAGTTAAAAAGTTTTGATTTTCTGACGTGTTGTACTAAACGGTTGGTATTTTGTACAACATTATTATATGTATTTTAAGATTTATTTTCGTAGTGGCCATATAGTAAGAAACATATTAAGGGAGTTCACAATAGCGTTTTAAAATATGTCTTAATATTGCAACGTTTAGATTTTAATTCCTAGGAAAGTTTTTTTTTTTTTTTTTTGTATCAATTAAATTTAATACCAAGTGTTAAACATAAAAAGTCTGGAAAGCATGTCATTTTCAATATGGCAAAAAGTTAAAGTTGTCAGCACAGCTCTATTTGATGAAAAAACATATAAAAATATTAAATTTTTTTTGTTATTTTAATACCTCAATAATTCACAATGAATATGTTAAAATTTTAATGTGGCAACATTGCGCCATCTTTAAACTTTCATTATTAGCAGGCAACACTAAACACAGTGGCCCTTATTATAAGCAACTTTCGATCTTCGACTGTAGTCGAAAGTACTGATCGAACGAATTTCCATTTGGTATTATGCCGAGCATTCCACAAAGAATTTCCTTATTGTAAATATCACTCAAAAGTGATTTTTAAAACTCTAACAATTTTTCATACTAAAAAAAATTATCGAAACTAAATTTTACTCGATAGAAAATTCGTTGCTCAACGAAATTTCCGATGTTCATAATATTAATTGAATATTTGATTTTCGATGTTCGACAGCCAGCGAAGATCGAAAATCGAATGCAACTCATAATAAAGGCCAGTATATTGAAGTATTTAAATAACAAAATTTCGTATTAAGGAACTAAAATGTAAACGTTGCAATGTTAAGACATATTTTAAAACGCTATTGTGAACTCCCTAATTGTGTTTTATATCGTTGTCTGCGCACAATGAAACAAATGAAAGATGGCACAATGTTGCCACATTAAAATTTTAAGATACTCATTGTGAATTCCTCAATTGTGAAAAATATGAAAATGGCCGACTTCCTAAACGCAAGTTGCAATTCATATTTACAATGCATACACTTCGTAAACACATATGTAAACTTTATGACAATGTCCAATGTTCCTAATCGTTTGGCAACTCATTTTAATGAGTATCAGTTGTCAAAATCGCGCATCATTTTTATTTTGTAGGCGAACATATGTATGAGTTGCATAGCGACGATCCTAAATGCCAATCAAATGCAAAAGATGTCTCCGCAACGCAAGTTTGCTGTTAATACATGCCTAGCATTGCACACGCATTTTATTCAATTATGCATTGCAACTTGCGTTTAGGAAGTCGGCCAATTACATGAAATTATGGTAAGAGCAATAATATCCGCAACATCTTTACTCAAAACTAAAGTTGTACAGAAATTGTTGCGGTTGTGGGCAAAATACACAACATTATTACCAGATAAGTTTTGACAAAGCGTAAAATGTATGTGGGGCATGCCATCTAAATATTAATTACTAAAATAATTAAAATTGACATTAGCTCATTTTCATTGATTATTTTTTTAATGTTGCAAAAAAAATTATAAGTCTTTTTCCCTGCAAAATTAATACATAATAATATTAAACCCACTTTTAAAAAAAGAAGTAACGCTCAATGAATGCCTACTACTATTACTAATTGTTACCTTTTTTAGGAAAGGAATAGTGATAGAGAAGGTCGTGAAGGAAGGGATAGAGGAAAGCTACATTCTTTTACAATTCTGCTTTTTGCACGTTTTTTTTAATAATGCAGACTTGTAGCGCCTCTGGTGTTAATGAGGTGTATTAAGTTTTCAAAGCTGTGTTAGGTAGCAATTTTATTGGTTACTTTACTTCACGACGATGATTCTGCTACACTATACCAACGAAGGATTGCGCTCTGATGTTACATTAGGATTAGCATCTGCTGATAATTAGCCAATAAGCCAACTAAGGCAAGAAATTAAATTGCAAGATTTTAATTTTAGTCTCACTGCAACATTAAAATAGTATCAAGTTTTTCCATTCCACATTTTTTTTATCATACATATTACGGTTTAAAAATAAATATTTAACCCCACAATTTGAACCATAACATCAGCAAGAACTTTGGCTAAAATATTCATAAACAAAAAAAAAACCAAACTTGCAATATGTATATCGTATACAAAAATAAGAGGTAAAAAAAATATTTGAAATTTGTTTTTCAGTGGGGTGTTTTTTGTTAAGAATTTGATGCTGTTTTATGTGAATTGTTGTTGCTTTTTTTTTTTGGTTAAACAATTTTGCTCATCAAGGTTAGATTCTTCACAATGAACATGTACCATAAATAATTATTTCTATACAACAAATTTAATGTTAAAACGGGGAGAACTTTAGTGTATTCAGTTTGCCACTTAAAGTAATTGAAAAACTTCTTTCAGCTTCAACGTAAAATGATCAAATGATACTCGTGTCAGATGTTTTTCGAACAAGAGACTGGCTGTTGTGTTGCTAAGCGTGTGTTTGTTCAAACAAGCCGATAAAAGCAAACAATGTACATGTGTAGATACAAACATATCGTCGGATGGTTACTGGTTTGTCCCAGTAATAATGTATTCTTAATATGTATACTCTGCGGCAAACCAGTAACCACCAGACGATATGTATTTTATTGCTAAATTTTTGTCCATGGATTAGGTCATGATCTTTATTTTATACTCGTAGCATTGGCAAACAGCTTTGCCAAATGCTGACTATATTGTTAATATATACATAGGTATGTACCTCGTGTATTGTAATTACATAGGTATTTTATTTATTTATAAAAAAATCAAACAACACTAATTGCTTCATTCTTTTAAAGTTCTATAATGTCTGTTTTGATTTACTCTCGTTTAGTTTTATTTGCACAATTAATTACTGTTAAAATAAATTGAACTGAACTTGCTTTAAATATAAAACATGTAATTAAAAGATAATTACAACAGCATATGGCGAAGCTGCTGTTCATTGCCGAAAAAGACTCGTTGGAAAACAAAATTATCCTTCATTATTATTTTATTGATATATTAACATTAACATAACATTAATATTTTACACACAAGAACAAGTGAAATAATAATAATGATATTGCAGTAATTTTAAATACAAATGGTAGAGCAAAATGTCTAACACAAAAATCCTCGCCGAATTCCCCAAATATGAGACAAATATTCTTAACAAACTACACAATTCCCAAGCTAAGTTTTAAGTTTTTCATACCCATCTTACAGAGAAAATTCGTAAATTAAAAACGAATATCCTGATCTGGCAGCACTATTTGCCAAAACTGTTCTGAGATATCATGAGCACTGTTGTCAATGCATCCCTTTCCTACCAGAACACAAAATAACTCATCTTTCCTGACTTTTAATCCATTTTAATTTTACAATAGAAAATAATTTTCCAAGAGCTGATTGATTGTTGACGGTGCTACCATATTGAAATAGCTAAATTCAGTATTAATTCACTATGATTCACTGCATTTACTTCAAATCTAATACACATTGGGATGGAGATAATTCACAAGTTAATTTAAATGAAGACAGCTAATGCAAATAAACGCTGTCGTCTGTCTACGCCATTAGAAATTAAAAGACATTTACCGCGTTATATATCGAACTGCTAAAAAAGCTTAAGCGACATATTTTTTGGACGAAAATGGATTATTTACGATCACAAATTGCCGTTGCGGCCTGTCCCATGATGTCAACCGAAATCGTTAGATCGACAACTTGTATTGCAAAAAACAATAACATTGGAAAATTTGTTGTTGTTTTCAATATACATAAGTATTCGATCGAATGATGTGTGGTGACATCGTGAGACAAGCCGTAAGTTCGAAAATTATATCACTTAAGCTTTTCTCGCGGTTACAGTTATCTGCAGTGCTACTATTCTAATTCCACGCCTAATTTGAAGTTGATTAAGTTTATACGATTATTTTTGAAGACGTAAAAAATTTCCAATTTCAGCCCTTTTGAATGAATACTCTTTTCAGCGCAACTCACTTTAGTGAAGTATTTCATTCAGTAGTTCAGTTCATTTACAATGAAAGATTTTGTCAAGGGAAGTAATGAGCAATATGTAATTAAGTGACAGATTTAAACTGTATGTGTGTGTGTGTGTGCGTTGTCAGACATTACAAAACAAGGCAAGTGAAGCATAAAAAAATAAAATCGTTTTAATGTGCGGAATTTGTTAATAAATACCTACATTAAATGTTTACAATTATATTAACTAGTACTTCAGCCATTTTAATATTATTATAATATATTTATTATTTTATTTTATGTACTTGTGCGATTCATAAAAAATTTGCTCAGAAAGCACTCAGCACTGAGCTGAAAGCGCTCAGTAGATTGAAACGCTCACAACGCTCATTGGATTGAATCAATCGTTCAATTGAACTAGTTCGCTCATGAGCGGTACAAATTTAACAGTTATGATAACGATAGTCTTGCCATTACTTTGCCTTTGGCAGTGGCAATTTTAAAATTTTTTAAGTATGTACTATAAAATAATTGATCTCATTGTTTATGTACATATGTACATACAAATGTATGTATGTTTTATTAATTGTTTATTTTCAGATAAAATATACTGATAAATTAGCGTCACTAAAGTTTAGTGACTAAACATTAACGCATAGTGTGTGGGATTATAAATATGTATATTAGAGTGGCCGTTAATTGCATGGAGACTTTTTGTTTTTTGATTTCTTCTACTCTCACCCCCCAATCCGGTTCAGTTTTATGTAAAAAAAAATACAAAAAAATTTCATACCGATAAGTTGCCCATTTTTAAAATGTAATTTTTTGCATATGACTATCTTTTTAAAAAATCATTTTACAAGAATATGACATAAGGCAATATTTTAGCTTTTCAAGTCAACAACATTAGTCTCAAAGAAAGTTTTTGCTAAAATTAATATTTTAGAAAATAATGAAAATACCAAAAATTTTATGTAACAAAATTATATTTATATGGAAATTTTTTATTTTAAGCATGTACAATAAGAGCTTATATATATTAAATTATAATGAAATTTATTTATTTGACATATTGTCAGAAGTGTAAATACTACAATAATTATGTATTTTATGGATATACAGTATATGTATATGTATAGTCAAAATAAATCTTAAAAAAAATACATTGAATATATGGGCTTGAGGCCCGGACGCATCCCCTAAAACACAACGTATCAGTATGAAATTTTTCTGTATTTTTTTTAACATAAAACTGAACCAATTTGGGGGTGAGAGTAGAAGAAATCAAGAAAAGGAAAATAAGGGCCCCCCTAATGTATATATCTGTGAATGTATGTATGTACCATGTAGGTACACCTGTATGTACATACATATGTATTAGAGGCCTGCATAAACAGTCTTGAAATGTAAATACGTCTTGTTTTTAAATGTATTCTCGTGGCATGTATTATACTAAACCAATAAAAAAAATCCTGTCGTTTAGTAAGCGAAGCACGACGGATGTATTGATGTTCGTGTATATGAGCGTTAACAAGCGATGCCGCGAAGACTTTTTTTCATAACAAATAATCAAAAGAAGTAGTGTTGAGGCGTGTGTGCTTGTTATTTTGCATATTGTATTGTTGAGTGCCTAAGCACAACCAACCACTCCTATACCTGCAATAACTTAATCATATGTCTTGCCAACAGTGTTGTTTAGCGCTTCTTTTAGAAGATTTCACTGCAGTAAAGCATTTGAAAAATCCCTCATGTCTTAAAAGTTCTTGTAAGTGGTATTGTGCAGGACTTTAATATGTATGTATTATTGAGAAGACCACTGCTTTTTGCGTTTGTTAAAATGACAACTACGTCGCTTTAAAAAAAGTTAAAAAAAATTAATAAGTATACAAATATGTATGTATGTATGTATGTACTTAGTATATATTATCTATGTCTGTATGTACATGTGTGCTTATTTTGACTATTTACTAGTTAAGAACATTCTGAGCAGATTTTTATTATTTTAATAGTTTTTTTAGTAATTTTCTTGCAATATTATAGAAATGTATGTATGTGTGTATGTAAGTACATTGTAACTACGAATTAAATATTTGACCTACATATGTATGTAATTGTTTTAATAAAGCCTGACTCAAAATAAGTTTAATGTATGTATGTATGTAGTATATGTGTACGTACATATGTATACCACCATTGTATGTATGTATGTATAAACATTACTCAAACTACTAGACGATAAATATTCCCCTTATTGTGAACATTTATCACTTGTGTACTATTTTCTCGACAGCAATCAATGCTAAGAATACCCACGGCGGCCTTGACACGAACAAAATGCTTGATGTCAATTTCGTTAACGTGTGCTGAATGTGCAATATCATATGCGTTTAAAGTATTTATTATTTTTTAAATATGTAATATTTCCGCATACTTTAAAGTCTCATCTAAAATGTGTTTCTGCTTGCTGAACAAACACAAGAAACACATCAAAATGTGACTTCAAGCATTGCAAAAATTAAAACTTTTATCAATCATTGTGGGCCTAACATACACAAACCCCACCCTAATGATTGATGTGTATTTTGCAAGTGTCTAGACCGCTTTAAAATAAAACAATTTCACCAAAATAAGACACATAAGAAAACCAATAAGTTTACTAAAACCCAACCTACATAATTTTAAATAAAACAAATAAAATTTTTTGTTTCAGAATAATTTCGTTCCAACAACAATTAAATAAAATATGTTTCCTATTTTTGGAATTCCCTGTTAAAAAATATTGATAAATGAGTTCATTCATTTTCACACTCCCTCACAATTTGTTTTATTGGCTAACAAAGGATATTCAACAATAAATTTTATTTATGTTTTGACCTCCAGATACTCGTAGACAAATTATTGAGGGCATATGTACTTGTATATTCAATTTATAACTCATTAACACTTTTTTGAATATGAAGTAAATACATCCAAGTGTATGATATAGTTTGATACACAGAGAAAACAGTGCCTGTTGTGACTATTTAAAGAAAAATTATTAGCAAAAATCAATATTTACTTATGAAAAGCAAAAACATAAAAGTTTATGTTAAAAAACTTTTAGCGGCTAATTCACCAATAACGACTTCTTTACAGACACACATACATATGTACATGTCGCTCATTTACTTAAACAACGTCATAACTCAAAAAAAATTGACAGAAAACGAAAAGAAATGTTTACACAATTTTGCGATTAAATCTGCATTATTATTAAATAAAAAAAAATAAAATTTTTTGGAGTTATGACATTGTTTAAGTAACTAAGCGATATGTATTTAGTTGGTGTAGTTAATGGACACAAAATTGGGGCAAGGATAATTAAGTGTTTGCTAAGTAAAATGACAAAGAGTGAATACAGTGAAAACGATGTGATGAGAACGGCATTAAATGAAAAAGAAAATACACACAAAAGTTTTGCGATGCATTTGTTAAATAATGCATTAAATAAGTACATATGTACATATGTATGTATATTAAGTGTAAAATAAAACAAGATTTTCGATGAAAAATATTTTTATATCCATAGCGTTACCATAATATAGAAAAGCCCTAACTCATTATTTGCATTTTTTCAATATGTACATTAAATGTGATTCTATCGAAAAATATAACAAGCTCTATTAAAAAAATAAGTCAGGGCCTTTCTATATTAAGGTAACGATATATATACATCGAATTTTTTTTAAAGAGTGTCAACTTAAAATTTACAATTTCTGAGTGGAATATTGATTTTGAGTTATATATTTTATTTTAACCTTATATCGATCTTATATGGAAGCATAACGTAAATTTCAACAGGCACTTATGTGCTATTGCAAGCCTATTTATGTTTCCTAATGTCTAGAAAATAGCATGAACTTGTCAATAGTAGTCAGTTGTTTTCGAAAATGTGTAGAAAAGCCTAAATTTTTTGGTATTGTTTTGGCGTGACGTCGATGTTGACAAATATAATAAGGGTGTATGCTTAATGTGCAAACATTTTTTCATGACTGCTGAATTCGCAAAATATAAATTTTTCAACTATCTTCGAAATTTCGAACTCAATTTCGAATTTTCGAAATTGATTGGAATACAAATATTAAAGCTTGTATTCGTCATACATGCATTATTTATGTCTACTATGAACATTTTTAATGTATTATAGCAATTCGAAACTAATTTCGAAAGAGTTAAATGGCATTTTGCCAGCGCTACTTTTTCCGCGAAATCACGAAGAATTTGGATCATCTTAAAGCCGGATTCTCTGTCTACAATTTCGTGCGAAATGCTGTCAAACTACTTGTAAAAGTATTTGGTATGAAATATTTGCGAAATAAATTCGCAAAAGTAGTACTCTGTTCTTATTGCGAAAATCACGTAAAATCTACCTGGCATGCTTTTCCACGCAAAACGACTATGATGCCATCCATTTTAGTTTCTTGCGAAACAACATGACCGGTACTTTTTTCATTAGAGTTTTAGCAATGTTGCATAATTTCAAGCAATAAAAGCGAGAAATTAAAAAAAACGCGAGCTGGTCTACATTTAGTGCATGCAAAATTTTTCATGCGAAAATTATTCACAACTTCGAACAGAGTACCAGGCTTAAGCCTGTAACTTTTCCTGACATAAGTCTTTTTTGTTTCATTGAAAATGCGGTTAAAATGTTATTAATGGGGTCTACTCTGTATTTCGAAACACAAGAAAATACTTTCGAATTTGTATTTTATTAACATTACAGGTTAAAATGAAGTATAATTCTTTTTTTATATGTTTCTGAATGCAGAAAAGCTAGAAATTCCACTTAAACCGACAAAATTTGAATTTGTAGGACTATTTATCATCAATTTTCAATAAGTAGGATTACGGTGCTGCCAGAAAAATTTTTTTTGACCCCAATTTTAAATGACTTGTCCCCGAAAAAACCCCCATTTCAAAATAAAAATCCTAATTTTTGTCCCCAAAAATATTTTGTCAATATTGCTGTCATGTATGTATGTACATATGTTAGAGCTCAACATGAAAAGATCCCAAATCCCCCTGAACGAAATTCTGTCTCAAATATGAGGCGAAATCCCCTTTTCTGGGGACAAATCATGGCTGCACTGGTTAAATAACCTTAATGTGTTCTTTAAGCTCTGGTGTTTGAGTTAAATTTCTACTTATGGCCTATTCAGAGACTCGTAGTGGAATTGTATGGCAAATACCAGGAACATTTTAAAATGTGATATCCCCACTAAAAGCAAAAATGCCCATACGGAAAAAATTTCGATCTTAAAAATGTTGCTGGTAAGATTTTACATAAAATGCAAATGTAGTGTCCGTACGGAACCCTTCATGCGCGACTGACAAGTCGCACTTTACTTAATTTATTTACAATAGGCTCATGCGCAAACTTTGAAACCGCCTATAGGAGTTATATTTTTTTTGTTTCCTCTACCAAAATCAGTCGTTAGAAACGTGTTGCACAGTGTAATATAAAAAAAGCTTGTATGTGCAGCAAAAATATTCAATGTTACTTGTTCGAATTTCAAACAAAATTCTATAAATTTGTTAAATTTATAGAATTTTCTTTTTCCGAAGTTTAATTTTGTTATTAAAAATATTTTCCATAAAATTAGTTGTATTTTATTAAGTACAGAAATTTAATGAGTTTGAAGAAGCAAACAAAAAAAAACGAATGAAAAAAATTCAATTAAGATATTTTCAGTTTCGACAAAATAAATGAATGACGTTGATGTGAAGGAGGCATCAAATTAATTTTTATTATTAATTTCCATACAGGAAAATGGAAAAACTCATGCACTAACACTTAAAAAAAAAATAACGAAGAAAATATTTTAGAAATCATTTTACCATGAAAATAACTAATTTAATTACACGTTTTTTTATATGAAGCTCTTGCTTGTTCATGAAACACTAAAGACTCACGCTCATAAAATCAGGCACAGTGGGACGAAGAAAAAATATGTTTAAAAGTCTAAGTTATTTTTGCAGCTCTTTTTATGGCAGGAGACAAATGTTATAGTTGTGCAGTTTAAAATTACAAGTATTGGCAAAAGATGAATAAAATTTTATGTTTATTATTATGTGCACACTTAAATACTGTATATCGCTACCTTAATATAGAAAGGCCCTAAACTAATTATTTTTTGAAAGTGAGATTTTTGCATCTTTCCATACATTAGATGTGCTTCTATCGATATTTACGATTTAAAAAAATAATGAGTTAGGGCGTAAGGTAACGGTATGTATGTATGTATGTTGTCTACATATTTCAACAAAATTTTAAGACTCATGGCAAGCAAACGATAGAAAATACAGAAGGAAAAAATAAAGGAAAATTAGCATAATAAGTTCAAAACAAAATATAAACATACTTTCAAAAACAGGAAAAGCAGCAGCAACATCTATACTTTTGATAGAAACACTTGAGAATGTTGCTACAGTATCTTAACCCTCTGGCGAAAAGTGAATAACCCCAAAATTTTGAAGGTCAATTTTGTTTAAAAATAACCAGAAAAATTCCAAATTAAAAATTTGGACGTCAAACAAACTGAAAAATTGTCAAGTTTGGAGAGAAATTGCCATATCTGACTACCATGGCCGTTAGGGCATTTACTATTTATTTCAGCCTTAGAGCCTGGTACTCTGTTCACAATTCCGTGGGAAATGCTGTCAAACTACATATAAAAGTATTTGGTATGAAATATTTGCAAAATAAATTCACAAATGTAGTACTCTGCTCTTGTTTCTAAAAACACGTAAAATCCGTCTGGCAGCATGTTTTTTTAAGCAAAATTAATCTGGCATCATTTCAGTTTAGCTGCGAAACAATATGAGTAGTGTTTTTTCCGCACGGAATTTTAACAATGTTGCATACTTTCAAACAATAAAAGCGAGAAATTTCTAAAAAACAAAAACGCGAGTTGGGCTACATTTCCCAACAAACACGCAGGTTTAATTTCAAATTGAGAATGATTTGAAATCAAACCTTTTCTCAAACGATGAACGTTGTTTAGAAAATAACTTGAAAAACATAGTATTCTCAACAAAAAGGGGAAATTATTTTTAAATTGAGAATTTCATTTATTCTCAACTTACATTCAAACGTTATTATCAACTCTTTTTCAAATGTGTATTGTAATATAATGTGGAACATAAATGAAATACAATTTTTGCTTTCTAAAATCACGTTTAATATTCAAATTCATGGAATTCATTATTGACTGACATATTTATTCACTTGTATGCCCATATAAAGTTATAAGTAAATACTATTTTTTATTCTTTTTCTTATTCGCATTCTTAATCATAATTACTTTTTACTCACAAACAATAAGTATACTTTTTTCACGTCTTTAAAACGTTTACAAATTATTTTGCGCTTTAAATATTGTTGCAACCAAGTTGTTATATTTTGTATTTATAATTTGAGAATTAAACTTGACATCAAATTGAGACAACATTATAAAACACTGGTCGTCAAATGTTTATATTCAAGCCATTATGAACTTTAATTCAAGTGTTAAACACAAACCTTTGAAAAAGATTTGAGAATTATGCTTGATATCAAACTATAAAGTCATCTTATTTCAAAGGTTTGACTTCGTGTTTGCTGGGTTAATACATGTCAAATTTTTCACGCGAAATAATCAATGGTACTGAAAATTTTTCACAATTTCGAGCGGAGTACCAGCCTTAAGCGAACAATAACTGAAAATATAGTTAAAGAAATTCCCTGTTTCACCGAGTACATACACCGTTTTAGGGTTAACAACAATCCTCAGCACAAACCCCACAAAAAGAAAATAAATAAATAAAATAATATAATAAACCAACACATGCACATGCAAAGGCACTTAAGGGAACCTAACAAGCGTTAAAGGGGTATTGAATTACAAAATAAAATTCAATTGATGGGAAGGAAATCAATTTGAAAAGGGCAGGCAGCCTTCTCCCACAAACCAACTAAAATCCTTAAAGAAAACAACATCATTTCTTTTTAGTCAAGCGTAAATAAAACAAAATATAATAATAATAATAATAAAATAAAATAAGAAATAAATTTTAATTGGTTTCTAACAGAGGCTAAATGAGGAGAATAAATGTTTTCAATAATTTTTAATACAATAAATAAATTTCGTTGCCAGGGTCGATTTTTTTCCAATATACATATTTATCAAGTTTATGAAAAAAAAATTAAATAAAATACACAAGAAAAAAGAACCCTGATCCTCTGACCTACAACTGTCAAAAAATAAAACGCCCAATGTTTTATACGAGTATTAAAGATAAACAAAGAAATAATTTTCAATAAATGTAATTAAGGGTATTCAACTTTGAATGTTTAAAATATGAGTACATATCACAAAAAAAAATTTGGTAAAATATGAAACATAGAAAAAAGAATTTAATTACTTCCAAGGAAGAGATTCCTTAAAAGCGATTTTTAAATATTTACTGCCGTATTAACAAAACTACTTTTTAGTGGAAACTTTCTTGAAAATATACTTTTTGAAATGCAGTTTTTCCCAAAAGTAACTTTCTAGTAAAATAAAATAGTACTTTTATTAAAGTTATTTTTCAGCGTATTTTTTCAAAAAGCTTTTTTCTTTGAGTAATTATTCTTCAAATCAACTTTTTTAACGTGTTTGTTTTTAAGTATTATTTCAAAACTACTTCATTTCAAATTACATATTTTTTTAAAGGATCTTTGAAAAAATACTTTTTGTTAGAGGAACTCGTTTAAGGTATGTATACTTTCCAAAGGATTGTTTTTTATTGTTAAATTGAACTATTTTTTGAGCTTTAGGTCAGTTTATATTTGAAATTTATTGGTTCAATATTTCCTTAACCTTCGGTTAACTTCTTCATGATATATGTATATTGTTTTTCGTTGTTTTGATATTTAATTTTTTTTTTTGATATTTAATTTTTTCTTTTTTATCTTTTCCTTTCAATTATTAATAATTTTTTACAATTTTCAAAGCTACTTTTTTGGAAAAGTACTTTAAAAAAAAAATTCAAGATATTTCTTTTAATAACTTTTAAGAGATTTTTTCTAAGATACGTTCTTTAAGAAGTACTTTTATAGAAAGTATTTTTTTTAAAGTTATTTTTTTAAAAGGTACTTTTTGTAAAAGGAACATTTCAGTATACTTTTTTACAAGGACTTTATTTTAAAAATTTACTTTTTGTGAGAGGTACTTTTTCATGATTAATTTTTTAATATGTACTTTTTTAAAAGATTCTTTATAAAATAAATACTTTTTTAAAGTACCATTTTTAAAGGCACTTCAGTACAGATAATTTTTTTGAAATGTGTTCTTTTGAAAATATTTTTTCATAATGCACTCGTTTGAATGACGCTTTTTTAAAAGTTGTTTTTTTAGTAAGTAGAATGTTTTTTAAAGTACTTTTTTCAAAAGAGTTTTTTTAAAGGTACTTTTTTAAAATAGCTTTTTAGAAGCTACTTTAGAGAAGGCACATTTTTAAGGACTTTTTTTTAAATGTATACCTTTTTTCAGAAAACTTTAAGAAACAAAATATTTCAAAAAATTACTTTTTGACGTTGACCCGCGCACGAAGGGTTCCGTACAGGCACGAGATATGTAATTCAATACGAACAATATAAACTATAGTTTTGGCATTTTTTTCGTTTTTGAGTTTTTTTGGTTTTAAGCGTTTTTTTAGTTTGGGGGTTTTTTGAATTTATTGGCGCTTTCTGAGTTTTGACACTTCTTTTCACGTTTTGGCGATTTTTTTTTTTGGTTTTTGAAGTTTTTTAATTTTGGAAATTTTTATTATTTTGGGGATTTTTTTTATTTAATCGATTTTTTTAATTTTGGGGATTTTTTTTAGTTTTGGCACTTTTTTTTCGTTTTGAGGATTTTTTTCGGTTTTTGGCGTTTATTTTAAATTTTGGCGATTTTTTTCGTTTTGGCGATTTTTTTTTTAATTTGGCGGTTTTTTTTTGTAATTTTGGCGATTTTTTTTTAATTTTGCCGTTTTTTTTTCACATAAACAATTATTTTGGTTTTGGCGTATTTTTCGCGTTTTGGCGATTTTTTTCGGTTTTTGGCGTTTTTTTCATACTGGCGATTTTTTTCATATTGGCGATTTTTTTTCATTTAAACGATTTTTTTGAATTTGGCGATTTATTTTAGTGCTAGATTTTTTTTTAATTTTGTCGATTTTTTTTTAAATTTTTGGCGATTTTTTTTAGGTTTTGGCGATTTTTTTTGGTTTGGCGATTTTATAAATTTCGAATTTTTAAGTTTTACCGTTTTTGAAAATTTCAAGAGTTTACCTCTTACGGTTTCCAAGATATAGCAATTTGTCAAAATTACATAGTCAAAATTAACTGATGGACCACCCTTTAATTTAATTTTTTAATATTTTAATGTTTATTGTTGTAGTCTATATAAAAATACACTAATTTTACAAATTTCAAGTGTCAATATGTAAATACAATTGTATGTATATTACATGAGATTTTAACATTTTTCGCCGCTCGTTTTGGAGCACCCTTTAATTTCTAATTCTCATGTATTTGTTGTTGTAGTGGCCAAGGTTCTACATACTCTGTCCAAATTTCAGGTCCGTAGCTCTTACGGTTCCTGAGAAAATACCGTGTGACGGACAGACGGACAGCGTAGCGAAAACAATAGGGTTCCTTTTTTCACCTTTGGTGTACGGAACCCTAAAAAAGCAATAATTAATTAGGCGATACTACTTTTAATATATTTTTATGAAAATATCTCTGTTTGGTGGTGTTTTGACAAGAACAGAGAGAGCGTTGCCAAACAAATATTTTTGATCGGGTACTGCCAAGTTAATAAATTGTATTTTTTTTTTTTGGGAGTGTTAGATTAATGCTTCTATCACGGTTTTCAACTTATAAAATAGTTTGGTTGGGATTGATAAATTTGCATTGCCATTCTCCACTAAAATAACAGTTGACTTTTGGTATCAGTTGTGTTTTGGTATTGTTATTTACAACTCTGAATAAGTTTGGTTGAGAAAAACATTGAGTATACACAACTGCTTTTTAGTAGTTGGGTCTGTGGTTGGGTTTTTCTAGTTACAGGCTGGTGCGATATAAAAAGCAGAAAAAGTGGAAAATCGTGACTAGAAATATTTGTTATGCTTGATAAATATTTTTTTTAAAGTTTCAGTATCGGCGGTATACCGGGCACATACAAAGATGCAAAGATTTGTGGTTTTAGCTGATCAAAACAATAATAAAATTTTTCATTGTTTCTGCCGAAAATAACTAAAAACCTTCAAAATATAATTTTTAAAGAATTCGTTCCTTCTTTTGATTATTCCTTACCTTGCTTTGGGTAGTTCAAGAGGGTTGGAATCAGAAAGAATTGTTATTCTGATACGTAGCACATACATATGTATATAATTGTGACTTCGTTTTCATCGTCATAAAATAATTCTACACTTATTTGTATCCATTTGGTATGATTTCTTTGAATTAAAACACTAAAAACAATACTTTTTCTAAAACTTTGTGTTTTTTCCTGTCAAACTTGATATTTTAAGTTGGCAAAGCGATGACAATTTAAACTAAAAGAACAGTTGTGGTTCATAATACTAAAACACAGTTTGGTCAAGTGTAAGTTTGGTATACTCTGAGACGACCAAACTGAATTTAGTTGAGAACCGTGATAGGGACATAAAGTTTAATATTTTTATTGTTCTTTTTTTCAAAAATTAATATCTTACTTGTTCAGTAAAATATGAATTGTTTATTAAAAACAAATTGAAATTGATTCATTTGGGTTAAAGAGGAGGGCTACTGCAGCTAGTTCCTATAATTGAATATTAATCTATAAATTTATTTACTATTAATAAATGAAAATCAAATAAATAAAATGATTTATTGAGAGTATAGAATAGTACCTAAGATCATTTCAATGCTGCATTTAGTCAAAAATTTCTTAGAACAACTAGAGATATATCGCTCATTTAGAATTTTCGTTTTCCATTAAGTTGTATGTTAATTTAAAACATAAAATGCGTTTTCTGCGTTTTTTGAGTTATGAGCGATATGTTACAACTTTCATTTAAACTAGTGAAAGAATAATAAATCATGTGTTTGTACTTTCAATTTGAATGCCCTTAATGACGTTAATACATACATGTATGAAATGCAGTGTTTTACATTATATTTCTATAGAATGAAATGTATCGATAAACGTATTTAAATAATAATAAGAATTGTTTATTTGAAAATGTCTACTTAATAAGCAACTAGTCGTAGTAAATGCGTACATACATAATTATAATGTTGCTGGAAAAATAAAGGGTCTTTCATTAAGCGCTTGATCCTATAAGATATCATCAAAATTTTTTATTATTATTATTTATTTAAAAGGTCTGCTGATAACATTTTGTATGAAATATAACTTCATGCAATTGTCCGCCGTGTTGCTTCGTTGGGTGGCAAACTTTCCAAGACTCTTGCTCATAAATCAGGCTGAATTGGATAGATTGGCATGGGACTTTGAGGGTCTCTATGAAGTGTGGTTTAGAACTGCTGCGACTCACATTCAGCTGAATTGAGGGAATTCCCAAAAATTAATTAATTCTTTGGCAGTCTCCACCCAAATTTAATTGAAGTTAAATGTGTTAAAAAAACTCCACAAGAAAAAGTCTAATTCACTAACTCTATCTCCCTACTCACTATCAGAAACAGTCGTACGACTTTTGAGGAAATACAAGCCTGGTATGATGGAGTTTTACAATTTACAAAAGACTACAAGAATTTTTGGATCAGAGTTGTAATTTTTCAAAGTTCGCACGATTGTCTAGGATAGTAAGTGCTAACCTTTCTTTACCAATGCATATCATTTCCACGTGAGATGAGATGCGTTCAGTTGAAAGCTCACGTCGCTGATGTCCTTATCATACAATTCTGCTCATCGAACGAAAGCACTCGAGGCTGTCAAACAGGCGAAGCGTGCGGAAATAGAACACCGAATTTGATAAAACAATTTTATATTTTCCAATTGTTGTCTAATGATACATACGAGGGCGGTTCGGAAACTTCTTAGCCTAGCACAAAAACCGCGGTATAAACAGAAAAAAGTTAAGTGTTTTGGAAACTTCCATCTCTGCTATGAACACATGTTAAATTTTGTTTCGATCTGGCAACTCCTTCATATAGAAACAGGTGTTCACAAAAGACGCATCCGCGATTTTTTAACAATGGAAAAATTAGAAATGCGTGGTGTCATTAAATATTTACATAAAAAAGGTTTATCGGGACAAGAAATTCATAATGATATGGTGAATGTGTTAGGTGAAAGTGCTCTTTCATATGCAACAGTAAAAATTTGGGTTGCTGAATTTAAACGTGGTCCTACAAGCATTGAAGATGAACCACGTAGTGGACGTCCAAAAACAGCAACAACAACAGAAATTGTAGCCAAAGTGCATGATATGGTATTAAATGATCGACGAATAAAAGTGCGTGAAATAGCTAATATAATGGGCATCTCAAATGATCGAGTCCATTTAATTTTGCATGAAGAACTACAGATGAAAAAGGCTTCTGCAAGATGGGTGCCGCATTTGTTAACAGTCGACCAAAAACGCATAAGAATGAGCATTTCTCAAGATTGTTTGGATCGTTTTAAGCGAAATAAAATGAATTTTAAGCGTCGTTTCATAACTGTTGATGAGACATGGATCCACCACTATACTCCAAAGACAAAATAACAATTCAAACAATGGACTGAAGCTGGAGGAAGTGCCCCAAAGAAGGCAAAAACAATTCAATCGGCTGGTAAGATTAGGCAACGGTTTTTTTATTTTTATTTTATCTGCAAAAGGGTAAAACAATAAATTCAGAGTACTATTGCAACATTTTGGATCAATTAAATGTACAAATTCAACACACACAAAATAATTTTTCTTCAAGACAACGCACCAACGCACTAGAGTTTATTAACAATGGCTAAAATCAACGAATTAAAGTACGAGTTGCTTGACCACCCACCTTATTCTCCTGATTTGGCTCCCAGTGACTTTTACCTGTTCCCAAATCTAAAAAAAATCGTTGCTGGCAAGCGTTTTACCTCAAATGAAGATGCAATTACAGTTGTAAACCACTATTTTGAAGACCTTGAGGAAAACTATTTTAATCAAGGGATAGAATTGCTAGAAAAGCGTTGGACTGAGTGTATTGAAGTCTCAGGAGATTATATTCAAAAATAAAAATATTTTTGAAAAACTAACTATTCTCTTTCATTGATAGGCTAAGAAGTTTCCGAACCGCCCTCGGATGTATATCCGTCAATGGTGATTTGGTGAAACACACTGAATAAAAAATATACAGTCAATTCGGCAGATGAACTTTTATTAATATAAACGCTCTCAACTGTCAAAGTTCGGAAGCCTGTGTTATTTTCTGCGCACTGATTTCATGAAGGCTATTTAGCTGTAAAGATTTTAATCGCTATTGCGGCAACACTGAAGAAATTTCAAGTCGCATTTTCTGTGCGGACCTGTGGTTATTAATGCAAGTGAAAATTTACTACAACCTACTGTTATTAAAATTTATTTAATTGAATAGGAATAACCACTTGTTTATAAATAAACAAAAAAAACTCAGTATAATATATTTAACTATAGACTGCCGAATTAATAAACATTTTGTCATTGAATGTATCTTATAGTTTTCATAATAATTATTTGTGGGTATAATTAAGTTTTTGTAATATTCTATTATTGTCTTCTTTCTATTGATAATATCAGTCTTGTTTGTCTGTCTGTCTAAATAAGCGACATAGTGTTTGTTGTTTATTTTAGTAACTATTTAAAATCTGGTTATCGTTAGTAGTTTTTATTAAAATAGTTATTATCATATTTGTTGATGTATAAAAATATATTTTACTTGTAAATAAAAATAGATGGTTAGTTAATTTATAATTATGATTTTGGATACTAATAGACCTGACCTCAGCAATCAATCTGTTATATTTAGCTTTTTTGTAAAATATTTTTCATAAAGATATTAAAAAAAAGTTTTAGTTCTCATAGTTAGTGCTTATTTACCGAGAAAATCATGAAACTCCTGCATTTTAGGTATAAAGAAGGTTGAGAACGCTAGTGCAAAATTACAAGGAATGTTTTTGTTGAACATTTAAAAGTCATTTAATGCTTCTCCGTATAGGCAGTGGCTAAAAAGCACCTTTAAAATGGGATGTAATAGGTTAAAATGTTGTGAAAATATTCGCAATAAAATTCTATTATATGTAAGTCCTTGAATGCAAAGCCCGAAATTGAAGTCATCAGTCTATTGTGGATAGCAACTAAAAGTTCTAGGTTGCCAGAAAACAAAAATGTTCAAGAAAAATGGCAGGACTACAACGCACAGTGGTTCAATATTAGGACATAGTGGTCAAACACGATGTTCGATTTTTTCACCGTTAGTTCGCTCTAATACTCACTATTAGTGCCACTACTAAAACATGCAAAAAGATAAATAATCATAATAAAGTTAATTTCTAGTTCGTGTTTTTCAAAGAATTTTCGAGTTATTGTTTTACAATGGATATTTAATTTGAAGGTGTTTACCGTTATTATTATGTATTTAATAATTTTTTAAGCAAAACGTATTTGGCGGAAAGCGGTTTCACTATAAATAAATTTTTGCGTATATTTTTACGACGTTTTGTCTCTCTTAAGGTATTAACTATGTTGCCGTCTTATGCCGCTTTCAGGTTTCATATCAAAATGTTACTCAATACCTGTACTTTTAATTTAAAAAGAATTTATCTGCGTTTGTTTGCGAATGTGCATGGTACAGAGGGTCTTCGTCTTTACGACGAATTTCTGAATTCAGCTATATTAGCTGAAATAACTGGCTTATATCAAACAGCTATTGATCGGTGTCATCATCTTTTGCAATGTCTTTCATCGGGATACAAAATTAATAAAGTAGAATTTAGAGATTACTCGTTAGGAACCGCGCGAATGCTTATTAGTACGTATCCATGGTATAATTTGCCTGCTTCAGTCAATTTCGAGAGAATTTTTTAAAACATACTTGCAAATTAATCCTTATCAATTGTGTTTAACAAATAAAGTTATAAACACTATGGTTCCAGTACAATAATACTGCCTAAGAACGAGCCCAAAGTAGAAAAAGGTCAAAAAAAACCGAAAAAAATTATATTTGGTGAAAAAATATAGACATAGTATATCTGAAATTTTCTCAAACAATTTATATATTATTCGAAAAGTCCTAGTCTTTTCTTTCTAAATCCGTTTATAAATTCAAAATCGGTTGATATTCAACTTAGTTAGAGGTTGATGAGTGACTACGGGTACGAGGTGTTTGGAAAATTTAAATTACATATTATTGCTACACCCGACAATACCTATCAGAAAAATAGTAACACGTCCCAGGTATTTCGATTTCATTAAAATTTGTCAAACAGTGTTATTATGATATTATATTTAAAGACTTTTTTAACGTATTTTACCCTAATTGGTCCATAAATACCGTAAACATAAATATTCATATTAATTTTGATAACTATAGTAGCTGAGTAAACTACGTATGACCGCCTTCCTTAGAAACTTGAACCACTGTGCAACGTGGTAACCAGAATTTTAAGGTTGCCAGAAAGCACTAATTATACCAGTGACGCCAACTTTTTTAAACTCTTAAAGTACATCAAACTTAAAAAAAGCACAAAGAAGCGTAATTTTGAGATTTAAAAAGCGTAAAAAGCACTAAGTTGAAAAACGATTGAAGATGCAAACGAGTGAAGTTTAATAATGTTTAATATTTTCTAAGCAATAGTATAATTTTTGTTGAAATATCAGACGTAAGAGGCATTCTTTTCACTGAAAAATAAATACATTAAGATTTTATTAAAGTAATTTCAAGAAATACACAAATTTCTTAAAAGCACTAGAAATAGTGCCAAAAGCATCAAGTGTGCATCGCTGAATTATACAGTACAACACGAAAAAAGGGTTACAGGGTTCTGACAATGACTTCTCATTTTTCTTCTCACAAATTCCCCTGTGGGACAACTAAAAAAGCGAAGAGAGTTTGTAAGAGTAAAAATGGACAATCTTAAGTTTTGCTTGTTTTTGCTGTTTTTATTAAGTTTTTGATAGAGTATTTTTTACCCCGCCTTTTTTGCTTTAGCTTGTCTGCAGAAGCACCCAGAGTCTCCGGTAGGAATCGAATATTTGCCTTAATAATTTCTACAAAGTTGCCGAACATATGTACACTCGAGAATGAAAATCTAAATAAGCAAATAGTCTAAATTTTAGTAATTGCGCATAATCATAATTGTAGTACAAACAATTTGTACTCACATATTTTCTCTCAAGCAACTATGACTAAAGCCGATTCCAACATGCAAGAGAATTTCTACTTCGTTTACGCAAAAAACTAAAATACGAAATACGCTACAACTACAAATAAAAAGACACATGAGCATCAAACGCATTGACTCTCTCTCTCTCTCTCTCTCATTCTCATACTTACAGTCTGTGTATGTTTATACTCACGCCATGGATATTTAATTGTACATAAAAAAAACGGTGATACTCGGGATATTTATTCATTATTCGCCACCGTATACATACATCTGCGTATATAAAAAAGAAGAGAAATGTGTGGTGTGTGGCTGTTTGAAAACACGCTGTATGTGTGTGTGTGTGTGTGAATAAAATAAACCCTAAATATACGCATGCGTGTAACCGATTAATAGTCAGAGTATTTTTATACTCATGTGTATGATTGCAGTTCATACAGTCTATAAATTTTAGTTGCTGTTGTCTGTGCTGCGTAATTTAAAAAATGTGTTTATAGTTATACGTATTCGGTTTAAAATTAATGCGTGCGTTTCCATATGTGCGTGTTTTGCTTATGTATAGCTGTACGCATTCATAGTTGTTTGACGGCCAATACTCAAAGAGCACTTAAAACGATACTTTTGTCATTCTCTGACCTACACCTAAAATGTAAAGAACATATAGTTTTATGTACCGAAAATGCTGCACGAACGGACCAAAGAGTTGAAACTTTAATCATAAATAAAATTCGATCTCATCTTAAAAAGCGCAGGGACACGTAAGTATATTTTTTCTCTACTTGAATCCGCTGTAATTTTGGAAAAAAAAGTTTGAAATTTTTCTATTGATTTAATGAATGACAGCTTTTATTTGTCACTTTTGACAAGTGGTAACATAAAGGAAGTTCGGTTGCATAACCGACCGTAAAAAATCAGAAATTAGTCAAAACCAAAACTAAATTTTCTTCAACGCAATAAAAACTATCCAAGAAGTTGAGTTGAAATTTTTAGTTTGTACAATCCTACTTTTATTGTTTTAAAACTAAAGAATTTCCAGCATAATGTTTTTTTTCACTTTATGCATACTTTGCCCAATATGTTGCCTTTAATTTATTATGCAACCAACACAACATGACTTAAACATATCAGTAACTTATTTATTACATTAAAAACATACAATGAAGTGTGGGGAAAACCAGAACTTTAATCACACATTTATTCAATCTCCCTCCTTCCCCTGTTCAAGCACAGATATTAAAAGGGAAATCCTTCTTTCTGTCACAAAATAAAATGAATGGTTTTTATCACTTCATATGTTACAACAAAAAAAAAAACATCGTTTTATGAGAACGAAATGTATTTTTAAACCCCAATTAAAAACAATTCAATTGTTATTTTTATGTATCGTTCTTTTTTTTTTTTTGCTTTGCCATTGTTGCACACTTACATGGTGTGAAAAGCAAGAGTTAATATTGTAATTTATTACAAAATAAATAAATAATACAAAAAAAAAATAAATAAAATAAAAAGAAGAAAAACAATTACATACAATATTTAAAAATGCTTTTGGTGAATTCTTATAAAACGGAAACCAGCGTCATGCTTTACATCCGTCCATCAGCTTTCCATTAAAAATAAAAGAGACATATAGTACAACAATAATAACAATTGCAGCCGAAGGCCCTTGTTATTACGAGTGCTTACTCATTTTCTACATCTTGCATACATGTATACTCGTATATGTAACTTTTGCATTCAGGGATGACAAATCTAGTACAAAAGTACTTTTGAAAATGCAATTTCTCCTCCCAAAAACGCCAAGGTTTTGTTAAGAGTGGCAGCAATTTTTGTTATGAAATTAACTCATTTGGTTATGAAATGCAGCCCTGCAGTGTAGTGCAAAATTACCTGCTGTCAAAAAATGTACGATAAATTTAGTTTGATTTAGCAGCTGATTGATCATCATGTAGTGGCACGAAGTTTCCTGATTGCGTAACACCAAATAAAATATATATGGTGTTTGTCCTTGTTTTTTCCCAGTGCCCAATAAATGTGCGTAGCAGATTTCAGTGCTACGAGAGATCACTGCTTGTTTCCAGTTTCGGTCCACAACTGATTTGCAACAAATATAAGTTACTGAAAAACACATTATTGCAATTACAAAATCTTGCGGCATTAAAATTGGGCAGTGGTATGCCCCTAATATCTCGTCTAGACTGGCAATAAATATGTTGGCAATATAGCAATAACGCCCGCCGAATAACGGTACAATATGGCTGATTAATTTACTTATCTTAAAGCTATGGCAAATCGTAGCTCATAATATGGAAAAAGTCAACAGGGAAGGTGCAAAGCAAAAAATATAATTCGCTTATAAATATCTGGTTAATCGAAAATTTTTTTGTTTATTAACTACTACACACGTTTTCAAGAGACTATTTTCCCTTTTCAATTTATTTGTTCAATTTCACTAGTATTATATAAATGTCAAAGGCAATAAAAAAATCGAACCTAAATTAATACTGAGTTTGACGTTTCGTGTTCGCAATAATTGTCAATGAAAAACTGTTGGCAATTATTCTAAGCACTGGCGATGAGCTATTGGCCATTGGCAATATCAATATTTTGACATTTGCTGCAATATACAAATGTTAATCAATTTATTGCCAGTCTAGACGGCAGGTAAAGAATAAGAGCCATAAAATTCTACTATTATTTTCTGAATATGCTATAACTAGAAATTGAAACTCCAGATATAAGTTAAAGCTTAAAATACATACATTATGAGGGTTAAAATTTAAAATTCTGAATTTGAAGTTCTGATACCCTGATCTTATCCTTTACACAAAACTGGAATTGTTTCATACTCGAACTTCCTATGCCTTTAAAGTGTAGTTTTTTTTTAATATTTTTTCACTATATTTTTTTTAAATTGACCATCTTCCTTAAAATAAGCAAAGGAATGTTTTTTAACTTTTCATTACCTATGTGGATTAAAAACATACTGATCCTTCTTAAAATTAAATTCATTCCCGTAACAAGTAATGAGATCGCTAATATATAAAAAAATCTGCCTTACCCATCCCTGATCATATGCATACATCGTACAGAGCTGCATTTATGTATGCACATGTATGTGTGTTTAAGTGCTGCATGAGATTTCATACTACCGGATCTTCCAATAGGGATTTCCGCACTTTGACAGTTCTGTGGTTTCCATTAATAACAGCTTATGTCCAAAAATTAAAATTTTTTAGTACAGCCAAAAAAGTTATTTTTGAAGATTATTTTAAGAAAAAGGAGAAGTTATGTTGTTTTAGAAAAAAAAATTGTACAGACATCCATATTTTGCAAAAATGTTTTAGAACTTTCTAAAAATAATTTAAAATATAGCAATAAACTCGAAATCAGAAATATGTAACATAGTTTTTTGTTAGTGAAAACAACAGAGTTGACAGTGGCCATATTATTGATAAAAACGATTCTCCCGTTTTACGGCTGCCGAAATCGTCCTACCGACAGAACTATTCTCAGTGTGCCTTTTGGAATTTGCAACTGTTTTGACTTCGCGGATTATGTTTGTACCCAAACAAAATTAAATTTACTCAAGAGGTGAAGGTAAATGATTATATCTTCAGCGATGGAGCCTCCATTCTGGCGAATTTGCGACAATATCATTCCACATGAGATCCAAGAATATCCCATGCATCCCGAAAAAGGCATTGTTTAGAGGGAATTTTTGGCTGGCGGCGCCATTGCTCCATATTTCTTTGAGAAAGACTTTGACCAGCCCATTACAGAGCGCTTTGGGTCGATTTTTCCCCACTTATTTTACCCGAAATACATGACAAGAACACCAACGCCATCTCGTTTAAACACGACGACGCTACATGCCACACATCTTATGAAACATTCGAAATGATGAGAACTGGCGACCTAGATCGTGAAATTTTACCCTGTTAGACATTTTCTTGTAGGATTTTATAAGCTGGCAGGTATATACTACGTTTATACGCGCACTATTTGCAAATAAAAATATTTACAAAAGTACACAAATTTGGTAGCACTTCTGTAGAAAAGTTACTTATGTTGACAAAACAAATAGTTTAAATGTACAAAATATCAAATAATTTATTAGTTTGAATTGTCATTCGGCCCTGTTCTGTAAACCGAATCCGAGTAAATTTCTCGTTTTCAAAAAATTAATAATGATCCTGCAGACGTGTTTAAAATCATAAACGATAATTTTCTTTCAGATATATTTGGGAATCTATATAATAAAAAAATTTATAAAAATCTAAAAAAATATTTCTATTCTCGGAGTTAGTTTTCTGAAATCGTGCGGTTTCAATTCGATCGGTTTACAGAACAGAGGCGATCAATGTTTTTTGTGCAATATTAATGGAATAATAATGGTTTTTTGTTATCAAACATTTGTAAGCGTGGCAATCTAAAGCATTTTATTTGTGAATAACGCATTAATCAGGAATTGTTTTTGCGAGTTAATTCCCCGTTTATGCGGCAAACTTCTCTATTTGCAATATTTTTATTTGCGAATAAGTCGCCCGTATAAACATAGTAATATTCAAACAAGCCACAAACCAGCCATGTCATCGGTCAAAATTTAACCTCATTTATGCGCATAGTCATGGAAAATGGTCTCATATCGAAGCCGCGGCTGCCATTTGCGCAGTTTATTTAAATTTCAAAATAGTAAGTGCTTAATGAAAGACCCTTTATAATATCTCACCACCCTCTCATTGCATATTAATTTTTTCTTCTTCGCAAATTGTAATTTATCACATTTTATAAAAATAAATTGTAATTATTTTGCCTCTGGTTGATTTTAACATTTTTAACGTTTATTAACGCACAGAAAATAAAAATACATACATACAACTCTTAATATTGCAAAAATATCTGCGTAATTCAAGTATATCTACATATACCATACATACAAACATATTTATTTTTTATATTCTGTTTATTTCACGCTTTTGCTGTTTGAAACAGAAGCACAATTTGTATGAAAAAATATACAAATTCATGCATAGTGCGTTTGTTACTTTTGTTTTATATATACAAAACAATGTTTCATTTTAATTTTTTTTACATGGTATAGTAAATATAAAATAATTGCAACATTATTTCTTTTCTGACACAGAAAAAGAGATTTTTTTAAACAAAATATATAGTGCACACAAATAATGGAAATATTTTAGAAGTATACGCAAGGCAATTATTTATTTATGCAAAATAAATAAGAACTAGTATGTTTGACTGTTCTTTATTTGTGATGAAGTCTGGTTATTTGTCCAGAAATCAGTGAGATTGAGGAATGTTGAACCATCAAAGGAGATTATAAATTTTTGTTACACCAAAAATAGGGGCCCTATGCTTCAATGGGAGAGAAGAAGTACGTGACAGAAGAAAAAGAACCCGCACTTGATTTGCAATAAATAGCTGTTATTTTTCATTGCAACTGCTACTCCAAATGCGACTCTGATTGCATAGAAAAAATTATAATAATATGACATTTTTTAAACAATGGTATGAAAATTATTAGTTTAATGCTTTTATTGGACTAAGCTTGCTTTCACAAGGATTTTAAAATCCCAAAAATTCAAACTGGCAACCCTAGCGTATGACATGTACTCGTCAGTAAGTTCGTCTGCTTATTTCTGTCTAAATTATCTTTGTATCATCATCAATAATAACAATAATAAAAGCAACAACTGTCAAGTTGCATTAAAAGCAATGCTGGCAAGTACAGGCCTGTAAACAATTAATTGTTGTTGCAATCTATTGCATGGTTCATAGTTTTGAGTAATAAAAAGAAGACTTGACAAATTGAAATTTTTGAGTTGATCGGATTTAAAAAAGTAGTTGTAATACTATTTTGTAACAGCCGTATTCTAAAAAAAATGAATTCATATATCAAGTACGCTTTAAGGCCGTGATACACTACCCTACAAAGTCGTGCGATCTACGAAAAACTACAACCCTGGTGTGATGAATTGTTATTGTCTTTTGAAAATTTTCATAAACACCACTATACCAGGGATGTACTTTTTCGTAGATCGCACGACTTTGTAGGGTATTGTATCACGGCCTTTAACTTTGCATTAATACATGTCAAAAATTCAAATAATACGTGCAAGTGCGATATTGACATCCCATAATACTTGACAATTTTTTGAAATTTTTCTAATCAATAATACTTTTAATCTGATCAGAGTTGCATTATTACGAAATCCAAACTAACAAGTCGTCTGCTTCGACGCCGTTGCCGTGCCGTCATTTATGGTATATGTGTTCGTCTTAAACCGAAAATATATATTGAACATGATTATCGTATTGAATAATTTTTCGTGTAAGGCATGTCTGAAAGTTAACGAAATAATCGCATTTTCTTTTACTTTATCTTATTTAAATCAACTACTTTAACCGCCGTCTATTTTCAAAGGCCGGCACGAACACAGCGTGCATTAAACTGATCTGCCGCCGGAAGTCAACAATTAATGTAGGCATGTTAATCCTCACAGCTGTTTGCTTTATACTTGTGATTTTAATATAATATTAGGTGTGATGGTTTGAACATAAAATGTCAGTTTACGTTAGATTTTTTGACAGTCGAAACAAATGTCTTTAGATTTCTTTTTCGTAAAGTATGATGCAAGTTTTTATACATGTACTATAATAGTCTGAGTGGCCCTTCAGTAAAACTTTGTATTGAAATTTTGTTTTAACATCAAACTTCAAACAAAAATTATTTTAGAATACGACGGAATACGGAATTTGACAGATGAGGTACGCTCAGCTGTATAACAGCTGCTCTAACAAGTTTACTTTTGACAGATTTGGGCTGTCATGTCAATGTTTTTGCCATTAGCAGCTGTTAAAAGTAAGTAGGTATGAATATAGTAAAGTTATATCACACAGCTCTTTCTGAACTAGTTTGTTCGCGTTCGAATCAAAAGTTGTTTCAAACTCATTTAATTTACATTGACGTTTTTTTACCGGACTTGCGTCCAACAGAATGACCTACTTCAAAATGAGCTATGTCTAGTACACAGAAATGTGAATTACAAGAATCGTTTGAAGTACATATATGTATGTGTATGTATGTACAGGGTGGCGCAGAATGAGCTATGTGGTTTGAATTCTTTACAACTTTTTTAATTATTTTTCTTTTTTTGTTTTTTCCATCATTTTGCGTATAAGACTTTGGGAATTAATTCCTAATCATTACAGGATCGAGCAACGTTCAAAAATAATTGAATTTTATTTTTCAAACCAACAGTCGGCGAACGCATTAGTGTACGTTAACAAAGCAAAAACCATACTCCAACTAAAAACCAACATTCGAAAAGAAATCATGACCATTACACCTGAAATTTTCCGAAAAGTTATGGAAAATATGCTAAAAATAGCACTTATGCATGTGCGAAGCAGAAAATTTACACCACTAACAGGATATCATTTTTCAAAGCTAATTGCCAAAAATTCCCCAATAACTGTATTTAAAAAATAAAAATTATAATAATCGCATAAGTAAAAAAAGTTATAAGCCTAAATAAACAATATAGATCATTCTGCAACACCCTGTAAATCTCACACACAGTGATTTAATATAAATTTGTTTTACTAAAAATTATTTCTTACAACTTTTTAATGTTATTTATTTTCTATGTTTATTATTTCCTTCAAAACACAATTGCAATACCGCTTGACATTGCGGATTCTTATAATTCTCCATTAGTTCCTTGTTTTTTTGCTCTTTCATTTCTATTAAAGATATTACAATTTTTCTTTTCTTTTAGTTTATTTCACGTTTACATCCTTATTTTTTCCATCTATATCTTATAATTTTAAATTGAGATTTTTATCTTTACACTAAAATTGAAGCAATAGTAGTTGTATTATTTTGTTAAAAATCCCTCTAACACACTGACTGCTGCTGCACAAATCAAGTTGAAGAAAACAAGAATTGAACATCGCAGTTCTATGTTATCAGTTCATTCAGTTTATGCAGCCCCTGCTCGTAACAACTGACAACAGCCACAATGTGATAGACCCCAAGATCAAAATAAAAAAATATGTATGTACATATGCATATGCATATATAAAAAATAAATAAAATAGCAACAACAAATGAGTGCATGTTGTTGCTTGTATCAGGGTTGGTAAGTTCAGTTCAATTGCAATTTTTGTTTAATATAGAAATGGGTAGTTATGTGTAGTTTCCACAATGCAAGCAATCGACTTGACTAGAACATTTTTATAGGAATCACTTAAAAATGTTAGTGCTTTTAATATATATTTTTCTAGAGAAGTCGCTTGCTTGCGTTGTGGAAACTACACATTAATTAAAACTATTGAGTGGTCTTATGAAATTAACAAATATAATAACAATTTAAGTAACCGCTTTGCTTCACTACACCACTCAATAAATTGCACAATATATAAAAAAATATATGGCGCAATTTTCCTTACAATATGCATACATAGTTATGTATGTATATTTAAACAAAACCAACACACACATGTTTATTAAAGAAAATGGAGGCTATTCTGAAAAACGCGTCAAAGAAGTGAAACTTTACATTCAAACAAAAACAAATTTTCAAAAATTATTTTTGTTTGCCATGCATTTCATAAATGCAATAAACGTGAGAATATCAACGCGTTTGTTTCTCTTTCTTGCAAAAACGGTTAATTTTGTATGAGAAACATAAAAAAATATTTTACATTTACACAGTTTTGTTTTTGTTTTCCATGTAAGTTTCACAAATTCGACGCGTATTTCAGAATAGACACAATTATAATATATAATATAATAAATAATTTTTTCGTGATAGTTATACACATATATTTTATACATTAAATTAAATAATCTTAGATACTATTTCATAACAGGAGTGATGGGAAATCATTATTGTACTATAAAAAATATTCGTTTTGTGCAATATAAATCAAAATACATTTAGCTTTACGTAATATACTATGCCTCCTACTAATATAATATACAAGTGCAATTTTATTGTGCAATAGCAATTATTGCACAATAATATTGGAAACGTTTGGGTAGCTTTACATTTTCGTCAAAATTCGTGCTACTTGTAGGACAGTTTAAACTGCATTAAAAAAAAAAAACAAAAAAAAAATGGAGTGATTAGATTGCATGGCTACAATTTTTGGGATCTGGGGGGTTAATATGTAATCCGAATCGATAGGAAATGTGTTCGAATTGTAATGTTAATAACACCGAACCGAACCGTTTCCTTTTCGAAACGAATTGCATAATAACACCCCATAAATTTCTTTTTTAAACTCAGTTCCAAAAATTTACAATGATATGTATCAAGTTGTCTAGAAAACTTTTTTCAAAAATTTTTATGGCAAAAATTATGAATTTCTAGGTTGTGTGAGAAGCATAAACATGAGTTTTTACAGATATAACAATGGACTTGAGGTAATTTACATTGAAAAGTACCTTTTAGCTTTCATTTGGCATAAAAGAATAAATTTTACAGAACATTCTGACGACACAATTGAAGAAAGCATTAAGCAAAAAAGGTAAAATTATGTGCACGAATAATATACTATCAACTTTTCTTTAAATACTAAATTAAAAAACAGATTTTTTTTAATTCCCGCATTCGATTGCGAGCGAGTTATTGCTCGAATGTGCGAGTTTTCTAACTTTTGGGATTTTCGCATTCTGTTTCGAGTAACACATATCGAAATTTCTAATGACTGCATTCGGTAACGTGCATACATTCGAATGCAACCGTTCGTGTTTTTACTCGCAAGCAAAATGGCATTCGAAATCATGTTTAACATAGAAAAAGTGATGAAAAACAAAATGTATGTTCAATATTAGACTTATTTATTTATAAATGAATGAATGCACAGATGTAGTTATAAAAAAATACAAATTAAAGAATTTCTTGTTGACAAAACACACTGACTTCGCAAATAATGTTTTGCCTAAGAGTTGTCGGGGAAAATAAAAAAAATTAATCAACTCTGGGAGCATCTAAATAACAAATTAACTGCTTCTAGTCAACCAATAAGAGAATTGAAAATGTGGCTAGTGCTCTATTCTCCAGCTTTACACTAATTTATTATTATTAAGTTATTAATTAAATTAAAATAAAAATAACATTTATGTATATTCGTTTCTTTTTTCTGCATATAAGTTTGTATCTACGTGCATACATATGTTTTTTGCACACGTACATATGTATATACAAACATATGCTTTTGCTTACAATGTATTCAGTGTTGTGAAATGAATTTATATATAAATATATTTGCCTTTTTCCAACACTAACACAAAAACTCGATTCGCTTGGTAGCGAGTGACATCGGAAAATTTCTTACCATCGAAATTAATTTCTATTCGAATGCAATTCCGATCACGAGTACAGGAATTAGGCCCCAGTATTTATTCATGAAATTAAAAAAAAATACGTTATGAATAAAAAACTTTCCATTACTGATATTTATTTCGACATAGTGTCCCTTCCTCAATATAGACGAAAATATGGAAAAATATTTAACAATAACCACAAAAAATACAGACGAATTGACAACCTCCTCCTTTTTTTTAAGTCGGTTAAAAAGTGAAAGCATAACAGGGGGTCGTCTCAAACACATACTTAATACAACAAACAAACCCAACTCTGCTCTGGGAGTATGTAATTATTTCTTATTATGCCTTTGTTTACATCCTCATATGAACAGAGTTGCATTCTTGTTAATTGTTTCTGTTTTTATTACATTTCTGTGTTGTATTTGCTGTTGGTTGGTTGGTGGCTTCTTGTATTGTCGTATTTATGTTGGTTTTATGTTCATTGATAAAAAAAAAACAAACAAAAAATACGTTTTCGTTGTTGCTATTGTTGTCATTGCTGTCATGATTCAACTTCATATTGTGTATTATTAGTCTTTTTTCCCCCAACATTCTGTTTTTTTAATATTCCCCCATTCCCAAACATGAGACTCCCCCTTGAATGACTTTTATTTTTAAATTTAAACAGTAAAATTCGTTTCTATATGTTTGCTTAAATATAAAAGAAAATGAAAATTTTATTCCTTTAGCTACATACATATTTAATTAATTTCTTGAAAAGAAAAAGAAGACAATATATTTTGAAAAGAAAATGTGTAATTATATGTGATTCAAAGCAATAACAGCATAAGTCGACAAAAAGAAAAAATTTAGTTATATATGCCACAAAATTCTACGAACGAAACTTTATAATTATTATCCCCATGTCTCTAACAGAGTTTATTTATTATATACAATAAGTGAAATTTATTTGCTCGTGGTTTAGCATGTCTATATACGCAATTCATTGGCGCTTGAGCCAAATCATCAGTAGACTTCAACCACAAATTTTTAACAGTCTTTAGAGTTTATTATAAATATATACAAATAAGGGGTGGACAAATTTGAGGTTATGAAGTAAATTGGCTGTCAAATGATGAAATGTTAAGAATTATAGCTGTCATGCTTTGACATTTATGTATTTAGTTAAAATTTGGGAAATTTTAGCCATGGAACGCTACACTCTTACACATAGAATTTTAATTGTGAAATTTGTGAAATGTCTCGCAGCTGCATTTAGCCGAGATAAGCGAAGCTTTGCTACAAAATGTAGTTCAAAATTTTGTGAAAAGAGCGGACGTCTGCCGACGTGCTTGAGGTGCACATTTGTCCGACATCATATTCCATTATAAATTCCCATATTTTTACATTACATTGGTATCAATAAACTGAATTTGTTAAAAAAAAGTGTGTCTTTAACCCAATATACATCCTAAATTTAAACTTTAAAACCCTTTACAATATTGACCTAAGTTCTAATAAAAGTCCAATAAAGTTTGCAATCAGCGCCAAATTATACTAAAAACTATAACTATATATATAAACTATAGATTTATAATAATCTTCGAAGCTTTTATTTTTTTATTTTTTTTGCTCATTTTGAAATTTATTTAAATAAATTCAGTGAAGTACGACTTTGACCCGCGCACGAAGGTTTCCGTACGGACACGAGATATGTACATAATTCAAAACGAACTTTAGCCTAACTATATAAAATATACTTTTGGCATTTTATTCGTTTTTGACGTTTTTTATTTTTGACGATTTTTTTTAATTTTGGCGATTTTTTTCATATAGGCGATTTTTTTTGGTTTTGGAATTTTTTTTTCATTTTGGCAATTTTTTAGTTTTGACACTTTTTTTCGTTTGGCGATTTTTTCGGTTTTTTGCGTTTTTTATTTTTTTTTTTGCGATTTTTTTCGTTTTGGCGATTTTCGATTTTTTTTTCATATAGGCGTTTTTTTAGTTTTGACACTTTTTCTGATTTTGGCGATTTTTTCGAGTTTTGCGACTTATTGTAGTGTTAGGTTTTTATTTTAATTTTTGGCCATTTTTTTTTGAATTTTTGGCAATTTTTTTGGTTTGGCGATATAATAATTTTTTGAACTTTTTTCCTTTTTGAAAATTTCAAGTCTGCCTCTTATGGTTTCGAAGATATAGCAAGTTGTCAAAATTACATAGTCAAAATTGCATTAACTGATGGATCACCCGTTAATTTAAATTTTTTTAAATTTTAGTGTTAATTGTTGTAGTCTTTATAAAAGTACACTAATTTTACAAATTTCAAGTGTCAATATACATATGTACATACAATTGTATGTATATTACATGGGATTTTAACATTTTTCGTTGCTCGTTTGGGAGCACCCTTTAATTTTCAATTCTCATGTATTTGTGTTTGTAGCGGCCAATGTTTTACATACGCTGTCCAAATTTCAGGTCCTTAGCTCATATGCTTCCTGAGAAAATAGCGTGTGAAGGACAGACGGACAGCGTAGCGAAAACAATAGGGTTGTTCCTTTTTTTCACCTTTGGTGTACGGAACCCTAAAAAGCAGAATTAAGCTTAAACTAGACGTGCCATACCATATTGCCATAACCATAACCAAAATTCAATTGGTTTATGTGGTTATGGCTATGGCGTTACATGGCGAGGCACCTTTGATTAAATACAGTGTTGCCCATTAGTTTGGCTCGAACAGCTTCAGTTTGTTACGTCTTGTACTTTTCTCAATCAACTGTTTTGTTTCCGTTCAATTGAAAATCTGCATGTGAATTTTGTTTTACCTTTTTCGTTGTGTTTTGTTGCTGATAAATTTTGGGAAAATAGAATTCAACGTTAAGTGACAGCCAAAAATATGTAAAAATTAGTTTGTTGTGATATTTTGTATGCAAGTGTAATCAATTCTATAGGTTGCCAGCTGATTCCTTTCGCAGAAAAGTAATCACAAAATATGTATTTTATACAGAAAAGTTTGACACAGAAAGGCAACGAAAAGTAAAAACTAATGAGACCTTAAATATATTTTCTTAGCATAGCATTATTGTAAAGCACACAGTTTCCTTTCTTTTAAATGCAAACGTGACGTTTTTTTCTCCAAGAATTTATTTATTTTTTATGCGTTTCCCTTTGTTATAATTAAAGTGACATTAAGTGGTATTAACTCCCATTTCAGCCACTTATTTTTGTGCTCACACACTCAGTCTCCCACCAAATAATTTCCTATCGAGCCAGACCAGCCAGATATTTTTTTGTTGTACTCATTACTATGCAAAGTATATGAACTCATTAAGATAATATATCTTTACACATGTACGTATATATATATATATCTTTCGTTTTCTTCCACACACTTTTAGCATCAGCAAACATCCAGCATCCAGCCATGGAAGAAGCCAGAGACAGCAACAGTGAGTTGTGTTAAATGAACAGTCAGCCAAACAGCCAGCCAGCCACAAAGCAAATAAATAAAATTTTCTGTTGAAAATATATTTTTTAAATTCACGGTTACATTAGCAAAAAGTGGGAGTTTTGCCATGATGGCAAATTGGTTTCGGGGATTGCGGAAAGCGAGGAAGAGAGTTATTATTTTCATATTGGAAGAGAACGTTTAGAAATCTAACCACATTAAATTAATTTCCTTTTTTTTTTTTGAACGATAAATATTTGCCAGTTTGCAAGATAAAAAGAATATTTGAATACAAGAAATGCATGAAAATACATTTGAGTTAATAATGAACGGCATATAAGATGTCATGAAAAAAAGAATCAAGAAAGCGTTTAGAAATGGGTATAATATTTGTATTTTATTTTTTGCAAAATATTCTTTACAGCTAGAAAAAAATTATACATAAAATGTATTTTATGGAAAAATAAATTATATATTAAAAAAAATTTAATAATTTAAATAAAACTGAGCGAGACCTACCTACATACATACATATCGTCGGGTGGTTACTAGTTTGCTGCACAGTATATTAAAAATACATTATAACGGCGGTAAACCAATAACCACTTGACTCTATGTACATACATATATCTACACCTGCATTAATGGCCGTATTCGACAGTATTCTTAAACCTGGGGGCAAATTACGGCATCCGATACTACTCATAATTTAAAAATATTTCAATAGAGTTTATATGGAAATATTTTTAAATTACGAGTCGTATCGAAAGACGTGATTTGCCACCTGGAGAATTCTAGGATTTTACCACCACTCACGGTTTCGATACTAGTTCCAATTTTCTGCTTTGAGATTAGTTTAGATGATCATATAGTTCTTGGAAAGTCTTACGCCCATTTTCTAGACCACTAGACGGCCTGTATGGTGTAAACAGGAAGTTGTCTTCTAGGAGAGAGGTTAAAGAGTAAAAGAAAGTCTTTAGAATTTTTATGTGTTGCCTTGTTGTTCTCTCGTTCGTTTTTTGTTTGTTTTCAACCTCTGCAGGTAGTTGCAGCAAAAAAATTATAAAATTGCTTTACGAAAAATTCTTCATTTAAACGTAAATGCAAATTTAGAGAATAAAATGAAACATCTCTGCAAAAAAAATTTCATCATCGGAACTGAGAATGTCTCCCAGAAAAACTAAATTTAGTACAAGTAAGTACTAAGACAAAAAGAAGCGCTTAGAAAGCGCGGAAAAGCAGACAGTGCATCCCATCTGCCTTACAAGGATGCAATAACGTAAGCGAATGACGAAATTTAGCACAAACACGACGAAGTTGGTTGGCTGTTTGTACTCAAATTCTCCAAAGTTTTTTATAGTGCATCATCTCTCTCACTTACCTGGATACAAATTTGAATGCGAATGAAATTTTTATTTGAAGTTTTGATTTTTAATTTAATTGTGTACGAAAATGAATATGTGCTTCGGTAGTTCAGTGGATAGTGTTCTAGCCTAACATACGGACATCACGGTATCGACTCCCGACTCAACGAGGGAAAAAAGTATTTGTTTTGATATTGTATTTAATATATAATAAATATAAAAACAAAATAAAGTATTCGAAGTTAATGTAAGAGTTGATATAAAATTCTGATATAAAGAGCGAATTTTTTAATTATTTACATATTAAAAAGGTATGAATTACGGACTTCTTTCTGCACATCATATATGCATTCAGAAGTTAAACCTGGAGAGCTACAAGTGAGACATCACGAACGAAAATCATGTAATACTGAAGCAGGTTTGTAAGCGAGAGATTTGCTCTCCATCCCATACCAACTTGCTTCCAGTAGTGTGATTCAGTTACTTTAAACGATCCAACTTATCGCTTAAAATAACGGTTGTGTGATTCTGAAACTTATTTTTAACGATAGGACGCAGCTGATATTTTCTTTTGATTATTGTCGATAAAATTAACAGCACATCTGTAAATTATTGTCGCTTAAATAACGACACAGCTGACATTAACTTACCAGAATATCGTTACAAATTTTACTGAACAGCAAAATCCAAAAATTATAATTATTTTAACGATGCGATTATCGTTAAAAAAAAGTTAGTGAACCGCACTACAGATAGACGAATATTTTTGCTGGGCTCTAGTTACTTAATACGGAAATAAATTTAATCCAAAATGTTTTCAGCATGTAGCTTAAACTTCCTACTATTATCACACTCAATAATAAAATAGTGGCAACATTTTCTTTGCAAATGACATAATGTTATCAACACAGTTCGAATTTGTTTTCAGAGAAGAAGAAGACCTTGCCTCTGTTCAAAACTTTCAAGTGAACTACTTTGAAATACTTTGTCTGTCAAAGAAAATAAATAAATCATATGGACGATGATGAGTAAAAGAAAGAGCGAATGATCCATATTGAACTTTAAATAATTTTTCTTAAATTTGATGTTCACTTATTTTTTCTTTAAAAGTACTCGTATCTTCTTTATATTTCATTCCAGTTTTTCGTTATACATAAGGCTGCTAAAGCATAAAGCTGCATGCCTACAAAATTTAATTGCTGAGAAAACTAAAGCCACAATATGGCAGTCAGAGGCTTGAACAATTAATCTGCAAAAGACGTGACATAAATTGGATTGATATTAGTCCTGATTTAATGCATATGGTCATTTTCCTGTGTACTTATTTCAAATCTAAAGTTCAGGCCAATAAACCGACTTCCTTGGCGCTTAAAAATAATCGGCTGATTGGGCTGTATTAAATCGCACATATGTATATTCCACAGGCAACGAAAAAAACCAAACATTTCTCCTATATTTATGATTTGAACGGGCTAAAGTTCGTATCGCTTTATAAGCCAAATTAGATATAATAATTGTTAATGAACAAATAACACTAAAGTTAGTTGTAAATATTCTGATTAACACACAGTTGAACGGAACAACTAGCTGTTTTCGAAGGGCACTAAACCTTCATCATCAGCGTTTTTTTGTGTTTGGTCCATTATTTTAAGTCATCCTGTGCAAGCTGGTCCCCCATTGCACTTATTACAGGACGTACAATAATATCCCTTGGTTGCCAGTCTGTGCCACCTAAATCATCCTTGCCACTGGCACTAAATTATAACAGGGTGTACATGGAGCCTTCATAAAAAATTGTACTACTTGATTAAATAAGTTGCGCCAGTCTTAGTCTTAGTTAGCCGACTGTAATGTAATGTTTCTCACATTCCATCACAGTCGGCTAACTGAGCCTTTAAGCCTTTACGCCATGACCTCGTTCCCTGTGTTGGTGACAACAACTTCTGCTATTTGAATTAGACGTTTGCCGATCGTTATCTAGCACAAAGTTTGTTGCCTTCTAGCATAATTCACAATTAAAATTTATTTGTTTACGTTCAAACAACTTCAACTTGTTTTAAATTTATTAGAACTGGAATATATATATGTATGTATGTATGTTGAAAACTTCTTAAGCAAATTTGTTGCAGCTTATTTTGACTAAATTATTTATTTAATTTATCATATTTCTTCGCCTGTTATCTCCTGAAATTTATTTTCGTTTGCCTGCATTAAGAACAATTTTAAAAGATTAAAAGTTATTGTTGTTTCCAAGAGAAATTTCTAAAGCAGCTTAAGTGCTGTGGTGACATAAACAAAGAAAGGATTTATAAGGCAGTCAGTTTTAATACCATTCTACTCGCTCGTATCTCTTTCTATTCTAATTAACTGTTTGTTTGTTTTGCCATCAGTGTTGCCGTTTTTTTTACATTTTAAATGAATAAGACAATTTTAATGAATAAAAAATTAATAATCAGACTAAAGAATAGAAATGCCGAAAATTTCATTATTAGTGATTATACGAACATTAACTGTTAACAAGGAGTTGAGGGAGTGGATAATAAATATCAAAAATTCCGTGTAGTTTGCATTTTCAATCTTCAGAAGCAAATGTCTATAAACTTTTCTATTTTTTTTACTAATATCTCTTGTAGGAATGTGAAGTTCAGGCAGCGCTTAGTTGCCCGCCTTAATATCAGTAAAAAAAATTCTGAAAATCGAGGAGTCTACTCTGGAATTCGAATTAGCATGCTGTTAACCTACAAGCTAAAAATAATATTCTTTCGTTTGGAATTACATAGTAGATCCCTTGAAAGGAAGAATAAATATGTTATATTTATTGTAATACTATGTTCACACTTACTATGTGTTTAACGTCTCGTTCGTGTTTAAGAGCTTAAACACGATGATTTTTAAATGTTTTACCATACATGGGCTTGTTTTGTTAAACATCTCTAAAACGGTGTTTTAAATTTAAACATTTTGATAAACACGTAAATGGGTTTCAGGACGTTTTTCATAAATCTGGCAACTTTGTGTTGTTATTAAATGACGGCACGTGAAAAAAATTATTTAATACAAAACATTTACTCAAAAAAATTCATTATTTACAAAAAGATTTGTTTAAAAATAAAAAAGCAAATATGAAACATAATTCTTCAAAATTTACAAAATAAAACACAATAGTTTATTGACATACCGTCTCAACCTTAAACATCTTAAATATAATGTGAACGGTTGTGTTTAGTTTTAAAAAAACTCGTCTTAAACATGATTAAAAACGTAAGTGTGAATATAGTATAAGACAAGAATCTTCATAAATTTATTTTAACAAACACAAACTTCAATTTTTTAGTTTATCATTTCCGTGAATAATTTCTTATTCACGGCAACACTGTCTGTCGCCAACACAAGTATAAAATCTTCAAAATTCTCTGAAGCACAGAAAGTTGCACGCATCAACACAAAGTGCGTAAAATTGCTTATTATTATTATAACCACGAACGTATTGCTTTTACCATGACAATAAGATAAAATTACAACGTTGACATAAGTAATTTATTTTCATTGTAAAAAGAAATTCATTTGTGAGAAATTTAAGGAAAGAAAAAGGGACACTTTTCTAACAGAGTGACCATGTTATGTTATGTTTTATTCGCCAGTATTCATTATATGAACAAAATAGTATATTGTAAATTGTATTTTTTTTTTCAAATAAAATAAATTTGGTTTTACTTATACATATATTTTTTAATGAGATATGGATCGTAAGACCAAAAAAAGCGTTTTGAAAAACAAGACAAAATTTTAGTCTTGTTCCAGTCCATTGTGTAATCTTATAGAATGTTTGCAAACATACATATCGTTACCTGAGAGGCAAACGCCCTCACTTACATTTTCACAATTTTACAGGAGGAAAAAAACATGTTTAAATGGAGTTCAATAACAAAATTGTAATGTAATAAGAGTACTAAAATCGTTATTTTTTTAGCCCTAATTTGTTTTTTTTTTTCTTTTTTGTAACGATTATTTTGATGAAATGTCATGCAATTTATAAAAAAAATCTATTTTCCTTTTTGTTTTATTAGATAAGGCGTTTTGCGTTTTATGTAATAATATATTAATTTTTTCTAGTGCCAAAAATTTTTAAAATAATAATGCGGTCTAAGCAAAACATCATAATTTAAATTTTAAAGTAGACCCCACTAAAGGATTAATAAAAAAAAATATGAAAAGCAGGAAATTATTCCTTGATTAATAAATAAAATAATAAAAAAATAGTTATTTTATATTTATCATTAGAACATCAAACATAGCAAATTTTATTTAAAAAAAGTCTATACGTATAACCTTTCACCTCGACGAGTTACGTGTGTTAAGGCCATGATTAACTATCCTACACAATCGCACGACTTACGAAAGAAATAGAACCCTGATCTGGGGGCAAATCACGGCACTCGAAATCGAGTGCACGTTCGTGTAGAGAATTATTTCGATGGCTACAATTTTTTGGATCACGGTATTCGATCGTATTTTATGTTACCTACTACTATTTTTTACATTGCTGTTAGCATAAGACAATAAGAAAAACAAAACGAAAAACAAAACTTTATTTGTATTTGTTCTGGAAATGATTTTTCCCTTATTTATTTTTTTTGCACTGCCTATTGGACAATTTTTGTATTGATATTCACTTTCCTTAAAAACAATTAAAATTAAATTATATTTTCTAAACTAATTGTTCGAAAATATCCGGAAAATACTTATATTTTGATTACATACTTCTTTCTTTTTCCTTTGTTTTGTTTCTTTGGTTTGTTTCACGGCAAAAAGCTAAGAGTTTACTTGTTTTCGATAGTAGACTACCAATCGAGTGCAACTTCGAGTAGATACGCTTCGTTAACGATTGCCGTGATCCACGTTAACAACATTTCGAAGACAAAGTACTCGATTTCGAATGCGGTGATTTGCCCCCTGATGAGGTTTGTATTTTCGCCAGAGTCACACTTTTCTGTAGGATAATATATTATGGCTTGTAACGTTGTTGTCCAATTTGTCTCAAATTATGTTATAATAAATCAAATGCAAAAATTTGGTGGGCTGTCATTGATTAAACTTCGTATTTTTTATTGCTTCGAACTTTAAATAGAATATCCACTTAAAAGCTTTATTCTAAGTTAGATTTAATTTTCGAAATTTCTAAAATGTTAATTTAGTAGTATCAAGATCTCATGGCGTCTGCGAAACTAACAAAATAAAAAACGAAAAATTTGTGTTTCGAACTTAATTTCGAAATTTCGAACATAGTTTCAAATTCAAAACTCAGTTCAATCTCTTCAATTTTAACTTTTTGCATGGAAATTTTCTTATTGAAAATATGCAATTTTGCAGAATTTTTTTTAGCTTTGCAAATTTTACTGTACAAAGTACAATTGTCATAAAACTGTCAAGCAACTTCTTTTTGTTGACTGGTCACTCTTATATTTATTACGTTAGAAAATTTTTATTCTGAAAAAAAAGGTTCATAAATAAAATCATTTTCAGCTTGAAAAAGAATCATCACAGTTTTATGTCAATGATGGCAAAGATGTCCTCTCCTCTCCAGTGGGAGTTAGAGGAAGATACATATACATACACACATACATATATACATATCCCTACTAGCATTTGGAAGATTGTTTTATCAAAAATCACCTAAATAAGTCTTCCTCGAGAACTTTTGACAATTAAAAACTGATTAAACACTTGCGCGCTTGAAAAAAGACTAGAAAATTAGTCGTGCTTATGCTTTAAAAGTAATTTATTTATTTATTTGAAAATATATGAGTCATAAATGAGTCGAAACTGCTCAGAAAAGCGAGTAATGAAAGACTCCTCAAGAAGAGTCGCATGTAGGGTACCATTTTCCGACAAAACTATCTGTTATGCTCAGAAAACGAGCGCATATTCTTGTTTTTTGATCAGTTAAAAGTATTAAAAAAGAATCGAATTTAATTAAAAATTTCCAAAAATGCTAGCAGGGATGTATGTATGTATGTATATTGAAAATATTCATGTAGCGTCTTTTTTTTAGTGTCACAACTTTGAGTTGACATCACTGCTTTATTGGAGCACCCATTTAACAGCTTAGAGTTGCTTTTTGTTTAGTTTGCTTTGAAGTTTCATTATGAATAGACGTACACCAGAGCAACGCGTGCAAATTGTTGAAATTTTTAATCAAAATAATTGTTGTATTTGTCACACTCATCGTGCAATTCTTCAATTTCCAATGAAGCCCATTTTTGTAGTGCGATTCACTAACTTTTTTTTTAATGATAATCGCATCGTTAAAATAATTATAACGAACATTTATCGAATTTGCTATTCAGTAACATTTTTAACGATATTCGCTGTAGGCTAATGTCAGCTGTGTCGTTATGTAAGCGACAATAATTTATGTGCTGTTAATTCTATCGACAAAAATCAACAGAAAATATCAGCTGTGTCCTATCGTTAAAAAGAAGTTTTAGAATCACACAATCGTTATTTTAAGCGACAAAATGTATGGATAAAAGTTACGATTGTAGAATCGTTAAAAGTTAGTGAATCCCACTACTGGTTGAATTGGTACGTAAATAAGCAGAAATGTCGTATTTGGAGTGAGGAGCTTTTGTCGAAACACCATTACATCCATAGAAAATTACTGTTTGGTGCGCTTTATGGTCTGGCGAAGTCATTGGCCCATATGTCTTCAAAAAAAAATTATAGTGTGAATGTCACTGTCAATGGTGAACGTTATAGGAACATGATTCGAAATTTTTTCGCACCTCAATATGTGGCATTAATCTTGCTGATATGTGGTTTTAACAGCACGGAGCCACATGCCACACAAATGAATTATTCAAAGAAACTTTTGATGAAGAAATAATTAGCCACGTGGTGGTTTAACCCCATTGGATTATTTTTTTCTTTGGGGTTATGTTAAGTCACTTGTCTACGTCGATAAACCACCAACAATTTAACAGCTGGAAATAAACATTCGAAGAGTTATCGGCGAAATACGGCTGCAAATGCTGTGAAAAGTTGTTGATTTCGTGTTCTAGATTGCACCTTCGACGCGCCAACCGTGGCGGCCATATAACAGAAATCATATTTAAACATTAATTTCATAAAATTTTCTGTCCAATAAAACCCGTTTCATTGATATTAAAAATATATTTCCTTGTTTTATTATGATTTAAACTTGTGACACTCTAAAAAAACACCCTCTATAACAAATAACATCTTTACCTTTTTCATAAAAAAAAATATATGTACATATGTATGTGGTTACAATAAATTTCATTAACTTCTGACTACTGTTAAATTTTCCTGGGATTCCCATGGGCTTTCTTTACGTAGAGAAAGAAAAGATTTTTTCTTTATGTTTCATATTAATCTCTCGTTTATTTGCATTCTATTTTACAATATATAAACGATTTTGATTAATTTAAAATAATAATATAAAATAAATTTAAAAATTTTATAAATTTTGAACATTTTATAAATTTAAATAAAAATTATTATAAGCAAATAGTGAAAAGTTCTATTTAACCTTCAACTTTGATCATAAGTTAAAAATAGAATTTTCAAAAAAAAATTCTTTTTTTTGCAAAATTGAGTAGGCTACAAGAAACATAAACGTTTAATTTATTGTAGAAGCAATTCTAATTCTCGCAGAACTACTTGCTCATGCATCAACCACAACTACGAGTATCTTTGGTATACCAAGCCATTCATGGGAATAAAAATTTTAAGTAGACTTTTTTGTACAAGTTGAAACTTAAATGTTTATGGGGCGTGCGTAGGTGTGATAAAATTATAATAAAAAAAAACTATGCAAAAGATGTAGAGGTTTGAAATAAATTTTAGAAGAAAAAATAAACTATACCCATGTTGGTACACAAGTTGAAGATGTTCTTAGATGATTGGTTTCTATTACAAATTCCATTATACATACTTGAGAAAATATACATTAGGGTGAGTGCTCTCAAGGAAATAAAAGAAATCACATATGTTGCACAAGCTGTTAGAAAATTCATGCGTGCTCACTTAAATGATGCCTGGGTATTCCCATATATCGAAGGCCAAACAAACCTCCAGGGGCCGAATTGGTTTACGTACAAAGCATGAGAATCTCAAAAAATTCTCAAATGGGAAGACAAAAAAAAAAAAAACACATATTGCGTTATGGATTAATGAATTTAATTTAAATGTTATTAAAAAGAAAACTATGGAATTAAGGAATTAATCATTATAATCAGGAATTGTGTAAAGAAAATACGCAGCTGTTTATAATCAGCTGATAATATGCTTAATGATAAGCTTTACATTTGCATTACAAACATGTTTAATATCGAAATTTAATTTTGTTAAATTTTCGTTATTTAAACTATTTTCCTTAACAAATAAATTTATTCCATATCCCTAATAATAGTTTCATTTAAGTTTTAACATAAGAGACTCTATCCAAAATCATGGTGAGTGAAAAAAAAGAGGAAATAAAACCCCACAATTTATGAATATTATTTCTCTAGTTGTGATTTCAGTCGCAGCTGCACTTGGGAATCGTTTATTTAAGCAGAAAACTCATTCAAAATAAAGTGTTTTCGTTTTAAATATATTCATCATACAATAATCAAAAGTTAAATTATGCGAACTAATGCATAGAAGTAAACGTAAATAATTTGTTCAATAATCATACACAAGGCGTGTTTGTGAATTCTAGTTTTTTTCATTTATTTTTTTCCGGCGACTTACACGTGCAAATGCGAGAAACATTATTTAAATGGTGAGAAAATAATATTTATATTATAAATGATTGATTTTATCTGTGTGCACATACATACATCCATGCATACAAATATAACAGAGCTGGACAACGCACGCATGAATATGCAGCATCGTGAGTAAATTATTGCTTCACTCACGCCATCATCTTAGCTTACTTATTCGTGATTGAAGTGTTTTCTGGATATGTCTAGCAAAGATCGAAATATAACTTCAACACCAGAAATTAGTCAAAAACTGAGATGTGTTTAAGGGTTAATTTCGCTCCTATTCTCATTTGCATTTTAGAGTTTGTTTAAGGCTGTGATACGCTATCCTACAAAGTCGTGCCATCTACGAAAAAGTTCATCCCTGGTATGATGGTATTTATGAAAATTTTCAAAAGACAATAACAATTCATCACACCAGGGTTGTAGTTTTTCGTAGATCGCACGACTTTATATGATAGTGTATCACGGCCTTTAGCACTTCTATTTAAAATTTTACGGGTATTTTTTTTTGGAAAATTCAAATAAATGAAAATGTTCAATTTCAATATTTTAACCCTTTAACTTTTCTCCGTATTCGACTTTCAAAAGGCATGAACTTTAAAAAAAAATCTAAAAATACCGCTGAACGGCAACAGAAGGGGTTAAAATGTTCTACAAAAATATTTGCCATCGAATTCTACCATGAGTCTCGGAAAATAGCGAAGCTCGGAATTTAACTTCAACACTAGAAATTAATTAAAAACTGAAATTCGTTTGAGGGTTAATTTCGTACTTGTCTACACTTGCATTTTAGGTTGAGAATTTTTTCAGCACTTTTGTTCAAAATTTTACGAGAAACATTTTTGTAGAATATTTTAGACTTCCAAATCTTCTTCTTATGGGTCTAATTCGTCCGTTTGAAAAAAGGGGCCAAATCTGACACCCTCCAGCAAGGCTGGAAATCATTTTTAAATACCACAAATTATTCAAAATTTTAAATGCGTTTGAGGGTTAATTTCGTAGTTATTCACACTTTCAGTTTAGGTTTAGGATGTGTCCATCATTTTTATGGTAAATCTTCCCTTAGGTGGTAATATGTCTAGCCAACCAAGGCTACCAGATTTATTAGAGGTAAAATCGTCCAAATGAGTCATCAACTGCGGCCGAGTTCACATATGGCACGCATGTGCCAAAAAATGCGTAATGGTAAGTACAGACTTTGCAACTTGCTTACGCAAAACGTTTTTGAATATTTTAATACAGACACTACAACCTAAAATGCAACCTATAAACAAGACTACAGACTATGCGACTGACAATGCAACCTGCATTGTTGCATAAACACTTTGCTAAGTCTGTACCTACATTAACCACTAATTAAAAACTGTTTGATTGAGACATGTATTTATTGATTTAAACAGTTTCCAATCATGTTCGATTCTTAAGGGTGTTTTTCATAGAGTGACACAAGTTTAAATCATAATAAAACAAGGAAATATATATTTAATATCAACGAAACGGGTTTTATTGGACAGAAAATTTTATGAAATTAATGATTAAATATGATATCTGCCATATATGGCCGCCACGGCTGACGCGTAGAAGGCGCAATCTAGAACACGAAATCAACAACTTTTCGCAGCATTTGCAGCCGTATTTCGCCGACAACTCTTGGAATGTTTATTCCCAGATGTTAAATTTATCGACGTAGACAAGTGACTTAACATAACCCCAAAGAAAAATATAATCCAATGGGGTTAAATCACACGATCTTGGTGGCCAATTAAAAAAATTTTGAAACATGTTCCTATAACGTTCACCATTTTACTGTCAATTCTGACCATCATTGTTTTTTGAAGACATATGGGCAAATGACACCGCTAGCCCATTAAGCACACCAAACAGTAATTTTCTGTGGATGTACTCTTAATCGTGTTTGTGGATTCTGCTCACTCCACATGTGACATTTCTGCTTATTTATGTACCCTTTCAACCAGAAATGGGCTTCATCGAAAATTTAAAAAGTGAACAATGAGTTTGACGAATAGAACAATTATTTTGTTAAAAAATTTCAACAATTTGTACACGTTGCTCTGGTGTAAGTCGATTCATAATGAAATTTCAAAGCAAACTAAACAAACAGCAACTATCAGCTGTTAAATGGGTGCTCAAATAAAGCAGTGATGCCAACACTCTAAAAAGCATGTTTTCGATCACGTGTTTCCTACCGTTGCAGTTATATTCCATTACAGCCGGCTAACTGAGCCTTAACATCCAGACTTAAATGATTAGACAACTTCAAAAGTGAGATGTTACGATTTAACTAACAAATCCATAAATTAATTGTAACAGTTAACTTTTGAAATATTAACGTAAACAATAAATAAATAAAGCCAACACAAGTTTACCGCGCAGCCATTATTTGAATGTCATCACCAGGGAAACCAGAAATATGCTCTAAAAAAAGTGTTTTATGCGCATTCAATATGCACTAAAAACATTAAAATATGCACTAAAACGTAAAAAATATGCGCTTAAAAATAAAATAAATTGGTTAATTTTTACATGAAAATATATTTTTAATTCAAAAATTCAATAACATTTGCAGATTAAAACAAAATTACCATAAAAATTTTGACAAATAACTGATTTACATTAAGCATTTTTTTCATGAAATTAGTTGCATGAAAATTTTTTATTGGTCAATAGGAGGCTTGAAAAAGCAACTTATATTAAAAAAGTTGTCAAAAGCGCATCAGAGATTCCGTTCTTTTTTGTATAAGCTTATCTATCATAGTGCTGCAATTAGCAAATAGAAAAAGTTCGTGCAACAAAATTCATGAAATTTCATGAAAATATGCTTAATGTAAATCAGGTATAAGACAAATAATACAAATTAATTTTTATTGGATGTTCGCATAAGAATTTAACTTCAATTTCAAAAGATCACTGTATCAAAATTCATGCTTTGGAACTGTATTTTGGATAAATAGAACAAGATTTTTATTTATATATTTTATTGCAATAAGTAACAAAATATTGACATAGAATTTCAAATAAAAATAGTTTCTGTCTCATCTAAATAAACTTTAATACATTTACAATGTTCCTTCAACGTCGTTTCAGGGGCAGAGTCCGTCACAAATATCAAAACTGAAGTTGTATTGGAACTAAATTCCGTAAATTTGAGTAATATATAAGAAAAATTTATACACTACATGGAACATTGCTACAGAGATTTAGATGGCGAAAAATAAAAATAAAACTTTGACCAACTTCTTCGTTTGTAAGCATTTTAACCCAAATAGCGCCAAAAAAATTTTTCTTTGTATATTTTTTTCGGAATGAACGGTTGGAAGTGGATAAAGTATCAAAATATGCCCTAAAAGCGTAAATTGTGCAGTAAGAATTCGAAAATATGCTAAAAATATGCGTGTAAGGGTAAAATATGCAAAAATATGCACCAACAAATCGATGTCAATATTCTTAAAAAGTTCTGAAACGGATAAATATCTTGTCTCCACATTAATATGTCACACGAGAAAAAACATGCAATTGCATATTTGTGGTTTCCCTGGTCATCACCGTCTCTAAAATATCTATGTCATACAAACATTCAACTTTTTACTCATTAAATTAAAATGTTGGTAAGTTAATACAAAAAAGGGGTGTTATAAGTTTGTAGTGTGACTGTGTATCTGTGTGTCTGTCCGTGTCCACGTACAGGCCAAACGGCTGAACCGATTTTGATTTAGTTTTTTCTGTTTGAAATGTGACTTGAGAGGGTTCTTAGCTATATTTGAAGAAAATCGGTCCAGCCGTTAAGAAGATATCACATCTTCTCTACATATATTCGGGGGTTTTTAAAAATTTTAATTTTTTTATTTATTTATTATTTAATTTCATCTAAAGAATTTAATTTTTACAGAAATACAAAAATATCACTACTTACATAAGAAATTCTAGCAATTTTCATTGAATATTTTCCGATGTACCTAATTCTAGTGGCTGCCGGCAGTTTTGGTGTTGGCGCTTCCGCCTGCAAAGTTTTCCAGCGCTGTAGTTTAGTTGTTTTGATTTAATAAACAAAACAAAAAACACAACTGTTTTAGTGTTGCCAGCATTTACTATTCACTATTCTCAGTGTGCAATGGTTTTCTGCGTTGCATGCAGGCACCAAAAGGGGATTTATCACAAAAAAAAAAAAAAAAACGGGGCAAAATTGAAACAAACGAAACTGAAAACTACACTAAAATTTTTATTTTTAATGTATTTTTATATAATTCACTCTAAAAAAAGGAAGACAAAAAGTGGCAATTTGCCTTTTTGGTCGGTCAAACGGTCACGCTGGTTGCATGTACATATGAATTACTGTAGGAAATTTCAATTTCATATGTTTTTTTGTTGTGGCACTGCAGAAGGAAGCATAGTTATATCCTAAACTTGCTACTTGCAACGAAGAGTGATTTACACTATTATCTATTTCGAAAAGGGCAGATAAGAGAGATACATAATTATATGTGGATAGCAAAACATAATTATAAATTTTTAAATTATATATTTAACTTCAGCCAACTGAAAATAAATACATTTATTAGAAATAATGTTAAAACATTTCGTTCCCTTAAAAGTCGAAAGCTTTTAACCTAATAAAAGTTCATTTGTAGAATACTCGTACAATAAAGTTGGTTCATTTCTATAGAAAACATTTGCTGTCTTAAAAACAAAACTTTAAAAAGTTAAGAACTTTCGCGACTTGTTTATTTAGATATTTTATACTTCCTCAGTTGTCGTATATATGTATTAATTTTTTTTTAATAAAACCTTTTATATTCTAGCCTCCATCCCCAGAGAAAACTAAGTCGTTTTAAAATACTTAGTTATACAACAAGTCAAGTTGTGTTAGAAATTGCAATCTAATAATAAAGAAAAGTTTCTCTTTTGAAATTGCAAAATATTTTTTAATAAATACAGAGTCACTCACTCGTTCGTTCGTTCGTTAGTTTTGCTTTTTTGCCCGGGTACTTGTTTGAAGTTAAATAATACAGGTTGAAAGTTGCAAGATAAAAAATGTTTTGAAGTACTTGATGTACAATATGGGTATTAATGTAAAAAAATTATACAACAAATAAAATGTTTTTCAGCAGAAAACAATAAATAAAGTATCATTCTAAGCACTTGTGTCATGGTTTTGTGTAGCGGGGCTAATTTTAAAATAGCAGAAATACTCGTAACAAATAAATAAAACATGTAATAAAGTTTTATTGTGTATTTCTTTTCTTTTTTTCTTAATAAATAAAAACACAATAGAAACAAATCAGAAAATAAACAAATTAAAGGTAAGGAAGGACAAGTGCTTAGATTGGCACGCCCAGAATTTTTTTTATGTTTGGAATTATAAAAAGAAATCATAATGGAAAGAAGCAAGATTTCTATTAATTTAACTATTTAAGAAATGTTTTGGTGTGGAAGATTTCTATTTTCGAAAACAAACAAGCCGGCACAAAATTTTAGGTGCAGTAGCAGTAGTTTCAGCCAATGATGCCAACTTTTTTACTCTAAAGGCACATCAAAATTTGAAAAAAAAAAAAAATATACAAAAGGCGTAGTTTTGAGATCTTAAAAGCGTAAAAAGCACTAACGTGAAAAACAAGTGCAGATTCAAGCATCAGATGTTTAATATTTTCTAATCTTTTCTCTATTTCGGCAATAGTATGATCTTTAATGAAATATACTTATCAGACGAAAGGGGTATAAATATACCAAGTTTTTATTAAAGTAACTTTAGGAAATACACAAATTTCTAATAAGCACTATTTAGTGCTTTTTTTAGTTTGGCACTAAATATTAAAATTTGGCGTTTTGAGTTTTCGAAAAGCACTAAAAATTGTGCCAAAAGCACCAAGATGGCACCGCAGATTTTTTCGCTTAAATTGTTCAACTTAATTTTTGTTAATCATCGCTCGCATATTAATAAGTATTTTGAGCAAAGTATTGTGGAACCGAAAACATCACCGGCTATCTTTAAAATAGGGCCCGTTTGTGATTAACTTTTTGTCTCTATCTTTCTTATTTCTTATTCTTATTTCAATATTAAGAGCTGCAAATTCGTAAGTCCTAATTATACTATGCAAGTCTTATTGCTAAGCTGATTAGTTTGTGGGAAAGAAACGGTTCTGTTTCCCTCGTCACTCTCTCCTAACAAACTAATCAGCTTAGCAATAAGACTTGCATAATGTAAATTAAGACTAAGTGCAAACAGTGGCAGCACTAAGTCTGAAAAGATAATCGAAAATGCAACCCTGCAGTATTTTGGATGCAAGCAGATGCATTAATTCTATACATCAGGTGAAGGATAACAGTAATTCCAATCAATCTTCCACTATTTTTAACATTCGACAACATAAAAAAACATACTGCCAGTTTATAGAAGACAAGTAAAAATGTTCGTCTGCCTATTTACATTGAAAACAAGAAGAAAGCACTCAAATCTGTTTCTGTTTTCAATATAAATAGACAGACGAGAATTTTTACTTGTCTTCTATAAATTCAAAGTTAACCTCAAACTTATATAATTATATTTTTGTAGAACTATGTATTTTTATTTATTTTCTACAACTTAAAGTATTAAATACTATTGAAGTTAAAAAGCCAAACCTTTTCAAACTTCTACTAAACCTTAACCTTTGCTTTACAATATTTTCCCCTTTGATTAAAAATTAAATTGAAAAAAATAGTTGCTGATGTTATTCAAAGCTTTTAAATTAAAAACAAAAAAATGTGTTTTAATAAACTTCTCTTTAGCCTTAAAAAAGTAATCTGCATATTAGATTATTTAAATATTTATACTTCTTTGTACTTTTCAAAGAACTATAGTTGGCAAAAAAAAATCAAAAACAACAACACAAAAACCACAAAATCTCGTATGAAATAAAAAATGAATAAAAAATTGTTTGAAAATAATACTTCAATACTAAACTCAGGTAGCTAAAACCACAAGATGTTTACAAAAAAAAAAAAAATACGAGTAAATAAAAATAAAAAAAACGCATAAATCTCTACAGAAATTAAAACTATAAGAGAGGAAAAATATAAATATTTTTTTTTTGCATGAATAAATAAATTTTCGTAATATTCTAGAAATATTTGATATTACACTAAAAAAATTTTTAAGATGAATTGCTCCAGTGCAAGAGCGTTAAGGAAAGGGATTTTATTAATAAAATAGAAAACAAATATATAGAAGTAGTGTTTTTTTCGTAACTTTTTTATTTTATATTCTACCCATGAATATTCCCGCGTAATTTATTTCTCACGGAAAATAATTTTCTCGAGAAAGAAATCCTTCAATAATGATTTTTTTGGGAACAAAAAAGAGTAACAAATGACAACACTGCATTAAGAAGCCATTTCTTTTGCTTGTTTGTTGACATTTTGTTTTCTCACTTTTTTGTGTGATATTCAGCATTGTCAGCTTTAAATTTTTAAAACGCATAAAAATGGAAGAAAATGCGGCCATAAGCACCAAGTTTCGGATATATTTTTTTATATAAAATATCAATTAACAATTTATTTTGCATGAAACTTATAATCGTGGTTGGCGTTTTCCGACTTCAAATTCGACTACTGACTTTCGCCGCAAAATCGCCAATCACAATAAGTGGGAATATTTTTGTATTTAAAATAAAAATATAAGGAATTTGTTTGTATTAATTTGTCTTTTTTAAATTCATAAATTATATACAAAACCTTTCTAAAAAGAGGTCACAACGACATGCAACGAAGCTGACCTGGTTTGTCGACCGGCGTCGGCTGAACAAAATAATCAACGGCTCCTGCTTAACGGCTAAAAACGCATGTTTTATTTATCATTTATTTCTTTAAAATTTATAAATGTTCTTTGTTATTTTTTTTTAAGTTGAAATGCAAAAATACGGGCCTGTTCTGAAAATCACGGTAATTTCAAACCACGTGATTTCAAAAGTAAACTACTAATACCTGACTTGATAGTGGGGTTTTATTATATTTTAAGTTTTTGTCATTTATAATAGAATATTTTCTTTCAACTTCCAACGCTAAAAATTGTGTAATTCAAAAAGCAATGATTTAATTTTCATTAATTCTATGAAATCACCGTGATTTGACATGTCGTGATTTGCAGAACATGCCCGATAATTGTACATTTTAATATAAGACTACCAGCTCAGCCGGTGTCGTCGACTAAAAATTTTAGTCAATGCAAGCCGTATGAATCGGTGGCGGCTCATGGTGCTCGATATTTATCGGTGGCGATATTTATCGGCTCTGAGCCGATCGGCTTCGTTCCCTCATCACAGCAAGGATTCAAAATTAATAATAGTTCAGTGTTTATCCTTTTATTAAACAACACAATTTATAAAAAAATGAGTAATGATCGTAACAACTTTTACTAGAAAAACAATTACTATGAAAATCTAATTTCAAAAGTAGTAATTAAAAAATTCAAAAAACCCGCGCACCAACACAAAAAAATTAAAAGAGCGCCAAAAATAGTGCGAAACGCACAAAGTTGACAACACTGATGATATCAACAACTTGAAAAAATATATTAAAAAAAGTTTAGAAACGATGTACGAGTATTTAGACATTATTTGTGTCTTTCGAAATACAATAACTATAAGATAATACTTCATTTGTATAGATTTGATTTTAATTGAGCATTAACTATGTGTTTATGCAAACTCCCTTCTGTTTTGCGATGGAAAGATTTTTACGGAAGAAGTTAAATACTAATTCTGGAAAAAAAGTATGATAAAAATATTAAAATAAATAACAACATTGGAACCAACAAAAGTAACGTGAGCAGCTCAAAAGTAAATGGAAGGACCAGTAATCTTATAAAAACAGAAACAGATGACAATTAAATTTTTCTCGAAAAATTTAACATTTTAGAAACTCTCAAACCTCTTTAATTTATTTTATTCACCTTGTGACAACACTGCAATACATATCCACATGTAAACAATAACATACTCATGGTTTAGACTCGGCAGTTTTTCTTCGAGAAGTCTGAGTTTATGAAAGAGAGGGGAGAGAAGAAAGAAAAGGGGTACTGACCAGCGATGCCAACTTGGTGCTTTTGGCACTAATTTTATTGCTTTTTGAGGACTCAAAACGCCAAAATTTGAGCGTTAGTGCCAAACTAAGTAAAAGCTCTATGTAGTGCTTTTAAAAAATTTATGTATTTCTTAAAATTACTTTAATAAAACCTTGGTATATTTATTTTTTCCAGTTTTAAAAAAATCTTTTGCGTCTGATATATTTCATTAAATAGATAATAGCTTAGAAAATTTAAACATTATTAAATTTCACTCGTTTGGATCTTTACTCTTTTTTATGTGAGCGCTTTTTACGCTTTTGCGTAAAAAAACTCTTTTTTACTCTTTTGCTTGCTAAAAAAGTTGGCATCACTGGTACTGACTTGCTAGTCCAGAAAAGTTACTTCAATTCTCTTTTGTTATTTCATTCGCTGTATTGAAACAATAGGAAAATTGAACAAGAAACCGTCCGTGTGTAAACAATCGAGCAGTTTTAAAAGATAATTGAAGATAACTGCTTCAAGAAAAACTTCCAAGTCTAAAATATGACATAGTGTAAACCGAATCCGAGTAAATTTCTCGTTTTCAAAAAATTAATAATAGTCCTGCGGGCCGTGTTTAAAATCGTACACGATAATTTTCTTTCAGATATGATATTTGAGAATCTATATAAAAAACAAATTTAAAAAATCTAAGAAATTTTAAAAATCTAAGAAAATATTTCTATTGTCGGAGTTAGATTTCTAAAATCGTGCAGTTTCAAATCGATCGGTTTACAGAACAGGTCCGATTATAATCGGACACACATTCTGTCCAATGAACAAAATATACTTTTTCGGAAAGGGGAGAAAAAATAAAAATACACGTGTATCGGCGATTTTCATGTACACGTAATGTAAAAATTTAAAAATTTGGAGTCCTTACAAGTTATGCTGAAAAAAGAGAAAAAAAAATTTTAAAAAAAATCTGAGAATTGATAAAAATCATTTTTTTTTTAAATTTGACATGAAACAGACATTTCCACGAGTCTGCCTGCAAAAACTCAGCTCGATTGGATAACGGAAAAAGGGTTAAAAACTTATCCAAAGTTTTTCAGACAGACGGATACTACGAGCTTTATATTTTATACAAAAAAAATCTGACGTGTACATGAAAATTTCCGATACATGTGTATTTTTATTTTTTCTCCCCTTTCCGAAAAATTATATTTGGTTTTTAGGACAAAAAAAAAGTTCGTTTCTGTAACGCTGTGTTTTAATTTCCCTGTGTACAACGTTTGACTTTGGTTATAAAAAAAACAAGTTTCGTCTCAGGAACAAAAGACACTTTTTTTATAAAGTACCAATATACATATGTACATAAGAAACAAATTATTTCTCTCGGTGTATTATGATGATTGCTAGTGTAGGAAGAACCTCTAAAACGAAGTGAATCAAACTTAGCTTACCGAAAAAAATAAAAACTCTGGGAAAATTATTATAAAACTGCATTGCAATTGAATTACAAATGGAGATAAAGTTGAACACAGACAAAACTTAAAGAAAGTATGGATACATCATAGAATACAAAAGACTGCATTTTGCATTTTCATTTTGCTTTATAGCGAAAATTCACAAATAATGAAGTTTTCTTAATGCTTGGTTTGCATTGAGAAATATTGCTTGCATTAAAGCGGCCTTTTCTAAAAATATGTACAGTTTTTTTTTATTTTTTGAAGACAAAAAACTAAATACACTTCTACTCCCTGATGAAAATGAAATTAGTTTCCTTCTCTTTGCAGGAAAATGTTGCACATAAATTTTAAAAATAGCATATACGGGGTTAGCCTTTTGTATTGTGAAATATGGCAACACCGGTTAATATACGTCAAATTTAGACGTGAAAATATAAAATTTTACTCTTCTAAATTCTTAGAAACTTCTTAGAAGCAAATGCATTAATCTAAACCTTCAGGCCTCTAAACCAACTTTAAATTTACCATTCGTTTTTGCATAAGGGGGTAAGGCTTTGAAAATTAATGTAGCACCTTATTAATAGTTGTTGTCGACAAATACTAGACAAGTAGCAATTTTTGATGTGGTCTTGATGTGGCGTCGTCGACGCCATTCGCAATTAGGGGTATTGTTTACACAGAAACTAATTAAAAATTCCGGCAAAAGGTGTCTAACATGAGTTTATATGTTTATATGTTTATATATAAATATTTTAAAATTTGACACGATATCTAATGCCGTAATTAGACCTTAAGCGGCAAATCGGCATTCGATACCGACTGGAATTTTAAAATATTTCCATATAAACTCTACTGAAATATTTTGCAATTTCATTCGTTTTCGAATGCTTTAGTTAACCCCAGATTTTGTTGCCCCTGTCTGCAATTAAAAAATAGTATGGCAGCGCTACGTCAAGCTCATACAGTGTTGATTGGTGTGTTTCCAACAAACGCGAAATTAACAAACTTTATGCATTCATTATCGATAGAATAGGGTAGAAAATATAAAAAAAATAAAACACTCGTACTTAAAACGACAAAAAACGTATTTTGGTTATGCATAATTATGGATTTTTTTATTGCTTTACCTTTGCTATTTCTATTGCAAAAAAAAATCGTGAAAATGGGAGAAAAACTTCCTCTTTTATTATTGTAAAATATGCATGATTCTTTTGTTTGTTTTGTGATAAAAAATAACATGCATGTGTATGTATTTGATTTTTTTCAATCTGAGCATTTTTTTTAAATTTAAACAAAGTAATTGCAGCTGTTGCTATTTTAATTAGTGAATAAATTGAAATATTTGTTTTAAAAATAAAAAAAAAAGCTTACTTGAAAAATATTAAATATTCCTATAAGAGGACATTTCCGGAACTTACCTGTAAAGGAAAGATAATCATAAAAGACAATTATTAGTAAATTTAAAAAGAAAAAATAAATATTTTACTTGTAAGTAAAATTAATAAAAACAATTTATATTCACCCCTATCGTAAATAAAATGTGAAATTTTTGTTCCCGTGAATTCCCCATGAAGGGAAATTTGCAATCGTGAATTTTATGGGAGCGTTTGTTCCCGCTATCAATGTGCAGTGAATGTAAAAATCGGGAAGAAGACTTGTAAAGCTTAAAAATTAATTGAAAATCAAATAAATTAAATTTAATAATAATGCATTAAAGACATTCGCCACAGCAGGCTACACGAACACACGACTTCAAATGCAGGCTAGCAGCATTTGTCGCCTCGTAGCCAGCTACTTAATTATTTTGGAGACGGCAGGAGCACCATCTGCATCTCATATTTAAGTCTAAATACATAGTTCAGTATTGCCACCTTCAAATAATTCGCATTTATACAAATTAAAATACTCTTTTAAAATGTATGTACGTATGTTATATGACGCAAAAGTATAAAAATTAATTAATTTATGCTTTACATAAATTTTTAGATATTGTTTCTTTTAAATAATATTAAATAATTTTAAAGAAATCAAGCTACATTCTTCTTTAATCTAATACACTACGTCTGACTTTCGCCGCAAAATCGCCAATCACAATAATGGAGCATTATGTTTTTTGTTTGTTTGTAGTGTAATGCCAGACAACGATAAAATAAATCAGAAATGACAAACGTTGCCACTAAAACTTGCTTCTGCCTGAATTTCACGTATCAGTGATGCCAACTCAGCGCTTTTCACGTTAGATTTATATCTTTTAAATAACCCCAAAAGCACATTTTTCAAACGCTGAATCGGTGCTTTTTTGTTTGTTTTCAGCGCTTTATCGCCGTTTGATAACAAAAGTGAGTGTTAAGTAATATTACATCAACACAGAACTTTTTAAACTAAAAAAAAATTGGCAGGAAGATTTTTTATGGATTGAATAACACAAATAAAAACAAATGTAACTAATAAAAACTAATTTATTAAGTTATCATATTTCGCTATTTGCGGAGCAATTGAATTTTCCATACTAGAACGCTGAAATCAATAGAGTGCCATGAATGAATCTTTTCATGCAGTATAAAAAAAACAATATTTTTAAATGGTGTTTAGCACACATTTAATGCGAGTTAAGGGTGGAAAACAAGCGTGTAATAATTACTAGATATTATTTTTACAAATAAGTATGTAAGTTTATGGCCTGCAGTTAAGCATGTACAAACACATTAAAATTTTTTTTAAATTGTTTTTTTTTTTAATATAAACACCGAGCGCTTTTTGTTTCATTAAAATGTAATACTTTCTAACGTTTTTGGGATTCTTCATTGCACTTTATGGCATCACTTACTACGTTTATATGCGCACCATTTCCAAATAAAAATATTTGCAAATAAATTGACTTATACCTGATTTACATTAAGCATTTTTTCATGAAATTTCATGAATTTTGTTGCACGCAACTTTTTCTATTTTCTAATTACAGCGATATAAAAGAGAATGTTATATAAAAAAGGACGTAGAATGAATCTCTGATGCATTTTTGGCAAATCTTTTGATATAAGTTTCTCTTCTAAGCCTCCTATCGAAAAATAAAAAATTTTCATGCAACTAATTGCATGAAAAAAATGCTTAATGTAAATCAGGTATTACTATTTATAAGGCATAGCAAAAGTACACAAGCTTGGTAGCACTTCTATTGAAAACTTACTTATGTTGACAGAACAAATAGTGTAAATGTACAAAATATCAAATAATTATTTGTTTGACTTGTCATTATTTGTTTTTTGTGCAATATTTATCTATTTATTGTTTTTTTTTTAATCAAATATTTATTTATTTTTAATAGAGCGTTGTTAATCAGGAATTGTTTTTGTGAGTTAGCTATTTTCAAATAAAAAATTAATTCGCCGTTTATGCGGCAAAATTCTCTATTTGCAATATTTTCATTTGCTAATAAGTCGCCCGTGTAAACTAAAGAACTAATCCCCATATCGTTCTTCGTATTATGTGGTTTACTCAACTCTTGAGAGAAAAATTAAATTTTCTTTTTCCATTAACCCCCCTTTTCACAATGTGTGATTAAGAGTTAACATGAGCTTTAACTGACAGTTCTTCATACAAAACTTCTCGTTAAAGTCCCTCTTAGCTTTTAATTGTATATTGTGAAAAGGGTCGTAAGTTGTATATAGTACATAAATTTATTTTTTTTTGAATTATGACTTTGATAAGCGATATGTATTTAAGGCAATCTACATAACTGCAATTACTCGTAACATTCACATAAGATATAGACCACCAAACGGGATTTTCTTTGAGTGGAATGATCGAGTACATATTTTACAATTAATTTTGCAATAAAAAAAAGAAACCCCCTTTTATACTGTACTTTTTCTTCCCTACTTATCAAATTGCTATGTATGTACATATGTATGTATATATGTGCACTCGTATATTACAAACAATTGTGGTTAAAATAGAGCATTCAAATTAATATCAACATAGAAAATAAAATGAAAAAATACACATATTGCACTGTATAAATGCATGTACAGTGTATACACCACATATCAAATATCTGTGCATGCATACATATTAAAGACCTGCAAAAGACGTCTTATAAGAACTTTTAAGACATGAGGGCAATTTGAAATGCTTTACTACAGTGAAATCTTCTGAAACAAACGCTAAACAACGTGTTCGGCAATACATTTGTTTAACTTATTGCAGGTACAAGAGTAAAGAAGAAAATAGTTCGTTTTTTTTAATACATTTATTTATTTATTGTATCATCAATTATGAACTAACAATAAGTATTCAAATCTTAAATCTAAAATATAAGTATTAGGCCCGACCACTGTCGGACATAAACTTAGTGATAGTTATAAATAATACATAAGTAGTGATAATCAAAAAAAAAAAGAGAAAAAAGAGAAAAAAGACTTTGTATAATTGCCATCATATAAAGCTCCAAACACTTAGACGACAGCAGACTTCACAACTTCACGACTTCAAATGAAGTTGGCTTCAAATGCTGCCGTGTAGTCAGCTACATAATTATTTTGAAGGTAGCAGCAACACTGCCAGATATATATTTTACATAAATAAAATTAAAGTTACTGACTCAAAACGTACTAATATCACGTAAAAATGTAAAAACACATCAATTTATTTCATAATTTTAATTTCGTAATGTTATTTTCTTTTAAATATTACGAACAATTTTAAGCTCCTATTTCTTCCAATTTATATTTATAGTGGCAGCACTGCATTTGCTCTTTGCTGCTCACGAAAATAGAAATTAGTCTAAGTTGGCAGCAGCAGCAAATGCTGTTGTGTAGTCGTGCTGCTGTGATGTCGTCAAAATAATCGTTTTCATTTAAACACATGTATTTTATTTTTGACACTTTGCTGTCTGCTGCCTGCTGTCGTCTAAGTGTTTAGAGCTTAATAAGTACAAAATGTTTAAGATATTTCTTCCAGAAAAACAAAACAGCAAACAAATGAAAACAAACAAAACAATTGAAAAACAAACGGAAAATAGTTCGTGACTGAAGAATTTGTGGTGCTTGTACTTTTTTCTCTCATTGACGCGTATACTAACGTCATGCATGTACATACATGCATACATACCTACATAATTTTTGTATGCTCTCTTATTTTTCTGCGCACATACAAACGAACACATGCATTTACATGAGTTGTGTGCGCTTGCTTTAAAAAACCTCCCTTAAACACAAACATAATAGCTTACCATCTACATCTAACACACACACCCAAACGTACAATATGCAAAATAACAAGCATACATGTATAAACAGTACTTATTTTCATTGTTTGTTTAAACAAGACGTCTTGGCGACATCGCTTGTTAACAGTCATATACACGTACACCAATACAACCATCGTGCTTCGTTTATAGTACGACAGCATTTATTATTGGCTTAGTATAATACATGCCACGAGAATACATTTAAAACACATGACGTATTTACATTTCAAGACTGCTTACGCAGGCCACTAATACATATGATGATGATTTGATGATGATGGTTTGAAAAAAAAACCATCTAAGCAGGCAGATAGAAATAGAAAAAACTAAAAAAAACGATTACGAATAAAGTGAAATTTGTTTGTTGTTTGTGAATGTGCAGGAGATCTATTTAATCTAACAGAGCGTAAAATAATAAAACTGTAGCAACAAAAGAAGCAACAAGCAATTATGAAAAAGTAGTCTAAATACCAAAAATAAAAACAAAAACTGTTACAAAAATGTAAATAGAAAGAGCGAAATTGTGCTAAGAAAAATAAAACAAACAAACAAACAAAAAAACTGTTGATGTAGGCCACTTTTTTTTAGATTTTTTTTAAAGGTCTTTAACATTTTACACAACTGTTACAAAGGCAATGAGAATTTTGTGGTGCAGCAACACTGTGAAAATGCATACACACATACATACATACCTACATATGTATGTACGTACACACATGCATAAATACAGTACCGCAATTTTCATGCATAACCGCATATCTCTATCTCTGTAGGTGTTATAATTTTTATAGAAGCAAAAATCGGCAGAGCTACTGTGAAAAATTCATCAACTTCGTTGTTGTGATGAACACGTGTGATGTCCATGTTCAGGCATATCAAAGTATTTTGCGGTAGTGCAATAGAGATGGAATACATATTTACTAATTTTGTTCCGTCTCTTTTCTTTCTATTGCAAATGGTTGCGGACAGCGATCCTCATGGCGAACATTGTTGCTCAGACATATGTATGCTCGGGCATTGATGTCAGAGCATGAATGAAAGTTGAACATGAGCGGTCTCCATTAGCCATTTGCGATGTCCGACATGATGCCCATACCAAGTTCATGGCTACTGGAGACCCCAAGTTAAGTATGACAAACTTTTTTAGAGTTTTTAACCGAACTAAAAAAAATTAGGAGGTTAACAAATCGATTATATTTTTTTTATTTTGGTCTTACTTCATAATTCGGTGCATTTTAGACCAATTGTAAAAATTCTGTTTTTTGTCTGAAAGGGCCCCATTGTAAAAAAGTGGGCGCGACACACCCAAAATTTTTTATTTAATTTTAATATTGCTGCCATACCTATAAAACACCTTTGGTTCTTGTAATTACACAATTTGAAAGTTGAAAATATGGGCGGGGTTCGCCCATTAAAATATTTTATAATATTTCACGCGGTTCTACTAAGCCGATTTTTATGAAACTTATCACAGACCTTGAAATCTAAAATAGACACAATCCTCCATTTAAAAAAATGGGCAGAGTTACGCCCAGCCTCAGCTCTGAAAAACCCACAATCTTGCATTTAAAAAAATGGGCGGAGGTACGCCCATTAAAATTTAATTTTATATTTCACTTACTTCTTCTAATATTCTTCTATCAGATCTTTGCATTGAAGTCGGTTTTTTTGGCAGAAAGAATTATTTTGTTTGCAAAGAAAGAAAAAGAGAAACAACTGAAATAATGCAGAAATCAATGTTTCGATATTGACAACGTATTTAAATTCATAGGTATAAATTTATTTTCCGCTCCACTGTATAAACTTATGACATGAATTGCATGACATTTCGTTATTGGTTCAAGTCCAGGCTATTTATATTTACTTGTTTGTTGCTTCTCACTCTCACCACTCTCACTCATCTTCCGGTGTCAAAAGGAAGGGGACATTATTATGTCTTTGTTTTTTTTTTAATTTAAATTTTATTTCCATTTATGTAAATAATCCAACTGGTTAAATTACGTTTAACAGAAAAAAATCGTTTCCCACACTTATGTATAAATTAAAATATTTTAAGAAAAAACTTACCAACAAGTGCAAAAACCTTCAATGATTATATTGTGACAATTTCCAACATGAAAGACAACACAAACTCAGTCTTATTATTATATTACTTCTTTTTTCTTCTTTCGGTTAAAAATTGTGCAGCAACTTAATTTATTGGTACAGCAGCAATAGTCATTATAAACACATTTAAATGTCAGTTATAAATCTACTGCCTGGCAATTGTCGCAATTAACGAAAATTCAAGATATCATCATAACCTGTGGGCATAACTGGCTTAACAAAAAATTGTATTTAAAATGCCCAACACGATTAAAAAAATTAATGTTGAAATTTTTAATAAAAAATAATACTGTTTGACATTGAAAAGTATTTAATTATTTTTCTTCCATACCTTTTTCTAACTCTTTCTATTATTGCCCCGTTGCTGGTACAGTTAGAAACTGGCAGTACCAGTGTTGCCACAACAGAGTTTTTTTTCATTTTTCTGATATGCTGCCAAAATTTACCAAAATATACTATTACTTTGGGAAATTGTGGTATTATGCAATAAACACATTCACCACACCAGGCTACCGACTACAACCTGTCAAATATAGAATACATGTTTGCATATGAAAATTATTGTTTTCACGAAAATACGGCTACTCAAATATGGTGTTGCCGATATCATAAAATATATGCAATGAACGATACATTACAATTATTTCATATTATTGCGAAATTTATATCAAAAATATATAAATTTAATTTTATATTTTTATTTATTTATATATGGTGTTTTTTTAGAGGTATAAAACTTTTAAATGGAATAAAACAAAGATGAATTTTTAAATTGACATGAAATTTACTTTATTGAAATGATAATCTTCTGGCATTGTGATTTAAAATGACTTGAAGCATATTACCAGCACGGCTGCCTCAGAAGTAGCCTAACCTGGAGCTAAAATTTTTGATGACGTTTTTTAATATTTGTGGTCGTATATTTGCAATAACGTGGCGAATTTTATTCTCTAAAGGCCGTGATACACTATCCTACAAAGTCGTGCGATCTACGAAAAACTACAACCCTGGTGTGATGAATTGTTATTATCTTTTCAAAAATTTCATAAACAGCATCATACCAGGGATGTATTTTTTCGTAGATCGCACGACTTTGTAGGATAGTGTATCACGGCCTTAAGTGATAGTACAGCTGAGTTAAATCGTACGATCTTGTAGGTCAATTCACGGTTCTGTAAAACTATGCGGTTACCAAACGTTTCCTATCATAAATCAATTGTGGGACGAGCTGTGTGACATGTTACGTCGTCAGCTCCTCCACATCATGGTTGTTCAATTAATGACCGAAGAAATCAGTATTCATGTGCACGATGACAGATAGACTGATAGCAACAACTTCTGCACGTGTCTGTGGTCGCGTATTATTATTTATAGTAAACATGGTGTGAAAACTTTCCATATTTAAACGAATTAACTGCTCTGATGGACAATTATGTTGACCGAAACATGGACGCAGTGCGCGATACGTATTTCGAACAGATCCATGATTTTCAAAACAAATTTGCACAAGTTGGAAGCATTTTTCAGGCGTCAGTCTGAATTCATGTTCAAATGCCAAACCAAACTAAGCATAAACCACTTGACAGCACACAAAATGGCCGCCATTTAAAAAAGTTTTACCAACTTAAAATTTTATACCTCTATAAAAACACCCTTTATAAGAAATTATAATTTTATAATTGTGTTTTTTTAGTCGTGTAGCCTGCTGTGGTCCATGTGTTTAATTCTAAAATACGGCTTTAAATTTTTTTAAATAATTTTTTTTTAAACCGCTCAAAATAACCTGTTTTCACAGAAATCTTTGTTTTTAAAAATTAAATCCGGTTAAAATAATAGTTTGAAATAACCGGTTTTTAATTTTAACTTTTGTTCCTTTGCTTTCTTAAAAAAAGTGTGCACACCTTTTCAAAAGTGTTAAGAACGCAAGTATTAAGAACGACGAAAACAAGCCATTGTTTTCAAGGTTGATGCTAATGGTTACAATCAAATTTGTAACTTGGCAGCAATGCCAAGGCACCTGACTATTTCTTGAGTGCATTTATGCCAAAGATTGTTAAAAGTTGTTTTCGTTTATAAATTTATTGAAAAATTTTTTTACCAAAAAAAAATTTCATGACAACACTTTATTCTTGCGAAAGCGATAATTAGTTGTTGTTGTTGTTGTTTTTTACACTTACTTTCATTACATACCTCTTGCAACTACAGTTCGAGCTGAAAAAAGTCAAGTCAATCAAAGTAAAAAAATAAAAAACATTGATTATTGAGTTCTTGTTTCAACTTTGATATTTGTTGAGCTTCTCATTTGTTTAAAATGAAAGTTTAACATAATAACTCTAGTTGCACTAAGAAATTTTCGGGTAAAGGCTACCTGATGATCTGCATTAGCAAAAGTGAAGTGCGCATACCCTTCAATTTCAATGTAATTTTAATAAAAAAAATAGTTTACTGAATAAATAAAACAAAAATTTGTGATTATTAGTGAGTTAAAAAATTTTAAAACTTAAAAAATTTTTCATTCGTAAATTTGCATCCTGCTGCCATCTTGGTCTTCGAAATAATTTTTCTGGTAAAAACAAACTACCAGTTTTGGTCTACTAGTATAACCAAAGCGGCAACTTTGACGCAAGGCTATTGACTCTCTCAAACTGTTTACAGACTGTTGTATTTGATTTCTTATTTTATTTTTGTGTATTTAACTAAAATTTGTTGTTTGAACAAAAAATAAATAAAACTCGCAAAACCACATTTGCTATTCCTAAGAATGTGGGTTGAATGAATTTGTTTGCTGTTTTCAGCTTAACTTTTTCTGTACAATTTTGAAATTCATTTTATGACACTTGGTGACTTGTGTGAGTGAATTTGTCTCATCTTTTAAATGCAGTTTAAATAAAAATAACTTATTTTAAGCAATTTAGCAATTTTATCTAACTGCTTATAAAATTGTTACAACTTTAAGAGATTATTATAATTTTTTATTTTATTTTATTACTAAATTGAGATAAAATGTGGAAAATATTAACTGTTAACCTAAAAATGCGGGATGTTTGCACATTTTGAGCGCGTATTGTGAAGCATTGTTACAATATAAATTTATTCAAAGTATTTGGTCATCGTTAGTAATGATATTTTTCGGTCTTTCTAACAGCATGTACATACATATTTATATTTCGCTCCAGAAGAACTGTTAATTTTTTGGGGCCAAGAACGTACCAAGCCAATTTCGTATACCCTATTCCTGAAGTGAAGTGTATCGAAATAAATCTTATTTTGAGGGAGGGTGTGGACTATAAGGAACATTTTTCCAATCACTATTTTCTAAATAGCTTTTAACTCGCCTTGCAACATGTGTGCGAGCGTTGTCATGATGGAATTAATATTAATGGCTTTTAGTACCATATTCCGGCCGTTTTTCAACAGTGTAATAATGTGACGTGGTATTAAAAAACTATTAAAGACATAAATGTAGCCCTTCCAGAGACATAAACACCGGTATACAAAATGTTATGATCGGACTAAAAATGGCGACACAGTGAACAAAATAATAAAAGGGCGGCATTTGTAGGCGTGGCAAAAAATAAAAAAATATTTTTGGAATTGTTTTTACATTATCTTTAATCGTAGGGGGTGACTGACACAATTTTGTTTTCGGTCAAAAATACTTGTGTGGAAACACTCTATTCTTCAATAGCTGTGGTTGTTTTTTACAACTATGTATTTTCTTTATGTATATACTTCTTATGACTACATTCGACCTGAAAGTCAGCCAAAGTAGCCATGGTTAAGTAAGAAAATAAAAAAACATGTTGATTATTGAGTTCTTGTTTGAACTTTGATATTTGTTGAACTTTTTAATTTTTTTTAAATTAAAGTTGTTCTAAGAAGTTTTTGGGTAAAGCTTCCCTGATGATCTGCATTAGCAAAAGTGAAATGCTCACAGCATCCAGCTAAACACTTCAATAATCAATTTCAATGTATTTTTAACATAAAAATATTTTACGGAATAAGTAAAATAATAATTTGACATTATTAGTGCGTTTAACTTAAATTATAACAATTCCCCCAAAGGAAAAAAACACTGAATATTCTCGAGCTCAAAAATGGTGTGTCTTCAAACCTCAGAATATTCCTGATATTAAAATGTTTATAAATGGTGATTTTATTTAGCAACTTTCTTTTTGGCAACACTGTTTTTGGCTGCTCAGCTGCTTTCGTGTAATGCAGGGTATACACGTTACTTAATTTGGCGTATTATGGTTTTAAGATACACGTTACTACAAATCCTACACCCAGGGAAAAAACAGCTCAAAATCAATAAAAACCATATTTAATTAATAAGAAACATTAACGAAAGTCGTCTAGTCAAGTTGCAATTTTTTATTTCAATATGGAAAAATATTAATTTACAGTATTAATTTATTAATTTTAGTTATTTTTAAGTATCTCAGCATACATTTTCTATTATATTAAAAATTATAAAATTAATGTGTAGCGTTCTTATTTTTAAGTTGCAGCTTTTCCCTGAGTGTACTAATTCATTTGAAAGAAAATTTTTAAGCCAATACACGCGCGGATAAATGAATAATGTGGTTGGTTTATTAGTAATAAGTGAACTGCAGTTGAAAAGAAAAATAAAAATAATGCAAAAAGAAAAGAGGTACATATATTGTAGAAAATGGTTAAAATAATGTTTTTTTTCTTTTAGTAGATCGTTCTACCGACTCAAATAAAGATCTTATATATTTTTCTAAGTTTTGTGTTTTTAACCCCCTGTTTGTGTAAGACGTTTGAGTTAGAAATATTGGCGATTCTGTAATAGATTAAAGAAAAGATGTACAAGTTTCCTTTAACCGATTACAAAAATGTCAAGATTTCTAACTGAAACGTCTTACACAAACAAGGAGTAATAAATTATTTAAAAATCACACTATATTTACTTTTTTCTTTTTGTTTCTCAATAAACTTAAAATCAAACAGTCATATCAAATACTCTAAACTTTCATACGACAACATTAAAAAGAAAACTTCAATTTCTCTGCACATTTTAATCAAGTCACATTTGCAATGACAACAAACAATTTACTTACTACTACTACAAGTTTCCTAATAAAGATTATATTTTTACTTTTTATTATTGTCAAAGGAAATATTGCTAAGCAAAGAAATAATTACGTTTTTTTTTTATTTTTAATGTTGCATAAAATGCTGTTGCTGGCACTAAACACCAACTACAACAAAAAAGATATGTTAATTAATAGAAGAAAAAAATTGCAATATAAATAATTAAAAAAAATTTCTTTCAGTGCAAATGCTGGCTTTGTTTGTGGGAAGGGAGAGAAAGAGACAGAAAGTGTTGAGTGAAGAAAAACTTCATTTATCTAGCTTTATTGCTTCGTATTTTTCTTGTCTATTTTATCTTGTGTTTGATAATTGTTTTCAATGTTTCGCACTGTCGCTCTATATTTTTGTGCAAACAGTGTTACATTTATAAACTTGTATTTCAGATTATTTTTTCTTTTATCAAAGATATTTTAATTCCTTGTTTTTATATTATTTCTGTGCTAATAAAGAAAAAGTGCTGGAATCTACATACATATGTATGTATATTGTAGTCTTTCAGGGTAACTCAGTGTCCACACTTGCAATTTTGTTGCAGCAATTCTTGGTTGTTTTAGGAGAGAGAGGTAAGAAGCTTGGGGAGGGGTACAGTGTTTCATGTTCTCGGCAATTCTCTTTTGCTTTGCAATTTTCTCTATTCAACTTGAAGTTTGGTAGGGTTGAAGAAGGCATAACAAATACAAGAATTGCAGTACTCGATTTTTCTAATGTGGACACTTACGCAATTCCGCAGCAGAATTGCATGCAACAAAATTGCAAATGTAGACAGGGAATAACGAGCTCTATGTGCTTTGTAGCTGACGAATGTCAAAAACTTCGATTTTGTTTTGGTTTTGGTAAAATTATTTTTGTGCTTTTGCACACAGCTATGGCTGCCGTATTTTTGTATAACCAATCCTTACGCAGTCACCTGTATAATTACACCATGGTTACGGCGAAGAACCAAAATTCAATTTGTTTCTATGTTTATGGGTTATGGCAAGCACTTATAATACGCTTGGTTCGAACAGCTGTTTTGTATGGTTATGGCTATGGCAAGTATGATTGTCATATATGTATGTATGTATGTATGTATGTGTCGCTTAAGCTTTTTTTTGCGTTTGTGGCACGATATTTTGCATTCTTTCCTGCTCTGGCTATTGCTAGTTTAAAAAAAATAGTTTAATCCACTACTTCATTACTAACAAAAATTTAAATTATAGTATATAAAGAATTTGAAGCTTTTCACAAAAATATATCAAACTTCTTAAAGAACGTAGCCCACAAAATTATCACACGTTTTGCTACTTGTTAATAAGTAAATAACAAAGAATACAAATTTAAATAAAACTTAATTTATTTTTAAATAAAGCAATTTAAACATGCAATGCACGATTTTACGAGTAAGCAAATCATGCACAGCAAAAGTTATCAAACAAACACAACTAAAGTGCAATAGAAAATACATTAAATACGAGAATTATTAATTATTCAATGAACTTGAAATAAAAGCATATGCACAAAACTACCAACGTCATCCAATAAACAAATTAATAAAAGTGCATAACTAACTAAGGCTAAATTGATCAAATTAAAATTAAATGAAATAAAGTGTATAAAAGTGTGAGGAAAAATAAAAAATATTAATTATTGAGAAATGTTTTACACCAAACAAAATTGAGTACGAAACATGCAACAGATCTGATATTTATTAAAGTGGATTTATTTTCTTATTTACTTTCAAAAAAAATTTGATAATTTTTAAAAACTGTTGATATTTTTAAAGATTACGAGCTTAGCAAAATTTTCAAAATTCTATGAGGTCAACTTGGACACCCGGTAGAGTAAAGCAGTTTGCATCATAACATATTGCCCAAAAAACAACATTCTGCAAACTGAGTTATTATTTGCAAACATCATTCAATAATAATTTCAGTGGTTCCGAAGACACACACGAATTACGGTAAAAGAAATGTTATGATTTGATTTTTCTGCCGTTTTTGCAGATGGCACCAAATGTAAATGTGCTTTCACATTCATGAAAACCGAATTCTTTTTTTTTTTCATTTATAATTAGGGAATTCACAATGACATTATGACATCTTACTTTTTTTGTTGTGAGCAGGCAACCAGCGTGACCGTTTGACCGATTAAAGTGGCAAATTGCCACTTTTTCGACTTTTTGTCTACGTTTTTTAGAGTGAATTGCATAAAAATACATTAAAAATAAAAAGTTTAGTGTAGTTTTCTCGTTTTTTTTCTCATAATTTTGCCCCTCTTTTTATAAATCCCCTTTTGGTGCCACTTTTTGAAAAATGTCATCGGTCACCCTGCAGGCAACGACATAAATACACGTACTGTGTGTTTATATCAATGCAGTGTTACCATATGTGAAGATTTATCTTATTCTTGAAGCTTTTACACGTGTTAAAACGACCAAAAAGATTTCTCAGCTAAAAAAAAAAGATTTTTTATTATTTTATTTTAGTGTCCTGCACAAGACCATTTATAAGACCTTTGAAGGCATGAGAGATTTTTCCAATGCTTTACTACAGCAAAATATTCTAATCCAAACGCTACACAACACTGTTGGCAAGACAAACAACTGAAACAAATGTCTTGCCAACAGTGTTGTTTAGCGTTTGGTTTGGAATTTCGCTGTAGTAGAGCATTTGAAAAATCCCTCATGTCTTTATAAAGTTCTTATAAGTGGTCTTGGGCAGGACTTTAATCCAAATCCCTTTGTAAAAATTTAACAGTATGTACATTGCGCCGATAGTGGGATTTTGCCTGAAGAGATATTAAAATAAAAACCAAACACTGACCCATTTACAATGAAATATTATGTAAACAATTTTTTACCACATAAATTTAACAAAGTTTTGATTTCAATAATTAGCAAATAAATAAAATGTTATTAGCTTTTAAATCTTTCACTCAACAGCCAACAATTTGAATATTTATTTATTTTACGTTGTGAAATGGAAACTAAAATTTGTAACAAAACAAAATTAATAAAACTTTGTTGACAAATTTTTTTTTATATTTGTTTTCTAATTTTGGTAAACAATTTAGTAGTTCTTTTGTTGAACCATTTATCAAAATATGTATGTATACATACATACTTAAATATCGCTTTATATACTTAAACAACGTCTTAACTCAAAAAACATAAAACTAGTTTGCCAGAAAACGAGTTTCTGAAGTTTTCACACAAAACTTAATGTTAAAAGAAAATTATACTGTTCTCCCAAAAGTTGAGTAAACAAGATATTTGTGTGAAATTTTTACACAATATGAAAAACGATAAGAGAATTAATTCTGCATCACTAACTCAACAAATTAAATTTTTGAGTTATGACGTTCTTTGAGTAAATGAGCGATATATTTATTTAAATTTATCATATTTTGAAAAGCACTGTAATAACAAAGCGCAATAGTGCTTTTTTATCTTTTCTTTCATTATTGTATAATGACCTGTCTGTCGTTTGTCGTCTGTCGCCTGCCTTCTCCTTCATTTTCTGTTTGCGTTTGTTGACTCTTGTGGCAACATTTTTGAAAGTATCAACACGCAGAAGTTGATTAAATTAAATTGACCAATTAATTGTGTGTGTGTGTGTGTGTGTGTGTGTACATTTTTTTCTTTCAAATAATTTTTATTTGTTAGGTAATCAAGTTGGTCAGGTATTTGTTTTCCGTTTGATCATAAAATATATGTAAATAAATTCACATCCAATACAATAAGTTGTTCCATATGTATTTATTTTACTTTGATTGTGCCATTGATTTGGACGATTTGTGTTGTTCGAAATGAAAGAAAATAAGGGTAGGGAAAAATTCTGCTCGCGAGCACAATTTTTATCATCTCGAGTTCAAAATTACTCGCGAGTACAAATTTTAAAACGAGCGAATTATTAAAAAGCAAGAAATATAAAAAGGAAATAAAGACAATTAGTATAAGAAATTCCATTAAATTATTAGTTAAATTATAGTACTCGTACAAATTAACACTAAATGCTATCCGGTATATTTTTCCCATTAAATGTGCTGGATTGCAAGTAAAATGAAAAAAAAACTATGGAACTTGGTTTCCGGTGATGTTGCCATCCATGATATTTGTTGCCAACGTTTTATTTACAATTTAAAAACACACGTGTTCGTAATAAAAACTTTAATGCACAAGCAAACAAACAAACACATTTGTGTCACCATTAAGGTATTTTTTTATATATTTCCCTTAATTGGTTTACACAAACAGCTTGACCAAGAGCATATTTCCCAAACGTTAATTTTTGAGGGATAAATCCAGTAAAATGGGACTAAATGTTAAAAACAAGAACTTTATGGTTTTTGGCGCATTGAGTGCACAAGTTACTTCAAAAATAATTGTCACCTAATTTATTTCATATAAAATCTTTATTTATTTTTTTAATGATCTACACAGGTAATAATTATAGTTATGCTTAAGCAGTGTTGCATGTATTTTATACATAAATCATTTAAATATTAATATTCGTATTTCAAAAACGCACAGTGGTTCCTATTAAAAAGAAAAATTATAATAAATCTGTATATTTAAAACTTGAACAGATAATAAAATTTTTACAAGAAGTATGTCATAATTCACACACATCAGTTTTAGTTCAATTTTCTTTTGAACCTGCATTTGCGTTCATACACACCGTCAAGCCAAGTCATTAAGTCTCATCAATTTGCGTTGTAGTAGAGTATTACGAATGACAAAATAAAACGAAAAAGCAAACTTGACTGGTACGGTCAAGTCTGCACCCCTTTTTATTCTCTTCACCGCTCTTTTCTAAAAGCTCAAAACTTGGCGAGTCACACCTGACGTGCGTGAATCAGGACTATCTAATTTAGATTAAGCATTTTTTTATGAAATTTCATGAATTTTGTTGTACCATACTTTTTTATTTGCTACTTGCCGCGCTATAAGAGAGAATTTCATATAAAAAAAACCTAGAATGAAACTCTAATGCATTTTTGGCAATTTTTTTGATATGAGTTGCTCCTATTGACAAATGAAAAATTTTTGTGCAACTAATTTGATGAAAAAAATGCTTAATGTAATTTAGGTTAAGCTTAAATTTATTGAAATTAATAATAAAAAATATTTTTGATTTATAAAAGGTTAATAGAACAGATTTCCATAATAGGGCATTTACATTATCTCGAAATCTGGTACTTACGAGATTTCGAGCTAAATCCAACTGCTTTTTACTAGAATTCCCATATAAAACAAAATCAAGTTTTTAAGTAGATTTGTAGTCAATCTACTTAAAATCTAATATTTTTTGTAGAAAATATTTATACAAAAGATGATTGAATTAGCTACGGTGTGCTTAAAAAGGTGTGTGAATTGGCTACGTTGCAGTTGTTTGGTGGTTGTTTTAGAAATTTTTCGGTTAATGAGCTTTGTTTTGGATAAAAAAAATCTTGATAAATGTAAAAAAAAAAAACATAGTGTAAACGGTATAGATTGTCATAAAGATTTTAATAAAAATCTGCTAGATTTTCTGCAGGTGTAAATAGCCTATAACAAGTTTGTTTTATAAAGTCATTATTAAACAGAATTATTTTTTTATGAATAAGAAAAAACTTATTAGACCTACAAAATTTTGTTCATGCCCGTGGTAGTCAACTTTGACACCCTGTAGCTCACCCTTTGGTGTTTCAACAGGCTGACTCAGACTTCAACATTCCTAACGCTTAGATCCTCCTTTATAATTTCTATATTAATCGTTTTGTTATCGCATCGCAAGTTTCAAAGATACAAATTTATTTTACTTTTCTTCTAATTGGAACCACTGTGCAGCGTTTGAGCACATATAATAATTGTGATAAAGTATTGTATTAAAAGTGTACTTATGACTCTTGTTGCAGTTGTTTCCTTAATGTGGTGCACAGATATGTATGTATACTACTCGGGTGTTTACTGTCATCATTTATTTTATGACTTCATGGCTGCTCTTGATTTTATTTTTGTTTTTAGAATATTTAAAATTGTTAACGCTCAAGACAGTCATGGCTATATACTCGTACATATAGTACTTATATTTTCTTGTGAGTTTATTTTAAATTACCAACGAAAATATAAGTTCAAGTTCATTTAATATATAAAAAAAATATAAAGCACACAAAATTCAATGTCGTACTCGTATAATGTGTTAACTTGGGAAAGTATACTAACTGTTATGCACATACATATGTATGTATGTGCCCTTAATTATAAAAGTGGTCTTCTAACTCCTAGATTTTTACTTAATATTTAAGTAAGTAATTAGCTAATTTTTATTTAAATTCAAATTGTATTTAAATACTGTTTCATTTTTTCAGTGGTTAATTAAAGTTCTTATTAAATTACTTTGAAAGTACGGCAGCACTACAAAATTTCCAATTATGGAAGGCTTTTCGAACAACAGCTGTTTAATATAAACAAGCTGTTTAACATAAACATAGCATTTTATGAAACCAAACGAACATCAGAATGCAGTTTTTCATTTGTTTGTCCCATGATATGAAACTATGTATTGTATATGTTTTATATTTATGAAATTTAAACGAAATTCTTTTTAATACTACCACATGTTTTCGATAAACACACACACGCACAAAAACAAATGTGTATTTAAATGGAATTTAAATACACAATGTTAGACATTTAAGTATTATTCAAATATGCACTGAAAAACACTATTTCATATTTAAATAGAACTTAAATATATTTACAGTTTGATTACCAAGTCAAAAATTGGCCCTCAGTCTTATAATTTTTGTGTTCAGATACATATGTATGTAGTAGATTACATTTGCAAAACAAAAATTTATTTTTCTACATAAACTCCTTTTAACTCAATACACTTATACCTGATTTACATTAAGCATTTTTTTCATGAAATTAGTTGCATGAAAAAATTTTATTTAGCAATAGGAGGCCTGGAAGAGAAATTTATATCAAAAACGTTGCCCAAAATGCATCAGAGAATCATTCTACGTCCTTTTTTATATAAAATTATCTTTTATATCGCTACAATTAGCAAATAGAAAAAGTTGCGTGCAACAAAATTCATGAAATTTCATGAAAAAATGCTTAGTGTAAATCAGGTATTAGTCTACTTAGTTCCACTTTTTGTATCCCTTCCAAAAAAAAAAAAATTATTTTTCGAGGTCCTTAAAATAGGCATTTGTTTGGTCAATTATTTCATCGTTGGAGCTTGATCTCTTTCCACAACATTCTCACGTACTTTTGCTCTTCAATCGGCCAACACCATATATATCGTGGATTTTTTCGACATTTTCGGATGTGCTGACCTCAATTGGCCGTCCAGAACGCTTAGCGTCATTTGTACTTGTGCGACCACAACGAAAGTTAGTAAACCACTATTTTACTATTGATATCGATGGTGCAGAGTACCTATAGTATTTATCGAGCTTTTCCTTGGTTTGATTGACGGTTTTTTTTTCGCAAAAAATAATGTTTAATGGGCACTCGTATTTCACTTTTTTCCATTTTTAGAAAAATACACGAAGCTGTATGTTTTGAACAGCTGTTAAACACAAAGTTAATGACGGCACTTGCTTAAAATTTGACAGTAGTATATTAACAGGTGGTACTTGATGGGAACAGTGTTGCATTTCATATAACTACGAGACATAAGTTAAATTTTATTTAAAATATTTTATGAAACCTCATATGTACTTCGCGAACAAGGGAGGAGTGCTCACGCCCAATTTGGTCAATATAAATAAATTTATAAATTCAACATCGCATCACTTTCAGAGCTCAAGCTTGGCACACAACTTTTCTAAATTTCGATCAAGAAGAAGCACGTGAAATATAAGATTAAAATTTAATGGGCATGGCCCCACACTCGCTTCTTTGAGCACAAAATTATATGATTATATTTATAGTTCATGGCCGTGGTCCCACCTACTTTATTAAATGCAAGATTAAGCATTTTTCTCAGGGTGTATGCCAGGTTTCGTCAGAATTGGTTAACTAGAAGCACGCGAAAGGTAATTACATTTTAGAGGGCTTGGCTGCGCCAATATGTGGGCGTATTCCCGCCCACATTTTTAAAACTGAGAACAACGCCTCTCAAAAAAAATATTGTTCTTAAAAACGATCTAAAGGTTACGGAATTATGAAGTAACAGATATATAAAAAAAAATATATACGAACTGATACCCTCTTGATTAGTTCATAGGTAGGCATAGCTCTTATTCACAATTCATTACTAGTGTGTTGCCAGCTTTCAGTTGGTAACCGAAATGCAACCTTGCATATTGGTATGTAGAGAACATAAGGCTCAAATTTACAATCATTAGTTAACTATTAGTTTAACCAATAAGAATTGATTCACATCTCTTTGCTTACTATTAGTTAAACCGCCAAATGTCATTGGTTAACAAATTTAAATGTATTTACCTGTAAGACATTCTCTTTATTTTATTTTCTATTATAGTTTTGGTTTTTCCCAACCAATTTGCGCACTTATTTAATATCTTGCACGGTAAAGTTAGATGAGCGCGCACTGTTTTATCCATTTTTAAGAAATAATATAGCAAATGTAAACAAAAACCATATGCTATAGCAGAGCTGCCGTTAGTGAAACTTAATTATTTGATGTGATGGCTTCACATGGATGTTTTTTTTGCACGAAATAGAAATGAATGCAAAGAGTAAAGATAATAAGGTAAGCTCATTATAGGTATAGGTAATTGTTAGGAAATAAAGGTTCTTATTTTGTTGATAAATTTTTTATGCATTTTGTTTTTGTAATTTAAATTTTTTCATATAAAATTTGTAAACGCTTAGCGTTGCATTTTACACATTTAGTCTCAAAGAGTATTTCAAAATTGAATTCACTTTTCAAATAAATTGTAAATGAAATCAATCAGCTGCTCCTTGATTACATTAGTTAGTTGGCATTTAATTACAGCTTTACCCATAATTAAGTGAAAACTTTTATTGCTGAAAGTAATCAACTATGAATAACTTATATATGTAAGTAGCTACTTAAAAGATTTAGCACTTAGTGATAATTTCTGAATGTGCGTCATGTTTATTAAGTTAAACAAACAGTTTTATACACATCCAATAGACAATTTCATAGAATCCATTATTATTGGAAACTGTTTAACATAATAAACACGTGTGTGAATCAAATGTTGTTTCTTTGTTTAACTTAATAAACACATGTCTGAGCCAAAATATGGCTTTTTTATTTTTACTTAGTGGTTGGTAACACTTATTTGGGAAATTATTTGCCAAGTGTGGCCGTACTTTTACATACTTACATATACATATAAACATTGTAAAAGATCTCATTTCATACTTTTTACTGATTTTTCGCCTATTAAAAAAATTATTAATTTTTTTTATTGACCCCAAAGGTCGATTTCACTGAATAATAAAAAGAAAACCAATCAAAATATAAAATAAACGTTGTCTTTTATATGTTTTTTAAGCCAATGCTGGTTGGCTGGCTGATTGCTGTCATTTCTGAATAGCTTCTGTCAATTATTTAAAATTGTGTCCATTTAAAACTGAAACTGAAGCTTTTGTAAAATTATTTTAAAGGAATTTTGTTTATAATTTCTTTGTTTTCCTTCCTTCTCCCATCACTCACACAGCCGATATTAAAAATCAAACAAACGATTACATTGTTGGTCTCTTAATAAACATTAAAAAAGAGATGGAGACATAAATGGGGAAACGTGAAGAAAGAAGAAAATATCTTAAATTTACAACCATTCAGCTGCATTAATGTTTTTATTAAACAACAACGAATCATCTGTCAAGTTTTATGTACATTTTGTGTGCGTGTGTTTTTGGCATCAACAAATAAACATCTGTTTGATATTCTTTTACACTTTTGTCGGAAATTTTTTGTGAAACTTATTTTGTTATCTTATCGATCGGGTGTTACATTCCAGAATAAAAGCAAGATGATAATACATACATACATACATACTACTGATTTAAAAGATTAATGAGGCATGAACTTTTTTTCAATTAACTTTTATTTTTATTTTTAGAAAGCTTCATTAATGGGCACTTAAGAGATTTTATTCCCTCCCTTTTTTTAAATATTATTAATATTTTTTTTTACAAATAAGATATTTATTTTTATTGTTGGAAGCTAAAGCGATTCTCAGAAGTAAATTCTATAAATAAATTTGTGTTTTCACTTCTAATAAATCTGATCGGTGTCAGTTGTGTACAAATAAATGTCAAGTAAGAATTGTAACTGTAGAAAAAAAATATACGTATCGTTAGTGCTGTGATCCAAGGCAACGGTTCCCAAATGAAGGTACACGATTCATCATTATCCAAGGGTCCGCGTAATAGTGTTGCCAGTTTAGAGGATTTCTCCCCAAATTGGGGATTTTTTTGCGATTGGCGATGAAAATATTGTATTGGGGACCTGGGGATTTGTTAAGGATGATTTTTTTATAGCAGATGGTAATAAGAATGATTTTTAAACTAAATGCGTCTTGCAAGTCAAAAAATGTGGGTTATTATGCATAGAGAATGGTTTCTAATGAAGAGGAAGTTTCAATGCAATATGATTTCTTGCAAGCACTTAGAATTAACATACATACATTTTAAAAATAGTTCAATTTGTTGTGACAAATTTAACCCTTCTGCTGAAATGCTAAAGCTTTTTAATACAACTACTACATATGTACAACAAAGTTTCTGAGGCTGATGAATCAGAAGATTTCGATTCTGAAGTTTTTGAAATGGTAAATTTTGGTTTAAAATTTTTTTATACTTGTGTATATTAAACTAATATTTTCTTTACAAGTTTTATAAGTACACATTAAATTAATATGAACGTAAATATGTATAGCTATCGCTATATATGAATTTAATTGAATAAATCATGTTATTTTTGCCATTATTTTGTAAATAAAATTTAAAAATTGTATTTTTTCACAAAAGAAAATTTTGAATTAAACAAACTCAATATGGGGAATTTTGGGAATGACAAATGAAAAATTGGGCATAAGCTCTAGAAAAAAAAATGGCAACACTTCCGTGTAAAGAACGGACAAAACAGTTTTTTTTAGTAATATAAGTTTATTTTCATTCTACGTACTTTTTATGATTTATTTTCCATTTTTAATTTACATACATGCATATCGTCGACCCAAAATAGTTTTGCTTCAGCGACCATTCTTAAAAAAAAATTAGTTAAGCTGGATTCACACTTTGTTTCCGAACAAAATTTTTGTCCGGACAAAATTTTTTTATATGGACTTTTTTTTATATATATAACCAGTTGCGAAATCTTTAAACACAATCTAAACTAAATTTTCACTCCTCACTGCTTAATATACATATGTATAAGGTACGTTACGCTCTGATCTGCCTGTTATTGCCATCACTATCAAAAACAGCTGATATTGTTTTTATTGTCATTTCATTTAGTTTGATATGGTACATATAGACTTTGCAACTTGCTTACGAAACACGTTTTCGAATTATTTGACTCAGAACAGGGCTGAAATATATTTATGAACTTTTATAATCAATATAAAAAAATATGTTTTGGTCTTTTAGTTTTTTGCATTTTTAAAATTTTACAAGGGACAGTGAACAGGAATTTGGTGCGAACGTCTGACCTAGAGGACGGTCACTGCCAAAATGTTGACATTTTCCTTCAATAATTTGCTTTCATTAAGAAAACCCTTGAGTGAGTGAATATTAATTTTAGATTATAAAATATTTTTACAAATAAGATAAGTTTTCATGCATTAACAAAAATATTTTCAGTTAATTTTAATTATTATTGTATGTCCTTAATTTTTTCCTATATTTATGATTTGAACGGGCTAAAGTTCGTATCGCTTTTTAAGCCAAATTACATGTGATAATTATTATTATCAGTTTGTTGGATTGATTTCCCAGATTAAATAAACTGTTTATGAAGTTGACGGGAGCGTTATCGTTGACAAATATACGAGGCTGGGAAAAATAAGTCTGTGACTTTTTCCTTTAAACATTGCTGAGCAGTTACAGTGCTGCCATGTTATTGATTTCGAGGTACATATCTATACATGGCTTACTTAATTTTACTTACGCTCAAATTTTACAATAGAAGACTGATGGATTTATTTTTTTTTTCATTCCATCAAAAAGATTTAGTGGCTATGCTTTTTTGGGCAAATGTAATTGTAAAACATTAAATTAAAATTAAATAAACATTAAACATTAAATTGTTAAAGCGTATCCTTAGATTTATGCAGGTGTCAGTCTTTTCACGATAAAATAACAAAGTTAAAAAAAGTGTTGCCAGATCTGACAGCCGTACGTATGACAGCTTAATCGCTGTTGGAAAATGCAACCTTTAAAATGAACACCTCTTATAATATATACATACATACATACGATTTTCATTCCAACACAGTCCATAGCAATATCAAATGTCATATGACATTTTTATTATTTTTTTTAATATGAATTATATGTAGTTGTAAGCCTGATGAATTAAAATATTATTGTACTAACCTGCAAAAGAAAAGAAACGATAAAAAACCAATTAATTAAGTTTCTGAGGAACGGGGAAAATATTTAAAAAATCAATAAGTTCTTTATATTATATACCGAAATCAATTATAAATTATATATAGAAGTCTTCATTTGGTAATGGATTTATGCAATATCTTGTTTAATTAATTGTTTAATAAATCTTATTAATTTTGTTCATAAAAAGTTGCTTGTTTACTAAAAAAATAATTCATTAACACTTTTTTTAATTATCTAAAACAATTTATTGTTTTCATTTTAGTTTTAAAATTCTCACAAATTGTAAGGAAATGAAATGTTTGTGAACTAAAATTTATGGAATGCAAAAACAAACGAAACTTCTAATTCTTAATAAAACACACAAAAAAATTAATTATGATGTCATAATGATAAGCAAGAGAATTGTACAATTAAAATTATTGAAATAATAAAAAAAACTTAATTAAAACATCTGCAGTAAACCGGACGGAAATTGCATTTTTCAATGGTGTTAATTGCAATTGTTTATTTTATTTTTTATTTAAATATAAATGCATACATACATTCTTCTTATTTATAACGCAACAAATGCTAAATTAGATGTCTTCTGAAAAGTTGTATTACGTATTGGCAACTCTGTTTTGTACAACAGCTGATTTTGCAGAGTTGAGGTTAAACATTTGCTGGACACTTTGTGATCGCAAATAATCGATTTTCGTTAAAAAATGAAGCGGTTAGGAAGCGATATGTATGAAAACAAAATTTATAAAATTAATGTACACACATACATACATAATTATATCAATCCCTGCAACAGAAATTACAAAAAAAATTAAATAAATTAAAAGAAACATACGAGAGAAAAACAACGTCGTGACTTTTAGAAATCATGCACATGAATAAATCAGCATAAATATTTTTAGAAATTTCTTATCAAAAGAAACTGCAGCAAACACACATTGATTGAAACTGCATTCTACAAAATTTATTTAATAGAAAAAAATAAGAAAAATTTTAAATTATCAACAAGATATTTAAGAAAAAACCATAACAGACTTCAGGATGAGAAATGGGAAAAAATCATTAATCGCTATTTTCACGCGGTGTTGTCTTCAATAATGGACCAAAATACATATCGTTATCTTAATATAGAAAGGCCCTAACTGACTATTTTTTTTATAAATCGAAATATTTGTATATTTCGATAGAAAATCATCTAATGTATTGAAAAATTCAAAAATTGCGATTTCAAAACAATAATGAGTTAGGGCCTTTCTATAAATTATATTGCAAGTGGGTGGGTCGCTTAATGTTTTTTAAATATTTTTTAACTAGCCCGAGGACTAGTTGAGCTTGAAATGAGCGCAAGTTCCAGGGATAATTTAGTACATTTGAGGAATTTCTTCAATTTCACTCCGCATTTATTTTCAAATTTCACTTTTGAACGATGAAACATACATATTCTTCTCACTTATAAACAGTCTTGTGAAATCAAAATGCAGCGAGAAAATAAAAAAGGTGAACTTGTCCATTTCCAAATAATTTTTCTTCTAAAATCGGATGTTAGAGCACATGCTTTTAATTTGTATGTTTAAACATTAAAACTTACAAGTTAATTTGTAAAAACGATTCGGTAGCCACAACAAAGTCGATTATTTAAATAAAAATATGTAATTTGAATTAAAAAAAACTTTTAGTACAATTATGGTCAAAAAGTACAACTTTAAAAGTTGTTGGTACAATTTTAAAAATTCTCACTGCCATCCCTGTCTGAGAGATGTTGAAATTACAAGCGGCGAAAATAGATGAGACCACCTGCTATTAATTCGCCTTGGCAAGTCTTTAACAACTGTTATCAATCATCAGTGTTGCCAGATTCAGCTTTCAGCTATTTTAATAAGTTCATTGAATATTGAAATTTTCTCAAACAGGTTGAATGAAAATAAATTAATAATAATTATTATAATTGGCTTAATTTCGAACTTTTACAAACGTTAAAGCTGTCAAATAAATTAAGCAAAAAAAATTTTATTTGGAAACAAGTTTATAAAACAAAAAAAACAGGATTTATGAATTGCACCAACCGCGGAAGAAGAAAAATATGTATAATAATTGAGCACTCAATATAAACAATCTCTGCTTTAAGCTACTCCATATTTTTTGTTTGTCAATAGTCATATAAAAATGTTTGTCTATTTCTTTTATACGAAAATAAAAATGTTTTCATGATTTTAATAAATTAAGCACGTCCCACAAAATACTCTCGCACAGATTCACATAATATTAGATAATAAACTTACTTGAAAAAAGAAGGAAAAAATAAACACAAAACAAACAATAAATAGGTTATTTTGCCATTTTTGTCAGTTCCATTTCTATTTATTATTTGAATTTAATCCAGTAAATTTATTGGCAAGCGTCGTCGTCGTAACACACTCATAAAAACGTATTAAAAGCTAATTTTGCATTCAAAACGAATTTAGACCATAATACATACGAGTATGTACTAGCAAACAAATACCACACATTAAATAAAGAAAACTAACATACATTTTTGCTTGCCATTCACTTTTAAGTAAAAATAAAGTAACATCTGAAACAAAAAAACCGGAAGTAAAAATTGTTTGCAAAAAATTTTTTTCAATTCCGGGAATTTTTTTTTATTAATTTGGTTAAATCAATTTAAATAAGAGAACTAATACCTGATTTACATTAAGCATTTTTTTCATGAAATTAGTTGCATGAAAAAATTTTATTTAGCAATAGGAGGCCTGGAAGAGAAATTTATATCAAAAACGTTGCCCAAAATGCATCAGAGAATCATTCTACGTCCTTTTTTATATAAAATTATCTTTTATATCGCTACAATTAGCAAATAGAAAAAGTTGCGTGCAACAAAATTCATGAAATTTCATGAAAAAATGCTTAGTGTAAATCAGGTATAATACAAAAAAAAATAAAAAGAAAAAAAGATTTGATTTATCCGACCGATTAATAAATTTCGGTTCCGTTTTACTGACTTGTTCAACATTAACTTTGCCGATTTTTATCGGAGCTCGATTTTTTTTATATAAGGGATGATTTTTTTATCAAGTTTCTTTTTGGCCACACTGTAATTGGCAGTATCATGTTACTGTTAAACATGTTCAGTTTTTAAACCCCGACTAAAAAAAGGGGTGTTATAAGTTTGTAGTGTGTGTCTGTGTATCTGTCTCTGTCCGTGTCCACGTACAGACCAAACGGCTGGACCGATTTGATTTGGTTTTTTCTGTTTGAAAGGTGGCTTGATTGAGAGGGTTCTTAGCCATGTTTTAAGAAAAGCGGTCCAGCCATTTAGAAGATATCGCATCTTCTCTAGATATATTCGGGGGATTTTAACATTTTTAATTTTTGTTATGTATATAATTTAACCATGAATCGACTTACAAATGAACAGATTATTAAATTTTATCAAAATTCATGATCGGTTAAGAAAGTGCATCCGTGCACTTCTTCCATTTTATGGTCAATTTGGGTGACCTTCTGAGGCGAATATTCGATATCTTGTCATTAAACTTCGTACATTATTGAAAATTAAACCAGCAACACGCATACTTAGGGTCAAAGCCACGATGTCGACAACGTTAGACTTGTCGCACACTTACATTCAAAACAAAAACAAATTTTAATATTTTGTTGTTGTTTCAAATGTAAGTGTGCGACAATTCGATCGTTGACGATATCGTGGGTCAGGCCTTTTGTGTGGACAGAGGAAAATATTGCAGCTGTATCCGCCAGTGTTTTTAATGGCCGTGAATTATCGATTCGGTGCCATTTTACATACTTTTTTTTCGCCAAAATGCAAGAGCTGGACTTGTCTGATATGTGGTTTCAGCAAGACGGTACCACATGCCACACATCACGCGAAACAATGGCTCAATTGAGAGTCAGTTTATTTCACATTTTGGGCCCGGTCAATTGGCCGCCTAGATCGTACGATTTAACGCCTTTATACTATTTTTTTTGAGCTATGTTGAGGCTCATGTCTATAGGGAAAAGCGCGCAACGGTTGACTCACTGGAAGACGATTTTGAAGAATTTATTCGTGAGATACCGGCGGATATGATGCGAGAAATTATGCCGATATTGGACCCAGCGTATGAACCAACATTTGCATGAAATCATCTTTAAACATTGAATTAAATAGATCGTTCTACCGACTCAAATAAAGATTTCATAAATTTTCTTCAATTTTATGTGTTTTTTTTAATCAAATTAAAAAATCACCCCTTACAAAATCATCTTTCAATAAACAAATTTTAATTTTTTTTCCAAATGCTGTTACTGGTGCAACACCTCTTTTCTCTTTTAATTCAAAGCAACCATTAGAGGTAACATTTGATAAATTATATAGCTTTAAATTTTTAATAATAAATTTTCACTTCAAATAGTGAAATAATGAAATTTATTGTCAACTAGTTTTGAGTTGGCAAATTGTGTAGCCCTTATTTTTAGAAAAGAAAGCATTGCAAGTCTTACATGAAATTTACGATCCCATAAAAAATCAAACTTAAAAACAGAGGAAAAATTCAGATTAATAAAAGTCTCAAGTACATAGCTGATTTCTAAGGGAGAATATATATGTATACAGGCCAATTATGTAAAAAATTCAGCGAGAAATTTTTCCCAGGGAACAATTCCCACTAATAGCAAATTATAGGGAAAACAAAAAATTCTAATTGGAAAAGGGAGAAATTTCTCGCGGAATTTTTTACATAATTGCCCTGATAATTATTGTCCACTACGAGGATCTTTCTCATTATTTTGGTTAGCTGTGGAAATACTTACATAGATATCCGATCTTATTAATTAAAACATTTTCTTAACTACTCGTACAATTTTATATAAAGGTATGATGCAAAAATGCTATTTTTAAAATATATTTTGCAAATATAATTTTTCATCTCTTTTATTATTTAAGTAATTAAAAATAATTAAGATAACTAGTGAGTTTTTTTTTCTAAATTCTTTAAAAAAACCACATCATTACCAAGGCTGCCCAGAGAGATAAAAGATAAAGAAAAAAAATATATTTTAAAGACACATTTACTTAAATAAATAATAATTACGTCACATCACATTTTTATAAAGTGAAGGAATGGAAAATTTTCTATGCCACCCACATGAAAAAAAATATTTCAAATTTCGCATTTTTATTTCTTTTAGCAAACTTTTGCTTTTAAGAGGTGCTTTTTGATGTACAGAAATTGAAATATAAAAAATTAAGCAGATTAATTTCACAGTAGAAATTAAATCGGTTTAATTTATTTATTTACTTATTGATTTATTGTAAAATGTTGGCTGACGTTTTCGTTTTAAATAATCAAAATTTTAATTAATTAATTTTATGTGATTAATGCTGCAAAAAAAATTAATGTGATCACTATGAGCCTAATCGTAAAAAATTCCTCATCAAATGGGAATTGTATGTATAGAAAAGAAATAAAAAATGTCAAAACTTTTAAATTTTTCGTGCATTTTTCATACAAATTCTTCAACGAAGAAACTTATTGGAATGCTTTGCTTAAATAATTTTTGAAACTTGTATGAAGTGTTTAATATTTTTTTTTTACTTTTCATATACTTTCTGATGAGCGTCTGAATGAAGAAATAAGTAAAAACTAATTTTTTAAACAAAAAACTGCACGACTACTTAATTGTTCACTGTTCAAAAAACTGCGAAAAACTGATAAATCTGAACATTTGGCAACGCTGATGGCAAACAAAATTCAATTGGGTTGTTTGACAGTTGGAAAAAACTGTTTTACCGACAGCAACTGTTAAGAAAAAAAGAAATTTTTATTAGGAAATCAGGGAACCAATTACGGCATCCGATAGGATTCGAAATTTAAAAACATTTCCATTTAAACTCTATTGAAATATTTCATAATTTCGTTCAAAAACAAGTGCCGTGTAATTTGACCCCAGTTCTTTCTAGACAAATAAAAAAAGTTAAGGTTGATGACTGTTAGTCATGCAAATTGTTTTTTTTTGCTTGTGTTTTTTGGCAACCTAGACCAGTCTGGATGCAATCCATTTAAATTTCCCCAGAGTGAATACATATACGTATATATGTGTGAAAGATAGAGAGATAGGTACAAGAATAATTTTTTTATTATAGGTACAGTATATTAACAATTTAAGTTGGTTATTTTAATAGTAAAAACTAAAATGTATAAGATTAATCAACAAAAATCGCTAGTTGAAGCGAATCGCAACATAGTAGTATTTTATTTACAGTAATAGGTACATAATATTAATAAACAACAGTTACTTTGGGAGTAAATTTAAATTTGTTGGACAAATAAGACGTTCATTTAAATCGCAAAAACATCTACGACCCTATGTATAAGCAAAAATTGGCATGAAGTTAACATAACTGGTAAAATTGAACATGATCTTAAAGAGTTTTGCCATTAAAGTTCACATTAAAAATCATGCTAGGACTTACGAGATGGGTTAAAATTAGGTAATGCGACCATTTTAAACGTCAAATTGGAATGATGAACTCGTTAACAGCTAATTCAATTTCGTCACTTATGCTAACTGCACGCCAATTTTTAAATTAGCAACTGTAATTGATTAGTCAAGTCCTTGTTATTATTTTATTACATTTTTAACATATCAAATAATTTCCAGCAATAATAGCGCAAAGCACTTTTCTGCTGGTGTATCAAGTCTATTATATACATATTTTACATTCTGTAATACCGCAAAAAATATGAATCTTATGAAATTTAAATTTCATTCGCTAATTCATACACGCAATGCTAAAAACTATTGAACACAGAAAAATGCAAATGTTTGCAACACTGAAACAGTTGTGTTTTTTGTTTTGTTTTGTTTACAAAACGAAAACAACTAAAATCTCGCGCTGGCAAAGTTACAAGCCGATAACGCCGCCACGAAAACTGCCGCCAAACACTGTATTAACGATTATCCCCCTTATGCAAAAAAAATTTGTAAACTTAAAGTTGGTTTAACATACGAATTTTGTATGGCAAAACCGGTTTTAAAGCATGCTTTAACTTTAATAATCGTTTTGCATACATCTAAGTACATATATGTATGTTCAATGCAAGCTCCTAAAATTTATAAAAGTTTAAAATTTTTGTATTAATTTTCCTAAATTTTATTAAAAACTTAGTAAATTGTTGAAGTCCTCTATGACATTGATATTTTAGCGGCTGTGTTAACGATCAAATATTGGCTGCAGTTTAACTTATGTCGGCTTCATTTATTTATTGTGTACTTTAATAATTAAAAATTCAGTGAAGTGTGACTTTGACCCGCACATGGATGGTTCCGTACGGACACTAGGTATGTAATTCAATACAAACTTTAGCTTATGTATATAATGAATAGTATGCGCTTTTTTCGTTTTTGGGTTTTGAGCATTTTTTTTGACGTTTGTTAATTTTGGCGATTTTTTTTTCATATAGCCGATTTTTCACGTTATGGCGATTTTTTTAGTTTTGGCGTCTTTTTCGCGTTTTTGGCGATTTTTTTCGGTTTTTAACGTTTTTTAAATTTGGCGATTTTTTTATTTGGACAATTTTTTTTAGTTTTTGTGCCTTTGTTTTGTTTTTTGTTTTGTTGATTTTATCGGTTTTTGGCGTTTGTTAATTTTGGCGATTTTTTTCATTTTTTCGATATTTTTCATTTTGGCGATTTTTTTTCATATAGCCGTATTTTTAGTTTTGACGATTTTTTCACGTTATGGTGATTTTTTAGTTTTGGCGCCTTTTTCGCGTTTTCGGCGATTTTTTTCGGTTTTTAGCGTTTTTTTCAATTTGGCGATTTTTTTCATTTTGGCGATTTTTTTCGTTTTGGTGATTTTTGTTCATTTGAGCGATTTTTTTACTTTTTGTGCCTTTTCCGCGTTTTGGCGATTTTTTGGGGTTTGCCGATTTATTTTAGTGTTAGAAATTTTTAATTTGGTGCTTTTTTTCGTTTAAGGAATTTTTTTGGTTTTTGGCGATTTTTTTTTGGTTTGGCGATTTAATAATTTTTGAACTTTTTCCCTTTTTGAAAATTTCAAGTCTGCCTCATGGTTTCGAAGATATAGCAAGTTGTCAAAATTACATTGTCAAAATTGCATTAACTGATGGACCACCCTTTAATTAAAATTTGTTTAAATTTTAGTGTTAATTGTTGTAGTCTATATAAAAATACACTAATTTTACAAATTTCAAGTGGCAATATACATACAATTGTATGTATGTTACATGGGATTTTAAAATTTTTCGTTGCTCGTTTTGAAACACCCTTTAATTTTTAATTCTCATGTGTTTGTTGTGGTAGCGGTCAAGGTTCTACATAATCTGTCCAAATTAAAGCTCCGTACCTCTTACGGTTCCTGAGAAAATAGCGTATGACAGACAGCGCAGCGAAAACAATAGGGTTCCATTTCACCTTTGGTGTACGGAACCCTAAAAACTATTGTAATAAGTTTTTAAAACGTTTAAAGACAGCAGTTTCAGCTTTTTAGCAGAAATTTATTGCATACATATTGATTTCCCCTAATAATTTAAAGCAACAATTATAAATTTAAAAAAAAATACGTTTAGGTGCAAAACTGCTGCTGACTCAAAACAATTTACATAATTGATTTTTTTTTCTTCAACAAAAATTCCCTCTTAAATTAAATAACAAGTGAAACTTGTTTTGGGCTTAAAAATTTTAAACTGAAAGTTGGTTAGATTAACCAAAAAATTGTTAATTGAAATTAAAACCACAATTTGCATTAACTGCAAACTTCTCAAAAGAAATTGGTTGGAAATTTTTTCTGTGCATTGTGCACATTGTATAAATTTTTTTTAATATAGTTTTCTTCAAGAGAGAGACTAAAATACTCGTAAGTAAAGTTTTTTTGGGTGTAGCAAAATAAAGTAAATTTCTATTACGAGAGAAAGGCGCTTTAATCGAAAGAACATTTACATTTGAAGTCAAAATCTTTCCTTTGCTCGGATTTTGCACACAAAATGCCGTTTAGCATGCTTTTAAAGTTTTCCAAACACATCCTGGTTTTTTTTGTTGTTGTCTTTCACCCTTGTAAAAACAATAAACTTTAACGTGCATTGTGATGTTTCTAAAAATGGAAACCTTCAATATGCGTTACAAAACAAACAAAAAAATCTCTTCTTACCGATTTAGCAGATATAATAAAAAAATTCAAGGAATTTGTTTAAAATTCAACTCATGCATTTTAAAATGCGAGAATATGAAAAATAAAACTGAAAAAACGTCAAGTTGTCAAGTCTTGTTAACGGTGTTTAAAATAAAAATTTAACAGGTATTTTTCAAACACAACACACTCGCATACACTTTAAGAACTCCAACAACGGCGAACAAATAAATAATAATAAAAACTGATAATAATAATAATAATAATAATAATAATAATAATAATAACAGAACCTTAAGAAAAAACAATAAAGATTAAAGCAGAAAGTCGCACACAAAGCCAGGTTATTTTTAAATGGTTTGGGGCGGGACGATTCTCAAATACCCTTTAACGTGAAAAAATACTTTTATGGTTCATTCAGACGTGTCATACCATAATGTCATGTCATAGCCATGACCAATACTATAACCATAAATATATTTGTTTTTCCTCCTACTAGGGCTGCCATAACCATAAACAGCTGTTTATGCTTTCATTTGTTTATTAATTTCAAAAGTGCAACAGCAAATATAAGGCGAATTCATACCAGGTGATATCAATTCACCAGCTGATATTCAGATGTTATCTTCTCTGCTGTCAAATCAAAGTAAAACGTTCGAAAATTTTCTGACAGCAAGAGCCCACCTGGTGTCATCAATTCGCTTTGAACCAATATTAGATATATCAGTAAACAGCTGTTTATAGTTGCAGCGAAAAACCAAATATCAATTGGTTTCTAAGGTTATGCTTATGGCTATAGCGAGTCAACTGTATTTGATACATTGTTGTTCATAAGTTTGGCTCGAACAGCTGTTTTTTTATGGTTACGTTTAATTGACCATTAAATTTATCCAGTTGTTAAGCAGCTCTTCGCTAAAGAACACTCTCGCATCATCGCCATATTTATTTCTTGGATTGTCTGTGTTGTTTGGATTTCGAGAGTTTTTCTTCTCAATCGCACTGGTTTGATTGATAACTGATTTGATTTGATAACTTCATATTCTTGGTGTTCTTTTGTGGAATGTCATTGACAACTGCGCTGCTAATTTCTATGTGAAGGCATAGATCAGTCACAAAAACTGTCGTGCCATAACCGCCAAATAAAAAAGCTTAAGCGACATAATTTTCGAACTTAATTTTTTGATTTCAACTTTAAAATTTAGTTGGAAGTGCGTAAGATTTGCAACCTCTTGACATTTTTATTTAAATTTTATTAACCAACAAAATAAATAGATGTCCCAAATGCCATAATAAACCAACACTGCTTAAGCACCTGTCTCGGTAGGGTATACAAACAAAAAAAGATACTTGTATCTGTACATGTTCAAAATTAACAAGTTTGAAGTGAAGGCAGTTGCATTTTTTAGATACAAACAAGAGCAAAATATTCAACTACTCGTACTTTTTCATAAATTTTTTATGCATTTACATTTTATTATTATTGCAGCCAAATGAAAAAATAATTATTATGTAAGACAGTAAAAGAATATTAAATATTCTTTTTGTTCTTAAAAAGGGAGAAACCCAAAAACAAAAACGAAATACATACACACATACATAAATATTTACATACATATGTATGTATGTAATACTATTGTAATTCCACTAATGACTGACGGAAGTTGTTGTTTTAATTAACATCAAATTACTGTTACTAAACCGGCTGCCACACGCAGTAAAATCTCAAATCTGTGCTTGTTTTTACAATATGTAATTTCATTTATTATTATGCCATCACGCATATTAATTTAATTTTTGTTGGGCAAATTTGATTTTATTATTTTTTGGCAAGACACACAGGAACATTTTGAGAATTGCATTTAATTTTTAATTGGTGTGTGTTTAATTTCGAATTTAATTAGCTAAAAGGTGTTTTTATTTTACAACGTGGCATCGCTACAACAGCTGTTTTTAGGGTTCCGTACACCAAAGGTGAATAAATTCAGTAAAGTGCGACTTTGACCCGCGCACGAAGGGTTCAGTACCGGCACGAGATATGTAATTCAGCACAAACTTTAGCCGATATAAAATATAGTTTTAGAATTTTTTTCGTTTTTGACGTTTTTTAATTTTGGCGATTTTTTTTTGGTTTTGGTGATTTTTTCGGTTTTTTTTTCTTTTTGGGAATTTTTTTTAGTTTTGAAATTTTTTTCTCGTTTTGACGATTTTTTTTCGGTCTTTTGCGTTTTTTTTGCGATTTTTTTCGTTTTTGCGATTTTTTTTTAACTTTTGGCGATTTTCGGCTTTTGGTGTTTCTTCATTTTGGCGACTTTTTTCATTTAGGCGCTTTTTTAGTTTTGACATTTTTATCTCTCATTTTGACGATTTTTTTCGGTGTTTGGCGTTTTTTCAACTTGGCGATTTTTTTTTAATTTAGGCGTTTGTTTTATTTTAACAATTATTTTGTTACTGGAGCCTTTTTCGCGTTTTGGCGACTTTTTTCGGTTTTTGGCGCTTTTTTCATTTTGACGATTTTTTCATTTGGACGATTTTTGCGAATTTTGCGACTTATTTTAGTGTTTCTTTTAATTTTGACGATTTTTTTAGTTTTGGCGTTTTTTTTTTCGAATTTTTTGGGTTTGGCGATTTTATAATTTTCAGATTTTTTAGTTTTACCGTTTTGGACAATTTCAAGATTTCTTACGGTTTCCAAGATATAGCAAATTGTCAAAATTGCATTAACTGGTGGACCACTCTTTAATTTAAATTTTTTTATATTTCAGTGTTAATTGTTGTAGTCTATATAAAAATACACTAATTTTACAAATTTCAAGTGTCAATATACATACATATGTACGTACATATATACAATTGTATGTATATTACATAGGATTTTAAAATTTTTCGGTGCTCGTTTTTGAACACCCTTTAATTTTTAATTCTCATGTATTTGTTGTTGTAGCGGCCAAGGTTCTACATACTCTGTCCAAATTTCAGGTCTGTAGCTCTGAGTATGTAGAACCTTGGCCGCTACAACAACAAATACATGAGAATTAAAAACGCCAAAATTAAAAAACCAAAAAAAAAATCGCCAAAACGAGCAAAAAAGTGACAAAACTCAGAAAGCGCCAATAAATTCAAAAAACCCCAAAACTAAAAAAACTCTTAAAACCGAAAAAAACCAAAAACGAAAAAATGCCAAAACTATATTTTATATAAGCTAAAGTTTGTATTGAATTACATATCTCGTATCCGTACGGAACCCTTTGTGCGCGGGTCAGAGTCGCACGGAACCCTAAAAATTAAGTTCGAAAATTATGTCCCATAAGCTTTTTTTTTAGCAGTTATGGCACGATATTTCTGTTAAATATTATTCAATAATTGTACGATATCATTCAACATTTTGTATTATACTGGCAACACTGCATTTGCTCATTGTAGCCATGGTGTAATAACACAAATAGAAATTACCCAGCTAACCAAAACGTTAGTAAATAATATCGCATTCGAATTTTGCGTAAACATTTCTCGCACAAAACACTCGAGAACGGTTATCGTAAATGGAAAGAGAGCTCACTCGTCACTCAGTTTGTGGCAGCAAATCTTTCGATATCGATGTTTCGCTTACGAATCAATAGCGAATCTTTAGCAATATCATTAGCAATCGATTTCATTGCTTTTTAATAGCAAAAAACGTTATTCCTATTTTGTTGTACAAGCAAAAAAATAAAAAATTTATAGAAACAAATAATTTCTTTGTTGCTAAACTTTTTTTCTACGATAATGTTTCTACGATAATGTTGCCTACAGCGAACGTTCGTTTATTTTCGAAACTCAGGTTGGCTGGGTAGTTTAATTCGACTACAACGGCAAAATCACCATGGACAACAACCTGCCGCCATGTTGCCATATTATGTTCTCATATAAATATGTGTATTCTATTCTTGACATATTGCAGTCGGTAGCTTGCAGTGCTGAATGTATTTAATGCTTTAGGCTTAACGTCAAATAAATAAATATACTTGAAAATTTGCATGTATTAAACAATTTTAAAAATGTTAACGCTGCATACATATAGACTAAAATATTTGCATATTTGGAAGCACAAAGTCTTTACATTAAGTTCCGTAAGCCGCCAGCCTTCAACTACTTATAATGTGCTGGAAGTTGACGAGGTCGATATTTAAAAAGTTTAACACTGCGCCGACGGTTTTCTATGTTCTTTTGAGATTTTAAATGACGCCTTTTAAGAGATTGAGGCATACGTTGAAGTGGTACCTTTTTCACAAGTCTTTTGGCAGGCCATATTATACGGGGTGCTGCTTTCTATTAAGGAAAATCAGTTAATTCTCTAGCATATCACTCTCAAAATATACAAAACACAAACCTTTTGTTTAAACTGCAGCTTTTCGCTTGCCTTCAAATTACACCAAATGTGGAAACCATTTTGCAAGATTTTCCTTAAGCCAAGACGTGGATGTTGCGTCTTATAATACCGCAAAAAATTCAAATAAGAATTGCAAGTCAATATTTGAGGATTCTGAGTAATAGTACGTATGAAATGGTGGCCTTTAAATTTATTTAATGTTAAAGACATTATCGAAAAAAATTAACTAACACTTTTATTTATATTGTGAATTTGTTTATTTTTGCCAAAAATTTGCGACGCCACAAAACAACAAGTGTCTGTATTCAAAGAATAGAAATGAATACAAAAATTTATTTTTAGCAATCTTTGTCACTTAGCCTTTTTTTTGTCTGTTGGGGCGGCTGCGTTAGAGGATTTGAAAGAAAATGTTTTATTTAATTTTTTGTTTATTTTTTAACAATTGAAAAATCACGTTTTGACAACAAGAATATATATATAAATATATGTATATGTAAATAAAAGCTACAATAAATAAATAAAAAATAAAAAAAGGATTAACGGCCAAAAAAAAAAGCTTAAGCGGCATAATTTTCGAATTTATTTTTGTAAACAAAATCGATCATTTACCATCGTAAGAAATCGATTTTCGCAAAGAAAAAACGAGGTTCAATGTATGTGACAGCGCATAGATAAAGGGACCTTAGGGGTAAAATAAATAAATTTTCACTTATTTTTTTTTTGATGTGGACAACATCTGAGCATCGAATGAGACCGATCCCATGTTTCCTTTCTATTTTGCGCGTCAGATATGTATGCGATGATTAAGATTTTTTTTGCGTTTACGGCTCGATATGATAAAAATTTTAAATAATTATCGCTCATTTACTTGAACAACGTCATAACTCAAAAAATTCGATTCTTGAGTTAATGATGGAGAATTTTAATCATCATATCGTTATTCACTCAGTGTAAAAATTGCATACAAATATACAAGATATAAAACTTTTAAGAGAAAAATAACATTTTCTTTTTCCCATCAAGTTGTGTGTAAATTGAAAACTCTCCAAAGATGAAAAGGAAATGTATTGCTGTCGCCACGAAGTCCATCTGTCTGCCACAGGCTGTTTTCTTTCGTAAGTCGTAATTTACACTATGCAAGTCTTATTGCTAAGCTGATTAGTTTGTGGAAGAGAGAAACAGCTAAAAATAAAAGGGTGTTCCAAAGCGAGGAACGCAAAATGTTGAAATCTTAATGTAATGCACAGAGACTTAAAAATTGTTCAAAGCTAGTGTGTTTTTATGCAGACTACAATAATTATAATAATTAAATTATTAATTACAATTAATTCAAAATTAAAGGGTATTCTATCAGTTAATGTAATTTTGGCAACTTGTGTATCTTAGAAACCGTAAGAAGCAAACTCGTGAAATTTTCTAAAACGCTAAAACTAAAAAATCCGAAAATAAAAAAAGCCCAAACGAAAAATCGCCGAAATGAAAAAAGCGCTTAATGAAAAATATCACCATTAATAAAATAAACCAATAAAATGCAAAAATATAACACCAAAAGTAAAAAGGTGTTAAAATAAACCAAAAAATAATAATCGCCAAAAACTAAAAAAAATCGCCAAAACCAAAAAGATCGTCAGCACCAAAAAAAAAATCGCCAAAAAACGAAAAAACGCCATAAAGAAACAAACGCCGCACATAGTTGCCAAAGGCGGTGATTTCGCGGTTTATTTAAAAAAAACAATTCAAGTACAGTGAAAACTAAAAGTATTCGCTTAAAGTGCACAAAATTCTACATCACAACGCAAAATATTAATGTTCATATTGTTAGTAACGGTGTTTTTTTTTTAATGACGCGCTAAAGTTGAACATTATGAGAGAAAACTGTAAAAATTAGCAAAAAAAAACTAAAAACTTTGCATAATTAAAACTTATTTAATTCAAGTAATTTTGAAAAAGTTATAAATCTAACAATGAAACCATCAATTTCAGGTATTCCTTCAAATGTTTTGATTAATTATTTGTGGAAGAGCTTTTTCGTTCAATGTTTATATTGGAATTGCAGTAAAATAAATGAATTTTCTCGTACTACGTTTATACGCGCACTATTTGCAAATAAATTAATTCAGTGTTTATACGGCATATCAAAAGTACACAAACTTGGTAGCACTTCTAACAGAAAATTTATTTGCAAATAAAAACTTAATTTCCCGTTTATGCAGCAAAATTGTCTATTTGCAATATTTTTAATTGCGAATAAGTCGACCGTATAAACGTAGTACCAGTTTAAGTGGACATACAGTTGTAAATTTTGCTCAATTAGGCAGAGCTTTTAACTTTGTTTTCATTGATTGCGCGAATCTGAGTTATTTTAGACAATTTATTCTGCTCATCGGTGCGCCTCAGAAGAGCACATTAGTCACATGTGAGTCACGCACTAGTCACATGTGAGTCACCCATGACGTACATATGTGACATTAGCTAAATTTCTTGAACTTTTTTAATAATCTATTTATGCATAATTTGAATTCGAATTCAGTCAATGGCAGGCAATTTATCAGAAAAGTGCGTGAATAAAATAATCATTAATTTGTGATTGTTTTTTTGGTAAAGCACAGTTTATATGCATTTCGTTGCTGCTTTGGTATTTCTTATATAGAAAACAATATTTAGCAATAATTAATTAATAATCAGTTAGTATGGGGGGGTGACTAATCCCGCCCCCCACCCTACTATACCACCAAGATTTTGTTGGAGCAAGTAATTTGTTCGCAGAGTTATCCACATCAAATTTAGTGCGCCTCACTCTTACTGTTCGGCAGATATAGGAAAAATAATAATTACTTTAAAGGGCTTGGAAAGGGGGGAGGCGGTACACCTTTCTCCTCTCCTATACCACCAAGATTTTGTCGAAATATGTACTTTGTTCTAAGAGTTGTCCACATCAAATTTAGCGACCTTTACTATGATAGTTGTGAAGATATGAATTAATCCGCGACAAGAGAGGGTTTGGCGCCACTGTGCGCCGTACGAAACCCTTCGTGTGCGAGTTAAAATCGCACCTTACTAAATTTATTTTCAAATACCAAGTACACATTTGAATTGACACGAATCTACCTTATATGCTTACATCGTTGCACAGTGTAATTGCAGCACAAATGCAAATTTTGTTATGGTACTATTTGATTAAAAGTCAATAAATTATGTTGACCTATTGTTACACTTGCCTTCAATTTAAATGTTGTATTCCGTATTTTGTGGCTGGTTGATTTCCGGCAACAGCAGTTTATTCAAACAAGTGTTTCCAAATTTCAATCGCAACAACATAAATGAGCATTTCAACATTATATTATTTTCTTTTTATACCGAAATTAGTTAATTTCAATATACATACAAACACGCATAAATACATATGTAAATATGTGAGAAAACTAATTCAATTATGCAAATTATGTATGTTGAAAAATTATATTGGTTCATTTAAAAAGCAATAAACATTCAAATTCTTTTAAAGCAAAAAAAATATAATCAAAATTTAATTGAAAAAACAATCAAAAAACGAAAGTATTAGATTATTGAATCATAATCTTCTTAATGCTGACTAATTATTTTTCAAATAGCAGCACATCTATGGATATCTTTATTTATTTACTTTTCAATGGAATTTCAAAGTAATTTATGTTATAGAAAAATTTAAGAAGAAAAAACAAACATGCTGCTTGCTATTTGGCTCTAACGATTAAAATTATTTATTATTCTTTTAGGAAAGCGATCAAAATACTACATAACAAACTAAAACAAACAAAGCGAAAAAAATATTTTAAAGCAAAAAAAAATAATAATTAAACATGAATAAATAAATAAATGATTTTTTTAAACAAGCTTAATGGCTTGCTTGTTGCAGAGCTGGAAACGTTTATGTCCGTCCGATCTAAAAGAAAAAATTACAAATCTAATAACATAAAGATAAAAATAAGTTTTAAGTTTAAAAGCATTAAAGTTAAAACCCGGGGTCTAATCGTCGCTTTCGATAACGAGATGATTCGATCACGTTTTTCTTTTCAGCCCAATAATGAATATTCCCTCGGAATTTATTTCTTACGGAAAATAATTTTCTCGAGAAAACATTCCTCCATTCATAAATTCTTTGGGAACAAAAAAGAGTAATACGTGGCATCACCGCATTACGAAGCTCGTTGTTTTGCTGGTTTGTTGACATTTTGTTTCTCCCCTTTTTAGAGAGAGAGAGAGAGAGTAAGCAAAATTATTCAAATTCACCAACTTTTAAAAAAATGAGTTTATAAATGATTTATTTGGGCATTATTTGTATTTTTCCACATAAAAAAACTACACTGAAAGAATTTTCGGCAGAAATTCAATGAATTTCGACATTAATCTAATGAAAAATACATTAAAATTCAACCAACGTCACGCTTCGTTGGATTAATGAAACCAGTTTCGTTATAAATTATTTTATTGAAAACTTCATCAAATTTATTTAACAGTGTAATTAATGCAGTGCAATAACTTCATCGAAACAATAAAATAATTTCATGAAAAGAATGAAATAACTTAAATATAAAGGGGTTTCTTAATAATTAGAAAATATTGTTGTCATAAATACAATAAAATATTCTAACGAAACTAGAATGTCAAGGAAGCAACGATCTATATACGTAATTCAAATTTTAAAGACGGTAAATCGAAAAATCTAGGCTGTCAATTGAACGCGCCCAAACGTGAAATAAACTGTTCACCGAACTCGCTTCTGAATTGGGCCATTGTTTCGCGTGTTGGTGCTTTAATGACTAATAATGTATGTATATATATTTGGTGCGAAATTTAGTCATAAGATTCCAAATAGCCGCCTGAGAAGGTCGCCCTAACTGACCATAAAATGGAAGAAGTGCAAGGATGCACTTTCTTAACCGAGCATGAATTTTGATAACAAAATTTAATGATCTGCAAGTTTTGTTCATAGTTAAATTATAGACCAAACTGAAAAAGTTTAACAGTAACATGATACACTAAAACAGCTGAGTTGCCAAAAACAGTGTTACTAAAAAAGAAAGTTGCTAAAAAATCACCCTTTATTTACATACATACATGTATTGCTTTCTCATCTCCCTCATATCAAATCGAAAATAATGCAAGAAAATTACAATTAAAATGGAAAAGTTGTTTATTCCAAAGAAAATTTCAAATAATTTGTAACAATCTGCTTCGTTTTTCTATACGATTAAAGGTCCAGTTAGCCGACTGTAATTGAATGTAATTACAGCGGTCGAAAACAGCTGATAGATATTGTTATGTGAAGAGTAATGTACAAATTCGTACATTCCGGTTACATCTCTGTAACCATTTTCATTAATTTTCACACAACTATATCGATCAACTGTTTCCCGTAACTGCAACGTTAGAAAACAGCTGATCGATATTGTTTTGTGAAAAGTACATGTGAGTATATTACGTTTACATTACATCACATCTCTATAACCATTTTCAATACTTTTCACATAACAATATCGATCAGCTGTTTCTTACCTTTGCAGTTACATTCCATTACAGTCGGCTAACTGAGCCTTAAGCTTGGATCAAAAATTCAAATTATTTATTTTTCATTTAAATACACAAACCATGAAAATCATCAAAAAAATTCAAGATATTCATTCATCATTCTAAAAGTATGTAGATTTTTGTATAAAAAAAAAAACAATAGAATGCTATTAACAGAAAGATTAGTGGAATATAGAAATCTATTAAAAATCTCATCATTTTGTTAAGACGATGAAAAGTGCCTGCGGCTAAAAATGTTTACATTGAATGAAATCCATGTACGACGCTTTTACTTCAACCGTAACCATTTTATCCGGCAAAATTTATAATTTTATGACAGTCATGCTGTTTTTTTTTAGTGCGAATGTACTTGATGGTCTTTAATTCATACAATTTATTCATTTTATTCATTTTTTATTTTTTCAATTTGACAGCCTGTCTTTATTTGTTGAGCTTAAAAGTGAATTTTGGAATTTGTACCGAAATGCTAATTTTTTGGTTGTGCTTAATTTACGTGTTGTTTGAGAAAAAAAATAGCAAATAAACTGACCAATAAAAATATGTTTAATATTTTTTTAGGGAATTCACAATATACATATTTAATGTTTTTTCACACACGAATTATTTGCATTTGTCTGTGGTTTATAACAATAGACAAATTTTATTAATTTTTTTCTTTCGAATTTATTTATACATTAGAGTTTATTTATAACGAACTCTGATGAGCATCATCTAGCAAGCTTCATTATAGAAGAAATAAAGTTTTACAATTAAAAAACATACACAAATAATCATTAAAATTAAAACATACCCTCCTCATTAAATTTAAGTAGGTTATTAAAACTAAATTAACAATCACTTAATTATTTTGTGAACTAAAAGAAAATCTGTTTTAAAAACCATCAAACAATAACTTGCTTTATTTTCGTTCTTTACAAGCGTACAACTTTCCATGCAGTATTTACGACTGCTAGAGCTCTGCAAAAGACCACTTACAATAACTTTTTTTAAGACATGAGGGATTTTTCAAATGCTTTACTACAGCGAAATCTTCTAAAACAAACGCTAAACAACGCGAAATCTTCTAAAACAACACTGTTGACAAGAAATTTGTTTCAGTTATTGCAGTTAAACGAGTGAAGAAGAAAATACTTCGTGACGGAAAAATATGTGATGCTTTTGCTTCTTTCTACGCATGGGCACGTATACAAACGTCATGCATGTACATGCATACATACATACCTAAATAAGTTGTGTGTATGATCTTTTATTTTTCTGCGCACATACAAACGCACACATGCATTGACCTTAGTTGTGTGCGCTTGTTTTAAAAAAACCTCCCCTAAACACATAATAGCATCCCAACTAGATATTACACACACACACACACACTCAAACGTACAATATGCAAAATGACAAGCATACACGCATCACACACTACTTCTTTTGGTTGCTTGTTACGAACAAGAAGTTCTCGCAACAACGCGACATCAATACATCCATCGTGCTTCGCTTATTAAACGAAAGCATTTATTAGCGGAAAGCACCCTTTGAGTCACATCTGCAATTTTAGCAAACATAGCATGATTTTTGCTACAAACCGTGAGGAGTGTCTTTTTCCAGTTCTCAGAAAATTAATTATAACAGCTGATTGTAGAATAAATATTAAAAGAACTTTTTTTGGTTTTTGTAAATTGAGAAAAAAAGCTGGTTGTACATTCTTACACAGTTAGATGATAACAGATTTTTGCAAATGCTACGTGCAAATCGACTGGAATTCAATATGCACTTGTGTCCCTTATATCTGAAGACCCTGAATTTAACAAACCGCATTCCTGCTAACAAATCCCAACGGAGTACCCAACTCGCAATAGTGCTATATAGACTTGGATCATCAGGAGATAAAAAACTATTACCAAACCTCAAATTCATGATTTTCTTGCAAATACTCGAATATTTTTTTTTATTTCTGCGTCGGTCCATCGTTTGTTATTAACTTTTTGTTTAATTACTTGTTTTTTGGTTTGAATATCTTCCACGTTCATTTTCTTCTTGATTACTATTGGTTTGTTTACAGAGTTGTGTAAAGTATTTTCATATGCAGCAAGCGTCCGGTTTTTGTATAAATTTTATACAATTTCATAAAAGTTTTATGTGAATTGAATTTTTACTATTTAAAAAATTAATTTTTGACCAGCTTTAGCAATCATTTAATTTCAGCACAGGCAGTGTTTGTGGCGGCTCTACAGTCGTAAAATTTTTTAAAGGCAGGGGTTTACTTGTTTCTATTGCAAAAAAAAACAAAAAACACAGATTTTTTTAGCATTGAGAACATTTTCAATTTTCAATATGCAATGGTTTTTGGTTATGCATATTTATTCATGTGATGGAAATCTTAGTTGCATGTACTTTATTGTTGTGGTCTTGCACAATATAGCACGTATGCTACATTTGCAATATCTGCAGGACTTGCAAGGGCAGTATGCAACGAAGAGTGATTTCCGCTATTACTGGTTTAGTATAATACATGCCACGAGAATACATTTAAATAAATTCAGTGAAGTGCGACTTTGACCCGCGCACGAAGGGTTCCGTACGGACACGCGATATGTAAGTCAATACGAACTTTAGCCAATATAAACTATAGTTTTGGCATTTTTTTCGTTTTTGGGTTTTTTCGGTTTTAAGCGTTTTTTTTTTAGTTTGGGGGTTTTTTGAATTTGTTGGCGCTTTCTGAGTTTTGGCACTTTTTTGACGATTTTTTTTTTTTTTGGTTTTTGAAGTTTTTTTTAATTTTGGCGATTTTTATTATTTTGGAGTTTATTTTTGCGATTTTTTAATTTTGGCGTTTATTTTTGCGATTTTTTAATTTTGGTGATTTATTTAGGTGATTTTTTTTTGGTTTTGGCAATTTTTTTCTGTTTTCGGCGTTTTTTTCATTTTGGCGATTTTTTTTCATTTAGACGATTTTTACTATATAAAAATACACTAATTTTACAAATTTCAAGTGTCAATATACGTATGCACATACAATTGTATGTATATTACATGGGATTTTAACATTTTTCGTCGCTCGTTTTGGAGCACCCTTTAATTTTTAATTCTCATGTATTTGTTGTTGTAGTGGCCAAGCTTCTACATACTCTGTCCAAATTTCAGGCCCTTAGCTCTTACGGTTCCTGAGAAAATATCGTATGACGGACAGCGTAGCGAAAACAATAGGGCTCCTTTTTCACCTTTGGTGTACGGAACCCTAAAAACAAGATGTATTTACATTTCAAGACTGTTTAAGCAGGACTCTAATATACTATACCTCGTTCCTGTAACTTGTGAGAAGTTCTCGAGAAGAATTAAATAATTATTATTGCTTAAATAATTAATATTCGACGTGACATACATACGCAATATGAGTGATTATTTAAATTCAATAAATGGTTATAAAAACTTTCGCCATTTCTCTTAAAACTGTTATGTTCCTGCTTAAACATCACATAGATTATGTGACAAGATATATCGTTAAATATAAAATTTGTTGTGCAATAAATTTTCACAAATGTCAAAGTGAAAGCAGTTGTTTTCTATATGTAAAGTTGTCAACTATTTGTTTAACTATTTCCCGGAATCCCGCAGAAAAAATCCCGGGAAATCGGGAAGTTTTAAAACTGAAATTCCCGGGAAAAAATTCTAGTTATATGCGTTAATTCGTTATAACCGAACGCTACTGTATAAAAGCACCATATTATAAACATACTACGCAAATAAGTAGGAATAATGCGAAATAAAGAAGATCAAGAGAACATTTTAATTGAAAATCTTAAACTCGTTTTCTGACAAAACTGTTTCGATGTTTTTTTGAGTTGTGACCACGGCTGCCAGATTTGACGATTTATCGTCATTTGGACGATTTTTGGTGCCCAAAATAGCAAAATGACGATTTGACGATATTTTCCTTAAAAAATCGCCTATTACAATTCATGTATTGCTTACCCCTACTTAAAGATGTTGGTTTAATTTTGCCCCCTCTTTATTTTATATTGATATCTGGGTAAATTGATATTCTCAAATAACACAAATGTAAAAAAAGCCAAGTTTCTTTAAAAATTTCGCCCATCAAAAGTACTGAGATCAAAACTTGGATACAACTTGTCAATATTTAACATAATTGTGCCACGAAGGGAGCAAAGTTATAAGGCGTTAAAAGAAGAGAATGGTTTCAAATTCCCAATTAAATTATCAGAAGAAACTACGCATCTTCAATCAATCCCTCGATCTCGAAATGAAAATTTATGTATTTCCTCTTCTTTAGAAAAACAATTCTTTTTAAATTACGATTTTTTAAATAGAAAAATTTATGTACTGAAGTATTCGAATCATTATTCTTCCTCCCACGTACGTAATCTCTGCCTTTAATTTTTTCGCGACCCACCTTATATACGAGTGTATCCATAATATTTGGTTCCCCATTTTCATCTTTAAAGTCAATGACTTTAAATAGGCCAGGAAGGCAGTAGCAAAAAAAAAAGAAGAAGGAAGAGTAAATACATCTTCATTTCGAGAGGCGCGGTGTAGGGTTTGATTTTAGACGCAAGGTTTCTTCGCAAAATTTTGCTTATAGATTTTGTTTTTACTATAAGATTTTTTTAATTTTTTTTAATCCATACAAATTGACCCGCACACGACAAAAAATTAATTTTTTGTTCAGCCGATTTTTCTGACGATTTTTCGAGTATAAAATGGTGATTATTTTATAGTTTATCGGGATTTTGACGATTTTTCGATAATTTTATCTGGCAGCCCTGGTTGTGACGTTATTATTTAAGTAAATGAGCGTTATGAAGTATATTGTCAATTTATTGTTCTATTTTCTCAAAGACTTGAGCTTGCATGCCAAATAATCTTACAGAAATATTTAAAATCATAATTTAAGCTTTTGATTTGAACTACAAAAATATTTCAAGCTTCAGTGAACTTTTCCACACTTCAGCCAAAAAAAAAACAAAAACTGCTCATTTCAACTCTTTTCATTAATTTTTTTATCATCGCGCTTAGATGTGCTGTTTAACTTGTTTCAAAAAAAATGCCGACTTTCACTTTTAAGTTTTTTCTCATTAATTTTTTTCTTTTTTTGTAATTTTGTAAAACTAAAACAGAAACATGAATATTTCTACTCGTACTTCAACTCACACATGTTGGCCATTTGGTGCTGTGCCTTTTTTTATTTTTTTTTTGAGTTTAAAAATTTCTATGGCTAAAATATTTATTCATTTATTTTTCTTTTACAATTTTGTGTCCAACATTTGCTTTATTTAGTTGTTGTTTATTAATTTTCTTTTCCTCCTTTTTGCTGCAAAATTTCCGGAGTTGCTGGGTGCAAGTAGTTTTTATTAGAAAAAAATAATAATAGCAGAGAAAAATTAAAACAAAAAATAAAAAATTGTTAAGATTCAATTACCATTCATGGCATTTAAGTTTTTTTTACATAATTTAATAATTTTATTGTAATTTTTCGTGATTCTGTTTTAATTGGAAGTTGTGCAAAATTTCACTTTATTTGTTTTGAAATTAATTTCGAATAATTTCGAATTAAAAATAACAACAACAACTCTGTAATAAAAAAATACAAATCCTCTAATCGATTCATCCAATCATTATAAAAACAAATTAAAAGCAATTGTAAAGGTTTTTTATTAATCAACTAATATTATTTAATCATTAATCGGATAAAACTAGTCAAAGGCACAAGTATTTTTTTATGATTTTAGAAAAAAAATCAAATATAATTAAAAATAGAATTTTGCGATTCTGCTTTCTTTCCCCTTTTTTTTGGAGGAGAAAAAATCACCTTTACACCAGGAAAAGTAAAAAGAAATGTTTTTTTTTAATTTATATACAGCCTAATCATGAATATTCCTTCGGGATTTATTTTTCAAAGAAAATAATTTTTTCCACAAAATATTCCTCCAATCATAAATTCCTTGGGAACAAAAAAATAGTAATACGTGGCATCACCGCATTACGAAGTTCGTTGTTTTGCTTGTTTGTTGACATTTTGTTTCTCCCTTTTTTTTGGAGTGAGAGAGTAAACAAAATTATTAAAATTCACCAACTTGAAAAAATATGTAAAAATAAGTTTATATATAAATGATTTATTTTGGCATTATTTGTGTTTTTCCACATAAAAGAACTATATACTAAAACTTATGTATATAAATTTTGTTTTAATGGAGTATTAAATATGTTTATACATATATAAACTCCCTTCTGTTTTGCATGGGAAAGATTTTTAGTGAAAAAGCAAGTACAATTGTGTTCATAATACCTACTTTTTTCCCCGGGGAGTTTTTATTCCCGCATTTGGTGAAAACAGGGAAAAACAAATTCATGATAGGAGAAAAGGGAAAAGTTAAAAAAGTCACGCCGAATTTTTTTTCATGATTTGAGGAAAAAGGGTAATATGTATTTCGAATGCAAAAATTTTCACGATCCGAAGTTAGTACTTTAGTTTTTATGATTTAATTTTTCCTTAAGTCTTGGTAAAATTTCTTATATTTGTAAAAAAAAACTTAAATAATTAAAAAAAATTTTTAAATGAATTTCTGAAAAACACTTTTCGTTATTGAAATAAAGTTGTCCGAGAGCATTAAATTTAAAGTGGTTTAATTTTGAGCAAATTCTTCGTTGTTTCAGAAGAACTAAATGTAATGTAAATAAATTTCTATCGAATTTGATTTCTGTGACAAGCCTGTATAATGTACAACAAATGGAAGCGATATCGTATTTTTGAGTCTAAGAGCATCCATTACAGTAGTAATAAATGACATTCCGGCATTTTTTAATATAATTTTGACAACTTCCTGTATGAGTCTGAACACAATGTAACGATTATTTATTGCGGTGCGGTTTTCCATACGATTTTGAAGTATTTTGAAGTAAAAATCCGCAGTGCGGGACGGAATAAAATTAAAATCTATTTTTTTCATCGCGGACCAGCGTTGTCAACTTGGCGTGTTTCGCACCATTTTGGGTGCTTTTTTAATTTTTTGTCCGAAAAATTCTTCAGCTGGTGCGTGGTGCGCTTTTTTTAAATTTCGGTGCGTTTTTTAATTTTTGGTGGCACCAACGCAAATTTAACACAAAATGGGTTAAATCGGGAAAATTCTTGTTGTGAAACTTACCAACTTCTTGATAGAGTTACTTACCATATTAATGGTAATGAGTTTACAAAACATCACTATTTGAAATAAAATTGTTTTATGGACCGATTATAACAATAATAATGAAAATATTAGCTTTGTAAGCCAAATTTAGCCTGATCAAATCATAAATATAGAAAAAAGTTAAGTTCGAACAATAACAATTAAAATGTTTATTGAATATATGGACTTGAGGGCCAACTTTGAGGGCCGGACGCACCCCCTAAAACACAACTTATCGGTATGAAATTTTTTTATATTTTTTTTTTACATAAAACTGAACCGATTTGGGGGGAAGAAACAAAAAAAAATAACGCCCACCCTAATGTACATACACATATATTTTTTTTATTTCATTCTTTTAATTAAAAAATTTTCATTAACAATTTTATTTCTAGTTTGTTTTTTTATTCAACAACCATACATATCGCTTTTATATTGCAAATTAATATCTCAAAAAATGCGTTTTGCGAGTTAATAATGCAATAAAAATTATTACATCATATATAATTTAATTGAGTAGAAATTTCATTTTAAAGGCTTGTTGTACACGCACCTCTTGAGCAAAGAAGATACATACATATGTATTTTTGTAAATTCAATGAGTTGTTGTTGTCTATGTTAATTGAAAAGTTAAAAATTATTTTCACAAAAAGTCTGGTACTCTCTGTTCGAAGTTGTGAAACATTTTCAGTAACATTGATTATTTCGCGTGAACAATTTGACATGTACTAAATGTAGCCCAACTCGCGGTTTTTTTTATAAATTTCTTGCTTTTATTGCTTGAAAGTATGCAACATTGTTAAAATTCTGTGCGAAAAAAGTACTGCTCATGTTGTTTTGCAGCTGACACTAAAATGATGCCAGACTAATTTTGCATGGAAAAACATGCTGCCAGATAGATTTTACGTGATTTTCGCAATAAAAAAATCAATCGGTATCTAAAGAACTTATAACAAAATGTATCGGAATTTAAAATACGTAATCAAAACCATTCTGATCGGAATGTATGACAAGAAGTCAGTCTGTCCATGCTAATTAATCGCAATACGTTTTTACACAACTTTAAAATGGAATCATTTAATGCAAAACATTTTGCAATTAAAACGTTTGTAATTATGTAGTTAAGGCAAATGTGACCTCAAGTATCTAATTAAAAATACCCACGTACATATGTACACATTATGCGCACATTTAAAAATAGAGACAAATTAAAAAAACCAATTTATTGTTGAAATCAACAATTAATTTATGTATATAAATAAGTCAAACAACAAGCTTTTCGGCCAAGAAAAACACATAACATACATATCGATTGTCTCAAGTAGAAAGGCCCTAACTAGAATTTTTTTTTACCAAATTTAGTTTTTCAGTGATTCCAATACTTTTCACACAAATACATACAACATACATTCACATAAATTTATTGCAGTCGATCGATTCCCTTCCATACAAACACAATTAAAATTGTATAAAAATTCTTTCGATGTCGAATGCCGTCATTTATCCCCTGCATTTAAAAGAAGTTACTTTTTGAACATTACATTCTCTCCTGTAAAGTTACACAATTATTTGAGTAAGGGCCTTTTTACTTGAGACCAACGATATGTATGTATGTATGTATGTATGTATATGTACATAACTTTAATTTTGTTTTAAAATCTTAAATTTTGGTAACAAAATCTAGTACGAACGATATCGTTGACCAAATTTGCCAATCAGCCAGCCGGCCAGGCCAGCCGGCCAGGCCAGCCAGCCAATAGTTAATTCATTTATTGCTTTTTATTATTTTTTACTTTGGTTTCAATTGATTTTGAAATTCTTTAATTTTGGAACACAAGTCAAAGCTAGTTGCATGTATGTACATACTAGAAGTGAGCACAAGCTGTGAAAAAGATCCAATATTGTTTGTAGTGGTGATCGTAATTGAATGTGAAGTAAAAATAGAGAACAATGAAACAAAAAACACTCAAAAACAATATACAACAGTTGAATCGACAGTTGTGTCAAGTGTGCAATATTTTTTATTGTACACTTACTTCATAGTGCACAATACTTCATTTCACAAACTCAAAATTTCACAAAATAGTAAGTGATATTAAAACTGTTTACAATTATGGCCACTGTGAAATATATTATCGTAAAAGAAAACCAAGAATAGTTAAACATACTTAGATAGAGTAATATAGTTTCTTGCTAAACTGAGTAGAAAAAATGGAAAAACAGAAAATTAATACTGATACTTATGAATGTGTTTACCAAAGGTAAATCAATTCTATACACAACAATCGTTTCTCATATTCCGTTTCATAGAAAATTTAAGTTAAATAGCTGCTGTTAACAAAAATCTGTACCCAATTGGATAGACTAGGGAGCTGATGAAGTGCGTGGCTGCACAGAAAAGTATCGGTATTTCCCCCAGCTAATAAAGTTTAAGTTTAATTTTTCTTCTCTTCTTTAGAAACTCACATTAATTAATAAAAATATTTCATTACTGAACTTAAGCCCGAATAAGTAATTATTTCTGATTATTTATGTATTTTAGTTTTTAGTCTTAAATTAATAAATTATATTATATATATTATATATTTCTTATCCAATCGAAAGGTTAATTAACGTTAAATTTTTTTTTATACGGTGTTTAAAATACCCTAAAATATAAATGTTGTAGATCTACCTCTTTTTAAGGTAAAATTTGGTGAAAACTACCTCTTTTCCACATCAAATCTAACTCTAAAAAAAATTTTGGGTTGGCATCACTGTGCTGTTGCATACTTATGCTAAAAGAGAATACCAGTTTTAGTGTACTCATAAGATCAAGAGCATTTAAAAGAGAGAAGAATTCAATACTGTACACCAGTGATGCCAACCCAAAATATTTCTTAGAAGTAGATTCCATGTGAAAAAGATGTAGTTTCTAACCAATCTTACTTTAAAAAGAGGTAGATCTACAACACTTATATTTTTTTGGGTATTTTAAACACCTTAGAAAAATAATTTTTTACCGAATTCAATTATAAGATCGTTATTAATTAATTTTTAAATTTTTATTATTCTTATATTTAAAGGGATGAATATTTTTATTAACTAATATATATTGCTCCTCTGTAGTTGTAGGTTGCTCAGAGCTAGAGCTGATAATATAGTTTAACTTTCCTTTCAGAGTATCAGTAAAAATTGTTTCTACAAATACTTTTTAACATATTAACTTTCAACATTCGAACTTGTAACTTGTATTAGATAAAAAAACTCGCGTAATTATAATTTAGTATTATTAAAAGTGGTAGATTTTTCTCGCTGCTGTACACTATGAAGATTAAGCAAGCAAACATCTTGTGCTCACCTCTAGTACATACATACATACATAAGTACATACTCATGTACATAGTAGATGCATACATATGTAAGTATCTAAATATGTATCTATTTATGTACGCATGTATGTATAAGTTAACATGTAGTATATTTCTGTATGACCATACATACGTACTTCTCTGCCCGGTATAGTTTTCAGAAGTTATGTAATTCTTGGCTTTTTTACAAGTTTAGTTTAAAAGATTTCGTAAAAATATCACAAAAACTAAAAATTAAATTAAATTAAAAAAAAAAAACTTGAAGACATTTGTGTGCAACCGTTTTATAAACAACAACAGCAGCAAATATTTTAGTGCGCGTCAACCGTATTTTATAACTATTATTTTTTTCTTTAATTTGTTTTTGTTTTATTTTTTTATTTTTTAGTTTGTTTTCGTTAGCGGTTTTTACTTTTCGTAACACAAATATTCCATTCAGTCATTGAACTTTTTCAAGAACGCCAACTATTGTTTTTGGCTTTTCAACTGTTACAGACAAACAAACAAGCTAAAGCATTAATGTCTCGCGATCTCTTTCTCTCGCTCGCAAGTCGTTTCATAAGAAGTCGTCAAAACAACAGCCTGAACATGAACAACAACGGCCAACTATAAAATACATAAATAAGTATGTTTTGAATTATACAGGGTATTTTTCCTGCTGTTTGAACTTTCAGTGTAGCACTTTTCACAGTTCTATGCTGGATTTATGATAATTTTTGTTGTAGTCCGTCCGCAAACATGGTTGCTTAGAACTATAAATCATTAAAATTTATGTATGTATGTGCCATGAGAAAAGGTCTTCCTTTGAGCATTCGTCGTGCTACTAATAAAACTTCAAATTATCAATTCTAAAATACAAATGTAAATGAAACAAGTCGTTTGTGTACGCTTCGCCGATCGCAATAGATCCTGAATGTAATTCTTTTTTTTTTTTGGGAGGGGGCTATTTTCTTGAGGGAGATCGTATTACGAACAAAAAGCTTTTTTGAATTGTGGTTGAAATCGACTGATGAGTTGTTTGAGCAGCAACGATATTCATATAGATGTGCTTAACCAACAACAACCACTAAATGTGCATTAGTATGCCTTTGTAAAACTAAAATAACCAATAAAATGGCTGCTAAACTCAGTTTAATACCCCTCATTGACACCAGAGGCGCTGCAACACTGAATTTTTGAATAAATTCAGTGAAGTGCGACTTTGACCCGCGCACGAAGGGTTCCGTACGGACACTAGATATGTAATTCAACACAAACTTTAGCTTATATAATAATATATAGTTTTGGCATTTCTTTTTCGTTTTTTGGGTTTTTTTCGTTTTTGAGTGTTTTATTAGTTTTGGCGTTTTTTTGGCAATTTTTTTAGTTTTTGCATTTCGTTTCTCGCTTTTGCGATTTTTTTCGGTTTTTGGCGTTTTTACCGTTTTTTCGATTTTTTTCACTTTGGCGACTTTTTTTATTTTGGCGATTTTTTTTTTCATTTAGGCAATTTTTTTTAGTTCTGGCCTTCTTTTCGCGGTTTGGCGATTTTTATTTTAATTTTAACGATTTTTTCATTTTGGCGATTTTGTCGATTTATTTTAGTGTTAGAAATATTTTTAAATTGGTGTTATTTTTATGGTTTTGGCGATTTTTTTTGGTTTTCGGCGATTTTTTTCTGGTTTGGCGCTTTTATAATTTTGAGGTTTTTTAATTTTACCGTTTTTGAAAATTTCAAGAGTTTGCCTCGTGATGCAACAAATTGTCAAAATTACAGTCAAAATTGCTCGTTTTGGAACACCCTTTAATTTTTAACTCTTAACAAAGTTATACATACTCTGTCCAAATTTCAGTGCCGTATCTCTTACGGTTCCTGAGAAAATAGTCTGTGACGTACAGCGTAGCGAAAACAATAAGGTGCCTTTTCTAATTTGGTGCACGGAACCCTAAAAAGAACATGCAAAAAAGCAGAGTTGTAAAAGAATGAAGCTTTCCTCTATTTCTTCCTTCACCACCTGTCTTCTCTATCACTATCCCTTTCCTAAAAGAAGGTAACACTTATTAGTAGTAGTTGTAGTAGACATTCATTACTGTTACTTCAGTGTTACTTCTCTTAAAAAAAAATAAATAAAATGAATTTTTTAAATTCGTATTCATTTTAACACGCGTTATATAAAAATAAAAAAAAACCCTCCTGAACTCTGGAAACACACAAAATCTTGCATTTTAAAAATGGGAGGAGCCACGCCCATTAAAATTTAATTTTATATCCCGTAAATTTTTTTTCCAAAATGTTCTATCAGATCTTTGCAACGAAAAAAAAAAATTACCCTATAATTTGCTGACAACATTAACAATTGGTGGCAAATGGATTTTTTTAAAAGGTAAAATAACAATATAGAAGAAAAGATTTAAAGAATTCTTGACATAATAAAAACAAACGAGATTAAAAAAACAAGAAACTATAATGAATTAAGAAAAAATACATTTTTAATGGATTAACTCAAATAAAAAATATAAATGCCAACGGGTAAAATGTTCTTAACTAGTATTTGACCACCAGCCTTAAATGTCATTTAATTTAAAAATTTTTATTTTCGCACAAATTATTTTTTTTTTATAAACGGTTTACTTTTACTTTGTTGCTATAGATCAAATCAAATTGTACGTCAAATTGAGAAACGAAATTCCCATGTGCACTGTTTCAAGGCTGCCTGCTGCAAATGTACAAATTTTTTTGTTTTTATCAAATTTAGCAGAACACAAAGTAATGTGATATCCTTATTATGAGCAGCTCTAGATAGTCGTTGTGAAGTTAAATTTTGAAATCTCTAACACGACGGTTTGTGTCTAACAAAAAACCGAAAAAATATCGCCAAAACACGAAAAATTAGCTAAAACAAAAATAATTGTTTATATGAAAAAAAAATCGCAAAATGAAAAAAATCGCCAAATTAAAAAAACTCCAAAAACCGAAAAAATCGCCAAAATAAAAAAAAAATAAAAACTAAAGAAGCGCCTAATCGAAAAATATCGCCAAAATTAAAAAAACTGCAAAAACCGAAAAAAATCGTAATACTCAAGTGTATTTAAATCAAATATGTACTTATTTAATTTACAAAATTTTTGTGCAGAAAATAATATAATTATCTGAGTTGGGAGTCTCATTTTAATTCGAAAACGTAAGCCAAAATATTACCACAAATCTTGAGAAGAGCTCGCAATAATGAAACTGTGTCTCATAAAAAGTGATATTAAAGATTTTGTGACTGCGAGCTAAAAGTATTAGGAAGAATAACTCGATTTAATACCGCATATTCCGGGTATACCAGTATGTAAAGTGCTTAATATATAATAATAAGGGCGATATCATGGCTTTTTACTTATTAATAAGAAGTATAATAAATTAGAATATTTTGGTTCAGTTTCTTGTTCTGAAAAACTATTTTTTTGTTCGAAAATGCAATTAAGTAAATTCGCACAAAGGCAAGAATTGATGTGAGTGAATAACTTTACTATTTGATATGAAAATCCGAAGATGTTTTATTTACAAGTATTTACCTTTTACACAAATAAATAAATAAATAGATATTGTTGTATTGCATTTTAAAGTTACATGTACTATTTATATATAAAATAATTATTATTTATTTATATTGAGTAATATAAAAATATGCGGCAAAAATACATCATATTAAAAATGTGAACGCTAATGACAATATTGAGTTACAACTATCATTTGTCATAATCTTATCGAAAAATTTCAGGTAAAAATAAATTATTGCTTCAATGTATTATATACATATTAAAGATATTCACGTCAATAGTTGCATTGTAACAAGAAGAGAGAGCATTGAAAAAATTATTGTGGACACTTGATGTAAAATCATGGTTGCAAGTTAAAATGTAGTTTTGTTTCCAAATATATTTAAACCAGCAAACCAATAAATCATTTATATACATAAATATATTTTTAAACTAAACATAATCTGCCTTATCGTGGTTGGGGTATTTCAAATACGACTACGACAGTTTGGTACTAGATTAAATAAAAACTGTGAAGTCTTTCATCTATTACAATATTGTCCTAGTCGAAGTCGAAATACGCCATTCACGATAAGGGGGAATATATGGTGCACTGAATAACCGCTTTTGAGTATAAACTACATATAAATATATGTATTGTAAGTATGTTTAGCTCAACTAAACACCAAAGGTGAAAAAACGAACCCTATTGTTTTCGCTACGCTGTCCGTCTGTTCGTCTGTCCGTCAACGGAATTTTCTCAGGAACTGTAAGAGTTACGGACCTGAAATTTGGACAGAGTATGTAGAACCTTGGCCGCTACAACAACAAATACATGAGAATTAAAAATTAAAGGCTGTTTCAAAACGAGCAACGAAACATGTTAAAATCACATGTAATATGCATACAATTGTATGTATGTTGACACTTGAAATTTGTAAAATTAGTGTCTTTTTATATAGACTACAACAATTAACACTAAAACTTATAAAAATTAAAATTAAAGGGGGGTCCATCAGTTAATGCAATTTTGACTATGTAATTTTGACAACTTGCTATATCTTGGAAACCGTAAGGAGTAAATTCTTGAAATTTTCAAAAACGATAAAACTAAAAAATCTGAAAATTATAAAATCGCCAAACCAAAAATAAAAAAATATCCAAAGATTTAAAAAAAGCGGCGAAACTAAAAAATCTACAAAATTAAAAAAAAAAATTCTAACACTAAAATAAGTAGAAAAATTCGAAAAAATCGTCCAAATGAAAAAAAAAACGCCAAAAAGAAAAAAAGCGTCAAAAACCGAAAAAAATCGCCAAAACGCAAAAAAGGCGCCAATAACAAAATAATTGTTAATATGAAAAAAATCAATAAAAAGAAAAAAATCGCCAAAATTAAAAAAAAAACGCCAAAAACCGAAAAAAAAGTCAAAACTAAAAAACGCCTATATGAAAAAAGTCGCCAAAATGAAGAAACGCCACTAACCGAAAATCGCCAAGATTAAAAAAATCGCCTAAACGAAAAAAATCGCCAAAAAAATATATACGGCAAAAAGTGAAAAAAATCGCCAAAAACGAGAAAAAAGTGTCAAAACTAATAAAATTGCCAAAACAAAAAAATCTCCAAAAACCGAAAAAATCCCCAAAACCAAAAAAATATATGAAAAAATCGACAAAATAAAAAAATCGCAAAAATTCAAAAAACGTCAAAAACGAAAAAAAAACAATATTTTATGTAGGCTAAAGTTCGTATTTAATTATATATCCCGTGTCCGTACGGAACGCTTCGTGCGCGGGTCAAAGTCGCACTTCACCGAATTTATTTAGGCTTTATATTACTTTGAATAATGAAATACATAAATAAATAAATTTGCACTGATTTATTAGTTCTAAGTACAAGTTGAGCAAGCCAAATAAAATGGGGAAAAAAACTACTTTTAAAATCAACTCTTCACCAAAATATAAAGCAGGAATGCCTGAAAAACAAATGGCAAGTGGTTGAAGAAGAGTTCTATCAAAAATAAATTAATTAAAAAATTAAGGACTTCAACTAATTTATAAAAATTCATGACTTCTTAAAAAAATACTAATGTACTGAAGTTGTTTAGAAATTCTCCAATAAGATTTTAGGTTTTCACTCCAAAGCCCACTAAATCAAATAGATTGCTCGCGTAAACAGCTGACATGAATACCTTTATTGTTTTGTTTTTATTATCATTCCTTATCAGAAATAGTCATCTTAATATTTAAAATTTTTTTTTTACTTTTTGTTTAGTTTTTAACTTACAAATTACTATTAATTTAAATTAAGAGTTATATAACACAGTGCTAGGAAAATATTTATCTAAAATTTTAAACAAACACGAATGCACGAATCGGCTGGCTACGTTCTATTTATAAGTTGTTAAGTTATTTACAAATGTTAATCGAAATTTTTCTTAAGTAAACACAAATGAAATGATAAGAGAATTTCGTTAAACAATCTTTCTTCTTTTTTTTAAAAAACAATTGGGCAATAGGCACCAAATTTAATAGTCTTGTTGTAAGGAATTAATTAAAAAAATTTTTTTTTTAATCAACTGATTAAATATTTCATTTTTATATTGTAATCTTAAGTTTGTGTCCGATTGGTGTATTGATGTTTGACAGTTTAAAGTTCAATTTTTCTGTTCGTATTGGGCGATAAAGAAAATATAAAAATACAAATATTTACACCATTCAATGCAACAAACGTTTTTTATGTCTGCTTAATTAAAAATAAAAACAAAGTACAGAAATAGGGTAATAATTGGGCCGTCTAGACAGCGACGCATTAGAAATATTTTAATAAATACTTGGGTTTAACATTTGTAAAGTACTTAAGTTTAATAAATGACTGCTGAAATGAATCACAGTTTATTTCAAAAAAATTTTTATGAATTTTGATAACACAATTACTTAAAAAATTTTTGATTTTATCAGCTTGAATCGAAACAGAACTGAACAGATCAGAACGGAACAGAAAAAATAACGACTTGTTTCAGGTTTATGTAAACAAAATATAAACAGCTGATTCGTAACAGAACAAAAAGTAAAAACTAATTAAATAAAGTCCAACCAAACTCAAGATGAAATAAAGCCAAAAAAATTCCTTAATTTTATGGGGCCTTATTTCATTTTCTTATGTGAGCGTTACTTCCTGGGGCTTTATTTCATAGCGCCGAAAGAAAGATATACCGGGCAATCATGAATCAAATTCCGCGTGAAATTTTTCCCCGGGAAACAAGTAATACGGAAAACAAAAAATTCTAATTGGAAAAGGTAGAAATTTTATGCGGAACTTAATTCATGATTGCCCTGATAGAGGAAATATCAGAAAGTTGTTATGAAAGCGAAAAGTTTTTAAATTTACATTTTATATCAATTTACACTTTTTTTAACTCAAACAATCTTATGAAGAAACAAATACAGTTTAAAGATTTTTTGCATAGCCGGCCTTAAGACCGGGGCACAATGAATCCGTAATGCGTTAAACTTCACCTTTTTCAACTGACAGCTGAGTTGAAATACATCGCTTCTTATGAGGTCTGTTACATTCAATACGTTCCCGTCAACGTAAAGTACAAAACTTTTTAAACTTTTAACTTTTTTTACGTTTAAAAATGTGAAGTTTAACGTATGACGGATTCATTGTTCCCCGGCCCTTTAGCGGTTTGGACGTGAAAGAGTAACAAACAAATAATCAAACCCACTTTTACATTTATAATCTCACTTATTCCAGTTGTCGACATCGATGTCACTTTAACACAATACCAAAATATTGGGTCTTGTATACACCCGCTGTCGAAAACAACTGAATTCTGTTGGCAGGTTTATGCTATTTTCTAGACCTTAGGCCCCTTTCAGATTACGCAACTTTAATTGCGCAAGTCTTGTGTTTGTGGGTGTGAGAGGAAAGGTCGGTTTGAAGGGGAAAGAATTGCCGAGATTTGAAACAGAATTGCCAAGTACAAGCAAGTCTGCACTCAAATCTAAGCAATTCTTTCCCCTTCAAACTGACCTTTCCTCTCACACTTACAAACACAAGACTTGCGCAAGTAAAGTTGCATAATCTGAAAAGAGGCCTCAGGGAACGGAAATTTATTGTCAGTAGTACAAAAGTGTTCTCGAGAGCGAGTAAAAAAGCCCCAATTTTTTGTAATTGTGTTAAAGTGACGTCGATTTCGACAACTGCAATAATGTTGAATATTAATAAGGATCATCTAACTATTTGTTTTTTAAAATTATTACAAATCCTATTAAATATAAAAATAACAATAATAATCTTCAAAAGCGCTAAGTGTAATCACTCATTTAAATAGAAAACGTCTACAGTTTGAAAGCCACTGCAACGTGCCCAGAGAAATAAGAGCAAAACAAGTAAAAAAAACAAACAAGATAAACCACAAAAACACACCAATAAGGAAAATAAAAAAAACAAGGAACGGAATGATACAATAAAAAGGACTCGGCAAGAAAAAAGGAGCGCCCTTTTATACAAGAAAAGAACAACGAATGAGCAAAATTAAAAACAGGTAAACTAAAACTATATTACAAAAAAAAAAAAAACGCACACGACTACAAAAACAACAATGGAAAATCTGAAAATTTTGCATGCAACAAAGAGACAAAGGTCATTTTCTTATTGAATCTATCTATAAATTTTTTGCACTTACCTTTTAATATGCTTTTTTATGTATAATCCTTTAGAATGTTAAATTAGAAAATTGTAATCCTTTCAGTTGCTTATTCTTTTTTTTTTAACTTTAATATTTTTGCTTTCACTTGTTTGTTTCTTAATTAATTAAAAATTGTTTTCCAAATACTGTGGTTTTGTATTGGTTTTATTTATTGCTTAATAAACTTGTTTTTAATTAATGTACATACATATGTATGTATGTATGTATTTTAAATTCTTGAGTATATTTTTTCTAGCAACTGCTTGTTGTCATAATTCTTTGCAACATTTTTACTATTTATTTCTTTTTAAACCATTTATAAGGTTTCACTTGCCATCGAAAGCAAATGAAGTCTGATCTTTTTAATTCACAAACATTTTTTATCTTTTTGCCATTTTCAAACACAATGTGTTGGATACGAAAAGTATATAAAAATATTATTTTTTAAATAATCACTAAAGTTGCTTAATTATATATTCACTTTTTCTTATTATAAAAAAAAACATTTTTACTCGCTCAAAAACTTGTATTAAAATTCTTTGCGACAAAGACTGCGCCTTTTTCAGTTTTCTTTTCAACTTTTCTTGTTTCTATTTTTTGTCTAGTGAGATTCCAACCTAATTTTTCGTATCAATGCAGTACTAAGCACACTTTAATATTTCTCATTAATTAATATTTATCGTTATTATTTAGTTGTGTAGGTAAATTACTTAAATTCTTTTTACTTAACATGAACAACTTTTCTCAATCAACAAAAAGAACTCCGTATCAAAAGTTTCCACGTCTGGACTCGACTACAACTCGCACAAAACTACAAAGACACAATTAGTTTATTGTAGATTTTAGTAACCAATAGCCAACCACCGGTTACTTAAATATACGAGAAATCTATCTGCCATTCTGCTTTGTTGTATATTTCGCAGCTAAACGAAGAGAGCAGTTTGCATTGGTTACCAGTGTTGCCGGTCTCTGTGAAATTACACATTGGTATAATTTTTACTTGCATGTGTTGGGGGTCCGATATTAGTGTCATGTGTAATTTGTGTGTAATTTTACTTTGGGTTCTATTTTTATTGATTTTCTTACAATTTCAACCTAAACCTAAAAATTTAAATTGAAGTAACGATGTTATTGCAATGTGCGATAATAAGAAAATACATCTAAAATGACGCTGTGTATATATGTGGTACGCCTTGTTGCCTTGTAAATTTTTGAAAACAAATAAATATAGCGATCAAAGCAAAACGATCGGAAATGTTTTGACACCAGCAAATTTTACTCTAACATATCGTCGGCTGGCTACTGGTTTGCCGCACAGTATATTAAGAACATATTATAACCATTATATAGGTATATGAGGTTATGACTGGTATGTATATTTTTTATTATATATTATTTATGTGCAATTTTTTTTCAAACGTGTAATGTGCGACATAGCCATGTGTAATTTCCGAATTATTTATTGGCAACACTGTTAGATACTCTCTCTTATTTTACTATTTTTTTTTTGCTTTTGTTTTTACTGTGATTTTCTTGGGGTCGTTGTGCAGTGTTGGACAACGTATTTTCTAAAATAGATAAACAGAAACTATTTTCACCACACGAACAATTCCCGTGCAGAGAAATAAGCAGTTTAAAAAGTCGGCGGCGGCTTATGAAATAGATACTCGGCGGCGGCTCATAGCAGGCTGACATTCGTTGGATTTGTTTTGTACATAACAAAGTATATTTATACATAAGTACATTATCAGGACAATTATAAAAAAAATTCCGCGAGATATTTCTCCCTTTTCCAATTAGAATTTTTTGTTTTCCCTTTCATTTGCTATTAGTTGGAATTGTTCCCCGGGAAAAATTTCTCGTGGAATTTTTTACATAATTGCCCTGAATAATAATTTATTGTAAAAAATCAACAAAAACTTACTTTTTCCGATAAATCTGGAACAGGATGCATATTTTTTTCAGTGCATTGCTCTCTTTATGAGAGTCGTCAGCAGAGATACAAATCGAAGCAAAATTATTAGCGGCGGCGGCGCAGTAGTTTTGTGACCGGCGGCCGCACGCCTAGAGAATTTCAGGGGCTCAAATAAGCATATTAAAATTTTAAGAGAAAAATTGAAACTGAAAATCGATTGTCATCAATTTTTCTCCGAAATTTTTTTTCTTAGCAGATAAAATTTCGGTTGGTTTTGAGCCAATGCGGGTCAACATAATCGGCGACCCGTTTGGAGAAAACTAAATGTTGCCAAAGGACGCAAAACCGCTTGCGTACAACTTAAGACGTGAAGAGACTGCCAACGACGGGTTACGCAACAAACACATTGCTAGCGAAGCCAGTATTACATTTGCTCATTGGCAAAGCAAAATATTTTATTTATCGTGGGTTGTTTCTGGTTTGCGGCACAGTATATTCAAAATACATTATGTCTGCAGCAAACCAGAAACCAACCGACGTTATGTCAATAAAAATAATTTGTTTTATTTTGTCTCAGTCGACAATAAAAATACAAGTGCCTGCTTTTGACATTCGCGTTCGTACAAATGACTGAAACAAATTGTTATTGGGGTATACATTTGTATTGAAATTCTTACCTTATGGTTCGCACTCACTTTCTTTCGAATTGTCCCGCTATAGGCTTTTAGTGGAACGCGAAACAGCTGTTTGTCGTTTAAAATGCGTGCGAACGAAAATGAGTTAAATCCTAGAACAGGCAGTAAGTTTTCTTTTTCCACTAAGTTGAAAAGTTCACGACACGTTCTCTGTTAAACTAGTTTTAATCAGTTATGAAGTTGTTGAAGTAAATGAGCGCTCTACATACATATGTATGTATAGGGTACCTTATTTCGACAGATAAACATCTTGCGTATCAAAAAGTTCAATAATCTCGACTTAAAAAAATGAGTTGGGGCCTTTCTATACTAAGGTAACGATATTTATGTACATATCTAAATATGTATGCAGTATATGCATGTATGTGTGTATGTTTAAATTCCGTTCGATATCGAATGCCATAATATTGCTATTGAACTTCTTAGAAACCAACTCCAAAGTTCACTATTTGGGTGATAAATGAAAAGGAAATTCCAAATCAACAAGAATTTTAAAAGTTTAAGTTCTAAGATTGTGATAACCAGGGAAACCGCAAATATGCAATTGCATGTTTTTTCTCGTGTGACATATTAATGTGGGGACAAGATATTTATCCGTTTCAGAACTTTTTAAGAATTTTGACATCGATTTGTTAGTGCATATTTTTGCATATTTCACCCTTTAAAACATGTTTTTGCATATATCAGTCTTAAGCACATATTTTTAGCATATTTTCGAAGTTTTAGAGCATAATTTACGCTTTTAGGGCATATTTTGATACTTTATAGATATTTTTTTATATTTTAATCCATTTGGCGCAACCGTCCTTTCAAAAGGACATTCCATTCCGAAAAAAAATATACAAAGAATAAATTTTTTCGGCGCTATTTGGGTTAAAATGCTTACAAATTAAGAAGTTGGTAAACAATTTTATTTTTATTTTTCGCCATCTAAATCTCCAATGTTCCAATGTAGTGTATAAATTTTTTTACATATTACTATTATTTTTGGACTTCAGTTCCAATACAACTTTAGTTTTGATATTTGTGACACATTCTGCCCCCGTAAGGACGTTGAAGGAACATTGTCAGTGCATTAAAGTTTATTTAGATGAGACAGAAGCGATTTTTATTTGAAATTCTATGTCAATATTTTGTTATTTATTACAATAAAAATATAAATAAAAAGCTTGTTCTATTTATCCAGTTCCAAAGCATGAATTCTGATATCCTGATCTTTTGAAATTGAAGTTAAATTCTTAGGAAAGCATCCAATAAAAATTAATTTGTGTTATTTGTTTTAGTCAAATTTTGTATGGTAATTTTGTTTTAACCTGCAAATGTTATTGAATTTGTGAATTAAAAATATATTTTCATGTACAAATAAACCAATTTATTTTATTTTTAATCGCATATTTTTTTACTTTTTAGTGCATATTTTCAAGTTTTTAGTGCATATTGAATGCGCATAAAACATTGTTTTTAGAGCATATTTCTGGTTTCCCTGGTGATAACTGTCCATCATCATAAAGAATTCATAATCAAAATGAAAATGAAGAAATAATAAAAATATAAACGCCTAGAAAGAACTACATGCTCGTAAACTGAAAGAATTTTTGTTTCAAATTATGTACGGGAAACTGACAATTAACACAAAATGAAATAAAATGGGCACATTATGCTGCATATTGAGCAATTTATATAACATTCCATCTCTCGATGGCAGAGATTCCCAAACTGCAGACAACAAAGTCGTGGGCACATTTAAATCTTTTTCGATTTGAAAATCACTGCCTTAAGAATCATGAAGTGATCTACATACGAGTAGTTTTTCTGCGTTTAATTCATAAAACTCATGTGTATTATTATTACAAAGCAAAACAAAAAAAAAAAAACAAAAATACTTAAATTCCTTAAATGCACACGCTATTAACAACAATACTGTATAATCGAAAATTATATTCATTATTCGTACACGCCCGCTCACGCACACAAGTAGTGAAGTACAATGGTCAAGTATGTGTAAAAAAATTATACAATTGTAATTCAAACTAAAGAAGGTATCGTGAACAAGGTTCCCACTCACTCTAACTCACGAAAAAAGGTAAATGTAAGGAAATCATTGCATTGCATTCAAAACTTTCTCAGTTATATTTTACAAAACTTTCTCATATATTTTTTTTTAATTCAATCACTACAGTGAAAAAAATGAAAGTCGTTTTCAAGGAACTACATTTTCATTGCTTTCAAAAAATAATTGTTTTTAAAATGCCGATAAGTAGTAGAAAAGCAAGCAAGACATTTTTAATTCCTTTATAGTTTTTCAAAATGTGTACTCACCATGATTTTTAAAAAATCGATTTTTTCAAAGAAATTTATGAACTAACTTTGGTCTAAAAATTAAAAACTATTTCCCTATTAAATTTACATGAAAATACGGTTTAGCGTTTTCGTATAAAAGGAAGCAAATTGCGAAAATGGGTAACATTTTACCAATTTTCCTAGAGCAAAATTTTATTATAGAAGGCCACAAAGAAAATTTTTCTTCAAATTGCTTCCAAATCGGTGATTAGTAATCGAAAAAGAGAACTTCTTGCAATGGCAACCTAGTGTACAAATCACATAATTTACATAACTTCTCTGGAGTGTCTTTTTTACCGGGACCGGTCGAATTAAAAGGCTAAATATATTATCGTTGAACGTTCTCACTCTCGAAAAAAAGTTAAAGGTAAAGAAATCATTGATTCAAAATCTTTTAATTTTTAATTTACAAATTCGATATTTTTAAATATTCGATATATGATTGCACATTGGTCCAAATTTTCTTAATAACGATGACTTGTTTGTACCACAGTTTAATGTCCTTAATGTGAAGGAGCAGTTGCTTTAACAAGGCGGTACAACATGCCGCACAGCATTTACCGCAATTGATTTATTGAAATAAACTTTCGGTGATCGAATAATTTCACGTAATAAACCCGAAAATTGGCCTCCAAGATCAAGCAATTTTGTGAAGATGCAATTAATACACAGAAAGTAAGAACAAATAGAATTTGCTTTTGAGTTCCCGACAATTCCCAAAAAAATTCGTGAAATCCCAAAAATGGGATTTTCAGTATTTTTGCGGTATTTTTCTTATTTTTCGCCAGACGCAGATATTTTTGGAAATATTCAAAAACAAATGTTGTTTTAAGGTGGCATTATACATTTTTTGGTTCCAGCTTTGGAATTTGAGAAAAAAGGCCTTAAATTTAATATTTATAACAAAAATAAGTCTAATTCTAAACGATCTGGTTCCTTCAATAACGAAAATTTGGAACAAAAAATTCCTTTGTAATATTTCTTATATTATTACCTTTTGAATAAGTAAAAATATGGGGCTGGTAATTTTACAAATTTTTTTTATAAAAACAAAATAATTAACCCACTTTTTTCTGCAAAAAAAAAACGGTGAAAATTTGAATTTTCTTAAAATTTTTTTTTAAATTGCTTATAACTTTTGACTTAATTTTGATAGCAAATTTTGTTTAATGTTACGAATTTTGTTCTTAATTCATAATAAGTTTTATTTAGTATATCGAGCAAGATTTGAATTCTCCTTTAGTAGAACAGTGGACCAAGGTAGGTAAGAAAGGCCAAAATTTTATTTTTTTTCTAGAATATTTTCCAGCGAAAACCCATAAATCTAACAGACAGACTTTTGTTTTTAGTTCTTGGATAGAAAAAAAATCCACTTACAAAAAATTGTTTTTATCTGATCAAAAACATCAGCTTGGCATCGGTTTTAATTTTTTATTAACCCAAGGTTGTTCACTTCGGAACTTTGTGGCTCCAATCATTTTAAAG